>CM074598.1:3277500-4477500 GCA_037305975.1 Chrysolophus pictus | reverse complement strand
GGAGGCTGAGAGCCACGTTGTGTACCCATGCTCAATGGAAAAAAAGCAGAACAAACTGTCTCTACCTCAACATCCCAACAGCAGCACACACACAGGTTACGGATCTCTGCCCTTAAGGCAGTGGGTAGTGACTATGTCTGAAAGCTGGGTTGAGTTTTTGTCTCATCACCTCTCTGTATCTAACATCTGGCCTTTAATTTGCAAAAGCCAGTGCTGCTGCTGAGTGAAAGGGCGGAATGATTCCACTTGGTCTGACTGCTTCTGGGAAGAGTGGTGAGGGAGGGAGGATGATACCCAGGGGAACAGTCAGAACTCCTTGCTGATGAGCTGCAAATGCTGACACATCGTTTGTCCGTTCAGCTGCACTGGGCTGTGCATGTGGACAATGCTTCCGTGGATTCTCCCTTCACGGAGAAGGAGATCAAGAAAAATTTACAGAATCTTTCTGAGGAATCATCCCTTCCATCCACAGGACCTGAATATCTGATAATGCCCTAAATATCTGACTCAGTGCCCACACTTCCCTAACCCCCAGATCCACACCAAAAAAATCAGACCCACCCTTCCATCTCTTCAAGCACAGAGTTGCCCTGGAAGCTTCACATCCCACCTCCAAAATATGAACAATTTGGCCTTTTTCTGTTTTTTCAAACCCTTACGAATCTATTCCCAATGTCTAGGAAGGCTGATGAGTCAAGAGCCTTTCCCCACAGTGTCTGGACCAGGGATGTTTATGACACAGTGGCAGATGGATTTACCTAGACTGCCTTCTGTTAAGCTGAGATGCCATTACTCACATAGACCAGGATCTGTGAAAGTGCTGGAAATTCTACTGCCTTGCCTTTTCATGCCCTCCTCAAAAAAAGAACAGCTGAGCACCTAAAAATGAAGGCAACCACATTTCTCTGTCCATCTGAGAAAAGCCTTTGCCAAGGGCATTTTCCAAGCCCAAATCTGGAGAGTGCACTGCATAAGCTAAGGAGTAAAGGCAAATCACAAACACCAAATCAAAAAAGTAGGTTTTGAGTCATCCCCAATAACAGAGGCTGTCAGAATTTAGGTCACAATTACATTGCTTTTGTATGTGCAAGAATGTAATCTGCTGCCCACCTCGGTAGCTGTGTTGAGTCAGCAAGGCAAACGAGTCAAAAATAGTCAAAATCTTATTTTCTTGACACCGCATTTTAGTAGTTTTGGGATATCTGTCATGGCAGAGCAAACTTGCAAAGCCACAAGCCCTACAGTAAAATTGCAAACTGATTCTTGCAACGTATTTTAAATTTTAAACCTCAGGTTCACAGTTTATGGCACCTCAGAGTACTCCATGTCTGAATGTACTTTTTGATTTTATCATCAGACAGCAACCTGCCAGGCAAGCAGTGGTCATAAAGAAAACCCCATTTGTGTTCCTGCAGAACTCCCATCTTCTCTGCTCAGTTTGTTTGAGCTTGACACACTTTCCTTTTGCTTGCAGGACAGTCACAGCATTTAGTAACCCTGAAGGAGCTTATATTGCCCTTATCCACCTGCAGTGCCCTTCCCAGCTCTTATCCACACCCGCACAACAATATGAAGAGCAGCTCAACCAGCCAAAAGCCTTTCTTCCAGCAACTTCCTCTTCATTCCATCAATCTGGGGGCTGCACCATCCTGAGCACTAACGCATCCCTACCCAGCAGGCTCAAAACCCAGGAGCCAGGTCAAGCAGTTAAGCCAAATACTGGCTCTGCAGAGCTCCTTTGCTCAAGACAGCAGAGAGAAGCCAATAGGACCTACAGCTCCCCATGGCTTGCTGCTGTTGCCATCCACTGCCAAATCTTGGCTGTTTGCATGAATAGGAAAGGAAAACCAAGCAAGGCCTGAGAGCAGCAGCTCACAGGCAGCAAAGTCTCTGTATGGCATTCACTGTGCTTTCAGCGCTGCTGTAGTGCTCACAGGACCCATTGATGTGGAGCAGCCTGGCAGCCCAACTTGAGGAAAGTTTGGGAAAGGAACTGGGCTTGGGCAAGGGATCCAAACACTTGGAGCTGTTTGCTGAAAGAAGGTGCAAAAAACAGTAACTGAGTAAGAAATGTAATAATTATGCAATGTGTTGATTAGAGAGAAAGAAGTTATCAATCCATTAGACAGGGCCAGCAAAGGCCCCAGTAAAGCATTGGGGAAATGCAGTGGGGACAAAGGAGGGCTGCACAAACAGCCGTCCTGAAATCCAGCAAGTGCAGGGCTGAGGAGCACTGCAAGGCACCCCATCCTGCTCAGGCCCAGGTGCCACATGCAGGAGTGTGCAGAAAACCCAGTCCTCTCATAAGAATGCACCCAGAGGCCAATGCACTGCCAGGCTTCAGCTCTGGCAGATATTGCAGTGTTATCCCCCACTTGGCCAGAGCAGTGCAAGCTGCAGAGCACGGGCAGATTACCTGCTCCTGGGCCTGCCCGGTTAATCTGTGCTCAGTATCTTTATCCTTCCTGCATAAAGATATCCTCCCTCCTGTTCACCTGCACCCACCAGCTGGGGGGAGCAGGAGAGGCCACCGTGAGCCTGGGGCATCCTCACAGCCCACTGTGAGCACCTCAGCCATGGGGCTTCGTTAATGTGCGCACAGGGAGAGGGGCAGCAAGCAGCCCCCAGTCCTGATCCTACAGGGAGGGACTGCAGGCTCCTTCATAGAATCATAGGATCACAGAATGGTTTGGGTTGGAAGGGACTTTTAAGATCATCTGGTTCCAACCCACTGCTATAGGCAGGGACACCTCCCTCTAGCCCAGGCTGCTCACAGCAGCATCCAGCCTGGCTTTGAATGCTGCCAGAGATGGGGCAAACATGATCTCTTGATGCAGCCCAGGATATGGCTGGCCTTCTGTGCTGCAAGTGCACATTACTGGATCGTGTTGAGTCTTTCATTAACCAACATCCCCAAATCCTTCTCCTCAAGCCATTCTCCACCCAACCCGTATCTGTGCTTGGGCTTCTCGTCACCAGGCTGCTTTCAGGGAGGGATTGCTCTGCTCTGCCAGGCTGGGTGGGTTCTGGGCAGCCTGAGCCCGTGGCTGGTCTAGTGGTTGACAACCCTGCCTGTGGAGGCTGGAGCTAGATGCTCACTGAGGTCCTTTCCAACCCAACCACTCTGTGAATGTCTGACAACATCAGACGGAAAGAGAAGAGCTGCTGGGTGGCAGCGACCTGGGCAGAGCAGCATGAGAAGGTGTGGAAGGGCCACTGCAAAGCTGTCCCAGAGCTGGTACAGGGGAAGGACATGGGTCCTGCAGCAGGCTGTCAGCCTTCCCCACCTTCAGAGGCACCGTGTCCAGTGCGGAGCCACTTCTGTCCCTCCTACACAGCCAAAGCCTGGGGCAGTGCTGCTCACTAAGGATGTCATGTCAAGCATTGCACCTGAGCACCAACCCTGCTGAGAAGAGCTGGAGAAGCACCTCCACTCATGGAGCACTCTCTATTAGGAAAGAAGCAATCCCAGTTCTCCCTACCATCAGGGTGATACTTTAGGAAACCCCTCTTCAGTTTCCCAGGTCTGCTTAAATACTGACCCCTCCTCTGCACGTGCTCTGTACCCACCTTGCTCTCCATTCATTTTGCAGCTGGTGGAGGTGAGATGATGTACTCAAGGCTCACTTCCTGATGTGCTTAAGGAAAACATAGGTTGCTTGCCTGGGTTTGTCAGGAGAGCCAAAAACTGAAAAAAAAATGGGAATTCAGACTTTCTGGAAAACAAAATGTCAGTGTCCTCTAAGAATTCCTTCCTGGATTCATTTTCTGGTGGAAGCAAACAATAATAAAATCCATGTGTAACATTCAAAAGAGAATAACCCATAAAGCTGAGCAAAATAAACCAAAAATCCTATAACAAAACTCTTGCAGCTCCTCCAGACGATTCTCATCTTTCATTTCCTTTTCATCTCCTTACAGAACAGTAACATTCTTGCAAAAGATTCCTGTCCACTCAAATTTGCATTTTTGTCTTTGGTTAAATAAAACGGTCGATGAAAGGAAACAACACGAGTTTAGAAGAGCTTAGTGGAGACTGCTTGTTGCAACCACTTCATTTCAGGCCATTTCACAACAGGGATTCACACATCCTCTCCTCTCCCAGGAATACTTTAATTTGGTTCTTTCTCACTCTTTTCTCTTCTGCTCGCAAAGCCAATCTCTTCCAACCTGACAGGATGCAGCTGGTCTTTGTATTAAGGTAAACTTGAAGAAAAGCCTATTTAGCTTATGCTCGGGGACAATCAGAGCTTCCAGTGCCAAGCGTGTATTTCAGAGGGATTTGTGTAATTTGAGTTCCGTTTGAGCTACCAGAGATATGGCAATTAGAGCCAGACAAACTGGGAATGGGCTGCAGGTCCCCATCGCTGCCCTTGTGCATCTGCTGGGAGATAATCCAACGTGCGCATGGCACGAGAGGACTCTGCTCCCATGGGGATCCATATGTCTGCAGCTCTTCTGGGGAAGAAGAGGGTTGGAAGGGGATGTGAAGAGCTTTGGCTTGAGGGTTCAGGAGAGGCGAGCATGCTCCAGAGAGGAGAAACCAGGGCAGGGAATGGTAGGCAGAAAACCAGGAGGACAAGAATAACCAGGGCTTCTGCACCAGCCGCTGAGCCCTGCAAGCACACAGTGAGCACCCAGCCCAGGGATTTATTGGAAGTAACGAGGCAACTGGTAGCAGTGCTGCTGCTTGCAGCTCCGGCAGTGTGGGGTGTGCTTTGCTGGTGTGTCTGGTGCTGGAAAAGCCTGGCGGAGATGCCTGCTCCCTGCAGAGCAGTGGGAACGGGCTCTGCCCCAAATCTGAGTGCTCCCAAACTCCCTGGGTAGCACAGAGAATGTAGATCTGAGCATCTCTATTGGTCTCACCACCAAGTCAGAGAGCACTGATATAGTGTGAGAAACAAAGACCTGGCCTGGCTCTCACACCCCAATTAGAGGTATGTGACTTTTTAATTAACTCCTGGTCATGGTTGTATATTTCTGTTGAGTTAACAGCAATCTTTGAGAGAAACTCCTCAAATCACCAGTATGGTGGAGCTGAGATGGGGATGGAGCCATCCATACTTCAAGCATCGTATGAAAACCAGAGAGGAGATGAGGAAGCCAAGCTCTCCAGCTCAGCATAACAGGGGGACTCATCTCCAGAAAAGAGCTCTGCTCGCAGGGTAGTGCCCACCTTCACTTCAGCATGGGAGGATTTCTTGCACCGTGGCCTTTTCCCTGTCTGTATGGTGCAACCAGACAGACCCGCATGTAGGTCACTGCCTTTGACACCCCTCCCATATGACATAAATGGCTTTGCTGACCCTAACACTTCGGAGCTTACAGGTCCTGATCCCCCTCATCCTGGGACAGCTGTCCTGCTCATTTCCTGCTGGCAGGGTCAAGTTAGAAAAGCAGCGTAGGAGTTCAGAGAGCAGAATGATTTTGTGGCCTTATCCTGGCTCCCATCCGCCACAAGCAGGGCACAGCAGGGTGGCTGTGCTCCTACACTTTCTGCAAGGCACCATCTCTGCTTCCTCCCTGGCTTCTCTGGAAGCAGGAAAGTCACACGCTGACCTATGAGCAAGTGCTGAGTGAGGGCTGGGCAACACACACTGACTGTGTCTGCCTGGAAGCCAACAGGTAAGTCAAGATTTTCCTCAGAACATGCCTCACACCTTGGAGTGCAGTGAGCCAATGTGTTGCAACACCTCCTACAAGCTCAGAAGACGCATTTTAAAAGTTCTTAGGATAGAAGCACTTCTAGGCCTGTTGCATAATCCAGATAAGCAGATAAGCCCGCAGTATTTGCACAGCATTGTGTCCCTTCTTTGGCCTTGTTACTGGTCTCATTTTGCAGGACTTAATTCGGAGGATCTGATAGATTGAGGACACCTTTCAGGTCATCTGTTCCTGGGAGGTGGCTCTGACCCAGCTCTAGCGTTAAAATGATGGGGACATCTTGCTGACAGCTGTACTTAATGCATTGCAAATCTGTCCCCCAAGACATTTATGAAATGGTGCTATGACACCTGCAGAAGGTACTTGGAGAGCTTTTCTTGGAAGGATGATGGCAATGCAACGCAATGCAATGCAAAACCACCGTGGGAAAAGAATCAGGACCTGCCAGAGACAAAACAACCTTTGCACAAACAAGATGTATGTGGGTTGGGTACATTCCCAATCAACTCTTGACTTGACCCAAAGGGCGCATGATGTGGGGGCTGAGCAGTAGCAGGTCTCAGGTGTCAGGGAAATGGATGGGGTACAAGCAGATGCATTCACTGAGCACAGACGTAGTGTAGGGTCTGCTAGGAAGTATCCTGCTATGCTAATGGTCTTCTCTGGCATTTTTCAGAAAGCCTGAGGGGAAGTCAGAGCACGACCTTCCCAGCAAATGAGTGGCATCAGCTGGCCCTTCCTTTTGGTGAGCACAGGCTGCAATCTGCCACCAGGCAGCAGGGATGTCCCCATGCAGAGATGTCTGGCCAGCCAGGAACCACGCCATGCCAACCAGCTGGCCTTGCACTGTCTGCTTTCTGCAGGCAGGTCCTCACAGCACAGATCCCTGTGGGAATGTCTCCTCTCTCCCTTATGGATTGCTTTGATTTGCTCCCAGGCTTCAATCCTTTGGCTGTGTCCATTCAAAAATCCCCTCTGGGGTGCTCACAGCCACTGTGTGGGACTTGTATGGAAAACATGCATCACTGGCAGGAACATGGGGTCAAGGGACAGGGTGAGGAGAGCCAGCTCAGCCCAGCTCCCTGGGTGAGTCACTGCTGTGCTGTTTGTAGCAGCACTAAGAGGAAGAAGGGATGCCAGGACCTGGGGAAGGGTTTTCCCTGCTGTGTTCATGCTGCTACCAGGATGGGGACCTTACACCTGCCCATAAAGTCACGTGTGCTGCCCTTTCCTCCTCC
This sequence comes from Chrysolophus pictus, assembly GCA_037305975.1. Taxonomy (NCBI): domain Eukaryota; kingdom Metazoa; phylum Chordata; class Aves; order Galliformes; family Phasianidae; genus Chrysolophus; species Chrysolophus pictus. The sequence continues at coordinate 4,470,598 of CM074598.1, read as the reverse complement.
ATCTTAGCCATGAACCACTGCTTCTAATTGCCTTGCTCCTCACTGCTCTGCTGGGCAGCAGAGCATATATTGGCTCTGCAAGGTAAATGGTCAAGAAGCTCCAGTGTTCATACCCCTGTCAGGATTACTCCTATCCCCACATGGACCTCTTCCACTCTCCATAGGCATAATGTGATCCTGGAGACACATTCTGTCCTCTTCACCCAGCCTAGAACAGCACCAGCAGGAACTGCAGAGATGAAGAAGGAAGGCAGGGCAGCCTGACTAATTTCTCAGGATGAGAGGGAGCAAAACAGAGCTACCTCATGTTATGGGTGCAGATAACTCCCCATTTTCCCCAGAAATCTCCTCCTAGAGGTGTAGCACCAAGTAGCCAAGGAAAGGCTGGTCAGAGAAGAAAGGGAAGAGTTCCCTAAATGATGGTAAAAGTCTTTCCATTCATTGCTCTTTTTAAAATCCATGCCTGGATTATTTTATTCTCAAATACTAATTTTGAATCTCCAATCCTGAGCTGTCCAAATAGGGCCATGCTGGAATAGCAAAGACCATTTGTTTTCCTGAGGGGGAATCTAGAAGTTTGTTTCTTTTCTTTCAACATCAGAAAGATCTTGTATTTTTGGGGGAAGAAGAGCAGGTGATTTTGTAGTATTGAAAGCACCAGGAAAGCATATTCCCATTGCCTCAGTCATATCAAAATAGTTAAACATGTCTGTTTCATTCAAAGAGGTAAAAAAATAAAAAATAAAAAAGAAGAAGAAAAAAAAAACAGCAGGGAGAAAATATTCAGCCCCTGAAGTTTCAGTGCTCACCAGGGAGGGTCAGATGAAGCTCATATTCTGCATGTGGGTCTTAACAAGTCCTGCAGGAAAACCAAGAAATGTCAGATGTGACCTTCCTGTCAAACCAAATGTGAAAAACAAGGAAGCCACGCTAGGCAGGCTTTTTAAGGAAGCAAAAAAGGACACAGCCCGTTTATTTTTCCTCTGCAGATCCTCTCTGAGGTCACTGTACTGTTGTAAACTATATCTCTGGCAGATAACAGAGTTTATTTCTGGCACTCTGCAGCATTAGCCCTGTGTAGGTCTAAATTCATCCACAGGAGGAGCAGAGCCTTGGAAGACAAGCAATGAACCTGCAGTTGGCCGTGGTCTGAGCATTTAATCACAGCCACCTGGTCCCAGCACACCCAGACCCCTAAGACACAGCATCCCTAGCAAGCCCTGGGGGTTGAATCCAGATTAAAAAAGCCCAAATCTGTGCTCAAAGGAGCCAGAGATTTGTTATTGCTTTCCTTTATGAGGATCTAGTTTCCAGCCCACAAGCATAGAAGGGTGCTAAGATAGTCTTGTGGCAATTGTTCACATTGCCTCTCCTCTACAGGATGCTCCTTTCCAAAGCCCCTGGGGCACATGGAGTCATTTCATGTTTTACAGGTTTCTCCCAAGCTGTGGGAGATCCATTCCATAGGAGACGTCCAGAAGGGGTTGTCTGAGTCACCTAAATGAATCACACAGCACAGCCAAGACAAGATGGTCATGGAGGTGACCTAAAGTCTCCAAGGTTGGTGGTTGTCTGCATCTCAGTGGTTACTCGAAATCCAAAAGTCAAAGGATAGCATAGCCTTTATGCACTGTTTGCCAGGACAATCTGGATAGAAGAGAGGATTGTGTCCTGCACTTCCCAGTTGACCTACCTGTTGACCATGGTCACCTTTGCCTGCACTGTCATATTAGCTTTCATTTACCTTCTCCAAGTTTTGGTATCTCCAGCTGTCAATATTAATTAAGAATATTTGTGAAGACTAAACCTGGGACTCCTCCATTTGGAGAGGTTTTTATGATAGACAAGCAGTAACAAGACATGCATTGCCCATTTTGAGGGGACCAGAAAGCTGCAACAGATGCACCATGGGCATGAAGCTTCACCATAGAAAGATTTGGATCTCCAGTGGGAAATAAATGACTCTGTTGTCTGGGCTGAGGAGATACAAATGAAAAATGACCAAATGGAAGGAATAAAAGGCAGGGATAATGGTGCTCTGAGGTTCAATAGCCAGCACCAAGGCATATTCTCAGATTATGGGGTAGCTCCATGTCTTTCTCCTGTGGCCATGTCCATACTTTTCAGCAGGAGCCAACTCATCGTAAGCCAAGCCAAGCCATAGCTCCCATACAACCAGAGGGGACATTCCTGCTCCCTGCAGAGGCCCAGCAACATGCTTCGTTCCAGTCACATTGCAGAGTGAAGAGTTAAATGCTCTTCCATGGAGCACAAGAGGCAGCTCCCAATTGCTGCCATCTGCTCTCATTCGGACGTGAGCTCTACGTGGGCACTACTGATTCTCCATTTATTCCCTCTGACAACACCAGAATTGCTGAGATTGTCTCTAATGAAGGAGACAAATGGTGGAGCTGCGCTGGTGTGCACGTGAAGCTGGGCTGGATGGAGCTCATGGTGAGGGAAAACATCAGATCTGAGTAGAGCATCCTTCAGGAGGATGCAGAAGGAAACATCCTGGGAAAAACCTCACACGTGGCTGCTGTGCTCATCCAGCCCAGCCTTATCTACTGATCTGCATTCCCATGCAAGCAGAGTATGCTCAAGAATATTCCCTGTTTGCAGCACATTTGCCTCTCCTCAGTAAACTTTCACTGTCCTGGAGCCACACTGTGTGGTTTAGCAATCAATCAGCAACAGTGAGTTGAGAGCTGTCCCAAGAAGCCCCAGGGGCTCTGTCTGACTGTCTGCACCAAACCCGGGTAAATGTGGCCCAACTGAAATGTGCTGTTGCAAATGGGAGTGAACAGAAATTGCAATGGCTGGTGGGAAAAAATCCAACCTTCATTCAAAGTATGGGGCTGGGGAGGTCTATTTTTATAAATGTGGTGCATTGTCCTGCAAGAAGGAACAGTTTCGTGGTTCAAAAATCACTCCTCATTTAAAAATTTCTGGCAACTTAAGGTTGTTTTTTTTTTTCCTCTCTGCAAATTGGAAGAGGATATAGTGTTTGTAGGTTATCCAAAACAAATGTTGAATTAATTCAAACTGAGTATTTTTTAAATGGCCTCTTCCATGAAATTTTCAATCATTTGTTTTAATTCAATCTGGAAGTGCCTTCAGATACTCATAACCTCATGGGATGGAAAGTGAGATCTGGTGAAAATCATCTGATAATTGCTCGCCTAAATCACTTGGCAAGTCCTCATGAAAAAAACAAGTCATGCCAGAGAGAACCAAGAGGGGAAATGAAGCTAAATGCATGCCAGTGAACTCAGCCAGCACAGAACTGCCTGGTCTGCAAGGCTGGAGGCTTTCATGAGTCATGGGCTTTTCTACAGGAGAGTGTTTCCTTCCTCATTTCCCCTTTTCTGGTTCATGCAAATACAGCCTTTGTGTCCTTCCCCTGCCTATAGCTTGCTTTCTGGAAGTCCTGGCTGTGCAAACAGCTGCAGCTCCTCGCTGGGATGCATAGAAAACAGAAGGAGCCCTTAGGGCAGGTGGTGGCATCAGGGACAGGTAAGGCTTAGGAAGGAAACAGGATGTGATGGGGGCAGGGGATGCTGCACTGCTGCTTTTCCTCTGAGCTGACTGAGGCCCACCTCTCTCAGGCACTTGAGTTTTAAGTAAAATCAACCACAGCAAGAGCTTGAAGTGGTCTGACAGCATCTCGAGTTAAGAGGGCCAGGCTGCAGCCTTCTGAAGGACCATGGGGAGTGCTGGCATGGCGGCTGGGAGCAATGGAGACGCATAAAGCCCTGAGGAGATGCTTCCTCCACTCCTCATGGTTTCAGCATTTTTCAGTTAGTTCTGGCAGCAGAGGGTACGAAACTGCAGGGACACGTAAAAATGAAACCAATCAGCCATATATTTTTAAAAAGACGGTATAGACAGTGAGTGAAAACAAAAATAGCTTGCAACTCCCTTGAGGCTGAGGAGTCAACCTTTCAGTGCTGGCGCCCAGGGAGAGCAGAGATGCTGGCTGGCATCCAGCCACCCCCATGCTGGGGGATGCAGACCCAGACAACAAGCCCTCAAGGCCCCAGCACAAAGTCCCCAGTCCATTCCCAGATGGGTGATGCTCACACAGGAGGGGCTGCGAGCCATGCTTTACCTGCTGCTATCTCACATAGCCTGCTCTGCTGGCCTGTTACTAGGGGCTCCAGTGATGCTTTGGTCCAATTCTGGATCTGAGCACCTGCTGGAGTTGTAGGTGTCCCTGTTCAGTGCAGAGGAGTTGGACTGGATGGCCTTTAAGGGTTCCTTCCAACTCAAACCATTATGATTGCATGGATGAAGATGTAGTGCTTTCCATCACGGACAGCCCAAGGTGTCAAACAACTGCATTTTTCATTATTCATAGCACAGTCTCTCCCAGCTGATCCCCTGCACTGCCCTGGCTGATGGGATGGAAAGGATGCACTCCCTTTCCTTTTTCTGCACTGAGCAACCTTGGGTAGGGAACATCTGCCACCCTGGGTAGGTGAATGTCAGGACTACAAAGGTCAGACCCAAGGTTAGAGGGCTGAGCTGCCTCTGTAAAAGAAGGATGTGAACTATGCTTGTGGGTGTGTGGCATGGTTGATCAGAAAGCACAGTGTTGGTGTTGGTATGAAGGAAACCCATGGCAAGGCACCGCACAGTGCTGCCAGGGACCAGCACATGCAGAGGTTTGGGAAGCTGTCCACGGGAGGGAGAAAGTCCCAGCAGTTATAGAAAGACAAGGAACCAACCAGTCATATTTAGGGAAAAAAAAAAACAACAAAAAAACCTGGGTTTCAAACAGCTCCACAAACTCATCTCTCCAAAGGGACAGCCTGGCTCAGTGCTCCATCTCCTGCTGGCCTTTCCTCTTCGTCAAACATGGCATAAAACCCAAAAGATTAAATAAATAATAAAAGGAAGGTCTTGGTCACAGGGAGAAGGCTGTGGGGCGCAGCTGGTACCAAATATTTTTCTGTGCCTGATGCATCGCTGGGAGTTGGGGCAGGTGCACTTAGACAAACAGAGCCCATGTTTGTGCACTCGTAAGACTGTCATCAAGCTGTGTTTAGGGCCCAGCATGAAACTGAAACTCTTTTTATGGTGTTGAGGCCACTAATGTGTAAGCAAATCACAGTTTATCTAGCTAATAACAGCAGAGCCTGGCCAGGGACTGCAGGCAGCTCTGGGTTAAAGTTAAACAACTCAAACTGTAATATCCATATAATGACTATAACATTCGCTAATGTCAAGGCAGCAAAAGGTGAGGAGAGGTCATGCACGGCTATGGGCTGCACGGAGGTGGCTTGCAATGCATGCAAGTGCAGCCAGTGCCCCCCAGCAACCCAATTTAATCTACATGCTCAAAGGGCCTTGGTCAGTGCCTCTAACCTGGGAGCTCTGGGGTTATGAGAAAATACCTCCATTGCAAAAATGCCTTGCAACTGATCATGCCCCTGTGGGCTGCTAGAAAACATGTGGCTGTGGCTTGTGGCTGCACACATCCAGTCCAGCACTCAACAAACAGAGCTGCCACTGGAAGGCATGGCAAATAAAGGACAACAGCTCTCAGTCCCTCATCACCCTGCTAGGCTCTTCCCCGCTGTGTGGCTATGCCCTGGGCTTGGATGTGCCTTCGGAATCCTTCAGGAACTGAGAGCCATCCTGATCTTTTGCCTTTTCATCCCTCCGCCTCTGTGAGTCATTGGGAGCTGCTGATGTACTCAGGCTGGTTGGGCTCCTTTCTGGGTGTAATCTCTCCTTTGTTTTAGGCTGCCCTTTGTTGCACAGCCTCAGATGTCTTGAGAAGCTGCATGTGGATTGCTCTGCTGCTGGAGATCTGCTGATCCAGCAGATCAGCACATGTCATTCTTTTAACCCTTCCCACTGCTTTCCCTGCTGCTTTCACATGCAGACATCACCATTCTGGACAGCTCTGAGTACCTGTTCCACTGAGCTGAACTCATAATCCCTGACATCACATCACATCACATCACAGAAAAACCTAAAAGCACAGTGGGCTTGGGTTTGTCATTGTGTTGTTTAGCACAGAAATGACAATATCCTTCCCTCCCACAAGCAACTTGGAAAAGCACTGGCATCAGCAATAAAGCTGGATTTAGCCATCAGTTCTCTCTGCAGACTGATGGAGAGCATCATGAGATTAAATCACACCACAGTCTAGTTTGCATCACGTCTCCTTAGAAATCCATCCTTTCTCCAGCTCAGTAGACTACTGAAAAATCCCACATCTGTTTTGCTAGTTTGTGTTGGAGCCCTGCAGCTTTTAGACTGGAGCTCTGTCACATCTGGTTGGGTTCACACACAAACAGAGAAGATCTGGTTCATCTAAAGGAGATGAGGCTTGGCCCGAGGTGTACTGCAGGGGAAGGCTCTGCTCATACACAGCCATTGATTTGGTAGAGCTGGCAGTGGCACAACTCGGGTTGCTCTGTGTGAAACAGACAGCCAGGGAGCAGCAGAGCTGGCCCAGCAGGCCAGCCCAGGTTGCAAATCTGCAGCTGACAGGACAAGACCTGAGCAGCTGGGCCAGCATTGCCAGGTTGCAAGCAGAGCCTGCGGCACCTTCCCGTGGCTGTTCTCAAGGGGATTATGCTTGCAAATGCACTCTGCCAGCTGGGATCCCAAAGTTGCACTGTGCAGCTCTGGGACCATCACCTGCTTCCATCCCACCGCTCACAGACTCAGGATGGTCCCACAGCCTCCCAGCCATCGCCCCTCTGAGGGGGCTCATGGGTGCCGTTCCCCTTCCCTGCCAAAGAGCAAAGTTCTGCCTCCTGCCAGGTGTTCACAGGGCTCAACTTGTTTTTTCTTTTATTAAAAAAAAAAAAGTATTTCTCTTTTTCCACTTAGTATCTATCCTGTTCCCACAGAGCTCAGAGAAATGGCTCCAGCCCTTATCTGCAGCCATTAGCTGATAGCAGATGAACTCTGGCAGATCCTCCAGGAGGGTGTGTGCAAGGTGATTTCAGCCATAAAGCCCTCATAGGTGGGGGTATGCTTTTTTTTTTTACCCTCCTCCTTGTCCACTTCAGCACTTGCACTGATTTACAGATTCCCATGGGTTCACACCTCCCCACTGGGGTCTGGCTGCAAACGTGACTGCTGCACCCACGTGCAGGGCTGTCCCGGCAGCCTGGCAGTTCAGATAGGCAGCCCAGAATGACAATGCAGTTTCTCCCCACACCCTTGGGACGCAGCACCTGATCCTGAGGTGGGGACAAGGGCACCATCCCAGTGACTTGGAACATCCCTGCTGGAGGCACCAAGCAAGCTGTGAGGCTCACAGGGTGCAGTCCCAAGTGATGCGGGGTGCTGTGCCAAATATCGCAGGAGGACAGAGGCACCATCCCTTTGTTCCCAGTACAGTTTCAATTAGACAAATAGCAGCATAATCCCAGCAAGTGCTCAGCTGGGAGCTGCCCATGCGAGGGGCAGGCACCAAAATGGGACCCTCTGGGTGGGCACCCCCTGTCTGCCCAAACCCCTCCACCAGAGGCCATCTGCAGCTTCCAGCCAAGAAGGAGCAAGCAAAGGCAGCGTGCATTGCTGGTGCTCTCAGACCAAGGGAATGAGGAAGAAGAGGGAGTGTGAGCTCTGGGCTGTCCCAAATGCTCTGCTCCTCTGGGCAGGGGGCTTTGGGGGTACCAACATGGGGTGAGCACATTGTCCCCCTGCACCATGGGATGCCACCTCCAGTGACAGCAGTGGGATGTGGGTCAGAGAGCTGTCATCTCTTCGATACTCTCTGGGCTTTTGGAGGGAATTTCTTCTCGCACTGAAATTCTCCCCAGTGCCAGAGAGGCAATTTGGGGAAAGTCTTGAGAAACCTACGTTGTGCAACCAGGAGTTTAAAGTGATTTTCAACCCACAAAGCAACCGACAACGTTTTTGTCAGCAACTATTACCAAAACCCTCCGGCTCCGCTGTTACAGCAACCCCTGCCCTTGCTGTGCCCCTCCTCACTCCATCATCTGCAGCCACCCCATGTCCATCCCACTGGGTTTTTCAGTTGCTCCCCTGCCATTCAGGGCTGCCCACATGATTTCCAAATACCCACAGCTGGGCAGGGGTTGCATTGCTTTTATGGGGCTTTGCTCACTGCTCTGGGACAGCTGTGGTCAGCCAACGAGCATGAATCAAGTGGACCCTCCGCCCTCCTGCATCCCTCCAAACATAGGATCACAGAATCATTTGAGTTGGAGGGGACTTTTAAATGCTATCTGGTTTCACTCTCAGCAACGAGCAGAGATGCCCACAGCTCCATCAGTGCTCAGAGCCCCTCCATCCTGACCTTGGGTGTCTGCAGGCATGGGGCATCACCACCTCTCTAAGTGACTCATTCAGCACGAATCCATCCCTGTGTCACTGCCATAAAGGCAGATGGGAGAGGTGGCCCCACGGCTGCAGCACATGAAGGAACACAGCCCAGGGATGTCCAAGGGGCAGCCTGGCAAACCGTGCAGGGCGACAGCACTCATTTTCTTGCTAAAGTCAACAGCTCTGAGCCTGAATACACACAGCTGGGCACAAAGTGGCTGGAGATCACATCTGCTGAAGAAGAAGGGGTCATTGTTATGCTTTGTCACCCCTTTTAGAGCAGATAGCACTTTAAAGCCATTTGGTTTTGCACTCTGAATAGTTAAAAAGGTCAGGCTCTGAGCATGGGCAGTCGGGTGTTTTCCCAGCGCTGGAGCGTGATGTGAATATTCCCAGGTGTGAATATTTGTCTGAACATCCACTGCTTTCCCAGTCCCTCTGCACAGCTTTGATCTGTCCCCAGCTGAGCCCAGTGCACGCTGTACTTTCCCTGTCCCCGCTCGCCCTCCAACTTGTTGCTGTGCACAGGGGTTAAAGCCACAACGCCGTGAACAGCAGAGCAGGATGGGCTCAGGGAGGACCCAAACCATGGGCTGACCCTGCAAGCAACGCCTTCAATGCACTGTTATTCTGAAGTACAGCCAGAACATGCTGGGGAAACACTCATTACCGGTTGGCAGTGAAAGCAGCACTGCTTTCTCCTGCTGAGCTTTGTGTGTGCTGGGAGCACGCGGCTGCGCTCCCCGCCACGCAGCTCCCAGACATCAATCGTGGTTAACCTTTGCTCTCTCTCATCTGTTTGTCCAGAGGCTGCAGAAGCATTGCACGAGGCACGTGACAGAATGGGAAACAACAGTAACTTTTAGTAAACTGTCCCAGCATGGGAGGGGGGGGTGGGATTTAGGGGAACTCCGTTCTTGTCGCAATAAAGGAAGGTGTTTGGGAAAATAATGCAAACCAGGTATTGGTTATCAGCAGTTAGAGGGACGTGTTCAGGGCTGGAGAGGGACAGATACACACCCTGATGACTCATGTACAGTAGGGCTCTGCACTCTGTCTCTGACTTTGACGTCTTGTTTGCTCTTTTCAGAACCAAAACAACTCTCTTTCCCACCAGTTTCCAGTACACTGACTTTAGAACTCTTCCAACTCTCCTCTCTCTATCACTGCTGCAAAACGAACATGAACAGACCTTCACTCCTTGTGATTCCTGAATGCCACGGGAAGAAAATCTGATTCTGCAAAACCGCTTTTACATTGCAACCAAGTGTAAATGACCAGAAAAACAAACACCTTGCTGTGCTGAATGCAGAACCGGTTAGGAGGTGTTTGCATCGACCTGCAGGCAGAGCTATCAACCAGCTGTGCATGCAGTTGTGATGCTAAAACTGGCGTCACAAAGGCTGATAATATTGGGAAAGAGCATTCCTGTAGGTTGGAAGCCATGAAAGCAGGCACCAGAGGAGGTGGCAGAAAAGCCCAGTGAATATCCAGGCTGAGCTTCTGAAGACAAATCACCTACACTAAAGCATGCAAATATAGCCTCATGCATCTTTTGTATCCTCTTTGCACAAACCTTCGACTGAATGAGTTTTAGTAGCACAAATGTTGGAGGAAAGTGAAGTTCAAAGCTGCACGCATGAGTAACCATGGAAACTGAATTTTAAATCTGCACATGCAAGTATTTGTATCCAAAGTACTTTGTACACCCAGCCAATGTGGAAAGAGGGACACCACCATGTCACAAGTGGCCAATTGGAACTTGGGAACACAGCTTGAATTTCAAATATCACCTACTTACAGCAAACCTCCGTCCTCGGAGCAGAGAAAAAAAGAAACGTGAAAAAAAAACCTGCCTCGAATTGCCATCTGCTCGTGAATATTCCACAATTAGCGGGGATGGATTCATTGGATACATTATTCATTGTGGATTATTCGCTCAGATCTAACGGCAATAGTGCAGCGGGTATTTAAATATTGTAGCGAGGAACCTTTTCAGACATAGAAGGTGTATGCATGAATATGGATGTGCTTCTGTCCTGCAGGAATCTCTGGGAACAATAGCTGCGTGGCAAAATACCTTGTCCTCTGCAGAAAGCTCAGAGCTCCCTTATAAGCTGCATTTTTGTTCTCCCTTTTCGTCTTCATTTGTTCTCTGCCCCGACCCCTCCTCCCTCATCTGGGCTGCCCGTGCACCAAGATCAGCTGCCATTTCAGCCACAAAGGCATTTGCTTTGTTCCCCCTGCTGCGGCTCAGGTAGTGGGAGAGGTTTGGTGACACAACGCTTTTCCTGCTCCCACTGCAGCCTTCCAACGCGACGCACATTGCAAGTAATAAAACAAAATCCCCCAGGTGCAATGCTGTGTTTGTGAGCACTGAGCAGCACACATTCCCAGTTTGCAGATGGATTTGGGGGCCTTTTTGCTTGCTTTTGTTGCGTGGACCCAACCTCTCCATGGCCAGACTGACCCTTGCAGTCTTGAGTGCCAAAGTCATGATGAAGCAGACAGCTCAAGCACCCTCAGTTGGAAAAATGGCCAACGTGCACAGAAAGAAACAGCTTTGAGAAGTGAATGGGACTGGGAAGGATCACACTCAGGCATGAGACTGGGGTGGGAGAGAGCCAACACGTCCAGATCTTGCTGGAGTTTCTTAAGTAGAAACAACACAGAGAAAAGGAAAAGGGAAAAAATGATAAGGAAAAAAAATCCTAACAACTAATGGAAGAGTCCAAAGTGGCATAGAATGGAGTTATGCAACTCCAATTTGTCCAGTGCTCTTCACAAACACTCCCCCAAAGCAGCGTGGACTTGTGCAAGTGAGGGTTGTGCAATCCCAGCCTTGCTGCCAACCATTGCCCAACTGCACCAGGGAGCAATACTGAGCTGCACAGATCAAGCCCTCCTCCTGAGAACACTGCAGCAAGGCTCTGCATGAGGTGCACACAGACTTGGGCCATTCTGGGCTGCAGCAAGGCATTGTTCTGTTGAATGCATTTGCCTTCAATTGGGGACCCAACAAAGTCATCCTCCAGTAGGGCACAGATGAATAGGAAAGGTTTTCTGCTCTTCTTATCCAGGGCAGCTCCCAGAGTTACTGATAGGGAGATAGAGATAGGGATGGGGATGGGGATGGTGATGAAAGATAAACGGGCTCTGATGGGCTATCACATCCATGCAGAAAGCCTTACGGGTGTCACATGCAGGCACAGACATGAGTTCCCACTTATTTTCTACCCAGTTAGCAATACGGCAGGCTCAGGGTCCAGCTGAAATGGAAGAACTTGTGAAACTCTCACTCGAAAATTCTTATGTTGTCCAGGACTCTCAGATGAGTCAGTCTCCATGAGATTCTCAAAACTCTCCTGGAGACTGATCTTCCTTGGGATGCATGGGTACACTGAACACAATTTCTTGGTCTCAAAGGTTTTTGGCTGGAGGCAAATCTTGGCTCAGTGCAGAGGCACCCAGCTGTAGGACCTTGGGCAGCCTTGGGCTGAGCCCCACACAGAGCAGACAGGGATCTGGAGTTGCTCTCTTGAAGCTGGTAAAACCCAACGTGGGCTCTGGGTACCAACACACTGAGAGATCTCATGGGGGAAGTGTTAGACTTGGGTTTTTCAGCCTTCCTACAAAGATTCTCATGTCTGTTAACTGAAGGGTAATTCCCAACTGGAGAAGCAGCCTTGGCAGGGGATGATTTTAGGGCCCAGCATCTCACTTCCAGGTCGTTACTTGACTCAGCATGGTGCAAAGCCATTCCTTCTCCCTTGCTTCCTTCCCGAGGCAGCATTTAAATCTTCATCTGCTGTGCAACAGCACCAAAAGGGGAGGCAAAAGTCACCACAGGACAAGGACATGCAGGAGCTGATGACCCTGATATGGGCATGGGGCTGCTGCTCAGTGCTCAGAGTAGGTTCCATCTCATATGTCTGATTTATCCGAAAAAATGAATTAACAGAAAAACAACCAATTCTAGGGGACAAAAAGGAAAGCAAGGAAATGGTGGAAGGGTTGTAGTGACAGGTTTCACTAGGTGGTACGTGAACTGAAGACAGTCTCACAGCAAATTTAGGCTATGACACAATGCAGTCAGCAGTGACTTCCCATCTGCAAATCCAGATTTGCTTATCTAGATGATGTTCTGCTGGAAATGCAGTTGGGACAAAATAGAATTTTTAGTTAGATTGTGTCAATTTAGATCAGATTTTCGACGTGAAAAAAAGTCAAAATGAATCATTTCATTTTTCTCTTCTCATTTCAGTGAGGTAGAAAGTTTCATCTGACCGTGTTTCATTTCATTTAAACCTGTATGGCTAAATAACTTTTTGCTCCAGAATATATGTGCATCCACTTTAGATAATTATGTAAATCTTGCTGAGTTGAGTTACTGTCGCCAAATTATTGCATTCTGCATTCTGTTCCATTCTGTGATCACACTTTTACTAGATGACACCTTCCAATTTGTGCAGCCATGTGAACTCACCTGCATTTTCTCATGGCTGAAGCAGCCTTGTCTGATAGGATCTATCCTAAAGTCCCACCAAAGTACAAGTGAAGGTTGGATTACTCATCCAGCATGAGCATAATTTGCAAAATTTACCTGGGATTCAGTTCTTCTCCAGGGATAACAAGGCAAAATCCCAGCCCATAAATATAAGATGACCCCAATGGAGTCATCTTGCTTCCACCCAGAATGAAGCAGAAAGGTACAACAACTCGTGGCTAATACCCTCTGAAACTTTGTGGTATGCAAAGAGAGTCTATTTAAATCTGGAATGAAGATTTGTCTGTCATAATTGATGTGGGAAGAAAGCCTTTCCAAGTCTTGGGAAGAGCTGTCTCACTGATGGATTCCCACCAACCCGCTTTCCTGGACGCTACTCTTGATGTTTCAAAGCTGACCTGCAGTGAACTCCGCACTCTGTGCTTTGCTTTGTGAAGTCTTCGTTTTCCCCTGAGGATGTCTGTCAACTCACTGGTGCTCAAAGGGCCCAGCAAACCCTTACAGGGGAAAATACAATGGAGGCTCAGCAATGCCACCGGCTGTCCCAGCACAGGCTGAGAGCTCTGTGTGCCAACTACCTCTGTTCTGCAAATTATACACAGATCCTGGCTCCTCACCCATCCACGGAGCATTTCAGAGCTTTGTTCCCTATGGGTTGAATGGATGAAGGCACCCCATGTGTGGATTCTGCTGCAATGCCCAGTCCTCCACTCTCAGACATAACACAGCTTGTCCCCCCAAAGCCCACCCATAGATCCGTGAGCATCCAGCACTGAGCACGTGCCCTTTGGGACTAGCCTTGTCTTTTCAACTGTGTTGAAAAGCACCTAACTACAACGACCTACTAATTATAACAGAGGCTAAATTACTGCTAAAATTAGGTGCTTATTAACATCATAGCCTCTGGGCACCACCACAACACTTAATGATTCTGCAGCCTGACAGTAACTCAGGACCCATCATAATCTTCATGAAAAAACTGTCCTTAGGGAGAGAGTTCTTGTATAAGGTCTGGGTTTTCCATTAAGCTGCATCTTACATGGAAAAATCAAATCTATTCAAATGCTTACAGATTTCAATTCAGTTAAGTGCTTTCAACTCCAAAATGATGGTGTGGTTATGTTGCCATTTCTTAGCTTTACTTTTAGCTTTGAGTCATGAGCTTAGAAGACAGTTTTTGAGTGTTTTAAGGTGCTCGGACTCAGGACACCTCACAGCCATTAAAGGTCACCTACACACACACCAGTGACATGAAACTGATGGGATGTGGTGGAGGTGCTGGGGGACATTCTGCTTGTCCCTGAGCTGGCACTGCATGCGTTGACACCCAGCATCTGCCTGGGGGCAAATCAACAGAGTCAGAGCAGAGCTTGTGGGGAAGGGGACAGGAATAGAGATAGGGATGGGGATGGGGATGGTGATGAGAATGGGGATGGGGATGAGCATGGGGATGGGGATGGTGATGCAGACAGGGATGGTGGTAAGAAAGGAGGTGGGGATGAGGATGGGGAGAATCCAGAGTATCCTGTACCACACAGAGCAGCTCGCTCACTCTTTGCCCCAGGTGAAGGAATCCCTTGTATGGCCCCCAGTGAGCAGCCACAAGGCTGCAGGCAAACCCCAGCAGCGTTGCAAGTCTCATACAGCTATCGCACTGCACACCTCTGTTGCTGATTAATGAGAAGGAAAAGGAAGAACTGGGTGGCTCCTCCAAGCCCTGCCCCTTATGCACACCCCCACAAGCACTCATATTATCTGTATCAAGCACATTTTTATGTAAATGCCCTAACCATCCCTTTCAGAGGTACAATGCCTCCCAGACTAAGCCCCTGAATGGCATCGGCACATTTCTCGTGCCTCAGCTGCTCACCCGAACAAACAGAAGCGTGGCTCTCCACAAAGGGCTATGGTAATGCCAAGCACTTGGAGAGACGAGGGGCGGAGGCAAGAAGGGGCCAAAGCTATTTTAATAACAGAAGAAGAGCCGAGCTCCCGCTATCTGGATGAGTCAAGGCAGGGGAAAGAGCCACAGATGGATGAATGGAGTCACACAAGGCAGATGTGCAGTCAGGAGAGAATATTTCCCACATTCTCCATCAGGACACCTCGCGGCCACTGAAGGCCAATGTCCCCCCATACAGAGTCACAGAATCATAGAATGGTTTAGGTTGGAGAGGACCTTAAAGATCATTTAGTTTCAACCCCACAGGGCTGCCATCCACTAGATCAGATGCCCAAGATCCCATGGAGCACGGCCTTGAGCGCCTGGTCCAGTGCACATTGAGCACTTTCTTCCCTCATCTCTCCTAAGACAGGACTCCACAAGGCTCAACACCATGGGTTGGTCCTCAGTGCCTGGTGGCACTCCTGGCAGCTCCACCTGCATCAGGTGAGGAAGGGTCTTCACTCAGGAAGTGGTTGAAGGACATGGTATCTGCCAGGGATAGGTTAGCAAAAAAATTATTCACCAGGAAGGGTTTCAAGGCTTCCCAATGGCACCTTTCACCCAATGTTCAAGGCTGGTGTTCCAAAGAAATGGCTGCCCAACACCACACCAGGTAGAAGGGCTTTCTAGACATTCTCTGCAGATTTTTTGTATAACAAAGCATGTCCCTCATAGGTTGAATTTTCACAGCCAAAGACTAGAGAAACACCCTCACAACAGTCCAAAGAGTTTGCCAGTGCTGTAGCTTATCCTGGCCTCATCTTGTGCTGTCTGCTTTGTACTCAGTGGGGCAGAAGTGGGGCAAGCCAAGCTCATCCCTGCTTCTGCTGAAAGGGTCTGGAGAGGAGGGAGGTGAGACTTGGTTTATGCAGGATTGCTGCAGTTGTGAGACATGGCAGGGAAAACCCAACAGGGCATTAAGAAAGTCTGTTTGGGGGAACAGGGAGCAGCACAGCATGGCTTCCCCAGTGTCACTGACAAAAAGATCAGAATCCATGCAGAAAGCCGAGGGCATTATTTCCAGCTGCTTCTCACATACAGAAATCCAGGCAGCTCCAGCACATGGCCATACTCTTGCTGCCAGCCAAGCCATGAACTCAGCACATTAGTCTCATGCAAAATCAGGCCAAGGGCACGCAGGCATTCTCTCCACTGATGCCTTCACTCTGCTTTGATTATTCACCATTAAACTGCAAGTGAGTTTGCAGTGAAGGACACTAACTACTGGGATAGTCATGGGACAAGTGCTGGACTTGTTCCCTGTGTTAGGGAGGACATGCTGATGTGGCCAAGTGTCCCAGTCCCACTATCCAACAGTGCCCAGGTGAGGGTGGAGCAGAGGGAGATGGCTCCAGAGTAGGGCTTTCAGAGGGGACCGTGCACATGGCAAGAGACTGAGGCAGCCTGGGACACCAAGTCTGGCCAATGCCAGCTCATGGGCAACTACAACCTTCCTAACTGCAGCTTGACTTCTCCCTTGCTCCTTCCCAATGCTGCTTTCTGGCATTCCCAAACCGAGGGCCCCATCCCACCCACCAGGCTGGGGGCTGCAAACCCAAACAAAGTACAGCTGGGGTTTGGGTCAGCTCAGCAGCTCTGTCCTGGAATGTGGGCTTTGCAACAAACAATTATGTTAATTGCCAGTGACAATAACAGGCAGAACATATTTGTGTCATGGCAACACAGGAAACAAACTCCAAGCAGAGTCTGTGTCCATCAGCCATCCCTGCGGGGCAGCCCATGCTCACACGGTTGCTGATGTCCCTGAATTCTGTAGCAGCCCAGCTGCTGTGCTCAGCTCCAAAGTAAAACCAGCATGGGTTACCTGGACGTGATCCTGACCTGGAGATGGTGGGTACAGGGACAGGTGGGGCAGGTTTGTTCAGACAGGGACCTCTGCAGTGCTCAGCCCAATAGGAGTTGCCCCATGCCTCTGCTGTTCCAAAACAGGGATGCATAAGGCAGCTTCACAATCAGTAGCTGCTTTGCAAAGGCCACTGGGGGTTGTTCACATCACAGCTCACTCAGGCATTTCTCCAGCTCCTGGCACTGCTGCCCAGCCTGGGTGCTGCAAGTGGGCAGTGTGCTATCCGCCTCAGGCCTTGCAAAGGTCACAACATCCACAAGCAGAGTCTACGCCTCATTATTTTTTATCTGGTTCTCCTACAATGGGACAGTGGCAGAGCCAGCAGCCAGGAATGTCACTGCATCGTGCTGACCGCTCTCTCTGCTCCCCCTGCTCCTGCTCAGAGCCATCACTTTGCATTACTCAGCCATGGTTAACGAGACTTCCCACCAATTTTCCATTAAAAATAGATAAATAAATCACACCTGGACTCAGGCCAAGGGAACAAAACTTTGCCTCCACAGGACAGTGATTCAGCAGTGTGTAACTCAGGTTATAACTGAAGCTGCACTTACGTGGTTTGGATGCTGGCACGGCTCAGCTAAGAGCACCAAACCACAGCAGGTCAGGTAACAGGAAAGGGCAGGCACAGCCCATTTCTTCCCCCAGAACTGCATCCCACTCCTTGCCAGCTCTGTGGGCACATGGTGCTCCTCATCCTGCTCCTCATCCGTCAGCAGCACGGCACTGACGTGCTCCAGGAGCTGTGCACTCAGCCGAAGACAAGCAAGCTGCACTCACGTCACCAAAGGCACGCTCTGAAGGTGAGGATGTTTTGCAAGAGCAAAAGCAGGGCGTGATTTGACCTGCAGACTCTTTCCTGCCCACAAGAAGGTTGGCTCTGGAGTCCCAGGCTGGGGAACGGAGAAGATGGAGTCCCCCATCTCACACGTGTTGTCACCTCCGGAGTCACAGAACCAAACATTTTCATGTTGCTCCATTTTCTGTTTGCATTGCAGGAGGTTGGGCAAGCAGCTCTATTGCTGCTCACTGCCAGCAACTCCTGAAGCCTGGTGAAGTTTCCAAAGAGCAGATGAAGTTCAGGCTGGCCAAATGTTTATAAAGGGGAGGAATAATGACTCAGATGCCCTCGCAGGCTTCATCATCTGCCTGTGATCCCAGGCAGAGGAACAACCAATGCACCACTCTTTGCGAGGACTTAAAATAGAACAATATAATTAAGAGCAATTACAGGGCTTTACAGAAACGGATTTTGCCAGACTAGTGCTCTGTTTCTTGAGGAGATTAAAAGATTGGGTGTTAATGAAGAAGCCCTTCCAGGTGAATTTCTGACAGAGGCATCTGTGTTCGTGCCATAGGACAGCTGTAGGATGATGGGCACAACCCATTCTGCACCCCACAAATGGGTGATCTCAGAACCAGAGAGGAACCACTCTGCTGTTTTCCAGGCCAAGTTTCAGCTTTTCACATTTCTAAGTGGTTTCCTGGAAAAAATCAGATGTGTGATGTTTCCCAGGAGGAGCACAGGACTCTGCATATTGGTGCCCGCTCTCCCCAAGTGCCTGGGCCAATAAAACAGCACTGGATTCTTCAGTGGGGCAGGGACACAGGGAGAAAAGCCACTCTTAGGGCTAACAGGAGGGTGAGACCAGTTACGTTTTTAGCAGGACACAAGGCAGATGCTTGTTGCAGCAGCTGAGCCATGAGTGGGGAGCATTTGCCATACCAGGACCTGTGCAGACACTGTGGGCACTGGAGGATTGATGGTCTGGCTGCTCGGTGAAGCACACGTGTATCTGGACAGATGAGGAGCCCACAGAAACCACAAGGCACTGCTGATGTACTGATAGGTGGGGAGCTCAGCCTTAGGCACGCTTACGGTTTTCACTGGCAGCAGGACAAAGCAGAGCATGGAAGGAGGGTTTGGCAGAGCTTAGCAGCATTGCTTTTCTAGTGTCCACCTCCCAGCACAGAGAGCAGCACAACAAAAAGCCCAAAGCATTAGGGGCAGCTGAAGGAACCCAGTGCATGAATGACTGGCACTGGGAACGGACTATGGTTGGTGTTAGGAAGAACCTGCAAATAAGGTACTGCCTGGATACAGGGGGGTGGGAGGATTTTTCACTCAGAGGGTGGTGATACATTGGAACAGGCTGCCCAAGGAGGTTGTGGATGCCTCATTCCTGGAGGCATTCAAGGCCAGGCTGGATGTGGCTCTGGGGGGAGCAGAGCACAATGCAGCAGCACCGCAGAGCTGTGCATCGCTGCTGTGCTGCAGGGCTGTACTGGCTCACCAGGGGTTACCCTTAGTACCTGAGAATGAGTGAAAGCCTTGGACTAGAAACGCAAATATACACATAATTTATATTTAATAAGGCAGTTAATGTACCGCGTGTCCAATAAAAGCCCACTGAGCTCCTATCACCCATTTATTGAGGTTACTCCATGTAATAAATTCCAAATAAGTGATTACGGCTGTATTTGAAGTTACATTAATAACTTTACATGCACATCTGAATCCAGAACCCTCCACACCAGAAGAGACAAGGGTGTAGCAAGTGCTGTATTGAATTCCAACTGGGAAGAAATGCTTATTTTCAGCATTATCAGACAAAAATGGATAAAAGCACAATGAAATAAATGGAATTTACCAAAATATTTTTTTCGTAAACTTGATTTTCATATTTTAATAAATACATTTTGGGGAGAAATGCCAGAATGAGAAGTTTCAATGACTTTTAAAATCTTTATGCTTCTCCAGCTCTGCAGTGTGCTGTCATATACACAGACTGAGCCCATACCACTGATTTCTGGAATGAAATAAGGTTTAATCCCAACTGGTTATGTCTTCATCTCTTGTACCTTTACTCATCCACTTCTCTGTGGGTGGGTTTTTCCAGCTCCAGCCAAGACATGCCTGTTATTGCATGAGGACGGTCTGATTGGGCATTTCTAAGCTCTTCATGCTCAAAAGCAGCAAGGGTGCCCTGTTGACATCAGTCCCTTGGAGAGAGAAAGACTTTCAGGTTTTGTCTTGATGGTCGAGCCTTACCAGAAAGAGCAACAACTTGCACTGCACGACGTGTAGGCCATGCATTGCACCCTGCCTCACAAACATGCAGCTCTGGGAGCACGAAAAGCAATGGTCCAGGAGCTAAAGCTGTGGCTGGCGTTTACCAGGTGTTTGTGTTGTGTGCATGTGGAACTCACTGCAAGGCCAGAAGCTTTTCACTGCTAGCTCCCCATCCTATGGAATAGGATGCTCCCATGCTGCGCTGGGAAGCCAGACTCTGCAGGACATCTGGGCTCGAGGTTCCTTTTCCTGAGGTACCACTTGGTTTCTGGAGGACCTTGGCATGCTGTGGAGGCCCAAGTCCAGTTTGGTAGCCTGAAGGATCACTGTAATCCTTGCAGTCACCACTCAGCTGTCCCCAGGTCCCCTCCTTCCCTGAGCTACAGAACTGCCTGCTCCTCACCTCCTTCCTGCTGACCAGCTCCTTGCTGCTTGGAGCCTTCAAGCGAGCTTGCAAAAAGCTTCCTCCATAGCAGCCCTTCTGAGCTACAAAGGGCTTAGGGTGTACATGGATCCTATTGCCACAACAGCTCATTGCATGGACCTTCTGAGCTCATCAGACCTGTGTCCCAGCTCAACAGCAGGAGCCCAAAACCATCAGTGACATCCATGGGAGCCTCACTCAGGCATCACAGCATGATGTGTGTCAGGAGCTGGATTTCAGCCCCAAATTTAAGATGCAGCCTCTCTGCTGTTGACTACCCAGAACCTGGTGAAAAGGTCTCCCAGTGCCCTCTCTAAGGTAATACATGGCCAGTGCCTGGCCAAAGCCAGGAACACAGCCTGAAGATGCCCTCACCCACAGCACAGCTCCCTTCTGTCCCACACATTGTCCCTATGCAGGACAGACTGCACCACCAGGACCTGAAATTCACAAAAATCCACGGGGAAAGGGCAGGACAGGGCTCAATGGAGTGGTCTCTAAAGGGCTCATGAGCCTGCAGGTGCAGGGCTTTTGTTATCCATCCCTCTCAGCTCTGCTGGCTGCACGGCAGTGCGTTTCCCAAGTCCTGTGCATGCAACATCCACTTTACCTTCTCTGCCCCATTGCAGTGAATCCTCACCACGTTCCTCAGATCTGGCTGCCCTGGAGAACCAGGAGCCATCAGGGCTACAGCCATCAGGATGTGTGCTTGCTTGGGTGGGCTGTAGGGATCCCCCAGGTTACACTTCCACCCCTCCTGCCCAGTTCAGCATCGGCCCCACACACAGCCCCACGTGTAGCTGAGCCCTGCAAGGGGAGCAGCCAGAAAGCAGAGCACAAATGCCCCAGTCACATGGAGATGGTCATCTCTGCAAGCACCAGGCAACTGCTCAAAAGGCAAGCAGCCCTTCTCCTTGCTCTCTGTCTTCCTCTCCATTTACACACACACACAAAGAAAAAGAAGAAGAAGAAAGGAAGGGGGAGGAAAGAAAAGAAAGGGGCGACTTCCAGCCAGGCAGTAAAATGCCATCTGTCTCCTGATGGCTCATGTGACACTGACAGACGTCCGCTGCAGCCGGAGCCGAAGGCACATGGCAGCTCTGCTCCCTGCCCCAGCAGCAGGGCAGCACTCTGTCCAGCCCTCCAATCTCACCCAGACAGACCAAAAGTCTCCTCCTCCACACAAAGTGATGCTGCTCCTCGCTGCCCTTCCTGCAGAAATGTGCCCAGGGCAGCGCCGGACTTCGGACTGCAGCCGTCCTGCAGCCGGGCTGCGTTCCCTTCTGATCCACCTGTTTCCCTCCAGCAAAACAAAGGAGCAGAACAGCAGGCTGCCCGCCTCCCCCACACAGCCCAACTGCTTCAATGCCTCCAGGGAAGGAGCCTTGCTGACCCCAAGACCCTCCTGGGCCGGAGGACCGGGCAAAAAGAGAGCTTTGTATGGGAACGAGCCAGCAGCCTGCCTGCTGCAGCCAGCCTGGGCTGCTCAGCTCCCCCAGCACACAGCCCACTGTGGGGCAGCCCCACAGATGCTGCCACAAAGCAGGGGCTGTAGCTCATTGCATCTCTGGAGCACAGATGTCTGCAGGTGATGTAACAGCTTCCCTGAAAGAGCTGCTCCTGCTTCAGGCATGTCCCTGTGTTCCCAGAGCAGGATGGTGACACAGGTGGGATGGGGAAAGGCCCCAGACAGTGCTGTTTTCCCTGGGTTCCCAGCAGCGATGCCCACACTGCCCTTCCCCAGAGCACTGATCTATGAGGAGACAGCAGAGCAGCCCAGCACACACCTGGACCCCAGACAGGTGGTCTGTATGGCTTCTGCAGCTGTCCTCACCCCACACTCACCTCTTTTGGCACCTGTGATGGCTCCTAGCCCAGCTGTGCTCCCCACAGCACTGCCCTAAATTGGGACAAGAGGGAGAGCAGCAGTTACACGAAGGGTCTGAGCCCAGACTGGCATCATCAGAAGGTGCAGAACACTCACGAGAGACTCTGAAGGGTTTGCTACTGCAGCAGAGAAAAATGCTCTGAGGTTGTTGTGAAGTGGTGGTTCAGAATGGCTTGGATTCAGCCGTGGGAGGGCAGGAGGCAAACGCTCCTGCATGTGGGGCTTTGAGCTGCTGCAGCCCTACAGGAGCTGCCATCCAGCCCGTGTACAGAGAAAAACTCCAAGACAGCCTGGCCTTGCTGTGTTTAGCCTGGCTAATGATTAGCTAGATAGGACGTGGCCATTCAAGGGCACATGGTGAAAACAGCCCTTCTGCCTTTGCTTACACAGCACACACAGCTGGGCCATTCCCACAGCCAACACCCAGACACAGCGAGAGCAACAGGGGAAATGCCAGCTCTGGAGCAGCATCCAAGGGCCTGGGTTGGGAGAGAGGTCCAGTGGGTGCTGCCCAGCTCAGCTGTGCTCAAAACTTCTCCCAAGCCAGGAGCTGACCCAAAGTACACAGCTGGGTCTCTCTGCAGAGACGTTTATGCAGCCAGAGGCATCCATCCTGGGATCTTTCTCTTTGTCCTCCTGGCATCCATCAAAAGTTGCTTTAGGATTTCATCTAAAGCTTTAAGATCATGGAAAAGGCCTTCTAGTATGCCTCACTCTTTCTTATTCCCTGGAGATCTCACAGTATTTGCTACAACACCCTCCTACCTGCCCAGAGAGAAAGTGCTTTCTCCTCCAGGGCCATCTGCAGCAGGTTTACAAGCTTCTTCCCAGAGCTCTTGGCTCTACCCACCATGGACCTGCAGCCCTGCTGAGGTGCCTGGTGATGTGTCTGTGAACCCATCATTGGAGCGAGCTGGAAAGAGCAGTGCATTGTTTGCCTCTGGGGCCAGAGAAAGAAGGGATGTCCCCCATTTTTTGGAGAATAACCATAGGACGTGTCCTCTGGTTGGTACTCATCACATTTAAGGTGAATGTTTTAACCCCAGGCACTCAGGGATGGAGTAGAATCTCCATCCTTGGAGAATTTCAAAACTTGAGTAGGTTGCCTCTGTGAAACCTGTTCCAGATTTTAAGCATAACCTGCACAGCTGTAAGGACAGTTGAGTTTACAGCGTGGAGTTTGCTTTGTACAGCTCTGGAAAGCCAAGGCTTTAAGTGTCTTTCATATATTCCTCCCACTCAATATTCTTCTTGTGTTGAAAGAAAACCACTTAAAATTGCTCTCACAAGTGCTTCTCATCAGCACGAGTGAGCAGAAAGTGAATATGAACTGATCTTATTTAAATGAAGTCCACTTCAATTGTCAGTTGAAATTGTTCAAAGCCATTTAATTAATGCAGTTCAGCTTCACCTCCCCGTTCAGATACACTTCCACTGCTCAGCAATTCAACAGCACGACACAACCCAAAGGATATCTGAAGCCATGTAGATCTTGGTGGACTTCACCTAAGACCAAAACCCTCCTCTGCTTGGGCAGTCCTCAAATTGCTTCCAGCATTTCCCTAGCTCTTCCCTACACACCCAGAAGACAGCATCTGCTGAAATGGTTCAGAAGCAGCAAGAAAACCCATTTCTAGAGATCCATCATCTTCCCAACTTCCCAGAGCTCTGCTTTCTTTCTTTCTCTCAGGTCTCAGAGATGATCCTGCTGATCCTGCTGCAGACACATGCCCCAAGCTGCACACATTACTGACAACAGAAGCTTCTGATTAATTTTGTGAGGTCATTTTGGCAATAACTGATCATCCCACACATGTCCCTTCAAAAGGCTGATGTTAGTCCCATTTCAAGCTGGATGAATTTCTTCTCAAGACCTCCAAGGTCCCTTCCATCCATCATCCACCATCTGACAAGTCCTGTTTCACAGAAGACCTATGTTTCCAGCGGTGGGAAGTGCTTCTCTACCCTACTTCTGCCAGTTCTCAGTGGTATCACACAGAAATTATCTGTTTGCACCATCTTTTTTTCTTTGCCAGCAGTAATAGTGGATCACTGGCAAGGTGTGATTTCTTTGAGCACAAATATGTGCACGTCTGACCTGGATACGTAGGAGTCTGGCTGCACCTCAGATCCATTCAGGTTTCTGCTTCCCACCATGCTATGTTACAACTGTGTGCCAACAAGTAGTTTGCTTCTTTCTGTCTGACTCTTTCTTTCTTTCTTTCTGTCTGTCCATTTTTTTCTTTTTCCTTCTTTCTTTCTTTCTTTCTTACTTTCCTTTCTTCCTTCAAGTTCTTCCTACCCTCCTCCCTTCCTATTCTTTTCTTCATTCTCTTTGATTCTTTCTTTCTCTTTTCCTTTCTCTTTCTTTTTTATCTTTCTTTCTTTCTTTCTTTCTTTCTTTCTTTCTTTCTTTCTTTCTTTCTTTCTTTCTTTCTTTCTTTCTTTTTTTCTTTCTTTCTTTCTTTCTTTCTTTCTTTCTTTCTTTCTTTCTTTCTTTCTTTCTTTCTTTCTTTCTTTTCTTCCTTCTTTCTTTCTTTCCTTCTTTCCTTCTTTCCTTCTTTTTTCTCTTTTTCTTCCTTTTTCTTTTCTTTTTTTTTCCTTTTTCTTTTTCCTTTTCTTTTTCTTTTTCCTTTTCTTTTTCCTTTTCTTTTTTTTTCTTTTTCTTTCTTTCTTTCTTTTCCTTTTTCTTTTTCTTTTTCTTTTTCTTTTTTTTTCTTTTTCTTTTTCTTTTTCTTTTTCTTTTTCTTTTTCTTTTTCTTTTTCTTTTTCTTTTTCTTTTTCTTTTTCTTTTTCTTTTTCTTTTTCTCTTTCTTTTCTTTTCTTTTTCTTTCTCTCTTTTTATTACCTTCCTTCCTTCCTTCCTTCCTTCCTTCCTTCCTTCCTTCCTTCCTTCCTTCCTTCCTTCCTTCCTTCCTTCCTTCCTTCCTTCCTTCCTTCCTTCTCTTTCTTTCTTTCTTTCTCTTTCTCTCTCTCTTTCTTTCTTTCTTTCTTTCTTTCTTTCTTTCTTTCTTTCTTTCTTTCTTTCTTTCTTTCTTTCTTTCTTTCTTTCTTCTCTTCTTTCCTTCTTTCTTCCTTCCTTTTCTTTCCTCTCTGCATTCATTTGAATGACAAAGGTTTCTGATTACAGTCCCTCTGGAGAACAGAGCAGCAAGGCTGCTGCTCACTTACTGACTGGCAGATTAAGACAGATAAAGGGAGAGATTTGTATATTGACTCTGTGTTTATGTAACTCATGTGCAAGCCCTAGCCAGGAGCAAAGGGAGATCTGACCCACATAAATAATAACGAGCAGCATTTTTAAACTAAATCATCTGGAAAATTCACAGACGATTCCATCAGTTCTATTGTGTCACCAGAGGGTCATAAATAATTCAGCCTTGCTCAAATATTTATGGAAATCAATTTAGCCCTCAGTCCAACGTCACCTCCCTGAGAAAACATTTTCCCTTCGTATCTCAAGTGCAACCCAACTGCAAGCCTTCCCAGGGCCAAGGGCACCTGTCGGCTCCCAGCAGCACACCCATGCCAGCTCTGAGGCCATTTCCAGTCTGTGCCACTTGGGAAAGTGGAGCAGGGAAATCACCCGCAGTGTGAATCCCTTGAGCATGCCATTGACCCTGCTGGGAGCTCAGCGTGGCTCATCCCAATCTCTTGATGAAAAACCCACTTCAGGGGAACTGCGAATGTCTTCCATCACCTTCACAGCAAACAAAGAAACGGGACAAATCCCTGGAGGCAAAAGCTTGTCCCTTCTGCACATCACCCACGTGGGCAATATACTCAGAGAATGACTGGACTGCTCCAGGCATGAAGATCAAACCTCCTGCAAGCTCAGCCACCAGCATGCTGGCTGGGGCAGCCATATTCACCCCATGGAGAAGAAACACCTCCTGTGACCTCTGTGCTCCCTCACAGCTCCTGTAAGGGTTACCTCTTGGCCTGGCCTCTCCCCAGATTTCTGCACCCATTTCTCTTCTCTGCATGGAACAACACGCAGAGCTGAGCAAAGGCACAACTCAGCTGGGTTCCCAAGGGAACCTCGGCAGGTGAGACACTGATAGAAAATCCCCATGTGGGGCCACATCTCTCCCAGCCAGTGGTACAAGGAACTGGACAGATTGAGAGCAGCCGGGGTGGGAGGTGCTTTCCTGCTATGGGGAAGTTCAGGGCAGACTTTCCAGACTATGGCCACAGTTGTTGACAGCTACAAAGGAGGAACACGGATATTCCCTCCAGTATTCAAAGTATTTCTGGTTCCCAATTCCCAACAGTAGGAAATTCATTGTGTTGCAGGACCAGGCAGAGGTGTGGCTGGCAGCTTGAGGAGGTGTAGGAACTGGTATCAGTGGTGGCCAATCACTGGTTGGGCATGGGAGACAAAGAGATAAAGATATGTGTAGCTGCTTCTAACACAAAGGAACTTCACTGGAAATAATTAGCTCTTGTTAGGAGAAAATACAAGAGGAAAAAAATGACCAAAAGGCAGATAGAGTCTTTGTTTGGTTGGTTGGTTTTTATTTCCTCCTCCTGGCTGGAATATTCCCTCTCTTGTCCCACATTTATGATCTGGGGCCTTTGAAAATGCATTTTTCTTCCTCTTGACTTGTGATTCGTAGAATCACAGAATGGCTTGGGATGGAATGGACCTCAGGGATCACCAAGCTCCAACCCCCCTGATGCATGCAGGGCCACCAACCTCCAGATTAAATATTAGACCAGGCTGCCCAGGGCCCCATCCAACCTGGTGTTGAACATGTCCAGAGATGGCGCATCCACAACCTCCCTGGGCAGCATTTTCCAGCACCTCACCACTCTCTGTAAAGATTCCTTACAAACTGGGATGAAATATGGATGTTCCTGGGCTGGGGGGTCTCAAGCTGCCCAACATTTGGGATGCCACCTAATGATGAGTCTTAATTCACAGCACCATTGAAGAAGTGCCTGGCTCTGCTCAGCACAGGGACATCACCTGGTCTATCTGCAGAGTTACTTCGTGAATGCATGTGCTTTAGCTGAGTTTTATTCAGAAAGGGTTAATTTGTGCCCTCTTCTCCACTAAGCACAGTAATACAATCAATCTCACAAGAGCGGCTTGGCTTTCCCCTCTTTTCTCCAGCAGTCACTTCTTGGCTTTTAATAAATTATTCAGCTTTCCTAAATATGCATGGGGGTCTCATTAACAACTAATTTTGCTTATTTAAAACAACTGCATAATCAGGCCGCTATAGTGTTTCGCCTTTCTTATAGCATTGAATTATTCATGTGCTGGGAATCTGCATATAAATCTATTGATTCTTAAAAGGACACATTTTTCACAGCCTGGGCAAAAAAAAAAAAAAAAAAAAAGAAACCAGGGTTATTTTGGTTTTGAACATTTTGGCCCAAATTCCCCATTTAAAAAGTCATATGGTGTTTTCCTGAGAACAGAAGGCAGGCAAACCCATAGCATCATCGAATGCACCTGGAATTCCTGAGTGCAGCAAAACCAGGGCTTTCCACATGGCAATTAATCACTTGCACAGTCTTGACTTACAGCCCTTCCCAGAGCACTGTTGCTGGACTAATGTTGCAGCATGCATTGTACACTGACTTCTGGGTGCCTTTAGGTGCTGCCAATTGATCCACAAAGAACACCTGGGCAAGGAAGGGACATCTTGCAAGGGTGTGTGAAGCCATCAGTACCACTGGATTAAATCCGGGCTTATCCCACAACAAAAGCATGAAGAAAAATACACAGATACAGGTTCAAAAAGGAACATGCAGCAATGCACGCAGTCAGCATTCAGGTGTGCTCAGCCACCACTATTAAGGAACACAGGGCATTTAACACCCCGCACACCCCCACACATGCACACCTATTGTTTCCTGTACTGGCTTGCTGCATTTTGTCTCGTTCCACAGATTTGCATACAGAGCTCCATCCCACACCCACAGATCTCTGAGGAGCTGGTCCCATTCTGCTTAGGCATACAGCACAGCAGAGTAATTCCTGCCTAAACCATCTGAGCAGGATGTAGCCCAACATCGTGCTCAGGGCACGGTCAGCAATGCGATCAGGATGGGTGCTTGCAGCTTTATCCTGCCTCATCTTGCAAAATTCTGAGGAAGGAGACTGCACAGCCCCTCTGCAACCTCTTCCAATGCTTGGCTGCCCTCATGGTAAAAGCGTTTTCCCTCATCTCCCATATGCTCTGAAATTCTCTTTTTTCAGTTTCCATTGTATCTCGTCCTCTTGCCATGCACCACAAGGGAGACCTCACATCTGACTTTTTGACCAGCTCCTCTTTCCCGAAGCACTCCTGGTTGTCCTTTCTCACCAGCCTCCAACGCCTGCCTCAACCTCAGGCTCTGAGGTCTGTGGGAAAAGTGGCCTTGGTGACTGACACAGCACCAGAAAAACTTCTGCACAGATCCTACCATTCTCACAAAGGGCAATTTTGGAGGATGCCCATGCTATAAAAAAGGGATTACATTGAATACTAGAAATGGAAGCATGGAGTAGTAACTATCAACTCATTGCAAAAGACAATAGAGTTACAAACACCTGAGCATCTCTGGGTGCTCAGTTGCTGGCAGATCACACATGCTGGTATCTAGAGGTCTGAAAAGGAGAGGAAAAGTGTCTCTGTGCTCCCCAGCTGGAGTCCTTGGTTTGAATCCCAATGCAGACAGCTCCTTCCTGAAGTATGCAATGGGCCTTTAGCCCAGAGGCAGCTCCAGAAGTGGTGAACAAAATGCTGACAAAGCCATGGCTTCTCCATGCCATGGTAATGTGGGTGTCCCCGCTGCGTTAACTGGGTGGTTAATTTTCTAATTGTATTTATCATTTGAAAACTATCCGGTCGGGCTATTTTTTCTTATTCTTCTTCTATTTGTGTAGGTGGGGACCAGTTTGCTAAGCTTTAATTTGTCTCCTTCCTCTTTCATGATTAAAAAAACACAGTAGGCAGAGGAGGAACATGTATGTTTGTTGTTTTGTTTTGTTTTGTAGCACAACAGGGTCCTGAGATCTCCCTTTCTTTCCTTCCCAGTTGGTCTGTCTGCGTAACTGGCCAGCTGCCTATCCATCTCGTTGGCTGCAGGATATCACTCAGAAATAACTGACATGTGGAACGGTCCAAGGACTTGTTCCAAACTTCATCCCAATGGATGGGCTGCAATGGGCTGCAGCTGTCAGTCAGGGCTTTCTCAAAAAGGCCCAGGCAGTGACAGCCACCAGTGAAGGAGTCTGAAGAGGAAGACGTGCTTTGCAGAAAGCGTACAGTAGATTGCTATTAACCACACCTATCCCAGACATATAGATGAAGACAGTGATGTGCTGGGTTGGATGAGGGGTTGGGCATGGTTCTTGCTGCCTGTTCAAGGCCTGAGTTCCATGGAAGTGCCAGCATGCTGTGCCACAGCAAGGTCACCTTGGAGCTGGCAGCGTTACGCTGGTTATAATGCACTACTGTGAGTCATTCGTGGCTCTGCCAGATCTCCTCACATAGCACTTGGAGAAGGTAATTGCACTCAGGGTGACCTCCAGAGACCAAGGCACCAAGGAAAGGGTTCTTTCAGGCTGTTTTGGATGTCTTCTCAGTGATTCAAAATCCAAAGGGCACACAACCAAAATCCCACAGTTCAAAGACTTGCACAGATGCTGAACTTTGGAACACAGGAGCAGCTGTACTGACAGGGGTCATACAATGCAGCTGAACGCTTGCTCTCAGGAGGTAATTTTATACAGAAAGCAGCCCTGAAACAGCAGCTTATGGGAAGCATAAGCATGGACACAGACAATAGGAAGGAAAATAAAGTGTTTCAAACCTGGATGCTGAGGAATTTCTTGTTTGGGAAATAGGTAGAAGAAGATCTGGGAGTTCAAATGAAAACCATCTGAAAGGCATCAGTGCTCAGGTGGGGTCACTGAGCAGAGCTCTGTCCTTGTGTGGGACAGATCATATCTCACTCCAGGAGTCACAGTCCTGTGTGGAAAAAAGCCTCCGTGCAAAAAAGCCCCATTCACTACCTGCAGATTGGAATCTACCTCCCATGGCCCTGTTCCACCTTGAAAGGAAAGGACAGAGGTACGAGCATGGTGGGTTCACACAGAGCGCACTGCTGGCTGGCACAGACAGGATGAGGAACATACCTCCAAAAATCAACTCTGCTTAATTGCACGGGGCAGCTCTGTTGGATTCAGCACTGCTCCAGGTACCTCCTGCAAAAATGTAGAGCTTTCCTTCTGTTTAAGGTCAGGCTCCTGTCGCAGTTTCTGTGCCTTTGCCTGTTCCTCTGTTACAGCCCCCTGCACTTTATGAGAGCTAACTGCATTCAGTGATTGCAGTGCAGAGCTGGCAACCAGAGAAGGGGCCATCCTCGACTTGTTGGGTGGGAATGAGACAGTCCCCTTCCTCCTGTACACTTCCATTTCCCCAGCTGGTAAATGGAGATGTTCTGTTTACCCATGTTCATAAGTATGGTTTTATAGCTGAGGTTAGTGCTGAATTCCATGTGACTGCACTAATATCTCAAGCAGTCCTTGGCACCTGCTCAGTGCTTGCCTTTTCCAAGCACTTCACAGGTCAATTGCAAGCAACACGTGCATCGAGAAGCTTACACTGAGGGTATCAGAGCACAGCTCGTTCTTGTATTAGCTCTTCATCCCCTGGGACAAACACAGCACCCAAGATGAGGACATCTCTGAGTCTTTCATCCACCCTTTATCATGGAATCATAGAATCATTAAGATTGGAAAGACCAATAAGATCATACAGTCCATCCATCAGCCCATGCCTGCCACTGCTGTAGACCACATCACTCAGTGTGACATCCACCCTTCCCTTGAACACCTCCAGGGACTGTAACTCCACCACCTCCCTGGGCAGCCTCTTCTAATACCTCACTCCTCTTTCAGATAATAATTTTTTTTCCTAATATCCAACCTAATATCCAATCTGTTGTACTACCACTATCACGCTAGCATATCACAGCATCTTCCAGGTCTGCTCTTCAGACCCAGGTGACTGATGACACTGATGATCTGGCAGAGCCCAGCGCACATGTACCCATTCCTCCCCCCATACCGACCCATGGCTTGGTACAACCAGATGGATGGTGCAAAGCCTGGCAATGTCATGAGAACAAATACACCAAGAGGTTGTCAACTGTTTCCATCTCTGCTGCATGTGTCTGAGCAGCTCCCTGCTGGGCCCAGTGGACCAGTACCCACCAGTACCATCTGCTCACACCCTGCTGCCTGCCTGCATCCACCACTGCCCTCTCTGCCCTCCCCATGGAAACTGGGAGGGGCGGGGAACGTCTGGATTCCTTAAGAAGCTGAGATGCTCATCTAGACAGCATTAATCACAATGTTTAACATCTGATTATAGGTTCTCTGGGTTTCCACTGTATATTTAGAGCTGAAAAACCTTGCTAATTGCATCCATGTTTCCATAGCTCAGATATGAACTCACATTCTAGTGATGGCGGAACCACTCCGCGCATTCCAGACCATCTCGTGATGTTACCCATCTACCATCCATTTATGGGCACCTAGAGAGTGCTGAGAGGAGCTGGTTGTTCCCCACCAACCTCACCCACTGCTTACAACAGCATATCCCAAGAACGGCCTCAAGCAGTCAAGGACAAGGAGAATCTCCTTGAGATAGTGGAAGAACAGACATCAGCTGCAAAGCTGAGCTTATGGGGCCAACGAGTGGAGGATGTAAGTGGCTGTGATGTGAGCAGTGTGGCTCTGGGCCTGGAAGGGCACAGCAAGCAGCACCAAGAGAAGGGAACATCCCTGTTTCTGCATTAATTCCAACACTCTTCCAGGACCTCCAAATCCAGGACTTGAAACACCCGCCTGTGAATTAGACATCTACTATCTCTGCTGCTGCTGCTTCCCCCAGCCAAATTAGGAGTTGTGAAACCCAGGAAAAGAGCCCACAGTACGTGTTGTAAGGTCACCCATTTTCTCCTGCACATCCTCCCCCAGTGTTTGCCAAAGGGACAGGTCCAACTGGACACGAGGCACCTGCTCCTTCCCAGAAGCGGGTGTGAGCGGTGCCAACACACCCTACCCAAACACAGACAGGAGATCTCCCTGCTTCCCTGCAGCCATGGTGGGGACAGGAGGGCTGTGCCCATGGGATGTGTTTGCAGGAACTCTGTTCCACCATGCCAACAAGCAATGAGCTGAGCCCAAGAACCTGAGGGCAGGAAGCACGCTGGCATTGGGCTAATGCCTGTCATTGCTAAAATCACCTGGAGAGGCTGACTGCTGTCTTTTTCCATGGATTATGCCTGTTCTGGCCATAGGAGAGTTGGAAGACTCCTTCTGCCTTGTCACATCTGATGCACAACTGCTGATCAGCTTAATGGAAACAGCAGCAAAATGGGGAAGTAAAGCTTGCAGACACAAAGCAATGCCTAAGAGTTTTGGTACTCTCTGCTTGACAGCGTGGTCAGGAGGTCAGAGCAGCCATATCATGGTGAACACTCTGCAGGCTGCCCTACAGATGGACCCACAGCAGCCCTACAACTCCTCGCTCTGCGGGCAGCACCAGAGCTGCCAAGTCTCTTTAGACATCACTGGAAGGGAGGGAGGATTGTGGTGTTCATCTCAAGGAGCATGATCCTCTGTGGTTCTGGACCTGCAGCAACTTGGAAGCCAGCTCATCACAGAGCCAGTGGAGGCATTCAAGGCCAGGCTGGATGTGGCTCTGGGCAGCCTGGTCTGGTGGTTGGCGACCCTGCAAATAGCAGGGGGGTTGGAACTAGATGATCATTGTGGTCCTTTTCAACCCAGGCCATTCTATGATTCTGTGATTCTATAATATACCCAAAATATGGTAGAAATGGGACCACTCCTCACTGCTCTCTGCCCTGCTTGGACGAGAGAAACCCTACTGAATCCTTGCTCATTCTCCTGCTGTCCTTGTGCTCAGACTGTGTGCTCTGTGCACACAGTGACATTTGCATCAGCTCATTATCTGCAGCTGCTTAGGGCTGGCCCCAGGAGAGTCGAGAAGGCTCTGGCTTTGCAAACTAAAATCATCCTTCCCACCACACAAGGGATTCAGCCCCTCTGAGATGACCCGGGGATGAATCTCCACCACTGGGCTAAGCAGTGTTTGTGGGCAGGTAGGAATGCAAAACAATGGTGGACGATGTGGGCCCAGAAATTTTGCAAGTATGAGTTGATGGCTGGACTAGATGATTTTAGAGGTCTTTTCCAATCTTATTGATTCTGTGCTTCTATGCTTCTAAGTAGCATGGTCCAAGCTGGGCGTTGGGTTCATCAGCATGGGGACCATGCAATGGGGCAAAACCCAGCCCCTGGGCAGGCCTTGGGCACAGCACATGGTCTTTAAAATATCCCAAATTTACCCAGCATGGGGACAGACAGATCTGCCACCAGCAGACAGAGCACTTTGGTTTCTGTAGAGCATGGAGAGGAATCAATATGTAACAAGGACAAGCTCAGCCCTGACGACTGGGTGGAGGAAAGAGAAGGAATTATCACACAAACAGGGTTTTTTTTTTTTTCTTTCTTGGCCTCTGTGCGTGCCCCTGTTATGTCTTTTGTGGATGCAGGGGACATCAGGTCCTGCATCTCTGCTTTCATTGCCTGGGGAGATGGCCCTGGATGTACAAGAGCAGGAAGAAGGGGCCCAGGACATGCCTCATGCTGAAAACCCACTCATCTCCCCCTCTCTGGCCACGTCCTGATAATAGTGCAGCCTTTGGGTAACCCAGAGTTGTTTTGCATCCACCTTCCATTGACTCACCAGCCATGCCATGCCATGCCATGCCATGTCATGCCAGCTCGTGCCTGGCTGTCCCCCATTAGCCTTTGATCCCAATGGCTGCTAGGTCATGTCACCAGTGGCTCAGCTTCTGTCCATGCTCCCATCTAGTTCCCAAGGGCTTCTTCCTTCTTCTGCCCTGCCAGTAATCCAGGTGGTCCTGCAGTCCCCCTACTGGGGTCACAGGGGACAATCAGGTCCCCCCCATCACAGCACCTTCTCCCAGCCATGATCCCCCACCATAAGCATTAAACTCCTGCCTTGTGACAGCCTGTTCACACTCACTCCTGCCACAGCTTCACGCTGTCTTGTTAGCTAACAGCACAGGAGATGTTGCTTTGTATTCTAAATTGCAGGATGCTTGCTAAGCAAGGTACCACAAGGACCTCTGTGGCCTTGGGAGGATCTGGATGAGTCTTCACCTGACTGTTGTGTATCTACAAGCTCATTCTCTAGCTAGTCCCAAGGGTTTTCCTTTCCTTTAAGGGGAATTATCACATTTGCCTGTGTTTGCTACTAGCACCAGAATGAAACTTTTCAAATTCCATTTTAATGGGAAATTGCCCTTGAGGGACTAAAACCTTCCCTTCACAGCAGTCTCTGTCTGAGCAACGCAAGCACTTGGAGCTCTTCCCAATGTTCACCTGGAAATGCAAGTAGCTGCCATTCAGCTGAACTGTAGGAAGTTAAGGTAGAGGTTTCACC
This sequence comes from Chrysolophus pictus, assembly GCA_037305975.1. Taxonomy (NCBI): domain Eukaryota; kingdom Metazoa; phylum Chordata; class Aves; order Galliformes; family Phasianidae; genus Chrysolophus; species Chrysolophus pictus. The sequence goes on along the minus strand of CM074598.1, from coordinate 4,436,072 downwards.
CTTATAGAGATTTTGCCAGAACAGAAGCTGACGTCCTCTGGGTGGGCTCAGCCCCCTGCGTATCCCCACACCCACATCACCTGCCCAGTTTATGTCATAGAATCATAGAAGCACAGAATGGTTGGGTTGGAAGTGAACTCAGAGCCCACCCAGCCCTAACCCCTGCCATGGGCTTGGTGCCCCCCACCAGGTCGGGCTGCCCAGAGCCCATCCATGGCCTCATGCACCCACAGCTCTGGGCAGCAGTGCCACTGCCCTCTGAGTGAAGAATTCCTCATCCCATCTAACCTAAATCTTTCCTTGACCAGAGAGTCCCTGCGGAGGACAAAAAGTGTAGAGTCTTTGACCCTATAGATCTTGGACCTCTGCGTTGCTTTGGCTTGAGGAAACTCCAGACTATCAAATTAGATGATTCAAGCTACTGCAAGTGGTTTTCTAGAGTGATAAAAGGGAAAATTATGGCCATTGGTGTAATCCCAGTTGATCTGAATGCTGGAAAATTCAGGAGAGCATGTATTTCATCACTCACAGGACAGAGTAATTGTGAACTGAACTTACAAGATCACTGAGGAATTGGGCCAGAGCACCATGTGATTGTGACAGTGGAGAACTGTCTTCATGTGCAGCAACGGCCAGCAATGCTGTCCTACAGATAGAGAGGCCCTCACAATGGTTCAGGGACTGATGAAGCAGAGTGTGATCATTGGTCAAAGAGCAGAATCACAAGGTTGGAAGGTGTCATCTCCATCTAGGACAGAGCAAACTGGGACTGCCCACGAAACTGGGATGGCTGGTCAAGGAGGGGCTGTAGCCTGCTCTGATCAGTGCCCCTGTTCCCAAGCAGAGAGCAATGCCATCCTTCCCCTTTGTCCTGTAACCTTCCTCTGCCATGAATCATTGAATCATTACAGTTGGGAAAGACCTCTAAGATCAGCCAGTCCAACCCCAGCCCACCCCCTCCATCCCCACTGCCCACATCCCTCAGTGCCACATTCCCACCATCCTGGAACACTTCCAGGGATTGTGACCCCACCACTCCCTGGACAATGTGTGCCAATGCATTATTGCTATTTCAGAGAACGTTTTCCTAATACCCAACCTGACCATCCCCTGGTGCAACTTGAGGCCACGTGGTCTGGGTAGACCAGGCGGTCACCTGCTCACAGAAGGAGATTGGGCTGCAGGCAGTTGCCGAAGGAGCTGTGGTTCACTGCCACAGTACAGTACATCATCCTGATCTGGAAGGAGCCAGCGCCTGTGGGAGGCTACAAGGAAAAGTCTCTTCTTGTCTCAGCCTGTGCATCCAGGGATAACACCTCTGGGGTGTGCTTGGCTGACTCAGTCTGTAATTGCAAGCTATGTCAGGGTCAGGGTGCAAACTCCCCACGGGGCAGCAGTGAGCGGTGTAAAGGGCAGAGGAAGGATGGTGGCCATGGCAGAGCAAAGGGACTGCCACCCAGTGCCATCACCGCACACAGCTGAAATCCCCTAAAGCCTGATGGAGAGACCACTTTTCAAGAACGTTTTCTCAGAAATAAGGGACCTGGCAACCACAGCTAGTGCTCATCCCGCTTGTTAGAGCTGTGCCACCCCTTCTCATTCCCAATTAACACAAAGCTACAGCACTTTCCCTTCTCTCTGGGCTGCACCAGTGCTGAGTGCTGCAGAGGAGCTCTGCCTTTGTTGATGAGCCGGAAAAAAGTTGCGACGCCGATTATAGTCTGTCAGCTTCCCTAACCACTTCCAGCAATTAGATGTAAGGACCTTCTTGCTAAATTTACAGAAATTGCTTCCTTCCCTCCTGTTCCTCGGAGTAGAATCAGCAAAGCCTGATCCCAGATCTGCCCACTCGTATGGTCAGGACAAACAGTTCCCAACGCATCAGGGCCAAGCTGCAGCTCCAGCCCTGCAAGCAGGAAGGCAGCACCAAGGGCAGGAGCCACAGCGGGGTCACAAAAACCTGAGCTCAGCCCCAGCCTGTGAGATAGATGCATGAAAGCAGATCCTGTAATGGACAGTTCACCCTCTCTGCCTGCACTCTGTGTTCTCTCTCGTCGCTCTGTCCTTGGTATAACACAAACTGTACCTTTCAGTGGCAGGCACATCATTTTTTCTTCTTGCAAAGTGCCAGACAGCCCCGTGACACCAGGCAGGAGGCAGAATCTGCACCAGAGCCCTCATCTCCCCAGGGACAGCTAAGCAGATATCCTGCAGAGCACTGCGATCCGCACTGTGTCCTCTGTCCTCTGCATGTCTGGGATTGAAGGAACAGAGCTTCTCAAGGCTCATTCCACTTAGCAGAAGCAGTGGAATCGATCCACCCAGAGCCTAAGCAGACAACAGGGTCTGCCCAGCTGAGGGCATCCTGGACCACTCAGGCTGGAGGCCATGACTGGGATGGGCTTCTGCTCTCCATCACCTCCATCTCTGTGGTTTAGACACTCCCCAAGGTTCCCTTTCTGCAGAATCTCCCCTGGCCTGTCGTATATGCTCTCCCAGATGAAAATTTCCACCCAAATCATCTTCTTCCTGGGCCTTCTGCCACTTCTCTATTTCCCATTCTGTGGCTGATCTCCTTTTGGGGCAGGGATGAAGACCCTGCTTCCCTCTGATTTATATCAGTATGAGGAGCAGCCAGTGAAAACAGAGGAAAGAGCCCTCATCTGCTATTGCCAAGATAAGAGGACCTTAGAAAAGAACCTGTCACAGTGGCCAATAAAGCTGACACAATGGCTGTGTGAGGTTTTGCAAATAGAGCTGGGCTACACCAAGACGTCATTAGGCTCAATGGGAGAGCTGGCCAAAGAGAAGACACTTAGTGGGGAGCAATTAGCTGACATGAAACAGCAGCTGAACAAGAGTTGCAGATACAACTGGATGAGTACGGTATGCAGAACAAGCACAGACATTGCTTTCACAGGGATAATGTATCCTAAACTTGCAAGGACTGCCATCCCCTCAGCACCAATCTGAACTGTTATTTATGGAAGTAGATGGTTTGACGTTTTGCTTTCCAATTATACAAAAACATTTGCATTCATCCACAGGGCAGTACACACTCTGCATCTCCAGGGTCTGCTCACCTGCACACCTGTGTGCTCTCACACGTTCAGGCTGCTTCTCATGCATTGAGCTCCATCAGAGTAAATGATGAAGCAGAAGGAGGCACTGAGCTCTCTTGCAAGAGCCACAGTGTCTGTCTGGCTCTCTCAGAGCACACCCTTAGCTGATATGAGGCTCACCTTGGAGAGAGCAGTGAAAGCTCTCTGGATCCAAACCGTTCAGGGAACTCTTGAGCCAAGCAGCCATGTGAGCCCTTTGGTCAGGATGTATCTCTTGTGAACAACATTCACCTTAGCAGCCACACAGGAAGACACTAACGGGGTTGAAAAAACGAATGGAGGAGATAAGTAAGAACCAAGCAGTCTCTGTTTCCCAGCCCTTGCCCACAGCCTGCCTTCCTTCTCTCCCTCCAGCACGCCTTGGCCCCACTAGACCCTGCCAGCACCCACCCCTCTCCTGCCATAGCCCCATGATGTTCCCCTCCCCAGGGTTTGCACAGCCCTTTTGCTGTGCTCAGACCGCTCCTATTGGCTCTTGCTTGGGCTCATTAACAGGGCTCTCCTGTGATTAATGCTTCATGTTATTTCTTGACTATTGGGAAAATCGCATCCTCGTTCCAAGCAGCAGGAGCCAGAAACTACAGGTTCTGCAAATACCTCATCGCATCAGCATTCCCCACACAGCATGCATCCGCATTCCCTCTTTGGATTTGCCTGGCCCTGGGAAAGCCCCTCTCATCAGAGCTGACACAAATAGCAGAGGTGTGAAAAGCCACCCCTCTCTTGGCCGGCCCAGCAGTAGCTCTCAGAATTTGGTGAGTGGTGCTGCTTTGGGTCAGGGCCTGCTGTCCCATGTGGGGGTTTCCTCTGATATGTCCTGCCTCTTCTTACATCACCGAGGCACTGCCTGGTGCTGGGGCTGCTCTCCCCAGGAAGATGTCTGTGCCGCCCGATCGAGTTCTCTCTTGGCTCATCCTTTTTCCTGCAAGATGATGGGGAACCCAGGAGTGATTTCCCATGGGCTGTTCTTCCACTTGTGAATCTGCAAAGAAGAGATTGCAGCTGAGCCAAACAAAAATCTGCCGTATCAACAAATTGGCTTAGAGAACATTTTAATGATCACTTTAAGGCATGTTTATCAGAAATCACAAGGGAAACCAGGTTGGTGTGCTTTTCCCTCTGAGTCTGAGTGTGTTTCAGTCTGAGTGCCTCCACTCAAGACCCTTTTTCCTCAGTGACAACCAAGATTCTGCCTGGCACCTCCTGTGAATGGAGCTTCTTCTGGGACCAGAAATTGCATGAGTACCCATTTTGTTTTCACTTTGAGCCCTGGGGCTTCCCAAATGCAAAACCTCAGGCAAGTTCCTCACAAAATGACATGCGACATCAGCTTGGTGCTTCTGTCTCATTCAGGCTCTGCCTTCCACAGCAAACCACAAACGAGAGTGCAGCAGTTGAACGATGCCCTGTGAGCTGAGAGAAGTTGGACTGGAGCTCCTTTGCAAGGCTACACATCACCCATTGCTCAGCACAACCCAGAGCTTCCAGACCTGCCCAAAATAGGGAGCAACGCAGCCATGTCCCTCATTGATGCTGTCAGATGCTGTCGGTCCCCAATCTGCAATGCTGCTCAACTGGGGCCATATTGCAAAGGCACAGGGAGTTTGGAAGAGTGCAAAGCCTGCCCCCGTGAGCAGTGCCCACTCTTTGTGCTCCGTGTTCAGCTCTTGGCAGTCACAGCCTAATGCTGCAAATCATCTTTATGTGACCCAAATGTGTTTCCTGGTGAATAAATCCTCCCCGGTCCCATCTAGGATCACCAGGAAGGTGTGGCCCATCCGCTGGGCACAGCTCATTCCCTCCACTTCCCCAAAGGACATTTATGTTCCTACATCTCTCCCCACAGAAATAAACACAGAAATAGCTCTGGAAAGAGAGGATATCAGAACTGGAGACTGCCAAAGGAGACCTCATAGAGGGCCTGGAGGCTGGTTGGAGGTTTAATGCTTCTAGATAGCCCACAGACTTTGCAGCAATCTTGGAGATCAGTGCATGAGTTGTCTGCAGGTGCCTCACCATCCCCTGCCTGTGGGTCGGCCCCAGCACACCTTTCCTTCCACTATGGGAGCTCCCAGGAGCTGTCAGCAGGAGCTGGGTAGCAGAGTGACAGTGGAATGAGAGGTGGCCCTTTCCCTTCATCTCTCTTGACATTCCAGTAGGTTTGCACCCACTGGATCCACTCCAAAACTCCCTCTCCAGACCTGTCACTGTCTGCATCAGAAAAAGCAGCGCTTCAGAATATTCTCATGCAGCAGACCTTGTTCAGAAAGGAGCATCGGGACCTCACTCTCTCTGAATGCTTCTCACACTCCTCACCCTGCCCAGCATCCTGTCACGTCCTCCGCACACCCTGCTTTCTAGAAACACCCAAGCTAAATCCAGTCTGATGCAGAGCAGCAGAGCTCTGCCCGAGCATCCCATCCCCAGCCCAGGACAAGGGGTGCATGAGGAGGATCCCCCCACAGCCCCAGCACACACAGCTGCCTGCACCCACGAGGACGCCCGCTGCCTCCTTCCCCCGCTGGGGAAGCAGCTTCCTCCTTGCAGAGCTGCACAGGAAGCACTGTGGTATTTATAGCTCTCTCTGAGAGCATCTTGCACAAACCTCAGGGAAAAACCTCCATTCGGTGAAAAACAACCTCTGTTGAGAACTGCAGAACTGCACCAGGAGTGGGACATGTGCTTGGGCAGCTGGACCCACACATCCTGGGGGGAGGTTGTAGGACCACATCCCCCAAAAGGACCAGGATCCTTTTCCAGGATTACTGTTCTGCTCCACGCTGCCTCCTCACTTGCCTCCTTCCATCTCCATCTCATGCATTCATCTGTTTGGACTACAGGAAGCCATGCAGAGGACAAAGATCCCTTTCATGAGGAATTTCAGGATGTCAAAATGGGAAACACAGAAACGTTTCAGTCTAAAACTGCTCTGAAACAGGTTTGGTTCAACTCTGAACTTTTATCTCCTGAATTAATCCTGATTCATTTGGCCTTGATTCCATAATTTCTTGGTAGATATTTTGCTGAGGCAACAGAAGTTCCAGGGAAGTATTCCCAGTCAGTTCTGGCCCCAACATAAGCCCATTTCTGAGACCAATAATGTTCACTTTCAGTTCAATTCCATCAGGCCTGGAGGCTCACTCACCCTTAGCCATGTGCTGCAATTAGCCCTCTGAGCAACCTATAAAACACAAAAGGTGATTAATTAGCTCAGTTAATGAGAAAAATGGCCTTTGCCCATTCCTCCTGTGTCTCATGGCACAGTGGGGGAAAGATTTAATTTAAGGGCAATATATGGACTGCAAGAAGCATGGGCACAGCAGGACTCCCATGTATATTTTGAAGGGGCACAGAGCTGATTTTGGATGTCCAGCACAAATCATTGCAGCACTGCCCGTGGGAGTGCTGGTGCTGTAGAGGTGCTGCTGGTTCAGAGGGCAGCCACAACAGCTTCCCGTGTTCACGTGAAATCAGAGCATGCAAAACTCCAGCAGGCCACATCCAAGCAGTTTCTTTTCTGGAGAGCTCCAGTCTTCAACCTCGTTGATGTAGGATCATAGAATGATAGAATGATAGAATCATAGAATCATAGAATCACAGATTCACAGAAGCATAGAATTGCTCAGGTTGGAAAAGACCTTCAAGATCATCAAGTCCAACCACAGCCCAACCATACTACCCTCACTGTAACACCCCTCCATTAAATCATGTCCCTGAGCACCACGTCCAAATGGTTTTTAAACACATCCAGGGATGGTGACTCAACCACCTTCCTGAAGAACCTATTCCAGTGCTCAACCACCCTTTCTGTAAAGAAGTTTTTCCTTATCTCCAACCTAAACCTCCCCTGGTGCAACTTGAGGCCATTTCCCCTCATCCTGTCACCTGAGAAGAGGCCAACCCCGCTCTGCTGCAATCACCTTTGAGGTATTTGAAGAGAGCGATAAGGTCTCCTCTCAGCCTCTTCAAATGCAGCTGTGACTGTTTTGCTGTGTGGCTGGAAGGGAAATGCATTCATAAGAGCAGCAGAGATGAGAAAAAAAGGGGAAAGAAAAGAAAAAAGAAAGAAAGAAGAAAAGAAGAAAAGAAGAAAAAAGAAAAAAGAAGGAAAAAAAGAAAAAAAAAGAAAAAGGAAAAGAAGGAAAGGGAAAGGAAAGGGAAAGGAGAAGGAAAGGAAAAGGAAAGGAAAATAAAAAGAAAAGAAGAAAAAGAAAAAAAAGGAGAAAAGAAGGAAAAAGAAAAAAAGAAAATTAAAAAAAAAAAAAAGAAAAATTCCTCTGTTGTTTTCCTACTCAGGAAAGGAATCAGGAGCAAAAGGCTGACGCAAACTGAGTGGCAGCCAAGTGGACACGACTGTAACGGTTCGGTTCTTTCACAACACGCTTCGCTCTGAGGGCAGCAGGGAAGTGCGACCCGACACACTGCAAAGGCACTGCAGGCAGTGTGGTGCACTGAGACCTGCAGCAGCACCAGCTGGATCTGCATACAGCACTTCTGGTGCTGCTGTGTCCCTGCAAGGCGAGAGGGGGTTTCTATTCCTGTGCTGCAAAGTGTTCGGTCCTTGGGAGGATCCGGGTGGATGCTGAGCACTGGGGCATCTTGCCTTAAACTACATAGCTGTGCAACTCTGATATCGATGCCACAGGGCATGGTGTAGGGGCTGCATGCTCCATCATCACCTGCCTTCAGCAGCACGGAGAGATGATGGCAAACCCCAACAGCCTTCTGCAAGGACCAGAGATCTGAGCTGCCCGCAGTTATCTGCTCTGTATGGAGACTTCAGGGCCAGGCTGGATGTGGCTCTGGGCAGCCTGGTCTGGTGGTTGGCAACCCTGCACATAGCAGGGGGGTTAAAACTCAATGATTATTGTGGTCCTTTTCAACCCAGGCCATTCTATGATTCTATGACTTCCTCCCCGGTTATTGTGAATGGTCATTGACTAAGAGTGGCCATTCATCTCTATGGGAGCACCCAGGCTGTACACACACCTCTGGAACACAGAGGGAGTCCTGAGGGCTCAGCATTTCCTCTTGCTTCAGGGAAAGGAGCTAACTGATGACTAAGTCCATCTGCTTGCTCTCCACTTACCTCAGCCCCTCTCCCTTTCTACCTTGTGTCAGGGGCATCAATAAGGTAAGCTGGAAGAACTTACACCAAAAAGCATTTTAATTTATAGGCACAACAGATGAAATCCTTGTTAAAGCTCTGTATTTAAGACCTGTAATGAGTCAAGTTCCAGCATTTCATCAGAGAAGATGTGAAAGGATTCAAAGCTGGCATGGATTGGGCCGTTTTGCTGGGGTCATTCCTCGAAGCTGAGCAAATACAGCACACAGCCTCATTCAGCCTGCTGCCCCTCTCCATATGTGTTGCCTGAAGGATCCTGCTTGCATTTGGGAGCTGAAGAGGAAACCCTGGAGCACAGGAAGCAGCTCTCCATGAGCTGGAATCATCTGCCCCTATAAATTATTATCTCTTCATCCTCTCTGGGAAAGGCCCACGCTGAGGCTGCATCTCGAAGATAGCTGCTAACATGGGAATCTTTATGCAGGTCTCTCTGCTGGAGTCAGGCCAAGCTGCCTGTGGTTTGTGGCCCACAATAACAAACGTTACAGCAGAAGACAGTATTTGTTTAACTGCTTGTTCTGTCAATACTGTAGCTTGCAAAAGCCCGGAGTTTGCACAGCCAGAGCTGGCGACATTTCGGAAATCGTCTGCTTTTTCTCCAAGAGAAGGGGCCATTTTGCTGTGAGGTGGGACTCAGGCAGGCATCACTCCTGGGCAATGATGGAGGAGTGTTTCCTTTCCAAGAGAGATGGCACTGCTCTCCTATTAGGCACTGTGCCTGGAAACTTCCAGCAGAAAACCACTTCCCAGCCTGCCTGGGCCTCACTGTGCTTTCAGCAAAAACTTTTGCACCCAAAATCTTCTCCTGGGGAAACGTAAAGCTCTGTCTGTGGGAAGGTCCATCAGTCAGGCAGCCTTCACCGTGGCACAGCAGTGTGAAGCAGCAGGAACCACCAAGGCACACAGCTTTGTCAGAGTGCAAACACTGACAGGTCTCAGGCAGCACTGCTACCTACAGTGATTTATTCTGCCCTGGAGGGAAGTCCTGCAGGACACACACTGCTCCAGTGCTCCCAGTCCAATGTTTGGTGCTCTCTTGCCCTGATGGGTAAAATTTTCAATAGGAGTAGCAAGATGCAGATAGATGCTCCACAGTGGAAGCTGTGTGCTTCAGTTCTATGGGCACTTCCATTTCCAACAATCCATTCCGTTTCTTGGACCACAGAAACTCATAGGCTGGACTTGGCCTCCACCTGGGATGCGAGGAGACCTTGGACACAGACAGGTCTCCAGCCTCAGAGAGACCAGCTGCCCTTGCATTGTCCTATTTTAAAGCTGAAGGTCTGTTTCCAGAGAGGAAAATCTTTCCTAGGGCTGAAGGGAAGCCTCCTTCCTGCAACTGAAGCCTCTGGGTCATCTGCTGGGCTCCACAGAGAGAGCAGAGAGCCCTTCACCTTCCAGCAGGCTCTGCTGAACTTGTGCTCCTGCCTGCCTCAGTTGTCTCCTCTCCAGGATAAACCCTACAGTTCTGCTGATGCTTTCTCATCTCAAAACACTCAACTTTTGTTTGCTCCACTTCTTTCCTGACATGCTGGGGCTTTGGGAAAATGCTCACCTAGAGCTCCACCATTCACAGCCACTCTGTTAGACCTGCTCACTGTGCCACGACCACTCTTAGCCAAACTTCACCCCTCCCACCTGTGGGGGTTCAGCATCACAGCTCTGGCTCCGCTGGCCCTGTTAGGCACAGCTCTGTCTCCCAAAACAGGGAAGGTACAGCAGCATCCCAAAGTCCCAGAACAGGTCTGACCCCATGGTCAACACTAGGAAGACATTCAGCACAGATTCCTGCATGCAACTCAGCTCCTGGTATCTTGTTGATATTTTTCTCTGAAAAAAAACTAAGATATCTGGCTGCAGCTTGGTGACAAGTGCAGTGTTGCTAGTATTGTCCCAGGCTGCACAGGCAGAGTCAATAAGCTGCAATAAGCTGTCAATTTCTGCAGCAGCAGCTCAAACAGGCAGCTGCATCTGTGAGCTTCTTCCAGGAGGGCAGGTTTCCTGGTGAAGCTCCTGAAGGACAGATAAGCACTGCATGGGGTCAGCAGAAGCAGAGAAAGGAGGAAGCCCTGGTGTCCAGGACCCACTTCCACTGCCCCTTTTACAGCCCAGCCCCACTTTCCTTTCCTGGCTGTGAAAGCAGAGCTTTCCTTCTGGAGTGCTTTGAGTTTCTTGTGAACTAGAACTGAAGTGCTGAGCTGGGAAAGCTGCTGGTTTCAGTGCTTCTCAGAATAGCAGCTCTATTTTTTTTTTTTTTTTTTTTTTAAGCCTTATATATAAACTGCTGCTGTTGGGGGTTTTTATGACAAAGACAGCGAGTCCAGGAAATCGGCGGTGGTTTCTGTTATCTGGAGCACAACCATGTGAGAGAGGGAAAAGGGTGTCACACTCCAGGAGTCTGTTCATGGAAATTAGTATCTCACTGCCTTGCCCCTTGAGAGCTGGTTATTTATAACCCCTCACATCTCATCCTGCTCCTTCCTGACACCAGCTTCAAAACCTGCTCACACTGGTAACCCCACAGCAGCAGCAGGGGACAGTCACACCTCTACCTTCCCCCACTTCCACATGTAACGCTTTACTCACCCATTGCAAGGCCAAACATCTTGGTTGCAGCAGCTCAGGGGTCTCCCACCTCCTAGCGTGCTTTGTCCTGCCCTTATGGGTGTCAGGGAAGCAGCACCCAGAAATCACTGTGCAAACTGCAATGAAAGAAAAATATGGACTTGCTGGAGCAGACCTGTGCAGGGCCATGGAAATGATGCAGGGAATGGAGCATCTTAGTTATGAGAAGGGCTGAGTTGGGGCCTTTCAAATCGGAGGAGAGAAAGCTGACACAGGGACACCTGTGCGTGTCAGAGCTGCTCTTCTTGTGCCCCCCACCCTCTTCTGCAACTTTGCAGTGGACGAAGCCTTGATCTGAATGGTTTGAAGCAAGTTTCTTCTAACAGAGTGCTGTGGCCAAAGCCCTCCAGCCCGCTTACGGATCAGCCAGACTTTACCACTCCTCCAAGTGGAGCATCTCAGTGCAACTGCCCTGGAAGAAGCAGCAGAGTGGGCATCATGCAAGAGCGGCAAAACATTCAGCTACTCCAATTGCTGCCACCACGGGGCCCCTCGCCTGCACTGCCTCCTCTTTTCCCATCACAAAGTGAGCCGGCTGTCCTGCCACAGCCCCCTACACACCCAAATCTCAGGGACCCAAACACTGCACAGGCAACACCTGCCGCATTCCTGAGCAGTGACACTGGCTCTCCCCATCAAAGGCTTAAAAGCATTCCCCAGTGACCAAAAAAATGGAGACTATGAAGCACACGCCAAGATCTAGATGGAGCCATGGAGCACGTGCATCGCTCATGCTATCAGCAGTGAAGGGTGATCATTCCAGGAGTGCCTGCAGAGTTTGTGTGCTCACTGTCACCTACTCCTATACCTCAAGAAGAAAACTGCGTTGTTCATAGAACATTGGGAAAGGAGAGCTTAATTGGGAATGCTGGGAAAACCTATGCAACATGGATCAGCTCTTCACATGGGGGGATCAACAGCAGATTTGTGCCCCCATGTGCTACTGTGAAAGCCTCCTGCTCATGCTCGACCTTGCCAGACCTCCCAAGTCCAAGCCCAGCACCTCTCTAGCTGGCAATTTCCAGCTTAAGTGCCCAGAAGAGAGCCCAGGGATCACTGCCCTGGCTGAAGTTTGCTCATTTTCACCCTGCTTCCAGCACCACAGTGCTCCTCTCTGCTCAGTGCACAGGGAGCTCAGCTCCCAGGATCCCAGAGCAGGGCTCTTTGAACTTCTGCCTTGGGGTTCTTCTGGACGAAGTACAGCTGGCACTTGGCTGCAAGTGCACTGATCCAAACTGGTCTCCAAAGCTGAGGGTGAATCTCATACGATAGTGTGAGCCAAACTAACGCTGCATATCCACAGTAAGAAGGAAATCTTCCCATCTCAACCCCCTTCCTTCCTGCTTACACAGTGCCATCTCCAGCACCCAGCACACCCCTCCCTGAAGCAGCAGAGAACTGCCCCAGATGATTCAGTGCCTCCAAAAACGCAGTCATGAAGCACAACCCCCCTGGCCAAACAGGTCTCCCAGGCAGGAGGTTTGCCATGAAATCTGGCTCCCGTTCTCCTTCTCTCCACCCCATCCTGTGATCCCTCCTTCTGCATCCTGCATCAAAGTAGAGACCTTCTTGTGCCCACCAACGCTGATTATCCCAACTCTGCCTTTGCTGGGACCCAGACTGAGGGAACACAACGCAGAGAAGAGGACTCAAAGCACCCCTCCAATGTGCACAGCGCAGCCTCTCTCTGCCTGGCACTCTGCTGCTTTCACCAGCTTGTCCCTTACACAACAGATGCCTTCAGCAATCAGTGTTCCCAAAAAGGGCAATTGCATTTTAATCCCAACAACGGCAGCAGCGACTGTTTTCCCGACATCACGTGTGCCAGTAGCTCCCGTGGATTTCAGTGGATTCTGGCCAAGAATTCGCATTTTAAACTATTGCATCTTTACAGTTATTGCCAATTAATTGATAAAACTCACCTAAGCATCCAGCCCACTTTCTTCATGTAAGAAAAATATGCATCTATGTGAACACTGACCTTCCTCTGGCTGCAAGCCCGCCTGCTTGGGGTGACCTGGGGCAGCTGGCACAAATCCACAGTACTGCTCAAATCTGCTGCCTCGGCCCTATTGGTGACATGACAAGATTGCTAAAACCCAGGTAGCAGCATGCCAGTGCTTGGTGAGAGCCGTATAACTGTGGTTCTTTTACCATAAATATCAACAGATGCATTCTTCTTTATGTTTGGGATCGGAGATGGGGCTCCCTGTAAGCACTTACCATGAAAAGCAGGAGAATGGACTATGGAAGAATTATTTCCTTTCTTTCTTCAAAACGAAACAAATGTGTTCATGCCCTGGCTTGGAAGGAGGCTGCTCTGAAAACAGCTCCCCACTGCACAGCCCACGGAGCAGCTCCTGCAATGCCACTGCTCTACTGGTGGGCACGGCCAGGCTGGAATCCAGCCATGTAAACACGTGGCGGCTCCCACAGGACACCGCCACGCTCCATCACCATGTGCTGCCAATTAGCTGACAACAACACCATTTGTTTTCAGGAATACTGAGCTGATGAGTAACAAAAATAGGAACCTGAGAAACAGGTCCCCGTGACCTGGATCCCAGGCAGCTCTCCCAGGACAGAACTTTCAGTGGCCCTGAGTCACGCACTCCTCCTCCCCCGCTACACCAAGCAGAGCAGCCAGGCACCCAACCCACCCACAAGATCACATCTTCCCAGGGCTTCTCCCTCCTCCCCACACTCATCATGGCCTGCACTTAGATTGCTTAGTAGGCAAAAAAGCACACGGGCATCCTAATGCCCTCCAGGGCACGAGAGGAGTGGAGTGAGGCAGGTAGGTCTCATCATAGCCATGAGGGTCTGGAAATACCCAGAGGAGCATCTGTTCCCAGCTCTGCTGTAGCCCACCCTGTGCCCATGAGCACTGGTTGTCCCATCCTTTGCTGGGACCCAGACTGAGGGAGCACAGTGCAGAGCAAAGGACTCAAAGCACCTCTCCAATGCACAAAGCACCTCTCCAATGCACAAAGCACCTATCCAATGCAAGCAGCACAGCGTGACAGGAGGTGGTTTCTCTCTCCAAAGCCACATCAACCCGGGGAAAACAGCCACTGCCTGTTGAAAAAGAGGTTGCATAACATGAAGGAAAGAGGAGGAAGATAAACAACAACAGCTCCTTCTGATGACAGGGCAAGAAACTCCTGCCTAAGCCCCCCAGAAAGCCACAACCATGGCCATGGCTGCCCCATGCCTTCAGATGCATGACAGTGAAGCAGGTTCAGTGAAGCAGAGAAGCTGCCAGCACAGTGCAGTGCCACACAGGCACCAAGAGATAATGAGAAATAACCTCAGGGTCTCTGACTGTGCCATGCAGAGTGAGGAGAACCCCACCAGCTGGGAGGGGAAGCCCCACTGCCAGAGGCCAGATTCCAACAGGGTGGTGCTGGGAGGAATGGGCAGAGGGGTCCCAAGAAGACGTGGCCATGCAATGGGAGCCCTGACTTAACAGGCTCATTGCCAGAGAAATTGCTGCTATGTGCTTCCAACCTGGCCTGAGGGAGATCCCAGAGACCAGGACATCCAGCGAGGCCCCATGGCAGCACCCAGCAGCAGCCAGACCTTGGGTTTCTCCAGCTGACACTGACCTACGGGTTCTGGGCATGAGACGGGATCTCTCTTTTGGCTTGGCTTGCGCCAAGGGGAAGGGAATGCACTTGGTAGTGGGCAGGGCGGTCATGGGGGGTGCTGAGGGGGCCATGCAAGAACAGCCCCACGTTGTTACACAAGGACAGCACATCCGTCACAAGGACTGGCTTGGGGCACTGGGGTGCAGCCCACGGAGCACAGGCTGAAAAACCACAGGCACAGAGCAGGGAGCAGCCAGGGGAGAGCAGGCGAGAGAAAGCAATGGGGGAAGCTCGTGTCTCAGTCGTGTGCTTCTCAACCAAAGTCCAAAGGAGGCGCTTGCAAAGGACACTGGAAAGATTCCAGTGATGTTATCTGCCCCCACAGAACATGATTAGCCCAGAGGGAAGGGAAAAAAAAAGTTGTTTACAAGCTGGGCTGGCAGCTCAGTGGCTGGAGCACACTGACACCAAGCTCAGCTGTTGGCCTGGCTACATCTGCACCTTTGGAACCTAACCCTAACCCTAATCCTAATCCTTCAGCATGTAGACACTGGGGAGAGGGAATTTTGGGTTGCTGTTCATAGAATCATAGAATGACTTGTGTCAGAAGAGACCCCAAGGATCATCAAGCTCCAACACCCCTGCTGCAGGCAGGGCTGCCAACCTCCATATCTAATACCAGACCAGGCTGCCCAGGGCTCCATCCAGCCTGCCTTGAACACCTCCAGAGACCTCCTGTTCAGTGTCACCAGACCATGGCTGCCCACAGCCCCAATGAGGAGATGCATTGTGCTCTCTTGGAATCTCCACTTCTCTGAATTGAAATCAAAGTGTTTTTAAGAAGCTCGTGTTCTTTCAGAGTGGACCCATCTACAGTTGGGGATGCAGGGTTTGCCTCATGCACATTCCCCATGTCCTGACCAGGGAAATGGTTCTTGTCTCCTCACTTTTCCACCTGGAGACAAGAAATAGCCCTGGTAACAGGTGTCTAAAATAAGCTGTTGTTGGCCAGTATTTTCCTTTGTCAGAGACTCCTATGAGACACAAGAGCCACAGCCCGTGTCAAAGAGCCCAATATTAATTGAACTTCTAAATTGTGGCTTGTTGACATCATTATTTAAATCCACACTGGAGGAACTCCATGGGAATTTGCTCCTGGTTCAGTGTTTATAGCACCATTGTTTCTGTTGGACTTCACATCTTCCAAGTAGAGTTTCTCAAACCAGTGCATCTGTCCTTCCAAACAGATCCTGCCCAGTGCTGGGAGAAGGTGGAATCCCCAGAGACCCAACAGAGTGCAGTGGTGTGAGGACAGCTGTACACTCACAGCTGCATTAGAGAAGCATGGCACATGCAGTGCCTGCCTTGTTTAACCAACCCTCCTGCATACAAAGTGACCTATTCTGCACCTCAGGGAACTCAGTGCTTGCTTTAGTGATTCAGATCTGGCTTTGTCCAACCCAAGATCTTCCCCAAATGCCGCAGTCAACCAGCCAAGCCTCGAGCTGCTTTGCCCATGGGAGCTGCTGCAAGCCAAGAGAGTGCAAGAGGAGAGCCATGCTGATGCCTGGCATCTTGTGCCCTTTAGGGAAAAACAATTCTTCAGAAGTCCTTTGTGATTCAGATGAGGAGTTAAGCTGACGCAGAGGTGATTTACACACACTGCTGCCCCACATCTGCCCACAGCCACAGACCCGATGGCAGCTGTAGCTGATGAATCTCAACATAGGTCACAGCTCTGTGGACTTCCAGCCTTCCACTCCACATCTCTACTCTCAGCCTTTGTCCTTCAATGAGTGGGGGGCTACAATGGGATTTGTGGGTGTCCATCCCTCAAAGACAAGCCTTTCCCTTAATAGGTGATATTTCTAATGGCTTTAATTTTGGAACATGCAGGAGCTCTGCAGAGCCAAGCATGGAGTCAGAACTCAATGCAGGAGATTTTGAATCATGAGATTCCTCAGATCCTTCTGTTTACACCCAAATATGTGGCTCATGTGGCTACTTGAGTTGTTCTGCAGTCTCCCTGCGAAGCTGAATTACATCCCATAGCAGTTGGGTGGGTTTAAGATGAAGTGAATAGTGGGAATTGCTTGGTCAGAGGAATAACCCCATCCATCAGTACCTTTTACATCCAATAGAGCTCTGCCTGTGTGCTCCCACCTCTTGCCCCCATGGGTTTGGGAGCATGCAGACTTTACCACAGTGATACCACTGGAGCTGTGCAGTCAGTGAATGGATAAAATATGAGGAGGGGACACCTATAAGCAAAAGCACAACTAACACAGTGTAAGTGTAGAGCAGGCTGGAGGCACCCTCCTAGGAGGGAAAAGATAAGGCTTGCAGTGTTCTGGTGCTCAGGTTGCTGAGCTGATGAAACTACACAGGTGCCTTGACCTGGGACACAAACACAGGTGGTGCTTCCAGATCCCAAAGTCATGCAGAGCCAAACCAGTGCCTCCAGAGCAGCAATCTCATTAATTCCCAGGCACGAAGCATGAAAATCCCCTCCCTCTTCACACCGGCTAATCTCACTTCTCCTTTGGGAAGGAGAAACCAGATCAGCAACTCATCCAGCCTGAAAATAATTCAGCCAGAAACTGAGCTCTTTTGGCTGGGGTCAGCTCTCTGATCCATCTGGTTACGTTACCCCCTGGATGCTGCAGCAGAATCACCCCCTCTCGAGAGCAGTGCTGATGGCACCAGGCAGGCAGACTGGGGAAGTCCTCCATCAGGAGGCTGCGAATGACATCACACGCTCCTGGAGGCGGCCTCTATGGTGACTTAGGGCAGTGGTGACCAACCAACAGCCCCCAGGGCCAGAGCTGATATGCAAACTGTTTATCTGCTTTCCCAGAAAGGTCCCACTGTGTCCATGGGCTGATTAATGGGTCTGTGGACACATCTCCCTGCCCAGTACCCCTCCTTTTCCTGCAGGTACTCAGTTCTCCAAACTCTGAAGGTTATGCAGATGAAACATGACAAGGCAACGTAAGGCAGATCAGAGAGCTGACCGCAGCCAGGAGAACTCCATCCCTGGCTGAATGATGCTCAGGATGGATGAGTTGCTGATCTGGTTTCTGCTTCCCAAAGGAGAAGGGAGATAAGCTGGTGTGAACAGGGAGGGGATTTTCTCTCTCATCTGCCAGCTTGTTTGCAAAGTGAATGAGCCATTCACCACCCTTGGAGTCTTCTGCAGTTTAAACATGGAGAGCACCTTCTCCCTGCTGCACTCAGGAGTTCCTGCCCTACACAGAACTCACACTGTGCACCCCTCCTTTGGCTGAAGGAGGATTTCACTCCTGGAAAAATCTGTGGAGGTGAAGGCAGACACTCCCCTCGTATCTGCTCCTCAGCTGGCTGTGCATCTGCAGACAAACTCTCCTTCAGGTGGGTATATGTGCACAGCACGTGTTTGCGAGCACTAAAAAATGCATTTGTGAAAATCTCCAGTGTTAAAAAACAATCATTATATAATTACGTTAAACAATTAAACAACTGATTCATCGGTTAGAGGCTCACCAACAACACCTGAAACTCATCCCAGGCACTTAACGAGGCAGAAGGTGACACAAACAAAAGCAGCTCTCAGAACATCCTGGAGGTCAATGCCCTGAGCTTTGTCCATGCCTTTTTGGTGGGAAGGTGCTTTCTGCTCCTGGCTGCTCGCCCCTGAGAGCATTACCTGCTGTTTTCATATAGAGATGTTCCACAGAAGGAACCCCTCAGGTCAATGCTATGAGGTGCTCCCCCACTATGCCTGTGCTGCCCAACTTCAGCCCCTTTCTGATAGTTCATGTTTGGGCTTTATTTCTGAAGTAATGCAGTTAAAAACAAACAACTCTGGCAACCTTTGAAACAGTCTGTAGGCACTTCCTCCTCCTCAGCAGGGTCTGTGAGCAAGAGGGTTATGCAGAAGACATAAATGCTGTCTAGTTCCATGCAACTGCCTGCTCTGAGTCTGCAGAAAAGAGCTGTTATTATCAGAGCTGTGATCTGTAATACTGAAGTTAAAGGCTGCACAGGAAAGCACACACACAAAGGTGGAAAGGAGCTGGGGAAGCAAGTTTAACTTTGCCATCACCTGCCTTCCAAGTGGGTAACCATGCAGCACTAATGCCTTCAGAAAGAAATCTCTTGGTTCCACCAAAACAAAACAAAAAAATAAAGGGGAAAAATCACCACTGTGCTTTCATACACCATGGGGAAGAGTCAGGTCCTGCAGGGAGCAACAGTGTTGCTGAGGTCTTTGCCCACAGTAACATTACCTGGCTAGAACAGCTCTGCAGAGATGCAGGTGGGTTGCACTGGGACACAGTGAGCAAAACTGCATGCACAGAGTAAAGACGCTGCTGCAGGAAGAGTTATACCAGCAAATCTCTGCCTGGAACAGTTACCTCGCTACCTGCTGAGACAACATCAGTTCATCCCTGCTGGGAGGGCACTGCTGGCAGAGGAATGAAGGCAGGAGCATCTCATTGCTGCCCATGCTGCAAGAACTGCAGGCAGGCAAAGGCCCTTCTTGTGGTGCACCCTGCTCGTAGGGACCGAGCTGTAGCAGCTAAAGCTCAACAAACTGCTGCATGCACGTTCTTCAGTATGAGCAAGAAATCCAGCATGGCCACCACAGTGTGATGGGGTGCAAAGGCTTTGCAGGGCAACAGTGGAGAAGAGGAAAAGAAAGGTGGTTGACTCCCCCAGAGAGCTGATCTGACGCTGTCTGCAGTATCAGGGGTGAATGATATCCCTGCTCAGGAGGCAAGAGAGGGCCACACCAAATGTAAGAGAACATAATGCATGGAAGTGCAGTTCAAAATTAGTACTTCACATGAATGCACCGCCATTCCCTGCTTGCATGGACTAGGAAACAGCCTGTCAGTAGTTCCCCAGCATCCCGGGCCCACCCTTACATGAGCCCCTGAGTCCCAGGAGAGTCTGTATGACACAGCCTGCTGCGGGGCTGTTCTACCCCCCAAGTCTGCCCAAGGAGTCAGCGCTTCGGATCCGGAAAGGGAACCTGGGGGGGATACGCCAACTTCATTGCGCCCCGCGCTGGAGAGATCCGGCCCTCCTCACGCTGTAATTGTGACATGTCGTGACAACGGACAGCCCCATCAGCTGCCGTGCTGTGCCGGGACGGAGCAGCCAAGCCGGGCATTGGGCAGGGCGTTGTGCTGTCGGGGGCCGGGCAGCACCGGGCCGCGCCTCCAATGGGTGTCGGGGGCCGGGCTGTGCGTCCCGCCCTGCCCCTCCTCTATAAGTACCGGGAGCTGCGCGCCCTGCACAGAGCTGAGCTGAGCGGTGTTGTGGTGTCGGTAATCGGAGCCGCTGGAGCCCCGGATCGGTGCGTACCGCGCGGGCACAGCCGGGCTCCCCGCCGCGATCCCGGGGCGGTGCGGAGGGGCGCCGCGGTTCGAGTCGCGCTGGGCTTTACCGGCCGGCAGCGGGCGGGCGGGCTGCAGCTCGGCTCCGCGGGAGGGTGCAGCGCTGCGCCTTTCACCCGGGGCGAAGTTGGGGGGTGTTCTTCGGTAGAAGTCGTCTCGGACGGGAGTGGGAAGCGGTGCTGGTCCCGGGAGCCTTTCCCTGAGCCGCGTGTCGCCTTGCAGGGGCCGGAGCTATGGCTGAACATATGATGATGTCCATGAGCCACGGTGGCACCGGGCTGCAGAGCTACCGGATGGGTGTGAGTGGGCTGCAGGGACCACCGCAGCATGGGCAGCACGTGCTGAGGACGCTACCTGCAGCGGGTCAGATGATGCCCTATGGAGGGGCTGGAATGGATGGTGCGATGAGGCCCAGACCCAACCTCAGCGGGCAAATGAGCCACCACCAGATGCAGAATGCGATGATGTTCAACGGCCCAAGTCAACAGCAGCAGCAGTACATGGGGCCGGTGGGCACCCAGCAGCTCATGGCTAGTATGCACCTACAAAAACTCAACACCCAGTACCAGGGTCACCCACTGGGCATGAGCAATGGGCCCATGGGAGCTGGTGCTCAGCAGTACAGAGTGGGGCCGAGCCAGCACCCAGGCATGCAGCACATGCCCTCACCGGCTCTGACCTTGAACGTTATGGACACTGATCTCATAGACGAGGAGGTTTTGACGTCCCTTGTCCTGGAACTGGGGTTGGACCGGATTCAGGAGCTGCCAGAGCTGTTCTTGGGACAGAACGAGTTCGACTTCATTTCAGACTTTGTTAGCAAACAGCAACCCAGTGCCATCAGCTGTTGAGGGGCTTTGAGCTCCTCCTTGTGTCTTAGTGGTTTTGAGTTTGTTTCTAACTTCCTTCTCCACCTGCCATCCTCCTCCCTTCCCCTGCCTTGCCCTGTCCTGGATTCCCGACTTCCCTAAAGAGACAATCATCGGACACTGGCTTGCAATGGATTGCTTTTCTCTTCTGTGTGGTTTTTCATTTGGGAGTTCATGGGGTGGGAACCATGTGTACCCCATACAGAGCAGATCAAGAGCTCTTGCTGTAGAGCTGCCTCTAAATGGCATTAACAGGATTTCTGGCTTAAATGGAAGTGATGGACTTACGACTTTCCACAACCAGGCTTTGAGCACAGGGAGCGACGGGCAGCTGGCAGCCCTGCCGGGAGCTGGATTTGCTCAAGGATTCTGCGGTGCCAGCAAAGTTAAAGGATCCCCAGAGAGAGGATTGTCTCCCCGCTGCATGGTTTGAACCAGTTTGCCCTTGCAAACATGGGTGGGGTTAGATTATTTCTTGGGACTTTGCTGTGACAGTGAATAGGTTTTCAGCCTTGTCTGTTCAGCTCAGAAAGGGGCTCTTCCCCTCCAATAGGCTTTTTTTTTTTCCTCCTGAACTGACTGAGCAAAATAAACTATGCCTTGGGGAAGGGTGTGCATAGGTGCCTAAATGTTCATCCCTGTGGAACTATGGGTCTCCAACATGTACAATTAGCAATCAACTGTAAAATTTACCCACTGTTTAGAGGCTAATTCAGGCACAAGGCTTAAAGCTGCAGTCTAGCTCCACTTTTTTCCACCTCTGAAACCAAATAAAGACCGTGCAACTGTATATTCCAGAGCTAATCTTATTTATTTTTCCTATGATTATTTATTTGCAAAGGGCTCCTTTTGTTATTTGGCTTTGGGACTGCTGGGAAGGATGCATGGAGAGTACTGCAGCTTTAAGATGCTGGCTTCAGAAAAAGAAAGCCCGGGATAGTTTTCAAGCTGCGTTTCAGATGATCACTGCAACCCAAGGTCTTTGTGCTGAGCACACAGGGCTGTGTAAATTTAACACCCTCGGAAAGTGATAAAGATGACTCGATTCCTAATTCCCTTACTCGGGGAAGGTTAAATGTAAAAGCTGGTGGGGTTTTGTTTCCTCCGCTGTCTCTCATTTCCAGGCACTGTGGAAAGCTGCTCGTATCTCCGAGTTGCTGCTGCCCTCTGCTGCTGACAGCTCCTGACAACGACCAAGAGAGAATGTACAGATGAGTTTGCAAATAAAAACTGAAACGTCTCCGGTGTGCGTTTGTGTAGTGCTGTCTCTGGCATGGGTTGCAGTGTGGAACACTGGGAAGAAATGTTTTTTTCTGCTGCTGTTGGTGTATTCCATCACCCCCAACCTGACACCCAAATCGTAAGGATTGTGTTTAGAGCTTAAGGCTTGGAATAAGTCAATCCTGGTGGATTGGGAATGTGACCCATCATCAGTCCTCACAGTGTGGCTGGGAAGGTGAGGTGCTCTCTGTATTGAGGTTGATATTCTATGGATGGTGGCTGCTGCTGCCTGACCCCGTGGTGCTCACACAGATGTGTGGGGTCTCCTTACTCTTCTTGCAGACCCTGAGTTACAGCTGCACTCAGAGACCTCTGCTGCTTCCTATGCCATAAAGGTCCTCAAAGTCAAGATGGCCTTTGGGATTTCCTTCTTTCCCAGAGCTGAGATTTTTCTTTCTGTGTGGTTCCTAACAAGTCCTCTTGCACTACAGGAATATTCCCACGTGTCTCTCTGTTGCCCTGCAGCAATGGAGCTGTGGGTGCTGCTATTCAAGTTGCTGAATAACTTTGGCCATGCTTTGGATCACCTGTTGGTGTCACCTGGCCTTGTTCCTTGTGCAGCTTTAGAGCAAGTGTGCAAGTCCTGTCCTTGCAGAAAGCCTTTGGTGGTTGTGCCTTTGCAATCTGGAGAGCTGATCAAAACGTGCATGGCACAGCTGGTGTTGCAGGGGTGAGAGCTCCATTTGGGCTGTCTGCCTGGGGGCAGTGGGCTGACAAAGACCTGCAAGAACATTGCTTTCTCTGCAGAGGTTGTAGTTAAGCAGTTAGAAGTTGGCAGCTGGATTCGTTCCTCACATTAGAAGAGCTGAACCTAAAATAAACAGGCGTGTTATAGGTTGTTGGTTGTGGTTGCAGTTGGAGCAGGCAGTGTGATGCACCATTGTGGCCAGTAGTGTCACAGCTACAAGGCAGGGATCCATGACCACCCTGCAGCTGCAGGATTGTCAACTTTAGCATGTTTTTTAAGTGGTGTACCAAGAACAGGAACGCATTGTCTGTAGGAAGCACTTGGCATTTAATGCAGTTTGGACAGAGGAATGTGTCTGCATGTCCTCTTGGCTCTGTCCGTACGTCCTGCTGGGAGGTGGTGCATGCAGGGTTGTAGTGCTTTAAGCTGGAGCACAGGAGCTGAGAGTGCCGGAGGTGTGAAGGCACTGCGGGGTCCCAGTCAGCGTTGTCTTGGGAATTTGTCCCTGCAGGCTCAGCTGAGTTTATTCCAGTGTCAGCTTTTTCACCTCTGCATTTCCCTGGAAGATACCACTGAGGTCAGCTGTTTGATTCCCCAGATAACTCAGGCCAAAGCCACGTATGGTTTCTGCTAGTGATGCACTGCTTGTGGCTAGGTGAGCCTAAACTCTGCTTTTCCCAGTGAGCTGACCCTGACCTCTTCACCCAGCAGCACGGTGTTTCTCCAAAGCCTCAGTGTCTGCAGGGAGCTGACATGGAGTACTGCAAACCATTGCGGAATGACAGTGCCATGACAGTTTGGGAGGACAAAAGCAGCTTCTATGCAGGATGTTCTCTTCAAACCTGGAGCAGACTCCTTGCATGGTGCATCAAATGGTGCTGGGAAGCACCTCTACAGGAGTCCCTTGTGTTTGCTGGGGTAGAAGGAAGATTCTCCCATCCCACTGCCTGCTCCTGATGGGATGGCTGGGGCACTCCTGTCCCCTGACCTATGCTGGGCTCTCTTTTATCCAAATAGGTTTTGTAATTATACTTGTAAAGACCAGACCTGGAGGTAGGGAGCGTCTGTGTGAAAGTACAGAAAGAAAAGGCATTTCTGTACACCTCTGTCTCAGCCCACGTGTCTGCAGGACGATGAAGCTTGCAGATAATGTTCAGTGATTCAGAGTAGCAGAGAACAGGGGAAGGATTTGTGAATAGTGAGTGATGGAATGAGCAATGACTGGTAAATATCAGGTGGTTGCAGTAGATTTGACCTTTCTGACTTCAGCTGCAGCCACTCAGCAGAGATCTTTGTGTCATAATGAATATTTGTATGAAGAATCTTAGCTTGTTGTTCAGCAGAAGACAGAAAAGCAAAGGGAAAATTAGAAATCATTAGGGGAGAATTAGAAAGCAGAAGGCAGCAATGAGTGCCCTGCAGTAAATACAGAATTCAGTTGCATCCTGTGTACTGCTTGTGCTGGTGAGCTGTCCCAGGTGCTCACCTGCTTATCACAAAAATGATACTAAGAGAAACTGTAGAAAAAGGGCAATGTGTGAAGCAGAGAAATGTTTCTCAAAAGAAATGATAAAATAGACTGCGGCCATCCGGTCAGGAAGCAAAATTCTGGGTAGCAAAGATTTGTAAAACAGATAAAAGGGAAGGGGAATAAGGTGTGATTTTTCCCCAAGTTTAATTGAAGGTGTCTGCTGATCCCTGCAGCTTTTGGTCCCAAAAGGGACAAAGCCCCATTTGCTGTCAAAGGGACTGAGAACACCAGATGAGAACTGCTGGGGAAGGTCAAGCCAAAAGCCCATCTAGCCTTACATGCTCTCTTGGAGCAGGTAGAGGGGACATCTGAGAAGTCAGGTGGTTGGATGTGGTCCTTACGATGCTCCTTCCCAGCTTTTGGAAAGTAGTGGTCCAAGGAGCTCCTGTGCTTCCATAGTAGGTTATCCCTACTATGAAAGATACCCAGCTGGGGCCCTACCCACCCTACAGTCACTATTTAATTTGTGGATACATTCAGCAATACCTTGTGCCATCAAAATACAGAAAGCTGTGAAGATGTAAGAAAGCTCTTTGTAAGATGCTTAAGCTCTGCAGTCTCCTCTTCATTTTAAACCTGCCACTGACTCACTTTGTTGGGTGTCCCCTCATTCCCAATCGTTGCATACTCACCTCCTCCACACCAGAAATGATTTTATATTTTCTGTCATGTTCCTCCCAGAGCCACCCCCCATTCAAGACTCACTTCATCTTGTAGATTGTCTTCATCACCTTTTTCTGTCCTGTTTCTAGTTTTACGAGATGGGGGAAGAAACAGCAGTACTTTAAGCCACAGATGTGTCATGTATTTCTCCAATGCTATAATTAGGACTGGCTGTTCTATTTTCCACTTATTCATCACAGAGCTAAAGAAAGATTTGGACTGAAAGGGACCTATGGAGGTCACTGTTTAATCTCCTGCTCCAACCAGGACTGGCTTCAGAGATAGGGCAGATTGCTCAGGGCCTTATCCATCCAAATTCTGAAAACCTCACAGAATGGCATTTCTCCACATCCTCGTTTCAGTGCTTCACTGCCCTCATTTCTTTCCCAGTTTCTCCCATTTCAGTTGCTTGCTGGTTGACACAAACACTGGCCTGTATACAGAGACTCCGAAGGATAATATTGCATTTGTAGCAACTTTTGCATGGTATGGTTCTCTCTCCTTTGAGCACTACCAGCCAAGGAGATGGAGGATGACCACCTCTGCATGTTAAGAAAAGTGCAATTGTTGCCCAGTCAACAGCAAATGTCATTCTCTGTTGATAACTGTGGCAAGATATTCAACTCCAGCCCTATCCTGCACATCCTGAGCAGTGGGACAGGAGATCTTTGGCTGTAGCAGAGGGTGCTGTCGCTTCTTCTGTAACAGCCAAATCTTTGGAAAGGGGGGATTGGGGTTTTGCAGGAAATGACCTCCTTCTTAAATATTTAGAACAAAAAAACACGTGTCTGCTGCACTGGAGTGCGGGTGTTGGTGTGACCTATGCAGCACAGAGTAGGGTGAGGAAGAGGAGCTGCCACACATCTTTGATGCAATACAGTAAGCATCCCCATTCCAACCAGGACCTGGGACAAAAAAGGGAACCTGCCATAGCTCATCTTCATGTCCATCTGGATCTACAGGAGCCAGCCAAGGGTTCAGGGTCAGCATGTATGTGCATGGAAAAGGGTCTGAAAGCACCAGCAGCTGGCTTGCTGACTCGATGTTTTCTTTCTCTTTTGGGTCAGCAGCTTTGTGTACTCTCTGAATCATGGGGAAGGAGTCACAGTCAAGAAGAGCAGCACAGAGGTGTTGTGTTGTGCACCTCTGCCCTGAGCCAGGCATGCAGGCTGTGGTCTCATGCACGTGCTGCTGTGGAGCATGCATGGGGAATGGTGCCACTTTTCTTTCACCAACTGAAGCATGAATTCCCAGGAGCTTCCACATGTGCCTGCATGATTGGGAACAAGGGAAAGCAGTTCTTTGCCAAATCCAAGTGATATTCCAGATCCAACAGACTAAGCCATAGCTTTGCAAGCAACTGCTTTTGCAAGCATCTAATCCCAACCCGACTCCTAATTCAACCAATGTGCTGAAGGAAGGGGAGAGAAGAAGGTATGAGCACCCCAGGTCTCTGAGCAAACGCACTGGGTTACTCTGTGGTCCATCTCTCAGCAGTATGTGTAAGATGAAGGTCCCTTCTGGAGTATGTAGTAGGCTATGGCACATTACAACACTGATAACTTTCAGATGCTGGTTTCAGAGTGCCGTTAGGTTGCTTCATAATTGCTACACCAAGGTATGGACCAAGTCCTCCTTTTCCTGTTTCAACTGTAAATGCAAAAGACGGTTACAGGGCATTATAGCAAACTGAGAGAAGTTTTGGCAAGGCAGCCAAGTCCCATTTTCAGTTGTGTTTGTGTAGCTCAGAAGCACTGAGACCTTTCAGTGCAAAGAGGGCCACGTTGCATCCTGCAGCCTCCGGATGGAAGATAATTTCCTTTCCAGATTTGCCAGAAATATCCCCGAGTTCACATTTCCAGGGAATTCTACAAGTTCAGCCTGCTCCAAAAGTCTGTGTCTTATTCATGACCTGTGAAGCACAGCGTGGGTGAAGAGACCTCAGTTCATCAGCTTTCTTGTCTTTTCCCACTCCGTTCTGTGAGCAGTGCCAAGAGCAAGCTGTGTTTGCAAAGGGGACGCAGGTCAGGGAAGGAGCAGTAGTTTCAATAATTAAATGCAGTCTTCCTCAGTGTTTCTGATGAAAAGAAGAGGAAGAAGAAGAAGAGGAGCTCAGCAATGCCTCACAGAGCTGCTGGTCTGCTGGAGGGGCACAGGGAAAGGTAGGCAGTGTTGCCCTACTTGGTGAAATCATCAGAAAGCATCTCATGGAGGTGAGATTTGCAGGTGCCTATTTGCCTCCTGTGATAGGAAAGCAAAGCAAGCTAAGCCTTGGGGACTGTGTGCTACACACCCCAGAGCAGACAAATGCCACATCAAGTATGTGCATGCAGCAAATGCTGCACAGTGTTCAGTAGCTTGAAAAGAAACTGCTAGAAACCACTGCTGAATCCTGCCCATGCACCCTGAGGAGCCCTTGTGCAAACACAACTGTTGCATTTGTTAAAGGCACGACTGCCACAGATGCCTGATTTCTCCTGCAAAGCTTCTGCAACAATTCAGGGCTGTGAACAACATCAACTGCACAGCTAAAGTGTTTAAGGCTGCTTCAGATTGGAGGATTGTATTCCCAAAGAGTTTTTAAAAGCTGTCGGTGCTGCAGGGTGTCCCAGCAGATGGGCTGCATGATCTGCTCTATTCGCTTCAGTCTGAAGGGCCTGGGGTGAATTCAAAGCAAGGAAAGTCAAGCTTATAAATAGCCCATCTCAGGAAAAGACACTTTCCGTTCTTGTGTCAGTACATTGCAAAGAATAAAGAACATTCAGAGTTAAAAAGACTCTTCTCATCTTTTCAGCATGTAAACCTCTGCCTCTGCTTCAGTGTGCTCAGCTCCCAGGGCCCAGCAGGGTGGCAGGCAGGGGGCACAGCTTCCTATCCTGCAGTTTGGCACAGCCAGCAGGCAGAGAGGAGGCTCCTTGCAGCACGATGCTCCTACAGCATGATGATTCTTGCAGCACGATGCTCCTGCAGCATGATGATCCTGCAGCACGATGATCCTTGCAGCACGATGCTCCTTGCAGCCCGATGCTCCTGCAGCATGATGATCCTTGCAGCACGATGCTCCTGCAGCACGATGATCCTTGCAGCACGATGATCCTTGCAGCACGATGCTCCATCAGCTCCTTCATTTCTGCACTGCAGATCAAAGTTACGTGAGAACTTTGAAAAAATTGAGCATGCTGGAGGAGCACTGCAGTGCAAGGGGGTGGCCTTGCATTAAAAGACCTTCCTGTGTTTTCACAGATCACAGGAACGCAGGCTAAAATACACAACATTGCAGGAATAAGAAAGAAAAGAGAGGTAAATCCTCTGTCATAGCGTGAGAATGACAAGACAGCTAGGAGAAAAGGGATGGACCCTGCAGCTCCTGCTCCAAGCACAGCAGCTCGGTCCAGGAGCACCACATAGGAACTTTAAGGACCCAATGTAAGCCCCAGGCATTTTGCAGGCTACTCTGTTAAAGCGGCTGTTTCGGAAGACGGGTCCCTTTCCGAATGGCAGATCTGACACCCGGGGTCACCCACAAGGCCCACGGGGCGCTGCTGCCTCCCGGTGGCCCCGGCGAGCAGCACAGCCCAGTCCAGCAGCAGCACTGGGGGAACTGGGAGGCTGGGTGAGCATCGTGGGTCACCTCCAGGCGGTTTGCTCCCGTGCAAGGCATGGATTGATTCAGCAGTTAACATTCATGCCTGCTGTTGATGAAAGCTCTTTGTACTAAGAGAGTGAACGAGCATCCATCAGGAAGCTCGAGCCGTGCTCCCTTCCACCATGGATCATCATTCCATGTGTGCAGTGAAATCTCATGACCCAGAGATTCCCTTTGTCATTACCATTTTTATTGGTTCCTCCATCCCCAAAAAAATAAAATAAAATAAAATAAAACTATTTTGGGGGGCAGAAAAGCACCCAAAGAAGATGCTGGTCCTTTCAGGCAATGCAATGTGTAAATTATCAGGCCAGAAATTTACACAACAAAACATCTCCCAGGGGCAGGCTGGTTGTCTGTCAGTCCGTCAGGGCTGACACTGGCAAATCAGAACAAAAGAGCAGCAAGAGAAAGATCACTTTTTCTCCTTGCTGAGAGCATCGTTGGGCGAAGGGAGTGTGGGGTTTTATAACAACAAATGCACCTTACTGGAATGGAAGCTCTTTCAGAAGAGCAGCTCATCCAGGAGAGCACGCTGTACAGCTGAACTATTGCAGTGTGGTTACAGATCTTCGGAAGTCACAAAGCCAAGATAGAGACCTGGATTCTTATTGTGACCTGGTACCGTAAGATGGTCCATCAGGAAAGTCACTAAGCCTCAAGTTGGAGACATTCTTTATCAGCAGCGCTGGATGCATGGGGGTAAATCCTCCTACCATGCATAGCTGACACAAAAGATCTTCAGCTTATGCACATTTCTTGTGTGACACGTGCCAAAGTTTCTCAGAGCATGTTACATATTCAGTGACTGGTTCCAAGCAGGACCTCCTGTTTCCTTGGTACAAAGACTCAGCAGAACTTCCTTATCTCCACAGTTCAGAGACACAGCTTTGTATCTAAACAAACTGCAGAGCAGGGCTATCCATCAATGAACACTAGCAAGCTTAACAATGTTGTTACAACCGATAACACTTCCATAGAAAATATATAATCTTTCACAGTATTGGTTCTTTCCTTCAGATTGTGTTTCAATGTCTTGACAGCAGTTTGCTTCGTTGGTGTATCTAAAAGACAACGCATCAGCACAAATTACTGCAATCCAACACCTTCATACTTGTTTCTCTTCAATTTTCTTCCTTAAAACTTTCTTGGGAATGTAATTCAGCAGATTTGGGGAGGATCATAGAATCGTAGAATGGCTGGGTTGAAAAGGACCACAAAGATCATCTCGTTTCAAGCCCCTGCTGCCTCCCCGCAGCCAATCACAGCACGTGTTCCACCTACTGACAGCCTGGAAAACCAATAGTCGCCAAGCTTTTACTTTCAGCTTGCGGAGTGGCCAATGGGGAAAGCCAAACAGCAGCGAACCCGGCGCGAGGAGCGCTCCCATAGGGCGGGGCCAGGCGGGAATCGAAACAGAAACTGTCAAACTCTGCAGCACCCCATGGAGCAGCCGCTGCTGCTGGCGGCTGCGGACGGGCCGGGGGGGGGCATACGGCTCTCCCCCCGGGGTCTGGAGGCTCTGCGGGCTCTGTCCGCTCCCCTGCATGTGGTGGCGGCGCTGGGGCCGCCCGACGGGGGCTCCGTGTTCCTCATGGAGCAGCTGGCGGGATCGGGCTGCAGTAAGAGAGTGGAAGCTGGGAGGAGGGGAGAATGGGCGCAGAGGGGCCGGCGGAGCTCTGACCTCGTCCCTCCCTCTTTCACTCCCCCTTCCACCCCCCCCCCCCACCCCACCCCGCTCCCCTACAGGCTTCCCCGGCAGCCCTGGGCTGTGGATGTTGAGATGCCCTCACCCGGACTGGCCCGACCGCGAGCTGCTGCTGCTGCACGCCGGAGGATTCCTTGGGGGCGAGGAACCGGAGGTAACGAGCGGGGTCCGGGGTGGGGCGGTCCCGATCCCCCGCCCCACTGAGCGACCCCCAATACCCCCCCCCCACACCGAATTCCTCCCCTCTCGCAGGATGGCGCTGGGCTGCGGCTCTTCATGCTGCAGCTGCTGCTGGGCAGCGTGCTGGTTTATGGCAGTGGTGATGGCAATGGTGATGCACAGGAACAGCTCGAGCTCCTCACGTATCCTCTGTGTTTGGGGTGTGGTCCTTTTCCCCCTTTAGGCCTTTTTTTTTTTTTTTCTTTCCTGTTTTCCTTCACTGCACAGCTACGCCCAGAAGTTGCCACACCATCTGCGCCTGCTGGAGGAGGAGGAGGATGAAGAAGATGAAGACCATCTGCTGCGCTTCGTGCTGCCGCCATTCGTCTGGAGCCTGTGCAGCACAGCCCAGGCCCCTGAGGATGAAGAGTTGTTGGAGGATGAGGACCACAACCTGGAGCCAGCACTGGCCGGCCCCCCAGGTGCACTGTGTCCCCAGTTGCCATGTCCCCAGCCCCCATGTCTCTGCACCCCTCGATCCTCACAGCCACCTCTTCCACTCCTGCCTCTATGTCACCAACTGTCTCTCTGTCCCTACAGGCCCCGTGGCGCGCTGTATCCTGACGCTGTTCCCTGTGCAGAAGCTGTTCCGTGTGGATGACAGCAGTGTTGAGGGCCTAACCCAGCTCTGCACCCACCTGCTGGGCTGTGATCCCAAAACAGAGCCTGGAGGGGCAGTGGTGGGCGGTGCCTGTGAGTAGGGGTTCTGAGGGTTGATGGGAGTGATGCTGCGGGACCCCCTCTAAGGATGCCATGTTCCCAGACCTGGCAGCGCTGGCAGAGCGAGTGGTGGATGCAATGCAAGAGGATGCAGTGCTGCGGATTGGGCAGCTCTGCCAGGAGGCCAAGGAGATGGCACAGCAGGTAGATGGGGGCACAGAGACACCATGGTGTCCCCACGTCCCCACACCACATTGTCTCCATGTACCCATGTCCTGACACCATGTTGTCTCTGTGTTTCCACACTGTGCTGTCCCTACACAGGAAACTGGTGACAAGTGGCCCACGGCCACCAACTTTTGGCAAGATGACACTTTCCTGAGGAACAGTGACACCAGTGACAGCATCCCACAACACGATGACATCTCCCAGGCCAACAGCTCCCCATGGCATGATAACACTGATGGTGACACCACTCAACAACAGGAGGATGCGGCCTGGGTGGAGGCACCATCCCCCCACCCACTGTCCCCGATGCCAGCCCCACTTTGCCTGGTTTATAACAGTGACAGCAACAAACTGTCACTCAACCCCAGAGCACTGGCAGTGCTACGTGGCATCACCCAGCCTGTGGTGGTGGTGGCCATCGCCGGGCCCTACCGCACTGGCAAGTCGTTCTTGATGAACCGGCTTGCAGAGCGGCGTACTGGTGAGCTGGCGCAGGGGAACCACATCCACATGGGGTATGCTTGGGGGCATTTTGGGGATTTCTGATGGTTCGCTGCCCACAGGTTTCCCGTTGGGCCCCACAGTGCGGGCGGAGACCAAGGGCATCTGGATGTGGTGCCTGCCACATCCACGCCAGCATGGTGTGGCACTGGTGCTGCTGGACACTGAGGGGCTGGGAGATCCCCAGAAGGTGGGTGCCAGGGGAAAGCAGCCCCAGGCCCTCTCACAGCCTCCTGGACCCTCCTAAACCCAATTGTGTGTGCAGGGTGACAACAGCAATGACGCCTGGATCTTCTCACTGGCACTGCTGTTCTCCAGTACCCTGGTGTACAACAGCATGGGCACCATCGACCAGCAGGCACTGGATCAGCTCCGGTATGGGGATGAGCAGGAGGGTAGTGACACAGTGACGTATTCTCCTGGTGGTGACAGCACTCACATGGTGATAACACTGACACGGGTCCTGCAGGCTGGTGACAGAGCTGACGAATCACATACGTGTGCGGGTGGAGGATGAAGATCCAGCAGCTGAGTTCAGCCGCGTCTTCCCCAGCTTCGTCTGGGCTGTGCGTGACTTCACACTGCAGCTGCGGGAGGGCGAGCGTCTGCTGACTGAGGATGAGTACCTGGAGGATGCACTGCGCTTAAAGCCCGGTACGGCCATCACCATGTGTCACCATATGTCCCTATGGGTAGTGGCACCATGCTGATGTTAGCAATGCAGGGAATGGGCGTGTGGTGCAGGAACACAATGAGATGCGGCGCTGCCTGCGCGCCTTCTTCACACACCGCAAGCTGTTTGTGCTGGAGAGACCGACGGCTGATGCAAACCTGGCACGACTGGAGGAGATGCAGGAGGATGAACTGCAGCCACGCTTCCGGCAACAGGCAGATGCCTTCTGCCAGCACATCTGGGAGAAGGCGCCGGTGAAGGAGTTGCCAGGCGGACGCCAGGTGACAGGCACCAGTGAGTGGCAGTGGCACGAGGATAGTGTGGCACATGGGGGATGTGTGTAGGTGTGATGTGTTTCAGTGATGGTGTCTCCCACAGTGCTGGCTTCCCTGGTGGAGAAATATGTGGCTACCATTGTGAAAGGTGAAGTGCCTTGTGTGGAAAGCACAGTGACAGCACTGGCAAGGACCGAGAACACCGCGGCAGTGGCAGCAGCAGTGGCTGAGTACCAGAAGGGCATGGAGCAGGACCTGGTGCTGCCCATGGACTCACGTGCCACTCTGGTGGATGTGCACCGGCGCTGGGAGCGCCATGCTGTCACCCTCTTCCTGTCCCATGCCTTTGCTGACAACGAACGCACCTACCAGTGTCAGCTGATGGTGAGTCACTGTCATGCCGTGAGGTTCTGGGGGCGATTTCTGTTTGATTCAGACCTGTTTTGTGGTGCAGCGAGAGCTGGAGGCAGCCAAGGAGGAGTTCTGCCGGCGCAATGAGGAAGAATCGGAGCAGCGTTGCCAGGCGGTGCTGCGGGAGCTGTGGCAGGACGTGGAGCACCGTCTGCAGTGTGGGGACTACGCAGCACCAGGTGGTGCACAGCTGTTCCAGGATGATCTGTGCCGCGTGCTGGAAGACTACCAGTGGTGGCCTGAAAAGGGTGTTAAGGTGAGTGGGGTGTGATGGAGCCTGGTGTGGTGGTGCAGGCGGTGCCTCATAGCTGTACCATCAGGCAGATGCAGTGCTGGAGGTGTTCCTACGGGAGCGTGAGCCGCTGGCACAGGCACTGCATGCAATCGATGCACGCCTGGTGATGATGGAGCGGCAGCGGGAGGCAGCAGCAGCCAAGGAGGCAGCAGCCAGGGAGGCAGAGGCAGCGTGCCTGAAGGAGCAGCAATACAGCCTGGAGGAGCACTGCAGACAGCTGGAGCAGCAACTGCTGGAGGAGCAGCGCCTGCGGCTGAAGGAGCAAAACCGCTTGCTGGAGCACCACCTGAAGGTGAGCGCTGTGATAGTGTTGTGTGGTGGAACCAGCATGTTGTGGCTGTACCAGGGATGATGGTGTTGTGCAATGGTACCAGCACGCTGTGGCTGTACTGTGGCGTTGTGCAGCAGTACTAATAGCACTCTCTGTCCCACAGGAACATTGGACACTGATGGAGGAGGGTTACAAGCATGAAGCAGAGAAAATGGAGCTGCAGATTAAGCGGCTGCGGGAGGAGAAGAAGAGCACTGAAAACCACGCACGGATCATCTCAGCTTTGGGCCTCCTGGTCAACGTGGCTTCGCTCTTCCTGCCCGGTGTGATCGGCAAGGCAGTGGGCATTGTAGGCAACATGATGCAGCGCAAGCTGTAGCCCAGCCACCTGTCCCTGTGTCCTGGCTTCAGCTGTGATGGCGCTGAATTTTCCTTCATTGTGTTTGGTACGATATGTTTGGGCTTTAGGAGAAAAACTATATTGATAACGAACTGATGTTTTAGTTGTTGCTGAGCAGTGCTATACAGAGCCAAGGACATTTCAGTTTCTCAGTTTCTCCTACTGCCCTGCCAGTGAGGAGGGCTGTGGGGAATGCAAGGAGTTGGGAGGGGACAGAACTGAGATACCTAACCTGAACTGGCCAAAGGAATATTCCATGCCATACAATACGAACTCAATAATTGCTAATTATTACAATATTTTTTTTGCACAGATATTTCAGTATTTTCTTGGAACAATATCACCTAACACTTTACTTGCTATCTATGCGTCTGCCTCTAGGAGTTGAAGTTGTCATTTTGCTGTGCTTTGTGATCTTGACTTACAGTACGATAAAACTGCTGATTGGGAACTAATCTGGTGTTTGTGCTCAACACTGTAGGGATCTTTGTACTTTAGGACCTATATCTTGGATGCTATGAGTAATTACACTTTGCTCTGTCTCCTTGTGGCACCGGGCTACAAAGGAAATAAGGGAGAACACTTTCCACCCATGGACCTAAGCTGGCCAAAGGGATATTCCATACCATAGGACATACAGAAGGACAGCTTGAAAAAGTGAGAGGAGTTTGTCGGGTGGGCCGCTGCTGCTTGGAGGCTGGCTGGGCAACAGTCAGGGCACTGTCCCTCAACCCCGTGGCACTGCAGGAGGTGCTCCAGCCCCCAGTGATGGTGGCCATCAGAAGCCCTATCACAGTGGCAAATGATGAAATACCTGGTCAGCCTCAACCAGGGCTCCCTATCTGTTCTGAGAACCTTCTGGGGCATTCTGTGGATTTCTGATGGCTGGCCCCCAAAAACAGAGCTGTGGGTGCAGGGCAACAGCCACAATGATGCCTGGATCTTCATTGCTGTTCTCCAGTCTGGAGAGCCTGGGCATCATGGACCAGCCAGGCAGGAACTGCTGCAGTATCCTGCAGGGACTGGAATGGAACTGGGGGAATTGTGGTGAAACTGGGAGATTTCTGGCAAAGAGGGACTTGGGGCAAAGCTGGGGGATTTGGGATGAAACAGGGATTTGGGGTGACAGGGGACTTGGGGCAAACTGGAGGATTCAAAGCAAAGCTAGGTTTTGGGCAACCGAGTATTTGAGGTGAAGCTGTGGGATTTGGGCTTTGCAGGAGTTGGGATGAAATTGGGAGATCTGGGATAAAACTGAAGGATTTGGCCAACGTGAGACTTGGGGCAAAGCTATGGGGTTTGGGTAATGCAGGACTTATGGTAAAGCTGTAGGATTTAGAGCAACATAGGACTTGAGTTGAAGCTGTGGGATCTGAGGTGAAAGAGGGGATTAGAGGAAATGCTGGATTTGGGGTGAAACTGCGGGATTTGAGCAAAATGAGATTTGGGGGATCTTGTATTTAGAGGGAATGCAGGCTTGATGGGGTGATAGGGAATTTAGAGTGAAGATATGGGATTTGGGAGATGTTGAATTTGGGGGCAGGATACAGAACTGTGGATTTGGGGTGAAAGTGTGGGACAGGAATCAGGGGGTACAAGATTCAGGGGTGCAGCTGGGCACTGTAGGAGAGGATAGATTAGGGGAGGATGCAGGATTTGGGCGACGCAGAATTCAAGGCTCACTGTGCTTCATGGGGGATGCTGTGGGCTTCATGGTTCCTTGCAGGGACTGTGCATTCATGCTCTTCTTTCCAGCTTCATGTGGGCAGTATGAGAACTCCCCCTTGTCCCAAAAGTGGGTGTACCAATCTCACCTTGCGGTGAGGATATAATGACAGAAGGACAGCGATGAGTCATTTTTCAGGCAGGGATAGTAGGAAAGGACAATTTGAGCCAATTTCAGCTGTTTCATCACTGAGGAAGGGTCAGCATGCAGGGTGCTGGAGTCATGGACACTGAAAAAGAGAACATCCATTAAATCAGAAACCAAAGGGGGGTCCATGGGAAGGAGAAAATTCACATGTTACAGATCTGCTAGCTGTGAATTTAGATTCTGACTGATGGGAACTGGGGGTGGCCTCCAAAGAGTCCCCAGCAGAACATCTGGTTACAGTAAAGGTGGGGAAAGAGCACAGATTCAAGACAGAAACCAATCAGAAGAGACTGATTAGGTGTCCTTAAAAAATCCTGTGCCCAAATATGGACAAGGTGAGTAACGGGACACCTCTCCAAACAATCACCAAAGACTGTTGCTCAAATACAGAAGATTAAAATATGTAATCGTGTACTTGGATAATTTCATGAATATATAATAGGTGTATATTGAAAACTTATGACTCTAAGGAGAAACCAGTGTGAAGACTTGGTGAGCTTGATTTGTGGGGATTACTCTCCTTATGCTCCATGTAGTCTCCCCCAAGCAATGTCTCCTCTCTAAACATCTGTCATTTTTAATGTGTTTTGGGACATTTTATGTGGGCACTGTCACGAGGAGAGGCTGAGAGAGCTGGGGCTGCTCAGCCTGGAGAAGGGGAGGAGCAGGGAGATCTTATTCATGACCATAAATGCCTGGAGGGAAGGTGAAGAGGATGGAGCCAGGTTCTTGTTTGTGGTGCCCAGTGCCAGGACAAGAGGCAAGGGGCACAAACTGGCACACAGGAGGTTCCTGTCTGAACATGAGGATGTCATTTTTTTATTGTGTATTTCTGCCCTGGAACTGGCTGTCTGAAAATCTGTGAAACCTCCTTCTTGGAGATCTTTAAAAGCCACCTGGATGTGGTCCTGGACAAGCAGATCCAGTGTCTCTGCTCAAGCAGGGGTTGGACCAGAGGGACCCGGACATCCCTTCTAACTGACCTCAAGCACCCTTTGATTCTGTGAAAGATTACTTATAATTGTCTTTGGCTGCATAACAATAATGGAAAGATTAAGGATAAAGCTTAATTCTAAACTGTCCCTCTGCAGCCCAGTGGCACCATGCGGAGCAGATCTCCATGTGCAGCCATGGAGGAGCCCACGCTGCAGCAGTGCAAAGAGATCACACAGGATCAGGCTCCAGGGTGGAGGCTGCAGGAGGGCTGCGGAGCTGCCGCCAAAAGGCCTCATGCTGGAGCAGCCCCTGAAAAATGGGCCATGTGATACAGAGCTGTGTGAGAGCAGGGCTTGATCTGCAGCTTGTGGGAAGCTCACACAGCTTGGGAAGTTTGGGAAGGACAGCATCGTGTGGGAAGGACCCTGTGCTGGGGCAGGAACATGGTAAGGAGGAAGGAGCAGCGGAGATGGGGTGATGTGGGCTGAGCACAGCCCCCATTGTGCTGTGCTGTTGGCTGAGGAGGAGGTAGAACATGGATGGGAGGGAGGTATGTATTGCTTTTAGTTCTCACTGCTCTGGTCTGCTAGCAGTAGGCAGTAAATCACATTAACCTCCCTACACTGAGTCTGTTTTGCTTGTGACAGTAACCGGTGAGTGATCTCCCCATCCTATCTCAGCCTAAGAGTTGTTCCATGTCATTTTCTCCCTCCGCTCCTGCTGAGAAGAGGAGCGAGAATCAGAATCACAGAATGGCCTGGGTTGCAAAGGACCACAGTGACTGATGTGTGTACGCAGTTCCAACCCCTGCTATGTGCAGGGTCACCGACCATCAGACCAGGCTGCCTGGAGCCACATCCAGCCTGGCCTTGAATGCCTCCAGGGATGGGGCATCCACAACCTCCTTGGGAGCGGCATGGTGGTGCTGAGCCGTGTGCCAGTGTCAAAGCACAGCCAACTCCATGTTCAGGGCCTGTGGCGCAGCATCACGCCTGTCTGAGATGCTCCCGTCACCATGGCAACCGGAGGCCGCGCCCGGCTGCGACCACGCATGCGCAGGCAACGTCCCGGGGGCTTAGGGCGGGCGCTCGGTCAGCAGCGGTCGCGCATGCGCGGTGAGCGGCGGGGTGCTGGCAGCCGGGCCGGGAGCAGCCGTCATTCGGCCGGTCATGTCGTACGGGCCGCTAGATCCCTATCGGGCCGGGCCGGCGGCCCCGCCGCGGGATTTCGGTGCTATCATTCAGACATGCAGCGGCAACGTGCAGCGCATCGCGCAGTACAGTGAGTGCTGGACGACCGGGCCGGGCCTCCTTGGTGGGCCTGGGGCGGGGCGGGGCTGCGCTGGCGGCTCTGACAGCGGGGCGGCTGGAGACCTCTTCCAGTTCGTGTCGTAGGGTAGTTAATGTCATAGCATAGGTAGTGTCATAGGGTAGTCGTTGAAATCCGGGTATTGAGCCCTGCCGCTGGCTGAGGGAATCGTTTCCAATCGGGTGATTGATCCCTTGGCAAAGATGCTGCCTTTTCTGAAGGTGGAACCAGCTGCCCAATATCGCTGCTGTTTCTTTGGTCGCCTGAACGCGGCTGGCGGAGTCTTTCAGGTTGGATGTTAGGAAAAGCTTCTCTGCAGGAGTGCCTGGCGCTGTGATGGGGTGGCTGGCCATCCCCGTGCTGCCTGGGGACGTGGCTCAGTAGGCAGAACTGGTGGTAGTTGGATGGTTGGGCTGCATGATCTCGGAGGTCTTTGCCAACCTCCATGATTTTCTGCTGTTCCACTTTGATTTCACCAAGTTGTGAGCATTCCTTAAGCTGTTCTGCCTCCTCTTGGTGCGGCTGCCTGTTAAATTGTTCCTGAAGTTGTCAGATAAAGTGACTTTTGTTTGCCTCGCCTCTTTCTCTTCCGTGTGTTTTCTCTGAGCTTCCTCCTCTAGTTAGTTCAGCTCCTCTTCCTCTTAGCACTAAATTGCTTGGTCTTATGACCAGCAGCTGCCCTATCTCTGTGTGCTGCCAATTTCAGATGAAACAAATGTCTTATAGCTTCTCTCAAGGTGGGTGGGAACACGCAGAACAGCTGACTTACCATTACAGTAATTAGCTGTACTCTGTATTTGATAAAAGGCCTGAAGAGAAGGGAAACAAAAACCTTGAGCACTTCCTCATTTCTCCTCTTTTTTTCCCCGTAAGGAAACGCAGCAAACAGTGGGGACAGATGGGTTGTATTCATTTCTTTTAGAAAACTCAGCAGAAGTAGCACTTCTCACAAGTGTATAGAAAGCTGCTGGAGCAAGCTGGCAAAGCTATTGCCTGCAAGGCTGTTGTTTTACCTAAACACTCAGAGGGAGGTTAGAATGTTGTAAGTAATCTGAAGTGCATAACAGTATGTGTGTGGAATGCTTTGCAGCCTAAAATTGAAAGGATTTGTAGACTGAAAGCCGCTAACTGAAGGGACTATCTATACTGATGTGTGTACTCAGTGCCCAAAAAATGAAGGCGAAGAGCTCTAGCCTCTGTGTTGCTTTGTTGCCATTTTCTCTAGGTTCTGTGCATTACTGTTGGCTGAAACAAGCTAAGCAAGGAAAACTGTGGAAACTGGTGAAGGCAAGAACAGAAAGCACATTGCCTTGCGTGGAAATGGGAGTTGTACAAGAATATACCGGCAAAGGAGGGAAAAAAAAATAGCACAGAATATTTTGATGTAGCAAACAAACTCCACTTGCTTGGTCCTCTGTGTCCACACAGTGTATGGTCGGTGTGTTGTCGGTTTAATTTGGCTGTCAACTCTTTGGATCTGCATGTGGCTCATACATCTGTGCAATGAGTGCAATCTTGCTCTCTAAAAGCAGTGCTCAGCCTGTTGTATTAGAAGTTGTTAAACAACTCCTCACTGTATGGACTAATAGAAACCAGAAATGCATCATGCTGTATGCAGGAGTCAGAAATCTTGCCTCATTACTGATTGAATCATACTGTAGCCCTGGCTGAACTGCTGTTATTATAAGCAGTTACTCTTCTTTTTAGAAGAGAGGTCTGTCATTGGAATCTGATGTTTCTTTAGCAACATATTTCATCAACTGAAGTGTTTTGCTCCAGGCTAAAAGCAGGAATTGCACCAGTAGGATCTCACTAGATCTGAACTAGAAGTATTTCTTGTTATTTCACTGACGCTCAGCTCCTTTAGAACAGTGTTAAGTTGATGCTTCTTGGTCTTGCCTCGCTGCTTGAGGGATATGATTTCATGATTCCTAGGAGCCCATCAGATGACGTACTTTTGTCCTGCACGGTGCTCCCAGCATTTCTTACTGATGCTAAGGAGCGTGCAGCTGCAGGATACAGCAAGTCAGCTTGCTGATCTGTTCAAACACACCCTTCTGAGGCAGAGGGGTATGTTAACGGTTTGG
The DNA here is from genome assembly GCA_037305975.1 of Chrysolophus pictus. NCBI lineage: Eukaryota > Metazoa > Chordata > Aves > Galliformes > Phasianidae > Chrysolophus > Chrysolophus pictus. The sequence continues at coordinate 4,395,700 of CM074598.1, read as the reverse complement.
TGGTTGTATGATAAGCAGTGCCTGCACAAGAGGAACTGTGGACAAACGTAGGAGATGGTTAGAACTTCTTTGGCTACAGTGTGATTAAGATTGATGTAAGCTAACGCTGCTCTATCTACTGTACCTGAAAGACTTTACCAGTACTGCAACAGCTTCTGTCTATCAAGAGTAGCAAAACACAGATTATTTAAAAAATAATAATAATAAAGTAGTTCTGGCAGTGATGATCTAAGATGCAGAAACAGCACGGTTAGTAGGAACAAAAATTGTTGTTGGTTTAAGATAATTGAGGAAGAGGAGCGTGCAAGCTTTTAGGTACGTAATGCAGCCTACACATCCCAAAGGCAAATCTGTCATCTTTCTGCCTGAAAGTTAATCTAGTGAGCTAGACCATGGCTAAATGGGGATGTTTAAATGCAAAGTCTAAGTGTTGTGATACCAGCTTGAGTTAAGCAAAATTCTGAGAGATCCTTCATTGAAGAACCCCTTCAAGAAGAGAGAAAATACACTAGAACTCCTCTTAATCTTGTGTCTTTATCTTCAGCTGCTCAGATAAAGAATTTGATGAGCCAGCTGGGAACCAAGCAGGACTCCAGCAAGCTGCAGGAAAACTTGTAAGTATTAACTGAGTAAACATTGTTTAGGCTCTTTGATTTTTACCTTTATTCTTAGAAGAAGTGAGTTACTTTGGAGAAATGCTTTACTGCATAAATTTAATATAGTCTTACAAACCAAACGTTACTAGATATGTTAAGTAGTTCAGTGAACATATTAAGGTGTTTCTGTGGGACTCTAGAGAAGCCACTCAAAACTACTGGGTAAGATTGACTAGAAAATGGTATATAGAATCTGAAAAGAGCAGTATTGTATTATCCACGTGTTATCTGTTCTGAGGAGTAGCCCTAGTAGCTTCTCTTGTGGTTTAAAAGAAATGCATGTCATACTAGGTACCTTGTCCTCACATAAGGGCAATCTAGAAGAACAGCAAGGAAGGCCTGTATTTGATGGAAAGGCAGCTTTTAATACAGAAGAATTTGAGGTGTTAGAAAGATGAGCAATCCTCTCTGGCAGCCAAAATGCAATGTATAACTTCACAACAAGCCAGTGGACAACAGTGTAGAAAACATTTTAATAGGTACAGTCCATAATATCTCCTACTGACACTGTACAGGGAGTCTATGCATCTTATACCAGCTTGAAAAGCAGAAATAGAATGTAATGGAAAGAATAAATTCTGGAGTAAGAACTGTTAGAAGTGAGTTTTTCTGTAGTCTTTCACATGACTGCACCTTGAATCTGAATATGCAACGTCCTCGTTTTTTGTAATAACTTCTTTTCATGTAGATACATCAGTTGTAATAGTTGTCCTCCACATGTAGTGTGCATAGTGCCATCTTACTCCCATTCAATTCCAGTAAAACTCAAGTCTTCCTTATTTTGCATTTTCCTGGTCTACATTATTAGTTTTTGCAGATATGGTTTCAAAATGAAACTTGGGAGTTCTGTTTTCTGTGTAGTACTAGCACTAATCCTTCTAGTAAGCCATATATTTGATGTACAAAATGTCTTAGCATTACATTCTATGTAAATGGCTTCCTGTTTTGTGATACTAATGAAAGTGCTGCTTCAGTAGATCCTTTGCACCAACAGCTTTGAATCACATCCTTGTTTTTGAAAATGTAAGAGCTGAAAGACTGTTTGGGAAAGGCTTTGCATTTCCCAGAGCAGAACCTGTGTCATTCTTCTCTGTGAAATTTCATGGATCTGCAAGAACTCTGTATCTGTTTTGCCCCACTTCATCAAATATATACTTAAGCAGTAAAGTCAGAGACTGTCGAGAATAGTTGGTTACCACTTTGGTGCCACAGGCACTCATGCTAGGAGTGGTTATATTCATGGAATGAAACTGGTTTTTACCTCCCTTAAATTTTTCTCTTTGTGCAATTGGAGGAAAATATCTTTCTAAAGCTACTGGATGATGCTAGCTAGCAGGGAACAGGACTACTTCTAATCTTTTTTTAACATAAGCTGGAGCCACGTTGATAATGAAAGCTGAGAGTACATTTCTGTTCTCTTAGGGAAAAATATCCTTAAAGATGCGTGAGCTCAGAAACCTTACTTGGTCATTATTGTAAATGTTGAAATGTTCAGGTTGTTTTTTGGAAGAAACTTGTGTAACTGTTTTTGAAACACTGTTTTAGACAACAGCTACAGCATTCTGCAAACTGCTTGGCCAAAGAGACCAATGAGTATCTCAAAGAACTGGGGTCTCTACCACTTCCTCTCTCTGCTTCTGAACAGGTATGCATGTACAATTTTCTGGAGTTTTTTTTAAATTGCTTACTTGATAAGCTGGCTTAGAGTGCAATTTCACAGAGCTTAAACTGGCACAGCTGAAGAGACAGCAGCTTTCTGCAATGAAGGCAGTTGTTGAAGTGGGAAGACAAACTAAGCCAGCTACATCCTGACTGTATGACGCTGGGGGGGGAAACGTTTATCAGCAGCAAATAGCTCTAAAACTTGGAGAGAGCTGAGTATGTAATTCTATTTCTGAAAAAATAATCTTGTTTACAGAGCAGTCTGATGTGAGACCATGTTTTTCGATAAAAACTCAGTGCAAGCTGACTGTCAGTATGAAGTGTGATTGCACCAAGAAACTTTTCCTTCCATGCCTGAACTGAAGGTGGGGGAGGGAAGGAGCTGACTCAGCTTGCTCACATTTAAAGAAATCTGCTGAGGCAATGCTTGTGACTTTGTCTCTGGCAAAACAGTCTTTCAGGGCATCCCTTCCTGTGGGGAAGGAAAGGGACAGTCCTCTGCTGTTGGCATCTTCTGTCTCCACTTTAAATCATTGCTGCAATGCTGACTTATCTGCTTTTGTGATTCTCTTATGGGATGATCTCTGGATATGGGTCAGCAGATGTTGTCTTAGTAGATCCAATTCTCTAAAGGTTTAAATACCAGTTCTAAGTACAGTGGTGTTTTGTGTGTTTGTTCAGAAAGTATTTTTCAATTAATCTCACTCTGGTAAGCAAAGTCCAGTCACGTGCATGTTGCTGAGTGTGGCACTGACTTCTGTAAGTGAATGAAGCCCACTGAAGCAGTCCAGTTGAAATCTGTAGGAGAAAGATCTCATCAAAAATGTATATATTATTTGTCTTTGACATATCTGTTGAATTCATACAAACTTCTTGAAAGTACTAGAAAGCCTACAGATTAAGAGGGCTATTGGTAATCTCTGTAGTGGAAAGTGTAAGAATCAGCTGTAGTACTGACTGTCCTTGGGTCAGGTCTTTTTCCCAACTTCTTGTTTTCCATACGTGGGGTGTTACAACACAAAGGGAACACGCCAGGGAAACGTGCACAGGACAGTTTCACAGTAGGTAGAGCACAGAGCATTTGGTATAACGTGGAAGTATGATGGGCTTTTTGTTCTCCAGTTTCTGCCTCACAATGCTGGAGTGAAAAGATCACTTAAATGTTAGCATTTACTTTTCTTCTTATGATGTTTTGGAGAGTCTGATGGTTACAGTAACGTGAATGGCAATATCTGAACGCTTGTTTTTTTTTTTTTCCTTAGCGTCAACAGAGGCTTCAGAAAGAACGTTTAATGAATGATTTCTCCGCAGCCTTAAATAATTTCCAGGCAGTACAGAGGCAAGTGTCAGAGAAGGAAAAAGAGACTGTAGCAAGGGCAAGAGCTGGCTCCCGTATCTCTGTAAGTATTTGCAGGCGTTCTGTTGTGATGTAATAGACTACAAATCACTTCAGAGATTTTGTCTTTGCCCACTGACTTCATGGTTGTCTACTGATACATCACTGAGCACAGATGAGGCCTCAGTAGGTTGTTTTGCTGTTCCAGATGTTGTAATTAGTAGGCACGTATCTTGATATGCTGATGATACATCAATGATTTGAGTAAAGAGACTCTCGTCTTTGCCTTTTGGTTCCTTTGATTTGCAAAGACAGTCTGAATTTAAAATTAAATCTAAAGATGAATCTAAATCTAGTCTAAACTGCCTTAGGTTAAATCTGAAAGTTGAAGAGACTATGGCAAAGAGCTCTGGACAGCATATGCCTTTGTCTTCAGGATATTCCTGTTCATTTTGCTTGTTAGTAGTTCTGGTAGTCTGAAATATTAACACCTCATTTATCTGTTCCAGGCTGATGAGCGGTTCAGAGAAGAACAGCTTGTTTCATTTGATAGGTAACAGCTTCTTGCATTCTTGGGGTACACTCTTACCTATGCATAATTAAAATGATTGTAGATATATTGTAACTTGGGCAGGGCTCTTTCAGCTCAATGAAAAACAGAAAGATGCTATGCAGTTAGTACAGTGTTTGTAATATACAGTGTTTTAAAAAAAAAAGTGCATGACAGTATTTGACCCTGCTGAAATGCAGGCTGTTGATTAGTGTCCCAGTGGGAATAGTTCAATCCCTACTATGTGGTAGTTGGAACTCCTGGTATTCTGGACTGTGAGCACAAGATTACCAGACATGTTTTCTGTCACAAAACTCTTTCCACAAAAACTCTATATTTCTTCATGAGTTTGGGTGTTATCTATGAGCCCAGATTGAGCCGTTACAAAGTAGTGGATGAGACTGCTCTAAACCCGAAGCCTTGGAGGTAATAATCAATTGATACCAGAACATGCATAGTCAACATCACAATGAAATATCAGACACGTAAATAGATTCTGCAGTAACGTTGTGCCTGCATAGCAGATGGGTTTGCAGAATGTTGCATCAGCTCTACAGTGTGAGTCAAGTGAACTCAAGACACTGCAAAAGCATTTGTGATTACTGTGTCAGCTTCCACTATGCATGCCTGAAAAACGGAGGATGCAATATATTGGTCCTATCCATATAAATCTTGTAATGTTCTAAATCAAGGCACCTATCTTAGATGTCTCATCCCCTGAGCAGCTGTTTGGTGTGCATCCCCTTTTGTTAGTCCTGTGGTTCCACGTGCTGAAATGTTCAGTTATAGAGATGCTGTGATGAGTTTGAAATCTTGCTCACTAATGCTTGGGGTGCCACAATTTATGTTTGTGGAGAGGCCCTTGTCTCAGTGAGATATAGCAGCAACTATTCCACATTTAAAATTGTCCTTATGTGCTATACAGACACTTATGCCTTAAACACCTGAAGACTCTACTGTCAACTCAGCTGAATTCCTGAATGTCTCTGCTGTATCTGATCTAGTCAAGTAGTTTGTCTTTTTTTTTTTTTTTTTTTGTACTTGGAGACTTTGGAACTTACTACTTAGAGTTATGTCACAACATGCCTGTTGGGTATATTACAGTGCTTTCAGATACGCTTGCCTCCAAGAAGAAGAGGGAGATATTACCCCAGAAGAACTCTTTTGTGCTGGACACATAGATGACTTTGTATTATTGGTACTGCCTTCACTGTAATCAGTGTGTGTCACTTACATGGCAGTTATGAAGTACTGTCATCAGGGTAGGTGTGCACCATGATGCAGAGATTTTTCTAAACATCTCTCTTGATGTGTGACTTAATTTGCAGTTCTTGCTAGATTAATGAATTAAAATACTAAACTTTCTTCGTATCCCCAAATTGCAGATAGTAAGTGAGAATCTTAGAAGTGAGATGCTTGTCAGGTGTTCTTTTGATCTGATAATGTTGTGCTTGCAGGCTGCTCTCCATCAAGACTTTCACCCTGATTGATTCCCCTCTTTTTGTGGGGGATGGTGAGAGGAAAGGAAGGTACAGATATTTTAAAAAACAAACTTAAAAAAAGCAACCTCAAATAAGGCCTGTTCTATAATGCTATAGGTAATGGTCACATCCTAGCACAAACTATCCTATGCATGTACTGCTTTTCAGTTTCTTCACTTTTCTTGGTCTGTCCCTATTATTGTTCTCACTTGTAATTGTTGTCATGAGTCTGCAGTTAGTTGCAAGGCTGGTGTTGTTCTTTAGGAATCTTTTGAACTTTAACACGCTGGTGATTCAGTGTAATCATAGTGAGAAAATATCCCTATGCTGAAAGAAACAATGTTTTACTTTCTTTCCTTCTCTTCACAGTGGTGAAGACTGGAATCAAATGCAGTCTCAAGAAGATGATGTGGCAATAACTGAACAGGACCTTGAGCTTATTAAAGAAAGAGAAACGGCAATCAGGCAATTAGAGGTGAAGAGTAGATCCTGCACTTATGTTAACATATAGTTAACAATATTAGGATATAAATCAAAGAATTCATGCAGTGCTATCTAATGGGATGGGCTGAGGAGACCTGAAGGTAAAGGAACAGTTCCTTGAAGAGAGGATTGATTCCAAGATAAATCTCCCTGTTCCAGTTTAAGGGGACTAGGTATATTTTCCTTCAGTGTTCACTGGTGGGCCTTCAGAGATGGTAGGAGCAACTCGTGAAGGGTTCATCTCAATTCCCTACTCTGCTAATTGCTAGTGACAGGAAAGAAATAACGAGCAGTGAGAATACTGCAAGCTCTTATGTTAATCCCAAGTTCCATCAATAGCAACATCGAGTCACCTGAGTCAGTGAGTGATGGTATCTATTCAGTTATTTCGAGTGATGTTCTGAAGAGGCACTAAGAATTAGGCTGCAAAAAAGCTGTAACCAGTGTTTTGTTTAACTTGTCAAATTTGTCTTTAGGCCGACATTTTGGATGTCAATCAGATATTTAAGGATTTAGCCATGATGATTCATGACCAAGGAGATATGATTGGTAAGTGTGTTTGGATAATAAGAAGCTTCTTTTCTAGTTCAGTTGCACATTCTGCCTGTGTAGTTCAATTTTTCTGATATTTTGTACAAAAAGTGTTGGTTTTTTTTTTTTTTAAGCACCAAAGCTCTGAATTCTTTTACAAGTTCTCTTATTTTTCCATAGATAGCATAGAGGCAAATGTGGAAAGTGCAGAAGTTCATGTGGAAAGAGCCAGTGAGCAGTTACAGAGAGCTGCCTATTATCAGGTAAATTATGATGCTTGCATTACTGTCAGTGTACAGGTGAGTATCAATAATGGTACAGCCCTAACAAGATGCTAAGGACTGCAGCGCACCAAACAGGCCATTAAAAACATCATGCAAGTTGGCACTCCCACAGAATTGTGCTGAAAGGAATAGATAAAGCAATTGACTCGAACATTCTGTTGAAATTAGCCTTCGAATTCAGAGGTTATGTAATCAGCCTGTTCCTCCATCTAGGTATTCTCAGCAGGTTTAAATGTTTAGCTGTCTTTGTCGTTCTCAGGGGAGAGCTGAACAGTTTTGCTAACAGCAGTTTGGTATGCTGTGACCATCTTGTAAACATATCAGCTAAGCCAAGATTTCATGTAAGACCTTGGACAAAAATAAAGTTATTAAAAAATAAAATCCTTGTCCAAACTAAGGAAACTCGTGGTGACCAAGATTTGCAGCACCTTTCTAACTGCTCAGTTTCCAACCTGTAATCTGACTTCCTTGTCTACTCAGCTTTTCTGCATTGGTTCTCATTGCTGCTTAAATGATTTTTATGATGCTCATGGTTTCCATAGCATCCTTACATTGTTGTTGTTGGAAGTATCTACCCAGTGATGGGCGAGAGGTGTTGGGCACTGACTGGAACACAAGAGGTCCTTTTTGAGCATCAGGAAGCTCTTCTGTGCTGTGCAAGTGACAGAGCACCAGAACAGTTGGCCTAGAGAGGCTGTGGATTCTCCTCCTTGGAGGATTTGCCTCAATGTGGTCTTTGGCAGTGTGCTCTGGGTGTCCCTGCTTGAGCAGTGGTTGGACTAGAGTGACCTAGAGGTACCTTCCAACCTTATCACCCTGTGGTTGTTGTGACTGTTGGTTCAGATTCTGTGAGGGGAAAAGGTTTCTGCTCCCACACAAGATAAAAAAAAAGTTGGGTGGTCTTAAGTGTTGAGATGATGAAAAGCCTTACACTCCAGTGTTGTTTAACTGCAAGGAAAAGAAAGTAGCTTTTGCCCCCTGGCAAGACAAGTATACGAGGCACGTATTAGATGTGTTTTTCTAGACAGAGAAGGAAGTGATTATATATAACCAGTCTCAGAGCATTATATGAAGTTAAAAATACTCAGTATGTGGACAGACTGTAGCTTCCTGTGATGAAGAATGTGATCAAAGCTGTAAAATTAAGTACAGTAACTGTATGCTAGATCATTTAAGCTGTAGAAATGCAGTACTTTATCTGCACCAGACTATGGGGGGATTGTATCACAGGAATGGCATTTTCATTTGTTTTACCTGGAAAATCCAAATAGCTAGAGATGTTTAGCTTTCCTTTGCAGCCTTGGTGGCAGACCTTAGCATGAAATGTATATTAGGTGTTGTCAACTTCCCTGTTTGTAGTTATCTTGAAGTAAAATTTTGAATTTGCCTTAAAAGTAGCAGAATTTGATACATTTTGACCTAATTGCATTTCTTAGACCTAAAACTAAAAACATTTAGTTGTGGCTTATGCTATTTAAGGAGCATGTGAAATGGTATAAACAGTACTTGTTACTTCCATTGAATAATGATGGGTATTGAGTGCTCTGATTCACCAAACTTAGTAACATGAACTGGCTTTATTTTTCCTTCCTCCTTCAGAAGAAATCCCGTAAGAAGATCTGTATCCTGATTCTTGGTCTTGCTGTGGCTTCTATAATCATAGGATTAATTATCTGGTGGACAGCAAAGTGAGATCTTCACGTGGAACCTTGTCTCATTGCTGAGAATATTTTTCCCCAGCACGAACAGGCAGACTAGTCTTGGAAATGAAACCACCCTGAGAGAGCACAAGCTGGAACTACTTCTAGTAATAGTTATTAGCAACTAATGTGCAGACAACTAGTATTTGGAATTAGTGAACCATGGAGACAGTATTTATCAGTTTATATACAAATTATATTGTTTTATGTAACTAACATCTTGTGGTTTTGCTTTCTGTAATGTATTATTCCCTGTCCCAACTGTATGCTGAAGTGTGATCAATAATTGGAGATGTCTTGTTTATTTTGACAAGTGGCAGAAATTTAACTTTTTATATGTACAGATAGCTTTGTTGGACTGGAATAAGAACGACATTCAAAGAGGGCACAACACTGACTTTCATTACCTTAATCCAGCAGTTTCTCAAGTCTCTGGTATCTTCCCCATGGTTTTATTGGTTTTTTATTGGTCTCTGGGTGGCTGTGGTTCTAAATTCAATTGAAGAGAAAGATGCCACTGCAGATCTGAGAAGCAAGGAGAAGTATGTATGGATGATAATTGGAACCACTGCGTGCTTAGGAAAGTCAGTTTAGCCTTGAGACTCATTGCTTTTATTAATTTTTGTGCATGGTTGGGGTTGTGTTTTTTTTTTTAAATGCACCAGTTGAGTACTGTAAGTCTGAGGACATCCTATCTAGCAGTGCAATGTCATTGAAGAAACTAGCTGATGGTTTATTATTGGACAGATAAATCTCTTCCAATGCTGACTCTCAAAACACTAAAATACAAGTTGAGCTTCTTGTTCCTAATTGATTTTTCAGGGAGAAAATGGTGCAAAGATGAGGAAGCAGGCACCTAAGCTTACAGTTAAACAAGACAGATGAGCATTAGGAGAAATCCTGCTTTGAAGGGCTCTTGGAGCTTATTGTAATGTATCAGTAAATATTGTGTGACTTGTGAATGTCTGTTATTTTCCATTCTTTATGAAACAAAGTGCAGAAATTGGCTGAGCAAAGTGCTAAGGTTTTGAGACTGAAGATGTGTGTGTAAATTAAGGATTGCTGCTTCTAGCTGTCTTGCTAGCAGAGCTGGTCAGGACGTAGCAGCCATTCCCTGCTTTGTTGTAGCTCCAAACTGACATGCACTGAGGGATCAGTAACCTGTCCCAAGCCCAACGTAGTGTGGTAAATGCATTGTACTGACCCATTTTGTATTTAATCCTACTTCCATGTCTCCTGTGTAATAAAGTAAATGTGAAAGCTGGGAAGGGAGGGCGTTCTCCCAATTGCACATTGGTTTGCACTACTGCGCCATCATTCCGTCTAATAACTATCAATAAACACTTTTAAAAGCCTTTGCCAGAGCTTCTTTCTCTTGCAGCTTAAACACAGCCAGAAGTGTGATTGCAGATTCCTCTGTAAGTCTGCTTTATAGAAGCATCAGCAGCGTTTCTTCCAATTTAGCACTGCAGTCTGTGATTCTTCAGCATGAAACACCCTCAGAGTAAATAATTTTAATCACAGAATGGCCCAGGTTGGAAGGGACCTCAAGGATCATGAAGCTCCAACCCCTGCCACATGCAGGGCCACCAACCTCAACATTTCATACTGGACCAGGCTGCCCAGGGCCCCATCCAACCCGGCCTTGAACACCTCAGGGATGGACGGGGCATCCACAGCCTCTCTGGGCAGCTGTTCCAGCACCTCACCACTCATAGCAAAGAACTTCCCCCTGACATACAACCTCAATCTGCCCTCCCTCAACTTCAAACCATTTCCCCTTGACCTGCTGTTATCTCCCCTTTCCAAGAGCTGACTCCCCTCCTGTCTGTAGGCTCCCTTTAGGCACTGAAGGCTGCAATGATTCACCCTGCAGCCTTCTTTTCTCCAGGCTGAACAAGCCCAGCTCCCTCAGCCTGTCCTTGTAGTGGAGGTGCTCCAGCCCCCTTTAATCTTAACATCTAGTCTCAATCTACCTTCTTCCAGTTTAAAACCGCGTCCTGTCGCTCCCTGCCCTTATAAAAAGTCCCTCCCCGGTTTCCTTCAGGTCCTGGAAGGGCTTTAAGGTCCCCTCGAGCTTTCTCTAGGCAGCAGAGAACTACGCTGTCATCACAGGGAGGTGCTGCAGCCCTCTGATCGCCTCCGCGGCGCTCCATGCCTCCTTTTCGCTCTGGAGGCTCCAGAGCCGGGCGTTCTCCGGGCGCGGCGAGCACCGCTCCGCGCTTCCCAAGCGGGCACCGCGCCCGCCGCAGGCCGGCTGTGGAGCAGCGCATCCCGCGCTGACGGCGCTGCTCGGCCCCGCCCCCGCCCGGCGCGGTGCACGCCGGGACGCCTCCGCCGCTCCTCCTGCCGCCCCTCCCGGCTGCCCCCGGCCCGCCTGAATGGGGCAGATACAAGATGGCGGCGAACGCGAACTCGGCCGGAGGCGGCGGCGGCTTCTCGCTCTTCGAATGCCCCAGCTGGTGAGCGGGCCGCGGCCGCGCGGTTCTGTGGTGCCGCGGGCCGTCGAGGAGAGCGGCCGCACGGCCGGGACGGGGGAGCGGCGGCGGGGCGGGACGGGACGAACCGCGGGGCTGCGGAGCCTCGCGGGCGGGGACGCGGAGCCGCCGGGCCGCGGGGCGGCGTCGGGTCCGGGGGTCTGGGCCGGAGGAGGCCCGGCTCGGCGCTGCGGGCGGCTCGGGGCGGGGCGGCGCTGCGCGGGGCCGAGCGGAGGGCGAGCTGCGCCTCTGCTGAGGGCGGCGGGGCGGCGGGGCCGGGATGGAGGCAGCGCGGGAAGCCGGCAGAGCGGTGGGCTGCGGGGGCTGCGACGTGGCTTTGGCCGAGCCGGCCGCAGTTCTGCGGAGCCCTGCCCGCAGCACCGCCGGGACGGGCCTCACCCGCTGCTCGGCCGGGCCCCGCTCCGCCGCCCGGGGGTGGATGGGCACGGCGGGGCTGGAAGGCGATGGCAGCTTTTGGTGCGAGTTCTCCGCACGCGTGTGCGTGGCTGCGGGCCCTGATTGCACCGTCATCCGGCTGCGGGTCCGGGCTGTTCGTGCCGGATGGCAGCGCTCGATGAGCGGCTGCAAGGACAACGTGCTTCGCAGTTTTCGTTTGTTCTCTAAGCGCCCGCTTTAAATCGTAAAGCCATCGAAATCTCGAATAAAATAACGTTTGAGCTGGGTCTAGACGGTACCAAGCATCTCTGTGAGACAAGATGGTGATCTGTAACACAGCAGTGTGAGTTAGATCAAACCAGCGAATGGAATCACAGCACGGTCGGGTTGGAAGGGACCCCACAGATGATCCAGATCCGAGCCTTCTGCCATGGCAGGGCTGCTGAGTGCTACATCAAGCGCCAGGTTGTGCTGCCGTGGACCCCATCCGTGGCCCTGAGCACCTCCAGGGATGGGGCACCCGCAGCTCTTTGCAGCAGTGCCAGCGCCTCACCGCCCTCTGAGAGAAAACTGCCCCTGACATCTAATCTAAACCCCCCTTCCTTTAGCTTAAAGCTATTCCCCCTTTTCCTATCGCTATCTACCTGTGTAAAAAGTTGGTTTCCCTCCTGTTTATAATCTCCCTTCCAGAAGGCCTTTATGAGGTGTCCCTGGAGCGTTTTCTTCTCCAGGTTGAGCACCCCCAGCTCCATCAGCCTGTCATTGCAGGAGAGGTGCTCCAGCCCTCTGAGCCCCATGCTCAGTACCTTCTGGAGATCCAGCTTGAAATTTGAAGGCTAATTTGCTTTTCTTAGCATTCTTATAGAACGCTCAACAACTTGCATTACATCTGGTGATAAATTTGAATGATTTCTACCACTGGAAGCTGTAGATGGAACAGCTGGGAGAAGTATGGCTTACTCAGTGCATAGTTTCAGTTGCTTGAATGCTATTGCAGAACAGTTCCTAAAGAAATACCGTGTGGAGAGAAAGACTGTACCTGTGAAGGGCCTCTTCAGCTCTATTGCTTTCTGGCTCTGCTGCAGGCAGGGCAGGGGCTCACAGCCAAGCAGCTTTCTGCACCGTGCTGCTGCTGACCTGACCCAGGTTTGAAGCACAGTCCATTGCGCTGGGATATGATCCAAGCTGGAGTTTTCACACCTAGCAGTAAGAGGTCATCTTGGGAGACTGGGGCCCTGTTTCTTCCTAACAATTCCATTCTTTTTTCCGTTTTGTTTTTTTCCTTTTTTCTTCAATCTGAATGTTCTTTTACTATAATTTCCTGAAGTACTTCACAAGTAAACCAGAGTTTGTGTTTGGACACTCGTGCAGTTGAAGGGAGCTCCTTATTTTTCTGTACACCTCTATTGTACATGTGCAAATCATCATATTTTCATACAAGCTTTTTGCAGGATAGTAAAGGTACACCTGACACTGTCTGTTCTTACAAAAATTGTGCAAAGATGTGGCAATTAATTTCAATGAATAACTCCTTTTTGTGCGGGCTAACATAAAGTTCTTGGTTAACACTTATTTTGAAGCAGGTAAGTAGTTTCATTAACCAAAGAAAAATAAGTTGAAGCAGGAAGCCAATATAGATAGCTACCAGTCACAGTGTTTGTGTTCTACAAAGAATATAGGCAACTGAAAATGGAAACTGTGGGGCCCATAGGGTCGATGGTGTTCCACTGCCTCATCCAGCAGGAGGGAAGATCTCTCCTGTCATGCTGGATTTAATTACTTCTGGTTTATTTTTTTAGTCTGGAAAGAGTAGAATGTATTTCTTGTTAAAGATTTACGTGATCTCCCTCGGTATCTACTGAATTACAGATTCTAGCTCACGATTTGAAAGTACTTACTGTTCCAGGGCAAACCAAAGAGCACGCAGTTATGATATTCAATAAGTGATGAGTTTTTCATTATTAGGATTCTGTAGAGTGGAAATGGCTTGCAGTGGCAGAATTGGACCAGTCTGAAGCTCTGAATTCCAGAGAATCTCTGTGTGGACATATCCCAAACTTTGGTAATCAGGTAGATCTTAGCAGGGAGAGCTCTGGGTGCTCAGAAGCCATCGCATTTCAGGGAGCCTCCATGGTGAGTAGCAGCTTCTTTGGCAGGGAATGCCTTCCAATCTTGTTGTGTTGGAACCAAAGTCATAGTCTTTACTTATCTATTTTCTTTTCTGCTTCCACATGGAGCTGCTGTAAGGGCAACAAACACCTATCATATAGGAAATATATCTTAAACATGATTGTCCAAAGTAGTTGTTTTTTTCTTGTTTTTAAACTGTTGGTCATGCTTTTGAGCTCTGCCCCCGTTTTTGTATCTTTTCTTCCCTAATATGGATAATTTTGTAGTATTCAGTTTCCAAAGACTGAAGTTCAAGGGTTTTAATGGTTAAAGTCTGGGCTTTGGTTTAGTTCTCATGCTGAGATGGCTCAGTTCTTCACAGTCCATAGGACACTTATTCTTTTTTATTTCCAACACTTGAACTAGCTCAGGACAGCACTTATTATTTGTCATCTGTCTTTATAGCATTCCCTTACCTTCCTTCTCATTTATGCATGTGCTGTAATTCTTTCATGGGCCCATGCAGCCCAAGGGCATGGGATACATAATTAAAATCAGATTAAAGTTGTAATCAAGACGTCGACAGTGCTTTTCATGGATTACATTTAGTCAAACCACAAGACTAGAAAGTATCCTTAAGAAACAATTACATATCCTGGCTTTATTGGGACTCTGGCATACTCTCTGAGGTGGTGTTAGTATTGTCAGGTGCAGATGTTCTGGGCCTGGTTTTGAGGTGAGCATCACATGTTTCATGGATATCACCTGTCTTTCCTTCTGTCCTGGTTAAACTTGCATTTGGGATCAGGAATCATGCTGTGCTCTCCGTCAGGACGCACCAGTAGTTGGGATGTCAAGCTTGTTCTGCAGTGCACATATATGTAAAATATTATTCCTGATTGGCAACTGTGGTTTCTCTTCAGTTTCTGTGGGCTAAGAACAGATTTTACACAGATCTTTGGAGAAGGTGGGCTCTGGAAATTATGCCTTGTCCTTGAAGTTCAGCATGAAGATGTCACCTACACCAAGATTTTAGGAAGTGGCTAAATTAGTCTTCTGAGCCCACAATTAAAAACCTAAATAATTGACCTGATTTTAAACGAACACAGTAGAACTGAATTTGGCCTGTCTGTGTCCTGAACAGCTAAAGCTCAAGATTTCTCTCTGGGCTGGATAGGGCTTGGTTCAGTGAGGCTCTCCATTTCAACTGGATGGAGCTGGATGTGGTAACCCTGCTATTATATCAACACTGAAGGTTAGTGCTGATGAAAAGCTATTGTTGAGTTCAGTTCCATTATTTGGTACTTTCTAGCTAGCATCCCAAAGCATTGGTGGCTTTGTTCTCTTTTTCTGAAACGTTCCCAGTTTTTTGCCCCATACAGGATTAAACTCAGCCTGGGCTCTTCTTCATCTTCTTGTCTGTCTGTGCCTTTCCCATTGTATAGTTCTGCAATAAAAGGTTTGCCATCAAGGCTAGAAATAATCTATACAGATTCCTCATAGAATCA
Organism: Chrysolophus pictus; assembly: GCA_037305975.1. Lineage (NCBI taxonomy): Eukaryota > Metazoa > Chordata > Aves > Galliformes > Phasianidae > Chrysolophus > Chrysolophus pictus. The sequence goes on along the minus strand of CM074598.1, from coordinate 4,380,527 downwards.
TAGAATGACTTGAGTTGAAAAGGACCATAATGATCATCTAGTTTCATCTCAGCATAGCACAGAGAACAGTGATTCTGCCCTTATAGCACGAGGTGAAGAAACTGAAGAAACACATTTTTTTAGTTTTTAATAGAGAAAAATGAATCTTTGCCTTCTGTTGTTTAAGTGTTTCAAAAACCCAATCTGGATGTTGCTTTACTTTGATGGTGTCCCTCTGAAATACGTCATTGCTAATCATTATTAAGCAGTTTTTGATTGGAGTTGCTATGGGAAGGCCTGGACTTTGCCATGTCCAGCTGCTGGGCTGTATTTTGAAGGAATTAATTATTTGAATCAGGGAGCAGAGGGTATCTGTCAGGTGAACCACCTTTCTTTGAAAGTTGCTTTCAGGACACGTAGGAAATGGTCATTTAAAATGCTGTAGAGGGGATCAGGTGAGAGCTGGGAGTGTGTAAGCAGTTGGCTTTGAGGAGGCAATAGCAATTTAATAGGCTGTTGCTGATTGGGTTCATGGTTTTCTCATTAATGACCTTGACAAAAGCGACCACAATTCTTATAGTAACATGTGTGGTCAACCTGAAGAGGTCAGAGTATTGTCCAGTCCTTTTGGTGTAACTGAAGGCGAGAACAATAAAAATAAGATAAATACAGAGATGTAAGATGGAGGGTAGTTAAGTTCTAAATTCTTGAGCGAGGAACTCCAAGCCAGAAACTCACTGATGAGAAATAGATGGATGAGTGCAGTTTGAACTGAATTTAGGATGCCATGGAGCCTTTAATTCTCTCTTCTTTCAGAGGTTCTGTATACAGTTTCTGAATTTCATTGTATTCCATGGAGACCTTATTCCCAAGTAAGTAACCAAGGGAACCTGAGTGAAGCAGAGCAGTGTGATTCTGTGTGGAACTGTGCATTGTAACAAGACAACAAGCAGTACTAAGGTGAAGTTCTACAATTGCTTTAATCCAAATTGAATGCTTTGTTCAGTTAAAGCAGCCATAGTTCTCCTCAGGAGTCTTCCATAAAATAGAGCTCACAGGGACCTGCTGGGAAGGGCAATTAAGAACGTGTTAATTTGAAGCCTGTGCTTAAGTCTCCTTGCTCTATTTGAATTGGACTCAATGCTCCTCATGGGTCCCTTCCAAGTCGGGGTATTCTGTAATTCTGTGAATTATTTTAATTCTTCCAAGAGCAGAGGAAATCATAAATGCCTCCCATCCACCTCTGTTTGAAGTTCAGTGCCCTAACCATTGTATTTCCTCCAGACAGAACAAGGTTGGATCAGAATTACTGGGCAGCTCTTTCTGCAGCCCTCTTCCCATCCAAGTGGGAAGAAACCACTCAGTGTGAACTAAAATAATTACTGTAAGAGTTTGGCCTCAACATTGTGTTTATGCACCACAACATGTTCCATTGCTGACTTGATCTCAGCTTCAGCAGTGTGTGTGCTGCGTGCTGAGAAAGGCATGTATGACATTTCCACTGCTGGTGCACAAGATCACAAACAACCCTTGTTTTCACTGTGCATCTTTACTGATTCCTTTCTATAACAAAAAGAACAGAAGGATGGTAGCACTAATTGAAAACATCAGCTGAGATGGTTTCCTGTCATACCATGATGGTGAGTGGTAACTTATGTTACTGCCTCTTCCTACCTCTTGACAACACCTTGCCTTTGGCTGCCAGAAGTTGAGGGGCTTTGTGAAACAAGCACTGTGTTTGGATGGCCACGTTTAGCATCTAACATTGGACCTAATCACTACAGATGTCCTAATTCTCCTTTGCTGTAGAATTAAGCTATAAGTTAACAGTGAGTGACAGAGCTTTCCACAAATGATGCAAATGCTAGAAGAGGTGCTCTTCTTGTTTTAAAAGCCAAGGATTATTGTTTACCATGCTTCAAGAAATAATGAAGATGCTCTTTTGTAGCATTCACTAAGAGGACTTAGGGAATGGATACTTGCATGTTTTTTTCCCCTAAGCTCCTGAAGAGAGATGCTCCACTTATTTGTTTTCCCCCTGTGCAAAGCCATCAGTACTGGCTATCATCCTTGTACCATTCTCTACAGACTAACCAGAAGTTATAGAGTGAAATGTGAAAACATTTTATTTTTGTAATTTCTTCCTTTGTCGGATGTTGCTGAATGTTCTTCTGGTTGTTTCTGAATGGCATCTTGATGTTTCCAGGTCTTTCCTAAGTAGCAACAAGGAATTCAGAGCTCCTTGTTGCATTTGCATGGTTGAGGTGGTTCTCATTTATCGCATGTATCAGCACTCAAAAGTACCATTTTGTGTTTGCTTGTTGTTTTGCTCATGTACTGCACTATTTGCATCTTGGTTGTCTGCAGTAAGTAGATAGACTGTGAGTTAATACTCACCTCTTCAGAAAACCACGTGAGTTCTTTCTCTTGGGTGTTATCTTAAGCATTATCTCCAGGATAGTGAAAGCTGTGCTACAGATGCCTGAGCTTCTCCATAGTCTGGAAAAGGAACAACTAAGGGATGTGTTGAGTGTCCCGAATAGTCAACAGAAGCTGTAGGAGATGAGTGTTTGCTGTCCTTTAGAGAAGAAGCAGAGTCTGTAAAATGAAGTTTGTAGCAAGCAGATTTGTGGCCAAGAAGTGGAGGTGATGCTTCAGCTGAACGTGGGTGGTCTGTGAAACTGTGTATGAGATTCTGTGAATGTAAGTTTACCTGGGTTCAACCTGTGTAAACAAATAGCAGTTGTGGCTCGGGGAGTCCTTGAGCAGGCAGCTGTTGTGAACTGGGAGAGTAATGCTGTTGCTAGATGTTGTTTTTATTTTGCTAAATGTTCTTTACCCTACGTCACTTTGGTCTGCCCAATACAGTTCCACAGGAATGAGAAGGAGAAATAGAGTTGGTAATGCTTATCACACAGAAGCAGTGCTGCACTCTTCATAGCACTCTCGTTTTACGTGAGAAATGGTCTAAAGGAATCTGAATATTGGTGTTGGTTTTTTTTCTCCTATAGTGTGTAAATACTACACATCTTTTATGCATCCTTTATGCATCCTACTGGGAACGTTTTAAGTGTGAAAACAGTCAATTTTGTAACCTTCCATCCCTTGTACAGGTCATGGGTTGCACGTACATTTGTTTCTGTGTCTGCTGATGACATTTTTGGTTTCATATCTGTGTTTGTTTGTCATGATCCATGAGTATGCACACTCCTTTTTGCAGGAAGTCAACTGATCTGGCTGGTAGACATCAACATTTTCTACATCCTACATTAACAGCTCCTCAGGATACTCACAGAGCAGAAAGCACTTCAGTTTTTGGCTGTGTTCTTTGAATGCAGTGCTCCTTCAGGTTGTTCTGGCATTATCACAGAATTAATTATTATTGCAGAATGGAACAGGTTATGTGTAATTCAGAGCAACATTTGTTCTTCTGTAAAAGAAGAAGAATGTTTCCATGGCATTGGAGGGACCAACATATGCTGCGTATCGTCACATATTTTCAAACAAAAATACTGCTGAATATTGAAGGGCAAATGAGATAGCTCTGTTCTGGTCTGGCTGTTAGTTCTGTGTCTGTTAGATCTGTTTTGTAATACAGTCTCATAGAATCACCACGGTTAGAAAAGACCTCCAAGGTCTTCCAGTCCAACCATCCACCTATCACTGTCAATACAAATCAGTTTTTTCCACTAAACTGTGCACCTTGGTACAATGTATGTATATACACAATATCTATTTCTTCAGCACAAGTTTCTGCCAATACAGTTTCTATCAGTACAGTTTTTACCAGTTTCAGACTTTAATTTATTGTATGTTTCCACATCACTCTCACGTTTTAAAATTAGCATAATCAGTGGATATATTAATTTATCTGACTTTTTTGAATAATTTAATTGCCATACTCTTAGGTTTAGAAGTGTTTGGTATCTCATCGAATACTTGGGTAAATATCATCTAGGTTTTGCAGTTTCTTTAAGCAGATTCTCTTGTACTGGCACTTGAGATCCTTATACTCCTTTTCAGTGAAGACAAATTCTATCATAGGATGTTGTCCTCTTCCCTCTGATCCAGCAGAGTAATTTACCAATAACTGTCGTATTCTCATCAGTCAGCCGTGTTAGCTCTGTGGAAGGCTGCTCTTCTTGCAGGTAAGCCTTCAGAGATGCAGTGAGTGGGCTAAGCAGGTTTTGTTTTGGCTGTAGCAGTCCATTGGCAGGTCTGGTTTTAAGGTCTGGTGCAGAATGCTGACCTGTACAGAGCAGAAGAGGCTTGGGTAGTGGGGACTGTGGTGGGCTGAGGGCACAGCACCATCCTAGCAGCAATTCTCTTGGCCCAGCAGGTGGGTTGAAGATGTTGCTAAAATGCTTTTAAGGCATGCTGACCCTTGAGTAACCAGGAAGCAATCACTGAAGGAGAGGGGGAGAGCAGATGCCAGGCTGCATAGAAGGGGACTTCCACGTGGAGTTAATTTGCTGGAAGGTTTACAGATATTTATTTTTAAAAGGAGGGGGGCAGCTTTTGTTTCATTCAATTATGGTAGGCTTTGCAGAAATTACCAAAGGAAATTGTGTTGTAGAATTTGATGCTTTCAGCAGAATGGAAAAAAACGAGTTTGCCAGTGCTTAGGAACAGGAAGAGGAAACACTGGGAAGTGGATGTGAGAAATGATGTGAGGCTGTGAATGAAACCTATCTTAGAATGAAACGTGAGAGCTGAGATCACAGAGCAGCATGGGGAGGGAGAGCGGTTGTAGCTGCAGTGTGGTGTGGGGTCTGAAGGAGTGCTGGAGAGGAGATGGTTCCTTGGCTGTATTTCAGTGACTGGTGGGGTGAATCCTTCTGAAACTCACCAGCCACACAGTGTAGTTTCAGTGGGAGCATTTCAACCTGCTGTCTTTCTTCTGCCCTAACATAATCCTGTTTTTAGGGGACAGTCAGGGGGTCCATTGGTCAGGGGACCATTTCAGCCTCCTGGGGCATTGCTGTGTCTGCTTTACATGCTGTTGTTTTTTGGTTGTTTTTTGTTGTTGTTTTGGTCCAAGAGAGTAAGCCTATCAGCTGCATCCGTTTCACTTGACAGGGCGATGCTACACACAACCTCAGAGAAGAATTTGGTAAAAAAAAAACTTGTGAAAAAGGACTGTCCTATTCAGGAAGGGTCAGGGAGAGATCTGAGCAGGCTGCTATAATGGATTTGGAGCAGGAATGAAAAATACTTGCACAACATATGAGAAACAAATGAGTAGGAATAATAGAGGACTCTGCTCTTATATGAAGTTACCTCAGAGAGCATGTATATAGTAACCAACTGATCCAAGGGCACAGAGTAAACCTTCAAAACGTCCCAGCAGCACAAACATCTATATTTAACCCCTTCAAACAACTTGAGTTACAAGTGACCTTTCTTTCTTCCCCGACCATGCTGAGAATGTCACTGCCCATTGTCGCTGTTCTCTTGGCTTGCACTGTGCAGTAAGAAAAGCAATAAATGGAAATGCGATCTCTGGAGTTGTTCTTGGGAAGGGCAGCAGTGCAGCTGAGAACTGGGTCACTGCTATTGCACAGAAAGCCACAGGGACAAGCAGCAGTGGTACTGTCAGCAAGAGAGTGTTACAAATACACATCTTTAGAGGTCTAAGCAGAAAAAGATGGTTTGCTCTCAGCAGTTAAGGATCCTTTGTTGTGAAAGCCAGCGTACTGATGCCATGGGGCTGTTGTGGTTGTGAATGCTGATCACCAGCATTAATACTTGTGTGTTCAGCTACGTGCTAGTGTTCTGCTGTGCCTTGCTGAATCCCACGTGCCTCTGTGCTCTCTTTTCCTAAGAGAATGAAGCTGCCAAGTGAATCTGCTTCATAGGGTAAGCAGAAGTGCAGCCATAGGGCGGGGGGATCTGAGCTGTTGGGAGAATTTGGTGGAGGAGGTCTGTACTGCTGTAGGATCATGATCCCCTTCCCATCTAATGCTGTCATTTCTTCCATCCTACATGTTTCGGTAGGGAAGTTTGATTAAGTGGAAGAACACTGGTCATTGGGCAGCATTTTTATATTACTCAGATAAGTATGGAACCCTTCTGATGTTTTTGACCATCACCAGTTCTGGGGGGAGGATGGTAGAAGATTCTGTTCCTCTCAACAGCTCAGGCTGTTCTTTAGGTAACGTGAGGAGGCCTTACACTGACAGGTCCAATCTGTCCCCTTCTCTCCTTGTGGGTTCCTGTTGGAACTGCTCTGTTTGGTTTGTGAAGACACTGTCTTTTGGTTGGAGTAATGAATCTTGAAATGCCCTGTGTTCTGTTAGCTTAACTCATTGTAAACATGTGTGGTTTATGTGTAGGCAGAAGGAATCTGCATGGAGCAAAAGTACAATTTTTGGCTGTTTAATCCTTTTTTTTTCTCCAAAGAAATTTGCTTACATTTGTGTTGCATTGGTCTGTAAATCTAATTAGAGTATATGATGGAGTAGATCTATTAGCTCTATTATTAATGAACTTTTCACTAAATACTTTGATACTATACTTAACTTTCTTTATTTTCCAGGGCAGGAAAACCTCCACCTGGCTTACATTTGGATGTAGTCAAAGGAGACAAACTCATTGAGGTATGAGAACAGATTTTGTGTGTGCTCACTGTATCACATGTATAGGCACCAGTGGTAGAAAATCTCATAGCACTTTCCACACCCACTTAAAAGTATTTCCCTTCTCTCTGATGTTTGTTATTTTCAGATCGCTTTCTTTTACTCCAAAACTGCTGAATTAAGTGAAAGTTTTCCTTTGCCTGTACTGTCTCTTGTTCTGTGCAGTGCTTCCATTTCTAGGTGCTGTGTTTGAAAGAATGCAGAACTGCAGTGGTCAGTTTGCAGACAATAATACTTTGGTTCCTGAATACTGAACCTGTCCTGGTGTGAGAGGGAAAAGAAAATGTTTGTAAGGGAAAGTCAGTACTTGGCAGAGTCTTACTGCTTCCAAACGTAATTTTGGACTAACGTTGCAATTTTATTTCCTAGAATATAATTGTATAGGAGGTATCAAACTGCAGTCAGAAAGCACTTTGTCTTAGGAACTTCAGGAACAGGAACTCAACATGGGGAAAGAAACCTCAAATCCAAAAGAGTAAGAATAAAAATTCTTCAAAAGCCAACACACAAACCAAATGCTCTTACTGTTTTTGACAGAGAAGACCTAAGCCAGTGACCCTATTTTAGCCACAGAGAGACTCCTAACCTCCAGTTGACTGGAACAGAGACAGAAGTGTCTAGACAGCAAAGTCAAGCTGACTTCACTGAGCAGAAATTTGGAAAACTAAGAACTCAGTGTTAGATGAGGAAGGATTAAGGAGCTTAGTCTTTGCAGATTTGTACTGTATGCTACTGCAAGTGCATCAGACATAAAGTGTTTCTTCTGATGTCTTGTAGGAGAGATTTACTGTTTAAAAATTGATTAGGATACCAGAATATGCTTTGCAAAGAAAAGAAAACAGAGGATTTACATACAAGCTTATGTTTTCCCAGCCCAGAAGCCAGTAAATGAGGCTTTATGGGGAGAGTCCACAACTTGTTGGTTTAACAGATTGTTTTAAGAGATTGCTCTTACTCCGCATTTGAAAGCACAGGCAGTTGGCAATGCCAGCATTGACCTGTGTGAGATCTTTGCTCAGCCTCAATTTGAAAGGAACTAGGTACCAACATGTGTAATGACATCTTCACAGTACTTCATTACGTCATGTAAGGTGTGGATGAGTTGGCTCATACCAGTTACTTGGGCTATCCTTCAGTGCAGCTATCCTTCACTGGCTCTCCTTAGCCCACAATAGCTTTCAATCCCACTGCGTTTTTTGTCTTCAAACCATGATCCATGTCTTTTCTCAGTGTTGTTGCATGTTAGGAACTGTTTTAGAGGTTTCAGAGGTCAGAACTGAATTAGGACTGCTTGTCAGCTCAGCCATCCCACTGCCATCCTATCAATAGCATCTGTGTAAGGATTGTACTTGGCATCAGGCTTCCCAATATTTCTTTCAGGCCGTGTAAGGAGATGGTGAGCAAAGCCAGCTGGCAGTGCCTTTGGTTTTTTTCTGGTCTCTGGCAGGTGGCCTTACTGCAGCCCTCCCACCTGAGAGACTTATTCTATGAGACAAGGTCATGTTTCTTTTGGATTTTTGAGAATGGAGAGCTTTTGGATGAAAAAGCCTATATGCAGCTCTCTGCTAAATGAATCCACAGAGGCAATCAAGGGAGATCTGTTCCAAACTGAAAAAGGCAGCAGAATGCAATACAGAAGCTGAGAATGCACCAGTGCTTTAGACAATACACGAACAAATTCAGCATTGATAAACTGTCAGTCAGGAATATCATCCTGGTCCTGTCACATTCCAAGGATGGATGGTTAGGCTTTTGGATGTGCAGAAGGCCAAGCTTGGCTTTATAAGCCTGAGATCTCCGTCTGAATGGGTAAAGCAGATGGTGCAAGCATCCAGATTCCCTTTTCCTACTATCACATGGTTATCCAGCAGTTCTTTTTGCTTACTCTTAACAACCATTGCTAGCCTATTATCCAAGTACTCAGAGGTTCAGTAGAAGATGTGATCATGGAGAGGCTAGAGAGTGACCATAGAGTCCTACTTCATCTCTGGAGCATCTGATTAGCAGTGTTGAAGCATCTCAGTGAGGGGCACTTTGCCTGCCATGCACTCTGTGATGTGCTGAGTGCTGCAGCACATGGTGACTGCTGGTTACAGGCATGTAGGTAGCGTGGAGGTCCTGCTTGCAGTAGTGCCTCCTTGAGCACTTGATACTAACCGAGCCATCTGTATGCCAGGTCTCCTCCAGAGGTCTGAGGTATACTTTGTGATTGCTGGGTCTGAAAAGTGCAACATTAAAACAAGCCCTGCAGTGTTTAAGCTCAGTGTGTAAAGGACGACACTGGGTTATAGCTCAGAGGCACAGAAAACATTAGAAACATTACAGTGAAGTAAAGGCAGCAGTGATTTGTTGCAAGACTTCCAATTTATGAATTTGTTTCAATCTTTGAAAAACCTCTTAAACACCATTTAATGAGTGCAAATGAAAACCTATTGGACGTTTGTTTTGGAGTAGGTTTTGGACAAGAATGAGAAATAACTGGATCAATTTTTGTGGTCCTTGAAACAGTAAAACAGCTAAATGCTTAAATATGGAGTAAGAAATAAGCATTTAAAGATCCATTTATTTGTATGCTAGTTTTGTTTAGGTAACTTGTTTTGAATATACAAAAGTAGGAGGTAGTGCTCATCTTTCTCACAAACTGAAACCATAGATTTCATCGGTACAGAGGTAATGAATTGGGAAGAGCTGTCAGTGCTGAACTGAAGGGGACAGTACTGGGTGCTACTTGTCATAAAGCTGTTGGTGTGAAGTTGGATCCCCACAAAACCAAGCTCACCTTTCTCAAAATGTGTTATAACAAACGCTTTTGCAGGTCAGTAGCTGGTTGAAACAACTATAATATTAAGGGGCAATAACTGTGGCAAGGGAGAACGTAGGAATGCTAATTGTTGATTAGGGCTTGCAGGGGAAAAGGGGTAGTCTTGTGAAAACCAGTATTTGTAAAGAGACAGTGATAATAAAGTACCCAGATGATACAAGAGTCCAGGAGACTCTTTCAGTGTATCAGTGTATTGCTCTAGTTTGAATTATAGTGAGCCTTCAAGGTATGCAGTTCTCCACCAGATACAAATAAATTCAAAGGAGAGACCTGCATGCTTCAGATGTTCCAACAGGAGGAATATAATTGTTCACATTTTATTTGCACTTGCATCTTATTTGTCAACAGATACTCTGTTTGAAGGTGGATTTCTGATTAAACAGTGATTCTTGACATATCAAGTGAGATGTTAGAGACAGGAATAACTGGGTATCTTCCATAATCAGCTGTTCTGAATTTAAAAAGAAAAAATGCAAATTTCTGTGTTGAACAATGTCAGACATTACTGACATATTGGTCAGTTTATGATGCTTTGTTTTGTATTTACTCTTTTCATTCACTTTTCTGAACTTTTCCAGGAAGCTCCAAAAGATTCTAGGAGTCTAATATCCTCTTCTGTTTGATATTCTACCTCAGAAACTCATCATTGATGAGAAGAAATATTATCTCTTTGGGAGAAATCCTGACCTGTGCGATTTTACCATTGACCACCAGTCTTGCTCTCGGGTCCATGCTGCCTTGGTCTATCACAAACATCTCAAGAGGGTTTTCCTCATAGATCTAAACAGCAGTAAGTAACATAACATTTAATCCAACAGTGATCCTGTTTCAGTGCTTCAGCATTTTCGAATGAGAGGTGCTTTCCTTTTCTTTTTTGTTATTGTTTGCACTGTGTGGCCAGATGGTCATAGTCTAGAATAGCATCCTAGTGAATGATTGGCAGTGGTTAAGAACAAGTGAGTGCTTGTTCCAGGCAGCTTACCTCTGCTTCCCCTTGTGTTTAAAGAGGCATTTTTAGACTCTTAAGAGAGTGAAAGAAAATCATTTGACCTTTCCTTTGCAATTGTGATGAAACTTTCTATTCTGGGAGTGGTTTTCTAAGATCTAAAAGCAGACATACTGTGTTTTCCACCAAGAGAATGATTCCAGACATGGTACATTGGGGCGTACAGGATTTTCTGCAGACTGTCTTAGTTTGTGAGATGATAGGTAAAACATACACAGCTAATGTTTTCAGTAGTGCTTCATTGGTTTATATCTCTGCAAACCACATACAGGTTTTGAACTTCTCAAGGCTTGAACACTGTGAGCTCGAGCAGATGACTAATATTGTTTTCCATTGTGATGTTCTTCTCAGCACATGGCACGTTTTTGGGTCATATCCGTTTGGAAGCTCACAAACCCCAACAGATACCCATTGATTCCACAGTTTCATTTGGTGCTTCTACACGGGCATATACTCTGCGAGAGAAGCCTCAGACACTGCCTTCAGCAGTTAAAGGAGATGAGAAAATGGGTGGTGAAGATGAAGAGCTCAAGGGTTTGCTGGGCCTGCCAGAAGAGGAGACAGAGCTTGACGTGAGTATGAGGGTCCCTTGTTGTGTTAGATGGTGTACCCATCTGTAACAGATGGCATTTTCTACTTGTTTGCTTGGTTCAGGTTCTTAATTTCTTGTTCATGAAGATAGTTTGAGGTGTCTTTTGCTGGCAGATCATCTTAATTCTGCCATGATCTTGGGGTATCATGGGGTATCTTCATGCTTTTTCCCAGAATCAGTGCTCCAATAATCCCACTATTCCAATAGCCTTTTCACAGAGGGATTGCAGGCCTTGCAAAGAGTTGTCTCTTGCCAAGTAGGTCACCAGTGATTTCCCATGCTGTTCCCCATTGCCAAATAACAGTGAATGCAGCTCTGTTTCCTACAGCTAGCTAGTAGAGAGTGACAAAGCAGTTTGCGTGGTATTCACAGGATCATTGAGTTTGAAAAGGAACTCTCGGCATCATTTGGTCCTACTCCTCTGTTCAAGCAAAGTCAGCTAGAACAAGTTGCCCAAGACTGTGCCTAGTTAAGTTCTTAGCATCTCCACAAAAACACTCAGCAGCATTTCTAGATAATCTGTTCCAGCATCAAAACATTTTTTCTTTCTAGGGGTCTAGAGTTGAAGTTAGACAGTGGGTGGCAATCTTTTGACATGCACAGCTGATGATAAAAGCAGACTTCACACACTTCTTGCTTAAAATGTTTCTTATCTAAATCTTTTTTCAGAACCTGACAGAGTTTAATACAGCCCACAACAAAAGAATTTCCACATTAACTATAGAGGAAGGAAACTTGGATATTCAGAGACCAAAGAGAAAACGGAAGAATTCCAGAGTAACATTCAGTGACGATGATGAAATCATCAATCCAGGTAAGTAGTTTACTCTTAGTTGATAACTTTAAAGGCCCTCTTTCCAAATTCTCATAGAGATTTCTCATGGCTATATATAGGTAAGAAAGCAGAAATTTGACAGGGAATTTTTGAGATCTGCTATTTCAGAGAAGCTGGCCTGTCTCACTTAAATCTGTGATTTCTGCTTTTCTTCTCTCTGTAAAATTTCTTCATGATTTTGTGCAGGATGGAGATGTCACATTCAGCTTAATTGTTCAATTTTAATCAGATGTTGGAAAGACCTCATGGATCCAAAAGAATGAAAGGTTTTGAATTCTTTGCCTTCTTTAGAGTCTAAATGAGAATTGAACTTATTGTTTGTTTTTTAATCAAAGCCTTAATACTTTCCCTTCCTGTTACCTAATGGATTCAGTATCTGTCTTCAGCTGAGTTTTTTGCTATTTGTCTGACTACCTAATTCGAAATGACACTTCTAGAGTTGTATCTAATTCCTCTTAAGTCATTTTTCTTCCTCAGCTGTTTTACATTAATGACATTTATGATATATTATGTAGCTAATATTCATAGTAAGCACAGCTTATTTGTAAGTCTTGCCTTAATTTGATAATGCATAACACCCAGAATAGCCATTCTTATTCATAATGTAGCTCTCAGTACATCTTAGTGTTTGATTTTACAGAGGCTGCATTGAATTCTTCTGATTCCTTCAAGGCCTTTCAAGCCTTTCAGGACCAGCTCTTGTGCCTTTGAGCATGCACAGTGCATTGTCCAGCAGCACCTTTCAGCCCACAATTCCTTTCTGTTTGAGTGGTGTAAACATGACTGTCCATCTATCCCTTCTCCTCCATCACTTCCCCATTTTCCAGTTGAATGGAAGTTTTCCTTGCCAGAGTAACTGATGAATCCTCCTTGAGGCAAAACCACTAGGTGTCACCACGCAACTACTTATCTCTTCTTTATTAAGGCATGCTTGTGCTTTCTGAGGGCTGCTAGAGTGCTGGAAAGTACATCCACGTACCAATTCTTCATGTAGGTTCCTCCATGTCCTTGCTTGACAGATGTTCTGTTTTTTCCTCTGTTGATTCTGAAAGCTGCACTGTTCTTCCCTTTGCAGAGGATGTGGACCCTTCTGTTGGGCGTTTCAGGAACATGGTACAGACAGCAGTAGTCCCTGTTAAGGTACACAGTGACTTTCAACTCTGTAATCAATCCATTATTACAGTGATTAACTCACCGGGTGGTTTACACCTTAGAAACATAACGTGCTGTGCTGAAAGGGATTTTCTTTTTAAGGAGAAGTTGTGTTTGTGTATCACAATTATACTTTTTAGCAATCTGACCATTTTGCATTAAGTCCAGCTTATCTTCTTTCTTTAATAGCACGTGGGCTCAATGGCAATTTTTTTTGCATCTCAAAAGAATCACTTTTCAGTATGGTAATACTAGGCATTGGTTGAAATTGTGGGAATTATGCAAAACGGAAAGTAAAAATGAGAAAGTGTTTATTTAAACACTAAGTACTAAAGATTTGATAAGGCTGGAAGAGTTAAGACTCTTCCAGGACAAGTGTGTTGCCAGCACTGTGTTTAATTTGAATACTCTAGGAAGTTATGCAAAACTTCAAGTAACTAAGCTGCATTTGTTTGTATAAAATAAGTAATATATGGGGAAAAGAATCATTCTACCTCAGCCACAAACTTACTGCCTGCAGGAGAAGATTCAGGTGATCAGGATCATTCAAGTGATGTAGAAATTGCAGTTTCTTTCTTACTAAAGAAGAAAAGAGGAACTGTGTTACTGACCAATGACCTACCTGGTGTGGTGTTCAGGAAAAGCTCAAGACTAGTATGCATTCATTGTGCACTTTTAAGCATTTATTACTGAGTAGTTTTCAAAGAAACCCAAGGGAAATATTCTGGGACAAAGATTGGGAAATCCACTCGTATCTGTGACTACTTACTTGTGGCCGCTCTCAGAATGTTTTGGGGGAAAATTGTGCAGCCATCTAGTTTAAGTAGCTTTCTTGTTTCATGTATTTTGAATAACTGTTAAAATGGTTTTTCTCTACAGAAAAAACGGTTGGACAATCCGGGCTCACTGACCACAGATGACTCTGCAACACGGCGCATGCAAAACTTTCCCTACAGTGGAGGATTATATGGTGGTTTGCCTCCAACCCACAATGAGGCAGGTTCCCAATCACACGGCGTCCATGGGACAGCACTCATTGGTGGTCTGCCAATGCCCTACCCCAATCTTGCCCCAGATGTGGACTTGACTCCTGTTGTACCTTCAACAGTTAACATGAACCCAGCTCCAAATCCTGCTGTCTTTAATCCTGAAGCTGTGAATGAACCCAAGAAGAAGAAATATGCAAAGGAGGCATGGCCGGGCAAGAAGCCAACCCCTTCCCTACTGATCTGAGATAGGTTTTGATGAGGGAGGGTGGGAGTTCTGAACTCCAGAAACTGTTTATGTGTAGTATTGTCCTTTTGAAATTTTAATGTCCTAACCAGATGTAATACAGAGGTTGGAGAAGCGAAATAATCCTTTAAAGATCTGTCTTCAAACACTTTTATAACTGTTTAAAAAAGACAACAACAATATAGCTACCATCTCCCTCTGAACCAAAATATATGGCAGCCTTTTCTTAGCCTCTATCCCCAAAGGTCTTTACTACGAATTTTCATCATATAAGTTGAAGGGGCAGAATCACACAGTTTAGTTATCATTTATGGCATGACCCTGCAAATGTGTGTATTTAGGTGTTGTGCTTACTATGAGTAACGTCGTTCTTGCCAGGCTTGCTCATAGCAGGTCAGCTGTATCAGAAGTCAATATTTTTGGGGCCAGGCCTTCCAGAAATCCCACTGGTCTGAGTTCTAAAACCTGCAAAATACAGGCCAGCTTTTATTTTTTATCTTTTCAAAGCCTTACCCATGTGGGGCATTTCTTTTTTCTTTTTTTTTTTTTTCCCTACTTTGGCTACAACTTGTTTTAATTTCCACCTAAAGCACTGCAGCATCACGTGAGTTCATGAGAACTTGGGAGTTGAGATGGATGAGGAATCTCTGGGCTTCTTGAGCTGTGGTCCACTATTGTACCACAGACTGCTATGTGGCTGGATAAAGGGGCACCCATGGATGGATCTGAGTTTGTATTGATGTTTATGGCAGCAAACAAGCATGACAAGCCTAGGAGCATTTGACTGGTGGCTGGAAACTATCTACAGTGTGCAAAGAATCAACAACGTAGTGGTAATTGAAGGTAGAGTTAACACAGAGGAAGATACTTTTTTAAACTTGATGGCCCTTTTAACTTAAATAGTTTCATTTTTACTTGCTAACAGCATTTCTGATCTTAGAGTACATGACATGCAACAAGGCACAGGTGAACATGCAACCATCAGCAGTGGTACAGGACTCATGTTTAACAACTAAAACTGCAGTCTACACAGTATTTTGGCTGCTGGGGTAACAGAAGATAAGAATTATGTGCTACCTAAGGCTAGAATACAAATTCTCAGTAGAGATTCTGCCTCACCCTGAATAAAGAAGTATGCCAAGTTCAAGTTAGTTTCATGACATGAGCTTTTTTTCCTTTTTTTTTTTTTTAAACTATTTCATCATTTTTCCCCATTGAGTAAAATGAGAAGTGTGATTTGGATTGTTGTTTCTAGCCTATGAAATCCTCAGTTTTAGATTTGAAAATCTGATTCAGATTTATTCAGGTTGTATGCCTTTATACAAGGTAAGGCCGGAGCCCTTTTGTTTTTTTTCTTCTTAGATTTATTTTTTATTTTAACACTATATATTGCAGTTCAGCTACGTAGTCACATTCCTTTGTCTGGGGGATTCCTCTAGGAAACGTGCACTAAAATGACAGTGGTACCAGCTGTTCAATGGTACCCAGCTGTTCATTAGTGTGTACAGTACTGTAGCTACCAGGCTAAGAATTTCTGTGAAAATATGATGGCTTCTGAAGCAGTGCTATTTTATAGTGCCTCTTCTGTGCTGTAGGCACTAAACTTGTTTTGGACAGATGCTTCAAAATCAGTGTGACTTCTGCATCTGCAGTGATTGCATCTATCATGGTGTTGAGGCAATTAGAGCTAGTGGCTACCCCACCCATAGGAGTGATGCCTTTAGAGACTGGTTTGTTCCCCTCCATGCCTTCGTATCTAGCTCAAACTATTACTCTGATGAACATGGTAACTTCTCCATGATATAGTTGTGCCACTCTGTGCTTAGTTGCTATTGAAAATGAGACATTCTTCTTTCAGACACTTCCTACTCTCCCTAAAAATCTCACACTTTATTTTTTATTTTTGCTTATTCCAGGGTGTAGAGTTTTCTGTTTCCAGCCAGTCTGTTTTACGAAGGCAACTCTTTACAGTAAGACTAGTTAGAGCAAGTAAGCATTGAACAGGTCATCTTTTATTTTATTTTTTTTATTATTTTTAATTTTTCATTGTTTGTTTGGTTTTGCCAGTGGCTCTTTGCAAGATCTTTCTTGAAAAGGGAAGCTTTACTGCTTATTGGTTTCTAAAGCTCTTCTCCTCCCTGGGTTTGTACAAGCTCTCATTATTTCAGAGCTTATCGGCCATAGCTGGCCAGTACAGGAGGGGACAGTGTAACATCCAGGGGCTTTGTACAGAAGTTTGTACACTTGTGTAATATGTAATAGGCCTTTTCACACTTTCTGTTGAGCTTTTTACCTGTAACCTTTACTATGTTGTAAATTAAATGCAGATTTTGCCAGTTTGGAGAGTGTAGTGTGTTCGTTCCCAATCTACACTTCTTCTGCAGTTGAGATTGTACATTTTTTGTGGCCTATTAAAGGAGTTGTGCCAGTGCAACTATCACTGCAGGCTTGTTCTTAGTGGCTGGCTCAGGCTGCAGCTTTTAAAGCTGCTGCAGCATCTTTACTTGTGACTTGGTGCTTTGCTGCCTTGTGTTGCTGCATGTTGCACTTCTGCACAAAACAGTGCCACTTAACATTGGATTTGTTTTCTAAGTGGAGGTTCTGACAGAATCCTCTCTCTACTGAAGTTAAACTTCAGAGCCCAGCTTAGCTCTACTCATTGCCCTAGCTTGCTGGCTCTGGCCTGCAGTCTCACCCTGGTTAACCTAAATGTACTGTCCTTTGTCACACCGTGTTTCTGCAGCTTGTCTTGGACTCTGGGGAGAGCTGTAGTAAAGAACAGTAAACTGAGGCTTGCTTAAAGATAACCTGCAGTGTAATACTGGAAGGGATTCTTAAGCTTTGTTGGATTTGGTAACATTTAGGTTAAAGATCGGTAGTTCTTCTCAATCCAGGAATATTTAAGCATCTGAGACGGCTGCGTCTTCATACATCCAGGGAATGAAGAGAAAGGTCCTCATTCATGCAAGCTCTGCAGTGCTATTGGGCCCTTCCTGCAAGGTGTGCAGGAATGTTAATGTGAGGTGGAGAAGAGGAAGTAGGATTGTGCCCAGCTGAGAGCAGCCAGATGTGGTTTGGGTCATTTTCTTTGAAATTAGCCTTCCCTGGAAGTCCTGTAATCCACAAGTGATGCCTGACTCACTGGCATCAGGCCAGCGCATATGACTGTAACTCCCACTGTCCCTGTCTTCTTTTTGCTGCCTTTCTCAAAACACCCTGCACCTTCACACTGAGTTCTGATGGTTGCCTTGGTGTTGTGTTTTGCTTCCTATGAATCTCCAAGAAATGCCGTCCTTTTCAGGGAAGCTTTAAGAAGAGGAGAAGCTGCTGAACAGCCCGCATCCACATGACCTTCTTGTGTATGACTGTATGCCATCTGGTGTCATCTGGCACATCCTGGCAAATTCAGACACATTAGCAGAAGATGGTTGAGGAAGAGGTCTTAAATACCAAATGTGCTCCAAGTACCACTTAGGTTATTATATCTGCCATGGTCCAAGTTATTGCCATCTTGCAAAGACACCCAGATAGAAAGCTGCTAGTCTTTGTGCTGACTTTTGAGGAACTGGCCAGTAGTACTGAGTTAACATACTATGTTAATTCTGGTCATGGCTACATACAGAGGCTTTCTCGACTCGGTTCTGGGCTCTGCTGTGTCAGTTCCCACCTGAGGTTCCTCATCTACTTCTAGATATGTCTAAGAGGAGTGAAAATTGAGCCTAAAGAAAAGAGCAGCGTTCCTTCTGGTGGGTAATGGATCACTGGATCATGGCAGGGCAAGTCCTTTCCAAAGGGAGGCACAACCAGCTGTTCATCCGGTGTCTGTGTAAAAGTACTGCTTTTATGATTCCAAAAGCTTGCAGGACCTTGTTCTCAGTTAACCTTTCTTCCACAGGCACAGGAGAGTATTGAGTTACTTTGACAGCAATTCCATGGTTTAGCAAAGATGAAGAAAAGCCTGGAAATGGCCTTTTTAAACAGTAATTCCCATGTCTGCTTCAGTAGTCCTACTGGTTCAGTTCAGATTTTGCAAGTTACTCTGATACTGTTTGCTTGTTAACAGGTTAGAGGTTGGTTGTGCTCCACTGCAGGAAGTCAACTGTGAGGATGCTTCATGCTGAGCCCACTGTTGCTTGGATCCTAGCAGCTGACTTCATCTTTCATCTGGGCTGGTCTGGCCGGGACACTGCTTGTTAATTCCTGCTTCTTGTCTGAGGAGCTCTGGCCTCTTGCTTGTTGTAACATCAGCTACAACATCAGTAGTCAAGGGTTAGGACTTTGAATGACAAGCAGGTCAGTGCTTGTCAAGGAGTGCCTAAAATCTGGTAACTCCAGTTGTCTGTTTGCCCTGCAAGGTCATTCTTTAGGCAATTTTTATGTTTCCACAGTTAGAGTGGACGCCAGAGGAACAGGTGGGCAGCTTTGCTTCCTTGAGGTGTTTATGACAATGTGTGACTTCCTCCCATTGCCTGAAACTGAACAGTTCAAGCCGTGCTCCTGACTTCTTACAGCACAGACATCGTGTGCCCCTGTGAGTGCCACTGTTTCTGTGTCTGCTTCACTTTACTTTCTTCCAGCCAAGCCACATAAGGACAAAAGGAGAAGAAACCCTAAGGGCAAGAGCCCTGGTACAATGAAGAGTGCTGGTACCTAAATGTCTTCCCTGCCTGAGTCTGCAAATGGTGTCAAGAAGCTAAGGTAATGGCTAAGATGGACAAAGTAAGAAAATGAAATCCACAAGCCCAGGTGGGCTGAAAATAACTGGTAATACCTGATGTGGCTTGGAATGGTGCTCTGCAGATGAGAAAACCAGCAGTTTTCCAAGTAGCTCTATCCACCAATTGTCACCTGAGCAGAAAGGACACAACAGAATGACATTTTGTCTCTGTGAATTACTGCAGGGACACAGAAAGCAGCTGGCAGCCCCACATGCAGGGGTGGAGGGTGTCCTGTGCCTGCAGGGCCTGACCATGAGCATGGATATGGCCTTTTGGTTCAATACAGATCCCAAAGTGTTGTTTAGGATGTGGCACAGCTGAGGGGTTTGCCAAGGGCCCAGTGAGGTACCAGTCCATCTCAGGGATGACAGAGAGCAATTTGCAGACTCACAGAATCGTAGGGCCTGGAAGGGACCTCTGGAGGTCCCCAGACCAACCCCCTCCCCCCTTCCCCAAAAATAGGTTCCCTAGAGCAGGTTGCACAGGAAAGCATCTGGATGGGATCACCTTCCTTGCCCTGCTGGCCATGCTTTGGATGCAGCCCAACATGTGGTTGCCTTTCTGTGCTGTGAGGGCACATGGCTGGCTCATGGCTAGCTGCCATTCACCAGCACCCCTAAGTTCTTTTTGGTGGGGCTGTGCTCAGTCCTTTTGTCCCCTAGCTTGTACTGATAGTGGAGTACCCAGCTGCAAGACTTTGCACTTGGTTTTGTTGGGCAATGGTGTCTTTATGCTCACTGTCCTATTCTGACCTGGTCTCGCTATGCCCTGGTGATGGGCTGGGGATTCTCTTTGTCACCCTGTCACCTTCGTGTGATGCTGAGTACCTCACAGGGCAAGCAGCAGAGAAGCCACTTGTTGAGTGCTCTGAATTTTTTCAAGATAAAAAATGCAAGACTTCGCATACAATCAGCCCATCCTAACCAGGGAAGATGGAGCCAAAGTTTTGGTGGCTCTTATCAAGCCCATTTATCTCCTGCTAGCACAAAAAAAAACCTCTTTGCATTGCAGTGACTGGCTGGGAATGCTTCTATGAGATGCTACACGTGACGTCTACCAGCGAGTACAGTGGAAGTGGAAATGATGCAGAGGAATATATCTTGAGCAGCCTTCTCTCTGCCAGGAGACAGCACAGCATGAATCACAGACTCATAGGATGGCTTGGGTTGGAAGGCACCTCAAGGATCATCAAGTTCCACCCCTCTTGCCTGTGAATGCTTCAGTTGAGCTGTGCTGTGGAAAGAGCTCTCCTTTATATGCAGCACTGCAGCTGATAGACCTTGGTCAACTGGCTGGTGCCCACCAAGCTACTCCTTCACTCCTCCTCAGCAGGAGAGAATACACATGTGGAGATAAGGACAGTGAGTTCACTTACAAATAACTGTCATGAGGTAAATGGACTCAACTTTCTCTCTTCTGATTGCTTTCTGTCTTGGATTTGTGTCCCTTTCTCAAGGCTGTCAGTTCTTATTTATAAAAGTCTTGAAGTCATGAAGAGGAACACCCAGAGTTTGTTTGTTACAGAGAAGTGGGATATCTGGAATTTAAAGCAGAACTTGAACCTTGAGCAAATACCTGAACCAGACAGAAATATCAGAGTCATTTTGAGACTTCGCTTTCCCCCTTTGGAAGTTTCAAATCCCTTATCTGAGACTTCCATAATCTTTAGGTAGCATTAGGTAAAGCACATCTGCATTAGTGCAGCTTTCATATATCCCAATATCATAACTGTTACCACTATTAGAATAGTGATAGACAACCTGCAAAAGGTGAGCAAGCCATTCTGTCAATGGACAACTTCCAATTTCCTGCCAAATCTCATTTATTCCACTCTTGTCCGCTGGTTCTCTACTCCCTACTTCCATGAGCTATGTTAGCCATATGATCAATACAGAAGTATTTCACTATTGGCCTGGACTTGAATGCAGTCGTTCTGTTGGGGGTTAAAATTCCACCCAAAATTGGCTCTTTGCTCGGTTTTGGTGTTGGTAGGCAAGCAGAGATACTGGTGAGGTGCTGCAACTTCCTGAATCCTCACATTCATTGCCAAACTAAATCATCTTCAGACCCATTGAACGTTAACATACAAAGCAAAATGTTGACCTCCCAAAATATTATTAAGGAGAAAAGCCTTGGGATCTCTCCAGTTCACTTTCTCAGATTAGTTTAAACCTCCAAGAGCCATCCTCTCCCCCACTTTCTTCTATTTTCTACTTTTTTTTTTTCTTTTAATATAATGAATCCAGGGTTCCATTCATTCCAACTTCACTGCAGTGCTTGTAGCAAGCAGAGGGCACCCCTGCTGACCCACAGCCCTGCCAGGACCCTGCCACATATAAGTGTGTGTTTCCTTTCCCTTGCTGTGCTCAGTCCCAGCGTAGGGGCTCAGAATTTCCATGTGATTTATGAGAAATGTTGTCTGCTCACCACTTCCTCTTTGGTTGTGTGGTATTTATTGTTGGTTGGGGTTGGGGGAAAGCCAATTCCACGAAAAAACAACCCAAAAAATAAAACAACTTTACGAAATGGTTGGAGTCAGAAGGGACTGCTGGAAATGAAGCAAGGTTCTGATAGAGCACGAACCCCAGAGCTGCATCCATACAGCTTGGGGACCTGTCCGGGCAGCCTGCTGCAGTGCTCCCTTATTGGCACAGCAACATCATGTTCAGATGGAACTTCCTTCACCGTTTCTTATAAAAGGGCTCCTTCTGTCCACCCTATCTTTTGCAGACAGCAGCTGTGTGGGACTGATGGAAGCTCTGACTGCTGGCAGTGTTAGCTAATAGCATTTCCTTGGCTGATATCACTGGGCCCATCTGTCTGATAGGCTCTACATCTTTCTCTTTTGACCATTTTGTTTTGGCTGCTCCACCTGCAGAAGACAACTCACTGTCATTGGTGTTGGTGTCGTTGGCGTTGGTGTCAGTTGCTTCTTGCTGAACAAAATCCAAGTCAAGACCAACACGTACCCAATTCAACATTTGAATTCATATAAACCATTTCCAGCATCTTTTTTCACCTCAGTATGTCAGTGATGATAACGAAAGGTGCTTTTCTCCTCTGGAGGAAAAGAGCAATTGCGTTCACCTTCCTGTCAGCAAGTTGAGCCCGGAGGATTGTGGCAACTTCCTCTGATGCAAGTCCTCTGCTCTGCCCGCTGCCCGTTTGCACCTTTGGAGCATCAGGGAGATAAAAACTAAAATGTGGGCCCTGGTTGATCCCACTCTGTGCTGTTCTCCATGCTGGCACAGTGGGATCTGCTGGTGAGGAGCTCCCATCTCCGTGTCCTGTGGCTGCCATAGCTGCTCTCCTGTCTGCACACCAAGGCCCTGCTGGGCAGGACCCCTCTGTGCTGAGACTCAGGCAGTGATCAGAGGGGACACCAGTGAGGGCCGTGTGCCTCAGAGCCCCGGTGGTGTCACATCCGTCATGGGGAAGTGAGGGCTGAGCACAGATGGGAATAAGGCAGTTTCAGTGCGTGTGGAATCAGCGGTTCCTGGGGCCATTGGCCTTGAACTCCTAAGGCAGTGCTGGCAGGAGGAAGTGAAAACACTGGGCGTGATTCATTCCACTCATTTATTCAGCCCAAGGCTTTGGGGCTGACAAAGCCCTGACAGCTGCTTTTTTCTTCCTGCAGCTGCTCTGCGGCTTCCTACGGGCATCCCAGCCCTCCTGCGCCCACTGCATGTGCCAACCTCTTCCCGTCTCCTGAGCCCCGCTGGATGAAATCAGGCTGAAGGCTGAGCTGCCAGGAGAGGTAGCAGATGTTGCTGGCCCCAGAGCAGAGCCACTTAGCCCCAAGGCCTATGATCAGCTGGCCTGGGTATGTCTTTCCCTCTCCTCACTCCCCACACAGTGCTGAAGGGATGCTCCTGGCCCAGCTCCTTCCTCCTTGACTGCAACTCGCCATTGCAGCCCAGGCCTGGCTCCTCACTGCAGCTCAGCAGCCTGCAGGCCGGCTCACAGCTGGGAGGTGGTGATGATCTGCCTGAGGGTAGGGAGGCCCTTCAGAGGGATCTAGATAAGCTGGATCGCTTGGCTGAGGTGAATGGAATGAGGTTCAACAAGGCCAAGTGCTGGGTCCTGCATTTTGGCCACAACAACCCTATGCAGTGCTATGGGCTTGGGGACGAGTGGCTGGATGTGTGTGAAGAGGAAAGGGACCTGGGGGTGTTGGTTGATGCTGGGCTGAACATGAGCCGACAGTGTGCCCAGGTGGCCAAAAGGGCCAGCGCCATCCTGGCCTGCATTGAAATGGCGTGGCCAGCAGGAGCAGGGAGGTGATCATCCCCTGTACTCAGCGCTGGTGAGGCCGCACCTCGAGTGCTGTGTTCAGTTTTGGGCCCCTCACTACAAGAAGGACATTGAGGCCCTGGAGCGAGTCCAGAGAAGGGCAACGAAGCTGGTGAGGGGTCTGGAGCACAAGTCCTATGAGGAGCGGCTGAGGGAGCTGGGATTGTTCAGTCTGGAGAAGAGGAGGCTCAGGGGAGACCTCATCGCACTGTACAACTTCCTGAGGGGAGGCTGTGGTGAGGAGGGGTTTGGCCTCTTCTCCCAGGCAACGAACAGGACTCGGGGAAATGGCCGCAAGTTGTATCAGAAGAGGTTTAGGTTGGACTTAAGGAAGAACTTTTTCCCTCAGAGACTGGTCAAGCACTGGAATGGCTGCCCAGGGAGGTGGTGGAGTCGCCATCTCTGGCAGTGTTCAAGAGGCGTCTGGACGAGGAGCTATGAGATCTGGTTTAGTAGCTTGTGGTAGCAGTTTCCAACCTTGTGATTCTATGATTCTATGATTCTTTCAGGCAGGATCCGGTGTGGTTTTGAGCTGACCGTGGAACCACCACCCCCACCATGCTTACAGTCTCCATGTCCAGGGCTGGAGACCTCCATGACCATTTCTACTTTCCTAAACTTCCCACAGAGATCGGGACACTGGGTCCTCAAAGGTCCTGTGACAGACACACTCACCAGCATCCTTCTGGAGCATGTTGATCTGTGATACTCAAATGCCATGAGGATCAGGGACAGCTGGACCAGCAGCTCACACCAGCATCACAAAGAGAGCCCATGAGCAGAGCTATGCAGGTGCTGGGTTTCCTCTCTGCTGACTCTGTTTCACTGTTTTTCACATCTGTGAATGGCAGCCTCAGCAAAGAGCAAGAATAGCCTTCAGTATCTTCCCCCACCATGTTCACTGCTCCTGAGCTTGGAAGCAGCTCTGTGGTATCGGTTTTGCTGGCTTTACTAATTATCACTGTTCCCTTTAGGCCACTGTACATTTCTGACCATTGAATTTTCCTGCGTGACCTTGTATATTTAAGCATATTTTTCTCCCTTCTGATTTTTGACCTAACTCTCTCTGTTTCCAGCCTTTCTCCCATTTTTCCCCTGAGTTCAAGAGGAATATATGGAGAAGGTCCAACAAAGGGCAACTAATATGGCCAGGAAGCTGGGCTTGCAACACAACAGCAGCATTTTTGGAATGGGCCAATGGCCACATTTGCAGCTTGGGATATGCAAGGCTGAGCATTAGGGAAGCATTCTGTATGGGAGAAGGAATGCAGAAGGACAGGAGGTCTCCACCTTCGTAGGCTGTCCTAACCTTGACACAACCAACCTTCTCTGGTGCCAAGGGCAGCCCAGCTCCAAGTGGAAGTTCTCAGGATGTCCCTACTGCTGTGACATTTAAGGCATACTGAAATTGCCCTGTGTACAGGACTCACAGTGCTGCAGCACACTCTTTCCATCGGATCGCTTCTTCCTGTTCCAATAGAAAACACAAGTGCAGCTGATTTCTGTAGCTGGAATCAAAGCAGAGAGAGGCATAATTTTGTCCATCATCTGTTTAAAAAACTTCTCTTCTCTTCATGTTTCATTTCCACATGCAGGCCCATCTTCCTGCTGTTCCTAGCTTGCAGTTTCAGTTTTATTCATCAGCCAAGTTGGAGGAAAGCTGAAACAAAAAGAAAGCTGCTGATCTGGATCAGATCTGGAGATCTGGAGCTGCAGATCTCCAACATGCTGTTTCCATCTCAGCAGCCTGCTGGGGTCGGTGTGTGGGGCCAGCGGCCCTGGGGACCAATGCTCAAGGACTTTGGTGAAGGATGGGGTCTGTCTCAATGGGAGACAGATGTTGCTGCCCGTCCTGGAGGCGTGTGGCTCTGGATCCTGCCTTGCCCATGGCTGAGGCTGCTGCACCTACACATGGCGTGGCACCATCAGTGTAGTGGATCCCTTGCACAGTGCAGGGGATATTTGTGCTGGGGGCAAATGGGATCTGAACGCCTGGAGGTGAGCGGGCTAAAGGTGCCTGTGTAGGTTGAGGGCAGCCTGGGCACAGCCCTTTGTTGGCTCAGAGGTGCTCTGTACAGACTGAACCTCTGCCCCATAGCACTGACTGCCTGCCTGACCTCAGCCACAGAGCTGATGTATGGGACATATGAAGTGGGGACAGCCTGGGCAGGACAGGCTGGAGCATCAGCACAGCCAGGAAAACACCATAGCAAAGCTGGGGGCTCATGCCCTCAGCCACTGCCACCACTGGCAGGGCAGGGCTGGGAAGTATCCGGTTATGGTGCATGCCAGGGTGTGGGTGTTAGGAGGATGTCAGCACTGAGTGGAGAGCTGTGGGAAGAGAGGGGTTGTGGCCAGAGAGGGAACTACTCCTGTGAGAAGCGGAAGTGAAAAGCATGCAAAAGTCAAAGCAGAGCCCAGAGCTGTTTCCTACATCATTCACTCCCTGCAGAGTGACACACAGCACCCAGCAGTGCGGGCATGGAGCCCCTCTCCTTCCAGGAATACATCTGCTCCCTGGACCCCGCCACCCTTCCCCGCATCCTCAGGATATGCTCTGGTGTCTACTTCCAAGGTGAGTACCGAGTGCCCACATCCTCCAAGGCTCTGCCACCTCCCCACATCCATCCTCAATATCACTGCAGCCTGAGCTCTCCCCTCCTGCCTTGAAGATGCCTGATTCCTTGTCAGCAGGTGCTGAGGGATGGCACACATCTTCCTGCTGCTGCCAGCTGCTTGTGCCTGAGGCAAACCTTTCTCCTTTACAGCCAGCACTCATTCAGCTGAGTGCCCCAGTGCTGCCAGGGCGGTGGGGCACCAGAGGCCATCTGAACTCTCACTCAGGCAGTGAATCTCCTGTGGGTGGTGGCTCTGGCAGGGGTGGTGGCTCGGTGGCTGGAGAGAAGTGGGATAGCATTGCTCCTGGCCCCAGCGCAAGGAGTGGAGCAAGAGAGCAGCCTCATAGTCTGATCTGAGCTCCCTGCTTCCTCCTGGGCCAATGCCACAGAGACATCTTAGATAAAGGTGAAGTCCTGATATTTCTTCAGCTGATAGCAATGTTGTGGGTGAAATGGAGTCAGAAATAAGCAAATGCTTTTGCTAGATTTCTGGGCCTCTCAAAAATGCTGGAAATGCACCCTGAGTTCCTGCCCGCTGTGGCATCAGCAATGTGGCATTTACCGCCTGGACTTGTGGAATCTGTAGCATTTCTTGATGTTACACTGACTTGTAAAGAGAAAGAGAAGCAGTTGGGGTGGAGTAACACCGCTTCCCAGTAGCTCAGTTGGGATGG
This sequence comes from Chrysolophus pictus, assembly GCA_037305975.1. Classification (NCBI taxonomy): domain Eukaryota; kingdom Metazoa; phylum Chordata; class Aves; order Galliformes; family Phasianidae; genus Chrysolophus; species Chrysolophus pictus. Next base: position 4,353,968 of record CM074598.1, on the reverse strand, counting down.
ATGTTTAACTTACCCAAAAACTTCCCTCGTCAGGAGTTTTGCTTTTCCAATCTTCCTGATTGGAAGCACCTCTCTAAGATAACTGAGAGCCTTCTCACCATGTCAACACTCCTGGGTGCAGCCCAGGTGATTCTGGCTGCCCACCCCACACCATGTTCAGCCCTCAGGGTGCCCTGTCCCAGCTCCACTCATCCAGATCTCCAGCAACAGCAACAGGTTGTGTGGTCTTGTGTGACCAATAACAATCTCTACCCACTGGTAATCGAAGCATCCGGGCCCAGAATGAGTCAGCTGAGCAGAAATAACCCCATTTCCGACCAGCCTACAAACAGCTGCGGGTAGGCTTGCTGCTGGCAGCTTCCTGTGCCACTCCTGGGGTTCCCACTCTGCTGGGTGAGAGTTCTGCATTCCCATGCTCTGCTGGGAGGCAGTGGAGCAGTGGAGCTGACACATCTCCACCCCCCAGCTCACAAACAGGAGGTGCAGGGGCTGCACGGGCTGCAGATCCAGTTGCTGCCAAGTTTGTGACAGGTCCCTCCTCACCCCGCAGGGTCCGTATATGAGATCTCTGGCAATGAGTGCTGCCTGTCAACCGGGGACCTGCTGAAAGTCACTGCTGTCACACTGCAGAAGGTTATCTGTGAGAATGTGCAGACGGGGCAGAAGACAGAGCTGCCACCGACGTTTAAGGGTAAGCAGGGCTGTTCTGATCTGTTCTGTTCTACCCATGGGACCCTCCTCCCCAGGAGCCCTTTATGGCCACGGGGGACTCAGCTTCGCCATCCCACAGGTCTTTTCCAGCTCTCTTCAGCTCCATCGCCATGTCCTACACCACAGAGACCCTCCCAGCCAGGCAGCAGACAGAAGGGCCTGACCCTGCACCAAGCTGTGGGGCAGAGCGGTGGGCAGACACAACCCTTGCTGTGCCCCAGCATCAGCCCTCATGCCTTGCTGCTGAGCCCTGTGTACGAGGTGCAGGCCACCATGCACTGTGAGTCCGGCTGCGGAGTTGGGAAGGGTGCTGGGGGTGGAGGTGCCAGGTTTGGTGCTGGGATACAGGCAGTTTGTAAGGCTGCAGGGGGGGTGGTTGTGGGGAGGGCTTATCTTCGGCCTGGAGTGAGCACAAAATCAGGGCGGCTCTGCTCCTGCAGTGCGCAGGGACCAGGTGAAGATCCCCTCCACGCTGGAGGTGGACGTGGAAGACGTGACAGAGGAGTCTCAAGACGTGCACTTCGCCCGGCCGCTGCTGCTCAGCGAGCTGCTGGGGATGGAGGAGGTGCTGCCGGCCCAGGCTGAGATCCTGGAGGGGCCCCACAGCGTCGCCATCTTCGAGAGCTCCTGGGCCTCCCGCCTGCAGAAGGGGCAGCGGCTGCAGATCCATGGCTGCTCCCACTCCTGGAGGGTGTTGGCCTCGGCCCGCAGCAGCACCCGCCGCTTCCTCCTCTCCGGTGCCTACCAGGGCCGGTTCCGCCGGCGGCCTCGGCAATTTTCCGGGGTGCAGGAGCTGGCGGCCGGGCTGCAGCCAGGCCAGCGGCTGCACGTGGTGGTGACGCAGGACTGCGAGGGCCACGGGGACGACGTGCCTCCGCTCAGCGTGGGCGACCGACTGGAGGCCCGGCAGCTGCTGCAGAACGCCGGCAGCACCAGGCTCTTGTGCCAGCGCCGCAGCGAGGAGGAGGACGGAGAGGATGAGGAGGGTGAGGAGCTCCTGCTGCCGCTGGACCTGGGGGGCAGCTTCGTGGAGGAGGTGTGCGACAGCAAGAAGTACGGGCTGGCGGAGCTGCTGGAACGGCTGACGCTGCCGTGCGATGTGCGGGTGGTGACCACGGATCCGGCGCTGGAGCGGGACGTGTTGGGTTCCTTCTCCTCCCTGCGGTTGGAGGCCCGCATCTCCCAGCCCTTCCTGCTCAGCAGCTTCTGCGAGGAGCCGGATGAGGGCTTTGAGATCCCGCCCCAGTGGTTGGACCTCTCCCTCGTCCTCACCGGGGAGCCCGTCGGCACCCAGACCCCATCCACGCACCGCTCCCGCGTGGAGGAGCTGACAGAGGCCTTCTACTACCAACTGCTGGCGCAGCTGCCGGGCGGTTCGGCCCCACCGCCCCCACGGCCCCCCAAGCCGAAGGCGGCCAGTGGGAAGGCACAGCCACGCACGGGCCGTGCCCAGGGCCAGAAGAACCAGGCACACCCCAAAGGAAGCTGCCCCCCGGCCCCCCGGCACCCTGCCAGCCCCCAGGCCCACCCCACTCCTTCGTTGCCCCCGAAGGTGAAAAGCCTCCCCGTCCAGCAGAGCATCCCCAACAAGTACAGCCCGTGTCCCTACAGGCCGGCAGCCCCACAGCTCCACCATGCTCCTGGAGACACAGGTGAGGGATGCAAACCCCACTGGGGGGTGGGAAATGTTTGCCACTGGGGCCCTGATGTGCTTGCAGATGTTCCCGCTTGGATGTGGGGCAGGGATGCACTGCTGGGGGACTTGCAACCAGGCACCAGGTTATCCCTAGGGTGACTGCTCCATTGCCTTGTCCCAGACATGGACCTCAGCGTGAGGGGAAACAAGGCCTGGCCTCCTCCTGTGAGGAGATGAAAATGGCAGACAAGCAGTTCACCTTGATCTGCCATCAAATGGGAAACGTTCCTGCCCCACAGATCACAGGGACCCATGGCACTGGAAATTGGTGTCTGCTGGGGCAGAGCAGCTGCAAGAAGCCCTCTTTCTTCCAGACCTTTGGCCCCAGCTCACTGGGACTATTGCCATGTCCTGGTGTGAGCACTGTTGTGGGCACATCACCAAGTCAGAGAGGATAGGGGAGTAGTCTGGAGCACCCACTTGTAGGATTTCTGCCATGGTCTAGCTCCAATTACGCATTGTCCGTGCTGTTCTCTTCCAGATATGAGGAGAAGCAGTGAAGAACACGATTATGAAATCATTGAAGGCAGCATTCAGAAGACGATTCACAAAGTGCAGGCTATTCTTCCTTTTTAATCCTCTGGTTTCTGAAGCTGACCAGACTCCAACTATTCTTAAACCTTATATTAAATTAAAGCTATTAAACAAAGGCTGAATACAACCCCAGAGATCCACAGCACAGCCTCTATTTGCCTCAATATGTGCACACTTTGCTCAAATGCAAGCAACTCACACACCTGAGGAACAGCCAGGTGTGCAGAATAAATCCTCCCTGCTCTGCTGTGGTGGGCTGTCATGCTGTGGATCATGTCCTCAGATGTTGCCTATGAGACTCTCCAATTGCACCAGAGCAGCATACAGTGGGGCAACCATCCTGGGAGCTGAGCATCCACCAAGATGGCATTGAGATGCCAGCCAAGGCTTGGGGACATTTATCTCACCCAGCTCCTTCTACATTAACATCACCAACACACTCTTAGAATAGCTTGGCTGGAGTCTATGGCTGTGCTGTGCTCATCAGCATTTCAGACTGAAAAGTTCTAAGACAAATTCCTTTGTTGTGGTCACTTTGTTGGAATCTACCAGAGGCCACTGATGGCTTTCCCTACACATCCCATCCCTACCAGAGAAGGCACCACCAGTCACCAGAAGCACCAATACAGGGCAATTTCCAGTCCCAGCTGCTTTAGACTAAAAGCAGGTACAAATCGGAGCTGGAAAATAAACTTTAAATTTCATTTATTAGCAAACTGCTGTTCGGGCTTTTTTCCTCTCCCATTGTGTAGCTTTGGATTCAGATTTGTTGCGTTGTTCCTCACCTGGGAATCTAGGGCAGATTTACAAAGCTGCAGAGATGATCTCAAGCCCTCACTGGGACACAGGCTGGTTTCCTGCTTTCCTTCTTGCTCTGTTTCTACTCTGGAATTTACACTCCGTGTCAGTGCTCTCTCACAGCATGGTCAGATGCTCTTGAATGCTTTAAAGAAACAGCAAAAGGTAGAGTAGTCAAAGAATTAAACTCCTTCCCAAGTTGAAGACATTACGATTCATTCTATGTTACCTCTCTTGTCAGATCGCGTTTCTGGAGTCCTACAGCTCCTCTCTATACTGCAAGCAATTCCATGCATCTGCACTTCCAAAAGTCATCAGGGATTTGTTTCCTAATCTACATGCCCTCTACAAGAAAAAACTACAGTGCTGTTGGCTTCTAGGTCTGCTAGACCCCATAACATAGAAGCTGACCTGTTACACATCCATACTACAATTTAGCACATCTACCAAGGGTTGCAGCTGTGTCACTGCCTAAACTTCAGCAGGATACATAGAACTTGTTAGAGCGTTATTAACAGAAACAGAGGCACTTGGTAGGGAAGCCAGTCTCACACGTGCACTGTGGAGCGAGCTACTTTTCCAAAGCTAGCTTACTTCACCGTTCTCAGATAAGATAAAGATCTGCACTGAAACCCACGTTTTGCAGCTCCTGTAGAAAGCCAGACTCACCCAGCTGATGAGCAGGGAGCACAAGCTTCCTCATACCACAGAAACCACGCTCACTCACGGGAGAACTGCCATGTTCCTTACAGGGTCATTAAGTGATTCTGAATATTTATGAACTACACTAACACTCCTACCAACTGACGCAGGACGATTCCCAGGAGGTAGCTTTCAGTTCTGCATTTTCTACTACAAGAAATTAAGAGAGAACAGATATGGTGCAGGAGCTGTCTTCAGCACACTGCCTCCCTGAGCAAAGCAGTGCCACACAGAGAAAGAGGAAATGTAAACTCATTATCTCCTCACTGCTGCATCACCAGTATCCACAATGCTCTTTCCTAACTTCACCTTTTTCCTGTTGGCAGGAATGATCCTGGCTCCAGATGGATCACTGATACAACTTGCAGCTTCTTTCAGTAGAATTATTCATGTTTTCACATCCAGATGTTTGTTCACAGCAGTTTGACCCCTTAAAGCAATTCACTTCAAAAGCTTAAGAAAATAATAAGTACAGACAACTAAATCTTGGGAAAGCATGGTCTGTGTTTGTACCCACACATCTGAGTTGTAGTGACAAATGTTTTTCTTCTTTAGGGAAGAACAAAAGCCTCCAGAGCCATAGAAGCTCAAGACCACCGTAGTTTAAATTTTATTGAAAATAATATTCAAAAAGCCATAGTAACAAGACTACTTCATAGTACAAATATAGATTTAAGTGCACAAACTAATTACAAATCTAGTCATGATTACTGTACATTAGTAGAACGTTTCTCTTGGCTGCCTGTCTTGTGAACGAAATGGAATGAAAGCATTAGGAAGAAACAACAAAAGAATCTGCACACAAGATGTGAAAGGGGTTCTTTCCAACACGGTTGTTCTAACAGGCAAAAACAAACTGCAGGATCTGAAGCTTTGAGAAGTTTGGTTTTCCTAGGTTTTCCCATATCTGTTTACACTTCCATCACATGGTCATGGCATATTAATCAAGCCCAGTTACCAGAATCCTCCCAAATGTTCTGCTTGTCCTTAAATTCCAAGGTGCAGGGACTCACAAAATAACTGGGACTTGCACGGGTTAGAAAGCAAAGATCACCTTCCAAGTTGCAAAGCTCAGCAGGTTAACTTGAGACACTGGCAAGTAATTGGTTAAAAGCAAATTCCAGGTGGAAAGAACTTCAATCAGCATCCGTAGACTTATAGTGATCATCATCCACAGTAGAGTAGATGTGTCCCTCACTGCTAAGGAATTCAACTGCTTGCCTTTGAAGAAAAAAAAAAGGCAATTAGTAATAATTAGTACCTAGCTCACATCAGTGCCTTTCTCTCAACCATTTCCCACCCACAGCCTGATGTCCCCACTGTTCCTTTCTGGCATCTGCCAAAAGATGCACCCAGAGACTGTATGTATCCCATCAGCATTTAAACAAGTGCTGCTCCACTAGTCAACATATACGTTAAAGTTTTTCCAAGGCTTTATCATTTCAACAGACAGTGACTCATTCTAAGCTGTTTCGCTGAAGAATTCAAAAACTCAGGTTGACTATTGCATCCTGTGGGGACATATTAAATCACAAAACGCTGTTAAAAAGAAGCAAGCATCCGGCCTTGCTCACTTCTTTCCTCTTTGTCTACTTTCAGCAGATTCCAGAAAGGACTGTGTGGACTCAAAGCAAATCCTTCATTTCTACATACTTACTTGATTGTTGGTATGCTGACATTGTGGAGCTGAAGTTTCAGCTCTTGAAGACTCATACCTTCTGGAGAATGGCAGTTTTTAATCAGGTTCAGCACCTGGAAGAACATGAACCACCATCAGTGCACAGTTAGGCTCTATCAACACTGAACAGCGAGGCCAAACAAGAATTATCAGCCTTCCAAGAATAACTAAGCTTTTATTTCTTTGTCCTAAATTACACTGCAGCAGCACCCACTGTGACATCTGTGCTCCTGGAAAAGATGCTGGCGCCCACCTGACTCTGGTGTGCTGTGAGTCCATTCACAGGCAGGTTGCCTCCACCGTAGCTCCCCACGTCACTCATTCCAGCAGAGGTAAATGACTGAGGTGCTCTTGATGCTAACTGCAATTGCAAGGGTAAAAGAGCTGTGGCTGCACAGGCTGCTGCAAACCCAAGGCATGAAAGACTTGGCCTAATTACGCCAGTACAGTAATAAAAGAGATTTCCAAAAGAAATTAAGTAAAACTGGCTACAACAGAATGTCTCTTGAAAAAATTCAAGACTGACAGCACACCCCTGCTGCAGCCCTTCAAACTTTAGGCTTTCCAGACCCACAACTTATATACAATTTCCCACTGAACCCAGAGACCCCCCCTCTTTGGGAGATAACCAGTAATACCCAATAACAGCTATGGTGGAACCATGACCTCCAACTGCATACCATCAGATTTTTTCTGAGGATCATATGTGCATTGACAGTCTCAAGTATGTGCGTGGTGAACTCGTTCATGTTTTCCAAAGGCATGATCTTAAATGCCACCAAACTTTTCTTATTCTTCCAGAGAAAAGAAAAAAATACAGTTAACAGGGTAGCAACATGAATGTGCTTGACATACAATTTAAATGCTTTAGCTAGAACAGGAGCAGTAGCAGGTGGGGAGTCTGTCTGCTTTAATTAACAAAGTTTTTGAACTCAAAAGCTTTTCTATGGAATCATGCAGGACAATGTTTGGGCAAGTTCTTTCTATCCAGCTGGTAATTGCACTTTGCTTTAACACATGCAGCATTATCTGAAGGATGACTGCTACGAGGCAACTCTTATCATACAATACACTATGGGTTATTCTTACAACACTTTTCCAGATCACCAGCCCTTCATGCCACTGCTCCAACCTCATTTCTTGAGGAGTCACAAATGATCTTACCTGAAAAGACCGAAGATGACCAGCGACTTTTACATAAGTTCCTGGGGGTACCACGATATTCTCACTACCTGCCTCCTTACAGAGAAGGAAAGGAGAAAGCAAGGCTTTGCTGATTCATCTCTTCGTTTCTCAATTATCATAATAAACAACTTAAGGACTCTTATCTCAAGCAAACACAAACGACACACGTTCAGACAATCAGAAAGAGCAGTTAGGTAAATATAACTACAGATGAAAAATGTTTATTTGAATGCACTGTATGCTTGACAGCAGTCAGTGCCAGTTGTATGTTCTGCTGCTGCTCTGTTCACTCCTGATGGATTCTCACAGAACAAGAGGAAAGAACCCAAAGCATTTTAAAAACAAACCACACCCAAGTCAGTTATTTAAACACTGAACACAGCTGGGGGGGGTGCAAGCAGTCACAGAATCTTATGGCAAACCTGTAGATAAGCCAACTGAGGATCTCTTTAATTACTCCCAGAGTTGTTCAGCTGAATGCAGCTGTTCACCTCCAGACACATTTACCAGCGACACAGGCTGTGTGTAAGCAGCAGCTCTATCAACAGGAGAGCACAGTGGAGACCAGCAGCACTACAGGAACCAGGAAACAGGACAACGCACAGACCTCTTCCACTCTCTGGTTTTACATTTCTCACACAAAAGAACAGAGTGCACACCTCTAAGTAACAACCGAGATTCGGCAGCTAAACTGTAAGAAATTATTTATATTATTTGATGTATGAACTACAGAGTACAAGATCACAAAAGCACAGAACCACTGATCTTTGCTACTGCAGCACCCTGCTTGGCTCTCGTAGGCACAGCATTGTCCCAGCTCTCAGACTGACTGTTTTATGTCTCACAGTGCCTCTCCCCACAGCAGCACCTCAGAATGGTTTCATTGCTTACGTCGGTGTCAACCCACTGCCGCACATCCATGGGCGCTGCCGTCATGTCGTCCACCTTGTACAGGATGTTGGTGGGCGCCTTCTCTGCGTGCCTTACGATGCCAACCACGGTGACCTGCGGCAGGGAGGGCCGTCAGGGGGGCGGGGAGAGGCACCCGCAGCCCCTCAGAGCTGCCTCACCGGGGATGGCAGCGGGTGCCCACCTGCGAGATCTCCACGTCGTGGATGCGGAACGCCTCGTCCACCTGCTCGGCCGCCAGCAGCTGTGACACGGTGCAGGGCACGATGCTCTGCGAGCGGCTGCGCTGCAAGGGGGCGGGGTGAAGGGGACGCGCCGCGGTCAGCGACAGGCTCGGCCCAGCCCGGCTCAGCTCAGCTCAGGGCAGCGCCGCAGCCGCCCGCTCCCCCGGCCCCGTCTGGCCCTACCTGCTTCTTCTCCGCCTGCGCGCCTGTAGGAGAGCTGAAACCTCCCGGGGATTGCGTGTAGCCGCCCGCGGGGCCGTAGCCACCGTCGAAGTTACCTGGGAAGGGAAAGGAAGAGCCGTGAGGGGGGGAGCCTCGCCCAACTCGCCCACCTCCCCGTGCCGCCCCGGCCCGCACCGTGCCCGCCCCACATGGCGGCGGAGCCCAGCTGCGGTAGGACTCGTTCCTCGAGCACCGCGTCCCGCGCCCCGGCAGTGGGAGCCAATCGCAACTCTTCTTCTTCCGACTGCTTCCGGCGGCGAGAGCCAGTCACCGCCCTCTTTCTTCCGACAGCTTCCGGCAGCGAGAGCCAATCATCATCCCCTTTTTTTCCGAGAGCTTCCGGCGCTGAGAGCCAATCACAGCCCTCCTTGCTCCGACAGCTTCCGGCGGCGGGGATGCCGACGCCGCCACGCTGGGTGCTGGCGCTGCCCGGCCGCGCTGACGCGATGGGGCGGGGCGGGCAGGTGAAGGTGCTGGGATGCGGGCGGCCGGGATGCGGGCGGTTGCGCTGCTTCTGCTGCTGTGCCCGCCGGGCCTGGCGGGGCGCTTCTGGCACCTCACGGACCTGCACTGGGACCCCGGCTACGAGGCGGCGGTGGCGGCCGGGCAGCGCTGTCCGTCGGGCGGCTCCGAGGCCGCTCCGAGCGCGGGGCCGTGGGGCAGCTACCTGTGCGATGCGCCGTGGGCTTTGCTGAGCTCCGCCGTGTTCGCCATGCGCCAGCTGCTGCCGCGGCCCGACTTCGTGCTCTGGACCGGGTGAGGACCTGGCGATTCTTATCTTATCTCTGTCTTGTTCGTTCGTTTCTCCTAATGCCTCCTATTTATTGCCGTGGAATCGTCTGCAGCTACGAAGAGCGCGGCAGCGCTGCATTCAATGAGCAAATTCCTAGCTGTAAAGCGTTATTTTTCAGCGCGTTTCTGCCAGCGACGAACAAGGGATGCACGCTGTGCTCATAAGCATCTGCACCAGTGGAGGTAACCCACTGTTGCTGAAACGTGGAGGAGAAGGACCGGGGGGTGTTGGTGATACTTGGCTGGATGTAAGCCAGCAGGATGCCCAGGTGGCCAAGGAGCCCCACGGCATCCTGGCTGTGTCAGCAGCAATGCAGCCAGCAGGAGCAGGAGGTGATCATCCCTCTGTGCTGGCACTGCTGGGGCTGCACCTCAGTGCTGTGCTCAGCGCTGGGCCCCTTGCTGCAGTAAAGATGTGGAGGCCCTCCGGTGTGCAGAGAAGGGAACGGAGTTGTGAGGGGTCTGGAGCAAAAGTCTTTGGAAGAGCTTGTCTGGAAGAGTGGTGGTGCACTGGCAGCACGGGCTGCCTGAGGAGCTGGTGCTGTCACTGACCCTGGAGCTGTTCCAGGCTGAAAACATAGAAGTGTCCATACACCAGGTTTTGGGGCAGATCTCAGTGATCGCTGCATTACTGGAGGCATTCATTTGGTTCCTTTTCAAGGGAATAGTTATCCTGCTGTTCTCTTGAATGCAAACGACTTCTGCTTCCCTGCTGTTATCCACTTTTGACCTGAGGTTGCACTATGTTCTCTCTTGCATGATGCTCACTCAGCTGTAGCATCTATTAAATGTGCTGAAATAGGACAAGCCTGCTTCTTGTGCTCATGTATAGTTTTGTCAAAGTAGAATGAAATGGAGCAGCTTTTCACTTGCAGCAGTTTCCTGATGCTCCTGCAGTGCCTCAGCCAGTGAGCACAGTGCCAATTCTTACCCCCAAAGCCTCTGATTTTATCTTCTATGAGGGAAAAAGAAAACAGGGGGCCTCAGGAACGTGTTCTGTGCCTTGCTTTGAGCATGTGCCCTGCTGGCCACAAGCAACAGCTGTGCTGTTTCTGCTTTTCCAGGGATGATACTCCTCATGTTCCCAATGAGCAGCTTGGAGAAGAAAAGGTTCTGCACATCATTGAAAACCTGACCTCTCTGATAAAACAGGTATTTCCAGGTAGGACGTGTGGGAATGAGAAGGGGAGAGAAATACAGATTTTTAGGGAAGATTTTATCTGTATGGAACAATGATAGAATTGGGAAGGGGAAAGGCCCAGAAAGACTGTGGATAATATGACTTATTTGTCCTCTTCTTAGCTGCTGTGTGGTGTGAGGTGTGTCTGAATTGAGGTGTCTGACACACTGTTGTTATTTCTGGTTAATGCACTCAGAAGAGAGGAAAATAAATGTTTCTCTAATTACTCATTTAGGCAGAAAAGCCTGCAAAATTTCTTTCTATTTTATCTATCACAGCAGTGAGGGAAGGAGCGTTACAGACAGTGAGAGCTCATTGATTGGTCTGTAAAGCTGTATCTCTGCGGTGTCTTGCCCTGAGGAGTCCCATGGCATAGTGAGAGGTCTCTGCAGTGTTGTATCTGCAGTCAATGTGGCTGTAGTGTGGGTGATACACCTTCACCAAGCTGCTGAGTCACACTGTTCTTTCGAGTCATTGGAGAGCTTTAATGATGAGGAACCTGAAACAAGTACGGACTTCTCCCTTCTGCCTTTTCTCTGTTCTTAGATACTAAAGTCTATGCAGCAATGGGTAATCATGACTTCCACCCCAAGAATCAGCTTCCAGGGAAGGAGAACAGGATCTACAACCAAACAGCAGAACTGTGGCGTTCCTGGTTGAATGAAACTTCTATTCCTCTGTTCAGAGCAGGTATGGTGCTGCTGGTGCATGTTAGCAGCACTCTGGAGAGGTTAAGAGAGCACCACAAATAGTTTTCCATATTTTTATGCTCAGAGCAGCAGTATTTATAGAGGAAAGGTCCGATGAATGCTAATTTATTGTGTTTTCCTGTGTGTGAGAAAAGAAATTTCCTTATGCTTTGGTCTCTCCTGTTTTCTTCAAGTTACAGGTAAGTGTCCCTGTAGAGAATGCAGGGTGGTAAGCTTCAGTGGAAAAAAAAAAAACACAATCTTTTAAGGAGGCTGGAAGGCTGCAGTTGTAGGCCCAGCACTGTGGCTCTCGACAGCTGCCCAGCTCCTGGTCCTGCACACTGTCCGTGTCGGCATTCCCTTCACCCTGGCATGCCTAAGAAGGACAGGAGACACACAGTGAAGGGTCACACCAATTTCCTAACCTAGTCTGTTCAGAGCATTGCTGTCACCTTGTGCAGTGACTGCTATGGCATTTGCCAAGGAACACAGGGATCCTGGGTTCCAGCACTCAGCTGCACCACACCTCCAGCTCTTTCCGTGCTGCTTGCCTTTTGCAGGAGCTTTCTACAGTGAGAAGCTGCCCAGCCCAGATACCAGGGGGCGAATGATTGTTCTCAACACCAATCTGTACTATGACCAGAACAACCAGACTGCTGGTGAGGAAGATCCCGGAGGGCAGTTCCAGTGGCTGGAGGAAACACTGACCAATGCCTCTAAAGCAGAAGAAATGGTATTAAATTAACATTTAAAAAAACTAAAACAACTTTGTAGAGGGCTTGCTTCCAGTTTGGAAGCTCTTCTTGCTCCTCATCTCCCCTCTGTGCTGTCACTGCCAGCCAGTGCTTTACAGAAAGTATGGGCAGTGCATTCAGTGCAGCTCCTCGTTCTTGCAGGTCTATATTGTGGGTCACATCCCTCCTGGCTTCTTTGAGAAGAAACGAGGCAAGCCATGGTTCCGGAGGGATTTCAATGAACGATACTTGAAAATTGTGCAGAAGCACCACAGAGTGATTGCTGCCCAGTTTTTTGGACACCATCACACAGACAGCTTTCGCATGTTTTACAGCGATTCAGGTAGCAGTTCTGGCTGCCCTCATATTTGCATGGTATCTCTGCCAACCAGCAGAACATCACTGTCAGTGAGAATTTTCAGTGACTGCTAGCTGGATGCTGCTGAGAAAGCCAGAAGAGGCTTATTTTTATCTTTCTAAAATAGCTTGTAAAATACTTTGGTCAATAAAACACAGCAGTGGCAGTGATCTCTGAGCCCAGCCTGTAGCCTCCTTCCAGTTTCCCCTCACATTTCATCTTTTTCAGCCATGCTGCTGGTCCTGCTCTGTGCTGGTAAGCTTTGGACACGAGCTGAGGCAAAAGGGAATGATTACAAATCTTTGCATTGGGGTTATGTGTAGTGCTCTGGGTGTCCTTCAAGCATGGCTCCCTTGCACACACACTCACCACAGCGGTCTTCTGCTGCTTTAGAAAATCTGTTTTTCACTGCAGGAGTCCAATGTTCAATCCCTCGTGCTGGTCAATGTGATAATTTTTATATGTGTACTGTTGGAATTAGAGCTGGCTGCTTGCAGAGTGATGTGTTTATGAGATGCTCACTGAAGCTGAAGTCTGCTATTCATGGCTGGATTTGCCTTTTTGTTAAGGTTCCCCAATCAACGTCATGTTCTTGGCCCCTGGAGTGACCCCCTGGAAAACAACATTACCTGGAGTGAACAATGGAGCCAACAACCCTGGGATCCGAGTGATTGATTACGATGCAGACACCCTTCAGGTGCAGGTAGAGGATCCCCTCATGCTTTGCACTGCAGTTCTAGAGGAGTATTTTATTCCTCCATGTGGTTTACACAGGCAGAACTATGGGACCCAAGAGGATTTACAGGGAGTGATCTCTGCCAGTCTTGTAGTTAGCACAGGGATGTTGTAAGAGCATCAGTGAGTGAAGGCAAGGTGACCATATGCAGCAGGTGCAGCCCTCCTGCTGGGATGAGTTCCAGTGCAGGGCAGGCTTTGTTTGACACTCTGACACTTCAACATGCAGGCAGTGTGGATCGCAGGACTTCCTTTTGGGGATTGATGAACTTGTTGAACCCCATCTAAAAAATCTGAACTCTCTAGAAATTTGTTTGGGTTCCCTTTAATTGCTGAACGATTTAATTAGATGCTGCTGCTTTGTGGAGACATCTGAGACATCTGTCCACGGGTTTACATCTTGATAGAAAGCAAGCTGCACTCTTTCCTGGGCAGGGAGATTATTTGGTACAATTATTTGGTACAAATCCCATATTCTAAACAAACATTCCACTCGAGGGCCGATCCTTTCTTGATTTGACTTTGGTTCCATTTCTCTCACCCTGCAGGATGTGGTGACTTACTACCTGAACTTAACTCATGCCAATCTGATAGCCCCAGCATGGGAGGAGGAATACCGGCTGACGAGCGCCTTTCAGGTGCCTGATGGCTCCACACATTCCATGCAGACAGTGTTGGAAAAGATATCCAAGGATGCAAACTATCTGCAGCAATATTATGAGTTTAACTCTGTCAAATACGACCTTACCCTGTGTGGGGAGACCTGCCGAGTCGACCACGTTTGTGCCATCAAGGAAATTGATTTTACCAGATATGAGGAGTGCCTTAAAGTCAACAGCTCTGCTTCTGCCATCATCAGTGTTTGCCTTTTATTACTCTCTTTGCTCTTAGGGATCTTTGGTCCCCAGCAAACACTGTAATGACTGAGAGCACAAGTGAAGAGAGCACAGCTTCACAATGCACATGAATTGGCAGTTGTGCATGCTTTTGGAATTGGGAACTTATTTGAAAACCAAGAAATAATCAGTGCTTTGTAGTAAAAGCTCTGTGATGTTGATTTGAGCACTTCTAGAAAAGCTTGATGCGTCAGAGATGATTACAAAGCCTTTTTGTACCAGACTGATCCACATCAGGGAGTTCATCTTCCTTCTGCTACCACTTCTGAGGCAGCTGAAATGAAGGCCTCCCTGTAAGTTGTAACTTACCCATACTTAATGTGAGAGCTGTGAGCTGCCACGTGTTCCTGAGGAATCCGAGTATGCTTCTCTTCTGAAAAAAACAACACAACAGCTGGCCTGCTGTCTTGTTTTGGTGGCCTTGTACAGCAGCAGCTTTGGCTCTGGTGTGTGAGCAAAGCCAGGCAGTGTCAGAACTGCCTCTGACAGTGTGGGAAGTCTGAGTTTGAGCCATGACTTTCACGTGTCAGCATCCACAATGAGGCAGCAGGGTAAGAAGCTTCGTGTTATTTTTTCAGATGCTGAGCACAGATGGCTTCCTCCCAAGCACCTTTGGTGTTCTTTTAACTCACATCTGCTTGTTTTCTTCAGCTGTGCATTGCAAACTGCAAAGAAACCCTCCGTGCCTCGCCAGCCTTCTGTCTGCTCCTGCAAAAGCCACACGTGAACCAAAAAAAAAGTGACACTGTTGGGCCCTTGGGGACGAGTGGATGAGACAGCGCAGAAATCCTTGTGCTGTCCATCAGCAGTTGTGTGGAGGCAGCTCCAGAGAAGCAGTAATGGAACAATGTGTCAGAGGGGAAGCACGGACAGGGGTGGCACAGCCTTCTGCAGGGCTGCAGCTTTGCAGGGGTTGGTGGCATTTGCCCGTGGCACAGCTCAGGAGGATCACAGGAGCAGCGCCTGCGCTCCTCGGCTGTGCTCGGGGTAAGCACTGCTGTGCTCGGGGTAAGCACTGCTTGCACGGGAAAGGATGCTGGGGTCTGGAAATGAGCCACTGCGTATGGGAATGATTTAAAAATCATGGCGGGTAAAAAAAAAAAAATAAAAAGCGCTGGGAAGCACCGCCGGATGTGCCAAGGATGAGCTTTTTTCTTGCAATGGGGAACAGGGAACCCAAAGGCGGGGCGAGGAGCGGAGCTGCGGGGCGGGGCGGCGCTCGGGGCCGGGCGGGGCGGCGCGCCCCGGGATGGCGGTGCGGGACCCGCCGCGTTTCGGGCCTTGGCAGTGGCTGCTGGCGGCGGGAGGCGCGGCGGCGGCGGTGTGGGACGTGGGGGCGGACGTGTGGGTGGCGGTGGGATACGCGCACGCGGGGCGGCCGGGCTGCGCGGCGCTGGGTTTGGGGCTGTGGGCCGCGGGCTGCGCCGCCCGGCAGGCCTGCAGCTGGCTGTGGTTCCGCTCCGATCCGCCGGCGCTGCGCCCCGAGCTGCCCCGCCGCCTTCTCGCCGCTCTGCACCTCCTGCAGCTCGGCTTCTTATACAGGTACGGCTCCCCCGACCGCGGCGTTCCTCCCTCGGGCTGCGGCTCCGCTCTTCCGGCGCATCCCCGGCTGCGGCGGAGCGGAGCGGAGCGGCGGTCCCGGAGCGCCGCGTTCGCCGCTGAGCGCGCCGTGCTTCGGCCAGGTGCATCCGAGCGCTGCGGCTGGGCTGGAGGCTGTGCCGGGCGGAGGCGACGGAGGAGGAGAGGAGTCACATGGCGTTCCTGACCCACGACATCAGCATGTTGCGCCTCTTCGAGACCTTCCTGGAGAACGCCCCGCAGCTCGTGCTGCTCCTCTACAGCGTCCTGCGCAGCAACAAGGCTGAGCCTTCCCAGGGTGCGGGGCCGGGGATGGGGGTCGGGTTGGGAGGTCGGGGCTCTGCTGCTCTGCTCTGCTTTGCTGCCCTGCTCTGCTGTGCTGCTATACAGCCGCCCCCTTGGTGTTGTGCTGTCCCAGCCCCATGGATCCCTATGGGCTATGCTGGGCTTGCTGGGAACTGAAGCAGTGGGGGGAAGTTCTGTCCTTGGGCAAAGTGTGGGCTCCCCTGGGAGCGGCATCAGCTCCTGCTCAGGAAGGGCAGGAAGTGGGAAGTGAGGGGAGGAGAAATGGAGGTGGTGATGCTCAGAGCCTCCAAAGCCGCTGCTTTGCTGGTGGGGGGCTCCTTTCAGAGGTGCTGGGGGGTGTTTGGAGCAGGACCGGCACCAGCTTGGTCTGCATTCTCCATGGCTGCTGCTCTGTTTGCAGGAATGGGAATCTGCACGGCGTTCCTGTGTGTGACCTGGTCCCTGCTGGACTACCACCAGTCCCTGCGCTCATTCCTGCAGGACAAGTACGAGATGGGCTGGGGCTCCTCCGTCATCTACTTCCTATGGAACCTCTTCCTCCTCTGCCCCCGCATCCTGGCGCTCGCCCTCTTTGCCCTGCAGTGGCCCTATGGTGTGGCCGTGCACTTCCCCCTGGTGTGGCTGGCGATGTTTCTCTGGGTCCGCCTGCAGGGCACCGATTTCATGGAGTCTCCGGGCCCCGAGCAGCTCTACCGTGCCATGGTGGCCGTCATCCTCTACTTCAGCTGGTTCAACGTGGCCCCGGGGAGGACCCTGCACCGCAGCATCATCTATCACAGCTTCATCCTGGTGGACAGCACGCTGCTGACCCTGGCCTGGCTCTGGGGCCTTGGCTCTCCCCCCGAGGAGCAGCACCCATTCCTCATCCCGGCGCTGTGCGCTGCGCTGCCCTGCTACCTCCTGGGGCTGCTGCTGCGCATCACCTACTACAGGTGGCTGCACCCCAACGTGCGAGCACGGCCACGGAGCGGCGGTGACGAGGTGGATGCTGATGGAAGGGCTGATGGGGCCGTGGAGTTCCGCAGTATTTCAGAGCCTTGTGAGCTCCGCGGTGTTTCAGAGCCGGATCTGGTGAACTCCCGGCTGCGGTGCCTCGCACGGAGCCACTTCCCGCTGTCTGTGCTGGCAGAGCCACATCTGCTGAATGGGGCAGCTGCTGTCTGAGACTGTCCTACACTCCCTGGGATGGAATTGTGCCTTATCCACGTGGTTTGAGTTGTTGGGGAGGTTCTGTTTGGTTCTTTCTATGTGTGCCCCAGGCTGCAGTTTTGGCAGTTCATTGTCACAGCAGGGACGCAGGCAGGAAGGCTCGGAGCTTGGTGCTGGGCCCTGCGTGGCACTGTGGCACTGTTGATTCTTGTTATTTATTATTCATCTTTTCCAAAAAAAACCGAAAAAAGAACAACAACAAAAAAAGCACCTGGTTGTCCGTGCATCTTCTGGTGCCCACTGCCAAGGCCATTCCTTCTTGGTCACTCCAAGGTCACTTCCTGATTGGCAGTGGCTGTCGGATGTCTGTTTGCAGTCAGACTTCTCTGTTGTTTTTCTGTTAAGGCTGAAGGCTGCACAGTGCTGACATGTGGCCCAGCATGGGGCAGGGAGGGGTGGGACTGATCCTGGCATGGAGGCAGCACCTCCTGAGCACCATCAGCAGCCCAGGCACTGCAAGGGGACTTCATCAGTGGGGATCCCTCACAGCTGTGAGCAGGCCTGAGCCCATAATGCTGCACATCAGCTGCTCTGGGGCTGAAGGGGCAGCAGCTGTGGCATGGGCACCCAGTGCTGGCACTGGAGCTCCTGCCACATTTTGCTGCAGCATCACCCACTGCCACAGCATAGCAGGGGGGTGGTGGAGGACTGCCCAGACTGCACATCTCCAGGGTCACCAGCACAGGGTGAGCACAGTGCAAAGGAACAGCAGCACTGCAGCATGCAGTTGTGCTGGAAGGAGGGATGTATGCAAAAGGAAAGAAGAAAAAGGAAATATAAAAAGGTGCTGGGTGCCTCAGTACCCAAAAGGTGCCTTGTCCCCGGCCACCACAGCAGGCTCAGAGCCCAGGCAATGACAGTGCAGAGAGCACTGTCCCGAGCCAGCACAGCCACGGCGGAGGCTGGGGAGGGACCACAGGGCTGGTGGACAACAGGCAGAAACGGTGACTATAGAAAATAAAAGACTTTATTTTTTTTTTCCAGTTCATAGGACAGTTCCCATTACACAGAACACACACAGAAGCGGCTGCACCGCAGGCAGCCCTGGGGTTCCCATGTGAGCACAGAAGGGGCTCTGTAAGCTTCCCCAGGACAAGGGCAGCCCCAGGGTCTGTGCAGTCAGTGGCGTGGGATCCTGGTGGGCAGCCTGAAGGAGGCCGCTTCCATTTGGCATTTGTCAGCAGTTCAGCTTACAGCCGGGTTGGGAACAGCAAAGGGACACAGAAGCAAATCAGTGCTCGGGTAAAGGCGCTGCCTCTGCTGTGTGAGACAGGAAAACACTTAAGAGCAGCCAGCAGAGGAAAAAAATAAAATCGCCGGGTCAGCCTTTATTAAACAAACACAGAAATGTACCACCGACCTCCTGTTATAAAAGTACTTTACATACATTCAAGGAGACATCGTATAAATATCAGTATGAAATGCCACTGGCTGCAATAGGTCTGCACTCAGCTAAAATTCTGTTGCCGTCTTAAAATTCCCTTAAAACATTTTAAAGTAAACAACCAAAGCAGGGCCTGCTGGCTGCAGTGTGCTCTGTGCCAAGGGAACAGCCTGACAGCCCTGGACCCCCGGGGCTGCAGGAGGCAGTGGCCACATGCTGTGCTGGGAGTAAAGCACAGGGGTGTGCCTGACTGTCAGCAGTCCTGCTGAGGATGGGAGGTGCTCAGGGTCAGGCAGGATAAGGCCCTGGGCAGCTGATGGAGGAGTGACAACCAGCCCACAGCAGGGGCTGGGGGCTCTGAGGTGTCTTCAGCCCCAAGCATTCTATGGCTCCAGCAGCAAACTATTGCCCTGCACCACCTCCACCCTCCTGCTCTGCACTCCTGAGGCAGAGGCTTCCTGGGGAGATAACACAGCCCTGGAATGTCTGCCTGTGATCAAAGCACTTGGCTGGCATCTGGCGCTGAGCTGACGGATAAGCAGATGGCTCTGGCTTCTAGGCCATCTCGGAGAAAGGCAAACTCCTCTGATTTCTATTTATCTTTATAGCCAAAACCAGAGCTGAAAGAGACTAGGATCCAAGCCTCGTACTTTCAGCAGCCCTAGCAGTGGTGAGCAGAGCACAGGGACACACTTCAAAGCAGTCCCTTATAGGACAAATCCACACATGTGCTGAGCCACCCCAGCACTCCCCCAGCACTGATGGAAATGATTCCTCAGTAATTAATGCCATGAAAGGAATGCAGCAAACATCACCTGCTCTTGTGGGCGCACCCTGAGCAGTCCGCATCCTTCCTAAGTCACACTCTGCACCTTTGAGACTGGTCCCCATAGGACACAGCTGGGTGATGCTGGACTGGAAACAGTCTGGAAGGGTTTGGGTGCAGCTGCAGTGTTTGGCTCAGCAGCAAAGCAGACCTCCATCCTCTGTACAGAAACCTCAGGCATCTGCTGGTTTGGTGCCATCAGGGGGCACAGGTGGGTGGCAGACACCACTGACCTGGCACAAAAGCAGCCCCCAGCCTCCAGTTGCCCTTCTGGCTAACAGTACTGCAGCTCACTGACTCCAGACTTATTTTCTGAGATGGTAGCAAAAGAATAAAATAAAATAAAATAAATCAGTGTATCCATCACTTCCAAGGCCAGTGTGCTCCAGGCTGGCAAGTCACAGTGTGTTACAGAATTCAGTACCTCCTGTCAAGGACTTTATTTTGTTGCTAACTATGTAGTTAGGCTAATGCAAAGAATACAAGAAAATTGAATCTGCTTCTACCAAAGGGAACGTATTCTCACAAATGGAGTCAGAAAAGCAGAGGCAAAGATCAGTTACCATATCCTTCTTTGTGACATTCGTGAGAATTTAGTTCTCTCTCAAATTACTTCCAGTCCAAATGAGGACTCTGTTCAGATCTCAGCACTCTCTTCAATAGTGTTGCACTGTCTCGAAGGTTCATGGGCAGTTTCATTTTCCCATCCAGGAAAAATCTGTGGGACCTATGGTCAGGGTCATGGACAGCTGGAATCCAGTGATCCCCTGCTCATTAACAGGGCTCAGCCATGTGCATTGTACATACACTGCCTAGAAGCCAATGGGAGCAACCAACAGCAACACCTCCCTCTGCTAGGAACCACTTATCCTAGAATGGGAAAAATCCCATGTTTGTAGAAATAATGTAAGGATATCATAATAAATTAACTGCTTTTGAACACCCAGAGAAGGAGAGAGGACACATTTTCACAGCAGCAGAGGTATTTTTGACATTTTCATTAATATTTCCCATGGAAAAAAAAAAAAAAAACAACAATATCTCTTTTTGGCTTTGCAAAACAAGGGAGGTTCAGCTCTGCCATCAGTTTTTTTTCTATAAAAATAAGGTTTTATGTTTACTTGGGTTCTATAACTAAGCTGAATAGAAAAGCAGAAGTATCAGTAAGAGCCTTCTCAGCTGTGTTACCCCCTCCCTCTGGAGACTACCTGCCAGAAGAATTCAGCTGGATTCCATAAGTCTCTTCGCCAGTCAAGCTCTAGCTCTGCTGAGTCTAGTGCTTCTCATAGGACACCTTTGGACTTGGCCAGGTCTGTGCTCCTGAGGAAGTGACCTGAAGTCTACTGTACAATTTGCATTAGGTATATTTTCTTCATCAAGCTGAAAATTGAGTCCCCAGTTGTATGAGATCTTTGCCTCCCCAGTGATGGAGAGATTGCAGGAGCCACAGTCAATCAAGCCTTTGCTCCGGCTCCTTACAGGAAGTCTAACTCAAGGGCTTGGTGAAGGGACACAAGGTCTGCATGGTTTGTGATCCTCCAGAAAGGCATGTTGTGCTGTAACGAGAAGATAAGGTCAGTTTTATTGGGGTGATTTTACAGCTGGGTGGAAGCAGTCAAGGTACACCTGCAGAGCTGGGCAATATAGCATTTGTGACAGCACTGACAGAGGGCAGCACGTTCAGAAAGGATCTCAGCCACAGAGCACAGCAGTATCTGAAGGTTATCACATCTGCACACCCCTCTGTGACAGGCACTGACTGTCAGCTACTTCACACAGTCACAATGGAAACCTCCACGCTGGGCTGCAAGGCACTGCTTCACAGAGCAAAGCCTTTCCAGGACTGTGAGGGAATCCATGTGGACAACAGCTCTGACACGTGGCACAGTGTGAAGCCTGAGAGTGCACAGCAATCTGTGTGCTTCACCACCTTTAATTTCAAGTGAATAGCCCGTCAAATCAATCAAACTGGTAATTCCTTCTTATCTATGATTCAGACTTAATGGTAGATGCAGTGTATTGACCTGACTGCTGGCAACACGTCCTGACTCCCTTGGTGCTTCTGAGAAATTGCTTTATCCATGCTATGATCAAGGCATGCTACACCACAATACTGTGTAACAGGGACAGTTACATTAGCAGATAGCAAATATACCAGAACTGCAACCCCAAAGAATAGAAAAACAGAAAATGTAAAGCCGAGAGCCAGATAACTCCTGTGTTAAAATACTGACAGATCTTGCATTAAAGGCAAAGTGTTCCACTCATTGACCCTGGCCTGAAGAAGTAAGCCCTGTAAAGAGTCCTGAAATAGAGAATGCTACTGTAGCTTCCCTTTGATCAACCCATTGCCCCACATCCACAGAAACCCACCTGCTTAGCTGCAACCTCTTCATCACGCCCATCTCCAATTACCACATAGGTGACTTTCTTTCCAAATCGTGACACAATCCTCTCAAAACAGCTCTCTTTGCCTGCCAAAACACAATCCCACTATAATGAGCTTTAGGCAGAAACATCCTGAACAAGCCCTGTTGTCCCAAAATAGAAATACATTCTTGTCTTCCTGGGATGGGGAGAATGCCCAGTTTTGTTTCCAAGACCTGAAGCCATCACTATTAGCAATCATCTGCATCTCCTCAGTCACAAGTGCTGCTCAGCTGTAGAAATTGTGCTTCCTGTGTTAAAATCTCAGCTAATCCACAAAAAACACCTGAGTGCCAGGTATCCAGCAGAGCCGCTTACCTATTTTTGTTGCACTATAAATATTTTCAATGGGAAACACCTCGCCCAATCCATACAGGAGAACTTTGGCAAGAGCTGGCACCAGTTGGGTGGTTGTGATCAGGATGTTCACACAGTTTTTTCTGAAAGAAAAAGCAACAAAGAAAGCACTTTTAAAAACAGCAGCCAGTAGTTCTGAAGGCCACCCTGGGCAGCTTGCTCAGCTTTCCAAAGGTGCCATCAACTTTGCTGCCCAGCCTCTCTGAGGCTCAGATTTTGATTTTGTTTGCTTATCTATTTTAAACAGATATTCTTCTGCAGGAATTCAGTTCTCTGAGCACAGTCTCACTCAAAGGACCTTCCTAACAAAAGATGTTGTCATAGGAAGGTCTCAAAGGGTGCTCAGCAGTAAAGTTTCTGTGACAAGCAGCAGTACAATTACATGTTGGCACTACTGTAACTGGACTAAGTGAGAAGAACTGCTGAGAAAGCAACAGACACGTTTCCACTTTCCATACCTGGACTGTATGAGTAGCAGGGACTTTAATGCAGTTTCCAGCCAAGAATCTGTTAACACTTCTATATCAGTTCTTAGTCGCTGCAGAGCTTCCCTCTTCTGTGGGCTGAGAAGGCCTGGAAAGCAACACAAGTCCTCTCAGCTGAGTTGTTAAGTTTAACAGAGACAGAGCCACAGCTCAATTAACTGCCTGTTTTGCCATAGCCAATATCATACTGAAGTCATCTGAAAGTTGAGACTATAACAAGACAACAGGGGAAATCAGCTTCCAGTGACACAACGGAGCCCTGTGCAGCTCTCAGGACACATGCAATAAAATGCATTTCTCAAAACACAAAAGTAGGTGTGATGTTACCATCTATCTTTACACACATGAAAAAACTCCACATCTGGGATTCCCACATATAAAATATGCACAAAGTCTGCTCCCTACCAGAAATAAGGTAATTGTGGAGCACTGGAATGCAGGCTTATACCTTCATGGCTGAAAGTAACAGTTTTGATCACCCTTTTTTCAGAATGTCCAAGAAAATGTTGTATCAAGTTTCTTTTACATAGGTTAAGGGTACACAAACCTGAAACCCACCAGGCCAAGTCACCTGGTTCAGCTCCAGCAGCACTCCATTTCTCAGAATGTCAGTGCCAAGATTCAAACTAAACAACTTTACTGACATTTGCTATGAAATACAGCTGTGGTTTGCATCTTTATTACTGCTTTGGCATTGGAAGGGAAGCACAAATAGAAATTTTTTAAGTGATTTTGTGAACAGACTTGGAGACGTCATGTCAGATTGTAAGCACAACAGCCAAAAGCATGAACATATAACTTGTTGACAATGGCATAATAAACGATTATATGAAGACATGTGAAAAGGCCTCCTAAGTGGAGTGATATATAAGTCATTTAGGCCTATTCTGTGCAGAAATAGGCAGCCTTTCATTCAAAAGTAGCAAAGGGACACTGAGTCAGACCTTTCCATTAGATACAGGATTGACTGACCTCTAAGTACTACATGGTAACTTGGAGACTGTACTGCAGTGCTGCTCAGTTTTGAAAGATGCACCCTCTTAGATTCCATAGAGACCTGATCCCTGAATGGTTACTTTTCATATTCAAACATTTAGGAAAGCAAAAGCTACTGTATGGAACTGATACCAAGAAAGACCAAGTCTGGTGTCACAAACTCTGCTGGTGTCCCACATCCTGGTGCAAGGCAGCACTCACCTCCAACATTTGTTTTGTATTTATCGTAGATCTCTCGTACCCTACGGTAACGGAAGGCCAATTTTCTCATCCAGTCCACTCCACCTTGGACACCAACTGATGAACTGTGATTGGCATTGCTTCCTGAGCCACTGAAGCCATCCGTAGAGAAATTGTAGTTGCTGTTAAAGAAAAACTGATTTGTTATGTGTGCCACAGCATCAAAGTCACTGCAAACTTTCTGGCTGGGTTGGAAAAGCACCATGAAGAACTCTGCACAACCACCACTGCATCTCTGACAGAGACCAGCTGCTCTGGGCAGTGTGCACCAACACCCAGCTACACCTGCTGCCAGTCCTGAACTGCTGTACTGAAAAGTATTGATGCAACCCCTCTTGCTCACCCTCCAATACAAAACCTTCCTTTGCTCTTTGCTCTCTTCTCTTTGATATAAACATTCTTCCCACTAGACCCTCTTGTTCCGCAGTGATAAATCTCAGTGTAGTTTCTTTCTTCCTGACATACAGGCACTTCTCAGACCTTTCCATGAATCAGTACTGCTCACTAATGCAATAGAATACTGATCCACTCTGCCTGAGTGTGTATATGGTCAGCTCACACAGGGGTGCAAAATGTAGGCAGACTCAAAGGCCAAAATCATCAAGTTTGGAGCGCTAGTTCCACTCATTTCACATGACTGAAAACATAGGTAATATTCAAGTCAGACAATATAATTCACGTTGTAATTCCAAAAGTCTTAACCTTTTGTAGGTCTTAACCTGCCTCCCCTATACTCCCCCCAAAAAAACAACCAAGAGGAAAAACAACCACAGAAAACCACCCAGCAAATAAACAACATTTGCCAAATTTCAGCTCCTGCACAATGCTGGCCTCCATTCCTTAACCCCATCGCAGTTTGGTCCCTTTCTGAAGCCCCACAAAATAAACCAGACTCCATCAGACTACATTTCATGCATTCCACAGTACACCACCTTAAATCCTGGCCGTTATCATCAGATGCCACATCTTCTATGTGTACCTGGTCACACTCCTGTTTGAGACAGAAAAAAAAAATTAAAAGCTGCTGTTGTAATCTAGAAAGATACCAAAATTTGCAGACTGAAAAAGAAAGAGAGATACAACAATCCCCTCACATTTGCCAATACCAAAAAACCAAGCCATACTGCCTCCATGATTCCAGATACAGCTTCCATTAGCTTTGCCCTCCAGTACTGCCATTAGCTTTGTTTCACTTCACACTGCTTACAGGCCCTTGTCAAGACTGGGATTTGATGGACCAGAAATGTCCAAAAAAAGGAATTTTCACAACATTTTGTGAAAATAAACCTCAATGTTCTCTAAACAAGTTGTACTGGAAGTTCACTGCCAGTCTGGAAATCTATTTCTAACCACTCAATTCCAGACTACAGTATAATTTCACACCTCCCCAGATAGCTCACAATACTCTCTTCACCATTATCTAATAATACATCATAGCATAGGATACAGCCATGATTAAAGCAAAGATTTATATTCAACTTTTGTGAAAGTGGTGCAGAACAGAGAGATGTATTTTATTTGTTAAAGACTGATGTGCAAATAGAATGGAAGCAGAACAGAAGTCCCTTGAGAAGAAGAGGAATGGGAGAGCAGCAGAGAAAGACTGTGGGAATAGAGGGGAAGACATCAGTGTGGACAGCCACCTATCTGCATGGAAGCACACCCTTCACAGCTGTTACACAACCAATGTGACCTATTGGTATGCTGGATGAGACTGCAAGTTGTGTTCTGTTTTTGGGTTAGACAAAGCCCCAAATACTGGCATATGGGTCATTTTTTTCTCCACATCTCCATTTCAAAGCAGGAACAGTGAAAGCAAAATGCTTCCTGGTTCAGAATGAAACTGTAATACAAAGCAGACACCGCTCCTGATGCTTTAGGCACAAGTAGAAACCCATGAGAGCTAGCAAAGCCCACGACACAAAAGTGTTCAGGATGCCCCTGTCTCAGACAAAAAGAATACCCTTTTAATTTGGCCTTACTTAGAACCAGTTCAGTTTTGGCAGATTATTACATTTCAGCACTGACTTGATGTGAAGCACATCTGCCCTCACAAACTCTGTAGTGTTTTGTGTCACAAAAATATTTGCTATGTACCTCCAAGTCATTGAAAAACAGGTGAGTATCAGCTACTTCAAAAATCATCTCCTCCATTGAGAGACCTGAGCCAATTACCAGAGTTGGATCCTGACAAAACAAAAGGAAATAATGTCAATTCTTTCCCCTCCCTCCCATAGATTAGCAACAAGTCAGAAGTATCACATTATGCACTTAAAACAAAATATCATTTTTCTATTAATTTTACAGAAATTGACATTTACTTCTGCATAAGAGATTATTTTTCTTCTACATAAGAGACAGTATTACCTTGCCATATTTTTGAGCATAAGACCCTGTGAGAAGTGAATGGAAAATTATGATGGTCTCATCCAGGTCCCAGAGAAACACTCGCTGTGTAGAAAATAAAAGCAAGTTAGAGCTGAGATGTTCTAAGTACAATCCTACAATAAAGCAAGCTTTAGGGTTCATTTTGTGGTTAGTTGAAGATGTGAACAACAGTATTCATCTCACAGGCTAAACGAGTTATTAAACTTTTTCAGTTTAGTATGATGGAGTTTATACAACAAAACAGTGCAACCAAACACACAGGGTAAGACTCTTGATCAAACTTTTCTGTAAGTTTCTCTTGCTTGTATAGTTACAAAAGGGGAAAAAAAAAAAAAAAAACAACCCAAACTGATAATTAACTTTTTAAAGCATTGCTAGTGTAGAAATTTACTGCCTGTGATGTAGAGAGCACCAGGTAAATGACCTTGGTGTTTATCAGAGACACCTTTGTTAAGATAAATAATAAGGACTGGCTGTCATAACAAACAGATGGGCTCTAATAAACTTGAGAAGTTAAGCCAAGAGAAACTACAAGAATGTCACTAACTGCAGATTCTTCATACGTGGTAGAATAACCCCTCACAAAGGTCCAAGATGCAAAGTGCTGGATGGAACAGTGGACACCACGTGCAATATGACTTGCAGCACACTCTACCTGCAGATAACATGAACTGCAAGCTGATGGATGGAAGGTAATTCCACTCTGCTTGGCATTGAGCATGGCATCCCCTGTCCAGCTGAGCAGCCAGCAAAGGGCTGCGAACACAGTCACCAGCTTAGAGGAGGGCTGAGGGAGTTGTGATGGTTTAAAGACAAACCAAGAATAACTTGCTAACAGCCCACAACTATGTGAAAGGGGATGCCAAGATGATGGAGACAAATTCTCCTCTGTAGTGCTGGATGGAAAATTACAATGGGAAAAAAAAAGAAGGGGACAAATTGTAGCATGGGAGATTCTGGCTGGAGAAAGAAATTCTTCTGCAGGTGGGTGTGGTAGGACACACTATTAGGCAGATGCATGATCTCCAACCTAAGAGATTCTCAATACTCGGCTGAACAATGCCAGTCACCCTGTTCTAGTGATGGGGACAGCCTTGCTCCAAGCAGGAGACTGTATGAGAGACACCCAGATGTCTGCTCCATTGAAACCATTATGATTCCAAGACATGCTTAAGTGAAACTTGTCAAGAGCCACTGAAAAATTAATCAAGGGCAATCCTCCAATAACAAGAATTATAAGGATTTCCTAGATTATCCCCTTTCATTTCCAAGGATACAGAAGGAAAGAAAGAGAGAAGAAAATTCTCCACCACACCAGTCTACAACTCTGCCTGTAGAAAACATTCCCACTTACCTCCAGTTCACTGTCTTGTGAAGAAGAGGTGTCTGCTTTCCTTTTCCCTCTATTCTTCCCAGAGATATTTTTTCTCGCCTGTTCATCTAACTCTTTACTTGCTGTTGCTCTTGACAATGAGGGACTTGTGGATGCATCTCCTGCAGAAAAAAAATCAAATAGCACTCATCTTCTGTTTTATTATTCAATAGCTTATTTTAATACTTCTTGATACCATATCAGAAACTCTTAGTCTGGAATGAAACTACAAAGAAAAGTATTGAGTAATGTCTGTCCATCCCAGATTTCCCAGGTTTGTCAAATGCCTTTTCTGTGTTGAGCAATCCCATATGAGACATGCTGTTCTCACCTCTGCTGACACTACTCACTCCTGTTCCACCATAATACAGCTTTTGAACAACAGTTAAACAATAGCCCGTGGACAGTTATCTGCAGTGTGTTCATCACACACAAACCCACAGTATGCTAACTATAAATCAAATATGCTTACACTACAGCTACATTGCCATCCCCCACAGATCCATCAATCACAGGAATGTACTTGGTGCTGGAGACAAAGACCTGGCCAAGCAGCACAGCCATTACTGAAGTATGAATGAACTACAGAGCCTGTTCTGCAACTGGTAAGAACTCCTGCCACAGGGAAAGGACTCTAATAAATAAACAAGTGTATTAATGTGCAGAGTACTATGACCATAATGGGAGGTACCCTCTGAATCCTTTACTAACAGTTCACTCAGAAGATTTACTATCCCAGGTGTCTGACTAGTTCAGAAATAGGACCAGAACTCTATCAGGGATGCAGAAAGGCACAGGGTCATCCACGTCTTCATCCAGAGTTACCAGACATTACCCAGACCAGTTTCTGACCATGGAGCCAAGACCATCTGAAAGAGTTTGAAATCAGTCTGGGTCTCAAGCATGAAATAATTCATGAAAATTGAGCAACTCCTATGAAAATTCATGTAGAATTATCAATTCAAGAGTGCTCCTGAACTTAGAAAATGTCACTGAGAATGTTAACAACCACTCCCTGGCCAGTGCCTTGAAATAACAGGTCAGTTGCTCACAGCATTCGCAATCAAATAAAAATAAATTCAGGAGGGTAGGTCTCCTGTTGTTCACCCCAAATAGAGGACAAATACTTCTTGAAAGAGGCAAAACACTTGAAGAACAATGCCTCTTGATTTCCAACATCACAGTGTGCTGTTTGCCACCACCTGTCTAGAGCATTCCATAAGGTAAACAAAAGAGCAGTTTTAAAAATTGGCAAGTTCAAGACCACTGATATGTATGCTTTGCTCACTGGCAGTCAACTATCCTTGATTTCCATCTGCCTGAATGAACGTGAGGACTTGGGAGAGATCAGGTACTACTGATGGACTCTGGGAGGATGGAGAAGGCATCTCTGAATAGTCACAGGACCTATCACTAGAAAGGAGAGAGAATTAAGCAAGGCATGCTCACAGTGTGCAAAGGAACACATCACCAGGGAGTGCACAGGATGTAACTGTATTTGTAGAAACAGAAAGCAAAGAGTGAAACCCACACAATATCTAAGTCTGGTAAAACTCCTTGAGTTCCACGGCATGAGCAGTTACATTGGAAGGGAGCACTTCTTGACAGCAGCTGTCTTTCTGGCATCCACTGACAGAGCATATCTAGACACTGAGCCCTGACACATGACAGGAGGCAACATACCCATGGAGCTGCTGTCAGCCCTTCTGCCAGTCACCCCTGGAAGCCCTTCTCTCTACAGCATTCTGAGCACATGGTTTGTGTCTCCTGAATCACAGCAGTGTCAGACTTCCAATATACAAGTCTGACCATCCCACCATACAGACTGCACACGAGTGAGGCAAGCGTGACAACGGAAAGCAAGCATCCTGCCCAGGTCAGAACACAAAGGCGCTGCATTTACATTCTGGAATCAAGTTTTCTCCACGTCTGTATACTGCATTGTTTGTAACAGGTATCTTACAGCCACCCTGTTAAAGATGCAACCATTACCAGAGGAATGTCTCTGCACTGTCCGTGTAGGCACCATGGCGTTTGGTTTGTCAGATGGATACGTAGCTGTTGCTAATGCAGAACTCTCCGCGTTGCTGTCTGCTGGTGTTATGACTCCAAAGCCAGAACTTGGGTAACACGTCTGGTACTGACTCTGGCCAAGGATTGTGTACGTAGGATATTCCTATTAGAGGAAAGGATCAGTTACTATAGGATACTCCTTTCAGACAGCGTTATCTATGATGACTTTTATACTAGGTGATGTTTGTCAAAGAGAAATGTCAGCAAGAGCAAATCTGACTTCATTTTATTTCCTTCTGAACATGTAGGAACTCCCCCAAAAGGATTGAGATACAACTTCCCAATGCCTACACAGCAGGTAGGTTCTGCTCGCAGAAGACCAGAAAACACAGGGCTCTTCCTCTGCCTCCAGTTTCCTCAAAAATAGATTTATTTGAAAGATTTGACAGTTACAGGGGAGTACCAAGTCCACTCTGTCCATCTTCTAGAATTGGTTGCTTTGTCTTTTCACAGAATCACAGAATCACAGAATTGTAGGGGTTGGAAGGGACCTCCAGAGATCATCGAGTCCAACCCCCCTGCCAAAGCAGGCTCCCTACACCAGGTCGCACAGGTAGGCGTCCAGGCGGATCTTGAATATCTCCAGAGAAGGAGACTCCACAACCTCCCTGGGCAGCCTGTTCCAGTGCTCCGTCACCCTCACCGTAAAGAAGTTCTTGCGCACATTGGTGCAGAACTTCCTGTGCTCCAGCTTCTGGCCATTTCCCCTTGTCCTGTCTCCGCACACTGCTGAAAAGAGTCTGGCCTCGCCACTTTGCCCCCCACACCTTAGATATTTATAGACCTGGATCAGGTCCCCTCTCAGTAAATCTTTTGATTTACTTGCTGATACAAGATGTAGTGACAGTGACAGAGAGCAGCGTTGGCACTGGGTCAGCATACAACTCGATCCAACAGAGGTAAAGTGCCTTTATTCATGTCCTTACTTCAGGAAGCAATTATACTACACGCTATGATGCAAGGCATCCTTTCCTGATGACAATTTACTCATTTAGAAGGTGGTCAATGAAATCAGTCAGGGCACCTGAACTCAAGCTATACCTGAGGATTTTCATTTCTGCTGTTGATGTTAACAAAACAGCTACCTCCAAATGCCATGTCACTCTCATCTGGCACACTGTGCATTCCCAGTTCCCTCAAGGAACATCCTGGATTTGTGAACTTACATCAGTCTGCACCATCACCCAGGAAAGCCTTTTCTTTAAAGTTCTAAGCAAATTCATGATAATGAAAGAACCCTATAAAATAGCACTGGAAGCAGACAAGTATTTTGCTTTGACCCTTGGATTTCCCACAACTCCTATATCCTCAGTCTGCAAAGCTGTGATTCTGAAGGGTTCATTTATTTAGGGTTCATATATTTAGGGTTCATATATTTAGGGTTCATATATTTAGGGTTCATATATTTAGGGTTCACCTAAATATTCAGGATGCCAGTTAACCGCTGACTGGATGGAGAACACAGAGCTATCTCTTACTCACAGCAGATCATGATGTAAGAGGGAAGGCCTTTGTGTTAGCTTCACAGCTTCTTAATTTTGTTTGATTTGAAATATCAGAATTTTTATCCCACTCGCTTTTTTGCTTATTTGTGCACAATCTATTTTCCTTCTCTTGCTGCGGGAGAGCAAAGGCATTCAAAAGATGTCCAAACATAATCCTCCCTTAGTTTGATTTTAGTAATCTTTCTTTTGCTTCTTCTCCAGTGTCTCATGGAGGATCTCAGTGCTGTGCTTAAGGTTCCCACACAAACAGCACGTAAGGAAACAGCTATGGACAGCTCAAGTAAATTTGCTGCAAAGGCCAGAGGGATCAACAGTGTGGTCAAAGATGCAGCAAAAGTAATTTTGCTGACTTTGAGTTACAAACAGAAGCCTGTAACTTTAATACTCACTGCATTTTATTTAAAGTGATGCAAATATTTTGCCTTCCTATGTTAGTTTTGAATAATGTATTAAACAGAAGTGAACAAGATGTTGTACATAAATAAAACAAGGAGGAAATTTTACCTGTGAGATGCTGGCTACTGCTGACGTGGAAATATTGACAACAGTTGAGGATGTAGAGACTGGACTGGCATTGGTAGTTGATGCTGTAAAATTAAGAATTACTGCATATATACATGTTTATGATGAGTATGAGAGAGAAAACCAATTTCAGATATAAAAATAAGTTCTTACAAGGCCTATATGCATGTAATTGTGCTTCTAGCAGACAAAAAAGTGTTGGGGTGTATCTAGAAACCAGCTGTATTTCCACTGGGCTTAGAGAGGAGGAGAGCTGACACACAGTTATCTTTAAAAATGTATTCAGTATTTCAGAAATTTTATCCAAAGCTTTGAAAAAGAAAACATTTTCTTTCCTTGCTTGCTGTGCAACTGGAGTTCAATCAGCTTCATACCTTTATTACAAGTTTTAAGATGACAAAAATCACATCCTGATATTTAACTATTAGCAATTAGAAATGAATCAGAGTAGACCATGGACATGAATGCATTGAAATCAGTTCTGGTAACTGTTTCTGCTTCCTCTGGAATTAGTTTAGTTGGCTTAATTAGATCAAAACAACAGGGAATTAGAACAAATATTTCAAATAATATAAAAAGAATGCTTCCTACTAGAAAAGTAAATACCCCATACCCTATGACACTACATCTAGTTTTTGGAAGACAGTTCCTGAAAGAATTTGTCATGTAAGACAAATTGTTAGAGACATCTAATTGTTAGTTTAATAGTCTTCATGTCAATGCATTCAGCCCTTCTAAAACACAAAGAGGCAGCCAGAGCACCTTCTGGGAACAAGAGTCATTTAGCACGTTTTATGGTTTTACAGCTATAGGGCCATACCATTAAACATTACTCCACACAAGGTTTCAGGAACCTCAGTGATTAGTGGAAAGAAATACTGAAATCAGCACAAACAAAGCCAGCATGTACTAAATCAAGGGTCACCAAGGAATACTATCTTGTGCTAAACCTTCTTTCTCTGCACATAAACAAAACCAACAATAGTCAGACATTTAGGAAAAGGCTTGCAGGAATCCACAGTATCACCTACTGTATTACCACTAAAAGAAAAGCCTTTCTGCAAATCACATCCATTGCAGAATTCAACCCAAGACTGAAGTATTTGAGGTCCTGAAGGCTTCAGTCTTTCCATCCTAAGGAAGCTGCCAAGGGAAAAAGACCCCACCGCAAACTCTTAATACACTGCATTATGGCAAACACAGGTAGTACCTGGTGAACAGCTCCAGGAAAGAGGAACAGACCCAAAACGTGGCTCAAAAAAGATGAAAAACAAAAGAAATGTATCTTAAAAGAGGTGTAGAAATAAGTATGAGAGGTGGGAAATGTGGAGAGGTCTTTCTGCAGAAGCATAAATGAAGGCAAATAATTAGGCCTCAGGAATCCCATCACAGATAGGAGCAACAGTGTTCAAAAAAACAAGTGGAAGAAAGTTTTGGAGGGTGAACATTTAGAAAAAGGGAAAAGGCTGCATTGAACAGCAATAATGACAATGAAAACACTCAACTGCAAACAGTAGCTATGCAGCTACCAGAAGCAGCAGTGATGCTCCTCATAAGCAGCTGCTGAAGATCAGGGGACAGTTTCCAAACTGTATGTATTACTGAAACAGTGAGAACCTTAAAAAAACCAAGGGCGCTGTGAAGAGCAGCCCCCAGAAAAGCTCCTCCCTAACACAGAGTGAAGCTCCCAGGAAGCTGGAGGAGATGCTGAGAAGCCAGAATCATTCTACAGCTTCTCATCTGTAGTGCTCTGAAGAGGCTGCTTAGGCACTGAGATGGATCACACAAGGTATCATAGAAAAGAGCTTCCAAGAGCTGGGACTCTGCTAAAACACAGCCTCCCCACAATGAACTTTGTTGTTTACCTTATAAACTCTGGTCTCATTCCAAGATTTCTTTTTAAATAATCCCTTATCTATACAACACAACATATCAGTTCTTTACAAACAGCTCTCGCTGCCCTAATCACACAATTCATTCTGCACTGTGGGTCTGCCCCTTTACCTGCAAACAGGCCAAAACCACACAAAGATATTCGACGTGGATGTGCCAAAAGAACTATTCGTGACCATTTCACAACCTGAGTTTTCACAGATCTGCGAGCACAAGCCTGTGCCTAGAGGCTGCCACGTCTCTGTCTCTTCTCTCTTCTCTTTTGCTCCCCCACTTGCTGGGAAGGGAAATGGTGATTAATGCATTTTATGCTTCATTTGACTACTATGCTCACAAGGGAAGAAGAGGTGAGGCAAGCAGGAGCCAAGTCACTTCCAGCACTTCATGGAGCCTCTGTCACTGCCAACACTGTCACAGCTTGCCCAGTTGCTTCCAAAAGCAAAATTCTTAGCCACTAAATGCACCTGACACATCACCAGGTTTAAGTATCATGTAAGTCCAATCCAGAGTTAGTCTGCAGACTAAACCATACTGGTCACACAATGTAAAATGTTTCTGCTGGGCTAGCAGCACCATACAGCAGTGTATCACCCTACTGCCTTGTTTGGAGAGAAACAACTAAGAGCTTACCAACAAAACAACTGTTCTGTCCATCCTTCAGCTTCTGCTCTCCAGCACAGATCAGGTGTTTTTTTCATGATTCTAAAGAGCAGTCTGAAGAGAAATTCTCCATGTTACATAAATGTGCCATGTCACATCCTTACAGGAGAACACGTCAAGTATATCAACACCCTGACCAGGGCTCTCTGCTGCCTCATTTATTCCCCACCTGTTTTCTGTGGTACATCAGCTGGCAAACTCCTCCAGGGTCACCTCGTGCAGAACTGTTTTTGACAAACTCCTCTTTGTGATTAAGACCAATGCTATAAAACATTACAATTTATTCTGCCTAGAGAAGAGTTGTACTTAAAGGATGGTCATATTTCATGAATCAGACTGGCTCGGGTCGGAAGGGACATCAAAGATGATGCAGCCCCAAATCCTGCTGTGGGCTGGCTGCCAACAGCCAGATCAGTCTCTAGATCAGGCTGCCCAGGGCCCATCCATGGCCATGAGCACCTTCAGGGATGAAGCACCCATCTGGGCAACAGTGTCAGCATCTCACAGCCCTGATATTTAACCTAAATCCCTCCTTTTTTAGTTTAAAACCATTCCCGCTCGTCCTATCACTATTAGACCATGTAAAAAGTCCCTCTCCTCCTGCTCAGAAGCTCTTTTCAAGAGCCCCTTCTTCTCCAGGCTGAACATCCCCAGCTTTCTCCATAGCAGAACAGCTCCTGCCCTCTGAGTATCCTTATGGTCTCCTCTGAACCCTCTCCAACAGATCCACATCTTTCTTATGCAGGAGGCCCCAGACCTGGATGCTTTATTCCAGCCAGATGGGGCCTCATGAAGGCAGAGCAGAGGGTAAAGAGGGTAAAGAGGATAAACCCCCCCGTCTGCTGCCATCCCTCTGCTGATTCAGCTCAGGGTACTGCTGACCTTCCAGGCTGCAAGCACACACTGCTGGCTCATGTCCAGCTATTCCCCACCAGAACCCTCAAGTCCTTCTCCTAAGGGCTGCTCTCAATGAGCTCTTCTTCCAGTCAGAACGCATACCTGGAATTGCCCAGACCCAAGTGTAGCACCTTGCACTTGACCTTGTTGAATCTCATTAGGTTTTACAAAGATCCACCTTTCAAGCTTGGTCAGGTCCCTTTGGATGACATCCCTTTCTTTTTTCTTATCAACTGCACCACTCAACTTGGTGTCATCTGTTGTATTTCTAATCTTAAACCATACATTTGAAAAGTCAGTTAAGAATAAGCATGACACTGGGTTATCTACTGTTGCAATGAGTCAAGACTCAGCAAGTACCACAACATTCTGTATGTCTTTTCTATTTGCAAAATCCATGCTAAAACCTCTTTATTACTTAACTACTCTCCTCTACTCATTATACCACATCTGGATGCGACATTCAGTTCAGGGCTTCAAGCAGATGACAAACATTGATAAACTTGAGCAGGTCTGGCACAGAGCCACCAAAATGGTCAGGGAGCTGAAGCACATACCCTGCAAGAGAAGGCTGTACAGCAGAATCAAGCTTGAAACCCTGTGAAGTCAGATAAACTGAAACAAATTCATACTGTATTCATTAAGATCTATGTTAAGGGAACCTTTAAACCTAGCAGAGCTTGTTAGGTGCAGCTGCAAGCTGCATATTATTCTTTGCATTATATGGCTTCTCCTATACACACTCTTCAGTTCCTGCACTTGATGTTACCATGCTGTTTTGCTTCATTGTTGACCCAAACTTTCCAGAACTGATCATTTCGTTTTCTATTGGTAGCCCACAGTCTGCATGTTCATTAAGCTCCTTCAGAGCCAGAACAGTGTTATATGGAAAAGTAATAACATCATCTTCAATGGGGGGATAAACTGAAGTAACAAATCTCTCTACTTCTGGGAAATCATCCTCAGGCAAGGCTGTTGGTGCTGCAGAGATGGTTTCAGGTCTGATATCAGCCTGCTAGATCAAAAAGAAGTTACCAAGAAGAAAGTCAGGTTCTTTATGCAGGTGTACAGCAGGAGAAGAAGAGAAATGGTCACAACATAAAGGGAGTGATGCCCTGACCTGCCAGAGGTAATAATTTCACCATCATGATAGTCACTCAGGAGATCTGTGAAACCCAAATGGAGAAAGCCCTGAGCAACCTGCTCTGAATTCCGTGCCAGCTATTCCTCAAGCAGGAAGATGAACCAAAAGTCCCTGAAGTCTCAGAATTACACACTTGAAGTCACAAAGATTAAGAATCCTTGAACTGCCTCCTAAACATCACAGAGATGAATTTTCATAATTCATCACCCATGCACAAGAGGCAAAAATTCAAGTCTAAAACAAATAGCTATTTGCATGTATTTGCCACAAGCAACAAAATACCATTATTCAGCTAAATAGCCTATCTACATCTAAAAACTGCTTTGGAAGCTGGTGAAATTCAGCACATGGCTTCTTAGATATGACACTTCTGGCACTGGGAGTATCTGTAGGCCAGTTCTGTAATTACAAATTCACTTCCTAGCAGATCTACCAAGCTGGAGGCCTGACACAGCAACACAAGCAATGCATCTGTGTGGGGGTGTAAGCTGTGCGTGTGTACGTATCGTACGTGAGCCCTCTACTTCCAGACATAACAACAACAAAATCCAGTCTCCGTCAGTATATTTACTGACTTCAAGCTAAAAATCTACCAACAAAGAGCTGCAAGAACATTCCCAGTAAACACATGCAAAAGAACACAACATTTAGTCTCCTTTCCCCATTCCATTTGTTCTTCACCCTGTGAAGTCCATCAGCGTGGCACCAACAAGCCAGCCTGGTGCATACAGAGGTACACAGCAAATACAAAACCAAACAAGCACACACAAATAGAAAAGAGACAAAGCATAAAGAAGCATGCACAAACCAAGAACAAACGTGCAAGTCTCTCTATTCGTGGTACTCAATTAGGTGGAGAGAGATGCAGATAAAAACCATGCCAAGTTACCTTCAATGGAATAAGAATAATGTGCTGGGCTGGGCTGGCTTGTGGTTAACCCTGTAGTGCAGGTAAGAACACTGTGCTGACTTGTAGATGGAGTCTGAATTAAACCACTTTCAGGTTTCATACCTGGCCACAGTGCACCTAAATCAGATAAATTGGACCAGTTATAAATAAACATGCTGGGACCAAACAGCACGCTGCTACCTCAGAGTAAGATTTTTGCTTGTCACAAAAGCAAGGAACAAATCACACATGAAAAGGTTTAATTTCTGCAATAAAAAGTCCTGATTGTCAAGCAGCACATGGATTAGGGCTGCTGACAAAACTTGCTGAAAAAAGAAAATTAAAAACACCAACAAGACCAACTTCCAAAGCTATCAAATAAAAATCCATTAGTGTAACAGTAAGGCTCACTGCCACGTAGGTGGGAAGGAACTGCTGATCCCTGATCAGCTAGCATATAGCAAAGCTGGGGTTGGAATTAACTGAGGTCAACACTTGCACTCCTTCACTAAGTTTGGGGTCAAATACTTAAAAACAAGCTAAAAGTCAATCCTTTTCATAGACTGAACACAAGGAAAAATAGAGCTCAAAGGAAAAAAAGACCACAAAGTTTCCTCTAGATCTTCTGTCATTCTAGAATCATTCATGCCCGTTTGTACCAATACTGACCAAAGGACATGCAGCAGTGTGATTTTCAATTCCTATGCACGAGGCACACACAGGCAGTGTGTTTTCAGTTCAGGTGCTACATTAAGGTCCATTCTGCTATCCTGGCAGCAGTGACAACAGTGCCTGACCTCAGGAACTCACCAAGGCCTGATTCTTCTGGGCTCCCCAGGTTTGTTTTCTTTTAAGCTGTTTCTGAACTCAAATTTCATTTATTTTCTTTGTTTCTTGCAATTGTAACTACTGGAGTTTAAAAGCTGACTGCTAAAGATTCAAGATGCTACAGCTTTTCCACCCTCCTGGACAAAGATCTGCTTATGGGAAGCAGGAAAAACTCACTTTGGAATTAGATACTCCATTTTCAAGTGGGGGTAGAAGAGAATTACATTCAGTCTTTTAACAGCAGACTGACAGACCTTAAATGGTGCTGAGGACCACCATTTAATCACATTTATGACTCGAGTTATCCACTCAGAGTATGTAATACAGCCACCAGTTAAAGTTGCTGCAATCCCCAGTGCAAGAAATCTAACCAGCTGGGGTTAACTGATACCTAGTTAAAGTCACTTCTTTCTGGCCTGCAGTAAAAAAGCAGGAATTAGTAGGGAAGACCTACTTAGAAACAAGGAGGAATGCACAAAGCTCAGGGACAAAGGCCATCTGGAGCTAGACACAGTATTCAGGGCCAGCAGAAAGATGACCTTCCATCTCAAAACCTATTCAACCTTGGGAGGGTATGTAAAAAAATTAAACTGGCACCAATGAGTCATAAGAAGTCACTTATCTGTATGGTCTTTCAGGGTTTTGATTCCTGCTCATTATGGTTTTAAATCTTGAAAGCCATGGTAATTAGCAAATAATAGTGAAAGAATGATTTAAGGAAGATTGCAGATATACTGCAGAAACTGCAGGGCAAATATATGGGAAACAGATCTCGTAAGGAGAGCAAAAGGGGTGGTATTTTTCAGTAGCTTTTGGAGAGGACAGTAACCAACAGTTCCTTACAGTGCAAGATCAGTGGGAAAGCAGCAGAGAACACCCAAATCAGACAGTCACAGAGCATACCAACGTGCCTACCCACTGTGATAGTGAAACACAACATCAGAATGCTGCAGGACAATTATCACACAAGGAGTGTAAAGCCAGATCAGATAAACGTGTCAGAGGTGCCCACAGGGTTGGTTGGATGCAGGTGAGCAGCTAACTCAGGCATCTTCCAACCCCAGTTTTCCACGACTGCCTTGGTCAGCGAGGCCCAAGGTGATGCATGTCCTTCCCTGTTGTTCTGCAGCAGCACAGCTTCAAGGATGACATGGAGGATAAGGGAGCACAAGACACCCCCACATCAGATGGCAGCACTGCAGCTGAGGCAGAGGAACGTCACAGAACACACGTATGGAGACAGAAAGGCCCCACGCAGGATAGATCACTACCTGTGTGTCCTGCTTGAGTCCATGTAAACCATCATATCTACAGTGCTTCTAACCCAACTGAAAGTCACAAGGCTTATATGTCATCACTCTTGTTTTAATACTGGTTTTAGTAACTATGTTCTACATGTAACAGTGCACTAAGTGCCAAAAAACTATTACAGCACAAGGAAAAGTGTCAAATAAGCATACTATATTTTATATATATTCATATTTATATATATAGGCCATCTCTTCTCTGAAAGCAGCACCCTGAACACAGTGTTTGACTGGCCTGAATTTCATACATAAAATATTTCTGTTTTGCTCCTAATCCATGATGTCTTCTTTTTGGCATAGAATAAAACTCACAATAAGAAGAGATGCAAACCTTGGATTTGCTGGTAAAATATCTAATCAATCTAGTCAAGTTCTCACATTCTCACAAAGAAATACTGGGAGTAGAAACATAATTAGACTTTCTTTAGCACTGCACATGGTTAATCCTGGACCATCCACCTGATCTGTCCATCTTCCCAGTATGATGACACAGGTACTACTTCAGAATGATTTCCATTGCTGGAAATGTGCCTTCTAACATTTCTGTAACACTTAAATTTCGACTAAAAATTTAGCTACTTAATAATAATCTACAAAATCCTTTCCATAACATTTCAGTAAGTGAATTGATTGCATTTCAGAAGAAGTTTAATGGACAAAAGTTGCTATGAAGTCAACAGAAAATGTTTATCTCTTGCCTAGGTCTCCAGAAGATACTCTGAATGCAACAGTAGAAATTAATAGTTAAACACCTAATTACAGGAAAAAAAAGGTTAAAAAAAATAATCACAGTAATGACATCTACCACCAACAAAACATCACAGAACCCAAATGAAAAACCCTAAAATATGCAATACAAAAACAACAAAAATACAAAATTCACAGAAAAGTCTAAAATACCTTTATAAAACATCTTGACTTAAAACTTCAAATAGGCATTTCCAATATTTCCCATTGGAAAAGAACAACCACTGCCAAATGCCTAAGAACCTTCAAAGCAGCCACAGTGCACTGCCCACAGCAAACTACCAATAAACACCAACCTGGGGAAGGAAATGAAACTATCAGCCACTGTTTGGATGCACTAAAAAGACTGAAAGTGGAGTGCAGGCAGTAGAGATGAAACGTGCTTTCCAATGCCTGTTATGGGGTGAGTCAGCCACGCTGTCAGCAGCAGACCATTTGGCACCACCCAACACTACCATGGCACAAAAAAGACAAGGAGGGTTTAGAAAGATAGCAGACCAACTGCCCTAGCTACCCTGCAAGTTACACCCTGCAAAGTTTCTTTCTGATGGCATTCAGGCAGTTAGAATAATGTATTAATACAGCACAAATTTGATTTCAGAGATACTGTGCAAGTAAACCCTTGAGGTCCCATTATTCTATTTCTAAGGATGCCCTCAAGCACAAACAGAAAAACTTCCTTTCTGATAATAAAATGAGAAAGAAAAGGAGAAAAAAAAGGTGCATACATCAGCTTTACACATTGACCACACTTGAAAAGGTAACAATTTGTGCTAAATCACATAGTAATGTAACTTATGTCTAACAAGAATGAGGCCAGATGCATCTGTGGTTTTTCCACATCATCTTCCAAAAATAACATGACAGATTAATTGCTTTGTAATATATATATATACATATGTGTGATTCTGTGATATATAAAATCAATTGCTCTGTCAGTGCCTAACCATCTATGCCTGCTTAGGACACAAAGGCATTTAGTTCTCCAACGAAGGAAAACTTATCCTTTTACAGTCTGATATCCTAAGATTTTAGCACGGAAGACAATTTGGCACGAGGCTCTGTTAATTTAGCTAGGAAGCATGACCACAAATCCCCAAGACAAACATTTCATGGCTATCTCACAGCTGACAATTCACTTTTTCCCTGCATAGAAGGGCGATGTGCTGTCCTCTCTCACAATAGAGCAGGCACTGAGGGGCAAAACCACCTCTGCTACCATACATACAAAGGAAGCACATGGTGAACAGCTCAAACCTTGTCATCAAGCTTCAGATGTTCAGTTAGAACAGGACTCTTACCCTGCAAGCTTTTGCAAAAACTGCCATGGCTAATAGAGGGCTCAACCATCAGAGCAACTTAAGCAAACTCACAGAGTGAGTAAACTTGGTGACATTTTTGCATGTAATCTGCATTTGGTGAAACACGAGATAACAAAAGTCTTAATCTCGGACAACAAAAAGGAAAGGAAAAGTATATTCAAGAAAAGATGCTCTAGTATGGGGCCTTCTGTGATCTACACAAACACAGCCATACCATAACTGGAGAAAATGATGGCCCTAAACTAAGAAGCGTTCAGCAAGCTGTGTGGCTACATTCAAGTTACTGTCCAGGAGAGCAGTTTTGTTAAAAAAAAAAAAAAAAAAAAAAAAAAAAAGGTCTTACAAGATAAAATTTCACTTAGAGATGACTCACACTAAACCAGAGCTATTGCCATTTACACACATCTTTCCATCACTTCACATTGATCTACAATTTAAGCTGGGTGTGTGCTCTCCTCTATGCGCTTCTCTCCAATACACCTGGCTAATCTTCATATTTGCTTTTTAATGAGATGTAAGAAAGTAACTACAGGTACTGAGAAATCTTTGCAAATCTTTAGTATTTCTTACCAAAAGGAGGTAGTCCGTAGGTTTGGGTGGTCTGGGGGTAGATGGTGTAGGGCTGAGATTGCTGTAGTGCTTGGTACTGAGTCTGACCAGGGTAAGGGCTCATTGTTTCGGATACAGGTACAGAAAGGATATGTGCATATGGCCTGATTAAAAAGAAGGAAGAAAAATTACAAACAAACCAACATAACTTTTCACATGTGCAGTTTTCAGCCTCCAAGCCAGAAGACACATTATTAAATTGCTTTAGAAAGAAGAAACAATCCCCAATTACTGGGACTGCGAGGGCAGGGGGAGCATGGCCAAAGGAACTCCATGTTCCAACAGGCATGAGCAGTTAGTTTCACCTATGGTGTCTTACAGCAGTAAATCCTAAAGTGGTGTCAGAACTAATGGAACAAACAGACTATACAAAAGCAAAAAAGGGAGATTTAGGCCTCCTGTACCATGCAATGAGAAAACATTTTATGATGCTCAAATATGGTAAATGATCGGTAACATCTTACACTCCTCTTATATGCTTGTTTCTCTCTCAAATACTATTCAACAAGATTACTGTGTTGTTAATTAACTGAAGCGGTCTATTTATCCTTGGAATCATAAGATAATGGCCACTGAAGTCAAAGGATGACTTCCATTAGGCTCAGTGTGCATGGCAGTGAGTGCCTGCTGCATAGCAGATAGGGGCGTATGGTCAGAGTAATTAAAGAAATACATAATGATACAGAAAGATGACTTCAGAAAGGAGCTACTGAATTTTTTAACAGTTGCTCAACTTACTTTGCAGAATACATCTGTGAGGTATAATCATTTGATGACCTTGGGATATAGTCAGTGCATGTCATAACTGGAAAAAAAAAGGTTTATATAATTACAAAGGAGATTTCTAAAACCAACAACTAATGTCAGTTAATTACCTGCACACTCACACCATTTTCACGAACACAAGAAGGTTTTTTAGTGCCTTGGATATCTGTTTTAAAGTAAATTCTCAAAACCCACAGCATTAAACCACATCAAAAATGTTCTTGCCAATTCACTGCATATAACGCAATGCTTCCATTTTTCTGTTTGAATAAATCCACAGCAATCACACTCTAGAATTGATAAGAGAGAGTCACTCAGGCTGCAGAACCCGAGTTCAAACTCATCTCAGATACCCTTATGAGATAGGTCCCAGTTACAGCACTGGGGTGCTTGAGTTGGTATGACTTAACCCAGCAGCCTTTGCAATATCCAGAATTCAGATGAGCAGACCTGATAAATACTCAGCTATCCATCAAACCAGGAAAGTGAGAATATGTAGGACCTCCAGCACAGAACCTGGCACCATACAGCCCCTTATGGTATGTCAGCCCATAAAGAACTGTGGTGCAGTGATCTCCAAGCTAAACAATATGTCTGACTGTAAGTCTGCAGAATACATGAGTCTATCAGTTCTGACCCACAGGCACTATACCCAAATTCTTTGCAAACACAGTTGTGCTGCTTATGGATCCATGCAACGTATATAATTTGCAAATGTTTGAGCCAGATAGCCAGCAGATTCTGCAGGCTAAAATTCTTGGTAACTTCTTCAACTGCACTGCAGCACATTAATTAAAATAGCAAAGATGCAATCAGTTAGCAATGGGAAATTGTGTGGTATATATTTTTAATCAAGTTGAACTGATTTACAGTTGTAAGTAACTGTAGACAGTCAGAGTTATTTTGCACAGGACTCTTACTTCCATAATAACCTCCAGCCCTGCTTTTCCAGTGAGAATAGATTCCACCTCTCACTTACTATGCAATCATTTTAATTTTCTGCCTCAGTTTCCTCCCAAAGTACTTTGTAAGTAATTTCTGCAAACATTAGATGTAGTTCAGAGTCTAAAATTAAATGTACAGTGTATTATTAGAAAATACCCAACCAGCTGTGTAGAGATGATGAAAAAACTGAAATCTTTTTAGCGGGCATCATTATTAATTCAACCCTTCCCCAAAGGAAAATAACAGACAAGGCAGGTAAGAAACAGCAGTAACCAACTGCAAGTTTGGGGACAGTAATACAAAAGTAGATAGGAAATGTGTTTGCTTACCATCACACATGCAGGCATTACTGCTTTGTAAGCACCACAGCAAACCTTCACCTTACAACTGATAGCATGGATAGGATTATAAAGAGGGGATGAATTTTGCACTTGATGAAATACAAAAGTAATGAGATCAGCAGCAGAAATGAGGAGAGCAGACACACTGGGAGCAGAAGGATTCTGAAAGATACTTACTCTCAGTTGACATGGGAAGGTTTGAACCAAGGCTTGAAGATTCAGGTTTCTGATCGCTGACTTCGGCGTTGCTCACATGACTGCTAGAATAAACAAACCTAAACATCAGCACTATGAACCTCTGCATTAACATCCTTTGATATCTTAACCCCCACTTCAGCTTTCTGCACTGAGAGAAATTGACTTTCAACGAAAACTGCACACTTTGATATTTCACAGAGAACCTAAAAGAGAGATCTGCAGCTCTGATTAGACATGAAACTGCCAGTCAGCATGTTAACTCACCAACTCATCTCTCACATGAAGCTGCAGCCCAGCAGACCTAGCAGCTTGTCACTGCCACCTGCAGTGTGAAGCACAAATTTCTTTCCTCCCACCTGGACGTGGCCTCCTGCTTCTCTGCAGCACCTCAGACACCCACTAGGCTCTTCCATGGAAGTTTAATTTGCTGAATGAGCAGAAAAAATTGTGGGGGTGCTTTTGCTTCATCCACCCACCCCAGGGATGTGACCTCCGCCTGTCCTGCAGCTTGC
Organism: Chrysolophus pictus; assembly: GCA_037305975.1. Lineage (NCBI taxonomy): Eukaryota > Metazoa > Chordata > Aves > Galliformes > Phasianidae > Chrysolophus > Chrysolophus pictus. The sequence goes on along the minus strand of CM074598.1, from coordinate 4,309,200 downwards.
AGGTGGCTTTCAGGTGAAACCCTGGGACCAGCAGGGCAGTGCTGGGCAGGGAGTAGGGATGGAAGAGCTGAGCAGGGAGTGCTGTGGATTTGGACTCTTATGCATGTCATTTTTCTTCCTATGGCTGGGGAAAAGGAATGAAGTTTGCTCAAAATGCGTTAACTGGTGTTTCTCCCCTCTGAAAACATTCATAACTAGACTCTGTGAAAATCTTTTTTCAATGCTGGGAGCTGAACAGACTTCAATAAAACATTTTGAGTTTTGCAATTAAAAAACCTCACATTTCAGTAAAGATTCAGAGCATTCATCTACTGCACTTCTTGGGGGAAAAAAGTCCTGTGATTCCATGACACAGTTAACCTGTGGCTGTCAGATTGCATGCAGCTTGCAAATAGTTTGAGCTGTACAGCTACTTCTAGTTATCACTTACTGTGGAAAACGTGACAGTAGATAAAATTCCTGGTTATACTCTATCAACCCCTGTTTCTTCTAGCTTTCTCAGTGTTACTCCTCAACACACACACCTGTGCTTTGGTACAAATTCATCTCAAGCACTCTTGTTCTCCATCACTTACCACCTAGGAGAGCAGAGGCACTCCTAGGCTGGGCTCCTCTCATCTTCCACTGGCTGGAAATCCAGCTTCCAGCAGTTTCTAACATTTAGGTGGTGAATTTTTGTTCACTGCTTCTTGTCAAAGCATTCCCTTCGTTATTCTTTGTTTAATAATCATGTAAATACTAATGTAATTCAGGGCTTCCATATACCATGTCCACTGTTGCATGAATGGCACACTGTGCTTACTCCTCACTTACACTGAGATGTCAGAGGATCCAAAAAGAAATCTTTATTTAGTTTTTGCTACAACTCACAAGACAAGAATAAATCCAAATACACACATCCTCTCTGTATGAAATCGTAGTGATTAGCTCCTAAACCAAACACATCAGACAGCCACTTCTGAGCACAACCAGTACAACAAAGCAGCTTTAAACAAAAGCAGCTATCAGACTGAGAGCTTTTTATTTCTCAAAACAGTCGCCTGCATAGTTTAGCTGAGAATCATAGCAGAGAGATTACTAAAATATTCTGAGTCTCATTAGAATGCATGTTACGTGCAGAACGTGGCAGCCTCATAAGATTCTGAGGAAAAAGATGATGCTTGATGATGTTATAAAAACTCTACTTTTTATAACGGCTTAATACCAAAGGGTTGCTTAATTTATTTTTTTTTATAGCCAACACAAATCTGGGTTATATTTGCTCCATCTGACAAATACAGCAATACGCAGGCTGCTAAAATGCGAGCTTATAATGACATGAGAGCTCCAGTAATTGCTCCACACTAAAATAAAATTCAAAGTGACATACCTTAAGCTTTGTTCTCGGGGTTCCTGCATCTTGGCTTTTTTCACCTGCAAAAACAGAAATGTTCAGAGGCACAACTAAAAAGAGCTGTCCTTGGCAGAATCAGCACACACACACACCTCCAGCAGCACATCACCAGTGGTTACTATAAGTTTGCATGAGTGTTGAAAAGAAAGCCTTGCATTGAACTGCACAGCTAACCAGTGTAACCATGGGCTCTCCAACTCAAAAGAAATCTTAATGAGAAAAAATGTTCGAAAGGGGAAAGGGAGGAAAGGGGAAAAGGTGGAAAACAGCTCCTGTGCCTCAGGTCAGAAGTGCAGTTGTACTTTTATAGTCAGGATCAAAGCAGAAACACCATTTTCTTCCTGCTGTCATGGCAGCAGCTGCTCTGTGACAGAATTCCACACTCAGACTGATACTCACAGACAAATTTCTGAGTGAAAAGCACACCCACCAACCAACCAGATGATGAGTTGCTGAAGCAAACACGACCAAAGCAATGATAGCATTGTTGCCTGTGGCAGTACTGTGAAGAGAGGACTGTACACCAGTCAGGAATGTGGAGTTTAACTGCCATCCCTGTGGTAATTTGAGTTAAGAAAAACCTTCACTCCAAACACCTGACAGCCATTTTTCCTCTGTCCTTTTGGCAATGCTGGGTCTCCCTGCAGTCCTTCCCACCTCTGAGTTCTTCCCATCATATGCCCAATATGAGAACTCATTCCAAACAGAGATCAACTCTGTGGGTGTCTGCAATGCATGTAACACAAGTTCACCAGCCCTTACAAAAAGACTTTTGTCATTTTCTGGCATTCGGGATAAAATTAAGTATTGCATCAAATGAGAGATTACTACAAGAGATCACTTCTAAAAGCTAAATAATAGCACTTTTTAAACTTTTTTGTCATAGAAAAGGTCACTTTTGGTCACTTTTGTCCAAACTTTCCTTTGCTCTCTTACTTCCCGTGTCTGTTTCAAAACACTGAGCCTTACACATACTTTTCCACTTTAAATTGAGATCTGAAAGGGGAAGAAACATCCAAAAATAAAGACAGGATCTTTAGCATCCCTGGAAGCAGTACAGTGCACTAAATGGAGGGAATAAAATGCATTTAACTCTAAGTCTGATGACTTCCCTACAGGCTCCCTTCCAGATTCAGTCATCAACAGTTTGCAGTGACAATTATTAGGAAAAGAAAAATCATTTGAGAAAGAAAACAAGTTTGTGCAGTATCAATTCTGGGTTTCAAAGCTGAAAAGATGATACTACATCACACAGCTGTGATCAGTATAGTCTCAAATTCTGTCTCAGAATGACTGAGCAGCAAAAGGTACCAAAATGAAGTTAGCAAGAAAACCTTCAGCAAACAATTAAAGTGTCTGCTTAAGGGTAATGCTCTCATGCCAAAAACAAGCTGTGCTCCATCTCTTATGCCCTTATAAAGGTTTATAAACCTTATACAGGTTTATAAAGACAATTTTGGTTATGTAAAGATGTAATAACAGATATTTCCTCTTTTAATTTACGTTTAAATCCTGCAGACATTTAGGCTTCTGCTGATTAGCCTCACGTTTTGTGCACAGACACTCGTAATAATTTGCATGCTGTGTCAAGCAGTATAACTTTAATAATTTACCTTCATGCCATACCATAGTAACAACCATTCCAAACAAAACTTATGTGATGTTCTAAAATCAATATTTTTTTAATGTGGACAGCATTGCAAATATCTAAGAAGTCTGGACAGCAATTCCTATCTTAAGATATACCTACCTACGTCAATGCCCTGTTCAGTTAAGGATTTTAAATAATGTTTTCCAGCAGCAGATACAATGGCATGCTTAGGGTCGTGGAACCTTTTCAAGGTCTTAAGCACAAGAAGTATTAAAGACTATTTACATGGTAACAGCCAGCACATTGATTCTGTCATTAAAGTAGCGATTTTTAATTTCTTCTAGGATTATAAATGGTAAAACAGATAATTATTAGGCATAATTTTACATAGGAACGCTACAGACTTTAGGCATACATTCCTTTTATTACTGTTTTAATAACGGACAGCCTTACTGTCCACTATTAAATAAAATAACTGCATACTGAATTTGTGAGATCACTGATTAGTTTTACATGCTCATCTTCAGTATTATTTAAATGTACTTACTGGTTGCTCGGGTAAATCTTGTGGCTCTTCCATGGGTATTATTATTTTAATGCTTAAATGATTCAAATCGTGTCCTCCTCGGCAGTCTTCAAAGCCTGTCAAAAAAAGGTGTTCATAGCTTTATGTACTTTTGGGGGGACTTATCATTTAGGCTATCAGAGAATGGTAATTGTTATATATTCCACCCACAAGCTTTCTAAACTCGTGTTGCCATCTCCCAAGTAAGAGACAAAATTCATATACGGAAAGATTTCATAAACAAGGGATTTAGCTTTAAGCTTCAACTTACAGACATTTTTCATCACGTGGCACATTTCTACATCACTTGCCTGTACCATATTGACCACAGAAGCTAACGTGTCAATCAGACACGTGCACCATGATTTTAAAGACACTTTAAATGATCGAGTCTGGTCTACTAGGTCAGTAAACAGAGTGATTCAATCTAACCTGTTTTAATTTAGAACATTTATATAACAAACACAACATAAAAAAAAAAATCAGGACAAGAGCGTACACCTAAATGTATTTACACACAGCACTGCTTATTGTCAAATTCACAAAGAGAGCTTATTATTCCAACTGCACCCCCCAAAAAAGAGGTGTTTGATGAGCATGTGCTTCCAAAAAGTAGCAGATGGTAACCCAGTCACATATTTAGCACAGAGTTCCTATATACTGCACCAAAAAGTTGCTGTAAGCAAGGTTTTATATCCAAGAAAATAAAATTTTGCAGGTTGCTGTCATTATTTCATTAACTTTTTGCTACTTGCTGGACAACAGATGAAGGCATGCATCCTCCCCAGCTCTGCCAGACCAACATTCACTGACCAGCTGACCATTTATTGTCTTCTGGGATCCCCTCTTCCCAGAGCCCCCCCAGCACAGCTGTCCCCTATATGGGCATTATGTGTGTTATGGCACACACAGCAAATCCTGCATGGGTTATAGCAGTTAGAGGAAAAGCAGAAAAATCCTCAGTGGTTCAGAGGAAATCAAATATAGCAACAGCACCTGTAATTGCTCTGCTGAGTTACAATCTATTCCTGCCTCCAGAGCCACAAAAATATTGCCATGTACCTTGGTGGGAACATGGAAAGCTGTAATAAATCCATACTATCCATGGAAACACACTGCATTTCTTTTCCCTTACAAAAGGAATGCTAAAAGATCTTAAATGCCAGGGTAAAACTGCACTGAGGGTTTGAGTATTTTCCAAGGCCACCTCCCATAATTAAGGATTACTTATAATTACTTTCACTGCCTTAACTGGGAAACAACTGAATTTGCACCAAAGCTTTTCAGTAGCTCCATATCTTCTCCAGCAACATCATATACTTACAACAAAGTATGCAAAACAAAGGGATACTGTCACCATTCCAACTTTTACCCTCAGTTTTAACTATTTGAAATACAAAAACCCATTTCCTTCTATTTTATTTCTTTTGAATAGAAATAATACAGAAAACTCAAGATACAAGAGAAGCTGTGGCATTCGGAAGTTGTAACTACAAGTGTGGAATACAAATGCCGACAGCAACGATGTTTGAATTTGGTATCACATGAGTCTGGTCCTGCCCCTTGTCCTTTGATTTTACACTTTCATTGCATACTTTCTTATAAAACTCCAAAACTGCACTCTTCAGTATGGAAAAAAAATCACTGCCACACTGTCTTCTAGAGAATGTACAGCTCCAGAAACAGCAGGTGGGGCAGAGGATCTCTCAGTGTTTTCGCAGAGAAGCAGGCAGAACAATCAGAAGCAGCAGCGTGCATTTCTGGGTGGCAGAGATGCGCTTAAGTAGCACACCTGGACTTGCTAGGAGCAACAGGGCTGTTCTTTAGTAAAGGTTTCCTATGCCAGTTTCAGCTGGTGCTGCTGAGGAAGGAAAAACTCCTGCTCCTCCCTTACCACCAGCAACCCACTCTTGCTCACATGATACCCTTCCTCTGTGCCTGGCTGCCACAGGCTGGATTTGATCTTGTGCTATAGAAAAAAAACCAATAAAACACAAAAAAAACACACAGGAAAGAGGCACCGAAACACAGCACTTCTGCTGAGTTCCTTCCCCTGGGGTCAGCTCCAGCCTCACAGAGACCCATGTTTAAGGGAGCCACAGGAGAGGAAAACAGCCAAGTGCACACAAGTCGGAGCACAGGATGTCCTTTCCCATTAACAGTCACTGTAACATTATGGCTTCATTTACTCTTCTATTTTTCACATTGCCAAAACCAGGGATGCACACTCAGCTGTGACATTTATCTGACTCAGTGGCCTTTCAGCCCGGATCATCCACCCTGCATGGGTGCAGAGAGCTGCTGTGCCCTGAACTCGCCTCCACGAGCATCCAGGGATACAGGGGGGCACAGAGGGAAGAACCCCACTCCATGCTTCTGGCAGGCTTGGCTCACACTGGAGGGAAGCAGAGCAGAGCAGCTGCCAGCTACAGCTGCACCTGGGAGGAGGCTGCAGGGAGCACTGCACTGTTTCCTTCCCTGTGCCCTCCAGCAGGGCTGAATCCTTCTCATCCCCAGCAGCCTGCTATGGACACAGCACCACTGAGCACTGCCAGGCTCCTCCCAGCCTCCAAGCTGGGTGCAGTACTTGGCTTTCCAAAAAGCAACCCCAGCACCTTGCACCTGCTCAGCTTAAACTTGGTGGATTATCTGACTCGGCAAACAGCTGATTATTAAAAGTTCAAGGCCAACAGCTGTTTTTTGGTAGTTGTTTTTTGTGGGTTTTTCATCATCTCAAACTTCAGCATTAGATTTTTAACTTACATAAAACTCAAGGCAGCTGTGCTTTAGATAAGCTTACCACACGGTTTCTATTATCAAACATTTTTAAACCTTAGGCAACCACAACAGAAGAGATACCAAAGCAGATCTGCAATAGCTTCGGTACCCATCTTGTTGTGCCATGACCAGAGGTGACCACATCATTGCCATGCAAGGAACACCAACTGCCATCAGTCCTCCTCCCCTTCCCACTGCAAAACCACAGCTTCCCAACTGCTTGCTATCCTCAGAAAAGAAACTGGAGATCAACAGTTTTGGGAGCAGCTGGGTTTGGTCACTTTTCCTGTCTACGTTTTGATTACTTTGGGGGAGGGGGAGGTCTGGGAGGTTCACAGACTCATAGAATGGCCTAGGTTGAAAAGGACCACAATGTTCATCTAATTTCAACCCCCTGCTATGTGCAGGGTCACCAACCAGCAGACCAGGCTGCCCAGAGACACATCCAGCCTGGCCTTGGATGCCTGCAGGGATGGGGCATCCACAGCCTCCTTGGGCAACCTGTTCCAGTGCTTCACCACCCTCTGGGTGAAAAACTTCCTCCTAATATCCAACCTAAACCTCCCCTGTCTCACTTTAAAACCATTCCCCCTTGTCCTATCACTACCAACCCTCGTAAGCAGCCGTTCCCCCCTCCTGTTTATATGCTCCCTTCAAGTACTGGAAGGCCACAATGAGGTCTCCCCGCAGCCTTCTCCAAGTTAAACAGACCCAATTCCCTCAATCTTTCCTCACAGGAGAGGTGCTCCAGCCCTCTGATCATCTCAGTGCCCTCCTCTGGACCCGCTCTAAGAGCTCCACGTCCTTCCTGTACTGGGGGCTCCAGACCTGGACGCAGCACTGCAGATGGGGCCTCTCGAGAACTGAGCAGAGGGGGACAATCACCTCCCTGTCCCTGCTGGCCAACCCTTTTTTAAGGCAGCCCAGAACACAGTTGGCCTGCCTTACACTCTGCTGGCTCATGTCCAGCTGCTGCTTCTGATGGTCAGAATACTTCCATGGGGCACTGGGCTTATGAATGAAAAGGCTTCGACAAAACACAACCAGGTGTGCCATGAGTTAGCACATGTTAGCACAGTGAAACATCCTGAAAAATGAAGAAGTCAAGACTCCAAAAAGCTGGAAACATATGCTTCTTTCCTATGGAGAATGCTTTTCATTATTTACCTCTAATATCTGAATTAAACAGCAGTTTTCAATTTAAATTGGATTTGCTGAATAGCCAAGTCAGCTAAATCCCCACTTGCCCAGCACACCAGTGGTGTGCAATAGCCAGGAGAGGTGTTTTGCACATCAGGTCATTTTGCATGCTCAATTTATTGAAACACACTACATAAATTTCAAAACAAGGCATTAAAGCATTGGTATGGATTAGAGACTTACACAAATTAGTCATCTGCTTTCCGTTCTGCATAATATCACAGTGCTAACTCCCTACTGAAGGTCCAGGTAGTTTCTTTCAATAAATCCTATTTTTAAAATCCCAAAATGCAAAGTCGATATTGATCAAATTCTTCCAAACCTGATATTATAGTTGTAATTTCCAAAAGCTACCAGCTATTAGCATCAGGTTGGACTGCTGTTTACTTTAATTTTGTTCATTTCAAGCCCACCTGCTTTGGCTTCATATAAAGGAACAGTTCTCATCTCAAGCTGCAAATAATTAAAGTCGAGGATAATGTGATAAAACCAACAAGCTGTAATTATAATGATTAGAAAGAAAAAAAAGCTGCTTGAACATGGTTTTGTTTTACTTCAAAATAGCCACTACTTCCTTTAGAAAAAAAATCTAAGTCGACTTAATAAAGTTAAAACTATTACATAGAAATTGAAACAGAATGCTTTGTTGGGATATGTGTAACAATGGGACCTACGCTGTTATTTCCATTCCTCATTTACTCAAGAGCCAGAAGTTACCATGAAGAGAAGTGAAATCTATGAATTAAGCAACAGAAGAGCCTAAGCTTCTTATTTTTTCCAATGGAGCACGCCCCTGCACAGAACTTCCCTGTTCTACAGCAATGTTTCTTCACTATTTTCTCCTTCCTCATATTCCAGCATCCCCATACCACCCTGTGACACTATTTCACCAGTCAAGCTGTCAAAACACTTTTAACTTGATATCCTAAACAGTCAAACTTGCATTCTGCCTGCACCCAGACAGCAAACCCAGCTCTTTTCCTAAGAACTCCCATAAGAGTGGGAAGAACAGGCACTCATCACAGCTTGTGCAGAATATCCTGTTTTGCTCTTGATTAAAGATCACAGGAATGACAGCACCAGGCTGGCTGCTGGGTTGGGCGGTACACTGAGATGGCTCCTTTGGGAACAGTCAGGAACTGAACTATTTAGAATCCTGTGCTTTGTTTGTCCTTCCTTTAGGCAAGAAGAAGATAAAAATGCTTTATAACACTGTACCATCACAACACAAACCAAGTGAATGAGTAAACAGACGCCTTGACCCGTAAAACATTCTGTCTGCTAAGTCTGAGAAGGAAAGGTGTGTAACACAACAGTGCAGCTGCAGTGCCATGCAAGGACAGCAAGGACAGACAGTGATGAGCAGGAGCCCAGCTTTCCTCCTCCACTAAGAAACAAAGCATTTGCTTTCACAAGCAGAGCTACCAATAGTACCATGAATGATCTACTTCACACGATGTTCACAAGTTAATTCACAAATCACAGAATTGCTCAGGTTGGAAAAGAACTTCAAGATCATCAAGTCCAACCTCAACCTAACCATACTACCCTAACAACCCACTGTTAAATCATATTCCTGAGCACCACAACCAGAGGGTAACACCACACCCAGATGTGACACACTAAAGCTAAGCATTTGGGGTTGGACAGTCTGGAAAACACAGATGCAGTAAGAGGGAAAAGGAAGTGGGATCTCTAACTCCAAAACGTGAGAGCCCCAACTCCTTCTGACTAACACTGCCAGCATCCATCTCCTCAGGCAGCAGTCTTTGTTCTCCAGAACTAAAACTCTCCCCAGAATCCATCTGTAAGGCAGTTTACAATATGTCAAGCTTTAGTTTGTTAAATCCACCTGTTTTAAGTACAGTTCTCCAGTACATCCTTTTTTTTTTTTCACTACAGGGAGCAGCCTTTTGAAAAAATGGAGCAGAGCTGATGAATGAAAACAGTGCCAGACAGCAGCCTGCTGATCTCCTATCTCTAACAGCTCAGCAAATCTCGTGGCAAAGATTTCTGCTTGACTGTTCTTTGCTTTTCCTCCATCCCCACACACACACACACCCACCCACACACAGTAAGGGCTGCCCAAATATTGTGACAAACACCAGAGAACAAACCTTTGCTGTGAGATCTGCTGGATTGTTTGCTGCTCTCTACGCTCGATCTCTCTCTCCGTCTTTATTAACTGGGGAAGACTCGGAATAAAAACCTGCAAAAGTTATAGGGAAGGCAGATTATGTGTCTCATCTGTGAGAGTGGCCACGACAAGCATGTAAACACAGTCCTGGAGGACTTCAGGTTCGTGGTTTGATCCAAATTTCATAATCTAAAAGCGAGGGGTGTGGGAGGACAGTGTGGTATATAAGAATGGAGGAATTCAATGCTGTAATACAAACATATTTAGCTTAAGCACTGCTCACTTCACTAGCAGGAACTTTCATGTTCTTTTTCTCAAATCCCTGTAGCATTACCGACGTTAAGGCTGTCTGCAGAGCCAGTGACATACACACAGCCTGCCTGCCCTGCTCTTACACAACTCTCTTCAATTTGATTTTGAAACCCAACAGGGAAATTTTTAAATGGGGAAATGCACCGTGTTGGTTTGGGTTTTTTTTTCCCATAAAAAGAATATCTGGAAATAACAGCTTCATCTTTGAGCAAAACAGCTCCCACTGAGCCCAGAAACAGGGCAATGGTTTCCTCTAGACAGATCTAAGTCACAGCTCACTGAACTGAAGTGTTATGCACCAGCTTTTACTTACAAAGCACAGCACAATGACTTAAACACACACAAGGAAAGTAACAAAGCCAATTCCACTCCTCTTTTCGTAAGAATTCAGCTCGTACCATGACTGAACAGACTGCTTTTCTAAAACAGCTCGCACACATTTTTGTGGTTTAGGTAACTGATAACTGGGTTGCAAACTTCAGGAGCTGCAGCTCTGGAGCAAAAAAAAAAAAAAAAAAGCATAAAAAATGATGTTTGTCTGAAGAGGCTGTTCTAAAAACAAACTTTCAAATGATAGAGCATATTGTCTCCCATTTCCAGACACTACTTTCAACCCATTAAAATAGGTTTAGAAATTTCCTGAACATTTACCCACAAGAGACTGAAGTTTTAAATCATGTATCACTCAGAAAAAGAACCCAGCATCATATCAACTGTGGAAAAAAAGGAATTATTGATGTTATGCAGCTGTAAACTTTATTCTCACTGAGAGATTTCACCAACACAGCCACCATCACACTGCCAGGAAACCAAGCTACAGCTCTGTTAGAGAGAAACTCAGCTGTCACCATAATTATACTTAAAAGGTGGCACTGCAGTAAATTTACATATTTCTCTTGCTATTTTGCAAGAGAGGCAGCCATGGCATTTATCACAGTGCAATCAGTCCTGAGGACATCTGTAGCTATTTGTGTCTTAGCAACAACAGTTGCTGGAGTAACCTGCTCAAAAAAAAATCATTAAGGAAAGAATGAAGTACTGGATATTTGAGATTCTTTACTCAGGAAAAAAAGTTTAAACCACTGTGTTCAATGCTCAGCAACTGTTGCTGTTTCTAATTAAGCACACTCATTATACCATTCCCTCCCATAGCATCAGCGCTGCTGGCATTGGCAGTGGCAGCACCTCCAGTGCCGTGTTGCCTTCGGGCACAGCTGTGGGATCCCTGTGCTCAAAGGACTGTGGAGGAGACATCCCTGCCTTGCCCTCTATCTCCAACACTGATGTGTTTCCCATGAAGCACAGAATGGTTGGGTTGGAAGTGACCTCAGAGCCCACCCAGCCCAAACCCCTGCTGTGGGCTGGGTGCCCCCCGCTAGGTTGGGCTGCCCAGGGCCCATCCATGGCCTCTGGCACCTCCAGGGATGGGGCACCCACAGCTCTGTGTTAGCTGCTGAGCAGGGCTGGTGATGGAGCAGTGAAGGCCACAGGTAAAGCTGATACATTCAATGTCTTTCTTACTTCAGGCTTTACTGTCAAGGCCTGCTCTCAGATCTTCCAAGTCCTTGTGCTCAGTGGCAGGGCTGGGAGGAGGAGAGCAGCTGTACAGACAGCACAGCTGGTGACCCTGGGGCCAGTTCTCTCAGGAAGCTCTGCTGGAGGCTGCAGCGAAGGTCATTGCTTCCCACTTAGGGAGTGTATGTGAGCCAAGGCTCGTACCTTGGGTGCCCACTTGAGCACCAGTGCAGCTGAGCTGTGGGCTGTGCCTAGACAGGCACCTGTCACCAACCCACAACCTGATGTCCCAGGCAGCCACAGAGCAGAGCTATCAGCACAGGGCCACCTGGCACAGGCTGCTGCTTGGCAGTGGCTGCTGTTTCCAAACCTGAGTCTGAAACTGATGTGATTTCTCAGCCTGATCTCAAGTCTGCCCTAATGTGGGCCCCTCTGCAGACCTCTTGCCTTCATCCAGCTTGTCCCATTCACCGTTTAGGTGTTGAGGGAGGTATCCTTGCTGGTGAGGATGCTGCTGCTGCTGCCTTGCTGTCACACTCAGTACTCCTTCCCCAGGGGTTAGCATGTCCCTGCTGCTCCCTGACACGATCAATGGTACAAAAATATTAGGTTAGAGCATGCCATAAAAAAGCCTGCATCCATACGTGTTCATAAGACCAAACAAATGGAAGGAGGAGGGGGCCAATGTCATGGCAGGGGTTAAGGGTGCTCTCAACTTCTGAAAGGTCATATCAGTACAGGGAGATCACTGATGACTGAAAAAGAGCAAACGTGCCCTTCAAAACAAGCAATAAGGGAAATACAGGCCACGCAGAGTTTCCTTTATGGGTCAGAGGACTGCAGAGCAAATCTAAATGGAGACCATTCCCACAACTTGAAGTGCAAGAAAGTGCCTGGGAATAGACAGAATGGGTTCACCAAAAGCAAATGCTTCCTGACCAACCTGACTGCCATTCCTGACGAGAGGCAGATTGACTCTGTGGAAGAAGAAAGCTGTAAATATTCTGTAACTTGATTTTAGTAACGCAAAGTCACTCAGCATACTTGCAAATAAACAGGGCAGGTAAAACTATGAACAGATGGATAAAAAACTCTCTGGACTGTCAAGTTCACAGTACAGCAATTAGGGTCTACAATTTAACTGGTGGTTAAAGCAACCTACAAGAGCAGTTACATGAAGCAACGTGAGCATTTTGATCATGAGCAAGGTTATGGGACAGAATACTCTTTCACCCTCCCTGTGGATGACAACAAGCTGAAGCTCAAATGCCTGAAAAGCCAAAACTGCAAGAACTGTGACATGCTGCAAGTGTGGGCTGGCAGAAACCCTCCAGCATTCAACACAGACAAGTACAGTGTGCTGAACCAGGGATGCAGTAACCCCAAGCAGCAGGGCTGGGATCCAACTGGAAGGTCACAGATAAGCAGAAAAGGAACTGGAGATCCTGGTGGACAAAAAGTTGAACAAGAGTCACCTGTAAGCCCTAGCATCAATGAAAGCTACCTTCTTCTACTGCTTCAGGCACCATGTGAAACAGGTCCTTTACCCTTTTGGTATGTTGCTTAACTCCACGAGGAAACAAACAAGATCAAGAAGATATCTTCATTACTGTGAATACACTTTCCTTCAGATCTTATTGTTGAGAATTAATTCCTATCCACACAACAAATAAATCCTAGCAAAAGCAATGCTGCATGTTCTGAAGTTTCTGACTACTGTAGGCTTAAATCTGGACTGCAAAATGAACGTGGACAAATTAAGCACTAAGTTTTTGTTTTACTAATATATTTATAACTAACTGAGTCACAGCAAGTGGTAGCACGTATTTGATATCTAACTCACACCAGTTGCAAAGTGAACCACATTACACAAACTACCGCAGAGGTTATAAAAACTGTTTAGCCTTACACTCTGTTAAGCTGCAATCAGATTTCCTTAACAGCTGGGCTGAGCACAACCCATTTTTGCAGCTCAGCATGCTCTGTTAGCTGTGTCACTTGTGACTGCATGCCCACTCCCAGCTGTGACTAACAGGACTGGAGTTCTGGGAGAAGCACCAACACCCTCAGCCTCACCTCCTGCTCTTTCTCTTCTGCAAGCAACAGAATCACAGAATGGTTGGGTAGGATGGAACCTTGAAGTCCCCCAAACCCTGCCATGGTCTTGTTGCCCCCCTCTAGGTCGGATATCCTCTTACTCACCTAATGCAAAGGTTGTCTTTGAAAAACAACAGCCCACAATGTTTTCTGCTGTCTTTTATCTCCAAAAGCTGTATCATTGACTTATCTGGGGTTTTTGGCTTCCTTCAGGCCGGTTAAGTCTAAGTATTCTTCATTTCCTGGCTTAAAAAGTATCTTTTTTCTTCATATCTGAAAATGCCAACCTAGCAGCAAGCTTGGCATGGCAGAGAGAAAGAATGGGTTCATTGGAAAAAGAAAAAAATGCTTGTCTGCATAGCTCTCCAGAATACTGGGAAGGTAACACAGAAAAGAAGTATTTCTTATTACCTTTGAGCCCCTTTATCATCCACAAAGGTGAACTTCTCTCCCTGAGCCCCAAAAGTTTTGGATGGACTGAAAACAAAGGTTTAACACACAGAAAAACCAAGGCAATGGCGAATGAAGTTTCAAGAACTCTTACAGTGGTACTGAACAAAATTATTGCAAATGAGACCAAACTTCCGTGCAAAACTCTAAAGCCTTGAATTCAACAGAATTGTTTTCTCTGACAGTATTTTCCCCAATTCACATACGAGAAAAAAATATGTTTTTACCAGAAGTGTGGGGAAACTTTTTCTAGTAAACCTATGATTAGCCTATTTCAGAATACTGCCACACAGTTCTGAAAAGAGCTGACATTTTCCTCTGTTCTGAAAAGTAATTAATCACCTATTTTTCCAAACGATACTCATACTGAATATGCAGTATTCTTTGTTCATCTCAAATCACTTGTAATTAAGGAAGAATTTTCTTATGCTTTCCCAAATACAGGAGGGCAACCAAAACCATCATGGAAAAGAAATTAGCAAAAGACTATTCTGTAAAATCTTCAAAAGGAAGTTACTGGGATGGGAGAACAGCTTTCTAGATAGGCCTAAACTTCAGGACAGACCATCTGCTGCAGAACTGAACTACCATTTAATTGCCTCTGAAATTGGATGACCCACATTCTTAATTCCAAAGTTTATCTAAGAGATTAAAAAAGATCCCAGAACGATTCCTTCCTTGCACTGAAAAAGCAGCAAAGACATGCTGTGTTTTCTTCCCACAGCACTATTCTCAACACCAGGTTTGGTTAACATGTTAGGAAGGAATGTGACTCCATGCAGCACCACCTGAGCTGAAGTTCCAGATGCAGCTGTAAGATGGAAGAAAAAATTGGAAGTTACTCCTCTGGGACAATGCTGATGAGCACCTTGCTTTGCTGCCCTTTAACAAATTAAAAACCTCTGGACAAACTAGGACAAAAGAAAAAAAAAGGAATAAATTAAAGATAAGACAAAGCAAGGAAAAGCTGAAAAATGCCTCCTTCAATTTAGAACTACCCATTGTGCACTGCTGGTCATGGTTCAGGTGATCAAAGAAAACGAGCTGCTGCTAAAGACAGCAGTGCCTGGAGGTGGGTTGCCTGTAAGCACTGCTGGCTGTGAGATCATACAGAAAATATCAAATCCTCACAGTTCCCTTTAAGGCACTCAGAAATTTCCCTGCACTCCTTCCTGACAGGTCCTTGTACATTTGCAGGGCAGAAATTTAAAATATTCCTATTTCTGACAAATAAGAATACTGGCACTGTGTTACTCATGTCCATCCTCAAATAACAACTGCTGTAAATTTTGAATCTTGATGCATAATGTGACTCACACAAAAACAGACTACTTTCAGGTTCTTCATTACTTAACAAACCACAACAGTATGTGCACCCATTTATAGCTATCCTTCAGTACATGAAAGCTAGGACACAGTACACTGAATTTGCTGGAGAGATACTCCAACTCATTAACAAAACACGGAAACCCTTTTAATAAAACACAGACATAATGAATTCAAAACCCACCCAAACACCTCAACTTCTACCAGGCAGAATTTTGAGAAGCTATAAATCCTTCAGAAGTCAGTAATTACTTGGGAATTATTACAAAGTTGCACACATCTATGATAGGGAAGTGAGAGTTTTGCAATTCAGTCCGTCCCATCAACCAACAACACACAGTTACCAAGGTGCCACAATTGCCACTGAGTTGCATGGAAGAGCTGAGATACAGGCAAAAGCCACAGAAGGACACCATGCACTACTTGTAGCGGCTTGTGCACTGCTACACCTTCACCTCAGCTGCCTTTTAAAGGTTACAAGTGAGAATGAAGCTGCCTAATGTTGGCCTTTTAGTGAAAACTGGACTGCAGAACTGCATAAGCGCAAAGTAACACACAGAGATGATTTTAAAAAAATCACAAAGGTTAATAGGTACACAGTTAGGTATGTAGGCCCGTAGCTTTGCGAACTGAGCAAACTAAATAATCTTTATGCATTTTTTAAGCTGTTAATTATGAAAACAGTGACTTGAGGCAGGCAGATTGCTGTGATTCTGAACAAAAGCCTATCTCATTGGTACAATGAATTTAGGATAATCTGAAAAAAGTCATGGAACCAAATAACCAAGGCAGATGACAACTGCACAAATCTTATCCTAATAGCAAATATGATTGAGTTTTAATTGCAGTCTGGAAATTACCAGGCTACAGACTAAGTGCATCACAGGAACAAAAGTAGAGCTAGCTCCATACAGAAAAAGAGGCCTGGTATGATGATCCATCTATCCATCTGACTTACTGTAGATACTCCACATCAAGGAGAGCTTCAGCATGGAAGCAATTTAGCCTCACCATGCACTAGAAGCCAAATAAGGCACTCTACCACAGAGCTGGCTCCACATAAAGCTTCAGCAATTCTGCACAGCAAGCATTACACTACAGAGAGGTGGTGGATGTCCCATCCCCAGAGGTATTCAAGGTTAGACTGGATGGGGCTCTGAGCAACCTGATCGAGCTGTAAATGTCCCTGTGTGTGCACCACAGAGGAGTTGAAGCAGGTGATGACCTTTAAAGAGCCCATCCAACTCAAACTATTCTATGATTCTACAAACCAGGAATATCAGAAGAGCTGATCTGAGTCCAACACAGCTATGAAGCCCAGCAGATCACGGCATTGCCAACCCCAAACACATCCTCTTGGAAATGTCTGCACAAGTTCTGGTGCGAGCCCATACCAAACCCATCCAGACAAAATCGTGCAGGTATGTTTACAGATAATAAGAACATACCCAGACAATGCCAACAAAGCTGGTAACAGGGCTAAAGACATGACCTAAAAGAGAACACTTGGGTTGTCCCAAGTCCCAGTCTGGAAGAGAAGAGGCCAAGAGACGGCCTCAATGCTCCCTGCAGCTTCCTGGGGTGAGGAGGTACAGGGGAAGGCATTGGTCTCTTCTCTCTACAACCAGTGGCAGGACATGTGGGAAGAGCACAAAGCTGCACAAGGGGAGGTTCAGACTGGACATTAGGAGAAATTTCTTCTCCAGGAGGCTGGTCAAACACTGGGACAGGCTTCCTAGCAGGACGGTTGATGTCCCATTCCTGCTGGTGTTCAAGAGGCATTTGGGTAATGCCCTCAATGGTATGCTTTAGCTTTTGGTTAGCCCTGAAATGGTTGGGTGGTTGGACGAGATGATCTGTGGGGTGACCTCACTGCTGCCTTCCGGTACTTAAAGTGTTTATAAACAAGATGGAAATTGGCTTTTTATATGGTATAAAAGTGAAGATCAAGGGGAACAGTTTCAAATTAAAAGAGGGGAGATTTAGGTTAGATGTGAGGAGAAATTCTTTGCTCAGACACTGCTGCCCAGAGCTGTGGATGCCCCACTCCTGGAGGTGTCCCAGGCCAAGGATGGGCCCTGAGCAGCCCAACCTAGTGGGGGCACTCAGCCACGGCAAGGGTTTGGGCTGGGGGGGGGGAGGGGGGTGGTTGAGGTCCCTTCTAACCCAACTATTCTGTGATTCTGTTATCAATATGGTCTTGTCCAAAGGAATTATTCTATTAATTGCCTCCCTGCAAAGCCGCCACAGGCTGAGCAAGGCTGCCTTGAGCCGGAGCTCCACACAGCTGATGGCCGTGCAGACGATCCACGAGGCCCAGGCACACCGCAGGCCGTGCTCCCCGGTTACCTCACAAACCGTTCCTCACTCCCGAGCTCAGGGAGCCGGACAGCCTCTTCCCACAGCTCTCGGATGCTCCCCAGCGCCCTCAGGAGGCACCGGGACTGCCAGGAGCACCACTCCGGGCTGGGCCAGCGGTACCCCGCGGCCGAGTGCTGGGCTCTAACCCGACGCCATCGCCCGAGCGGCCCTGGGCACCTCCTCAGGCCCGCGGGAAAAGCGGTAACGGAGCCACGCGCTCCTCCCGCCCCCCCGAGCCGCGGCCCGTTGGGCCTGAAGGACCGGAGAGGCGGCGGGGCTGAACGGCAGAGGTCCCGCGTAGCGCAGCCGGGCACACTCGACGATCTCTTACCGAGAAGCGGCCCCACAGCCGCGCCCGGGAACGCGTCCCGCATCCGACATGGCAGCGGCGGCCCCACGGCTCCGCAGCCGCAGCGCGACCCGGAAGCAGAACGCGGCTGCACCGGAAGTGACGTCACCGCCACCCGAGGGCCGAGGCCGTGCGCGCCAGGGGCGGCTGAGGGGAGGCTGAGGGGCAGCTGAGGGGAGGCGGGGCGTTTATCGCTGCGCCGCGCTTCTGTCTTTATTATCTCTTGGTACGGGCGTTGCGATAGCAGTTATGTGAAATAACTTGTCACTTTTCGGCCTGAATGTTAAAGCCGCGCGGTACGGTGCATGTGGAAAACTTCCCGTGTGTGTAGGTCACCGGCTGGGGGTTTCCTCAGGTTTGGCTTCTTGGCAGCTCAGATGTGCTTCAGAAGTGGTGGGGTTTTTTAACAGGTCAAAACTTGCTGATTTTGCTTCAGTGTCACCTTTTGTGATGATTCATGTGGTGATAGAGAGAAAACAAAAACAGCAAAAGGAGCGAGAATACGCCATCAAATCAGTTTCGTGTGGTATCAAAGCATTTAAGTGTAAATACAGAAAGATGAGGAGAAAGGAGACCTTAAAGGCAATGCATTTGGGAAACGCTTTATTTAGAAGAACATTTGAGGATTCCTTTCATTGCAGATCAAAACCGTGTCCTGCAACACTGCTGTAAAACAAGTAATTCCAGGAACAGAAGTAGAAGGTCAAACTTCTTTTAAAATGCCTTTTTGCTGACTTAATTATTGCAACATAGTCTCGTGAAGAGTCCTCAGAGTTCTTTCACTGTTTAACCTTTCCCTTAGAAGCAAGTTTACATTCGTTCTTTGGATCTCATGCTTGCCTTGCAGTTGGTTTCTGTGGAGTATTTGCCTTCTGTGTGTATTTACAAACAGTAAGTAACCCAAACTGTACATTCCGCTGCAAGTTTCCCAGCATTCTATAGAAGAAGACCATGAACTTACACATTTCTACACAAAACAATCCCTTTCCATTTCCTCCAAGAGTTGCCAAACTTGAGCTGTCCAGTGCTCTAGCAGCTGTGAAGCAAGAGATCTACTGTCATGTGGGTAGTGAGGAGAAAAGCTTTTCCAACCAGAATGTGCCATTTCAGGAGGGCAAAATACAGAAGCACATTCCTCCAGCTCCCAGGATTTAGGCTTTTAAATGAAGTATTATGATCCTTGCTGTGCACTGGGTGACTGCAGATATGGAGCAAAGCTTTGAACGTGGCCGAGGGACATGACCAGGCAAAAGTCTCTGCAAAATGATGCCAGCAGAGTACAGAACCAGGAGGGACCGCATTTGACTTATGATCACATTCTGCCCTCTGCCTGGTACAGGACCTGGAGTGCACAGCTCACCATCAGGGGTGACATTAAAAAGAAAAAAGCATTTTAGTTCTTTTGCTCATTTACACACATAAGCACAAAAGCTGCTCGAGGAGCTGCAGGAGGTACAGCTGAAGGACACCCATCTTCACTGAAACATAGACAGGTCTGATAGTAATGTTGGTCCTATATTTGGAAAGCTCATCTTTCACCTTCTCCTCATAACTGGTGGGCATACGAAGGCTGCTGACAATGCATATAAATCACGAGTATTGCCATGTCAGATAGACTTTTCTCATATTACCACCCAGATTCTCCCATGTAGTTTGAGGAACCAAAAAAATTATTGTTAAAAACAAGTAGCTTCCCTTCCTTGCCCTGCCCAATTTCCTGTGCAGGATTGAGTAATTACAGTCAGAAAAAGAAACCTCAATTGTCTCATGACTTGTAACAGAAATGGGCACCCCTGGAAAACTACCCTAGGGCCCTGCTGGCTGCTGCCAGCCCTGAGTGAGGAGTCTCAAGTCTTTCACAATTGCATGAATTACATCTCTGCAAAGGGCACTGCATCACTATGCATCACTGATTTACTCAGAAAGTGCCGTGACCCAACCTAATACTTCAATTGTGGTAGATTATCAAGAACCAGTCAGCTTCTTTTCTTCATAGCAGAAATAAAAAGGCTAGAGGAAGGACAATGCACAGTTGCTTTTTACAATCCTCATTTAAATAAATAAGAACAAAGATAGAGAAGCATTTGAAGTTTTTTGTCTTCTCCTAATAATGCCCATGCTGACAGCAGTCTTCTGTTACCCAGAGCATCCAAAATGAGGTGGGATCTCCACAGGCACAAAATTACCAGCCAGCCAAAAACTATCAATCTGAGTGCAAGAGGCCACTTACTTTTCAGTTCTGCAATCATACAAGAAAGCAGGGCAGGCAGCAGCCCCCTTTGGGGAGCTGATTTGGGATGGGGGCTGAGGCACTGCCAATTTCTCTTCCTTGTGTTGCCTTTGTCCAGTGACTTGTCTGTTACAAAAGCTGTGAGCAAAGACAGTTCATAACAGCTGCTCAGAAATATTACTTGATTATGTTAGCAGCTCAGCATGTTCAACCAGGTTGTTTAGAAGTCTTACAGCTCCGATCCTGGGCTTTTCCTGGAAGCTGAGCAGGCAAAGGACCAGGCATGGTGCTATCAGGGCTGACATAATGTATAATTTCAGTGTACTTTGCTCATTGCAGACACTCACTGCATTTCTTTCAGGTAAAAGCAGATTGCCTGAGCTGCTCTCAGTGCCCACAATGCAGACAGAAGGTGCTTTTCTCACAGATTTTTGCAAGTTTCAGTTCTGCCAGTTGAGAGTGATAGAAGAAATCATAGAACGACAGAGGTTGGAAGGGAAATCTGAGTCCACCTGGTCCAAACCCTGCTTCAGTAGGGACACCCAGAGCCTCTTCCCCAGCACCACATCCATTTGGCTTACAAAAATCTCCAAGGAGAAGATTCTCTGGGCAGCCTGTGCCAGTGCTCCGTCAGCCTCACATTAAAAAGTTCTCCCTAATGTTCAGGGTGAACCTCCTTTCTTCCAGTTTATGCACATTGCCTCCTGTCCTGTCACAAATGGGTGTTCATTCTTCTGTCTAACAAGAAAAATGAAAAGTAATATTCTGATCCTGTCATGTCCCTCTGTGCCTTCGTTTGAGAAAAGATGAGTGACTCATTTGTGCACTTCAGTCTCTGCAATCAAAACCGACTGACCTAGAATCCAATGGCATCCTCTTGGTGAATGGTGCCCTCAATCACCGTATCTGTGGTTTGCCTGGAGCACTTGCGACTCCCTTTCATGCTTTTCAGATTTTGTGATACGTGCTTCTGGAACTTCTTGGTGAGGAAGCAGTAGATGACTGGGTCCAACACGCAGTTCATACTCATGAGGCACAAAGTCACCTGGTGAGCATCATTGAGCCGCTGGCGCAAGGGACGGTTTTCCTTCTCCCATTGCTCCAGAACAGTCAGTGTCCAGGGCAGGTCCACAATGTGATGAGGCACAAAACTTATGATGAACACAACCAGCACAGTGCAAACCATCCAGAGTGCCCTTTGCTTTACATGAGCGTTCTTCCGCTGCTGCCCTGATTTGGAAAACAGGGTCCTGATAATGATGATGTTCCAAGCTAGGATAAATAGGAAAATGATGTAGAAGAGGGTGCAGATGATGACATGAATGGCAAGAACAGGTGTAACATCACCAGTAGAGTCATAGTGCTCAAAGCAACGTGTATAATTATTTGAGCCACATTTCTCCACATTCATATTATCATCAAAAAAATAATACAAAGCACCGCCCACTGTTATGATCCAGATAGCTGCTGATAGAAAGATACCCCTTCTCTGGGCGGTGAACTGAGCTGCTTTAATGGGGTTCGTCACAGCTTGGTAACGGTTGTATGTAATGACCATCAGGAAGGCAACAGAAGCGTAGGTGTTCACAAAAAATAAACAGCCAGCCACATTACAGAGGAACTTGGGCATGATCCAGTCCCCGTGGTGGTAATAGTAAACAATCCACATTGGCATTGTAACCAGGAAGAGCAGGTCAGCTATTGTCAGGTTCAGCATAAATATCTTGATTTCATTGAGTTTCTTGGTGGGGTAAATACGGCAGAAAATCCAAAGCACGTAGGAGTTGGCGACAAAGCCCAGAATGAAAACGATGCTGTAGAAAACAGTGAAGAGGCTGTAGCGAAACTCAGAGTCTATTGGGCACTGATTGCCTGCAGTATCATCTTTGCCCTCTCCAGACATCGTGCTGTTGAACGGACACATGTGAACCATGATTTCCTGCTGTAGCTTTTCTTCTTACCTGAAAATAAGAAGCATAAAATGAGCTGATTGGTATTGTACCATTGCTAAGCCAAAGCTCAGCTTTCAATTTCAGCTGTCTGGAACCACAGGTGTTTTGCCCTGTACCCTGGTTCAAGGTTCAGGCACCTACTCTGTCCCCTTGGGTCCTGTCATCTATCCCATTTCCTCATCATACTATCCTTATTTTTTGCTACAGTGCTGATCTCAGATCACCAATCTCAAAAGACTTCTGCATGAAGGTTCATATAACAGATAAAATCATCTCCTACTCTCCTCCCAGCTACACGGACCGAGCTTCTTCATCTTTTACTATCGGCATACAGGGTTTTCTTGATTCTTAGCTACAGTTCTCTTTCTTTAAAGCCTGCTAGTTTTTGGCTGTGCCCTCATTCTGAATGCAGGCTTTTCTCAAATCGATTTGGCTCTTTTTTTTTCCCCTATCATTCCTGCATCAAATACAATTGGAGCAGCAGCAGTTCTGTGCTTTCCACTGAAAGTAACTGACAGTCACTAAAGAGATTCCTTCAGGATTTTAATATTACCAGTCCCCACGTCAGTTAGTAGTTCTTCAGACCTTACATGCAGCTTTGGCATCAAATTTCTGCATCATCAGTATGATCTGTGTTCTTGTCTCAGGTCTGGGTGGGATTCAGACCGATCCCTTGCATACTCCAACCTGCTTATTTCACCATACGGAAGACATAAAGCCTGCTCTTCTCCCTAGCACCAGCGCCCTGTTTGACACTGCACAGGCACTAACATCTCCCAGGCCTGCAGATCTGCTGGTTTTTGCTCTTAGGAAGTTGGAGGAAGATGACTGACTATCGCAGAGTCGCTGCTTTGTTGTGGTGAGCCACCAAAAAGAGTGTGAGGCTGCTCATTCACATCACACAGGGCTTGTAACTAATCCAAGCCAACGCAGGGTTTGTAAAATGTGGAACATGGTGGTTTACCATGTAAATTCTGCCACCAGTCACAATGCCTAAACTTCCTGTGCAAATTACAAGGGCAAAGCCGAGTGCTGCGCATTGCAGTGTGCTTGCTGTGCTCTGCCAGCCCTATGGACACCAAGCGTTTCACAGCAAGCTTCCTCCTGGGCAAGCACCCTTCTGCCTCAAAACTGCATCTTCCCTAGCAGCAGGGGCATGAAACCCTCTCTGAGACACTTCTGTGCCCACATGCTGTTGGTTCCTCATTTGTGGCACTGCAATTTTCCTCTCCAAATAGGGAAGTCAGCTCTACCTCAGGAAAACTGCCCCTTTCCTCAGAACACTCTGCAAATACCTTTGTACTTCTTTGTACTTCCCAGCTGGGAGGAGAGGAAGGCAGCAATCACCTTCCCTAGCCTGTCCCTCCTTACTCCTCACAGATGCCTTATGGACATGACAACTCTGGATGCCCATGACTTGCCACGGGTCTTTCCCATTGCTGCTGGCTGCTCTGCTCCCTGTTCTGATTTTTGCAGGGCTCAAGGCAAGTCCTGCTGTTGTCTCCTGGCTCCATTTCTGCACCCTCATTTATAGATGAAAATTGCTCTCCTGCTCAATGGGGACCCACCCCAGGTAAAGACATGAGACAATTGGGAGGGTTTGCATCCCTGGCTCAGGGGGCAGCAGGCATAGACACTTCAGGCAAGGGGTGAAGAGAGACTCATGGGGACCTCTGTGCTTGATAGGCACTCTTCTAATGGCAGAATAAGAAGTAAAATGAAGTCCTAATTACCTAAGATCATTAGAAACCTCATGGTTGCTTCAAATCTGTATCCTAAACTCACTGTTCTGACTGGCTGCCACCTTCAGCAAATAGTTCTGCTATTTGGGGCTGGGATCTTTGATGTCACCCACAAAGTCAGTTTGGGCTCTGCCGCAGTGAAATCCCTCCACCCTGCATGTCTTCTGCTGCACGCTGGGGCTCTATGAACTTCCCTGCTTTTTCCAGACCAGCCCTCAGCTGCCGGATTGAGCAGACAGGTGCTAAGGAATTTAAAGCTCTGCATCCCCCACCTGCAAAGCCCAAGGAAGACAGGTTTGGGCTAAGGGGCTGCACTCTGACTGGAGAGATGAATCCAAGGATGTGCTCTAAGTTGTTAACTGTGCTCTGGCAAAGGTGCAGGATGGGCGGTAGGAGAGGACGATGCCTTCTACAGCTCTGGCAGGGCTTGGTCAAACTCAACTACCTTGGCAGTAGTTGGCTGTGCAGTGCCGATGCTGAGGTCCTTCAGGGATCTCAGGAGAGTTTTTCCCTTCTTGTTTGCCAAGCCAGATGTTCTACATCATGGCACCACTCCCCTCCAAACTTATTCAACACCAATTTTACTCTTCAGCCACAGCAACCATAGGGTCATCTCAGTTTCTCCTCTTGAGGCAGTTCCCCTTTATATAAAACACAAACGTTCTCTGTGCCAGCAGGAGGGAAAAGTGGTGGTCGAGTCCAGGCTGGCAACTATGGGTCCCATTCCCAGTTGCACCAAGCTGCTCATCCCTGGTAGCTGTAGCCCAAAGCCACTGCCCAGTACACTTGTGCACCAGCTGATAATCCCCAGTGCTTCCTATCATCAGGTCTACTGTGTGCAGAACTAGAGGTGGAAGTCACCAGCTGCACAGGAGAGTGGCTGGGACAAACACAGACTCTGGTCCCTGTCTCTCCAACGGGCCGTGCTCTCCCAGTAAGGATTCGCTGGCTGATGGCTACGACATCAGAAAAACATCTTTCAGCAGGAATAGCATCAAGAAAATCTCTTTTGGACTCACCACAAAGGGATTCAGTGCAATATGTCCATCTTCAGCTCTAATAGAAATCGGTGTCTTATTGAAGGTGCTCAGTCCTCTTCTAAGTTTTACATTCTTTGACCACGGTCTGAAAGGTCTCGAGGGCAGCTCTCAAGGAGAGGACACCAGACTGAAAGCAACTGCAACATGACTGCAGAGTCACTAAAGAGGAAATGTGTGACATCAGCTCAAAGGAAATGAGAAATAAAATAGCCTTGTAGAGGAAAGGCAATCAACCGCAGCAAAGATCTGGAAAGTCCTTAGAGCTGTTTCCTCAAAACATCTTCTGATTATCCCGAAAGAAGGCAGAGTTGGAATTTTCCTTTAAATGCAGAGCAGGAATCCACTCTTTGTCCCTGGGATCAGATAGCATTTGAACATCCTTCTTCTAAATAGATGAATGGCAGAAGCCAGAAGAGTTTTGACCCAATAACTCAAAGAAAAGGAAATGCCAGGAGACTCATATACTTCACAGACAGACTCATTCTCTACCAGAGTCTCCTTCACATTTGTGTTCGGTACAAACAGACCTAGGAATATAGCTAACCCACATCTCCTTTCATCTCAGGGACTTTCAGCAGGCACTGGGACACAACAGCATGTCAGACCTTCTCCTGGATCACTCGCCATCACATTCTGACCACCAGGATTGGGGCAGCCTGAGGAGCACTCATCGCAGGGATGCAAATCGATGCGGTGCTCAGGAGGATGCCAGTGACAAGCAAAACTGCAGGTACGGCCCCAGGTAGGCCAGCACATTCTGAATGCAGCTCCCATGCTGGGGGTTAATTACTCTGCCCTCCATGCAGGAGGCACTAGCAGTGCTGGGAAGGTGAACAAAAGGCCCCGATCCTCCTCGGAGCAGCCAGAGCCCATTTGTGTCCTGCCCATGACAGTAATTCTGGGAACTTAAATTAAAAACAAATTAAAAGCACTCCAGGGAGGCTGGCTGGCAACTGTGGCTTTGGACAGAGCAGCCAGTGAGGATATCTTGTCACGGGAGGAAGGGGACCATTAGCAAAGGCTGCAAAACTGCAAAACAAAGTGTGCTGTCCTGCACAGCCAAGTTCTTAGAGGAAATGAAAACCCAAGAGGTCTGGGGCTGGGGAGGAGTTCTGGTCAGAAATCACTCCCTGCTCTTCTGGGACTGCGCCACTGCTGTTTCTGAATGTGTGACATTGAATCCAGCCTTTAAATGCATGGTGGTTTCAGGAGCCCAACTTACAGAGCAGTCCGGGTCTTCCAGACCTGGGGAAGCTCACAAAGTCTGCCTGCACTGAATGCCATCTTGAACATGCCTTTAGTTTTATTATTAAAAAAAAAAGCAATCTAATCTTATTTATTTATTTATTTATTACTATAATTGATTCCCATGTGATGCTGGTAATTAACATTAATGATACTTTTGCTTGCTGTATCCGGGACACTGGATCCTGGAGTAGCTTTCCCAATTGATGCTGTTTGGGGCCAACATCTGGCTGGAAGGCAGTGGGATGCTCCCCTGGTTCCTGGCACCACATCAGCACTTTCAGAGCAAGCACTTGCTCCTATCATGCACAGAGATGGGTGCTGCTTCCTTGTATGCACTATGACCCTGGCAGTTTTTCTTAAGCTCATTCCCTTGAGACAGAGCCTGTTAGCAGAATACCCATTTATGACCACAGCTTAGTTTTGCAGACACGATGGTTTAGAAAATATGATCTCATTAGCAAATCCCTGGAGATCATTTTATTAGTGGTGAAAAACTCAGCATGGAGTGCAAGCAGAGCAACAGCAGTTAGCAGGTGGGCTCTGCACACACTCTCAACTGCTTTGTTGAGTGACAAGGGCAGCAAATAGAAACACCACGAAGTACCAGTGCTGAGCTGCTGCCAGCGGGACGAGAGCAGTGCGGTGCTGTGTGCAGGGCAGGAACACAGGTGAGCGTGAGCCCTGCTGGTCCCAGGCAGTGGGTGAGCTGTGCAGACGTGCGCAAGCCAGGCAGACTCTAGATGGTTTTGCTACCCCGTACCCGTCAGCATCAGGGTTTGAACGTTGCAGCTCAGGGCTGCTCTGAATGGAAGCTTTGCCTCTGCACCCCTCTGGGCAGGAAATCCCTATGCACTGACACTGAGTGCAGGGCTCTCCAGCACGACGACTGCAGCGAGAGCTGTGCTCGCTTCCCAGAAGCCCAGAAGACGTGTTGGTGTCCCCTCCTTGTTACAGCGATGGCATTAAAACACAGCCCCCAGACGAACAGCAACAGACTGCCTGCCATCACCACATCCCCGCGATTCCACTGCTGTGTCTGTGGTTGTGAGCTCTCAGCAAGGCACAGGGCAGTGCCACCACTCAGGGCACAGACACACACGTCTGCTGGAGGCACCCAGGCAGAGAGGGTGAGGGCAGCCTCAGGCTAGAGACCTCCTGGGGATGCGCAGCCAGCCTGCATCCCACCACCACGACACAGAGCAGAAAGAGCTGGTGAGCTCGGAAAGGAGGAGAGCAGAAGGGATGGGATGCCCTTACCTTGTGCCTATCCAGCCCAGCATATGCTGGTCCTCTGTGAGCAGCAGCAGCGTGCCAGGCCTGGAGAAGCTCTGTCAGGAGGAGCAGGGACAGGAAAGAAGGCGCTGGTCCTCAGGTGGGTGACTCACTTCCCTCTTGGCACTTGCAACACGGCTCCAACGTGCCCCAGCCACACCCTGGTGCACACCACAGATCTCACAGGGAAATGGCTGTGCAGGACAGAGGCTCGCTACTCTCTGGCATCATCCTGTGCCCTGGGATGGGGCAGCCCCACCTACAGCAGCTCCATGCCAGGGGTCCGGGCTCAGCATCCTCTGGGCTTCTCATTCCCTTCCAGGCACGGGGGGGCAGCCAGCACAGCATTCCATGCTTGTTCCAACATCTCAGCAGCAGCTGACTTGCAGTGAGGCACTGTGTCAGTATGAGGCTGCACAGTGTGGGAGTCCCAGAGGACGATGGGGAAACGTTGGCCAGAAAACCACCCCACGTTATGGCAGCAAGTTCCCTTGCCCTCATGGTAGCTCCTGTCCCATCACTTAGGGAAGAAAGGATGGATGGAACACCCTTTCTTTGGAGCTCGCTCACTCTTTGGCTTGCTGCCATAGCCCCAGGGCAATGGTCAGGTTTCACCTGGGGTTTCCCCAGGTGTGCTCCCATATTGCATAGACTACGGGCATAACACCAGTCTGAGTCACTCGTGCTGTAATGAGATTCCACATTTCCACATTTCCTTCTGCTGCCTGCATTCATCACAGGCTGTTTAACAAGGAAATGCTGTTTTGTTTTCTCTCTCTTAACAAGAGCCAGCACTGGTTTCTGCAAGGAAGGAGGCATGAGGATTCTGAGAGCTGGGACAGCCCCAAAGGGCTGAACAACCACTGCTGGTAGGTGCACAGAAGTATGCTGAAAGTGCATCATACCCAACCTGGGCTGTTACCAGAAGGAACAGACACAGCCTACAGTCACACAACTCCCCACCTAAGCCTGCTGGACATCCAACTGCTCTGTTGGAACCACAACAATTGCACTGGGCCATGTGCAAGCATGATTTTCCTTTACTGCTCCTCTTCATCAAAATACACTCACATAAACTTCATTCCATCCAGGTCAACGTGGCAAAGTGCCCAGACAGGGTGTGCCTGCAGCTGAAAAGGATGCACCCGATAAGATGGGTGATAGATAAATCCCATCCGTTATTTTCAACTTACATCCTTGCTTGCTTTGGTGAGAACAGTTTTGCACGTCAGGCAAAAGCAAGGGACTTTGCACCTTAGTTTCATATTAATATTAATGCTATTTGGCAGGTCATCCTTCTGTTCTGGCTTGGAAGAGAGGCCGTGTGGTTTTCTGATGGGGATGGCTGAAACAAAAATGAATTTTTTTGTAATCTGGGAGAAGGATACAAAAGATAACACGAGGACTTTAGGATGAGAGATAATGGCCTCAACATAAAGAGTACTTCAGGTTGGATATTAGGAACAGTTTTTCCAAGAGAGCAGTGATGCAGTGACACAAGCTGCACAAGGTGTGGTGGGGTCAACATCCCTGGAGGTGCTCCAGAGCCACAGGGATGTGGCACTGAAGGACGGGGGCAGTGGCGGGGGTGGGGATGGACTTTGGGATCTCAGAGGTATTTTCCAACCTTAGTGATTCTGACTTCTCTGCAGCTGATGGACACGCAGATATCTCAGATGGGAAATCTCAATGAAACAGGCTGTCAGAGAGGCTGGCAATGTGAAGAGTCCAGCTCAGTAGTATGGAAGAGGTCAAGCTACAGATCTCCTGCTAGAAATGAAAGACCCAGTTCTCCCAAAGCACATAGCCATTCTTGCCCAAGGAGTCTGGAGTTTTTTTTGTGCCCAAAACCAAGTCCAAGCAGCAAAAGGCATTGCTAAAACCGCAGGAGCTGCCAGCAGCCAGAGGAGCACAGCACTCCAGCAGCAGAGTTCTGGGAAATGAAGAGAGATCTCAGCCCCCAGGGCAGCCATGCATGCTGTCAGGCCCTGGGGAAGCACGTTGGTACACAAGATAAGAGACAATGCCTGCCTCCCATTTGTGTGAATCGCAGCTGCCCGACCAGAGGAGGCCTTGCTTGCTTCTATCTCCATTTGTAAGAAGAAAAGGAAGCCATGACAGGCCTGTGTGTTCTAGATAACAGCACTGCAACAGCTAAATTCTTTGTGAAGGAAACTTGCTATGCTAAAGCCCAACCTCTCACAGTTTCAGATATTTTGAGAGAGCATAGTCTAGCACAAACACCTCCTATTTGGAGGAAGAGGACCTGCCCTCAATCTCTCCTACCTGGGTCCTTCTATCCAGCATTGCCATACCTATAGGTAATCCCCCAGAGCTACAGTTATGCTCCTGAAATAGGCAGGGTAGGAAAAAGAGGAGTTCTCCATGCATTTACAAGGATGGGACATCTCTTAGGGAAGAGAAAGGCCAGAAGGAGATACAGCAGCATACACAGCATAGGCAAGGTGGTGCTGAACTTAAGCCACCTGGCTCCATACCATGTCCAGCAGGAGCTAGGAGATGATAAGCAGAAGAAAGCATCTCTACCAGCATCTGCCAATATGTGGCAGAGATCTCCTCAGCTAGCAGGAAACATATTTTTGTCTTTTCAACCAATTTCTTGTTCATTTCCCTCAATAACCTCTTGTTCATGGGTTTGGGAAGAGAACAGCTTGATGACTTGATTTCCCTCTGTACTCTTTTTGAAGGCTATACAGTAAAGCACGTATAAAAAATAGGCATCCGTATAATCTGTACAGCACCTCCACAACATGGCTTCACAGCAAGGAGGACTGTCTTCCACTTCATTCTGTCTCTGCTAATAGAACTCTGATCTATTCACTACGAGGGTTCCTGAGCAGGAGAAGTAAATGAGAGAACACCACTATGTGCAACAAGCTAAGATAAACATTAAGTAACAATGGTTTATGCCTCCTCAAGAACAGATTTCATCTCTGTCTCAGGTTTTCTACAGTCATAACTTGATTTGCAAAGGGAAAGGCAACCTCCTTGCCTTAGAAGGGAACGAAAACCTTTAGGAAGAATGTTGGGATTCCTAGAGATTTCCTTACTACCACTGATGTATTTTCTTGTTTTGTGTATCAAGGACAAATACTTCAGCCTACGCACAGCACTGACCCAAAAACAGTTCCAGAGAAAATGATCTGAGGGTTTTAGAATTTATGTCATCTCTACTTCTTGGAATTGAAGTGTTTCACTCAGTCTGTCCCACAGCCTTGGCGTGGGACACTGCAGAGGCTGGGCAACAGCTCAGGCTGCATCTGTTGTGCACCCACATGGTGCATTAACTTCTTATCCATCCAAGCAATTCAAACAAGTTTGATTTTACAAAGCCTGAATAAAAGGATCAAAACTCACCTCCCTTCAATACAGCAGGGAAATAGTCAGTAAAGGGCCAGGTATTTTGGTGTTGCTAAATCCCACCCACCTGATGAGAAGCTTCAAAGGACTTGGCTGAGTAGATAAGGTAGGAGAAAAACTGCATACTCATTGTGGAATACAATATACATACAAGCATACATGTAGAACAGGAAGAAAGGAAACAGGAGCAGCTAAACTGAAAGTGAACAACCTTATTTCTAAGACATTTTGCTGCACCAGCCAAGGCACAGTCAGTGGAACAAATGACTCAAAGGAGCTCAAGGCTACGCTCCTCAGTGCCAGTGCTACATCGCTCCATCGGTCACACTCATAAACAGATGCATTTCTGAGAAAGAGAATCAGAAACTTCACATGGGTCATAAGAAAAATCTCAAGCTCTAAAGGGACTCATCCTATGCTACTTGGAAAAAAAAAAGTGAAAAGAAGATCTGAAAGGTCAATGCCACGTGTCAGCAAAGATATTAAACCATGTGAAAGGAAACACCACCAGCAAGACTAATACTTCAAAATCAAAAGCAATGACTGGGAGAAAAGTCACTGGGGGAGATCTCTAAGTGAGAAATATTTTGACAGGGGAACCAGAGCCAGCTGAGTTAAAGGAATGGCATCTTCTGGGTGAGAGATCCCAGCACAACAGAGCTCAAACCCTCTGAGCTACTGTCCAGCACTGCTCATTTCTTACAGCCCTTCATCTGTGAAGCACAGGAGATGCATCTCAGAGATAACACCACAAAAGTTAACTAACATTTTCCCACGACTGAGTCTAATTGCTGCCTCAACAAAGAAGTTGTGTCCCACCAAAGCATTCCCAATTGATGAAGGAATGAGTAATGCCAATAAAAAGGAATTTCACTGTCTGAACACAGCAATGCTGCACAGTTTAGTCTACCTTAGTTTTATTAGGAAGGTATGTTTCACTACACCTGGTCACCCAGACCAGTGTACTACAGGAAAAGAAACAAAGGCAAGTGGAAAACACTAGCCACCTTTCAGAACATTCATTTTAGCCCCAGGCCGTGTCAGAAAGCACTGCTTGTTTGGGAGCTGCTTTTCCTGCAGAGAACTGTGTGGTAACACTGCTTGATCACATCACCCTTCTGCAGCTCGCAGAAAGAGTTCAATCATCAAAACTTATTGGTCGAGACACTGGAAGATAAACACATCTCTTCAGGGGCAGCAAAAACTATCCTTCTGACTTGACCATGTTCTAGGCACAAAAATCAGCACAGTGGATTGAACTAATTTGAAGATTAGAGTATAAAAGATGAATAGAAATGAAGGGAACTTGCTAGAGGCAGTGAGGATGAAGAGCAGTATCTTCATGGGAGCATCTACCCATAAATCCCAGGTATGAGGATTGCCATCTGGACAGAAGGGAAGAGTCTCCAAGCTCAGACAACATAGGAGTCCACCAGGAACATGTGAACCAGTAGTACAATTCACTTTGTATGCCTTTGAATAGTTGAGAATCTCTTTGAAACTTAAATGAACACCTGAAGCACAATTTTTAAAAACAAAACTCACGAGTTTAATCTGATCCCATAGCTCTGAGAAGTTACATTCCCCCTGCGAGGTTCATAAGTCCTCCCACCCCATCTATGCTCACCACCCAAAGGCATGGCAACAAGACCAGGAATCAGCATGGACCCTGAAACACCACGTCCAGAATCCACTCAGGCAGCATCCAGGGAAAAGATGTCTTCGTCCAGTCCTTCTTATTGCCACAATGGAGGACTATTAATTCAAAATTCAAGTCATATCAGACTTTGGAATAACTGCAAAACCTTACCAGGGCAAGTGTTACTGAGCAGTAGTAACATCTCAGTGGCCAGCACTCAATTTGCAATTGTATCTTTGAATAATTCCTTGCAAAAAAAAAAAAAAGAAAGAAAAAAGAAAAAAGGTAACTTGGGTAAAAATTTATTTTACATACAGACCATTGCAACTTAACTATTATTTGAGACGTTATTTTATCTTTACAGAAAGTGACCAGCTGGTCTGAGATTAACAGAAGTGTAAGCTTGAGAGCTGGGATTTCAGAATGGAAATCAGATCTTGGGAGAAGAGTCCTTCCAAGCACCACGCAGTGCAGGGAGGAGCTGCAGGTCTCTTAACTGCAGCAGCTGCACTGAACAGTAATGGAAGCAGATCTCCAGAGTCAGCTCAGACCTTCCTGAAGCTGAACTTGCTGAGAAAGATGATGCCTGAACAGATACAGATGCATTTCTGCTATTTTGTTCAGCTCTCAAACTAGAAACGAATATAGTGAAACAGCACAATCTCTGTAAAGTACAAAACATCAAGTTACAGGGCAGCAGACAGACAGGACAGCAATAATGGGAGGACCCTCCTAAGCCACATATTCTACATTTAGCGGGTTCCTGGCTGGGTTCATACTATGGCCCTAGTTCAAATGGACTGAGTACAAAAAAATACTTTGAC
Source organism: Chrysolophus pictus (assembly GCA_037305975.1). Classification (NCBI taxonomy): domain Eukaryota; kingdom Metazoa; phylum Chordata; class Aves; order Galliformes; family Phasianidae; genus Chrysolophus; species Chrysolophus pictus. The sequence goes on along the minus strand of CM074598.1, from coordinate 4,275,798 downwards.
CAATAATTAATTGAACTGGAAACAAACAGTCTACTAAAAAGCAATTCTTACTCTAGGTGCCAATGAGTCCTTAAAAGCAGGGAGGGGACTGGGGAGCTGCTCTTTGGCAATGCTGCCAAGATCATTCGCGCTGCTCCATTTTTACTTTAGGAGGTCTCAGGAAGGTCCTGTTCTTCTTTTCTTTCTTGCCCTTTGTATTTGCCTGGAAATTTCTCCAGCTGTCCACACGACCATCCCGACTTTCCTGGAAACAAAAGAGAGGAAGGTTAACAACTGCAAGAGCCAGAGAGCAGATTTTGCTTACTAGCTTCGAGAGATTGGTATCAATTTGCCCCTTATGCTGCATCCTGGCAGCCAGAACATACAGACACTGAAAAGCCAAAGCAACTCATGCAGCACAACGGAGCCACAGGTGAGTTCACAAACACCAGTGCAAGCAATACATTGCTTTCTTGTTTCAAAAAATATGAGCTTGGGGTATGCAGGCCTGATTAGAGCCTACTGAATCCTTCTGAGAAGGAGAAAAAAGACTCCTCACAAACCCATCCTATGATCCCTAAAGGCTGAAGGTTTCAGGACTGAACAAGTGCAGGGATGACTCACTTCACTGTGTGATCCACAAGCTCAAGTCCCTTCTGAATAAATATCTGTGCCTGCAGTACGGGTGCTGCACAAAAGGCTACAACAGTTGTTCTCCTCCCTCCCATCTTTCCTCTTTGGCTGTATGGCAGAAGGCAGTGATCTGGATGATGGGACAGTGCACGCTCAGTAAGTTTGCAGATGACAAAAATATAATGCTCCACTGAGACACCAAGGAGTCATGCTGCCATCCAGAGGGACCTTTACAAGCTGGAGAAAGCATCCAGTAAGAACTTAATGAAGTCCAGTGAGGAAAAGTGCAAAGTCTTGCCCTTGGGAGAACAACATCTGGCATCAATATATGCTGGAGGTCACCCAGCTGGAAAGGAGTTCTGCAGTGAAGATCCTGAGGGTCCTGATGGACACCAGGTTGACCACAAGCAACACATCCTTGCCACATAGGTGGCTGAGGGTATTCTGGACTGCACTAGGAGCATTGCCAGCAGGCTAAGAGAGGTGATCCTTTCCCTCTGCTCAGCACTGATGAGGTCACATCTGAAGTGCTGCATTAAGGCCCAGGCTTCCCAACAGAAGACAGGAATCAAGTTATTACAGAGAGTCCAGCAAAGGGCCACAGAGAAGCTATGACTGGAACATCTCTCCTATGAAAGAAGGCTGAGGCAGCTGGCTGGGACTGTGAAGCCTAGAGAAGAAAAAGCTCAGTTGGGGTACGTCATCAACACGTGCAAAGATCTGAAGGGAAGGCGCAATGAAAACAAAGCAAGACTTTTCAGTGGTACCCAAGTGAAAGGACAGGAGGCAATGGGCACAGACTGACACACAGGAGGTTCTGAGTGCTAGGAAACACATGGTCCTGGACAAATGGCTCGACGTGGACCTGCTTGAGTAGGGAAGTTCACCTACAGAGATCCCTTCCAACCTCGATTATTGCATAACACTTTTTTGAGGGATGTGGTAACTTCTGTTCTAACCCTCTTGTTTCTTACAATTTGTTTGTAGAAGCCACAATAGCTTGAAATTTCTGAGAAAGCAAATATTGGGTAGGGGGAAGGAGGAGAAAGCATTAAAACTTACTCCTTTTGGATACATCAAAATATGATTCAGCTCTCAAGGCTGATCCTGTGAGGATCCAGCAGTATTGCAGAATACATGTAAGGATCAAAAGTACAAGTCCTCAGGGTAAAGAGACTGGGGAGCTGACCAAAGAACATGCAGTGTTCAAGCAGGGACTAGAATCACCAGGAGCTGGTAACTACAGAAGAATGAAGCAGAGGCACAGCACAAGCACCTCTGCAGGCCTTTTTTTTTTTGTGCATCACACTCATTTCAGATACACTGCAAAGGCAGCTACAGTCAGTATACTTTTTCCTGTCTATGGCCACAAGCAGAAATAAACTTATGCCTGTAGATTAGATGATCCATTTTGAACATTAGCACTTAGTTCTGATACTCTCTCTTCACATTTATGGAGTTGTCACCAGCAAGGCTGGAGAAGACACTTGCAAGTGCAAGTTCAGCTGTTTAGGAGCAGTATTAATAGCTCTGCAGTTCTCCTTTTTGGTACATCATTATTTGCTTGTAATATGAGTTCACATTTCCTCAGCTTCTATCCTTTACTGCATCTGCAGAGCAACACCACCCAATTTCTCCAACCACAGTGACCACAGATCACAGAACTTCTGCCAGCAACACTACGAGTGGCACACATTTCTCTACCTGGCAATAATGACAAAACTTCACTGTGCACTCAACACAGCAGTATTACACAAATGCAGTCAGTTCAGTGTTTTCCAGAACACCCAGCTTCCAGCATCCATATGGTACAGCATACGAACAGAGAAACTCTGCCCATTTAAGTCTCTGGAAAAATCCCAGCTGTCTGCTTTCCAAAGGATGCCAGCCCAGCACACACAACTCTCTCCCAGACAGCTTGTTTTATAAAGGCCTCTTGAACATAGCCTGGAATTACGTTTAAGGGTAACTGAACAATGTAGCACATCCTTTCATGAGGTCCTGCATGTGGTTATTAAATTCTTTCCTGTCCACCCTGCCCTCTGTGCCATAGAACTTGCCCTCTGATGTGTAATAAAGGAGGAATTACAGGCTAGATCAGATACTTTGGCAGACTGTAGGTCTGAATAGCAGCACAACAACCACAGAGCCCTTATGGTACTTCAAGACCTTGAATATAGACTAGAAGGAACAAAGGAAAGTAGCAATTATTTAGATCTTTGGTATTTGTAAGAAACATAGATTCCCTAATGTTAGCAATCTGTTTGATAAGGACCAATTCAGCTCAAACCAGTGGTTGAACAGCTATGATTACCACCAGTGACTTGGGCTAAGAATAAGATGCGGACAGAGTTGAAACAATGCTTCAACTTCATTTACAATACACCTGTTTCAGAGAAGTGATATCAAAGCTCTATCAGATTTTTGCCAAACCACTTCTATGATGTGGCTCTGGGCAGCCTGGTCTGGTGGTTGGTGACCCTGCACATAGCAGGGGGGTTGAAACTCGATGACCACTCTGGTCCTTTTCAACCCAGGCCATTCTATGATGATGCTATGATTTCACTAAGCATTTATTTAAATTAGCTTGAGCACCTGCCAACAAAAAGTCTCTCTTTTTGCAGAGCCATTTCCAGCAGCATAGCTAAGAATTGCTGAGGCCCATCCCAGACGTGGCACTCAGTTCAGCTGCTGATTACCTCAAAGTTCTTCTGCCACTCTCGTTCTCGTTTAGCCTTCTCCTGTGCTTCAATTTCTTCTTCTCTTTGTCGTTTCCTGGAAGGGAAGTCACAAAGAAGCTGTGAACCACAAGCACCTTCATTAAAGAAACACAGTGACACTTTCAACACATTTCTGAAAGCTCTTCCAACTCCTTGGCAAATTACAGTTCTTGTCAGTAAATATGCTCACCTGTGGCTACACAGCAAAAAAACTGGTTTCAAAACTGAAGAGAGAAGAGATGAAAACATGGCACCACTGACAGCAGACACACGTTTAATCAGCGAGTCATCTTCTCTTGTAAAACAAGTTGGAATCCTTAATAACTCTAGTGATAACTATCTAAAACTGCTCAGGGTACACGTTCTGAGAAGTTAACAAATGTGAGCATGCAAGTAAGAATGAGAAGGTTTTTTCCTTAATTTTCATCTACAGAAGCCCTGCTTTGTGAAGTGCATCTACAGCAACTACTCAGACGAGAGGTGATTGATTACAATCACACGTGCCACGAGGTATTTCTGGCAATTAGTTAAAAATAAAGATCAACTGTTTGCATGCTAACAACACATAAAACCATTTCGTTGTTTTTGCTGGCCTCTATAGATTATATAAGCATAGTAAACGTATCTTAAGAATAGGATGGAAAGTTTCCTATTCTCTTTCTTCAAGCACAGCAGACATCTACACTCAATAAAGAACACGTGGAATCTACATCATTAGAAGCATTCAGGCTTCTTTCTGACAGGATCCTTGTTAACCTAATCCAAGGCTGTGCTTCCAGCAGTAGGTTGGACCAGATGACTCCCAAAGGTCAGTTCAAACATATACTTTCCTCAGATTCTCTAATTTCTAATCTTTTTAGGGGCAAAGCAGAGCCTGAGCTGCACAAGCAGAATGCTATTTGTACCTTTCATGCATTTCTTTAGCTTCTCTTTCTTTCCTCTTAATTTCCAGTTCAGCAAAGAGCTTCATTGTCTGTTTGTATACAGCCTGTTTGAACTGCAAAACACAAATTTGGTTTTAAAACAATGCACGTTAACACAGTTAGAGAAACCTGTTTTACAGAAGGATGTAAGAAGCATAAGAAGAAAGTAAAGCATTTGTGTGCCCACACAGCCTCATGTGCTGCACTGAGAGCAGTGCATAGCAGAGATGTAGGAGATGGTATAAAACACTGCTAATTAAGTTCTGGTCTTAACATAACTAGGAAATAATTACTTAATAGCCTAATAATATTTCATTCTCATTTGTATTCATGAAGCTGTGCCTAAACTGAACTTCATTTCAAGCTCTCTTATTTTTTCCACTGAGTTCTGCAATGCCATGATATTTGACATATTAAAAAAGGCTAAATGGTCACTGTAGAGATGGTGATTTCCCAGCAGACCTCCTTGATGTGTTGTAACAACGTAGCCCTGGCTTTCCAGTGGAAAATATCACTATAATTAAAACAAACTTCATTATTAATGAACAGCAAAAGACCTTTGAAAATCAATGCAAAATAATCCCATTACTGGGATGATACCAAGAGGGAAAAAAACACTTCATAGGGAAAAAAAAAGGTGAATTTGTAAGACTAATTTGTTGCAGAACAGCAAATTTATCCTCGAAACAGCAATTCTATCCTACATGCAAGAAAAAACCCAAACAACCCTTCCTACAAAATGTCCCCAAAAGCAGATTTTAGACACGCTGCAATGGGTTCTGTGTGTGCCTCTGCTGGCAGTAAGAATGCCACAGCTCCAGCATTCAGAACACAAAATGAACTTCAATTCAAAAAAGAGTGTATGATGGACAACAATGCCTTTCTCCCAAGAAAGAACTGGATATTTTAATCTATGTAATAACAAAATGCATTTCCTTTTTACACCACAGTCAAACGACATCCAGAATGGATGTAACTCAATGGATGGAACTTCTACAGTCACTTACAACTTATTCTTCTGTAAGCAGAAAGATTTACAACACTCAAACAGCCAAAGAAATGTCTGCATATTGGTTTTGATTCTCATTTCTCAAAATGCATTCTGTACTCCTCAGTCACTCTGAAGCAAAACTTACAACTTCAGGATCATCTTCTTCTACATTGGGAGGTTTTCCATCCTTCTTCAATTGCTTCTTTTTTTCTTTCACCTAAAGATTATGAACAAAAGTAAGAGCCTACGAAGTTTTGCACAGCTCCCCTAACTGCATCTAAGTAATACTGTGTTCTGTTTGAAGAACTTTGGATGACCATAAGTTCTTGATTTAGATCTATGTCTTATTTTACATCAAAATCTCCCGGCCTTCAGCCCAAATATACACAAGATTGCTGTCATGTGAACTGCAGTCATTAAAAATAACAAGTTAGATACTATTCATCCAACATAATCCCCTTCTTTTTTTTTTGTTAGTTTGTTTTTAAGGTACATTTACATCCAATATGTACAATCCAAACTAGCAGGAAGTTTATTTTGCATTGCAATACTTGAAACATTAACAATAACAAGCAGAACATAAAGCGTGCCTTGATTTACAGCATCTGAGTTCTCCCCTATCAGCTTGTTATGTATGATCTGCTCATATTACTCAACTAACTTCTTGACCATTGCAATCCAAGCTCCTTTCCTTATCTTCTAGGTCAAGTTTTTTCCCAAAACTTCCCAGTCTTCAGCTTTCATCACCTATTATCTTCCACCTACACAGATCTGAACTGCATCGTTCATTCACGGACTCGAAAAAACTATTTAGGTCAGATCTTGTGGTTTGACCTAATTATTTCAAGTACTGAATTTCACTGAGTTATCCTGCACTGAGCTCAAACGCAGCCTTGGACAAAGCCCAATTGTTGATGCCTTGAGAAGCTCAGTCCACCTGCACAGCCGCATCAGGAGTTTTGCTCAGTTCACCTTTTAATGACCTAAACACACAGAAGATATACAAAAAATCAAATTAAGAACAGTTTATGGAATACTTACAGTATGTTCCACATATTCTTTTCCTGCCTGTATCACATCCAAGGCCCTCTTCTTTTGCTCCTGATCTAGCAGCAACTTGTATGCTTTATCTACAGCTAAAAAACAAGTACCAACATTAATAGCACCAGTAGTCACATTCAAAAGGCATCACAAGATTGCTACTTTGTAGGGCTTTGAGGTGTTTTTTGTGGTTTTATTTTTTTCCTATTACATCCAGGCGATTTCATGATCAGTCAAATGAGATTTGGGGTGTGGTAGTGTCAGAGACTGTCAGACACCTCTGAACTACATAGGGTTAAAGCATCAATCCTACCAAGTGAGTTACAAGGTATGAGGTTAAGGTTGGCAATGCCTCTGAATAAAATCTAATGCACAGAATAAATAGGTTTTTTTAAACTATCCTGAAGCCCAATGGATGAGTTTGTCCTACTGCAAGCTAACAATAATACCATTACTGCCACCTAGTGAAATGCTGCTGCTGAAATGCCAACCAAATGCCATCATCTGCTTCTCTCTTGACACCTCTGCCACAATTCTGTCCTTTGGTGGGGCTGCAGACCTTACAAGCATTTAGAACAGCAACACAAAAAAACAACTGTCCAACTACTACACACTGCAGCTTAGAAAGGATGAGAGTCAGCAGCACAGACTTACCTTCAAATGCCTTCTGAGCTCTATCTGCATCATCTTGATTTTTGTCTGGATGTACCAATATTGACAGCTGCAAAAGAAAGAATCTTGCCATCACGATCTTTGTAAAAAAGAAAAGACTGCTTCAGTGGTTTCTGTGAGAGGAGAGAACAGTTCAGACAGGAGGAATCAGAAGGGATGACATCCCTTTGTGTACATGCAAATCAGCTGACAACACGGTAGACTAAACATCAGTAAAAGTTTATAATGGCTTCTCACTGAAAATCAGGTCCAACTTCTGTAATGAGAAGGCTAAGAAAAGTTGCAGTTTGGGCCATGCAGCCATACAAACACCTTTCAGCCACAGCAGCATAGGGCTGACATGAACCACTTGCTCACACGAGTTTCGAACCCTTGGTCTTAAAAAGAAACAAATCTACAAAGACCATCCTCAGCCATAGCTTACCTCTTGTTCTACATCTCTAGGATCTTTAAAGTTATTCAAATACTAAACCACTTAAAACGATGAGTACATTTTTTCCTTAGACTCCTTTACTGAAAGTTCAGCAGTCTCTACAGAGCAGTCAGGACACTGATCACTAGCATCTTAGGACAGCCTTAAAGCAATAAGAAACCACGTGTTCCTTATTTTCCCCTTTTAAAGGATGAGAACACTCTAAAAGTTTCTCCACACAGCATTCTTTTCCCATATTTTTGTCACTGTTAGCCAGACTCTCTAGTTTATCTACATCTTTCCTACTATGATGTTGAAAACCAGTTGCACTAGTGAACATAAAATATTCACTTCCTGACCTCCCATGACACTTGCTGGTTCATAGAAAAAAGGTTTCCCTCCCGTCCCCAAGAACAGCACAGTGTTCATTTACTCTGTGACTTGCAACAGCCAGTATCTTTTTCCTTCTATTGGCTGTTTCAGATTCTGCAAGTAGGCATTTGATTTCTACAATTAATAATTCCACACACTGATTTCATTCCATCACTTTGACTTCAAAACACTTCTCTGCAGTATTCTATTAGCATAAAGCTAAGGCAGCCGTGTTCATTAATAAGCAAAATTGAGAACTCAGCAACCAACTGAAAGGTTATCCTTCCATTCCCCATGAATAAGCATAGTGCACCTGCCACCACCTCAGCAAGTATGCTCCTTCATCAGGACAAGAGAGCTGCTGGCTGTCTAAAGCCAGATCTCCATGTTCACAGAACAAATTCAGATGGCAAGATGCAGCCCTCTGAAAAGTGCATCTTTCTGCTGCATGCATTTCTCCTGCAGATCTGCAGCAGAATAAGTCTGGAATAATGTTTCCTGTGTTGAAAGGAGTAATGAAGAAGCGCCCCAGAGCAGGGCTGCTGCTCTCTCAGGTAGCCCAACCACAAAAAAATAACTGGTGAAACACTTAAGGAAATCTCAAAAATAAATACTTCTGGATCAAAGATAATGTATTTAAGAGAAATACATTTTCACAGATCTTAAATTTCTGTCAAATGTTGACCTCCTCTTCGGACTAAACTTCAATACACTGCTTACATGTGGGCATTTCAGTTCATAGTAGCACAGTCACACGTTTTACAAAGCAGCATACCATGCATGGACTAGGCACCCTTCTGCAGTTTTGCCCTCGTGGATACAAAGATTGTCCTACATGTCTCTTCACAGAACAGCCACTTGTCTCTACCCAGACACAACTTTTCTACTGCTTTCCCTGTTCTCAAGCACAGCTGCACAATCTCTGCAGAGCTTCTAGTTTTCATTTCAGAAGCTTCAAATGCAGAAGTCAAATACCTGTCGGAACCTTTTCTTTATTTCTTCATCTGTGGCTTCAGGATCCATCTGCAGAACCTAAAAAAGATCACAACAACAGAGTAAATTCAATGGTATGGCCCACATTTCAAGTTCCTGGCAGCAGGCTCTGAATACTTGGTTCATCAGCATACAGGCACAATGTCAGAAAGCTTACCCCAATGGGGAGCTGCTTCAGGATATGAGTTTTCACTGAGTAAAACAGAGACATTTAAAGGGACAGCATATTTGGGACATTCTACTTTAAGCAATGCTATGTTTCTTTGAGTATGTCAGAGCCCTAATCTTGTACAGACAGCTACCATCCCTAAATAGCTATCTTTGATCCAAACCTTCAACCAAATCCATTACTTAGTTCAGTAGAAACAGAAGCACATCATGGCTTTGGGACACAGTCAGACAATTTGTAACTGAGAACCAGTGAACAAGAAACACATTATTTCGTAAGAATTTGTTGATTTTGTCTGTTAGCTTTTGAAAGATGGAAGAGTTTTACTGCTTGGCTTCCACGAACAAGCTTACAACTCATTGTTCTTTAGGGATGCAATGAACTCACAAAAAATGTTTAGGAACTGTTCTGTGAATCAATTTACCAACAGAAGCACTAAGCAACAACTAAACTTACTCAGCATGGAAACACACTGGTCTGACACCAAGAATCTGGAAATACAGAACACTTTTTTTGCAGAAAAGCTACAGCCTACTTTTAAACTGCTTCTGTAATTTGCTCTCCAGGTCAAGTAATGAGATGTACACAGAACCAAACACTGCAAAGTGAATCTCCTGAATGATCAGCCTTAAATTTGGGCTATGAAAAGCACCTGAGTCTATGAGAAAAACAGACAGGGATGACATCAGGAAAGAACTCTTGTTTAGTGGATGAGAAACAGAGCACAAGCCAGCAATGTGCACTCACAGCCCTGACAGCCAATCATATCTTGAGCTGCATCAAAAGGACTGCAGCTAACAGGACAGGTCAAAGGAAGCAATTATCCCCAACAACAGCACTGCATTCAGCTCTGAGGGGCAGGTCCAGGTGATGCCATGAGGATGCTCAAAAGGCTGAAGCACATCTCCTGTGAAGAGAGGCTGAGGGAGATGGGGTTGTTCAGCCTTGAGAAGCAAAGGCTCTAGAAGACCTCATTTTGACCTTTCCATTACCTACAAGAAATCTGGGGAGGGACTCTCTATTAGGAAGGGTAGCTATATGACATGGGGTAATAGCTTTAAATTGAAAGAGGGGAAGATTCAGTTTAGATATTTGGAAGAAATTCTTCATCATGAGGCAAGTGAGACCCTGGCACAGGATGCCTCAAACCTGGAGGTGCTCAAGGCCAGGCAGCACAGGGCCCTACACTGTCTCATCTGGCAGGGGGCAACCAGCCCATGTGCTGCATCAAAGGGCAATGTAATTTGGAAGAAAATAAACTCCATTACATTTCAGCTTGTCCTCAGATATCAGAGGGGCTTGGGACAGCTGAACATAGATTCCGAGCAATGCCAAACTCAGTGCTTTAAGTTTGGTCACAGACCTTCCATGATTATGGATTCACAGACAGCACGCTGCCCAATTCATCTAGCAGCATCCAAATGGGTTCCATGGCCACTCAAAGAGTTTGGGCCATGCCCAGACTAAGAACTCTCACAGGTAGATTAGTGAATTGTGCAGTTCATTAAAGCAACAGATTACAGGTTCTTTTGGATTGCTGGTGATGAACACACTTGTCTGCAAAGCATGAGAAGTCAACCAAGAATGTGAGTAACAGAAATTACTGCGTCTCCCAGGGAAGCACTCAGCATTACTGGGAGTGCAAGCCTTACCCAAGAAGCATCCCTATGGAGGGGAATGGTGGCTCAGCCTGTTGACTGAACCTAGAAGTAAAAGATGGTCCATGTCTGACATCTGATGGCATCTTCCCTGACATTCTCCCTCTTTTAAGCCATTGTTATGCTATTTTTTATTTTACAGGTAGAGCTTGAGGGACTTGAGTCACACGTACTTTTGTTTATGCTTGGTGTAAAATTATCTCACCACGTTTTCAAAAATATAAGCTAAAAAAAAAAAATCAGAGTGCACCCCCAATAAGGGGCAGTTGCACCTCAGAGGAAAGTAGCTTTTGGGATGAAGGTTTGTTTTGGTATTACAATGCACATATAATGAGCAAAGTTCATCGAAGGACAGCATTTTGTCAAAAAACAACGGCAGACTTTTGGCCTGGGGGCTGCAGGTAAGCAGTTTGGCACTACCAAGTCCCCATCCCAGCACTGCTCTTCTTAGGAGTCAGTATACCAGGCTCTCCTGATGCTGCCAACCTCTAAAATTGCCCAGGGAGGCTCTATGGATCACAGAACTTGGCTGCATTGTCTGTACTCTGCTCCACACTCTGTGCCATTTAATGGACTCCTGTACCAACTACACTCTGCTTCTGGACCCTGTGACCAATTCTGTACCTTAGTTTGCAAATCACCCATAGCAATTGTTCCACACCACGGCAGAGGGTTGGAACTGAGTGGGCTTTAAGGTTTCTTCCAACCCAAGTCAATCTGTGAGTCTCTCTATCCTTCTATGCACAGAAGTTCAGTGGGATGAACACCCAGAATAAGGGACAATCAGAAATGCTGGTCAGAAGAGAACCTGACAGCGTGCCACCTGTTATGATATCATTCACAAAGTATTTAGTATTACTCTGCCAAATCTCCCAGTGCTGTTAAACAAGAAAAGCGTGCCAACAAACACAATTTCTTCTTGCCATTAAGAGAACAAGCACGTATACACCATCCTTCTGTCTCCTGCACTGTAAGCCACGATCAGAAATTTGTATCTTTCTGACAATTGGCCTCTTTTCAGAAAGAAATACTCAGTAAATCTAGAATTAGAACTGCGCTAAGTCAGACAGGAGATTATGTTCAGACTAACCTCAAAAGGATTCAAGTTGAAATAGGAAGATCCAGGTCGGGTCAGCCTGTCAATTTGGTTTTTTGATGTTAAAACAGAGTCTCGTTTTTCGATTTGTTTTACCTGCAGAACAAAAGACACTCTTATTAACAAACCAATTAAACAACGTGCTTACCTGCCTTCTTATGTGACAGCCACACCAACTGTTATCATTCCACGCTGTAACTCACAACACTTCTTGCACATCCCAAGCTCATAATTACTCAAGCATTAGCAGGGCACATTTTTCAGTGTTTTCAACTCTTTGAAAGGGTAGATAACTGCAGGACAAGGGGAAATGGTCTGAAGTTGAGGGAGAGAAGATTGAGGTTGGATGTCGGGGAAGTTGTTTGCTGTGAGAGTGGTGAGGTGCTGCAACAGCTGCCCAGAGGCTGTGGATGCCCCATCCATCCCTGGAGGTGTTCAAGGCCAGGTTGGATGGGGCCCTGGGCAGCCTGGGCTGCTGTGAAATGTGGAGGTTGGTGGCCCTGCGTGTGGCAGGGGGGATGGAGATTCATGATCCTTGAGGTCCCTTCCAACCCTGGCCATTCTGTGATTCCTACAGCACGACAGTACTTTCAGCATCATCTTCCAGCTGTGAAAGAAATGCAGAAAGCACTTCTGCCTTTGTCTTCCACGGCTTGCTCAGCAGCTGTGCCTTTTTGCCCTCACTTCACTCCTACACTTTGCCAGTGCCGTCATCCCGATACCTTGGATACCAACTGCGCGGCTGCTTTTAACCCAGCGCTGCAGGGAGAGACAACGAACGCCATCACCGTAAGCAAGCAAACACACCTCACTTCGCCCATTTTTTTTCCAGCAGCGCAGTTTTCTCTTCGATCCTCTCACCGTTAACCCAACCCAAACCCGCTATCGGCACCCGCCATTCACCTTTAGGGAAAGGAACACGCAGGCGGGGCTCAGTTACCGACCCGAGGGATGCACAGCGAACCGTGCCGGGCTCCCCTCCAGCTCCCCCGGCCGCAGGGCAACGGCAGCCGAGCTCGGAGCTGACAGCGGAGCCGGCGGTGTGCGGGGATTCATCGGAGCGGGCCGGAGGAGCGCGGAGCAGAGCCGAGGGCTGAGCTCGGAGCCCCACGGGGACGCGGGGTTCGCCCGCCCGCAGCGCTCACCCGGCCGGGCCCCTCCGCGCCGCCCCCGCCCGCCCCCACGCAGGCTCCGCTCCGCCCGCCAGGCCCCGGCGGCGCCGGATAGGCCGCGGCGAGCCGTCGGCGAGCAGACGGAGCTCTGGAGAGCGCGGCCGGGCTCGCGCCCCCGCCACCGCCTACGGCCGGCCGCCGGTACCTCGCTGTAGAAGGTGAGGAACGCCTCCTCGGCGGCGCCCCCCGCCCCGCGCTCCTCCGGAGCCGCCATCGCCAGCACCACGTGACGCCGCGCGCACGCGCGAAGGCGACGCCGAAACCGACCGAGAAGGCGGCGCCCCCGGCACGTGATCGCAGCGGCGCGTCGCGGCAACGGGGGGGGCGGAGCGGCGGGAGCGGCGCGTGCGCAGTCGGGCTCTTCCCGCTCGGCGGGGCTGGGCGCGGTGCGGCCCCGCCCACGCGGCGCTCCAAGGGCAGGCGGACATGGCGGCCGTGTCGGCGCTGCGGGGCGGCCTGCGCGGGGTCCTCCTGGCGCAGCAGCAGCAGCGCGCCTGGAGCTCGGGCTCCGGCGCCGACCAGGTGCGTGCGGGGCGCCGCGGGGCGGGGTGAGCATGCGGGGCGCCGCGCTCAACGCCTCGTTTCCCCGCAGCTGGGCGAGCTGGGCAAAGGCGCCGGGAAGGGCGGCGGCGGCGGCGGCTCCATTCGCGAGGCCGGAGGGGCTTTCGGTAAGAAGCAGGCGGCCGAGGAGGAGCGTTACTTCAGGTGAGCCTCCGGACCTCGGCGGGACGCCGTGCGCGGTCACGCCGTGCGCGGTCACACCGTGCCGGGCCCACCTGCGCTGTGCTCCGTTACAGGGAGAAGGAGCGGGAGCAGCTGGCGGCCTTAAGGAGGCACCACGAGGAGGAGATCGATCACCACAAGAAGGAGATCGAGCGGCTGCAGAAGGAGATCGAGCGGCACAAGCATAAGATCAAGAAGCTGAAGGACGATGACTAAGCTGCTGCTGCTGGGTGTTGTTTGCCTCCGGTGTAAAGCAGCCGTGCGGGCTGCGTGCTTTGGCCAAAGTTATCCACGTGTGTTGCGTTATACTGTGGTCGGCAGCAATGTCAAATAAACTGCTCAGTGGCTCTTCTGTTCGGTAACTGGTTAATGAGGGGGCAAAAAAAAAATCTGCTGTTTGGTTGTAAGTATCATAGAATCATAGAATGGCCTGGGTTGCAAAGAACCACAATGATCATGCAGTCCCAACCCCCTGCTATGTGCAGGGTCACCAACCAGCAGACCAGGCTGCCCAGAGCCACATCCAGCCTGGCCTTGAATGCCTGCAGGGATGGGGCATCCACAGCCTCCTTGGGCAACCTGTTCCAGTGCCTCACCACCCTCTGGGTGAAAAACTTCCTCCTAATATCCAACCTAAACCTCCCCTGTCTCACTTTAAAACCATTCCCCCTTGTCCTATCACTACCAACCCTTGTAAACAGCCGTTCCCCCTCCTGCTTATACACACCCTTGAACATCACTGCTTTCTGTAAGGTTTGTTTGTTTATTTGAAAGAAATGTCCACTGGCGCTCAGTGTGCTGAATCCTCATAAAGATGCAGGCAAAGGGTGGGGGGCAAAGAAATGGTGACTGAGGGAGTGCTGTTCACAAGTGGAACTGCTTTGAGAAGCCACCCGCTGCAGGGAGCATCTCGACGTGCAGTTCTGTCACTGCACTCAGCCATCAGTGCCATAAACAGAGGAAGGCCCTGTGCTGAGTCCCAGAGAGCCCGCTTGTAGTGCAAATTTCTAGAGCAAAGCAGCAGGGAGCAGCCTGCTTTGTCCACAGATGTTGTTTTCTCCAAATGTTTTTCTCCACCTCCTATTCTTGATCCAAGTCTCTTCCAAAAAGGATGGATTGAGTTGAATTTTGTACACGTTTGGTCGCTTTTGAGATTCTGATGCAAGGAAACAGAAGGTACAACATGATAGCTGCTGAAATAAATGGTGTAGCACTGAGCCCTGGGAAGAAGTGGAGTGTATACAGTAAGAACAGACAGATATGCAAACGGGCTTTTCTGCCTCACCTTGCTGCCTTGCCTGTTACCAGGCAGACCTGTAGCTTCTACAGAAGCCACCTTGAAGTATGTCCAACTGTGGAGTGTGGTGATGAAGCTGGACTGGGATCGTGTGTGTGGAGCTGTCATTTCTGAAACAGCAGGAAGCAAAGCAGAGCCTTCCATAGAGAAGGCGCTTTGAGAAGGGTGCAGCTACCTGTTGGACAGCATCACGGTTTCTCTGGTGGTAACTGGTGCACCCCCAGTCAGCTGTTCTCCCACTGAATTGCTTTCACCAGGATAACCATTTCCAGAGTGAATGATGGTAGCACTAATGAAGAGTAATGTGCCCTTAAACTCCTGTTTAGTGAAAATGCAATCCAGCTGTCTTGAGGGCACTTTATTTTCAATTGAGGCTGATTAATCTGAGCCAAAAGCATTAATATCTTCCCCCTTCCCCATCTCCCTGGTAAAATGAAACCTAATGGTAGGCAGAATACTTATCAGCCTCAATTTTTACTCCTTTCCTCCTGAATCTGTGAGCACATTAGCTTTCCTCACAGGCTGTGGAGTCATTGGTACAAGTGCAGAACAATTTCTTGGCGTCGTGGCTACAGTGGACAATGGAATAGCTGAAAGAAGCACTGGGACAGCATTATACTCAAATGTGAGCACGTTCCATTCTGACATCCCAGACAGGTGGAGACTAAGCTAAAGTACTGAAGATGTATGGGAGGTGTGTAGGAAGCACTACGTGGGATCATCTGGATGGTCTGGATTCATTGTTGTTTTACCACTGAAGTGCTGCTGTGCCTTATAAACACCATCCAGGTCAGCAGCAAAGCCCAGGAGCACTCTGTGGTAGAGGGGATTTGCTGGGAGGTGGTATGAATGTTCTGATGTGGATCCCTACCACCTACCATGGCCCTGGGAGATGTGTTACAAACTCTGAAGTCCCTTGGAACAGTAGCAATACCAGATCTGTTGATGAAGGTTAAAAGAATTTTAATGTTTTCAGGCAATTCTGATGCTGGGTTGCCAACACCTGCAGCCCGAGACCTGTAAGCTGCAAGGATGGTGCTGGATAGCCTCCAAACTGCAGCCATGCAATAGGCTACAGAAAGGCTTCCTCTATTGCTCTGGGATGGCCAATGGCATGAATAGCCCTCCCTTCTACAAAAAGGGATTCTTCTCCCTTCCTGCCAGCACTGAGTGCAAGCCCACCCTCTGCAGCAGAACTGCACACTTTCCTTGATTCAAAGATGCTGTTTGTCCTGACTAAATCAGGTCTTGTATACTGGCAGTTCCTGTAGCACCTGTACAGACAGACCTGTAACATCATTCCAGGAGTGTTTAGCAATAAATAAATAACTAAAAGTTTAAAATTACTCTTTGTTCCAGAACACCTGGAACTTCCTTACAGTCTCAGCTTGTTGTTTTGCACTGGACCAACCTACTGCCTTCAAGTCACAGCTTGCTCCTGGCTAAAGGTATTCCATGTACAGAAGATAGGAAAAAAATGGTATCCACTGACCCTTGCTGAGCATTTATGAAGATCAAACAGTGAGTGTGAGCATACTGAAGTGGTAGGTGGTGCATTTCAGCAGTAATGCCATCACAGCAGCTGTGAAACTGTGGGTCACTTCTACTGGTGCAGATTTTTATGAGAATGGCACACAGGCTTTTGTTCATCTCTGGTGAAAATGTATAGTTAATGGTGGTGGCTACGCTGAAAAATGGTGTTTTGTGGCTGAGAATTTGCTCTTATCAAATGGTGTTATTGTGCTTTTTGTTATAATAATAAATAAATAGGAAGCATTATTTTCAGAGCAACCTATGTACAAGGAGAACACATCTGTTTTCACATCAGAATTTGGCCAGGCCTGTTAACAGCCAACGTATGTGCAGTCTGCAGCATACAGTAGATGACTTTCATACTGTTTTTCTCAGAATAACAACGATCCTATTGTCGTGTGAAACAAAGCTCATAGACCTCATCGTAGAAAAAAAATCCAAACAACCAGACTGCTTGATGGAAGCACTGTTGGAACAGAAATGGTTTATGTTCCATATTACAGTGAAAAAGTAATAGTGCCAGATCCTGTTAAGGAACATGTGCTGGTCATCTGGTAGCTTAAAAGTTAATCCATGTTTAATTCCAAACTCTGCCTTACGAACACCAGGTTGCTAATGGTGTATATTATTATTAAACTCTTGGCAGAAAAAAACAACCAAAAAACCATGCAGAAGTTCTGTGCCAGCAAGGACCTGTTGAGCTTAACCTCAAATCAATCTGGATTTGGGAGATGAAATGAGAAACAAAACAAAAAAACCCCATACTGCCTAAACCCACAGCCTGCTACTGCTCACAGCTGTCTGTGCAGAATTAATTGCCCAAGAGGGACTTGGGAAATGCCAGTGCAGAACAGAGAAAGTGTTAGCAATGCCTTCAAGGCTTTTATTTTGACAATTAGTACAATAGCAATGTTCCTGCTGCAAGATATGGTAGTGCTCAATAACTGACATTGCTGCCTTGTCAACAAGCAGCCTTCCTCAATGTATACTTTGCTGTAATCTCATTATGTTCAGTCTTCTAGTGTAAAGGGTATGTCAATGGAAGAGCTGTGCAGGACATTTCTGAAGCACCAGAGGAAAGTCAGATGTTCAGATCCCTCAATTCCTCTTTATTTTTGTGCTGTGACAATTCCTTAAGCATATTACTGACTCCCAGTCGGAGGAACTGCTGATCAACTTAAGGATGCGGCGGTCATTGTACCCCTTGCAGCTCTGTGCCACAAGAGATCCCACAATCAAGACTGGAAATGGCAGATACAGAGCAGCACAGAGTTCACATGCAAAGCTGCAGCTCCACCCACGAGCACCAAGCAGGCTCAGCAAGGCACAGAAGTGTAGGGGTTGAAAATGAAATCCAAAGATCATAAAGTCCAACATCCCCGCTAAAGCAGGTTGCCTAAAGTAGGTCACACAGATAGGCTTCCTGGTGGGTCTTGAATATCTCCAGTGAAGGAGACTGCTCCACTCCACCTCTTTGGGCAGCCTCTTCCAGCTCTGAAGTAAAGAAGTTATTCTTTGAGTTAGCACTTGTGCTCCAGTTTCTGCCCATTGCCCCTTGTTCTGTTGCTTCGTGCCACTGGGAAGAGCCTGTCCCCATTGACTTGACTCCTGCACTTTAGATATTTATGGACAGCAACAAGTCCCCTCTCAGCCTTCTCTTCTCAGACTGAGCATTCCAAGGGCTCTCAGCCTTTCCTCATACTGCAGACACTCCAGGTCGTTAATCATCTCTTATCACCCTCACTGGACTGCATCCAAGAGATCCTCATCTTTTTGGAACCGGACACAGCATTCCACCTGTGGCAGACGGAGCACCTCCAGCACCTGAGACAGACTTCAACTTCCAGATCCCAGAGCTGCTTTTACATCCATCAGCCAACGCACAAAACTTCATCCACACCCACAACGGGAGCACAAACACAGAATCACACACTTAACGTGCACGCAGCTTTCAGGAGAGGCATTTTGTTGTCGGAAGGAGCTGCTCTTCTCACAGCTCTGGATGAGAAAATGCCCCGTGGGAGAAACACCATCACTGGCAATGAGCTGCTCTCCTACAGGTTGCTGCATCAAATGTGCACCCTGGAGGGGCTGCTCTCCTACAGACCAAGCAAACGAGGCGCAGCAGATGAACTCTATTTAATCACAGGTTAATTAGCTAATAACAGCACACCTGGGCAGCAGGACCCCCCGCTAATTTTGTTCAGAGGAAGTGCCACACGGAGCCCTTCCGGCTGTGCCTCGGAGCTAACAGCCCCGGTCGGGGCCGGTTCCTTTACGAGGCAAAAGCCGCCCGGAGCGCTTTCCCTCCGCAGTACCGCTGCTGGGCAGAACCGGGAAGGCTCCGCACAGCCACCAGGCTGCGCTCCGGTGACAGACGCATCAGCTCAACTCCTGGCAGCGCCCGCCGCGGCACCGCCAGGCAGCAGCTCCGGGGCGGAGCCCAGCCGCCACCGCCCGCCCTCACGCCGCACGTTCAGGGCGGAGCGGCGCCGCGCGCTCCCCGCGCTCTCTTTGTTCCGAAGCTGCGGGCGGCGCTGCCCCTTTAAAAGCCCCAGCTCCGGCCCTGCCGGCGCGCCGGGTTGAAGGCGCCGCGCGATTGGTTGCAGATCCCTCCTCCGATTGGTCTCCGGGAGTCACGGCTGGTTCCGCCTCCCCCTTCCTATAGGCGGGGCCGGCCGCTCGTCTAGAGCGGGAGGTTCTGAGTGGGTGAAGCCGCGGTCCCTGGAAACAGTTCCGGGAAACCCCGCGTGTTGCCGGGGTCGCACCGCCGTCCATGAGGAGAAGGAGGAGCGCGCGCCATTTGCCGTCGCTGCTTGGGCCCGAGCTGCGCCGCGCAGGCCCTGCTCCGGTGAGTCCCCGGGAGGCGTCGGGGGCGCCGGGACGTCCCCTCGCGCGGTGAGGGCGCTCCGCGGCCGGGGGCGAGCGCTCCCGGGTAGGCCCCGCGGCGGGGAGGGCCGCCGAGAGCTCGGGATAGGCCCGGCGCGGGCGGAGGCGGGCCCGAGGCGCTGGCGCCGCGTCGGAACGCGGGGTGGGGGCGTCGCAGGGCGCGGCTCGGCCGCTCGGAAGGCGGCGGGGGGCGGGAGGGCCGCGCGCGGGAGCTGGGCCGGGAGCGGCCTGGGGGCGGGACCTGCGGCCCGGCGGGGGCGGGCGGCCGACCTGGAGCGGGCCCTGCGCGGGGAGGGCGGCGCGGGCGGGGGATGCCCCGCTGCCGCCGCTGCTCCCGGGGTGCCCCGCTGCTCCCGGGCTGAGCGGGAACCGCGCGGGGCCGCGGATGGCCGTGGCGGCTCCTTCGCGGCTCCTTCCCGGCCCCTCCCGGCGGCGGAGGGCTGTTGTGGGGGGGCTGCCGAGGGCTCGGACGGAGCGGCCGTCGCTGTCGCAGCGCTGTGTAAAACGCGGCGCGGTGCTGCTGCGGGGAGACGCTCGCCTGAACGCTGTTGTTGGGACATCGCTTCACTGAACGGTCTTTTACGTGAGGTCTTTAGCGAAACTTGACGAGTTCTTCTTAAATACGTGATTATTACCTTTATTTTGTAAACGAGGCTCGAGTTACTGGGCCTTGGTTGCCCGGGTTCTGAACGCGCCCCATCGCGGTGCTGCAGCACTCCGTGAAGAAAGTTGCTCGGATCTCCCTCACCCTATTCGCAGCACAGAGGATCCCCCCGGCAGTGATGCTTTTCTGCTTGCCAAGGATGTTAACGTTCCCGGAGCTGGGTTGTGTTGTTTTGTTTTTAAATTTGAGGTCATATTTTGTGTGACTCTGAATTTTTGACGTATCTTTCTAAAGTAAAGGTCGCCTGGAGTTCTGTATCTTAGTGTCGTTTTCACTTATCTATGCAAACTGTTGCGTTTGCAGTGTGGTAGAGCCTGCTTGATAATTTCATATCCCAGAAGCTGTATTCCTGTCTCAGTGCGATTGCTGTTGGTGTCATGTTTGAGCTTCCTGCTAACGCTGAAATTATGTCAGAAAACAAAACCCGCAAAAAGCAAAACAAAACCCACATTCCTGTAGGATAAACTCATCAGTGCAGTGCTTGTTTTGATTGTAGCTCTGCTTTGAGTTGGAGTGCTGTGAGCGTTGTTCTGTACGACCCAGCCGAGCAGATGAGCTACAAACGGCCAACTGCAGATAGGAAGGAGAATGCTCAGACTTTGTACTGAGCTTAGCAAAGCACAGGAGTTACTGATGTAGCTGTATTCTACTGAAACAAAGGTGCACCTTGCTAACCTGTGTGTGAGTCTCTTGGTGGGGAGGCTGTGCTAGGCTTTTGGTTAGCATCATGATGGGGATTCTCAAGTATTTCCATTCTGTTAGATGATGGTTTGGGAAAGGCTGAGAGCTCAGTGCTGGCAGGGTGAGGATGCTGGCTCCTCGAAGTTACAGCCTGCTGCTGAGGTACTGGTCTGGAAACTGGGATGATACATGTAGGTTTTTCAGGGTGTGATAACTTCAAAACAGATCTTCCCACAATTCATGCTAATAAATAATGTATCATAATTAAGCTATTAAAATGTGATTTCTGTGATGGAGTAATCTATGGTACAAAGGGAATAGCAGTAATGCTTTCACATAAAAAAAAAAAATGAAGGGGTGTAGCAGTATATCTTATGAGCAGGTGAGGTTTTAATAAATTCCCCATTCAGTCTTTTAGTGTGAGTTCTTATCTCCTCCTTGTGCATGTGCTTCTTTCTGCTTAGATAAGAATCTTCTTGCAGTGTAACTCATAACTTCATAGGGACTACGTTTGTTTTCTTGTGGTTCATTTGAAAAAGTTTCTTAAAGTAATAAGGTAATAAGCTAAAGCTATTCTTAATCTGATTTAACTCCTATAATAGGGACCTACAGATAATGCACTCAATAGGAGGAATGGCAACATAAACAACCAGAAATTACTTGGGTGCTACTTTAATGCACGAGTTTAGCAATGCTTCCAGTGCACCTGAGCTAAATAAATAGTTCACTTCATGATATCAAAAGTTACATAGCAGCAAAGCTGAAAACAGTGTTGGTGGATGGTCAATGTAAGTTGGCTATTGTAGTTCACAGTATTGTTTTCCCTCTACCAGAAGTTGCCATTTCTTTTCCTTGATGCTGTTATTAAGCATGTTGTCAGTTAAGTAGACTGTGAATTTGTAATTAGTGATTAGTTATACTTAGTTTGTGGGTGGCAACCTCTATTGGAGTATGGGTAGAAAATAGAGGGAATGGTCACCTCGTGGCTGTTTCAGTGACTGTCAGAATAAGGCTGACATTAAGTTTCAGTATTCACGATGCCATGCACTGTTAGGCTCTGATGTGTGTTGCAGTTTTTTTTTTCCCTGGGAAAAGTATTGAGAGCCATTTGAGTTATTAAGAATGGAAAAGAAGCTGGCATGGGACTAATTTAAAGGCATCCATAAGTTTTTAACCATCTACTTGTCAAAAAAAGGGACAAGTCACCTGGCAAACCCAGCTTTTGAGATGCAGAATGCAGAAATTCCAAGTGAAAGATAGTGCATAGCTTACAAGCATGTCTGCTATGACCGAGTATTCCTGGCCTTCAGAACAAGCACTGTTAACAACCGGTGAATTTCAAAACAAAACCACCCCCCACAGCCTCCCCTTGCATGCAGCCCTGCAGCTGGGAGGTGCTGAAGGTAGGCAGCATTTCAGGTACCAATGGAACCCTCCCTGCCCGTGTAAAGTTGCCCCCAGTGTGTATTTACTGCTGCTCGCTCGGTAAGCACATTTTTCTATATGCTATTTTAAATTCATCCATTTCTGCATGTAATAAAAACAAATGCATATCCCAACACATACTAATATACTCATAATCCTTTGCTTCTAATTGACACCAAAGATCTTTGCTATTCAACCAGTCTCCCTCTTTCTAGATAGCTAGTTAATGTATAGGGGACTCTGGAGCACAGTATTTGAGGGCTTTACCCACATGCACGTGCTTTTTTTTCTGGCCTGTGACAGGCTGAGCCACACACACACGGTGTGCAAACACAGGTATCACTCCTCTTTAACTCACTTTTAAACTTTTTTAGAGGAGAATAAAAAACATCAATGAAATCATTTTTTTCCTTACTAATGATGTGTGTAGGAGAATATGTTGTCTTGATGGCTGCATCTGGCAGATGTCTAGAGGGAGATCTAAATGAGTTTTTTCAGCAATGGCTTTCACTCATGCAGCTGTTCTGAATGCAGAGTGAGGATTTCAGTGCTGTAAAAGATGCAGTTTCTCTTGTTGGTGATCATTCAGGAAGGTAAAGTCCATCTGATCTCAGAATTCAGGCCAAGCTTGCAGAGCCAGAATAGCATCTATTACTGTAATGGGTGAATAGAAATACACTTCTTGTGGATGCTGTTGGGACTGGGATGTTCTGACAGCTGTATCGTTTTAAAAACTTTCCAGAGTATCTTTTTAGTTAAGGCTGTGGGACAGGAAATAGCTGAAATTTCAGCAGCCAAACACAACTTTCATGATTGGTGGATATAGACAGCATTTGACTTTAGTTTTTTTTTGAGGCTGATAGTTATTAAAGAATAATGAATTGTACAGCTAATGAATTAAAATGCAGAGACTTAATTTGCATTGTCTGAAAGCCTACTTAGAAAAGCTTTTGGTCAGCTGTGGTGCTGTGCAGTAGTGTGATACCTAGCTGTTAGGTTTAGCTCCAAGCACTGCTGTATGCTTGTGGTGAAGGTGGATCATCTCAGTGCTGCTAGGCTGCAAATCTTGCATGGTCTGAGCTATTGGAGCTGAGGTGTTTCTGCCTGACACAGAACAGTGGTCAGCTTTTTGGTCAGTTACACCCAAGTCCGAGGATGTGCTCAGCAGTGCTAAATATATTAGAATCTGATTCTTGTAAACCAAATCTGGTTTACAAGAAAAAAGGAAAAGTAAATGCTCAGGGAGCATCACTATAAACCTTCTGAACCTCAGTGGCACTCATAATTGTTTTAATAGTTTTTTTGTATTAATGACTTAATTTAGCTTCCTAGATTTTTATTTCTATACGGAGAAGATGTGTGTAAGTAATGGATTCTATAAAGCAGTAAGGAGGTGAAAAGCAAAAAAAATGCACTGATCTTTTGTATATCTTTTTTTCTGTATAGCATCTTATACATTTTTGATATATACACTCAAAGCATTCTCACTGTAACTAAACCCTTTGTCCTGCACTGTTTCAAGTTAGAGATGTTGCAGATGTAGTCTAGCTAGCAGACATGGGTCTGACTTTCATTTTCCATTATTTTTGTATCCATACCTATGGAATCCTGGCATTCAGTCAGTGGTTTGAATGCTCAGTTAATTCTGTAGTGAGAGATAAGCCTTACTGTAGTCCTGAGGTAACAATTTTCTCTTCTGTTTTTGGGCTAAAGTCACATTTGCTTTTAAGTAATTAAGTTTCTGTTTTGAAGTAAACTGACAGAAAGTGATTTCTGAGTCAAGAAACAGAACGTGTGTATGTATAAATGCCGAGTAGTTATGGAAGACTTCACCTCTTTTCCCTGCTGATTGCATGAAGAAGAGACAGCTGGTAGAGAAGTAACACGAGGCTGTGTTCCATCTCTAAAACTGCCCTTCAAGTCAAGACAGTTGTAGTAAAAGAAGGAAAACTTTTTTTTGGCTCAAGATTGTAAATTATAGGCTACCTTCCAAAAAGTTGTTGTCTAGAAGGGATGGGTATAAATGGGATTGATTTAGGGGTGCTTATCTTTAGAGAGTTGTTTTTTTCCAGCACAGTGAATAGTTTGAGGCTTCGGAGTCTTAAAAATGAAAGCAAAACTTGTTCTTGAGTCCTCTTCGTATCTGTTTTCCAGTACTGAATTGCATTGCTCTTGCCATGCTGCGTGTGTCTATCTGGTTATCATTTCACTGCTGATCATTGACTTCTTCCCTCTTTTTTAAAGCCTGAGGCTCATTTCGTTTCTGAACTCAAAAACTGATCATCCTAATGTTCTCTGCTGGGTAGTTGATTTGTCCTTTGTCAGCCTTTGTATCTGAGAGTACCGAGTATCAGCTGGCTGGCTAATTGAGAAATGGAAACAGTTTTTAATGAATTGGGCAAAGCCCACTGAAATTGTCTGAGAAGATAGTTGTGCATTTCTCAGTGCACGTATTTACAATCAGTTAATCCTGAAAGCAAGTCTTTAACTGAAGACGCTGCAGTCATGGCTTCCTTTTAAACCAGTAAGTTCTTAAAAAAGCAGTTTGATTTGTAGAGCTCCTGTTTGAGTAAAACTGAGCCTGGAAATGGCTCAGTTGCAGCTGGAAATTGTAATGTGCTCGCGAGTGCAATTTTTCTCTTCCTATCCTTAATGAGTTCTGTTAGTGTTATGAGAGTGTTTGGCTAGTCTTGTGCAGTACGTTGGGTTTGAAGGAAGGCATGGCAACAAGCCAAGAAAGTGCAAATTAGCAAACAAGCATTGACATTTTGGTATCTTAAGCTACCCTGCAGGGTTATGTGTTCGCTGAATTTTAACCAATTGTTTTAAAAGTAGAGGAATGGGAAATGAAAATAGCAACTAGCTCTTCTGATTCTTCTTTGAAGGATGTTATTATCGTATCCCAGCGCATTGTAGCTGCTATGGTAACCAGTTAACTTGCTGACAATCTGAAGTTTAGACATCATTATGTACATGAAGTACACTTAAGGAGGAGAAAAAAAAAAGTGAATTCTTCCATGTACATTTTCTGCAGTATTAAGGGTTGTACTTTCTTTTGAAACTTAGATCAGCTGCATCCAAAAGATATTAAATAAAACTTCTGATATAGGTCATTTGCAGCATGTATACAAATTAGTTTAGATAAATCATGCATTGTCCTACAAACTAGTTTTTTCTGGCTTATTGTAATATAGCTCCTGAATTTTTTCCAGCAGCATAATAAAATGGCTAATCAGGTGAATGGTAATGCGGTACAGTTAAAAGAAGAGGAAGAACCAATGGATACTTCCAGTGTAACTCACACAGAACACTACAAGACACTGATAGAGGCAGGCCTCCCACAGAAGGTGGCAGAGAGACTTGATGAAATATTTCAGACAGGTATAATATGCATTTCTTGTTTCTGATTGGTTATGAAAGTGAGGGCATACCATTTTCAAATTTTTATAGATTAAGGTTTAAAAATTGTTTTTGATCTGTGTAGCTCTAAATGTTTTGCTACTTTGACTTCCCTAAAGGCAAATTGGGTTTGACATTGACTGATTATTTGACACGTCCTTAGTGTTGTATGTGTTATCTTAGTTGCTTTAGGGCACAGAGCACTAGTTTCTTAGTTGTCAAATAAAGATGTGTTTGAGCATACTAAACTGTACATTTTTTTTCCTTCAATCCAAATCATCATTTTGCTTTTACTTTTCTACTGTCAACTCCTCACAGTGGTTCTTAAACACTCAAGAGCTGGACAGGTGACCTAGTGAGGGAAACAACTAGCTTGTCTTGCCTGGGACTACATTTGAATTGAGTCTGCTTGTGGATTTTGTGTTCTCTCTAGTTCTGAGCGGACAGTTTAATCCATGTTTGTTACTCCACTGAAAAGTTCAGTTTGATACTAACTGCTTTTTTAACAAATGAGGACTAAGCTATCTAGCAAATTGAGTAATATTTTGCTGGTAGCACGTGGTCTCTGCAACTGCTAGACGAAAGGTTTCTTTATTTAGCAAGGTTTCTCTATTTTATTTTTGTAACATGCCATCCTCCCGTATTATTTTGTCCTTAGACAGAAGCTTCTTTTTTTCTCTTTAGAGTGTGTTCCGTGAACAAATGTATAAGAAGCAGTAGAACTGCTTTATGTGCTTATGGCAAGATGACAGTTTTTGTTGAAAAGAGTCAAAATTCCACTGATTAAACGAAGGCAGTTCAAAAACAATACTTTATCCCTTCATCAGTATGACATTCTGGGTCATGTGAATGATGTCTTTTGAAAGTCATTCACAGTGAGCTTTCATCAAGCCTTTACAAGCTTTTATTGGCATAGACACGCACTTTCTAACTGTGGGTCATGATGATGTACACTTGATGGTTTGAGAGAAGGAGTAAATGCCTGGGCAGAGGAACTTGTGGGGTCTAACCTGTGTGGTAGTTAGGTTGTGTTGTGAGGAGTTCTCAAGGGAGTTAAAAGCTTTTCAGCCCAGAACCTAACTACCTAGTATAATTCCATTGCATGAGTAACCTGAAACCAGTTATTTGCATTTCCTTAAAGCCAGCGCAGATGCTCACATTGTGCAGGGGTTTGTCAGTGAAACATTCTGCTTCTGAGACCAGAGCTAAATTTGGAGCTGAAGTTTGGGATTTTTAATCTGCTGAGGTCTCATTTGAAAGATACAGGTGCCTTCCAATATGCAGGATCACTTCTGAAATGTAGTCCTTGGGCTTGGCACTACTTTGCATTTTTGAAAGCAAGTAGCAGTTAAATAATCTGTATTCTGGAAATCAAGCTGTTGCAAAGTGTGTGGAGTTATTGGTCCCGATTTTCCCTGTGTGGTTTAAAAAGTGCAGATGTTAATAACCCAAAGTTCTCATACTCCACAGCTTATGCAAGTGCATTGCAAAAGGGGAAAACAAAAAAACCCGCAAACCTGTAAAGATCCTGAAACAGAAAAAGTGCTTCAGAACTGGTCCAGTGTTTCTTGGGGGAGTCTGTACCTGTAAAATTAACATTAGCCTTTCGGGTACATGGTAGGGCTCAAAACAATACCTTTTTGAATTCTGGCTCTTGAACTGCACGGAGCAACAAAACAAGCGAAATTAATAAATTTTTAGACATGAGAGTTTACTGATTTTTGCTTTTTGAAGTTAGGTGGAAAGAGTGAACAAACCATTCTACTTAATAATATTTTGTAGTGCTTTGGGAGTGTTTGATCTTCAGTTAGAAAGTTCCTTTTTCATGTACAGTAGGATGCACGTAATGTTCACATGTCAGCTTACTTTAGAACAGCTCCATTCAAGAGAATGAAGTGTGAAACTTAAGAGTCAAACAAAACCCAAATTGTTAGAAGTGAGCCAGAGTTCTCTGTTGGATTTCCAAATGTTAGAAAGCTGTTACACATGGGGTGTAATCTTGCACTTCAGTTAATGCTTAGGTATATACATTTTAATTTAACTTTTTTTCATTGTTGTACTCATATTTTTCATATACTTGTGTAGGAATATGTAATTATATTAAATATATAATTCTGTTATGGACTTTAAAAGCAAACTGCATAGTTCTTAGCTTGTATGACATTTAATAGAAATCTGTAACTTCTTTATCTTTAACTTTTAGGGTTGGTAGCTTATGTCGATCTTGATGAAAGAGCAATTGATGCTCTTAGGGAATTTAATGAAGAAGGAGCCCTCTCTGTATTACAGCAGTTTAAAGAAAGTGACCTGTCGCATGTACAGGTAAGGTGAGAGCTCCAGAAGCGTGAGCACATAAGTGTAAATAGTGTTCTGGCACTATTGGCAGGAGAGCCAAAACATAGAAACTCTTTTCATGTTCTGTATATTTCAAACCCAGATGATTGGCCTGTTTAAGAATTGCCCTAAATGTTGTGGGTATTTGAGTGCAAAATTAAAGCTCCCAGATAATAAAAATGAGTGCTATTGAGAACGTAAGGTAAAAAATACGGCTTGAAATTCCATGCTTAGAAGTTTGATCAATTAATTGTTGTATTTTTCAAGAGGATTCTTTTGATACTTGACATTGTCTTATCTAGTGACTTCACAGTTTGGATTTGGTGTATTCCCAGAGCTTTTCATACCCCAGATTTAATTATTTTATAAATTGTATCTGCAGAACAAAAGTGCATTTTTATGTGGAGTTATGAAGACCTACAGGCAAAGAGAGAAACAAGGCAGCAAAGTACAGGAATCGACAAAGGGACCAGATGAAGCAAAGATCAAGGTAACGTGTAGAAAATACTGACTGTTCTGTACTACAGACTGCACACAGACTGAAGTAATTTTAGTGCTTAGTGCTTGGGAGGTATCAGTATTGCTTGGATAAGAACATCCACACAAGGCATTAAAGGATTGTATGCAAGAGAAAAGATTGAAAAGAGAGAATGCTTGTTTGAGATGTAGATGTACCTGATTGCACGATTACCAAAATGCATGAACTTAAAAATATATATTTGTTTCACAATTATCTTGTCTTCTTATACTAGTTTTTACAAGCTGAAAAAATTGAGACTAATTGGACATTCCAACAAGATTGAGTCTTGGAGTTGGTGAATATGTTAAGAAATCATTTTTGTGTTGTGCTGAACTGACTTAGAAAGCTAGTGAGAAGTTCTGGAGTTCCTTGGCTACTACATAAGATATTGCAAACAGAAAATAAGGGAAAAAAGTTTTTTGCAGTGACCTCAGAAACAAGTTCTGTTGTTTGTGGCCCCTACCCTCCTCCACATAACTATTGTCAATTCTTTTTCATTTTTTTTCAGGCTTTGCTAGAGAGGACTGGTTACACTTTGGATGTAACTACAGGACAGAGAAAATATGGAGGCCCTCCTCCAGATACTGTGTATTCTGGTGTTCAGCCTGGTATTGGAACAGAGGTTAGTATGCACAGACTAATAACATTATTTTGTGTGCTTATGCAAAGTCACTTGTTGAAAGACTGGCAAATAAATTATACTGTGAGGGAATGTTTAAAGCTTAGAGGAAAGCTTGCTTCTGTATTTGTCTTCTTCAGTCTTAGTCCTCAGTATTCTGCAGAAAAAAGCATAATTGTTTGAGGAGAAGAACGAAGGTGGATATAATGGGAAGATTATGTAAAAATTACTGAAAATGAAGGTAGATATTGAAATTGTTAGACTTGATCATACACAATTGAAGATTGTGGTCTGCAGCTTTAAAACTGACAGATGTGCAGCTCGGTTAAAAAAAAAAAACACAACTAAAAAGTGCTTGGCTGTTTGTTTTTCTCACAGCTCAAATGGAATTTGAGAAACAGTGACAAAAATTTCTGTGCAGTGTATTGAAAGCAGGTGAAGACTTGAGTGTAGTGTGCATCTTCTGGGGGAGAGGTTGTGGATGCCCCATCCCTGGAGGCATTCAAGGCCAGGCTGGATGTGGCTCTGGGCAGCCTGGTCTGCTGGTTGGTGACTCTGTACATAGCAGGGAGTTGGAACCAGATGATCATTGTGGTCCTTTTCAACCCAGGCCATTCTATGATTTATGATGTATTGCATTAGGATACTTAATGCAAAGTTTTGAAGAGGTCGGATTAGCTAGCAGTGACAGTGAATAATTTGTGAATAGTCACCAGTCTTTACAGAAGACATCTTCAGTGCTTTCATGATCTGATAGTGAAACCACTGCACTGAGAGGATCATTGTTTATTTTTGAAATGTTTTTCATTTCTTATTCAGGAAGGTGGCTTAAGAAGTCTGTTTTGTCAATATATGGTGATACAATACACAGTATGAAGTGTTACTTTGCACTGTGCCTACAGACTGAAAATACTTGATTGAAAAACTCCAAGTATTTTGTGCTGTTGGTGATAATTAGTCTCTATAGGAGGTCAGAGGAAAGCTGTAAAGTTGGCTTTGGCTGTGTTTAGTTGTACTGAGGGTGTGTTTTTGTACTAGTAAAGTTCTTGAAGCTTTTAGAATGGGTGACTTCTGGAAACACCCTTAAGGACATAAATACTTCTCCCATGAATCAGGATTAGCAAAGCCCTGCTAACTAGTTAGAAAAATCCTACCTCAGCTGAACCAGTGCTGGGGTTTAGTAGCAGATCAAGCCTGATCACTACTCAGTTTGCTTTGTTAAGATGCTGATCATCTTACTTTAATAAAGCATCCAGAAGTTTGATTCAGCCTTCAGCAGTAGCTGTTAAGCTCAGAGAAATAGTAATCAAGATTTAAAACATGATCTTATGTTTTGGTGGATGTTACAGGTCATGTTTTAACCCAGGAGACTTGGTATGTTGTTGTGGTGTTTTTTTCCCATAGCAAAGTGTGGAGTGTTGTATATTTGTTCTTCCTTGATGTTTTTTTTCCTAAGTTCTGCTTGTATTGTAGTGCAAAAACCTATCTTCTAATATTGTGTTTAAAAGTATGTAAAGACATAAGACGTATCCTTTTGAATTGTGATGATGAATCTTTCATGTTGGAGTTATTTAAAATAAATAAAGTTCTTGTGGCTTGTGCCAGCTGAGATGTTGATGCTGGAATTTCCACTGATGTCAGCAATGGCAAGCTTCTTTTTAAGGGTATGCAAGTACTGCTACTGATTTCAAGAAAATGCATAAACTTTTTCACCAGGTGTATCAGATCTTTCTGCTGTAAGTATTTGTACACCAGATGGGTTTTTCTAAAGTGGGATGGATTCTTACACTGAAAGATAAGCATTGATAACTTGCAGTACTCATCATGTGCTACTTAAGTGCACTTTCTCTATTCTAGTTACAGTTTATCATCTTACAGTTTGTCATCTTGTATGAGCACACTGCTGAAAAACAAGATTTTTCAGTAATCTTAAAGTAGTTTTGTATAAATAATAAGAATTTAAGTTGACTAACTGGCAACTCAGAGTACTTAGAAAGCAGTGGCTAAGCAAAGTAAGAGGAGGTGAAGACAGTAGTCATTTGTACATAGTAATTTCAAAATTATGTGCAGTCAAGAAAAGCAAATGTTATAAATATTTCATTAATTTCCATCACAGCAAGGAAAACTATTTAAGTGGATGAGGGATGAAAAGAATTGGGTTGTAAACCCATTACTAGTCAGGTGATGATAAAACTTTTATGCAGCTGAGGCAAGCATTCAGTGTTTCTATTGGATGTGCTAAATTGTAAATCCAACATATCTGTATTTGGGAGTAGTAGCTGATTTGGTTGAGTTTTAACCTATTAAGCAGATACATACTTTCCCTCCTAATCTTCTGTCTGGTGGAGGATGCTTGCAGCTATTAAACCTGAGAAAACTGAAGTCTTTGTAATCCATGCTTTAAGAGATTAAAGAAAAGAAAAAAGCCCTTTGTGAATATGACCTGTCTCCACTGTTGTATATAGAAAAAAGAGGAAGCAGCTGGTGAATACTTGATTTTCTTCTTTCAATTATTGATGTAAATGAATAAATACTTTTTTTAAGGCATGACTTGAACAGAATTCCCTGCTATCTGTAAAATACCAGCTCTTGGCTGTACTACAGTAGGCACAGTTTGTTGCTGTGTTTCTGGTGTTTTTATACTTTTATACTTGAAGAACTATGGGGTTTCAAAGGCTTTTATGTTGCTCTAGGTTTTTTGTTCATTTTAGTATTTTTTTTTTAAGAAGGTTGTAGATACTGCTGAATTGAAGTAGTCACACAGCCCACATCAGTTCACACTTAAATCTGGCATTTAGAAGATTGACTGCAAAGTGCATCCGGAGTGCTGTGACATGGAGATGATGTTTTCAAGAAGCTCTTGAAATGCTGCTGTTAACCCTAATGCTTCTTTGTTAGTGAAAATAGCAGAACTCAGTTGTGGAAATAACTGGCGGATGTATCATGTAGAGTGTAGAAGTGAATTGCAGCCCTTAATAATGCTTTGTTACCTCATGACACTGACATTTTTCTTAAAGGACTCTTGTCATGATTGATGTTTTGAAGAAAAAAAAACTGAAAGAGAATAGAATTGAGCACTTTGTACAGGTCCCTCTGGAAGCAAAACTGGAAGAAGTGATCTCAGCAGAGGCGCAGCAGCAGTGCAGCTGAATCCTACTTCGATGAGTTCTGCAATGTTATTGCACTGATAGTGCCAGTTTCTGAGTTTTTGTAGTAATAGTAGTCTCGTGGAACTGAAATATGAAGCATGAAGTATTTATATTCTGTAGTATTTCACAGAATCACAGAATGGCCCAGATTGGAAGAGACCTCAAGGATGGTGAGTCTCCAACCCCCCTTCCACATGCAGGGCCACCAACCTCCACATTTAATACCAGCCCAGGCTGTCCAGGGCCCCATCCGGTCTGGCCTTGATCATCTCTGGGGATGGGACATCCACAGCCTCTCTGGGCAGCTGTTGCAGCACCTCACCATTCTCTCTGTAAAGAACTTATTTCAGAATCTTTTTCGAGCTTGTTGATCTACCCGAAATAGTAATAGAAAAGGTTACTGTTTCATCTAAGTCTTTGAAGATGTTCATCTGGTATTTCTCATGTCTGCTGTTGATCTTATCATTTGTTATTGTATTCAAGTGTACAGGCTCAAAGCAAATTCATTTAGATGAGCTAAATTATTCCCATAGAGACATTTAGTCTTCCTGGTATGTATTTGAAGTCACTCCATAATTAGGTCAGGGGTGAATGTGTTAAAATGAAATCCTTAATTCTGTTGCTCATTTCAGCCTCTGGAGTACATTACCCATTGTAGCAATCTT
The DNA here is from genome assembly GCA_037305975.1 of Chrysolophus pictus. Classification (NCBI taxonomy): domain Eukaryota; kingdom Metazoa; phylum Chordata; class Aves; order Galliformes; family Phasianidae; genus Chrysolophus; species Chrysolophus pictus. The sequence continues at coordinate 4,243,069 of CM074598.1, read as the reverse complement.
GTGGAATTGATGGTAGTCTAAAGTTTGTAGAAAGGAATTAAGAGACTTAGTCAGAGACGCTGGAAGAAAAGCAGGAAAGTGAAGCCTTCAGCATAGAAAAATCAGATAGTTCTTCAGCTGGTGGTTTCCCTGTCTTAATAGCAAGCTGGAGTTTCTTCTTGTGCACTTTCATTATGCTGTTATTTTTTGTCATTGAAAACTCTACGTGTGTTTTGGAGTGAAAAGCTCTAGGCAGCACAAATGGATACAGCTACTGTAGGGATTTCTGAGCTGTTCCCCCCCACCTTGGGTTTGTTCCTATCAATGCTTATGTGGTTATTTGGCATGCCTTTAAGTGTTGGAATTATCTGCTGAGCAGATGTGCAGGGTGTTACGGGAGAGGCTCTTTTAATTTGAAAGATGAAGAGCTGACTAATGCTTAGTAGGAGTTAAAAACCAAAATATGCCAATATGACATTAAAGTGTGCCTTGCATTGGTGAATTGTACTGAGTTTAATAGCACTGCTGTGTGTGAGAAAGAAAAATGAGATATCTAGGTTTTCTTAGACATATTGAGTTGGTGTAATCAGAAACAAAAGCAGAAGAGAAATAAGATACGTTAACAGTGAAAATCTGCATTAGGGGAACTTGCTAAGGATTTCTAGTGTTTTGTGTTGTTATTTTTTTCTTATCTCTGTATCTTTCTAATCAAGATTGGACTAGGGAATGATATGAAAATACTGCAAGAGTAAGGAATTGCTTGGTCTGGAATATTACAGGATTCCTGCCTAGGTAGCCTGTAAGGTCTTGTGACCAGGTAAGAAATATTTACCTCTTTAGTGGTGGAAAGGTACGGCCTCTTCGGTATACAAAACCTGGGCTTGTAATTTATATGCAGAGTCTAGTACTAATGTTGGGATTTTAGAAGGCTGTAGTAGCAGATAAAATAATGCACTTGCTAGTGAAGGCTACAGTGTTTCTGTTGTGATTGTTTCCGATGCAGATTGCTTCCCTTCCTAGAACTTTGGAGTACTAAAAGTAACTTCAGATTTTTGAAAAAGCTTTGGTTAAGTGTCCTCTTCCTTTGTAGGTTTTTGTTGGTAAGATTCCCCGAGACTTGTATGAAGATGAATTGGTACCACTCTTTGAGAAAGCTGGTCCAATTTGGGATCTTCGCCTCATGATGGATCCTCTTTCTGGTCAAAACAGAGGTTATGCTTTCATTACCTTTTGTAGCAAAGATGCAGCTCAGGAAGCAGTCAAACTGGTGAGTAACTGTTTTCAAATTGGATGATGTAATGTAAACAGTGAGCATGTTGGGAGTGTGTTAGTGAAATGTTTGAAGTGTTTCACTAAACAATCATCAACAGACTCAAAATGTTATTTTCTTAAAAATAAAAATAAAAATCGTCTCCTGACTTGATTTAGTATGTACAAATAACAATCTACTCCTACAGCTACTGTTTCTTATAATTACTTGATTAATCCTGAGTTTCAGTGTTTGAAGATGGTAGACTTAAGTTATTGCCACTTAAGAAGGAAAAAAGATGTTTTCTATCTTGTAACACATAAGTTGAAGCTGCTTAGCCTTCTTTAAATTTTTAGTGATTGGGGAAAATGAAAGGGAAGGATGCTGAAGTAACAGGAAATGTATCAACTGATACAGCCCTGGTGAAAGATTGGCCTCTCTTCCCTGGGTGTTGTACCAACTAAGTGAACTTGTGTGAATGTATTCCATATGTCCTGTATCTGGATTCTCTTCTCTCACTCGTGCTCTACTTTGGCATTATCTGGATAAATCAGACTTGTATCTAGGTGAAGTATTTTCCACAGACTTCTGGAGGAAAGGAAAATGGGCATGCTAAATTTTTAGGCAATAACTTTTAATAGAAAAGCATGGTTCTTTTAGTACTGATGATAAATGTGAAATTTTGAAGTTTAGATTCTTCTGCATGAGGGGGCTTTGCTGCTTCTGGTGTGCAGGTGCCAGTGGGAATGGGTTGATGCAACTGCTCTGGCCTTAATCTGAATTTGTTTTTCAAAGTTCTATTGTGTGTGAATCACTGTTTTATTTGAAGCAAAAATTGGCAAAGTTTTGTATAATTCTTGAATATGAACAAGGTTACTGAAGTTGTTGCACCACCAGCTTTATGCCTAAGTCACAGTGAGATGGCTGAAAGCTTTTACAGAATTAAATGAGAATTTTTCAGAAGCTGTCCGGTGTTCAAACTTTAGTCCCACTACGTTCTGTTTGAAAATACTCCTTAAAAACAAAGATGCCTTCAGTTTGTTTTAAGATTGAGTGTCTCCTGCCTTTAAAGATGTTTTAGAGTTGTTCAGAGTAATTCAACTGTTGGTACAAGTGTGGTAAGGAAGTAGAAGAAACTTTTATGGGAAGCTTTTAAAAAAAAATTTAAAAAAACCTTATAAAATAAAGGAATACAGAGTCCTAGCATTTAGAGGGCCCAAAAAATCCATGCCATAAGAGTGGAAAAGGTTAAAAACCAGGCACATATTAGGATCTTGCAGCAAATGCGCTTGATATTAAAAAGCAACTGAAAATAGAGCTCACGGTGCCTATAATCCTCTGCATGTGTATGATAATAACAGCAGTGACTGATGTTGAGTCCAAGAGCAGGAAGCAGTTGCTCGTTGTCTAGAAATAGGTTTTAAGTTTGAGATAAACTGGGGGTGAATGAACTTACCCTATGCAGTTTGTATGTTACACGTTATTTCTTGTGCATCAGTTTCTCAATAGCTTAAAAATTTTCTATGGAAAACAAACTCAGCAGTGTCCAAGCAGACACTGACCCAAATATTGCAATTCCAGAAATACTGTTGCAATGCAAATTCAGTATACTCTCTGTATGAGGATAGTAAAACTTGAAGCAGCTGATACTATCATTTTTGGGGGATCTTTTCAGCCATTTTGTTTTGGATAATGCAAGTGAATGGCTTCTTATTTTCTTAGTGTGACAACTATGAAATCCGTCCTGGGAAACACCTTGGAGTATGCATCTCTGTGGCAAACAACAGGTTATTTGTTGGGTCAATTCCAAAGAACAAGACGAAGGAAAACATATTGGAAGAGTTTAATAAAGTCACAGGTAAAGACCTTCTTATTGATTTTTGTCACACTGATTTCAAAATACCATTCGTCGTCTTTTGTAGCTGTAGTTAACATGAATGATGCTTTCAGATATTATTTAAATTATTTTCAAATTGGATTCCAAGATTTAATTTATGAAATATACTCTGTGGTGGACCATAAAATCATGGACTCATAGAATGACCTGAGCTGAAAAGGCCCACAGTGCTCATCTGGTTCCAACCCCCTGCGATGTGCAGGGTCACCAGCCAGCAGACCAGGCTGCCCAGAGCCACATCCAGCCTGGCCTTGAATGCCTGCAGGGATGGGGCATCCACAGCCTCCTTGGGCAACCTGTTCCAGTGCCTCAGAACCCTCTGTGTGGAAAAACTTCCTCCTAATATCTAACCTAAACCTCCTCTGTCTCAGTTTAAAACCATTTCCCCTCGTCCTATCGCTATCCACCCTTGTAAACAGCTGTTTCCCCTCCTATTTTATATGCTCCTTTCAAATATTGGAAGGCCACAATGAGGTCTCCCCAGAGTCTTCTCTTCTCCAAGCTAAACAGGCCCAGTTCCTCATAGGAGAGTTGCTCCAGCCCTCTGACCATCTTAGTGCCCTCCTCTGGACCCGCTCTAAGAGCTCCACATCCTTCTTGTACTGGGGGCCCCAGGCCTGGATGCAGCACTGCAGATGGGGCCTCTCAAGAGCTGAGCAGAGGGGGACAATCACCTCCTTTTCCCGGCTGGCCACTCCTCTTTTAATGCAGCCCAGAACACAGTTTGGCCTTCCAGGCTGCAAGTACACTGCTGGTTCATGTCCAGCTTCTCATCCACCAGGAAAAAAGGACTACTATCTGCTTTAATGCTTGTTAAATGATTGATGTTGTAAGATAATTTGTGATGGCAATCGCACAAATGAACTCAGAAAAACAGTGGAGGTCCCAGTTCTGTCATCCGTTCTAGGTTAGTGTTGAAGGCTCTGTATGTGTAAGTGGAACTACAGTAAGTTCAATTTTCACACCTGAGGAGTTTTTGTGGGAGTCTCAAACAAATATGTTGTTGAGGAGTGAGAAAGAAGGGAACAGTGAATTATTTTAGAGCGAATGCTGCTGTAGAAATAGTGGTGAGAGATTTTCTGTCCTAGTTCTTTATTGTTGTTCACCAGAATTTACAGCAGGAAGAAAAGAAATTGGCACATTACTGAAAGGACACTTCTGCTTTATGAGAAGTTGAAGTCTTCATCTGCTTTTGTCCTGTAGGAGAGTTTTAACCTACAGCTGCTTTTTTTTAGGATCGCTATTTATTAGTACTGCAGGAAAGTGGTGAAAACAAAGTGAATACTTATTTAGTTGCCTCTCCTCTGCTATTTTTTTTTTTTTTGGAGAGATGTTGATAAAATTCTGCCCAGCTTCCCCTGGAGGCAGGAGGGATGTTGTGTATTAATTCTGATTGCTTTTCACTAATATAAAAATGGTAAAACCATACAGAAAACTGACATTGAACTGTACACATTGATGTTTTGCAGGACCTAATTCTGAGGTAAGTTTGTTCTGGAGAATTTCACCAACTAGGTAACCTGTTTCTGGATAAATTAGATGGATATCTTTGTTTTGTTTTATTGTGCCTACGCCCCATCCCTTTCAGATGTAATACACGGCCTCTAAACTTAACTAAAGCGAATGAAAGCTTTTAGAGTAGACTTCAGATTATTTATTTCTCTTTTAAAGCTCAATACTAAAGACGTATTTTTCAGAGGGTTTGGTGGATGTAATCTTATATCATCAACCTGATGATAAAAAGAAGAATCGAGGATTCTGTTTCTTGGAATATGAAGATCACAAATCAGCAGCACAAGCTCGACGTCGCTTGATGAGTGGAAAAGTAAAAGTCTGGGGAAATGTTGTGACAGTGGAATGGGCTGATCCAGTAGAGGAACCTGATCCAGAAGTCATGGCAAAGGTAAGTAAAAACTGAACGTGGATGTTCTTGTGTTTTGGGAGGGATTTCTTTATGCAGTAGTTAACTTGTTCTAGCTGAATGATGCTGCTATTTTGAGAGAGTGAAGAGAAGTCACAGGACGTTTTCATAGTAAACCATCCAAAATGGTATGGGTTCAGCATTGTAAACTAGTTGCCTGTGTGACACATGAGGAACTTGTTCAGTTTGTTAACATTTAAATTAATAATGTACAGGTTTATCCTCCTGGATTGCCACACCAGTCTGTCTTGTTACCATTCTGCTTGTGTTGATGCACACTGGGTAGATACTCTGGAAAACAGTGTTACAAGTTGAGATGAAGGTGAAATGCAGCATAGGGAATGATACTGTGATTTTTATCCCTGTGTTTTTCTAATAAATCTTTGCTACCCTTGAGATCCATTACTAAAGTTTTACTGGGACTTGTAGCATCCCAGAAGCAGAAAATCAGTGTTGGATATTCTTCTGGTCTTGGAGGGGGAAGTATGGAAGGAGAGAAGTTGTAGGAATTTTATACAGGTAACTCTAAGGCAATCTTTTTTGGTAATGGATATGGAATTTATAAGGTTAGCAAAAAATTCTTAATGCATAGAGGAGTGGAATAACATAATGTTAGTTTTCTTTCATGTTTGACTTCTAAAGACTTCTGTTTTCACTAATCATCAGGTGAAAGTTTTATTTGTAAGAAACTTGGCCACTACTGTGACGGAAGAAATTCTTGAGAAATCCTTCTCTGAATTTGGAAAGCTGGAAAGAGTAAAGAAACTAAAGGATTATGCTTTTGTTCATTTTGAGGACAGAGGTGCAGCGGTGAAGGTGGGTTGTTTATTCTTGCTTATCTAAATCAGATGTGAGGAGTTCTCTGTGAAGATGCTCTTAGAAATTTCTTAACAGTAAATATCTTATGACAGTTTCTAGAGCACATGTGACAGGGTTCCTTTTGTGAAAATTTTATTACTAATAATTTTGTTCCTATGATTTCAGTAGCTAGGAGGATGTGAAACTTGCAAGGAACAAAACTGTTCCAAGTTAACAAGTAGACTGGAAAAGAGGTATAGACCAATGCAGGAGAGTCTAGAGAAGAGGAGGAAAAAAAAAATCAACCTAGACAGTTTTTCTGAGGAAACGACAGAAGGTATCAGTTGTCTCTCAAAGACCCTTATTTAAAGACTGTGTGTAGTTTTTGGAATGGTAAAAACATTGCATAGAAATTGCAGGGTAGTTCATAGAAGTTACTCCCTATTTATAAAAAGTTTTTGGTATGGGGACAGGAAGGTGGCGGAGGAAGTGTTTGGAGTCTCTTAAGCAGTGTAGTGTATGGGGTTGCATAGTTCAAAGAGTCTTTCATTTTCAAGCCCAGGGTAGCATACTGCTGTATCTGCCCAGACTCCTCTTTGTGGCCACCGAATCGGTTTGTGAGTTTTGTGGGTTATTTCTGTGTATGGTTGTGCTGTTTGCTTTTAATGAAAGTGTTATTATGATACGGATTGCATGGAATTCATTGATTCATTCCAAGGTCTGTTGTACTTTCAGAGCTTCTTCCAAATAAACCATTATTGTTAATGTTTTTGAAGATATGTCTGTACAGACATATGGAGCCTTTTATTAATGCATGTATTTGTACCAAGAAAGGTTCAATGCAAGGCAGTAATTCCAGGTAGAGAACAGGGAGATGTAGTCTAATTGTACTTTGTGTATGTACATCAAGTTCTATTTGTGCATGCATTTGATAATTACAGATTACACATTGCCTGTTACTTGAAGATTGCTGTATTACTTCATGAAGCTGCCAAGATTCAGCGTTTTTTTTTATTCTTTTTTGCCCTCTTAAGTATGCGTCCTTCCTTGTTCAGAGTCAGCTGAGTGTAAAAATACTTGCTGTCCTCTGAGATGCTCTTTCAGTGCATTCAGATAGCTGGGAAGTCCAAATATAAAAATGTGTTCTCATGTGTGCTCTAGCTTGCTTGCAAGTACGCTGAGTGTTCATGTCAGTGTGTGTAGTGAGAATACTTTGAACTATTTTTAGGGAGTATAGGAACATAAAAATCAGATGTAGCACTGCAACTTTTTAAAATACAATGCTCCATATGGTTTGAGATTCTTTTACCTTATGATACAAAGAGAATTTTTTTAAAATTTGGCCTCATTGTAACTGTTGAACAAAGAGGGACTTGAACGAATAACCTGAAAGAATTCTCTTTAAGAAGCACAGGGCTATAATTCACTCAGCAGCAGCCCAACCAACTTTTTTTTTTTCCCCTGAAAGTTCTAGTTTCCTCTTGGCTGGAAATGAGTTTTCCTTGTTTCTCTTCTAATTTTTGTACAGGCTATGAATGAAATGAATGGAAAAGAGATAGAAGGGGAAGAAATTGAAATAGTGTTAGCAAAGCCACCGGATAAGAAAAGGAAAGAACGTCAGGCTGCCAGGCAGGCCTCCAGAAGTACTGCGTGAGTGTTCATTCTTGAAATACTGTAATACTGCAAAATTAAATTCTACTGTAAAATACAGGATAGTTTAGAAGAAACTGCATCACTTTTTTTCTCCGTGATATATATTGGTAATTAACAAGGGGAAGTTTATACTTTCTGTTGAAAGACTTTTCAAGGTAAATTAATGTGCTTTTCTTTTTCTTAATAGGTATGAAGACTATTATTACTACCCTCCGCCTCGCATGCCACCTCCTATTAGAGGCAGAGGCCGTGGAGGGAGAGGTGGATATGGCTATCCCCCAGATTACTATGGCTATGAAGATTATTATGATGATTATTATGGTTATGACTATCATGACTACCGTGGTGGCTATGAAGATCCCTATTACGGCTATGATGATGGCTATGCTATAAGAGGAAGAGGAGGAGGAGGAAGGGGTGGGAGAGGTGCACCTCCACCACCTAGGGGGCGGGGAGCACCACCACCAAGAGGTAGAGCTGGCTATTCACAGAGGGGGGCACCCATGGGACCGCCAAGAGGAGCCAGGGGTGGGAGAGGGGGTCCTGCGCAGCAGCAGAGAGGACGCGGTGCTCGTGGAGCCAGGGGCAACCGTGGGGGCAACGTAGGAGGCAAGAGAAAGGCAGATGGGTACAACCAGCCTGATTCCAAGCGTCGTCAGACCAACAACCAGCAGAACTGGGGCTCCCAACCCATCGCTCAGCAGCCGCTCCAGCAAGGTGGTGACTATGCCGGTAACTATGGTTACAATAATGACAACCAGGAATTTTATCAGGATACTTATGGGCAACAGTGGAAGTAGACAAGTGAGGAGGGATCGAGAATTTTGGAAACATAGAATTGGCTATAGCTCTACATACTTCAAAACAAAATTGGCTTAATGTTTCATCCTTCAGTAGCGATTGGCTGCCATTTGTATTGGGCTGAAGAATCACTCTATTGTGTATATACTCGAGTCTCTTAGTTTTCTTTCTTTTTTTTTTTTTTTCATAAATGCACTTGGACATTACTGGGCTTGCAGAATTCCTGAACTCCATATGGGGTTTCAATGCTTTTATCATTTTAGGCTTCATTTTAGCAGTTTAAAAGCAGGAATGGCACACTGTTCAATCATGATTTTGCAGAACCTCTGGTTTTTGGACAGTTTTTTTTTTTTGGATTTGGGATAGACTACATAGGAGTATGCTGTACATAAAAGTAAAAGCTAGTGCTTTGTCTTAGTAGTTTTAAGAAATTACAACAAATTAAGTTTTCTTGTATTGAAAATAACATGATTGTATGTTTTGCATTCCTAGAAGTAGGTTAACTGTGTTTTTAAATTGTTATAACTTCACACCTTTTTGAAAATCTGCCCTACAAAATTTGTTTGGCTTAAAACGTCAAAGCCGTGGCAATTTGTTCCTTGATGTGATTGTATTTCCAATTTCTTGTTCATGTAAGATTTCAATAAAACTCAAAAATCTATTCAAAACATTACCTATTTCAAATTCAATTGTGTCCTAAAACATTATTTCATTGGTAATTCTTGCGAAAAACATTGTTTTCAAAGTATAACTGCCTATGTGAGTGATCAAATTCATGCAAAATTTCTTGTGCTTTCCAACATGTAGCACTGTGGACATCAGACTGAAAACTAGGAGAAATTACAAATAGCCTGAAGGGCACTCTTTGTTTAATTGCTGTTCAGTAACTTACCAGCATCTAATTTTGGAACTTTTTTTTTTGTTTTAAGTGTTGAAATGTACCCAAACATTCATGGAAATCTGATTCAAACATAATTCTCTAATGTGGAGAAGGAAGCAGAGCCTACAATGGTGTTAATTTTGTTCCTTTTTGTTATGTTCTGTGAAGTCCCTCTAGAGGCTATTCTGTTAGGATCCAACCATATTGTATTCAGTGTACAAACACACAGAAATGGTTTCGATCTCAAGCATCTCAATTTAATTAAAGATAATATTTGAGTAGGGATGAGAATTGATAAATTAGGTGCTGTGGCACAATAAACTAACTTTTTGCTACAGATAACACAAACATACTCTCCATGTTCTCTGTAATTCTATCTTGACGTTTTAATTTGATGTTCTGCCATGATGAACAATTTGCCTTAGAATTCTCATGCCTTGTAATAAAGGCTGTTTAAAAATTACATCTTATCTTTTGGGGAGATTCCTAGCTATGTTATTTTGGGGTATTATGTGTTGCTTTTATTGACCTTTGTCTTGGACATTCCCAGATGTCAATTTTAACTGGCGAGTCATGACATTCTTCTGTTGCATCTGAGCCATTCTGTACCCCAATGAAGAACATTTGCTTCTCAAGAAAGAGAAACAAAAGGATTTAATCTTTCTCTAAAGAAAACTATTGCTGGACCTCTAAATATCCAAATCAAATACGTTGCTCATACTTGATTACAGCATTATAAACAGACTATTGGGCAAGTTAAGCTTCAGTGGTCATACTCCTCCCTTTGTCTTCTATTCCTGTCTGGTGTCTTTGAATTGTATTTTGTCAGAAATGTTAACAAAAAGATGAGCCTTCCCACCCTTTATTTGTTGTGGGACTGGTATATTATTGCATGGTTTGAGTTTAACTGAAGCAAGGATGTATGTCTGGTTCGCAAAAATGGGTTTGCCCCTTTCTCAGGCTCTCCCTTTCAAATTAATGTAATTGGTTGTTAACTTAAAAAATGCTTTCCAAAGTTAGTATTTTAGTATGTTAAAGCCTTTTTTTCTTTTTGTTCTTGTTTTTTATTTCATAAAGTTAATGGGGCCAAATCCTGTCCTCTCTGTTCCTTACTTGAGCAGTGAAGTCAGAGGGGTATTGCCTGGGTATGCGTTTCAGGCTTTTGCTTGTGGTAAGGATATGGCTTGTAATTTTGTTTTAATACAAGGAATTGCTGTTCTGTTAGTGTGACTTTATAGTAATTACATAGACTTCACAGTATTGATCAGAACCCTGTAGTCTTAATAGATATACATTAATCATTGTGAAGGGGATCTGGCTTAGGGCACTTTAATTGGAATCAAATTTTAAGCACTGTCCATCCTGGAAGAGAGGTAGTGACTTGTAGAGTGGATTTCCAGTGATAGCCCAGGAGAGATGAAGCCCCAGTGCATGCTTATGGGGGGAGGGAGGTGTGGGGAAGTGAAACACTTCAATTCTAATGTTTACAAGGCACCTAAGTAACGAAAATTGTCTTCCTCAAGAACTGTAAAGCTACATCTTGTATTTGTTTCTGCCAAAATAGCTAATTATCCAAATATTTTTATTGAATATGACAATTGAGCTCTACATTTTTATAACTGAAAATGAAAATCCGTAAGAGTTTATATTTATAGTATTACCAAGTTTTGCAATTTATGTGATTGATGGATACTTAAGTTCACCTTTTAAATTTGCAACAGCACCCCACTGATTCCAAAAAGATCATGTGTACTACAGCTTAGTCCAGTAGTGATGTACAATGAACTCAGCTTATCTAATGAAATTATTGGAATAAAAAAAGGGACAAAATACTGTAGCACAGTGGGAAAGTCTACTGTACGTGATGAGAGACACTCGAGGGAAGAATCTTCTCAGCACAATTCTGACATATAGTCAAAGGAAAAAATAAATTTACTCTCATGCATCTGTTTTGATCTTTTCTTCAGTATAACTTAGCAAAAATCCTCTTATAAAGTATGTTGAAAGTGGATTTCAACTTGTAAGCCAATACTAAACTTCTATCAGTGTCCTGCTGGCATTGGAGGAGGAGGAGCCATGAAATGGGATTGTAGTAATCATTTGATCACTCATTTATAGCAGTTGCTTAAATGTCTGTATTGATGTTTGATTTATAAGTAATAAAAAAGTAGGTTGCTAGATTTATAGCAATTCCAAAACTTTTGAGCAAAAGATTTTACAGCTATTATGTTGTTATAGACTTACTTGCACATTATTAACATAATCAATTTACTAAATTCAGCTCTTAATTTTACTAATTCGTTAAGTATAATCTGCATTTTCCAAAGTATTAAAAGGTTTGTTTATTTTTTTGTAGCAACTGTTTACTTTCAGGACTCATCATCTATAGTATAATTATTAGAATGACAACTGCATTGCTTAAAGCTTTTTCTTAATAAACTCTCAATTCTGAGTAGAAGTTCACCATTAAATATTGGTGACTGTAAATACCTGACCATTTTTTGTCCTCTCTGCATTCGGACTCAAAGCCCATTTCTGTATTTTGAACTACACGGGAAAAAATACAGAAGACACTCTTATTATAAGGCTAGCAGGAAAATTAATTAGAGGTATTGAGCAAAATATCTTCAGCCTTTTAGAAAAGAAGTGTTTGGCACCTAGGCCTGCAGACCCTAACATACATGTATGAGCTCTCAGCAAGGCTTAATAGTCGTCCAGAAATTACGATCCTGGCCCATGTTGAACAGGAAGGACCCAGTCCAGTATATTTTTCCCAGGCAGTCTTTGGATCATATGTGAGTGCTTAAATGATGAAGGATTATTTGCATATTGAAAGTATGCCAGATTAGATTGTCGGCTACTTAGATAGCTCAGAGCCTTATAGAAAGAGTGTACTGAGTTGTGTTTCTTGTTTATTAAAAACAAACAAAACAAACAAAAGTCCCCAAGAACTCTGAGCTTCTGTTAACTTAGTATTGAAAGGAAGCTGTTTGGATGCAGTATTTTGGCTTAAAGCATTTTGAAACCAAGTGGCTAAGTTTTGTGTAATTTAGTTAATGAAAACTGTAGAGAAGGAATAAAAAATCATTTAAGGGGATCTTCATTTCTCACTCAAACAAAACAGTCAAGGTGTATCTGCAGTGTTTGGTTATTGATCAGGAACTCTTGAAATTTTAGAATAGAATAATCCCACTGAAGAAATTTAAAAAAAAAAAAAAAAAAAAAATCTGGAGGTTACCAGAAGCTCTGAAAGACAGTTCAGAATATATTGCATCACATTTTCTGATGTCCAGAAATGTGCAAGTGTCAATTTTGTATTTTAACTCCTTCCTTTTACCTGACTATCAGGGAAGCGTGATTGAGGCTGACCTGACATGTCATGATGTCGACTTGCTAGGTGGGGTTCGCAAGGGACATTAACCTTGGAGTTATCGGTAAGACAACTTTCTTTCTAATTTACTTTGGTGAGATTAAAGGGCTTTGGGTGGGAGGGGTTGGCCTGGGGGGAGGAGGTAATCTCCACAGCCCTGATCACTGGAATATTGTTGAAAATCTGCTACTGCCATGGAGAGATTCCAAGCACTGAAAATAAAGGTGACTGGTGCTTCAAGAGAGAAATGGATGGTGCTATTTTAGAGATGCTGGAAGCATAAATGGTTTTGAACGCTTATTTTTTTCTTCTGTAATCAAAGCCAGATGTATATATATTTTTTCCAATAATGAAAAAGCAAAGAACTTAGAGCACACTTCTTCAAACTCTAAGAATGCTGTAAAAATGTGTCCAAGTAGATCTTTGCAATAAAATATTATCTTGAAAATGAGAACCAAAACTGGCATATCATGAGTTTGGATCATTTACCTTCTGAATATGACAATCCTATCGTGTAGTAGTTGTGAAGGAATTTCTGATAAACTGAGGGGCACTTATAGCTGATCCCAGTAGAAAACATCGGCAGAAAAGAACTTAAATTGTCATCGTTGTTTGTTTTTTTCTGGGTAAGGTATGTTATGTGTGTTATATACAAATAGCAAAAGCTGAAGATAGATTTTGGAAGCGTTGCAGATGAAACTTAAAATACTTGGGCATCTTGATAGAAGGCATCCCTCATGGCACCTGCTCACCTTGCACATTTCTTTCCTCCACCAGCAGAGTCAAAACTTTCTTTTTCTGAGTCCACGATACAGTACTTTGAAAGGAGCAGAGAAGTTGAAAGAGCTTAGTGGACTATAGAAGGATTTCCAGTTAGTCACTCATTACCAAGAAGTTGAAGAGCATGCCAGTTCTAGGAGTGACATCAATAGAGCAGAAATGTAACTGGTTGAGTGGAGGTATTTATAACAATTTCTGGTATGAAAATACATTTGGTTTTTCCCAGGTGTACCTTACTTGGAATACATTTCTTTGATAACACTCAACTGCACCCAACTTCAACTGCAGATTGAGAGAAGTTATTATCTACCCATTTTAATTCCAAGTAACGAGTGTCAAATGCATCAGTACCTGCTTACATGACATTATTCCAACATACCTTGAGACATTTAAATGTGAGCATGCAGTGAATGCATACCTAACCTGAATTTTAACAGGATATGGAAGTAACATAAATTTTGTGACAGGAAAGAAAATTTAATTTGGGAGAATATTCAGCTGTCTTTACAATGAATGGTCTCTCTTTAAATTCCCTATTGTGCTTACACTTCTGCAGGAGTTGCAGCAGTGAAACACTGCATAAACTAAAAGTGCTGTGTTTAAAAATAGTTCAGGTGTGTAATTAAGACAGAATCATAATGCATGCACTCAGAAGAACTGGATAAAAGTTGTAAAGCAATAACTTTGATATTTTGATGTTTCCTATGTTTGCTTTCTTTAACCAGTTCCTGGATGCATTGTTGGTTGCTTGTTGTTAGGTGTGATCTCAAACTCTGCTTGAATTAATCAGTTTTCAAATACGATGTATTGATGAGTGAGCAAAAAAGTTAGTGTGGCTCAATGCTGGCAGCACCAGGAGAGCAAGCACCAACATGTATAAGAATGCCATTTTATATTTCATGTCTATTTTATAAGACCACAGGTCTTAAACTCATCCTTACACGTTTTCACTCAAAACCAATTACACTTTGTTCTTTCTGTTGATCTGGATGTGCTTCATCCTCATCTTTGTTCTGTTCAGTGCTTGTAGTAGCACCTTATCCGCAAGCATTTAACATGCTATTTTGTTGAAATACTGTTGATTTCAACAGCCAGATTGTTTCAGTTAATACAATTTTCCCAGGGAACTTGGATGAGGATATTTGTTCAGTGTGGAGTATTCTGCTTTGAACAGTTGGAAGAGTTTATAAGCAGCCAAAAGGACTCCCGTAAGTTATGTTTGACAAAATATATTTTCATTGCCATCCGCTTAGTTATCAGTCATTTTCACCTTCACTTACCAGTGAAACCAGGATAAATGATTCTTCCTGTGAGACAGCAGATGAAGCCTGTTCATATTCATCACTTTATTTTCCCTCTTGCCAGTCACAAGGCATGAAATGCATCCTAATCCTCCTGTGATTCCTGTTTCATTGTTTCTGCTTGGATTGTTGCCTGTGACTGCATTTCAGGTATTTAGGTTGTTTGGTTGTTTGCTCCTTAGGAGGCAAAGGAGCAGAAAAATATGTTCTGCTTATCTTTTTGTTTTGAACGTAACGGTAAGGGAAGAGGTCCAGGCCTTCTGGAAAAGTAAAGAAGCCACAGTGCTGAGGAAGTCTGAGCCTGCAGCTCATTATCAAAGCTGTGAGAGGTCTTAGTTTTGAAGAATATCCTCTTGTCTGCCTTCAGTGTAAACCTTACCAGAAGAGAAGTGCTTGCACTGGGCTGTTCCTCCTCATCAGGTCTTTGTCCCAGAGCTTTTCTGTGGTCTTGCTCTGAGTGGGAATGTACTAGAAACCTGCTCTGAAAGTCAGGATGCACTCCCTGAGGTGGATCTTCTGTGTGCTAAGGAATACTCTTATTTACAGTCAAAACAATCTGTTCCTTTGGATGTCCTCAGAGAGGCTCTGAATATTGTACATCAGATGAGGATAACCTTGTGTCTGTCAGCCAGCTGTTAGGCCTCTTAAGCAATTCCACGTTTCCTTCCAGAACTCAACTCAATTATTTGATCCAGGTGTTCTATATTAGAGAACCATTTGTGTAGGAGAGGCTTTAGCATCTTTCTAATATGTAATAAACTTACGGATTAAATAAAATCACTGAGCAAGGATATGTGCAGAGAAAACTACACCTTCCAGGCTTCACAAGGCTTTTTAGGTGTGAAAGGCAATTTTGAAGAATAGAGCTTCTCCTTCCACAATTTCATTGGAAATGGCATCAAGTATTCTTTTAGCAGCTGGGCTCAAGCTTAAGAGGGAAGCAGTAAAAGAGCATCAAATGACTGGCTATGTAGATAGGTGTTGCCGAAATGAGATGCAAACATGCTAGGACTTGAGTATCTGAAGTGATTTCATAGTAGATTACAAGATGTAAAACAGCAAGAGTGGGTTGATTCAGCAAGCAGTGCTTGAACCCTAGTAGCAGTAAATTCTTTTCTCTTACTGTTCTGTCCCATTCCTCCCCCTACTCCATCAAATGGGAAACAGTAATAATGGATTTTTAATTAAATTTGAACTTGTTTAAGAAATTCATTGAAGAGTGCTGTTGTGTTATAAAAGTTTAAAGTCTAGTTGAAGGCTTAGAGTCCAACTCGAGCTGGAATCACCATCGTTCTCAAAGGCGGTATTTAGAATGCTTGTTCCTTTAACTTACTAGTTTTCACTTAAACCTTTTGCATCAATTCATAGTTTTCAGTTCTCTAATAATATAAAAGCCATAAATTTGAGTGCTGTGGGATTGTAGTATGATAATTTATATGATGACTTTTACTGCAAGGTAGAGGTTTTTGACAGACTGAGAAAGATTGCTTGTTTGTTTGTTTGTTTTTAGTAGGCTTGTCTTTTGTGATCTGAGAGCCATGTATTTTCAGTTACAGCTGTAAACATGGTATTTTGAGCATATAAAGATTTTCTATCGGTTTGGACTTTCAGTGTTGTTTGCATGAGGGTTAGCTATGAAAGATTTCTACTGCAAGGTATATACAGTGGTTTCCAGAGAGCAACAGGTTGGGGAACTCCCGAAGAGCTCCCAGAGGAGGATCATGACAGTGACTTCGGGGGTTCACCACTCTCATTGTGATGCTTTCTTCCTCCTGTTGTACTTATGTCTGCCTGAACTCTCAAGAAGGAAACTTCAGCTTGTTAATAAACCCTTTCCTCGTCAACCAGGGTGTGAATACAGCTAATTTAAGTATATGCCAAGTCTCTTTGCTTTGCGTTTTTGCATCACTGGGAGGCAGCGATATGAAAGTTCAACTGTGCAGCTTGTAGATTCTTTAAGAATCTGTCTTAAAATACAGCTACAACAGGAAGATGGTAAAGTTGTTTCCCGAAGTGAATAAAACTGTGAGTACTGCTGAAACACTACATTGTCTTCAACCACTCTGTTCCTTTCAAAGAAATTGTAGTGAGCATCATTTACTATTCTTATATACTCAGCCATTATTCTACAGTAACTTGTTTTTCTACTTCTGTGCCTCTGCATTTTGGTTTTTCAGTTGCACATTATAGATGTATACTCAGTGGTTGATGCATGTTCTTCCCTTCTTAATGCCATATGTGTCTTTTGATTAACTACTGTTTAAGAGAACTGCACATTTGCTGAATCCAGCATAGTAGGAAGATAAATTGTAGATAATGTGCCTGAAAAGGTATACAAGAACAATCTTATTAAAAACACTGAAAGAGCTCAGTTCTTGTTTAGTAGAATTATGGATCATACTATGCCTTCCTTTCTCTGGCCAACCTGGGGACGTTCCTTCAGATGTGAGTTGGAGACGTTTATCTGAAGAAACTTCACCATCCATGTATTTGTAGTACAAGTAGTTTTTACCAGTTTAGGACCTGGTCTTCTGGTTTTCAGTTTTTCCTCTGTTCCCACTGCCAGAACTCTTCATCTGACAAACCATCTGGAGCAAGAAGCAAGTTCTTCCAAACAGTGATTTCTTTCATCTCAGATGAGTATCTGGTGGTTCATTGTACAGAGGTTTCTCAGTGCAAGGAAGCAGTTCTTTCTAATGCAGGCACTTCTTTTGCTAGTGCTCAGTGTGCACTGCGGAGCTGATCTAAGATAACACTGATGTTTTAATTCCCTGGTTTGGGTTTAGTGCAGGTTTTGTGTGTGATTGAGAATGATACATGTGGAAGGGCCAGAATACTGCCTTCCTTTATACAAATGACAATTTAAAAAAAAATCTGGTGGTAACGTGCCCTATACAAGGCAAGAAAGGGCGAGGAGTGAAGTGGGATGTACGTGGTGCAGATAGTGGCTACTGTTCTGCCAGCTAGAGATAGGGAGTAAAACATGATACAGATGAGTGGATGAAACAGAGAATTCCACCCAAAGAATGAAAAGATGTCAAGATGTGGCATCTCTTGTTCGTTACAACAGCTTTTCATAGGACTGTGCTCTAACTTCCTGCTGTGAAATCAGCTGATAAGATAGGCAGCACGTTTTTGGTTCTTGCTGTTTGACTGAAATCTCCCTGTACCTGAAGAACACATTTGGACAGTTTATTTCTGGAGTCAGCATTCTTCCCTAGCAGTCTGCTCATCATGAAAGCAGGTCTTATTAGAGTGCCCATTACTGTGCACTTCTCAAATAAGTCGGGCAGGTAAAGTCATCTCAGGTCTTTGAAACAAAACACACAGGGAGTCATCTGTTGTAGTCAGATGATGTGTCTCTCATATTTGTTTTTGTGTCTTAGATTTTCTAAAGATGATACTTAAGGACAGAGTAGCAGCTGTAGTTGGGTAGGGAGAAGATAGCCTGATAAAGCTACATGTTGTTTTAGGACTTTATAAAAGTTATTTTTAAAGAATGCTTAATGTGAGCTGCATCTTTCCATTGTAATCTCTTCCTCTGTTGTTTAATTAGTCGTTCTAGGAGTGCACCCTTTCTCAGTTGGGGTACAGAATAAACTGCTGTACAAGCATAGTGGAAGTCTTGCTTAGTGTGAAATCTCAGCTTTCAAAAGCAAGAAGGTGCTCCTAGGCTTGGTAACCAGCAGAGTGGTAGCAAGTAAATAACAATAACTTAGTTCTGTGCTGCCTTCTGTAGCTGTGTGCCTTTCAGCTTGAGATCCTACATGCTTGAAATGCTAACGACTTACATGCTTCATATTAATCATCTCTATTTAAACATCTTGTATTTCTTAGGAAGCTCCCAGTCATGACTAAAAATACAGGGCAAAAATGTACTTGAACTTTTTAGTATATTAAAATGTGTATCATTCAGATACTGAGCTGGATCTAGCTCTGGATACAGCCGTGTCTTGAGACTGAGCTTTGTTCTTGAATAGGGATGTAGAATAATAATTCACATGGATTCTCTGTTGGCAGCTGCTGAATTTGTTGGTAGGTGATGTCTGAATTTATGAATCTTCTGTGCAATAGAGACTGCAGTGTAGAAATATGTGATAGGACCTCCAGGGGGAAGCATAGGACTGGAAAGACCACACTGGTTTCTAGCAGAGACAGACTTTCTGATACACAGAGCCTTTGCTTGTGTTAGCAATAAATCTTTTCTGTACCAAATTGAGACTACATAATTTTCATGTTGAAGTATAACACTGTCAGGCTTTAATACCAAAAGATTGGAAAAGACTCATTACTCATGGAGATAAGACTACTTGATGAAAAATGAGATGCAATATGTGATTAAACACTCAGACCCTCTGCTAATTATATCCTGGTTCACTTTTATCATTACAACAATTCAGTGCAGGTGTGTGCTGTCTGGAAGAAGAGGAGTAATGGTAGAATTGAAAGAAGCAAAAGTCCAGAGCTGTGTAAAAAAAAAAAAAAAAAAAAAACAAAAAAAATTTGTAAATTGCATAAATAAAACATCTTAGAAATGATACTTGTCTGCAGCAATTGGAAATCAAGCTCAAAAAAAAAACCCAAACCTTTTTTTTTTTATTTCTTCAGTATGTAAGTGCCTGGTCCCTTTTATCTACTAATAATGTTTCAGCTTCTATTCTCATCTTGTCTCACATTATCCCAGAAGAATGTTCATGACGCCATCTGAACTGAGCAAGATGGTAAGTTAATTGTCTTTATACTTCAGAAGTTTGATTGCAGTCTTTTTTGGATACATTTCATTCCTAGTATGGATATGGCAGGGTACTGTACTGTGCCACAGCATCAAGTGAAAGCATCCCGCAAATGTTTTGAAATGTATGAAGAAATGAGAAAGAATGCACTTCCCCGTGGGTGAATCCCAGCCTGCAGAAATGCTGTGTGTGATGCTGAAGAGCTCAGGCAGATCTGCAGCATGGAGCTGCTCTTCAGCTTCTGAATGATGCATCTCATCAACTGGTGTTCTACAGAGCGATAAAGCAGGAGGGAAGGGACTTATGAGAGCACAGATATTGATCACATCATAGCTGCTTGTGCTGTGTACCACACTATCAGAATAATACCCAGTATAATCAAACTATACTTCTCCAATTACATCGAGGTTAATTTTGGCCTGGTGCTTTCTGCATTAGAATAGCTCAGGCAGACTTCTTGATGGAAGTATTTTTAATTGCTTCTTACAGTTCTGCACACAAATTTCAGTTGTATCCTCATGTAAGGAGGTAAGAATTTTTAGCACCCCAGCACTGTGCTGTAGCAGATCGTGTTGGCCTTGGGATGGCTGAGGATGGCTTTTTAGGATGGCTTTTCAATGTTTGCAGACTACATGGGGAAAAAGAACAACAAAAAAGAACTGTCAAGTAGAGAAATGAGGGCACAGATCATAGGAATCTCTTTTCTTTTCAATATTATTGTTGTATTTTTAAATATACTTTTCTTTTCTGAGTGTTTTCTAGGTTTCCTGGACTTAGGCTCTGTCCCTATCAACCCCTCATATGGTTCGTCGTGCACTGCAGTCAGGAGGCTTGACTTGCATTTATCTTTTGGCTTAGAGCTAATTCTCCATGCCAACATTCACAACAACAAAATTGAATTAGGATGCAAATATTTCACTTTTTCTTGAGTTTCAATTGAAGTGTTTAGCAAGTTGGACCTTAATTAGCTTTGGTAGAGCTGAAATAGAGGAATCGTTATGTAACTGCCCAGCTGTTTGTGAGCAAACACCTTCATTTGGTGACATCTGAGTCACTTCAGTGCCTTCTGAGAGGTGCCTGCTGCTTTGCAAGGCTCATGTGAAGTAATTGGGATAATAATAATACCATGTGATTTAAAAAAAAAAAAAGGCAAAGCAACGTGCATACTTTGCATTAACAGCTTCCAGTGTCTGATTTTTGGTTTGTTTGGGTTTTTTTTGGGTGATCAATGTTGAGAGAAGAAGAAAACAAAAGAATAGCCCTGGTGTTTTGTTTATCCTTGATGTAGGGAAGAACTGCATAGTACTGCATCTTCTGGATAGAGAAGGGCAGGCATTTGGAAGCTGAAGGTTGATAAGATGCAGTGCGACTTCTGTCTCTTGGCCTTTAGAGCCCTTTGCAGTGCTGGAAGTTTTGCTTTTGTTGCATGTCTCTTATTTTGGTGTTTTGATGGTATTCCAGATGGAAGCATTAGGGAGGGGGAAGACAAATATAGATTGCAGAAGAAAATTAATTGATTTATCGGACCCTAATACCTAGAAAGTTAGGAGGAGATGGGATTCCTTCCATAATGATGTTCCTGTGGTGGGATGTAATTAAGGGAAGGGAGCAGGGATCCCTGAGCGGAGCTGCTGAGGTGCTCTTAAACCAAGCTGGTTTGTCGTGCTCCAGGTCTGATAAGTTTGTGTTGTCATGTTGTGCACAGAAATGTCTTGTTTCCAGAGTGGATATGACCCTGAAAGCAATGGGTTCATGTACATCTTGTGCTTGATTCCTGAGGCCTGGCTCTGAGCTGGCTCAGCAGGGCTGACTGCACGTGTTAAGGAACACTGAAGGAATTCTCTTCCACTGAAGGAATGCTCACGTGGAGTAATGACTTTCTGTGCTTTCTGGAATTCTACAGTCACGTGGATTCTGACAGCTGTGACATGCTCTAGAAGCACCGGTGTCTGGTGGTTGTCCTATAGCTGCTGACGTATTTTCATTTTTCAAATCCTTTCATTCTAGCATTGTTTTTTCTGTATACTGGCTCTCTTCTGAGTTCGGATGGCTCCTGCTAGCTGTGTCAGGTGGGAAAGGTGGGCCTGACATCCAGATTTGCAGCAGTTCCTCTGCCTGCAACTCCTGCTTCGTTCACAGATGTGCAAAGCCTGGCACATGTGGGGCCTTTCCAGTTTCTCTAATGAGCTCAGTGAAAGGGTATTTCCTGCTCTTAGCAAAATCCTCACAAACCAAGAAATCAGCAGTCAAAACAACATAGCTTTGCTTGCAACTTTTCACCTCTTGGTATTTTGTGATCCTTTTCCATTTGGGTTGTGACCCTTTCTTTTTGAAATGGGCCGTACAGCCTCCTAGCCTGTTCACAAGAAGTGAAAGTGTGACAGTCCTTTCATTCCTTGCAGTGGGTTCCTGATCACAAAACACCTTCTGGCAGTGCTCACTTGGCCTTGAGGTGGGGCTGCCTGGTGCAGCTTTGAGGTATTGCTGCACATCTTGCATGTGCTTCAGTGATTCCTGATACCTCCTGCTCTGCTCAGGTCTTCACACTTCTGGAGTGCAGCCTTTAATGCTCCTGATGACAGCTTCATCTTCCAGAACAGTGCAAGAGGCAGCAGAGAAGATGATATCAAAACTTTACTGGCACTGGGGTATTGCACACTTGACTGGTTCATAGGTATGGTATCAATTTTTTTTTGTTTGCTTTTAAATGCAAATTACACTTCTTGTGACCCAAGAATTCATTTAGTCTCGGATTTCAGCTTGTTTTGAGCAAGCTTTACAGCTTTATCCCTGCAGGCTGATGGTAGAAGTCCATCAACCATTGCTTCTTCTTGGAACATTGGTCAGATCCACTTGAGATGAGAGATTTTCTTCTAAATCTCTTAACCTCTGCTGAGCCATGGCAGGTTGATCGGCCTTGGTTGTGTATGGCTGTATGAGCCTTCATCTCCTTGGGGTTCAAGCTGTCGAGGTATCTTCTGAATCTCAACATTCTTTATTTTTCCCAAATTAGTTTTTGTTTCATCTTTGCTGCTTTTACCGTTAGGTTTAGAAGATGCTGTCAGGGCAGTGCCTTTCTGGCACGCAGCATTGCCAAGGCTTGGGTAGGCATTGAGGAACTTTGTAGCCTGGTTGTTTGTCATTCCTGTGAATACACTGCGTTCGTTCACATCTTTGCCTGTTCCTCGTAGGTTTATCTTTTTTCTGTGCTTAAAAAAAATTCCCAATGTACAATAGGATAAACTTAAAAAGAAAGCTTTATCACTGAAACTGAAGAATGGGAATATTTATTTACTTACACTGGACCAAGTTGCAGACAAACTGATATTCAAGAACTAAAGTGTAAAATAGCCTAAATATCTTTGGATAGAATATCCCATTTCTTTTAGTAAGCTGAAGCAGTATCCTGGTCTACCACTGCCCCTTGTTTCCAGATGTAATCCTATATTTTAATTTATAGGTATTTGTGGAAATGGACACCGTTTATTTTGAAGAACTGCTAAAGATTTTTCCAAATATAACTGAGTAATTTGGAATATTTGATGGCTGTTGTGCTTCATTTCAATTATCTTTGGCTTTATTCTCCCAGAGAGACAGCAGAATAATCTTACACTTAGCTCTAGTGGCATTTTCCTTAAACTGCTTGTGTATTTGACAGTTGATTAGCTATTTATATAGTAGTATTACTGGAAATCTCCATAAAACTCTTATCACATCAGTGATGAGGACAGCACAGTCTTTGCTGGGATTTTTGTGTCAGTTTTATACACATTATTTTTAATGAGAGATCACATTTCTGCTGCATTCATATCTGCTAACCTCCCACTTCTTTTCCTTGGTGTAGGACTAGAGGGCCTGAGCTCTGCTCCAACAACTTTTTCCCATTTAAAGTGTAATGATCTCAACTCTGGTCTGTTTTTAGATGCTGAAGGACAGAGACTGATGAGCACTAACAGCGATGTGCAACGTGAACTGATGACAGGTATTCATATCTAGTCCTCTGACATAAATATGGAAGCCATAGGTGCAGAGTGACTTCTGGCTGTGGATTCCTCTGTTCTCGATGAATATTTCAATGCTGATAGAAACACTTGTTTCCATAGTGTGTCCAAGAGCTGTTCTGCAGTGGAGAAGGTAAGTTCATACGTGTGGGCAGGGGGTGGACAACCGAGCCCTTAATCTGTTCTGATTTTTTTTTTCTCTGACCCAGTCCTTAGAGTTTTATGGACAGATGTTGGACTGATCAGACAGCTGCTGAAACCATGAAGAATTGGTGCATATTTTTATTACTGGGGAGGAAAAGAGAGATCTAAGATTTTTAGCCTTTCCACGATGTTCTCAGGTGCACTGTTGAATTTTAAGGTGTTTCTGTATGGATCCAGATTGCAGTATGCTGTAATTATATTTGTTGTCTTTTGAAACACAGACTCAGATGCAATTCAGTGTCATTCTCTGTTCAGTTTCCCGATTGAGAATTACTGTCTCTGCAGTGCTTGTTGCTTGAAACTATTTAGATGCCAGTGTTTATTTGTGTCTTACAAGTTCAGCTGAGTCCTCTTTGCTTTATGGTGAGGGACTGCTGCTGGCTATTAGCTGTGCTTTAACGACAAATATTCCTATTTTCATTCAAGTTCAGATTGTGTTTGCTCTGAAACCCAATGGAATTGTTAGCTGTATCTCAGTTCCCTGATTTGGGTTGATAGGACTTGCCTGTGAATCTTGTTCTGACAGATCATCACCTCCCTCCCTGGACTCCTTCCTTAGCTAACTTATTAAAGAATCCCAGGTATGCTTTGCTAGGTAGAACCATTTGTAGACAGCAGGGTTTTGTTGTTCATGGGTGGTGGTGGGGGGAATGTGTAGCATGGAAACATGAAATCATGAAATCTGAATCACTTTGAATTTAAAAATAAAAATCTAGGAGTTACAGTATTGTAATGCTGTGAGTTGGAAGAATGCTGGAGAAGTTTTTGAATATGAGATTTTTTTTAAAAGTGTCAATAAAATTGTGTGCAATCTGTGCTTTTGCAGTAAATATAAAGTGTACCATGGATTAGCTCACCTTGCAGAAGAACCCCAGCATCTGCCTGCCATGGCAAGTGATCTGAGGAGCTCCAGGTGGGTGTGCTACATGTATATCAAGTCTTCTCTCTAGACAGTGTATTCTATGAACTGCACATGCATTGTATAATTGTTTCCTACCTGGTCCTTTTGTAATGTCTGTTTGTTTTTCGTTTTTTTTTTTTTTTGCAAATAAATATCTTTTGAAGTCATTACTTTGTGGGTGTTTTCCAAGGGTCTGAGCGTTCTCTTGTGTTGCTAGTCCTCACTGATGTATTTATTCTCTTTGGATCACACAGGGAAAAGGCTCAGAGAAAGTCATAATTGCTTCAGTTGGGTGCAAATTTTATTTTAAGTTGCCATGGCAAAATGCAGACCCTTTTTTCTAAAGACTTTCTGTTTCGAGTATTTCTTTGGAGAGTCCTTGGCAGAGGGAAAATAATTCTAAGCAGACCTGAAGAAACTTCTCATGACACAAAATTTATTCTGAATTTACATTTGGAAAGCAATGGTAAATTAGAGTTTAGCATCTCGTGACTTCATTCTCCTGTGAAACACTGAATCCTGTGGGAACCTTCAGCTGTATGAATTTAAGAGTAGCTCTGCACTTGCATGAATAATAAAGGTTTGGCTTAATTATATAAAGGTCTTGGCTCATTAGATCCCCCCACCTGGGAGCAATGAGAAGAGCAGAACACACCCAGTGGTCTTTAACATGCAACACCTCGCTGTCTTTGAAGTCTTCCATTGGATTTTTTTTTTTTTTTCAGGCATTAAGGGGTAAGGTGCCCTGTGTGCTGCCATAGGTGCTAATCTGTGTGTGCATGTATGTATTTTCTGAGGAATTCCTTTCTTCTAGAAAAGTATTCAGGCATGTCATGTTGTTCAGCCTGGCTTCATTTTTCATTTCGTATCTGCAGGCATTTCCAGAATCACTCTGATGCTCTTTTTCCCCTGTGCTTATTCCTTTTCACATGCCATGTGCCAGTCCTGCTGAGCAGCAAGTGCTTCCTAAAAACAGCTACCACAGATGCTGGCACAAGATTGTTTTGGAGACTTGACCATGAAAGCAGAATTAAAGTTAATCCTGTACCAAACATGTTAAGCAAATGAAATAAAAATCCAGATGTTCTGAATTTTGGCTCAGCTCTGTCTTGAAACAAACACACCTTTGTGGCCTCCTGGATTGGGCACAAGGTGACCTCGTGTTGGCAGGGAGGGGGGATGCTGAGATGGACATTCAGTTACATTCAGCCCAAATTAAGCGATCAGTTACTGAAACATTTTAGGTTATTTCTTGTAATGTTACCATCCTGTGAATGTCACTTAGGGTTGGGAAGGGTCTGCTTTTCACAGAGTACAAGCCTGCAGGGATCACTAGTAAAGCACAGGTGAGGAGCCATCCACTGCCCTTTGAGCCACAGGAGCATGAATGAACACATTCTATGTTTATGATGAACAGTGTGAATTCCTGCTCTTTCCAGAGTGACCTGTGAATTGGAAATACATCTCGTGTAAAGTACTTCTCAAGAAAGGACTGAGAGAATGCATTCAGTGTGCAACTCCTCCCTCAGTCTTGTTGCACTGTAGCAGCAAGAAAGCTGGGAGTGATTCTTAGTACTGTGGACCATGGGCTGATGGTGTGGCTCAAGTTTCTGCTACATTTTAAGGAATGGAGGTACTTATCTCTTACTGCTGGACAGGCTTTAGTATATGTGGTCTCAGTATTTTTCTTTTTTCCTTCTGGCAGTTCAGCTTTATCAGAATGTAGCCAAAATTCTTAATGATGCGTAGCTCCCACTTCTTGAAAGCCATGAAACTTTTGAGTCTGTTTCTTACAGCTCTTTGCAGGACCTCTTGCTTCCATCTGCTGCATTAAATTGAAATGTGTTTTTTGTCATATTTTTACATATTTGCTTAACTGAAATGCATATCGGCGAGGGCAGATGCGTTAAAGATGTGCATAAGGAAACATGGATTCGTTGATCTGTCCTCTTCCAGCACTGACAAGGTCCACTCATTTCCTTTTTAGGATTTGAACCCAAGTCAGAACACAGAAGCCAAGTATTTGTCAGCTTTCCTTCTAAGGAGGAGGATTCCACTTTGACAAAAAAATTAAATGTGAGGCAGTGTGGGAGTCTCACTGCTGTGAAGATGGCACCTAGGCAGGGTACAGCTCGTTCTGCGTGGTGTGTTCATGAGCAAGGAGAAATGGGGCAGTGAGCACTCAGGTCACACTGGCAGCAGAGCTGAGGGCAATGTCTGAGGTTCTGCTCCTTTTCACAGAGGAGGAGATTTGCAATGAAATCAGGAAAATTATTCTGTTAAAATTCATTACTTCTGCTTTTTTCTGGCCTGTGCTGCTTTTCATGATCAGACTGAGCCCAGATTTCTTGCTGATGTTTAGTGATTTTTTTTGTGTGGATGCTGTCTAGCAATCTCTTCTTCAGGATTGCTGACAAAAGAGCTTGTGTCTGAATTATTGTGGCCATGCTGAGTTACACTGATGGTGTGTGGATGTTGTTGTTTAAAAGTACATCCTCTAATCGCTCTCATTGCTTCAGACCTCACTGTTTCTGCTTTCTGGTACCTGTTGCTTTTTCCTGTACTCTTTCCCTTATGCAGCTTTTCTGCCTTGTGACGTAGCTCCTTCCATGCTGTTTCCTGAGCTAGATGCACAGTTTTCCTTCAGAATATTGTGATAAAATGATGGTGGTGATGATAAAATCTCTTAGGTCATGACCTTCCTGGACATACAAAACACAGAACCATAGAATGGCGTAGGTTGGAAGGGACCTTAAAAATTGAGTTCCAGCTCCCTGCTGTGGGCTGGGTGCCCCTACCAAGTCATGCTGCCCAGGGCCCACCCGTGGGCTCAGGCACCTGCAGAGATGGGGCTCCCACAGCTCTGGGCAGCAGTGTCAGTGCCTCACCACCCCGAGTGAAGAATTTGCTTCTCACATCTAACCTGAATTTCAAAGCTTGTGAATTGTTGTCTGCGTTTACATTTGAAGTTGATTCCTTGACCTCAGATATCAGAAAATGGAAATTTTGGAGCTGTAGGTTCTGTCCTACCCTGTCGTTGCACAAAGTGCTGCTCAAGGTTTTGAAAGTGGAGGGGTATAAACAGGATGCCTCACCCATGAAGACATTCAGGGTCAGGCTGGACCAGGCTCTCAGCTCCTGGTTGAGGTGTGGGTGTCCTGGTTCACTGTGGGTGAGTTGGATCAGATGACCTTTAAAGGTTTCCTCCAATTCATAAGATTCTGTGATTAGCAGGCAGCGTTGGTGGAAAATGTATGGTTGGACTAAATGATCTTAGAGGTCTTTGCCAGCATTAGTGATGCTATGATTATCTCTCCATGAGGTTTTAAAAACAAACAAACAAACCCCACAAAGGCAATGGAAGATCTGACCTGCAGCTTCCTTCAGCACATCCACTGTCTGTGCTACTGTATCTTCTACTACTACTGCACTGCGTATCAGGAGCTACCAACCTGTCAGCCCCACCTTTCTACTGGGTGGGATCATACAACAGATCCTCCTGCAAGCTGTGTTGAGGCACATGGAAGAGAGGGATGTCATACAAAAGAACCTGCATAGCTTCACCAAGAGCAAATCCTCCCTGACCAACCTGGTGGCTTTCTGTGATGGTGTAACTGCATCCTGGACAAGGGAAGAGCCACTGATGTCATCTGTCTTGACTTCAGTAAGGCCTTTGGCACAGCACCCCATAATATCCCTTCTCTCTAAGTTGGAAAGGTAGGGTTTTGATGGGTGGACCGTTTGATGGATGAGGAATGGATTGCAAGATAACACCCAGGGATTGGTGGGCAATGGCTCAATGTGAGGATGGAGATCAGTGACAGTAGAGTCCCTGCGGGGTCGGAACTGGGACCAGTGCTCTTTAATATCAGTGGCAGTGGAATTGAGTGCACCCTCAGCAGTGTGCCGATGACACCAAGCTGTGTGGTGTGGTCAATGTGCCCGAGGGATGAGATACCATCCAGAGAGACCCAGACAGGCTGAGCAGTGGGCCGTGGAGAACACTGAGATCGTGAAGTTCAACGAAGCCAAGAGCAAGGGAGTTGGACTGGATGGCCTTTAAAGGTCCCTTCCAAATCAAATGATTCTGGGATTCTATAGGAGAGGAGAGGGGCTTGAATGCCTGACAGATGGCACTGATGGATCACAAGAGGGATTGATGCTTTGGTAATAAAGGCAGCCTGTACCAGAAGGATGGATTGCTGCTGGCATTTCACAATGTCCTTAGTGAGCTTTTCTAATTGAAGAATGGAAAAAAGAAAACCACATTAGGGAAATTCTGCATCCCTTATAAGAGGCAGGATTGGGGATGGAGAAGGTCTTGGCGTTTGGGTAGGTAATACACAAGTGAGTTTTCTGAGGGTACCGGGTTGTGAGGATGAGAACTGGGCTGAAGGCTTGGGAATCTGAGGATCTGGGCAACAAAAAGGAATTGTGCCAGATAGGAAAACCAGCTCCGTGTGTGAGACAGCAGGGTTGGTACAGGCTGTTGTTGGTCAGCACTGAGAGCTTGCAGCTCTGGGACAGGGGATTCTGTGCAGACAGCAGCCTGGTGCTCAGTAGTGACTGAAAGGCATTTGGGTATTGCACCACTGAAAAGGAACAGAAGAAAACAACTTGTGCTTTTCACTGAAGTTTTTGATTTTTCTTTCTCCAAAATCATTCTGGTTAGCTGAACAAATGTACCTGTGTGCATGCAGACCTCTGTTTGCCTGCCTGTAACTTGCAAATAGCTTCAGAACAGCTACGAAGACAAACACACTTGATCTTCATTGCACCTGGTGCGTGGAGTTCACCGCTGGAATAATTTCCCTGGTTAATTGAAAGTTAACTGTTGGTAGTGCCTGGATGCTGACACCATAACGAATGCACATGATGGTGTGTGCTGAGAGGTCTGCGTGTGTGCAGAAACTGACGTGTGCTGCTTGGTCTTCAGCGAGCTCTGCTCTTCCCTTCGTGCAGCAATTTGTGTCTGGGTGACAGCTCCTCTACCTGAGCGTTATCTGCCGTGATGATCTGTCTGGCATGGCTGCTGTAATTGCCTCCCACACTTCAGTTTTTCTCCCCGACTCCCTCCTACTCCAATGCCTGCAGAGCCTTTGAGGCAGAAGGTCCTGACACTGAAGTTCTGTGAATATCTCTGGTTGCTGTGCCCTGATGGGACCCCATGGCACTGCCTGCCTTTGGTTTCCCCTCTCCAGTGTGTGTTGGGGCTCCTTGTACCCCTGTGCAAACTGGGGTTACCTCCCGCAGGGCAAAAGTGTCTCAGATGAGATTAGAAATCCTTGGGCCATCTTGAATGTGTTGAAATATTTGAGGGGTAGAATGGCTTGGGTCTAAAGGTACTTAAAGGACATTTAGTTCCATGGGCTGGGTGCTCCCCACCAGCTCAGACTGCCCAAGGCAATAGGAGTGACCCCATGCTAGTGCTTTCTTCCTTCATTATGCTGCTGCTTCTAAGGAGGTGAAGCACACACACACATAGATATATATTTCTTTTTCCCCCTTTTTATTGCACAATGGAGCTGTAAAATAACATATGAGAATTGTTTGCTTTTTTTTTTTTGTCTCTTCTGCTTTTCCATCCAGCTGATTTGGGATGAAGTGAGTTGGGAAAGGTGTTACAGGGAAGTGCCTGATCCATGGTAGTCTTTCTCTGCGTAGTCCTGGCATGTTCTGAGCAAGTGTTGCAGCACAGCATCCTGGGGAGAGCATACAGAGTGCACATTAAAGAGGAGGAATTGGATTATTTTGAGGTCTGTAGGAATAGAAGTTAGGACAAGTGTAAATGTGTTGAGTGAGAATAGAAGATCCCTTCCATGGGGATAGGGAGACTGCACCATCCTCAGCGTAGGATGTGATGCTTCCTGGGAGCTGCTTTTGAAAACAGTTACAAAAAGCACTTTCCTGTGAGGTTGCTGTTAGAGCCATCTTGTTGTGAGCCTGTCTGCTTGTTTCTAGAGCCTGCAGCCACACTTAGAAAGCAACTAAGGAGCTCGCAGAAAGGTTTAGATGGTGAATGTTCCTGAGTCAGCATTGGCATATGCTCTGCCTGAGCAGTTTCTTATCTGCTACGGAAGCAAATCTGGCTCATGGTGAAGAGGGTACCTGAGTTGATTGGAAAGGCTGAGTAAACCTTTCCCATGCAGTGATGTATCACCACGTGCTATTGCTGTGATAAAACCTGGCAGGCTGAAGAAAAGGCCTCAGAATTAGCGTGGAAAGCAAGAAGCAGCCATCAGCTTCAGATAGATAGCATGAAAAGTACTTCCCTGCCCTGTAGCTGCAGTGTGCGTTGGGGGGCAGCTGGGATGCGCCCTTGAGCAAAAATGCTGTGCAACCTTAACCCAAATGCAATGCAGTGCAATGCAGGTTGGATGTTTGTTCCAACATTCTTGGACAACTCAGGTGTTCCTGTCACCTCTCTGCTAGTCCTGCACCAAGCACAGCTTGTTGCTTATCTTCAGTCTTTGCTCTGGCTGTTGTGTGCTCCCTCTTGTAGGCTGGCTGGGAGGTGCCTTGCAGTCAGGCATCCATGGAGCTGGTTTTGCTGCATTCAAAGAAAAATCTGACATATGGGACAGAGTGAAATATGAGCAGGATAAGGCTACAAGGCATGGCCAGAGGGTGGGTGCAGAGTTGGGGCGAATAGTGCACACACAACCCTCTGCTACACCTCTGAGTATGCTGTTGCAGCACCATTAGCACAGATATGGAGATGGGCTGACTTGACAGCCCTTACCTTCTGAATGGCACGCTGATATGAGGAAAGGAATAACAAAATGTGTCCTGGTGGGCACCAGGAGGACTTCCAGCATCGGAGTACCGAGGCATTCCAAGTGCTGGTGCTCATCTCAGGCAGGTGCTTGTAGCTCTCTCTGCTGTATTTGATGTTGCAGTGCTGATCTTGCTAATTGTTGCATAGAAAGCTGCAGGTGTTGGGAGATAAAGGCACTGATGGAGCAGCATTAGCTGTGATTTCCTGCACTGGAGGAATGAAAGGATGGCTGTAGAGAGGAGATCTCCTGCTGCTTATTCTGCAGAAACTGTTGGATCTGCACGTGGAAGGGAAGAGTGGGAGGGATCAGAAGGTCATGGACATCATTTACATGGTTGTAGCTGAGGGGGATTTTGTTCAGCTCCAGTTGGTTTGGAAGCAGGGGCTTCTGCAGTATGGTGGGATATGGGTGGTCAGCTGAGGCTGCTGCACAGGATCCCAACTTGCAGAAGCAAGAGTGCTTCATTTTTAACTCCCAGCCCTACAAGTGGCTCGTTCTTACAGAAGGAAAGCACTAAAACCTAGGTTTAAACAAAGTGATTAACGAGTACACAGCTACCTGGTGTGGGGAAGTCATTTGGTGCCCTACTCCAATGTTGGGATGCGTGGTATGTAACTGAGAATCTTCACTGTCTGTATAGGAGTGGTGCCACGTGTTAATAAAAAATATAAATTAGTTAAGCAGCTCTGCAAGTAACAGAGCCCTCTTGAGATTAAACTACAGGATTAAAGCTGAAGGAGCAGTGTTACAAGCAACTCGGGATGCAGAGACACACTGGGAAGGCTGAGAGGAGAAAAAGGGAAGCACGTAAAAGCAGCCTGGGTGAATTTTCTCTCTTATTTGTTCTCATGGATAACAATTGGCATTATGGCATATAGAGCAGACAGATTTGACAAATACTTTAAGCTAGGAGGAACTGTAGAGACAAGCTGATCAAACTGGAGATCTGTCTGGAAGCAATAGGCTGCTGCTTAGCACAGATACTGCCTGTTATCATCCAGGCCCTGGAATAATGAATAATCACTGCACAGAGGCAAAATACGAAGTGCTGGGCTGGAGAGAAATACCTGAATAAGGGTGTAAGCAATCCTGGAGACTTCTGGAACATCTCAGAGATGAGTACTTTGTGCCAGTGACCAATGAACCACATGGGGCGTGGAATGCAGCACAGTTGCTCAGAAAGAAGGGAGAGGAGCTTTTCTAACAGTGACCATAAGGAGTTTGGTATCCTGAGCATGTGAGAGCGAGGCAAATACAGAATTACAATCATGGACGTGAGCCCTGTGAAGCTGATTTTGTAGCATTAAGGTTTTTGAACCCATGTCATGAAACAAGAGGAGATCTGTTTCTAGGAAGCAGGTCCCTTGTCCTTTTCATCCTGTTTTGAATTTCTTGGATCTGTTTGTTGGGGAAAGCCTCACTGCTAATGATGCTGAAGCATAAGTAGAAGTTTGCTCTTTCAAGGCAGGGATGGCACTGCACACAGTGGTGTTCCCATTCCTTAAAGCATCCCCCAGCAGAATCTCAAGCTTCAGAAACAAATGAAGAATTCAGGAGTTTGGCTGAGAAAGAAGATCCATCTGTTTTTCCACCTGATCAATTTCATGTTGCAAGGAAGTTCTGTTGCCTTAGGTGCTGTCTGGTGTCTGATTGCTTTTGAAATAGGAGCAGACAATGGAAAATTAACATCCTGGGAGGTTGTGAAGAGACGATGAAGTGAAGGAGCCCTGAATGGGTTCGCTCAGTAGTTTGCCCTAAGTAAGGCCTGTTACTCTCACTCCTAACTGAGGTTTAACTCAAACTTTCTTGCTTCCCTTTCTGTTATTCCCACTGGGGCCAATGTGGGATTAAAACCTTAGAGCCAGTGTTGGGTGTTCCTGCATCCTTCTTGGCTCCTGGGATTTCTCCTGGAAATTAAGCAGAGCTTGGAGAATTTCCTCCAGTTTACCCTCATTTTTTTATTGGAGCAATATTAATTGCCTTTGATCGTGCAGGCATGAAAGGACTGGTGCTTGTGAAACAGAAGTGGAGGACAGTGCAAAGATGGAGAAGGGCTGGTGGTACGAGATGGATCCCTGGTCACTGGCCATTTGGAAGATACCTCTGCTGCCTACAGGGACAATCAACTCTCTGTCCAACACTGTGACTGATGGAGGCTGTTATGTAGTAGAAGGGAGGGAGAAGTCTGTGATCCAACTCAAGTTGCACTGCAGGTGGGGAAGAATAAAGACTATGGTGAGTGAAGGTTTGATATCACTGTGTTGGGTGTAGAGCTCCTGGGTGCCAAGCAGAATTGTCCTTGAGGTCTGTTACTCCTCCCTGCCTGATCGTGCCCTGCCCACCCTCTGGTGGCACCAATATGCACCAGTTCTGGTTAGCTGATACCTATGGCACATTCCTCACTGTGGCAATTGACACAGCTCCCTGTTCCTTTGGAGCCTTGGCTGCCCTTATTAGCCTTTCATCATTCCCTTACTGTCTGAGTGCTGCCATACACCTAACTGGTGCCAACCTAATGGAATCCTTCGGCTGATGGGGAGGAAGCAGTTGGCTTTGGCAGGAGGTAGTCATGTAGCTATCAGATCCAATTGCTTTAAAGACCACTGGGAGAGGCACCCCGCTCCCACCTGCCCTTTTGCCATTCCCTGACGTCCTCCTCCATAGCAGTAGTTTTGACCCTAGGAAAAATGATACAAAACTCTTCTATCAAAAAATACTACAGTGCAAACTGGAAAAGATACCTAAACCACCGGTCCTGTATATGGGGTGGGTCAACACCATCTGCTGAGATGTGAATGCATGTTATTGCCCAGCAGTGAGGCTGTCAGCATCTTCCCTACAGAAGGCAGAAACTGGTTCATTTGCTAAATCTAGCTTAGGGCTCTGCAAGCTCAGAGCACTTGGCTCCTGCCACGCGCTGACATTGCTGCCTGTTAGAGAAAATACTTCGGCATGTTTTTGTGCTTCTAGCACCTGGGAGGTGGCAGGAATTTAATGACGCTGCTGCTTGGGGGTCCTTTTATTTTTCAGGTGATGCCCTGGGCTCTTGCCATGCAAGAGGTGGTTGCAGCTGCCCTGGTCAGGTTCCTGAGCACTCAGGCTATTAGCAGAAGGAACGCAGCTCTGCTGTTGCAGTTATGGCTGTGCCAGATGTTGTGGCAGTGCTGAGTCTTCAGAGAAAGCAGTACAGGAAGAGGGAAGACCTGAGCAGCCTCCAGAATGGCCCAGTGGCAGATGCATGTGGTTCAATTCTAAGCAGGCCCTTCTTAATGGCTGTTTGGAGACCAAAAGGTCTGCTTCAGCACAGAGTCAGATGCAGTCATAGTGGGTGGGTGCAATGGAGCCCTGCAACTGCCCCAGCTGCTGAGCAAAGAGTGGAAGAAATGGCGCTGATTGCTGTGATATCAGAACTGTTTGAAACCATGAGTGCAAAGCACAGCAGGACATGGGCTGCTGTGGGGAAAGGCAGCTCCATCCCGGACAGACTCAGCACAGCCACAACTGTCACAGCAAAGCATATCAAAGCATATCACCCTGCGCAGCCACAAGATGCTTGTGCCATGCTGGGGTTGTGCTGGGATAACCCACCCAGCGATGCTGGTGTGGTCAGGGAGCTCCGCTGGTGATGCTGCTGCATCAGCTCTGTCACTGCAGGGCACCTCAAGGCCTATCAGAATACTCAGTTTGACATGGTGAGGCACAGACACTTTCAATCACCTTCCTAAGCAATAAAACCAAGGGCAGGGCACAGCCAGAATGTCAAAATGTATTCTTAGATCTTTTGGTTCTTTCTGAAGCGACTTCGAATGCAGGCACCCAAGGATGGGTACCTTTGTTGGACTGGATGTGACAGCATGACACTGTTCAATGTCTCCACCGTCAGATGTCACCAATGGCAAGGAAATTTCCTGGTGGTTTCCTTAGACTGAGGTACTGCAGTTTCCCTTCTATCACATGGACAAAGCAAGGTCTCTGGGCAGGAACCACGTCACCAAAGGAAGGAGAGCTTGAAACATGCCTCTTTGGCCATCATTGCAAAATATCTCTTGTTTCCCTTCATCTCTCTGATCACTGAGGGAAACCACGGGATGTACAAAATTAGATATAGATTTTTCAGCACCAGCAGACAGTAAGCAATTGTGGCAGCAGAAATAGCACAGTGCTTAAGAAAATTTTCCTTAGTTGAATATGAGATCCAATTCATTACGCTTAAAACTCGCAAACAATAAATATCTAGAGATGGTATTTTTGTCATTCATTTGCATGTAATCTCTATTATTACAGTCCCACAGCTCTCCAACTGACCTTAGCATCTTCCAGGGAAAATGCTGTAGAAAGAGCCAGAATATCTAATGAGAGAACAAGCAGAAAATGTATTGATTTTTTTTTTAAATTGTTTCAGGCCATCTTTAAAAACAGGGTAGAGCGGAAATTCAGCTCTTCCTTCTGCATTCCATTAGTAATTGTGAAGTATTTAAAGATGCTAGAACAGTAATTTCTATGGCAAGATGCAGTTTTGTCATTATAACAGGTTTCCAGACCAACCAGATGCCACTAAAGCCCACACTTTTTTAATGATAACATACATGCAGTTTACAGGGGCCCACGCTGAGATGCTGGTGGTTTTAATTCTCACCTATAAATCCTCTGAAATTGAGAGATGTGAATTATCTGCAGGGAAGGACCAAAGGTTGGGCAGCTCCTCCACATGCAGCTTCTCTGGGTTAATCTCCAGTCTGGTCCCACCCTCAGAGCAGATATTTCCTATAGCCTCTCCTCACCTCTGCACATCCCAGATGGTCCCTGGCCAGTCCTCAAAAAGTAGGATAGGATGAGATAGTTCAGTTGGAGAGGACCTTCAAAGATTGTCAATTCCAGCTGCCCAACAGCTTCAGGGCCAACCAAAAGTTAAAGCATACCATTGAGGGCATTACCCAAATGCCTCTTGAACACTGGCAGGCATGGGACGTCAACCACCTTGTTAGGAAGCCTGTCCCAGTGTTTGATGAGCCTCCTGGTGAAGAAATTTCTCCTAATGTCCCTTCTGAACATCCCCTGGTTCAGCTTTGTGCTCTTCTCATGTGTCCTGCCATCAGTTGTGTGACACCAACAGCTTCCTGTGCACCTTCTCTCCTCAGGAAGTTACAGTGAGAGAGCAATGAGGCCTCTTGGTCTCCTCTTCCAGATTGGAGAACCCAAGTGTTCTCAGCCTCTCTACGTAGGTCATGTCTTCAGCCCTGTCACCAGCTTTGTTATGCTCCTCGGGATGCTGTCAAAGACCTTTGTATCTAGCAGAGATGCTAAATCATGGCTTGAAGCAGTGTTTAAGCATCTGGTGGGAAGGCAGGGCCAACCCAGGGGAGCTCAGGTGCATGCAATGAACCTGAGCCAGGATCCACCTCTTCCCAGACCTCATTTAAGGACTGGCAGTGGAGGCAAGGGTATCTTGCTGGAGATCCTTGTGTACGTGATGCCTTCTGAAGGTAAGCAGCCTTTTTCTTTTGTTTCTGTGCCCTGTTGCATTTGAGCATATCTTCACTTGCTGCAGCTGAGACTTTGCTCCTCTGCCATTATTGCTGCACTTTCCATCACATTACAGCATCCTTTTTATATTGTGGAGACCAGAACTGCATACAGTACTCAATGTGAGGCTGTGCCAGCTCCAGCCTATTTACATCCCTTTGCAAGACCTCTCATACCTCTGGAGACACAACAGCATCTCCCACTTATCATCAACAAACTTGGTAAGGATGCACTCCATTCCCACATCCAGGTCATTGGTGAAAGTCTTGAACAGGGCTGGCCCCAGAACTGAGCTGTGGGGAGCACTGCCAGTGCCTGGCCACCAGCAGATGCAACTCACTGCAACTGTGGGGGTTGGGGAAAGGTTCTGCATCAGAGGGTGGTGGGCATGGAACAGGCTGCCCGTGGCAGTGACCACAGCACCAAGCTGGATGGAGTTGGAAAATGGTCTTGGACATTTGGTTCAATTTTTACATGGTCCTCTGTAGAGCCAGAAGTTGGACTCAGTGATCCTTGCAAAACCCATCCAAATGGGGGTATTCTAAGCCATGTCTTAGATTTAGTAAAATTCCAGAAGTGGTGCAGTCAGATGTAGGGACAACAGAGCTAAGACAGAGATAAAAGCTATTTATGAAGACAGAAAAGGAAAATGGTAACAAAAATGCAACGATGACACTGGATAATGACTGGTGTAGTGCTGTACTGGGGCTTACTTCTGTGGGATGTTACTGAGATGGCAAAGCTCAACACAGAGGTCATTGAGGAGAAGCAGCAACCTAAGAGGGGGTGTAAGGCCCAAGCCTGAGCTCTGCACCAAGGTTTGGGTGACATCTTAAGTCTTCTGACATATGTAGAGAACTTCCATAGGCAGTTTTCCATGGAAGGTTCTCCTGGTTACCTTGAACAGATGCCACCACACGTGGCACCTCTACAGCCGTACAAACCCTATTCCTGATGACTCCGTGGCAGTGCTCAGCAAAACTCCGTGGCTGTGCTTAGCAAGCCAGATGTCTCTTGGCACCAGTGCTGCAGTTTGCTCTGGATTTGGCTCCAAATGCCTCTCTGTTTTCTCAGCAAGAGAGAACAAGAGATCAGCTCTCTTCGCAGCGCATCATGAGACTCGCCCACCTGTGTGAAGCATTTTGGACTCTTTGTACTCACAGCACTCCTTCTAGTAATTAATGAATGAGCCTCACAGGCAGTGAGAATATTTCAGGCCATGTGAGGGCTCCAATTTTCTTCTTCTGCTTTGTTGTTCATACGAAATGATTTTATCAATGCAGCTCTAAATGCTAACAGGGTTCACTGGAACTCCCAAGGTAAGAAGAAATAAGGGGTCCTAGAAATCTGTAGGAGATCGGTGTTCCTTAAGATATCTTTGCTGTCAGGAGAAAAAAGTCAGGAACACGCTGTTTTGGGGACAGTTCTTGGGGTTTCAAATGAATTAAAAATGGGTAGTTAGGTCACTGTATTCAAATTAGAGCTTAGTTTATTTATATTCTCCTTGGTAAGGCTGAAGGGCAGAAATTCATCAAAGAGGTTCATCTAAAAGGATGATAAAGATGAAGTGAACTCCTTGTAGAATAAATATATATTTATATTCTACATATATGTGTGTGTATATATATTCTACAAAGTTATATATATAATATACATACATATTACACTTGACCAGAAATAATTGCTTGATTTTGGAATATCTGTGACTAATTCAAAAGCATTGGTCTTTAATTGATAAACCAGATCTCGGAGAGGTTGGTGTCCCATAGTGAGCTCAGGGCTGGCACCAAATGGATAATGGACATCTCACATCAGAGTTAATCCAAAGCATGGAGTTCAGAATCAGCCAAGCAACCAAAAACTCCCAGTTGTTTAGCAAATTCTGTAGGAAGGAGAAGTTCATGCAGTGCAGTGAAATCTCAGAGAGACAGGCTCCATTTTGGGGAGAAAAGAAGCCAATTATAGCACATGGAGACATAAGGTGAAGGATGGGATCTCTTACAGCAGCTAACAGAAGCTGTCTCTGGGACAACCAATAGATGATGGTCTTTCCAATTATCTCAGACAAAACATTACTTCCCCAGCCTATCTTCTGTCTTTCAGGCAATAAATTTTTGCTGCAGTTCTTTGTTTTGCCTTTATTAGTGACATCTTCAGGTTCTTAAGAACCCAGATGCGTTTTCAGGTGTCCAGATGTGCAAGTCAAGGATGCTCCTGTCTGCAGTTGCCAGCCTGGCAGGTATTTTCTTCTGTGGTTGTTTTAGCAGACATTTCTGACACCTTCATGGCTGTTCTTATCACCAACTCAGAAAAAGCAAGCAGGTCCTCATCTTGTAGTAGAAGTGATTTTCAGGGTATCTGGTATCTTTCTTGCTGCAGATCTTTGGTATCAGCATATTCGAGCTGAACTTTTCTGCAACCTTTCTTCAAAAATCAGGCCTTTCTTTGGGAGCACCAAAGTTCTGTCCCTGATGGATAACATCAGTATTCTGCAGGAGATCTGGGTGGCTGACAGTCAGCAAAATATGAAATACTCTGTAATCATAGCATCACAGAATGGTTCAGGCTGGGAGAGAACTGGGTGTTCAGTTCCCAGCTTTGCCCATTGTGCTTAGCAAAATGGAAAGAATATTTGGATTTAAACATATAAGTGATTATTTTTTCCTCCCAGGTAGCAGAAATCCCTACCGTAATGAATGGGAACAAATGAACTTTCCTCCCTGTAACTAGTGGATGCCTTCAGTAGCCATCAGTGCTCTGGAGATTGCCTTTGGGTTCTTCCTTTGTACCACCATAAAAAAAGCCTTTGCAATAGCACTTCACTTGATTCTGGCTCTCCATACAACCAAGAAGTTAAAGAGAAGTTTCAGATTTTGTGGTCTGTGGGTCCCACAGGTGGCTGAAGAAAGGAAGATGGGTGAACACTGGCTGCTGGTTGGGTACATCATCCTTTTTCCTGCAGTCAAAATAATCAGCATCAGCGTAGAGATGTTGTGAAAGGGACACTGCTTAAAGGTACTGGAATTGTAGTAAAACAAATCAAAGCTTTAGTAGGTCTACTGGAAAACTGCCAATTTTCTCTCTTTTTTTTTTTAACATTAGAAATTTGAAGATGTTGCCCATGTCTGGTCATTTAAACAATATATATATATATATATTTTGTGCATTTACCCAATGTTATTCACTGAAATGTGGCTGATATCTAGAATGGCACAGAAGAAACAGGACACAAAAGAAACAGGATCCACAAGAAATTTCTCAAGCATCCTACCACCACCACCAGCAATCATGACATCTTTTGAGGGCGCTTATGAAATCTATCAATCATGTCTCCAATCAGAAGCAATGGTGTTAAGAGAATCTCTGTGACCAACCACTCAGAGCTCACAGCTGACCGAACTCACATCATCCTATTCATCAAACCCTTGATCCAGCAGTGCTGATTATTTCTGCCAGTCCTACGGTGAGGCTGTTTGGGGCATTCACTGATCTCATGGCAGGGCAAATTTGATTTCCAAGGTGAATTTATCTATGAGCTACAAATCTATTTGGTTTGAGTCCTTTGTTCCAGGTTAGCTAGCTCAGCCTTTCTTTGCCAACCCAACGTGTCCTAAAGAAGAGCTGTGATCCAGCTGCTGCTCTCTCCCTTTTCTGGTTCAGGAACATGATGCTCCTAGGATTGTGGCTGCTCTTTCAAAACACGAGGACAGAGGAGTTCTTGCTGTTTGCTAATTGCTGGATGACATTTTTCTACCCGCTGGCACTGCTGCCGTCTCTGCTCATGGTTACATCTTGTCTTTGATCTTGTTCATGGTCTGGCCTTCGTCTTTCTGCCTCAAAATGTTCTCTTTCATTTCCTGTTGGAGGAAGAGACTAAGTCCATTCCTGCAGTTGGAAGGATCAGATATAACTTTATTGAATTCCGTTTGCCCACAGAATGCCAGCAAGACAGATTTTAAGGAAAAAAAAAGTGCCCATTGTTTCAGCCAAAAGCCTTGCCTCCATACAGGTGGTAAAAGCCAGGGTTGGAGATGCTGTCAGACAAATTTTTAAAACTCCAGTATCTGCTATCCCTGTACTCTCTGTGATGCTGCCTGTTCATTTAGTTCAGTACAGCTTTCATTCTGCTGTCAGACTGGAGGAAGATATGCCTTGTGACAGGATGATAGCTCTGTACTTTGTCTTCAGGGCAGCTTGAAGTGACTTGCCAAGGCTGCCCTGCAGCAAACACCCTTCTAGCATTTCAGCCAGTACCTCACTCTTCCACTCATACAACACAGCAGGGCATGGAAAACAACTGTGCTTTTCTCAGAAAGCCTACCTTGCAAGCTCTGGAAGACCATGACTTGGAAGACAGTGGACAGGTGCACGTTAACCTGCTGGGCTGAGTCCCAGTTGGGTTCTGCTCATTTTTGGCATTTCCTGCTGGGATTGTCCTTTAGTTGTCTGCAGGGAGTTACTTGTCTGCACTGGTTGCAGTGGTCAGCAGATCTGTGCTGTATTCTGTGAGCACGTGGCTCACTAGAATCTTCTTGCTACTTTACCAGCAAAGGAGCTGCTCCATCATTCTTTTTTTTAGCTGCCTGAGTTGCTTTCCTGAATACACCATAAGTGGTTCTTTGCAAGGTTCCTGCAAGAACTTTGCATCTACCCCAAGGAAGGAAAGGTGACTTGGAAGCTGAAGAATGCCATCTGTGTTGGCTCAGGAAATTTGCTGCCTCCCATCTGGCTGTGATGCGTGGAAGTGCACGGGTTGGGCAGCAGTTATCCAGGTGCCATACAACCTTCATTCCCACCTGGGAAGAAGAGGGGCTCCTTCAGTGCCCAGCAGCAAGAAGCTGCATGCAAGAAGATGAAAGGGCCATTGAGGTCTGCTAGCTAATAAACCATCTTTGGAAGAGACAAGCGTCCTATAGGTAGGGAAGGAGTACAAGAAACAGAGCACAGAGAGAGTAATCTCATCCTTACATCCTTTCCACACTTCTGGCAGTCAGTGCTTCAAGAATGTGGACCAAATTCAGCCATAGTTTATTACAATAATGATCAGTTCTTTCTTAATGATAAGTTCTACAACTAAATTGGCAAAGCTCTCTGTTTCTGATTTTAAGCTCATTACTAAACAACGTTCTGAAAAGCCTCTGGTCTGTGAATTGCAAGGAGGGAACTTACTGACTCCCTTTTGTCTTCTCTGCCTTTGTGGTCTTCTATTAATTTTTTTCCAACCTGGTGGCTCCTTAGGGCTTAGTGGGCAGTGTTGGTGAGAGGAGGACAGTTGGACTAGATGATCTTAGAGGTCTTTTCCAACCCGAATGATTCTGTGATGGTCTGATGTCTTCCCTCACTGCAAACCTCAAACCTACTCCTTAACAGATCATCCCTCGCCCTTCCTTTCAAAGACCTTTTATCCATTTGAAACAGCAGCACCAGAACTCCAGCCAGCAAAGGTGTGTGCCCATGCATGTAGTGGTTATCTGTTCCTGCTAGCAACTCCAACATTTGAATTTGAGCTACAGCTCAAAGAAACTATTTTTGCAGCAAACTGCCCCCCGCCCCCTCCTGCTACATGTGAATAGTTTCACTCCATTGCAGATCTTCAGAACTGTCACTTCTGCATCCGCTGCCAATTAAATTCAACTGGTGTTTCCATCAGCTGTCACTCCGTGTTGCGATGTGCTCTGGCAGTGTTTCTCAGCATGTCTCCCTGGGATCACTGTCAGTGGTTCTGCGTCACCAGTGAGTCCTCTCACCTTGTTTGTGAGACCACCCTTTGTCAGGAGCCCACAGCGTGGTACCCGTGATGTTGATGGGGAAGAGACCCAAGGAGCAGCAGGGAAACTGCTGAATTTATTTTTGCGTGTTTGGGAAAGCTATTGAAAACAACACTTTCAAGCCAAGATGAAGGTAATAAAAATGGTGTAAGACACAAGTTGGGACTGCAGGCTGCAGAACAGTGCGAGTCAACTGAATGGAGACTGAATGGGTCTCAGAGGCC
The DNA here is from genome assembly GCA_037305975.1 of Chrysolophus pictus. Lineage (NCBI taxonomy): Eukaryota > Metazoa > Chordata > Aves > Galliformes > Phasianidae > Chrysolophus > Chrysolophus pictus. Next base: position 4,200,307 of record CM074598.1, on the reverse strand, counting down.
TTCTGCTCCTGCTAAAGACCTGAGTGAGGTATTTCTGCCTTTACCTCAAAATAGGAACGTATATTAAAGAGTGCACTTTGTGCCACGTGTCTCTGCTGTATTCAGCAGACTCTCCATGTTGACCATAAATGGTATCAGCCACAGTGGCACACATCCTGATTGTCAGCTCCTCACCCCAGTGTTGAGGAAGCTGGATCAAAGTTGGAAAGATGCTTCTTTTGTCACCCAGCCCTGTACTGCACCATCTCCAGGTGCCTTGTGCTGTACACAGGCACTGCTCTGCACTGCAGTGACCCCATGTAATGGAACTCAGCGTGTGCTGCAGCTGAAATGCAGCAGGGCTGAGCAACCAGATGAGGAAGATGGTCATGCATGCCTTTAGGTCAAATGTAGCTGTTTGATAAAAGCAAAGCCACAGCAAGTAAGCATAGTTGAACCCCACATTTCATCAGGGGTGATGGTGTACGTGCACTGATTTCTTGGTGGTTCATCAGGGACAGTGATACGAGGAGTCACACTACAAGAGCATTTCCTTTCTGTGTCCTCCTCTCCTGAGAAGTGACAGCAGCTCCAGGGCTGATCAGCGCAGTTCTGAAGGGATTCAGCTCCTGGTCTGTGATCCTCACTGAGACATGCTCTCCTCTCTCTCACATGTGGGGCAGCAGAGGTCTCTCCCCATCACCTGTCAGTAGTTGGTTCAATTGGTTTCTCCTTTTCCTGACAATATCTATTATTACTCAGGTAGGATTTTAGGATGAAACGATTAGCAGTGTAGCTTTTATGGAAACATTTGACTGAAGGATGTACCAAGGCCTAGAAGTGCTGGGATTTGTGATCTGTGATGTGATTCACCTCTCAAACTCCCAGTGACTGGTGGAGATCTCCTTTGTGCCAGTGCAGATGGAGGCAGCATCTTTGGGTGGTGGCTGTCGTGTCTGAAGCATCGTATGCTGCTTTTAGCCCAAGGGCCAGGACTGCCTCAAGGATAAGTAATAAGAGGTCCAGAAATGCTGACAGTGTGCTGTTGCTCCAGTTGCATGGAAAATGCTGTATAAGAGTGGTTCCAAGTGCTACTTTAAATGAAAAGAGTACAGTACATTCTGAGTTGAGCACTCGTGTTTTGCATTCTGTGTCCTTTAGCATTTTCTGCCTGCAAGGTTTCAGTGTTCCCATTTTTCTGCTACTCACCAAAAGCTCTCATTGGCTTTAATGAGTACTTGGCTGCTGCAAATGCTGGATAGCATTTGAAACCTTAGCAAAAAAATATCTGAAGGTATATTTTACCAACCATAAAGGATTGCTTAGTGGATTGCAGGATAATTTAGGACAGAAGAGGCTGACAGGGACCAGTCATAACTCTTAGGGCTTTGGGACCACTGGAGAGGTCACTTCATCTACTTGGCCACTTGCCCAAATGACAGAGGAAACCTTTCACACATCCAAGCCAAAATCTGTGATTTTTCACACTACAAACCATAGCCCAAATTGAATATTATACATTCAACTGCATTTATTATTAGCAAAATGTTCCAAATGAGGAATCCTTTCCTGGAAAATCTACAGTATCACTGAATTAATCCATTTGAGAACTCCTGTGAATATGGTTAAAGAGTCCCAATGTGCACAAAATATCAGCCCCCAGGGCACCATCACGCAAGGATTTTGTTTTCTGATAGTTGGGGGCAATACTTTGACTTAGTGAGGATGCTATATGAAGGTTTGCATGCACAGAGGTCTTTTTCTTCCAGGAAAGAGTAGAGCTATTTGCTGATGGAGACAGTGAGAGGCTACATACGACATCAGTTTTGTAAAGCTATGCTCCAGGTAATATATATTGCAATTATTTTAAATGGCAGAGCTATACAGAGATGCCCAGAGGTGCCTTTTCTTTACTGCTTTTCCAGCACCAGTGGTGGTCTTATTGGGTCCTTTGTTGAGAAAAGCACTGACAACAACACCACAGCCCCTGGAACAACTCCTGAGACCAACAGAAGTACTTAGGATTGCAAAGCTGGGCACGACTGGGCAATGCTCAAACATTTTTGGTGCTTTTTATCTCACTGGAAGAACTCTGATCTCAAAGTGCTTTCTGCATACCTGCTCAGTGTTTCCTACGTGGTCACTGGTAAGAAGAGTCAGTGGGTCTGCTTTGTCTCATAGCTGGTTTCTAATTTTTGAGGTGTAAAACACAGGCTCCATGCTGAAGCTTTAAAAGAAGAAGCTGTTGGCAGAAGTGATGGGAATGCATCAGACAGATTACAGCATTGCTTTTTACTTAGAGGAAGGCAAAACTTGCTGGAATGTACAAATAATTGCTCCAGGACCAAGTGCTTGGAAATCAGCTGTCATCATCTATTAGAAATGTGAGATACTCTGACAGTAAAGGGGAAAGGCTGCTTAGAATCAAATAGCAAAAATTCTCTGAGGACCTCCTGACAACATCCTTTCCAACCCAGGCATGAGGCTTTTGCCCTTTCATGATGAGTCAAAGCAAGACAGTGAAAAAGACAGGTCTAGACAGCTGTGAAATACATGCTGATTTAGTGATTTGTGATAGAAATATCCAGCTTGGTCTGTAGGAATGGAGATGCCCGCATATGAAAGCACCAGAAGAAACCCCAGGGCAAGGATGAAATGTTGTACTGATAACAAAGGGATCCATTTGGTAAATGATGTGTCTTTTGTATTGAAACAGCACGCAGGTGAGCTCAGGAGATCACCTGCACTCCAACAACAGGAAGATAACAACAAGGCGCAACATCTTGCCTACACCCTTCCTCGTCCCATTATCTGGAAGGCAGGCGGCTGCTTTTAGATACCAAAGTGAAGAATCATAGAATCATAGAACAGCTTGGGTTGGAAGGGACCCAAGGATCATCAAGTTCCAACCACAGGAAGGGCCACCAACCTCCAGATCTGGTACCAGACCAAGTCGCCCAGGGTCCCATCCAACCTGGTCTTGAAAAGAACGAAGCATAAAGAAAGCGTGGGATCTTGGAAGTATATGGAGAGTAGAGTAAGCACAATGGCCATGGGCTCCTAAAGGCCATGAAAGACCTGCCCCAAACCCGGCTCACTCTTGTCCACCAAGGAGAAAGGAGGGACAGAGAGAAGGAGATAGTCTCTTCCCATCCCTGATACCTAGAAAGCAAACACTGTGTTTCAGATCAAACAATTCTTCACTGGTTCCAAAATAAATGTTTCTATTTTTCTTTGCTGGTGGAACCAGAATGCCTGTGTTCCCCCAATGGAGGGGAAGATGTTTCAGAAAAAGGTGTGATAATTTACTTTCCCAAGTGTTGCTGTGCCCAATCAAACCTTTGTGCTGAAACTTGAAAGCAGGACAATCTCTAAAAGGAGAAGTGTGCAGCGTGACCCCATGGGATGCACATCACTGCACCTAGAGATTCCAGGAGGGTTTTGGAGCTGGAAAGTTTCCATTTCCTGAAGCAGTGCAAAGTACTGCACACTGAGGTGCGTTGCTCCTGTGCACCACACAACTGCTCATAATTACCTGCTACAAAATTTACCATTTCTACCTCCACCCTACCACATCATAACCACCCAGGGTGGAGTCACTGAGCCCCTCTAGAGCAGGTTTACTTTGAACAAGGGAAACCAAAGCACTGCAGAGGGATAAACCTCATTCACTCTGTACAGAACAGACCAAAGGCATCCATTGGTTCCCAAGAGATGCATTTGTCTGTAAAAATCTTCCTGAGTGCCAGCAATTGTTAAGTCTCGCAGAGCAGATTTCTAGCAGAAAAGAAATCCATGATGCAGCATTTGGGTCTATATTTATGTGTGGATAACAAAGTTCATCTGCTCTATGTATAGAAAACCTAAATGTGTCATGTGTTAACTGCTTTTTCTGTATGTGCTTGCATACCTAATATGACAAATATAATCTGCACTATGAATTCTCTCTTCTTCTAGATGAAGTGGGCAATGGTGGTGGGAGGTGAATGGTGGGACTAGATGATCTTAGAGGCCTTTTCCAGCCTAAGGATTCTATGATTCTGTTATTCTGTCCTCATTCTAGCATTCCCATGGAGGCTGCATCCCACAGCAGAAGATCCAATCCCCCAAAACTTGTCTACATCTAACTCTGTGTAACCCACTAAGAACAACCATCACCTAGATCTCATCAGGCAAAATTTTGAACAGTGTGGTTAATTAATGCACCCAATGAAAAATTCAACCCAGGTGTTCAGAAGGAACACTTTCATATAGAGAAGATCAGAAAAGATGGCTTTAAGCAATACAGCTGTATTTTCTGGAGATGAGCAACTGCTTCTCATTGAGAACAATGCTCATCTTCCTGCTCTCCTTGCCACACATTGCTTTGTTAAAGTAACTCGTGCCATCACTCCTGAGCACGGAGATGTAGTTCACAAAGTACACAAAGTTCCTAAACTGCTGAGTTGATTTTCTGGCTGTGAGTTTGGACAAGGTTTAGGCTTGAAAATATTGGGTTTTAATTAATGAAACTCAGCATACCAGTATTATTTTTGTCAGAGTTTTCTGAGGGAAAAGGGCTATTGGTTTATTTCAACCCAGAAAGAATCAATATCAACCAAATGTTTTACTTCTGTAAGAGATGGGTACTTGGCAAAACACATGAAGGTCTATAAATAAGGCTCTCAAGCCTGTACTAGGGGATCAGTGTGCTTGGGTGCCTCTCTGAAATGCTTCTACATCAATATATGCAACATAGGGAACAAAGAGAAGGAGTTAGGAGTCTGTGTGTCGTTACAGAGCTGTGACTTCACTGGGGTCATGGAAACATGGTGGGCTAACTGGAGTAAGTGTGATTCCATAAGGATAGGAGAGGATACCAAGGAGGATTTGCCCTTGATATGAGAGAACAATGGGTGTTCAGGGAGCTGTGCCTGGGGTCAGGTCAGCAGACAGTTGAGGGTTTCTAAGTTAGGATTAGTGGGTAGTTGGTTGTCCACGCAGTTGCTCTCATTATGGGTATCACTTGGTTGAGAAGATGCAGTAGATAAAGCCGTCTTTGAACTACTAGAAGAAGCTTCATGTTCACAGGCCATGGTCCTCACAGGGGATGTGTACAACACCATATCTGCCAGCAGGATAGAGCGCATTTTAACAGCATCCTGGCACAGGGGATAGAAGAAGTAACAAGGATAAGTGCTTTGCTGGATGAGATCAAATGTGGAAGAAATGGTCAGGGGTGTGGAGGTAAAAGCAGCCTTGGATGCAATGACCATGATGGAGTTTAGGATCCAGTGAGGAAGGAATAGGATCCAGTGTGGAGGAAGCAGAACAAAAAAGAAAGGCCACAGCTCTGGTTTTCAGCTAAACAATTTGGCCTCTTCAGGAATCTGCTTAGAAGAATCCCAGAGAATATGTCCCTGTAGAAGAGAGAATTCCAGGCCATATGGTTGAGATTCAGGTTGATATTTGAGGATAATCTCCTCCAAACTCAAGAAAGGTCAATCCCCAAAAGAAGAAAATCTAGAAAAGGCAGTAGAAAGCCTGAGCTCAGACATTAAAAGAAGCACACTAGAGGTGGAAGCAGGGTTAGGCAACCCAAGAGGAGTATAGAGATATGGCCTAGCAGACAGGGATGGGCTTAATAAAGCCAAACCCCAGATGGAACTGAATCTAATGAGGGATGTGAAGAACAACTAGAAGGGCTTCACAGGTACATCAACAGCATGAGGAAGACTGGGGAAAATGTGGGCCTGCTACTGAATGGGCAGTGTACCTGGTGACAAAGGTCAGGGAGGAGGCTGAGCTCCTCAATGACTTCTTGGTCTCCATCTTTACAGATAAGGCTTCAGGAATCATATCAAAGATAACTAATGTTGATATAAATGTGCTCACAGGCACATACAATAAATTAAAGTGAAGGAGCTTACAAAGCAGCTAGCAGTAACAGCTCTCCCAGCCTCTTTTGGTGAGTGAGTCATAGCACATGGACTCAGGTCTATATCAAGCATCTCCAGAGAACACAGCAAGAAGTGCCAGCTAACGTGCACTGCCCCAAAAAAGCTGACACTAATAATTTGGATGTACGCCATCTGGTTTGTGCTGAAAAAAAAAACTCCAAAACATGAAAAGAAATGATGTCAGTAACAACTGCAAGTGCCTTGTGAAGGTCCAGTCCTTTGGTGATGATCATCTCCAGGTTTCTAAATACCAATATCAGAAATAAATGTTTTCATGCTGGGAGTTGTTGGGCTTCTCTTCCAGTTGTGGAGACTCCATTTTTGAAGATATTTGGCATGCAAGTTCTCAATAACTTGATTTAATTTCCAAATTAATCCAACTTCAAAGGTTACAACCTACTTTAGGCAAGTTGGTTGGACCAGATGGCATCTAGGAATCTCTCACAACCTACATTATTCTGTAATTCTGCAATTCACAAACAAGTAGCAAGGAGAACCGTAATAAATTGGCTGTTCAAGTGTCAGATGAAGCCCAAAGAGGTTTCATTGCGAGGAATACAAACAAAGCTGTGATGGATGTTGCTTTCTGCGTGTTCTTTTCCCCCTGGTAATCCTTGCCAAAAAGATTGCATTCCTGGCTCTTTTTGTGCCAAAAACCTCTCCACACCAGTGTGTCATACAGTGTCACTGATGGTTATCTACAGCTCTCTCTTCATGAAACGTAGCACACTTGACAAAAGGTTGGCATGCACTTCTCCCTGCACTGTTCTCATGCACTGTTAAAAATTGTGGCTAGAACCAACGTTTAAAACTGGTATCTCTTTTTTTTTCCTGGCATGGTGAAGAGCAATTAAAATACAACGCTTCTGTAAATTGGTTTTTGTATAATTGGAAGCTTAAGGTCAATGTGTTTTTAATATAAACGATGCAGTCATCTTCATCTTTCCATTTAGCAGTAGAAAGAAGACTGCAAAACTACAGAGGAAAGATAAATGAGTTCCGAGGAACATTTGATTCAGAACTGGATGCTGCAAAAATTCTCCCGCATTAAAGCACTGTAGATCTCCCACCAGCTGACTCGTCTCAGGATAAAACAAGGACAGCCCCATGTCTACCAAGTGCACATTTCTATTTGCGGTCGTGTTTCACAAAGAGGTGAAAATCCCACCTCTCCTCTCAGACATCTGCTCGTGAGTTCTAAGAATAGGGAGAGATTTTAAGTCAGGTGGAGGTGAGAACCCCGCTTCTCTAATGGATCCTGCAGATGCCACCAAGTGGCCTCTGGGCCATGTAAATGGCACACATGTCTTCTTTTATCCCATAATAATCCCACGCTGTCATGTCTCTCACAACACAAGTCTCTCATGCTGACGTTTATGACTGTACTACGTCCTCTTATGCTTCAGTTTTTCTATATTTAAAGAGGACGATTAAAGCTTCTATTTTAACCTTTGGACTTGGACCCACAGATATCTCAGCCAAAGAGGCTTAAAAATGGCATTTTCCAGGGACATGATTTAGCAGTGGGTTGTTGGGTAGGGTAGGATGGTTAGGTTGAGGTTGGACTTGATGATCTTGAAGGTCTTTTCCAACCTGAGCAGTTCTATGATTCTGTGACACTCTGGCACCACTGACTATGTGCGTGTGGTCTGTTTTTAGCAGGAATTATAAAAGGAAGCTGCGTTCTCAGAGATCAGCAAATGGGGTCCTGCAATGAGGACAGCACTGGTGGGATGCAGCCAGGGCCCCAAGGCTGCACGCTGTACTGTGCAGTGGGACTGAGATCTGGGCTGGTGTGCTAACTCTGGGAATGTCCTAAAAATCTGTGGTGACACAGCCTCTGGAAAATATCAATGGCTGTTCTATTATTGGTATTTTATATGTTTTCCTCCAGAAAAGTGAGCTGATGCATAGCATTTGTCAGGACAGCTTGGTTCAAACCATAGCTGTCTCCAAGGGCGGCAGATTGATTGACAGAGATCCCTCTTTTACATCACTGAACGTTTGCTTGTTCACCTCTGCATGAAGATCACCTTTTCTGAAGATCAAAACAGGGCCATTGGACAGCCACAGACATCAGTGACTGTTGTAATGCCTTTATAAATAAAGCATTATTGATCAATATGAGGGATAGGGTCATTGTAATGAGGACCCACAATGCCTGAGGAACCACACTTCATACTTCCTAGCGAGGTAGTTGACACATCATGCCTTTTTGTGATTAAAAGGCATTTGGATATTGCTCTTAATAATGGATATTGGGGTCAGCCCCAAAGTAGCCTAGCAGTTAGACCTGATGATCTTTGTGGATTCCTTCCAACTGAACCATTCCCTTCTATTTCTATAGTCCTAATTCAATTTCTGTTTAAATAATACTGCTGTCCTGAAAAAAAAATGCCCAAGGAGCAGCCATGGGGATCAGGAAGTGTCCCAGCTGCCCTGGTTCAAGTGGTCATTCAATTCAGCACAGGCTTGTTAGATGTAACTCTGCCTTGTCTGCACCATGTAGGATGATACGGCACCTGGATCCCCCATCTGATCAGAATTAAATGCCTAATGGAATCTGAGCATATGGGAAGGAATCTCAGCCATACCCCATCTTCGTTTCCTTCTCTACGAAGCTCACAGCCTGATGGTTTTTGGACCGAAGCCATTTTGGTTTCAGAGTGAGATACTCTAGGGTTTGACATTTAATTTGAGCTGATCCTCTCTTTTTTACCCTCTGTCGGAGAAAAGGATGGGCTTATTGCAGGAAAACATTTGCACTGCATAGAAGATATTCACACCCCACTGGCAGTGGAGTGAATCAGAAAGTTTTGTGGGAGTGAGGCTCCAACGCAGATTAGGGCTTGAGAGTGCGTGCAAAGAATGATATTCTGAGCACCACAATCCCAGATCTATTGAAATGTATCAGCTCTTTTTCCTACCTGATTAGGGAGGAAACACCATGAAATACATTCAGCCTTTGTAGTTTATCTCTCCAAGGCCAGACAAAGCAAATGTTGTGATCTGATGCATCATTTTTATACAGGCTTATCACGTGGCTGCGTGATTCTTTTCATGCCTATTCCTCACACCACCTGAAGCAGGTGGTGTTAATCTCATCTACCTTTATGTGTTTGTTTTCTGCATAAATCTAATCTCTTTGATGTACAGAGGGATAGAGCATCCTCCTGATGGACTCGGCTACTTCTGAACATTCAGGTAACCCTCTAAAATAAATAAAATAAAGCCAGCTTGGTAGCCCAACTCAGATTGAAATTGGGTGCCAGCAGCTAACAGCAGCAAGGTTTTCTCTTGTGCTGCCTCTCAAGATTACCATCTGGGGCAGAAGGACCATCTGCACCAACAACAAAGCCTCTAAGGCCGGATTTGCTCTGCCGCTCAGCTTAAGGACTGAAGTTAGCAAAGGCACTGGAAAAAGAGAATTGCTTCCAGCTGATGATTCAGAGCTCTTTTCCACCCTCCCAGGGAGACAGCTGTGCTGCCATGGATGTTCCTCTCTGTAATTTACATGCTGTGCTAGTGGCAGCTCAGCAAAGACTCTCTCTGCTTCTTGAGAGGCAAATAGGTTTTATTCTTTGGGAAGCAGCTTTGAATCCTCCTCCCCAGAAAAAAAAATATATATTATATATTATATATATATTTTTTATATTTATATTTATATATATTTTTATATATATAAGCCACTGGAAATGGCTTATTCTGGCCCTTTCCACACAGGCTGAGGTGAAGGATGTGGAATAAAACAAGTGGAGGCTGTGCTCAGTGTGCATTGAAGGTGGGCTGTGATTGTGAGGAGGGGTTCTTGGAGCGGCTCTGATGGCTTCATCTGCTTGATGAAGACCATCAGGACTGAGATCCTCTTGCAAGAAAGCATGAACTGCTGCAAACCAAGAATCTTCCTGTGTGTCAGCAGTGCAGTTCAGTCTCAGCTGGGAAGAGTTGGTGTGGGGCATCTCCTCCTTCCCAAAGGCACCAGCTGCAAAGGAGAAGAGTTTATACAGAGGACTCAACCCCAGATGCCACCAACTGGGCTCCTGTCAGTGAAGGGTTTGGAGCGCAGTCTTATGGGGAGTGGTGAAGCTCACCAAGCTCTATGGGGCCAAGTGGTGTCCAGATCTCCTCCCATATGAAGGCACTTGGAGCAAACAAGACTGCTGAAGAAGAGACAGCACGTGCTCTCTGGAAGAGATCAGAATGCAGATATTGATGAGGCTGAGAAGAAACCTCTCCATGGACTCCCAACTGTTGCAGCAGGTGACCAGAGCAACCCCCAGAATCATTGTAATCTGGGGAAATACCACTCAAAATTACAGAATCACAGAATCTGTAAGGTTGGAAAAGACCTCTAAGATCATCCAGTCCAATGGTCCATTTACCACCAATACTGCCCACTAACCACGTCCCTCAGTGCCACCTCCACCCTTTCCTTAAACACCTCCAGGGTCAGTGATCTCACCACCTCTATGGGCAGCCTGTGCCAATGCATCACCACTCCTGAAAATAAATGTTTCCTAATATCCAATCTGACCATCCCCTGGTGCAATTTGAGGCCATAATCTTCCATCTTATTGCCGTTATCCAGGAACAGAGGCCAACCCTCCTTGCCACAACCTCCTTTCAGGCAGGTACAGAGAGCAATGAGGTCTCCCCTGAGCCTCCTCTGCTCCAGACTGAACCACCCCATTCCCTCCACCACTCCCCATAAGACTGTGCTCCAAACCCTTCACTGACAGGAGCCCAGTTGGTGGCATCTTGGGTTGAGTCCTCTGTATAAACTCTTCTTCTCCTCTGCAGCTGGTGCCTTCGGGAAGGAGGAGATGCCCCACACCAACTCTTCCCACTGAGGCTGAACTGCACTGCTGACACACAGGAAGATCCTTGGTTTGCAGCAGTTCTTGCTTTCTTGCAAGAGGATCTCAGTCCTGATGGTCTTCATCAAGCAGAACTTTTACACCTGATGGTTGGACTAGATGGTGACTATCAGACCGGATCTTTGAGATCTTTTCCAACCTTAATGATTCTGGAATAAACCTTTTCCTTGAGAAAGCCCCATGGGGAAGACCTCTTGTTTGGATGATGGAAATCACCCGCAAGACCCACTGTGCACCTTTCTAGCTCAGAGAACTGGGATTCTAGCTCCATGCCTAACCCACACCGCTGCCTTGAACTCGAGGACGTGCTGCTGAACACCTGAGTGGCACCTTGCCTCTGCGTGTCACTCTGGTGAGCTTAGCCATCATGAAACTGTAAAATCAGCCTCCCAGTGCTGCAGCCAGAAAGTACAATCAGCAGCAGGTTGGGCAGATAGTTCAGTTACCATGAAGCACAACTGGCAGGGAGATTGCTGGAAACATTAGAGAAGACTTTGAATGGATGAGACAGTTGGATTTTTGTCTTTCCAGGTGTGCATTGCTGCCGTGGGTTAATTGTTTCTCACTTTCACCATTCTTCCCAAATTTTTGAAGTTCATTTAATATAGACTTACTGTTAAAATAGCACTTTATTGTTTTGTTTTCTTAAAGAGTGGTCTTTGGTGAAAACAAGGTAATAGTGGTAATTGTGAAACTACTTTCCAATGCTCCTACAGATATTTTCCTTGCTCACTGGTGACTTACTTCCACTAGATGTTGACCAGTCAGTTCATGGAGCAAGTATCTGGGGTAAGCTCCAAGAACTGCAACATGCTAAAGTGCTGATTATTAGCTTAATTAGGAATTCAGGGAGATACAGAACAATGTCTCTCCTCTCACAGAAATCTTCCAGTGTGCTTTTAACATTGTGGGAAGGCTTCTCTTAGCTGTGGCAGCATTTGATGCAGCAGAGAGCTGTCAGTTCCTTGCAGTGTCATTTACATGCCTTGTTAAGCCTTGTTCTAACTAATGATCATGTAACACAAAACAGACTGTTTAGCATTTTCTTGCTAATTGCTCCTCAGAGGAAGGTATTCTTAGGCAAGCACAGATGATTTCTACAGCTAATGGCATAATCTGTCCATCCTCAAAGCACCCGTGTTCTTTAACAAATCCAAAGGGACAGCACCCTGCCTCTCTGGAAAGTGACCCTGATCAGCTCAGCTCAGCACAGCCCTTGTTAATCACAGAATCACAGAATCGTAGGGGTTGGAAGGGACCTCCAGAGATCATCGAGTCCAACCCCCCTGCCACAGCAGGCTCCCTACACGAAGCACGAAGATGGCCTTGACTCTCGTTCACACATCACATATCCACTGATTTCAGAGAAGCTGAAGCTGAGAATCCCTCTGGAGTTTCCCACCCTAACGATACAGCCCTCTTGCAATTTCTTTTTTTGGAAAATATCAGTTCTGGAATGATGATTCCTTAAAATAGAGCAGAACTCTGACGAACGCATGGCTGGTTGCAGGCTGGGCTTTCTGCACGGCTGTGTCAGAATCTCTGCTGAAGGCATAAAAATCTGATTTCGGGCCTTGTGGGGACACTGGAAACCAAAAGCCACACTGAAAGGAGAAGTGGATTATAAGAAAACCAACAACAGGTTCTTAACTCTCTGCCCTGTTATTATGAGGTCACGGATCCACTTCTGAGTGTCTAAAATGACTATTAGAATTTTCACCTGCACACCTTGTTAGGTTCTTCACCGAGAGAAACCATGAAAGCAAACATTTGCACAAGCAGTTGTGTCTCCTTGGAGGTGGGACACGGCGGCCTGTTCCCATCACAACGCATCAGGGAACCACGCGTGGCTTTCACCACTTTGAGAGGTGATCCAGGGAAAAGCTGGACGGCAGCCCTGTGGCTCTGGGAAGGATCTGACTATCTGAAATACTCAGTTCTAAATATCCAAAACCCTGCAGGCATATTTGCCTTGGCCAGGATCAGCCCCAGTTGTGTTTAGAACATGCTTTTCTTAGCATTTTACTCCAACATCCTTGTGGGTTCCTTCCAGCTTGGGATATTAGATGATTCTATGTGTAGCAGAAATGTTCAGTGATTGAGCACCTGGTGGGAAGGCAGGGCCAGCCCAGGGGAGCAGAGGTGCAAGGAATGGACCTGAGCCAGGATCCACCTCTTTCCAGACCTCATTTAAGGATTGGCAGTGGAGGTGAGGGTATCTCACTGTACATCCCTGTGTACCTGAGGTGTACTGAAGGTAAGCAGCCTTTTCCTTTTGTTTCTGTGCCTACAGCTGTTGCATTTGAGTGTGTCCTTGCTCATTGTAGCCTGAGACCTTGCTGCTCTGCTGTTATTGCTGTACTTTCCATGGTTCTCATGGTTACTCTATGGTTCTATGAGCTGCTATAGAGTCCCCTTCAGCAGCTGGCTGGCAGGCTGCTTCCGTGATCTCAGTACTCACCAGGTAGGGACCTTGAAAAGCATCCTAGAAATGGAAGCGTTTGGGAAGACTGCAAAGCAGGTACTAGATATACACTTCTATATTCATTTTCTAGATACTCTAATTGCCCAAACAGTGATTTTTCTATCTACTATGGATGCAGAGTGTAAGATGCAATTAGGTGAAGTGGTCCTGCTATTTCTGGTGAAGCAGGAGTTAATCAGAGGATTCAGCAATAGGAAGAAACCCAAACTGAGAAAACACTCCTGAATGATTTGCACAGCTTCTCCATGTGCAGGACAGCTACCAGGAGTATACAGGGTATTTTTAATGGAGTGGCTATGTTGGCATTAAGAATGAGCAGGCAGAGACCATTGGTATGGTGTGTCCCAGTGCCCAGGGTGGGTGTGCTCTTCCTTTCCTTTCCACTAAATCATGGATGAATCCTTTGTGCTAAGGGAGTGAAAGCTCCATTAGAGCCCAGTTAGCTCTGTGACTTCTGCAATTGCATACTGGAACCTTCTTGTCAAGCAAAATCTGTTACAGTCTATCTTGCTCTCTTACTCTCTCTTCTTTTTTTCCATGAACCTTCCTTGAAACTGGAAGAAGTGTGTTTAGTTTGGGACAGCAGAGTTGGCAAGGGAGAGCCTGTAGTGTGCTTCTAGACCCAGTGTCAGTGCTCCACATCCTCATGGAAGGAGCATTTGTTGGCCCTGTCCTGGGAGAGGGCATGGCTGAGGGCAGCACTGCAGCAAGGCTGCACACCTGGCACCAGCTCTGCAGAGAAGCATAAAGCAGAGCAGGAAACTGGTATGGTTACATACCAGTTATATTAGATAACAAGAGTGCACCAATGACAATTTATGGTGATGTTTGTACTGCATGTGCTTGGAGTCATAGCAGTGTCATGACACCTGGAAAGAGCTCACATCCACAGGCATCACACAGGGTTTCTAGCTGCTGGGGTTGGCTGCCAGAGCTGGACTGAAAGAACTGGAAGAAGACCTTTTGAGGTAGCAATCCTGTCTCCATCATCCTCTGCAATGAGGCAGAAGATACTAAGAGTGCCCAGGGCTCAGTATGTCTCCTCCCTGCTGTGATGTTCATGGTTGGCCCATTAAAGCAAAGGTGTGAACGCAGAGTCCCAAAACAAGGTGCGTGTTGGTTTTTCTGCTCTTCTGCAGCAGAGATGCTGGGGATGCAGTGCATGAAGGAAGCCCTGGTTGCGCTATGGAAGTGGTGGGGGAAGCTGCTGGATTTGCTTGATCCAGAGCTCTCCATAATAGCAGTCGTGGGGAAGGTGTGGTTGCCCAAACCCAGGGAGGACCTGGGTCAGATTAATCACTTCCTGGGAGAATTCACTGCTTACTGACTTCCCAGGGTGACTCACTCAGACGTCTAGAATATAGAGGTTTAAAGCGAGTCCTGCTTCATGAGAAAAGCTAAAAAGGGAAGAACAAGTGAAGATAAACAAGCGAAGAGTGTGTGACTTCACCCACAGCAAAGATGATGAATTAAAATTTCAGCAGGAAGAGCTTTGCTCTACAAAAATCGGTCAGTAACAACACACCAGAGCTAGGTTTACAAGGAAGACTGACTGTGTGCTCTGTTCCTAGCCAGAAGTGGGAATCAAAGGAGGGGGATGGAGCACCTCTACTATTCTATTTACTGTTAGCCATGCTCCTTGCAAGTTGAATGAGGTCTCCTTGCAATGGAGAATGTCTTGCCAAAGCCAGGACCTGGCACTGTGAGATCACAAGTGTCCATGGACTATTGGGGAGCAGCTGGGAAGCGCTCCTGATTCTCTAGGAATATAGCATAAAGCCAACTGACATTGAATGTGCACAAGTGCAGCCTCAAAATGCACGAAGAGAAAAGGATGGGTGAGCGTTCAAGTTCTACAGCAGTTACAGTGCCATTTCTGCCCACTTTTCCAAGAGATTTTACCCATGGAGAGACTCCTGCAGTGCAGGCAAGTGTCAGGGCTGGCACAGCAGCTCCGAGGAGGAAGTAACAACTCCTCTGCAGGTTCACAAGGTAATGGGCTAACAGCAAGAAGTTCTGATTTGTTCAGTGGACTTAACCTTGTTCCTGGGCAATGCTCACACGATCAGGGAGCTGCTTGGTGAGGTTCAGCTCAGCAGCTGCAGTTCTTGAGAGAAGAACCCAAAGACCCCGTTCTGGATGAGGGTCTCCTCTCATTTATGGCATATATATGAAGGGGAGAATGTCTTATATTGTGTGACTTGAATGAACAGGAGCAATGCAGGAAAATGAAGTTTGAAAAGCAGGAAGATGGAGGCCGGGCACAGAAGGGAAAGTGATTTCCTGGAGCTAACAGTGCTTTAATCAACCTCACCCAGGCCAGGCTGCCTCAGCAGGAAATACATGTGCAAACATGGGCAGTTGTGTGCTGGTGTTACAAGCCCTGTGGCTTGCCCCATTGCTGTGCCCTCCTTCTGCTAGCAGGGGCCCATCCCCAGGGCAGTCCTGCAATTCTTCTTCTGAGAACTGGGAAGTACTGGCATTTGGGGTCCACTTGCTGGAGACAAAGCTGGCTCAAACAACAAAGCATTTGGGTTTTCCAAAAGGAGCAGCCCTTCCCCTGCCTGGGTGCTGCTCTCCAAAGCTGTACAGAACAGCTGCTATCATCAATGGGAACCACAGCCCTGTCTGGGGAGCTGTGGGCTAAGCATCTCCCTCCATAATGCAAGATAAATGTTGAATAAGGAAGCAGGTATTGTTTAGCTGTTATTTTAATGCTTAGCTCACTTTTTTTTTTTTTAATTGCCATGCTTAAAGTTTTATTTTAATCCAGAGCAATGAAAATGATCTGTTGAACTTTGTGAGCGAAGCATTTATCTACTCTAGCTGTCTCCCTGAATTTTAAAAGAAGTGAATTACTGAATTCCTCAGACACTGAAGCTTCATTGTGAACTGCCTTGCTATGGTTGGGGGTGCTTGCTTAAAGTTCTTGGGAAGAAACTGGATCAGACCCAGGGGAAGCACCCAAAATACTTTTAATGACAACGCCAGGTATCGAAGCAATTATTTCGAAAGAACACAATTTGAATATGATGTTAAAATGAAAGCAGCTCCATAAAAAGGGACCTAGTAATAGATTAAAAAAAAAACCCACCTTATTAACATGCGTGAACAATAAAAAGCAGCTCAGACTCAGATGTTATCCAAGGTGTCAAATGAATACAATACGAAGCTCAGTAAGTAGCCTGCTGTCCTTATGTCAACATTCATCTCACAATAAAAACAACTTGGTTGCTTTGGCTGTCTCCCTGTTCAGTGAGCTGAACAAAGCCTGCTTACCCTGGGTGCAAGAGCCTTGGTTGTCAGATGGCCCTTCAGTGCATTTTCCCATTGCAGGAAGAAGATGGATGCTACGTGGCAATATCATTATTTGTGGCTACTGCCATGACCTGCAGGGAAGTCACTGCTGCTAAATCCTGGTCCCACTGTGATTTTATCTGTTCTAAATATGGGGACCTTTCTAAGTGTGTAAATATGCAGCCCATGGTTGGGTCTTGAAGCATGAAGTAGTGCAGCAGAGAGGGCTGATGCACCTTATCTTGGTCTTCTGTGGGACTCTTAGTGAGGCAGCAGCACCATTTTGTCCTCAGGTCTCCGCAGAATTCTGCTCAGTTCCTGAGCTGAAGTTCTGGAAATAAGGCAGGGCTGTGAATGTCTGCGTGTAGCCACGTAGCAAAGAGCAAGTCCTCCATGGGCACATGGGTTTTTGCTGAGGAGCTGTGGGGAACCCCTGCAGAAGGACACTGTTCTAACATTGGTACTGGAACTGATTGCTTTGGTCATCAGTGGTGAGTACCAGACAATCTGGGTGCCCTAAGGAGGGGTTTGTTGATACTAATGTAGGTATCAGCAGTCAAGCACTCCTCTGCCTACTGCATTTAATTATCTACAAGTTCCTGTAGTGAGCAGAATCTGGGATCTAGAGCTTATTTCATCCTCAAATAGGTGTCCTTGAGGCTTAAGGATGGTACCACAGACTCTAACAGTCTTCCTACAACCCAACGAGAGAAAGCCACCGATGTCTACAAAAAGGAGCTCAGAATGGCAAAAATCACTTGTGTCTAAAATTTGCTTTGAGTATTGATGAAACTGAATGAGTCCATATGGAAAGGACTACTGGACTATGTACAAATGTTATGTCTGGGTTTTTTAACTTCCTTCTGGGGCAAGCAGTTTTGGCAGTGAGGTCTTCTGTGTGGCCTTTCCAGGCCGATTTATTGCTATCTGTATGTCAGCTGGCTTTGGCTAGGTGTTGAGAGGAGCAAATTGGACATACCCAGATTCATAGGGCCTGATGGGATGTCATCAGTATTTCTGAGAGAACTGGCCAATGTCATTGTGAGGCTGCTCTCCATCAGCTTTGAATAGTCACTGTATGTGGGGGAGACTCCTGAAGGCAAGTGCATCTGAGACATCTTGCCATGAAGACATCTGTCTTCAAGGAGAGGAATTCAGGAAGGTGAGGAAATAATCTTTTTTTTTTCTCCTGACTCAAAAGGCTGAGGTCAGGCTCTTCTTGGTGAACCATGGACCACAAAATCACAGACCGTCTTCCATTCCTAGGCTGATCTTTCTGCCTTTGCCACTGAGACAACTAAATGCACCGTGTTGATAAATTTATAAAATAAAGCCATCATCTTTGGGTTTTTTCTTTTACTGCATTATTCTGCAATTTCTGCTTTCTCTCCTTCCTCTGTAACATCTCTAACCATCTTGCTGTCTGCTTTTCCATAACGCTGTTAGAACACCTTCCCCTGGATTATGCCAATGGGACCACTGGATCACAGCGATTCCATGGATCCAATGCAATCACTGATAACTTGTTGTTAGGGGAGCAGCTTCCACAGGGAAACAACACTTTCCTTCTCTTTTTTTCATCCCTTGCTATGAGCACAAATTGTAGTCTACAAATATTCTCAGCTAGGGGTGGAAATCCAGATCTCAGCTGAGCTGAGGGCTTTGGATAACCTGCTTTTGGGCTGGCCCAGCTTTGAGCAGGGGCCTTGACTGGAGACCTGCAGGGATCCCTTCCAGTTATGCTGTGATTTGACTTATTTCATTCAGCAGGAGCTATTTCAGACTCTGATGTTTATGAAAACAAACCTCCATTCCACCATGGCAGAGGATTCCACTGGCCATGTGCTTTCTCATGTTGCCTGCCACCATCTTCAGTATTGCAGCTGTTTATTGCAGATTAATGGAACGTGCACTTCCCATGGATTGCTTTTTTTTCCCACAGTTTTGAATATTTGAATTTTGATTAGCAGACCATATTGTTAGGGGTGTAAATGGAGTTGGCAGGCACAAGTAGTTTTGTAAGTAAAATCAAAGCGTATTGTGCTTCCGTATTCAGTGTTTTCTCTTGCTCTTCATGCACTTAATTTTATGGTAGCCTGAAAGGCAAGGGAAGGATGGCAAATAACAGACTCAGACCCATCACTTTTAATCAAGAATGCAAATATTTAGTTAATATCATTAACGAGCACCTGGGGCAGATGGACATTTCTTCCACAAAGAACTCACCACACCGAGCTGA
Source organism: Chrysolophus pictus (assembly GCA_037305975.1). Lineage (NCBI taxonomy): Eukaryota > Metazoa > Chordata > Aves > Galliformes > Phasianidae > Chrysolophus > Chrysolophus pictus. Next base: position 4,181,491 of record CM074598.1, on the reverse strand, counting down.
ATGTCAGAATCCAAGATCCTTGGCTGCTGTATGCAGGGATCACTGTCAAAAGAAATAAATGTTGACTCAGACTGTTTACAGCCCTTTCCTTTCCATGCTGTGACTGATGATTTCTTTGTGTGCACTGAGTCTGTAATGCATACAGCAAGAACTAGACTCTGTGTGGACACATTACACGTGCTCTGTGTCTGTTTTTAACACGGAGCTAATTGGATGCCCCATGCAATTCCTATCCCACTGAAAGTGAGGTGTAGAAGATGTGCTGCTCCGTTCCTGGATGGATTTTACCTAAGAGGAAGAAATATTTGCTACTACAGTTGATGGCAGTTTCATGAGAAAAATATATCAACAGAGCAAATCCTGAATGATTTGTGCCGATTCCCAATGGATGCTGCTTTGACCATGGGTATCTACCAGAAGTTACATCTTGGAATAACAGAATCATAGAATATCTCATGCTGAAAGAGCTCTAGGGTCTCTGAGTAAAAGAGTTGGTTCCACACAGCACCACCCAAAGCCAAACTGTACGTCTGAGAGAGGTGTCACAATGCTCCCTGAGCTCCTGCAGCTTGGGGCTGTGCCCCCTGCCCTGGGCAGCCTCTTACATCCCCACCACCATGTGGGGCACAACCTTTCCCTAACCTCCACCTGACCTCCCCCTCCCATAATATGTATTTCCTGGGAGTTCAATGTAGACTCCAAGACCTACAGTACATTTTCTCTATAGCAGCATGAATGCTAGGAAGCCTGTGCTCCCAGGGCATACAGCTGTGCAACAATCCTGACATGGCTCTCACACAGAATTAAAATGCTGATTTGCAGTGTTTTTATAGCTGTTAATCATGGCACCTTCCTAACAAATAGCATAAAGTTTGTTTTCCAAAACCAATTTACCAAATGAAATTGTCTCGACTGATGTTGGACAGCCTTAATGCCTTGAGTAGATCTTGTGACGAGGTGAGCTTCAGGGATCCTAGTTCAAGTTCAAACCTTTTAGAATCCCTTTAAATTTTAAATACCTGCTTTTCAAGACTGAACGTGAGAATATGGAGTTTCTGTGAGATGCATTTTACAGAGCTTGGCACGTATTGATTTTTTCCAGTGACACGAGACTCAGGACAAATGGAAATCCTTCTGTGAATCTCACGAGATGGCCAGGATCGAAATGAACAGTTCTTCATTTACAGTGTGATTTAAGTGATTTAGCTTCAGCTACGACTGAGAGCTTCAAGGTGGGTTGACTTTGCCTCAGAATTTTCAACTAGCAAAAGGAAAATCACAAAAGAGGGACCGTGTCTGCTCTCATGTCGTGAATCATTCGATCTTGTTGCTATGCCAAGCAGTCATAATGCTCCTCTCTGCAGTGCTGGAGTTTCACACAAGGCTGGTTTCAGATAAGGGCACTTCAGCACATTTCCAAGACGAGATATTGGCTTCCATTGTTCAGGGAGTTGATCCGCACCGTTCTGTCCTCACCGCGGTTCTGACTGTGGCTTCTGAGAGCTGATTATTCTCACTCTGACTGTATTATTTGACAACTGGAAATTTTCCAGTGAGAGTTTGATGAGCACTCTCCATATTACCCAGCTGGAACTTCCCCTGCTGCCACTTGTGTCTGTCGTATCCATCTGAGAAGGGTCCTACTTCATCTTTCCTGTTACCTCATTATTTAGTTGAAGGCTGCAGTTAGATTCTCCTTCCCACTCTCTTTTCCAAGATGAACACAACTGATTTCTTCAGTCTTTCCTCACACCATGAGACTCTGGCCTGTCTCAGTGTCTTCCAGTGTTCTCCAGTCCTGATGCCAAAACCACTGAGCAAATTTCTTCACTAAATCAGTGCGAGGACACTGCTGATAAAAACCTCCTTGCCCCAGTGAAGGACGTACCTGTCTACCTGTAACAAGAAAAGTGAAAAAAAGAAAGTGTAAATAAAGCCTGTGACCTCATGGAGCTTCAACAAGCAAATAGAACTTCTGTTCACTGGAACAGGTTGCCCAAGGAGTTGTGGATGCCCCATCCCTACAGGCATCCAAGGCCAGGCTGGATGTGGCTCTGGGCAGCCTGGTCTGCTGGTTGGTGATCCTGCACATAGCAGGGGGTTGGAACTGGATGAGCATTGTGGTCCTTTTCAACCCAGGCCATTCTGTGATTCCATGAAGATGGACGTCTTCCTCAGTCATCTTTTGAATCGATCAGAAAGCTCAAACAGGTCCATGTATCTCTTTGGGGAAGGTGGCTACAAAGCAGTTCCAAGCTCTGCTACAAATTACCTTAGCAATTATAAGATAGATTTAGTATTTTGGTGCTGTGCCAATTTCTGAGCATTTATTTGCCTGATAAAGAAAGAAGCCTCAGGAGAAGGATGCATAAATTGCAATCTGAGCAATAGTCCTTTACATGCTTGAGAATTAAACTTTGTAAAACCAAAATAATCCTGTAGAGAAATGGTGCCTGAAGAACTCTCCATATGTGCTGGCATATCTGTGAGGTTGGGAATGTGACAAAAAATGTGGATTTCAGGGGAAAATTATTCACATAGTGAAAGCGAATCATAGAATCATTAAAGCTGGAAAAGCCCTCTAAGATTATCCAGTCCAACCATCCACCAATATTGCCCTCTAAGCCACGTCCCTCAGTGCCACGTCTCCACATCTCTTCAACACCTCCAGGGACGGTGCCTCCACCACCTCCCTGGGCAGTCTGTTCCAAATGTTGTGTTTTTTTTGCATTTTGTTTTTGAATGTCCAGGTATTCAGTTCCGTTTTCAATGCTAAAAGTGAGGTGACAGCAATTACTGAAGAGCAGAGAGAATTCCTGAACCCAGAGAAGAGATCTCACTTGACATATCCACTTTTCTTAGCCACAGTAATTTCTCTGACAAAAAGCCAGAATATTTGCTGAACAAAAACAATGCAATTTAGGCAGACATGGGTTATTCAGAGAAGTAAACCTCAAGAAAAGACGCTGCTGGCCCCAGAAGAAATATCTGTAAATCAGCAATGGGCAAAATAAGGTTTGAGGAGGTCTATGGAGGGAAAAAAAGTGTTATCTTTACTCACATAAGCAAGTGGGTCTGACTGCTGTACATCCACAGGGAGCCACGTTGCTGATGAGGAATGAGGTATTTTTACTTGGACACCAGCCAGGACACAGCCACGTTAATGTCATCTCCCTTCTGAAGAAGATGAGTTCAGATGGTGGCTTCGCTGTTGAATTCACTTCAGCTGCTTTGACTGCTGCCCTTCCATCTGCTGGCTGATGGCACTGCACCAGCAGGGGCTGGTCCATGTCTGCCCCCAACTTCTTGAGAACAATAAAATAATTCCATCTTCTCCTGGTTTTGTCTGGGATAGAGTTAATTTCATTCCCAGATGCTGGCATGGTGCTGTGTTTTGGATTTAGGGTGAGGATAACAATGGTAACAAAAAACCTCATGATTTCAGCCTATCTTCTGAAGCAATGGAATAAAAACCTGAGCCCTTTGAAATCAAATACCCAAAAGCTGCAGCTCAGAGCAATCAGCAATCCAGGCAATGCTGGTGAGACTTTCATGTGCGATATTGGAGACTGAGATTTAATTCTCTTTGTCGTGTTTTACCTCTGCCTCCTCTGGGGCTTCAATTGTCTATGTGCCAAGGAGCCAAGGAAGAGCTGCATCACCACCTCAGACAGCTGAGAGAATGACTGTGAGAAAGAGGGGTGAGAAAGTCTTGGGCATATACATCATAGAAAACAAAATCAGAGAGGTGGGACTGCTGAGATGGAGAATGAGATTTCAGGGAAAAAAAAAAAAACATGGGAAGGTATCAAACCAACAAGAGAACAATTAGATGGGTCAATGTCAGCTGAGTCATAGAATGGCTTAGGTTGGAGGTGACCTTAAAGATCATCCAATGCCAACCACCTGCTGTGGGCTGGTTGCCAACCAGTAGATGATGCTGCCCAGGGCTCCATCCAACCCCACCTTGAATGCCTCCAGGGATGGGGCTGAACTAAGGGCCACTTTGCCAACTGCACAGGTCACCCCATGGCTGCCTGGCCAGACACGACTTTGGTTTCTCATTGAGCTGGCAAGCAGATTAAAGCTTAGCCTTGTTATTTCCCAGCTTTCCTTTGCATACATTACCAGCTAAATAATTGCTTCATACTTTGAAGCCGTATATCACCGGCTTGCAGAGTCATTTTGCACACAGCTAAAGGTATCCAAAGAAAGCACCCAAAAAATAATGATTACATCTCTAATTTGAGGAAGAGAGAACAGAACTGACATTTTGAACAAATGATGTTCTAGCCACATGGTTTTCTCTGGAAAACAGATATTTAGGTTCCTATGAAATGTTGGCTTTGAAATGAACTGAGATATGCTCACAAAAACATGCTTTGGAAACTCTTCAGCTTCCTGATTTGTACCTTCAGAAAGTAGGCTCGATGTGAAAAGGAAAAATGCAATCTGCCATGTGAAAGCCAAATAAATGGATGCAGAGAGGAAGCTCAGCAAAGCTGTCTTTGTGTCCCACAGCCCAAGGAAAAGCCCAGATCTTCTCAAAGGTCCTCACTCAGCACCAAATTGCTGCAGATGTACCTGAGCTAAACTGATGCACAGCTACTACTGCTCCGATACACGAGTCTGCAGACTGAGCATCACCACCACACTTCTGCGACTCTGTCAACCTTGCCAACACCGACATGTTTTTTTCCTAGTGTTAAACTGAGAAGCAGACTCATTTCAGAGGCCCCTTTATCTGTAGATCTGCCTGTCTCACTGGTGCACACTCATAGCGTCTCTGGGTATGTGCACAAATTCCCTCTCTGCATGAGCTCCCCTGCCTCCCACCCCCAAAAACGATAACATATCTCAAAGAATAGCTGCATTATTTTTCTAAGCGGAACATTCAACACAGGATATTAAATACAGCGCTGATTTTGACCTTATAAAGCACGAGTGAAATGAGCTGTAGCTGTTAGAAGGCAAGAAAGCGTCCGGGTGACCAAACTCAGAGAAGGAAGAAACGTATTTCACGTATTTCTTCCCTTTTTTGAAAATGTCTGAAGATTGGTTTGCACCCCAAAACTGCCCCCTTTTCCACATCAGTCTAAGAAAGCCACCAACCACAACTTTTTTTCTGTATGGAAGTAATGCTTGTGGACAATATCAAACATCTACGGGCCACGGCACAGCGGAGCAGTGGCTGCAGCAAGCGAATGCTCTGCTCCTATTGAGTGACTGACAGCACAGCAGTGAGACAGCTTATGATGGCCACAGCTCCGAGACCATCTTGCGTTCTGCTGCAGAGCTCTGCAAGATTTCCTGTAAGCTTCTCTTGCCCAAGGGCAGAATTTGTTCTTCAGCTGGAGATGGAAAAGACCAACCTCTTTCCTTGCACATTACATCGCACCAAACACATTTCCACCCACCAAACGACACCCACATTGTTTGGAAGGAGAATAAACTGAGAGGCATCTTCTCGAGGTTTTTGAAGAACAGCTATTGTCGCTACGGAGGTTCTTGTTCTGTCTCCAGGAAATTCTGGAGGCTCAGAAGATTCACTCGGTGTCCTCTCCCAGCCTGGAAGTCAACTGATGCTGCAGGAAGCGATCTGTTTTATTTTACTTATTTATTTTTGTATCAGATTCACACCACGGTGGGACAGCTTGAAAATTCCCTCTAATTCCAGGTGAGAGCTCCGGGTGAAGGCTGTAGCTGTCTGACTTACACAACACGCAGCCCCTCCAGTGTTAAAAATGCATTCTTACAAGGGAGGATGGATGGGATGCTGCTATTCCCGGGCACAGCCAGCAATCAGAGGTGCTGAAGGAAGGTCAAAATTGGAGAGCATGAAATTCCTTCTGAGCCTGAGCTCAGGGCAGCTACAGCAGACTTGTACTCAAAGTCACACAAATCCTGAGCATGAATGAGTTTCAGCCCATCATGCAGAGATAAGGTGGTGGAGATGGCAGAGCCCGGCTATCAGCGGTAGTAAGTGTTCAAAAAACACGAGATTAGCTGTTTCTTGAAAATAATCCAATATGTAAATTAGCTGCCAGAGGGAAATGGAGACAGCTGGTTGACAGTGTCTAATTTAGTATCTTTTTAAGGCCAAATGATACCGCAAAGGAGCTCTGACTTTCTCACTGCTGTTTCAAGACTTTGGCTCTACCTGAATTGCAACTGATGGCACCTACTGGGACTCGTGTGGCACGGTCACACACCACACCTCATTTGGGGAGATACGGATTTGAAGGGTGGGCTGTTTGGTGGGTAAGGAATTGGTTGGATGGTTGTGGACAAAGCGCTGTGGTCAATGGCTCTGTGTGCAGGTGGGGGTGGTGAGGAGGGGTGGCCCCCAGGGCTGCATCTCAGCACCAGTAATCTTCAGCATCTTTACCAATGGCATCAATGATGGATGGAGTGCACCCTCAGTGCTTTGCTGATGGCACTGAGCTGAGCGGTGCAGTTGATACAGCAGAAGGAAGGGATGCCAGCCTGGACCTGGATGGATTGACAGGTGGATCCATGTGAACCTGATGAGGTTCAACAAGGCCAAGTGAAAGGTGCTGCACCTGGGTCTGGGCAATCCCATGTGTGTGTAGAGCTGGGGGAACAACTCTGTTATGAAGAAAAGCTGAGGGAGCTGATGATGTTCAGTTCAGAGAAGGCTCTGGGAGACCTCATTGTGGCCTTCCAGTACTTGAAGGGAGGGAAACAGGAGGGAGAGTGACTTTTTACACGGGCAGATAGTGATAGGATAAGGCAGAGTGGTTTTAAGCTAAAGGAAGGGGGATTTAGATTAGATGTCAGGGGCAGTTTTCTCTCAGAGGGCGGTGAGGCGCTGGCACTGCTGCAAAGAGCTGCGGGTGCCCCATCCCTGGAGGTGCTCAGGGCCACGGATGGGGTCCACGGCAGCACAACCTGGCGCTTGATCGGCAGCCCTGCCCGCATCAGGAGGCCTGGAATTGGCTCATCTGCGATTCTGTGACTCTACGACAAAGCTCATGCGGGGCAGCCCCGTGTGGGGTCACTCCGGGCGAGGGAGACCAACCCCGTCCTCCCCCCTCCCGCCGCCCGTGGCAAAGCAGCCCCGGCTCTCCGCAGCCTGGGACGGCCGCCCCGAGCCCTCCGCGCCGGCTGTGGCCCGGCCCCCGGGGCTGAGCGAACCGCCACGCCGCCGCGCCGCGCCCGAGGAGAGCCGGGCCCCGCGGCGGAGCGGAGCGGCGCTGGCGCAGCGGAGTCCGGGCCGCCGCTATTTAGGGCGAGCGCGGCCGGAACCGTCACTGCACGGAGAGGAACGGCGGGACCGCAGGTGAGCGGGGCGCGGGGCGAGGCCGGGGAGCGCCGACGGGGCGGGCAGCGCCGCGGTTCCGTTCCGTTCGGTTCGGCCCGGTCGGGCGGAGGGCGCTCGTGCTGCCCCGGTGAAGTTGGCTCCCGCACCTGCCGAGCGGAGCGGAGCCGCGGGGTCCGGTGGTGCCGCCGCCGCCTCCTCCTCGTGGCCGCTCGCTCACCGCCGGCCGCGGCTCGGGGGTCCGGGGCGCATCGCGATGCCGGAGGGGACGCGGGGGGGGCAGGACGGGAGCTGGGTGAGGAGGCGGGCGGGGAGGGGTGAGGAGCGCCGGACGCGGACGGGAGCGCAGTTTATCCCGTAGGGATGCATCGCTCTCGCGGGCGGGTTGGAGTTCTAATTCACAGAATCACAGAATTGCCAGGGTTGGAAGGGGCCTCAAGGATCGTGAATCTCCAACCCCCCTGCCACATGCAGGGCCATTATTGAATGGCTTCAGTTGGAGGGGGGGGTGGGACCTCCCAGCACTAACCCTGCCTTGGGCTGGGTGCCCCACCAGGTCGGGCTGCCCAGAGCCCATCTGTGGGTTCAGGCACCTCCAGGGATGGGGCACCCAGAGCTGTGGGAGGCAGTCAGCATCTCACTGCACTCTAAGTGAAGAATTTCTCCCTGGAGTCTAACCTAAATCTCCCTTCTTTTAGTTTAAATCCATTCCCCTTTGCTGGGTCACTATCTGCCTGTGTGAAATGTCACCCTCTGTCCTTCCTTCAAGTACTGGAAGGCCACAGTAAGGTCTCCCAGAGCCTTCTCTACTCCAGGCTGAACACCTCCAGCTCCCTCAGCCTTTTTCCGCAACAGAGGAGCTCCAGCCCTCTGAGCATCCTTATGGCTTCTTCTGGGTCTGTGCCGACAGCTCCACATCTTTCCTGAGTTAGGGTCCCAGATTTGGATGCAATCCTACAGGTGGGACCTCATGAGGGCAGAGCAGAGGGGACAAACCCGCCTGCCCAGTGCCACCCCTCTGCTGAGGCAGCCCAAAGTACTGTTGGCCTTTTGGTCTGCAAGTGCATGTTGCTGCTCGTGTCCAGCTTTTCTCCACCAGACTCCCCAGAGCCTTCTCTACATGGTTGCTTTCAAGCAGTTCTTCTCCCACACACAGCTGGGATCGTCCTGGCCCAGGTGCAGCACCTTGCATGGCCTTGTTGAACCTCATCAGGTTTACGTGGGCCCAGCTCTCAATCCTGTCCAGGTCCCTCTGGCTGGCATCCCTTCCTTGTATTGTACCAACTGCACTGCTCAGCTCGATGCCATCAGCAAAGTGCTGGGGATGCACTCAGTCCCATCATCGATGTTACTGGTGAAGATGCCGAAGAGCACCAATCCCTGTTGAAGAATTACTGTGGATCTCCTCCCTCCCAGTTGGAGGGGGATATTTATAAATGGATTAAACCACTTTGAAAGCGTAATTTTGGTGTGAATTGATCTGAGAGGGCTTTGGGTGGCCATGTATCAGCGATCTGTCACACTGCAGTGCTCCCAGCCTCGTCCCTCCCCACCGCAGTGTGTACCCCAGTGACCCAGCTGCCCAGCCTTGCCTCAGGTGCAATGTGGCCAAACATCACCACCGTTCAGGTGCTCGCTTCCCATACCTGCACAGATGTGAGTTGGGGTGTTCCAGATGAAAGCCCTTTTGTGGAGCCCATGTGGAATGCGGTGACAGTGCAAGTTGCAGCAAATAATAGATGGGAACCAGTTTCATGGATGGGTTTTGGTACTACCACAAAGAGCAGGAGTGTCTGCGGAATTACAGAACAGCCAAGGATGAGGTCTGCAGCCCTGTGCTCATGAGATGGCCCTGATTTTTCCAGTATGCAGTAGGCATGAGACTTTCAAGCCAAGGGCTTCAAGGAGATTTGAGTTTCCTCTGAGAGAACACAGCTGTGAGCCTGACATAAACCCCTATGAGGAAACTTCCTTCATAAACCTTCCCAGAGGCTGTAGGAGGTACCTTTGCCAGCAGTTGTAACTTCTGCTGTGTTGTGTTGATGTCAATGGGTTGTGAAGGGGATCATTGCAGGCTGAGATGGAGGTTTCTCAGGACAGATCTGCTTTTGGTTTTTTTTTTTTTGTGTTTGCCCCAAAGTAAGATGGCATGATAACGGAGGATTTAGGTTGTGCACTGTGTGTTCTTCTTGAATACTGAAATGAACAAACATCAAACAGCCAGTTTGTTTTTCGTATTGACCCTAACATTTGCTTTTTTCCCAGATCCTTATGGTTTCAGAACAGTGTCCTCCCAGAGACATCACTCTTTCATTTTTCCTGAAATCACAGATCGTTGTGTCTTCTTTGCAGCCAGTGGTCACTCCCTGTGTCACACCTTTGATAGGCTCCAAGGAGGTAGAAATAGAGCCCATGTAATGCAGGCATGTGTGAATAAACGTCTGAGAATCAGCAAATGGAAAAATCCAGCCTGCTGTGCTGTGAACGATGCTGGTTTGCAGCTTTCTTAGGGTTCTGTAAAGTATATTTTTAAATGAAGCATGTCAGAATGCAGGAAGATGTGCTGGGTCTGGCTGCTTGTCTTACACAGACAGCATGATGGCAGAGAACAAAAGTCAGTGGCAAGGATGCCATGCTGGTCTGTATGCTGCAAGAAGGCACAGTTGTCCTGGAAGCACTTTTATTGCAGAAGTTGTCCTCCATACAGCTCTGTGCAGCCATCCTGATGTAAAAAATCACCATAAAAAACTGATTGGTCTTTACTCTGCCTTTTGAGGCATGGGCAGTGCACTTGGCTATGCATGTCAAGAGAGACATCCTTCAGAGTGCACACAGATCAGAACCCACATTCTGTGATTCCCCAGGGCTGCAGTGTGTGATATCTGATGTGCTCCTGTCTGTCCTGCCAGCTCCCGTCCTGCACATCACCTGCAGGAGAATTTACCACCTTTACCATCTCTCATGCTCATTGGAAATCAGAGAGCTCAGGGAGTTCGTTCTGAATCAGGGAAAAATAATTATTGTTGCTGTAAATACTGTAATAAGGAGTGTTTCTATGTCTGAAGAGCACTCAGCTGGTCGTACATGGGAATGCTGCTTCACAGTGCCTTACAGATGTTGAGGAATAAAAGGAGCAAACACTGAATATTTGGGGACGTTGTGTCTGTATGGTAGGGACTGAATAATAAGGCAGCATGATGAAGATCACCATGCAGTGAGAGGTGAGGGAAGAGAATTAGTGGGCATGGAAAAAGCTGCTGTTGTTGGTGCAGAAGCAGTCTATCAAGATAGAGAACGTTTTGGTCATCCTACAAAGCATAGCCATGGAAGTGTTCCTTCCTCCTGCTCGTGCTCTGAAGTGGTGGGGACTGGGAGCCCTGGTTTCCCAGTGACAGCTGTTATAAACGGTTGTGGCATTCCTCACCAATCTGTGCTTGAAGACAATAACAGTTATTTTAATTTCTCTGCCTCCGTGGAGCACCGCAGTACCACAGAGCTGAGTCCTGAGCCAGCTCCAGCTCTGAGTGCTAACGTTCTGTAGCACCAGCACTGTCTTGGATTGCTGTTGTACTCAGGGGAAAAGGTGTTTTCCAATCCACTTTGCTTCCCCAGTGCTGGATTGCTTGGAAATCCATTTCAGAAAGGTGGTTTAATTTGTCCTTAACATCTCTGTCGTGGAAGGTTTTTGTGGTGTCTCCAAACAATTCCTTTAAGAGCTTTGCTGTTCTGCCAGGTTTCCCCAGCAGCAGTTCCGTGCCTCTCCCCTCAGGAGAGCAGCCATAGCCTTGGGGAATGGGCTTTTCCTTATGCTCTGTAGCAGGCTTTCATGCATATAAAGACTGTTGAACACTTCCTTCAGCTGTGTCCTTTCTGGCCCAGACATCCCTGTTAATTCAGTTTACTCTCATAGGTCCACTTTTCTGATAATTCTCACTGCTTTCCTCTGTCCTCTTTCTATGTAGCCCGTATCACCTTGGGAACGCGGTGCCCAGGGCTCAATGAACACAGGGTTCCCAAACGAAACCCATATGAACAAAATAAGATCTGTGTGAGGTTCTTTTCCTAGCTACACATCTGCCAAAGTCTTTGCCACCTGGAAGGGGTGTCAGATTGCTGATGCTGCTGGTGGTACCTCTTGGTCCTACAACGTGGAGCTGGTTACTCTGCATCATGCAGCAGGGCAGCTGCTTGTTTCTTAACTCAGATTTAACCTTCTTACTCCTGCGTGCTGAAATCAGCTTGTATCACTGGAAGAAGCACGCCATCCACTTTGTTAACCAAGCCATTACTGAAAGCAGTGCCAATGCTGTGTCTCCTTGTTCCCATCACAGCACAGGACGTTCTGCATGGTGTTGATGCTCTCTGGCACGTCTGGCTGCGTGCTGCAGATGAGGTCATTCAGCCAAATGTTGATCCCATTTTCTTCCTGAATTGCCTCCAGGACAGAGGGTAAGGAGGAACAAGGTGAATGAATGCTTCTTCCAGGAAGTGTAAGGCCATACTTCTGCAAATGTGCCTACTGACTTTATTTACCAGGTGTGGGATTGCTGCATGAGTGGTCAGTGTGCTGCCTTCTGAAGCCACCTCATTCCCTACGTTGGCAATATGGGGGGAGATGAGGAGCAAGGGGCACAAGGATACTCTGATTAATTGTTTATAGTTAGGCTTATCAATTCTACCATCATTCTACTGTTATCAAACAGGCTGCCCAGGGAGGTGGTAGAATCACTGACCCCGCAGGCGTTCAAGAACCTTGGGAATGTGATATTGTAGGGACGTGGCTTGGTGGGCAATGCTGGTGGTACTTGGATGGTTGGATTGGATGATCTTAGAGGTCTTTTCCAACCTTAATGTTTTTACGATCATACTTTGTGTTTTTAAGTCATGACTGCAGAGAGTGGGACAGCACCCAGTGCCTTTCAGATGCTTCTACAGGCAAAGCTGTAGGATACAGGATTGGAAAAGAGGACAGGCAAGGAAAAATGGCTAAAGCATAAAGGTGAAACTTAGTGCATGTGGATGGACTGAAAAATCCCGCTGGACCCCATGCTCAGAGTTGGAGTCTCGTGGGAATGGCTGCATATACTGAACCCAGGTTAAATAAAGCATCATCAGATGCTCTGCAGAGCACAGCACACTGCTGAACTGAGCACAAATAGTTTGGGTGGAATCTGCAAGAGTTTTTTCTTTCTTTATATCTCTTTCCAGCATTATAGATGACAGCTGATTTTCAAAGGGCCAGTGCTTGAGCATTGATTCCTTTGGATACCGTGGTCTTTTTCAGAGTGTTCTGTGTTTGCCTAATTCCCATTGCTTCCACTGAATGAACACCAAAGTTTTTCAGACTTACAAGTGAAGGGAATAGAGCACCATTAAATACTTGGGGAAAATTCTGTATTTCAGAATAGTCTGAAGTCTAAACATCATCTAAAGGATGTTGTCACAGTGATACACCATCATTTTCTAAACGGACTTCAGTATGTTGGCTCAGGATACCTCTGGTGCTGATCTCCCATCAGGTGTGAAGAGAAGAACTGTGGGCTCCTTTGGGGCATGGGCTCACACAACCTCATCTCTATGTGCTGCTATGTTGGGCTTCATAGGGAGGTTTGGTTACCCAAACGTGCTTGGAAGTCCCTCAACTACATCTGAGTAATGGTCTGAAATTCCCTTACAGGAGAGAAATCGGATTCATCACTCAGTAAGCAACAATATGATCTTTTCTCCCAAGAGTTAACTGATGTCAAGTGATGTCAAGTGAAGTCACAGACTGATGTCTGTGATGTGCTCTGCTTGGTGCTGTGAATCTCATTTGTCACGTTTAATCTCACACTGCGCCGCATCTCATCAGCCCTCACAGTTCCACTCCTTATATAACGTTGAGTAATAACGTTGAGGAAAAAAATTATTAATTGGAGGTTTTGCATTGTGTATGTTTGTCATCAGACACTGCAAGGCTATGGGGTTCAGGTAATGCTCTCAGAACTAAGTGTTCTGGCTCCTGCTTCCTCTAAAGAAGCTCTTGGTGATGTACTGTAGAGGATGTTTCTGTGCTATAGCATCTACCAGCATCACTGCTTGCTAATTTCCAGCCTTTCTTTGTGATTATTGCAGAACCATAGCGTGGTTTGGATTGGAAGAGGCCTTTATTCCAATCCTGGTCGTGGGCAGAGGCATCTCTCACTACATCAGGTTGCCCAAAGCCCCCTCATAAGGCACATTGAGTCGCAGGGTGTAGTGGCAGTGGGTTGGATAGCTTGTGTGTATAGAGACAAAAGAGAGAAAGTGTTGATATTTCCTTGAAAGCTGAGTGAAATATTAAAAACTGTGTGCCTGTGCAACAGCATGCTGAATTAAGAAATGCTGAGGAAGTCATCTTAGAGCAGAAAAAAAAAAAAAAAAGGTCAGGGAGATGCAAACTAGCTATGGCTCCTGCTTGCAGGATATGGCAGTGTATGCAAATAATATAAAGTAATTTGGTGTTGATGCCAACAAAGTACTCCTGAGATCTCAGAAGCATCCTGAATAATCAGAATAACCAGTCTGGCCAGTAGCACTGCGTGCTGCTCTCTAAACACATGAGAAACTCAGGTGCCAACTGTGCTCCTGTTGATTGAGCTCCGTGTCTAAAGGAGTTTTAATCATTAATTCTGCTAACACTGATGTGGAATGAGTCAGGTTCTTGTGGTCCACTCAAGCTTCTGGTCCATGCTTGAGTGGAAAACAAACGAGTAATTGCAGTTGTGCTCATTCCTCTCACGTTTGCAGGCTGCCTTTGTTTTGCTCTTAGTTTTGTTATTGTACCCAGCGTTGAAATCAGCTCCTCGTCATATGAACTCATTCCATTCTAGATTGCTTTCTTTGCAAGGTGCAAACTGCTCACTCACGTGGTTCAGTAGCTCATGTGCATTGGATAGCAAGTAACAGCACTCACACTGCTGCTCTTAAACTATCCCTCCCCATATTTGTTCATCTTCTTTCTTTACACCGGCAATTTGGCAGCCGTTCCAGTACGCAGCGCTGCCTAATCCCACTTATTGTGTAAGGTACACATGCCTGTCATTTTCTTGTCAGGTTTATTCTCTCTCCTCTGCAGCTTTTGCAAAACGCTATTCTTTCCTGTATGCATTTCAGACAGTTTAATCCAGAGCCAGGACTCTAGTTGTGGTTATTGTTACCTTTGAAGCATACTCAGTCCTTCACACCGCTGCGTGCAAACCATGCAGTCAGACCCCATTTCACTGATGTTACCAAGCTTTAACTTTTACACAGATTCTGACTTTCCTGGGCAGTACATTGTGGGGTTACTCTCTCCCAGAAGCTACATCCTGCTTTAACTACGATCTACGGACTGTCCAGTTTCTACAGCTTCTTGAGCAGGTGTTGGATCTGGTCTCAAGGCAGCACTCTGCAAGCGCTCAAATGCTATTTACTGGAGTCAGTTGTCCCAAATCGTCATGAACTGGCTCAGAAATCGCTCCCTCTTTTGACTTCTCCTGTGATTGTCTCTTTCAAGTGTGCTGTTCTTGCTAGGAGTGCCATCTGCTGTTTGCTGGGTTGTGCCGTGTCTTCCTTGTCCGGGTTTCAGTGTGACAGAACCTGCATCGTTTATTTTGGCGAGATAGCAGATTCAACATTTACATGAAAAACTAAACCCAGCTACGAAAAGACAGAAGAGCAAATGGATTTTCTGTCGTCTCCTGAAGCGCAGCTCTGTTCTCAGCCACCCCTTTGCAATTCCCCGTGTTGTTACCCAGCTACAGGGGAAGGAATGAACTCTCATTCCTCTGAGTTCAGCCTGAAGTCAAAGGAAACATTTTTCAACGTCTTAAAAGATGTTTCGTCTTGTTCCTTTTTTTTTTTTCCCCCTGCTCCACTCATTGAAAGAGCAAAGTCTGTATTTCCATTTCAGCCTATTTTTTCTTGCACTTTTTGCCTTGCTCCAACCCTGATCTGCACGGCATTCTCTTTGTCCATGAGCATTCTCAGAAGCTGTTGTTGTAAACGTAAGGTTGTTCTCAGCAAAAACCATCCTGTTCTCTAGAAATGGCAGCCGGACTCCGAACAGACAGGACTGTGTGTGACTTTGGTTGCCCTGAAATCTTCATATCTTCCCAATCCGCCGTGCTGGGCTGCGGCTGAGGTGTGCGGTGTCCACGCGATGGCACTGTGTCACAATCATCTTTTAGTGCCGTTAACCTCGTGTTTGCCAGCGTGCTGCTTGGAGCCGAGCGTGGAGCATCACGAGAAGCACAGCCCTGCCTTGCTGCTTTCCATTGCTGCTCCATTCCCTGCTTCAACCACAGAGCTGAAGCACAAAGCGCCTTCACAAAGCTTCTGGCTTTAGGTAAGCACCTCGGGTTATGATAACACTATTGTTATCATTATTGATGATAGCACTGCTTATCACCGACAGCTAAAATGTTTTTGCACTCTGAATATATACCTCCCTTCACCTTCAAGACCATGAACTGTGCTTATCCATTGCCTGTGAAGTTAAATAACAGCACACTGCCTAAAAATGTCTCTCCGTTTAAGAACTCCTCAAATCTTTCCAGGATACCAAAGCATTATTACACACCTCCTGGATCTTCTTAGGAATCACTGAATGTGTGGATGAAGGACCTGAGCGAAAGGTCCCTTCCCGTGCTGTGTTCAGTGCTTTTGGAGGTGGAAGAATGAGGGATGCAGTCGTTGCGGGTCGTGGCTGTGGGAAAGGAGAGAGGCAGTTGCAGAGGGCAGCCCTGATTTCTACCTACTGCCATGATATGTTGTGATACCACCTTCCCTGCAGGCACCTGGAACTGAAAAAATACCCACATCCCATGGCCAAGGGCAGCAGGTGATACGTAAGGAGGGTGGGCAAAGAACCCTCATCCAAGAGGGTTTCCATCTTGAGAGTGGGGAATGCAAACACACCGAGTCCTGCCTGGTAGAGACCAAAGCAACGACCAAAGACCGTGGCTGCTGCACTGCAAGCATAACTTCATGTGCTACCCAGGCTGTAAAACTGCACGTAGTGAAGACAAGAACGGTATCCAGAAATGGTAACAACTCTTGTTTCTACCCACTGCATCTCTTCTTCTGCTCCAGACGTCATTTAAGCCCTATGTAAGCAACTGGAAGATTGCTCTCAGCTGAATGTGCCACATGGGCTCACAGTATGCCAGGATATACAGCTTTGTAAATGCATTTGTGTTCTTTTTTTCCTTAATAAGTAGCTCCATGTTTGACATCGACTGTATTGTTTAATTTAGTGATTGCTCTGAATTTCTTTTTATCCAACGTGTGTAGTTTAAGAAAACTAATCTTTTCTTTCTCTGTTTTTCAACAGGAAATTCATTTGTCTCTATTCAGGATTATCCCTTAGTTGAATAAAAGGTAACTTACATTATTGGAAAGACATTCATTTTAGCTTGATGATAACTTGTGTTCTTTACATACTAATACACTAATTTTAATGGTAATACCATCACTATTTTTTTTATATCAGTATTGACTGTCAGCTCACACAAACTAAGCACAAAGTCTCTAAAATAGGCATCAGAGTGAATTACATTCAAAGGAGCTTCTAAAAGAAGATTTAGAATCCCTGATTCCTAAAGCTACGTGCATGCACGTTCTTAGCAGTGCACTGAATTTAACATTCAGTTATAATATACGAGGTTACATTATTAAACAAATGCATAAATCTTTGCAATTGCAGGGCTATGAGTTACCAGAGTTTTATGGCCATCCTGTTTGACCATGCTGGTACCCCAAGGCACTGCCTGCCACTTTTGATGGTGGAGCCCAGGAGATTGTGACTGACTGAACTGGACCACGCTTCTGTTTAGGTACTACACAGTGAGTGTTTGTTTATTTAGAATGTTACAAAAATATTTTCTATTCTGCATGTTATACCCTGCTGTGGCACTTCACTGCTTCTTAGGGGAAAAAATATTTTGACTGATTGTTTTGCAGAAGTCTGTAGTCCCTGGTGATAATTTATCACGTAGGGAATATGTTTTCATGTCAGCACGGTGAATACCCAAGATAAAGCTCTAAGTAGGGAACGAAAATGAATATTGCTAATCATTCTGTCTCATATTTCTGGTTTAGGTTTTCTCCTGTGTGGGAGATCAGCCTGGTGTTCAGGTAAAGAGATTTCTTAGGCTCTAAAAGCAACAGCTCTGAAATAAGCTATTGAGTCAGAGAATGGTAATAGGGAATGAAAAAGAAATCAAGAATATAAAGGAAAATTATCACAGAGAAACTAGGTTGACATTTAGCATCCCTGTCTGATGAAGAGAATCCAGGGTAAGTTTTCAAATGGAACCTTTATTTCTGGCCAAAATGAATAACAGAACTTCACAATCAGGTAGCTGTAAGCTAAAGATCTCAATGCAACTCAGGATCTGAGGTACAAGGGGATCAAGAGAGGTGTTCAACCTCTATTTAAAATACTTAAACCTTCCTTTACACCCACCAACTGTAAGACAGCTGTTGTGATGTAGTTTCCAAAGAGACCTGATGGGTAACTGCGTATTCATAAACCTGAAGTCTGTACTTGGCTGCTTTGCAGAAAATGTCATAAACATACCATTACTGTACATATGGTAAATATTGTCTTCTGGGGATCAGTGAAAATGGCTTTTGTAAAGGTAAGTTTGCCTCACAAAACCATTGAATGAAGTTGTGGAGTGCATGGAGTGGTTGATGTCCAATTGATACAATTGCTTGGATTTCTCAAGAGACTTTGGGTAAGGCTCTTGGCCAGAGATTCTTAAAGAGGGTAAATAAGGAAAGCTCAGACTACCAGTGATCTGGAAAGTGTGAGGACTGAGGTGAGACAAAGCTTTTCAAGTATTAAAGGAAAGGACTGACTGTGCAGAGTTGCAAAGACTGTTAGGTAAAGCGTGGGAGAAGGAGTTCAGTACAGGGAGGTGCAAAAAGTGAGCACACAGGAAAAAAAAAATGATGTTACCACTCATGCCTTTGCAATTATATTAATTGGGACTGTTTAGTGGAAATGTCAGATTGGTGGTTTGTAGGAAAAAAAGTTGCTAGGAAAGAAATTGAGACCAGCAAAGACTGTCATGCTGTACCCACATCTTCATGTTATGCTGTGTGTTCATCTGTGCTGTACCCACATCTTCAACACTGTTTGTCCTTCAGGTCCCTGTGTCTCAGAAAGGACGTATCAGAGTTGGGACAGTGTCAGAAAAGGGCCACAGGGTTGAGCTGAATGTATGGGCTAATGTTGGAGTCAGATCACTGGATTTCTTGGACTTTGCTTGCCATGTCCATTCTTGTGTTCAGAGAAAATTATCCATCACTTACAATCATGCCTCATTCTTGTACATACTGCCAAAAGGCAATGACATTTGTGACCAACTGTTTTTAAAGGTGAAACACAGGAGGAGTAAAATTTCCTTAAAAAAATTCTCTGACAAAACCATGAGAGCTGACAGCTGCAGCCACTGCCATCAAACCAGGCACTGATGCATTGTTTCACAGCTCCGAGGTCACACATCCCACTAGTCTTATGGTGCTGTTGCTCTCTTTCTTTCTAATGTTTTAATAACAATAATAGCAGTTAAAATAAGTTTTGTTAATTATATACATTAACTATATTATCTATTTTCAGAGGGCTGCTCTGAAGGTTATGCCTCCTGTTTTATGGTCCGTGATGTCAGAGTTGGATGTTGGTGGTACAGCAGTTGAGGTTGAATCTTCCCACCAATATCCTGTTCTATTTTGTTGCTGTGTGACAGATGGCAGCAGAGGGGCACCCTGACAGTATGGTGTGTCTGACATGGAAGTGCATATGGAATAAAGGTGTGTCATTGAATTTCTCCATACAGAAAAAATTGCACCCACTGACATTCATTGAAGCCTGTGGATGTTTATGGAGACCAAACAGAGGTTGTGAGCACAGTGAGGGGTGGGTGATGAGTTTCAGCAGTGGTGACAACAACAGTGGGTCACCTCTGTAATGAAAAATAGTGTTCTGTAGATGAGAATTTGGTTTATCAAACAGACTTACAGAGCTCAATGTTGCTGTTGTATTTTCCACTGAAATAAAAGGAGGCATTACTTTTAGAGCAGCCTGCCTATGTGCAGCCCAGGCAGGCCAACAGGTTGGACACCCATGCATTAAACCATTGCTCAGTCACAGAAATGGACATTAAGAAGAACAGTTGGCTGAAGAGAGTCATAGCTTACTATGAAGTATGTGACTCTTCTTGGTCCCTTATTGAAAAAATACACCTACAAAGAAACAGCATCACTGAAAGTAACTCTGAACCACAGAAGGTGGATGTTTACAAAAAAAAAAAAAAAAAAAAAAAAATCACAGAAAACCAGAAAGCACTGTGCACAGTGTTAGGAGCTCGAGAGAAGCTGTTTGACACATTGGTATTTCATGTAGGATGGATGCTCTTGCTCTACAGATTCCTCACCACATGAGTCTCAGTTCTTTGTCAAAGGCTGTGAAGCTGTTTGAGTTATTGCTGTTGGAGGCATTTCAGCTCCGTTGTTGGGAGGAAACCAGCCTGGGGTTATGTTTGTGAAGTTCAGTGTCTCTGTTGTTAGCCCAGGGGATGTGCTTTAGAACTGTTCATGGCCCACATTTGGCATCTCTGACAAGAACGCATGGGCTGCCATAAGTAAGTGATGTTCTGGTACTTGTGGGTGGGTCTGACCAAAAGATCTCAAGGAAATCTGTCCTAGGTCGTTCTCTTCAGGTTTCAGTTTCATGAAGATTTCAGTTACGTGAAGTAAATCTAAAGAAATGTATGGAAAGTCTGTTGTTTGTATACTGACTCAGTTCAACTTCCACAAATCCTCTATCACCACTGTGGGCTAAAACATCCACTTTCTTTTTGCAGATCCCCTTAGCCAGCCCTACTCTTCTTCTTTCGAGGGAAGCACCACCAGTCATTGCAGTCATTCACCGTGTGTGTGACCAGGAGCACTGCAGTACGTGGAAAATTCTGTGAGCTTCAGCACCGACACATTGACAACTGGTTCCCAATACAGCATTTGAAGACTGGATGTTTGTTGAAGAGAAAGCCAGAATGATCTGGAGGAATAAACGAGAACCTGGAAGCAGGTCCTGATCTAGAAATCCAGCAGAAATCAGGTTTATATCAGGAATCCAGGCAGTACTGTATTATCTCTTGGGTACTCTACCAGTAGACATCTTTATAAATACCAGAAGTGTGACATTCAGATAATAGAGTGGAAGTGAAAATACTCTTAAGGATAGCTTTGTCCCAAACGTTGGGGCATAGGTTACATGCCCAGATGTTTCTACTTCAGCCTCTCACTTTCCAGTAATGATTTATGCAGCTGCTGTTTTCAGCAAGTTGGTTTTTCTTCAGTGTTGGGCTCTAGTATGAGAAGTTGTAATTCAGCAAAAAGGTGAGCATCTTTCTTCATCATCCTGGAAAGATTACATTGAAGACTGCAATCAGTACAGAGGATGACTCAGTATAACCTTTCGACAGAGCTCTCTCTCCAGAGCTCAGCAAATAGGTCATTAAATTTTACTGAACCACCGCTGGCTTTGGATGAAAGGACATTATTAGGGCTGAAGATATCCCTGTCAGTCCTTCTGTCTGTCATAACTTTGGCAACGATCCTTGCAAACATTTTTGTTGTTATTACGATTTTTTTTACTAGAAAGCTCCACACACCTGCAAATTACCTCATTGGCTCCTTGGCAGTAACAGATCTTTTAGTGTCTGTCCTCGTGATGCCCATCAGTATCGCTTACACTGTCACCCACACGTGGGCCTTTGGCCAAGTGCTGTGTGATATCTGGTTATCATCAGACGTCACGTGCTGCACAGCCTCAATCCTACACCTCTGTGTTATTGCGCTGGACAGATACTGGGCTATCACAGATGCTTTGGAATATGCCAAACGCCGGACTGCTGGCCGAGCAATGCTCATGATCGCTGTGGTTTGGATGATCTCCATTAGTATTTCTGTGCCACCATTTTTCTGGAGGCAAGTGAAAGCTCATGAAGAAATCGCAAAGTGTAATGTGAATACAGATCAGATTTCCTACACCATTTATTCCACTTGTGGAGCTTTCTACATTCCAACTGTGCTCCTCCTAATATTATATGGTAGAATTTATGTAGCAGCTCGATCCAGGATCCTGAAGCCACCTTCACTGTATGGGAAACGATTCACTACTGCACACCTCATAACTGGCTCTGCTGGCTCCTCCCTCTGCTCCATTAACGCAAGCCTTCACGAAGGGCATTCCCATTCTGGTGGATCCCCAATATTTATCAATCACGTTCAAATAAAGCTTGCAGATAGTATTCTGGAAAGGAAAAGAATTTCTGCTGCAAGAGAAAGGAAAGCCATCAAAACATTAGGAATTATTCTAGGAGCTTTCATTATCTGCTGGCTGCCGTTCTTCGTCATGTCCCTCGTTCTGCCTATCTGCCAGGATGCATGTTGGTTTCACCCCATCCTGTTGGACTTTTTTACGTGGTTAGGCTACTTAAACTCATTAATCAATCCTGTCATTTATACAGCTTTTAATGAAGAATTTAAACAGGCTTTCCAAAAACTAATACACTTCAAAAAGTGCTCGTCTTGATCCTCTTCTGTTGCATTACTGAGCTTTGCACAATCTCGCAGCCTCCCCTGAGATTTTCTGTGCTTTGGTTCCTGGGTGCAGAGTGGTGATCTCCATCCCTGTGCTGTGCATGGAACAGGGAACATCTCGCAAGTTTGGTTCTCTCTGTCTGGAACTCTGTATACCATAAGATAACTTGTCTGTGGTCTCTGCAGTGATCATTTGTATGCGTAATATCAACAGATGAAGTAAAGTTTGCAACAGGTGAAAGACTCAACAGAAAGTTGAATTTGTGCAGGGCTGCCCTGAAAGTAATGCCTCCTGGTTTGTAGTGTTGGCCCACAACACCAGAGGTGGGTGTTGGTGGGATGGCAGTAGAAGTTGAACCTTCCCACCGATATCCCATTGCGTATTGTTGCTGTATGACATATGGCAGCAGTCTGACAAATGGTGTCTGAAACTAAAGTGCGTATATAGCAAAGGTGTGTCATTGAATTCTTCCATGAAGAAAAAAATGGCACCCATTGACATTCATCAACACTTTGGAGACCCAGCAGTGGATGTGAGCACAGAGAGGCGGTGCATTTCAGCAGTGGTGACAGTGATGCAACAGTTGAGTTGCATTCTGGACAGCCATGCAGATTTTTAGAGCGCGGCGTGCAGCTCTTCTTCATTGCTGGTGAAAATGCACAGCTAATGGTGGTGGATACATTGAAAAATGGTGTTCTGTAGCTGAGAATTTGCTCTATCAAACAGTGGTATTGTACTCTTTGTAGTTTCTGCAGAAAGAAATAGGGGGCATTACTGTCAGAGCGATGTTTAGAATAAGATGGCACGTGCTACCAAGCCTGTCATGTCTTTGTAATCTAAAGGGAGGAAAACTTATGCATATTTGGAGGACTTCAGTATTTCTGCTGTATTTTACCAGCATTTCATGTAGGCTGAGGAGGTTTCTAGAGAATGGGATCTAGCACCTGTATTTCCTGTGGCACATACCTGTCCATCTGAAATTGATAAAACTAGCAGCTTTGGAAGAAAACAGGTGGCAGCCTGAGTGCAGGCAGCAGGGCATGAAGACATAGCAAGCATATGAGTTCTGTGGGCACTTCACAAATATGAATTTGAAGCTGCACTTTTGGTAAACTGCAGAAAGAAGACATGCTGTTGGAAATCATTTTTACACATTTGATCATGTGTGCAATAGCCAGTGCAGAAATACTACAAAATAAATAGCATGAACGTTACTGAAAAGTACCTTGCTCTTATATTTGTGTTGTTTTGGGTTGTTTTTGTGTTGTTTGGTTTTTTTGCATGCCCAAAATGAAACAA
Source organism: Chrysolophus pictus (assembly GCA_037305975.1). NCBI lineage: Eukaryota > Metazoa > Chordata > Aves > Galliformes > Phasianidae > Chrysolophus > Chrysolophus pictus. The sequence goes on along the minus strand of CM074598.1, from coordinate 4,158,296 downwards.
AATATGTTCAGTGTCAGTGTGGAATGATTGAGACCTCAGAAGGGAGCCAGAAGGACCCGTCCTTGGTTCTGGTAATGTTTATTCCATAGCCATAGAAAATGAAGGTAGATTCAGCAAAGACAGCTGGACATTGCTGTGTCTAATTCCTGGGCACTCAGGCTCCCTTAGGAAGCAACTACGTGCTTAAGATTGAGCCAGGAAAAAGCTATTTTTTTCAGCCTTTGTGAGAATTGAGAGTCTTCAAGTGATGCATGGATACTGTGAGCCTTTGGGGATGAAAGATGTGAGTGAGTGAAAACTGAAGACTTCAAATAGGGAAAAGACAACTGGCCAGAAGTAGTAAATAATCTGTTCTCCATACTCATAGAGGTAAGACAAGAAATCAGGGAATTTAAAAAGAATTAAGTGAAATATCAAGAAAAACTTTGATATTAAGGTTGTTGGGGTGGATGTGAAGTATAAGGAAGAAATTGCTCACAGTGATGAGAGGAGAAGTCATAGTCTATGTTCGCTAGGTAGGACTCTAACAAATATTACCCTGCTTTACCTTTATAGCTGGTTCTAAGTGGTTGGTGGATTGAGATTCCTTCATTATTGCTAACAGTCCTGGAGATGAGAGCTCAAATGGATTAAAGACCAATGAGCAAATGGAAAACGGGATATTTGGAAAGTCATGTCCTAAGGAATCCTGCAAGAACTTCCTGTTCATCTAATCTCTGTGTACTGAGAGGTATTTTCTCTGCTTCCATAGCAATGTTCTGAGCCTGCCCTTTGTCGAGGTGTCCTTTCCAAAGAATCCTTTGTTTCTTTCCAGCATTCAGAAGGACATCTGGAAACCTCCTATCTGCCTTCCTTCTTATAACTGCTGGATAATGATGAGCTGCTCAACTTTCCCCAGCCCTGTGATAGTTCCTAGCTGGAACATTTTGTCTTTGTACATATACAAATCAAGTGGGGAAGAAGGAAAGGAGAAGCAGACCTGGACAATTCAGTCCAGTATTCAGAGCACAGCTGGAGAGCAAAAGACTCCGGGTCAAATCTGTTATCTAATAAGTAGCAGATGGTTTTATGCCCAATATAAAAACTGTTGAATCACTTCAACAGTTGAAATGGTAAACTTTGTCCTTCAATATCTGGGGAGTGACACTGTTTAAAAGCAAGCTTCCCAGAAGAGTATTTTGGTCGTTGATGTAGTGGGTTGGCATTTCCTGCACAGAGCTGGGTTGGCAGCAGTAGCCAAAGCCAAGGCAAATTCCCAGGTATCTCCACAGCATTTCTCCTGCTGGTTCATCTGCCCAAAGTGAGGACTTCCATGAATCATAAAACCATAGATAACGGTCCTGAAGGGTCCTCTGAGCTGGTCTGCTCCCATGGCCTCATCTGGATCAATTATGCTTTTGTACTTCTCCTGTCAAGTCCACTCTTACGCAAAGACTTCTGATGTTGAATAGAATGGCAAAATATCATAGCGCAGAAAGATGACCCATTACTGTTCTTCAGGCTTTCATAAGACACTGTTAAATTGGACAGCAAATGAACTGAGCCCTTTCTTTGATTCGATTACAGAACCTAGAGTCATTTATGCTGGACAAAACCTCAAAGATCATTGAGTCCAATCATTAACCTGGCACTGCCAAGTCTACCGCTAAGCCATGTCCCTAGGCACCACATCTGCACATCTTTTAAATACCTCCAGGGACGGTGGCTCAACGACTCCCCTGAGCAGTCTCTTCCAATTCTTCATGACCTTTTTCATGAAGAAATTCCTCCTGACAGCTAACATAAACCTCCCCTGGCACAACTTAAGGCCATCGCTTTTCATCACTGTCACCAGGAGCACACAGCCCCCCTCACCACAACCTCCTTTCAGGGATTCGTAGGGAGCAATGAGGTCTCCCCTAAGTCCTTTTCTGTTGGGTAATTTCCAGCCACTCTTCCACCATCCTGCAGCACAGCGTGGACTTGGCGTGACCCAAGTCAGGACCTGACACTTAGCCTTGGTGATCCTCATACACCTTCAGCCCATTGCTCCAGCCTATCATAGGCTAATTATAAGCTAATACAAAAAGCCTGCAATAGGCTATTTTTTTTGCCTATTCTATAGACTAATTAAAAAAGGCACACAGTGCAATATCACACCATTCTTAATGCTGGTAAATATTTGATATAGTGCTTCAGGAATTCGTATTTGAAAACAAACAGTAACATGGAACTGGCAGAGGACAACGCTGACATGCATCGTAAACGTAAGATAAAAAACACCCCACAGCTGAAAGGAGGAGGCTGTCATGTCAGAGATCAATGTCCATATTTACTGTGTCATTCAGGGTCTGTGGATCGCAGTCGAGCACATGAACTCATCTCACAGCAGACACAAGAGCTGAGTGGTTTCTAGGAGCCTCTCAGATGCAACTCTCATAATACTGAGCACATGGGTAAAGTAAAACACATTTTAACTTGTAATAGAAGAATGTACTGCGGTTGTCCCAGCAGATAGTTATTTCTATGACTAAGAAGGATTTATTCAAAACAGAAGAATTTGTTAAATGAAAGTCAAAGCATGCATGTTCCCTGCAGCACCCTGCAATTAGATCTCAGTGCAGGATATTCCGTCAGCTGGAGACATTTGTCCTTTATCAATTACCAGGAACTCTCCCCAGTCACCACCTCCTTTCAGAAATGATAGAAAGCATTCCTGCAACGGCATTAGCTCTTAGAAGCCAATGCAATAAATATTGGGATCTTATCATGACTAAAGCCCAAATCCCTGCAATCAGGTAATAACATAAGAATCAGCTGCCATTATAAGAAATGCTTCTTCTTTGCACAGAAATACAAGATTGCACCCAGAGAGAGGTGCTCAGTGGCTCAGTGTGCGGATGGAGATCAGTGAGCAGTGGTGTCCCTCAGGGCTCCATCTCAGCACCGCTGCTCCTCAGCATCTCTACCAATGACACCAGTGATGGATTGAGTGCACCCTCAGCACTTTGCTGATGGCACTGAGCTGAGTGGTGCAGTTGATAGAATAAAAGGAAGGGAAGCCAGCCAGAGGGACACGGGCAGGCTGAGCAATGTGCCCAGGTGAACATCATGAGGCTCAACAAAGCCAAGCAATGTTGATTTGATGGATGCCGCTGGCTCATAAACCCATGGGCTGATTCAACTGACTAAACTGGCAGAACAGTATTCACTCTGCTTTAATTTTCCGCTGGTTTAATGAACAGATTGAATGCCAGAAGTGGTGCAACAGAAGCAGCACAGACTCTCAAATAGCTGCAGGAGGACAGGAGCAGAACTGCATGTACCATCAGCAAGCTGTTAGATTGACTCAGGCACCTCATTTAAACTGGCCGTAGATACAGAGCAAGAGCAGAAAAGTCACTTCATGGACTTTGTGGACTGGAAGACGACTCAGAAACATTTTTAATAGCCACTGAGAAATCTGTTTTCTGTAAGCTTCTGTAATCCCTTTCCATGCTTATGCCTCTGGTGTCTGTGGCATCCCGTGGCCAGGCACTTCTCATGTGATCAAGCTGTGCAAAACCAGCACGAGCTACTTCTGTTTGTTCCAGCCTGCTGCACCCACACGGTCTCCTACTGTCAGACATGCTGACAGTTCCTGTTGCTTCCCCATATTATTCATAATTTTATGGGTGTTTATGATCTCCCCTCCCCCTATTTCATCTCTGATCACATCTGCCCACGTGATTTCTATTCTGCACCCTTGGCACCATAAGACAAGGCTGTCCCTGCAGTCTTTCTGGGTAAGAAAGAGACCTGCAAGCAACCCCTGGTATATCCCCTCCTCCCCTGTGCCTCTGCCCCTCTTCCTGTTCCAGCCTGTGTATTTTGCTCCACCTCTGTCCCCTTTACTCTTCAGAGTTGTACTCCCTTCACACTGTTCCTGTCTTTCTTGCTAATTTTTGGCAGTTGCTCTTGTTGCCAACCCCTCAGACTGGCCCAGAGCTGGGTCTGCCTCCATCACTTCATTACATCCTCACTTCCACTTGTCCCTTTCTGTCCCTTTGCTCGATGCTTCCAGTGACTGTACTAAGTCCCCATGAATGAGAAACAACACAAAACAGCTAAGGGCAGCTAGCTTTTCCTTATTTCTCTTCATTTTTCTTAGGTCATGCATCGTATTTCCTTTCTTAAGGCATATCTTTCTGCTTCTCTAACATCACATAACACAACTTTGTCCTCCAAAATACCTTCTCCAGCAGCTGCAGCTCTGTTGCTATAGCCCTGGTACCATCAGCTGCAGCCACAACACTTCTACACCACCCACAGCAGATGTCTGATGTTGGTCATTCCCTGGTTTTCCTCTCTCTCCCTCGCGCTGGAGTCACCACCTGGATGCTGGTTGAGAGAAACACTCAGAAATAAAGTTCTCCTTTATTTCCCCTCAAGTCAGCTTGCTCTCCAGTATTCCCCTTACGTCTGGAATCAGTCTTGTGAGGTTTAATAAATCCACGTGCAAGGTCTGCACCTGGGTCACAGCGACCCTCTCGCTGTCAGTATGAGCTGGGGGATGTAAGGATGGAGCACAGCCCTGCCCAAAAGGAGGCACTGATGGATGGCAGCTGGACATGAGCCAGCTCTGTGCCCTCACAGCCCAGACAGCCAACCGTACCCTGGCTGCATCCAAAGCAGGGGATCTGCCCCTCTGCTGTGTGCTGAGACCTCACCTGCAGCACTGCGCCCAGATGGGGAGTCCTCAGGACAGGAGAGACGTGGAGCTGTTGGAAAGAAGGGCCACAGAAATGCTCCCAGGGATGGAACACCTCCCTGCGAGGCCAGGCTGAGAGCTGGGCGGTGCAGCTGGAGAAGGGAAGGCTGCGGGGAGACATACAGGTCTGTCAGTGTCTGAAGGGGCTGTAAGAAAGGGGATAAGAAAGGGGACAGACTCTTTAGCAGGGCGACAGGACAGGGGGAAATGGTTTCGAACTGAAAGAGGGGAGATCTGGTTGGATATAAGGGAGAAGTTCTTTACAATAAGGGTGATGAGGCACTGGAATGGGCTGCTCATAGGGGCGGACACCCAGCGTGAGGCTGGAGGGGCTCCGAGCGCTGATGGAGCTGCGGGTGTCTGCGCTCAATGCTGCGAGTTGGACCTTTGAGGGTCTCTTCCATCTTCAGCCATTCTGTGGTACCAGAGGCAACCACAGCTGAATCACCGACCGCTCCGCTCAGCGCCACGTCCCAGACCAGAAGCGGCACGTTGCGGGGCAGCCCTTCAGGACGAACTTTCCTCCACACCCCGGTGCCATCCGACCTACGTTCCCTCCTCGGCGCGTTGCCGACAGCGGGAGCTGCGCACCTCCGGACGGGCCGAGGGCCGCCGCTCCGCCGCTCCCCCCGCTCCCTCCTCCCGCGGAGCTCCGGCCCCGAGCCGCTCCCCGCCTCCCCCGTTCCCCTCCCGGTGCCCCCATCGCCCGCCGCTCCGTCCCGTTTCGCTCTCCCGGCACGCAGTTCCCTCCGGCCGCCCCGCTCCCTCTTTCCCCCAAAATGGCCGAAACTCCTTCCTCGCTTCTCCCAGCGACGGCGGATCCCGCGGAAGCCGCGCCGCCCGGAGCGGATCGCCCGGCGGAGGCGGCGGCGAAACTCCGCGACCGTCCGGGACCGCCGGGCCCCCGACCCCCGCCCCGCCCGGCGGCGCCGCTCCCGCCCCCCGCCCCGCCGGGCCCCGCTCCCCTCGCGGTGACGTAGCGGCGCCGGGGCCGCCTCTCATTGTCAGCGCCCGGACCCGCCGCTCCAGCACGGCCCCGCGGGCTGCGGCCGCCCAACTCCGCGCCGCGGCTGCTCCGGCCCGGCCCGTCCCGGCGGCCGCCAGCGGAAGCCCGGCCCGGCGCAGGTAGGAGGCGGCGGCGGGGGGAAGGGGGGCACGGAGGGCGGACGGGCGCCGCACGGGTGCCGCGGTCCCGGCCCGGCGGAGCCCCGCGCCGCGGGGTGGGGAGGAATTCGAGGCATCCGCTTTGTCCGCGCTGCCAGCACGGCGCCTCGCGGGGCCGGGAACCGCGGCGTGGCGGCGGGGGAACCCCGAGGGGCGAGGCCGGGCGGACGGGCCGAACCGCTCCGCCGTGCCGGGACCTGGCGGGGCGGCTAGGAAGCGGCTGGGAAGCGCCTTCGGGCCGCGCTCCGTCGGCTCCGAGGATCCGCCGACTTCCCCCAGCGGCCGCTTCGCGACGGCGGAGACGGAGCGGCCGCCGCGTTCCTCCCGAGGCCGCCCCGCCGCCCTCCGCTCTGCCCTCCGCTGCCGGCCCGGCGCTGCCCCTCCCGGCCGGGACGCGGCGGTGTCGGCGCTGCTCTGAGCGCTCCCCGGTGCTCGCAGCGCTCCTGAGCCGTTCGGAGGTTCCCGCACGCTGTGAGGCACGCGGGGTTCCTGCGAAGCGATCCGCCAGCTTCCATTTATTTGCCTCTCTTTATTTCCGGCAGCTCCGTATACTTCCTTTCCCGTCAATTGTTGGTGTTTCTGCCTTTTTTTATTTTTTTTTTTTACCCCCGCTTTCCCAACCCGCCCGCCTTTATTGTGTCGTTTAATAACGTTCTCCTTGATTTTTTTATTTTTTATTCTTTATTTTTGCTCCGTGGGAGCTTTCCCGCTGCCCTCTGCCTTTGTTAAGCAGCTCTGCCCCTTCCTCGACTTGCTTTAGCACTGTAGGATCTGCTCTCTTGTCTTCAGGCGCATTAAAGCCCCGCACGTGGCCGTGCCGCAGTGCTGCTCTGTCGGGCGGTGTCCGCACTCTCATTGCTTTTCGTTTCCTAAAGCTCCGCGTGAAGCCTTGAAACTGCTCTGCCCCGCATTCAGGTGACCGTCCGGACTTCTCGGCATGTCCTGACGAGGCGCAGTTGGCTCAGATGAAATGTTTTCACAGCCCCGGAGTTGTCTCAGGGATTCGAGACTTGGAAGGAGCGCAGTTCCTCACTCTGCCTGCAGTCTGTTGGCAGAAGCACGTTTCTACCCATGGGATGTTGAACAGGGATGGTATTCCTCTGCACTTCTGTGTGTGTGTGAGCCCAAAGCCAGCGTTCTGTGTGTTGGGCGGTTGATGAAAGCCATGGGTCGGTTTGCAGAAGCACAGATCCCCTCTTGTGTCAGAGCTGCTGTGTGAGGATGGCTCCGGTGCTGGGTGAACTCATACAGCAGAACCCAGCGCTGAGCTGGGAGAGCTCCTGGAGGGCTAAATGAGGGCGAGGGGATGTGGAAGGAGGTCCTATCTAACCATGCTCGGCTCTGAGTGGCTGTTCAGCCTCAGCTTTTCCATCACCCTGTAAGCATTAGGGCTTCCTCACTTCATTTTGGGCTGGTTTGTGCTTTCCAGGGAGCCAGTGCAGGTCGCAGCACTGCAGACTGTCTGTCATTTCTGTGCTTTAAGGAGAGGCGACCGGATTTATTCCTTTAACACGAGTTGGTGCACATCAGCAAAAACGGCTCTTCTTCTAAAATGGGTGCCCTCAAGTCTGTTTGCGACCGGAGATGGGAATATTAAAATAATAGTAATAAATCCAGCAGTCTTGCAGCCGAGGCTGAGTTGGTTTGTTGTTCCATGTGGGTGATGGTGAGATGTTACCCCAGTGCTGTGCGCTGTGGTTCTGCCCTCCTCTGGCCCACTGGGGTTGGTGGGCAGTGAGGAAACCAATGTGATGTGCTGTAGCTGAGCCACATCACAGCATGGGATGGTTTGGCTGTCAGTGTTAAGCTAAAAGGAAGCAAATCATCTTGTCTAGGAGGCTGCTTGCTTTGGGAGATTGATGTGATGATGATGAGTCGTAGAGCGCCGTGTTTTGTGCTCACAAGTGCAGAGCAAGTCGTAGAGCCACAGGGGATCCTCACTTGGAAGGGACCCATGGGGATCACTGAGCCCCCACAGCACCACCCAAACCCTATGGCTGAGGGTTGGTGGGATTTCTGTTGTCTCAGCAGCCTGACATCAGAGCGTGTTCCGAGATGCTGAGCGCAATGTATGGCATTGCATTTTAGCCACCAAAATGCGGCCGTTTGGGCCTGGCTCTCCCTGTGCCTCTGCCTCTGTGGGTTTTGGTGGTGATGCTGCCCTGCAGGGCCTTAATCTCAGCAGATAAGGGGTTGTAAGTGCAGTTCAGCCCTCTGTTCTTTAACCCTCAGCAGGGTGGAGTGCGATACACAGGTGCAACAAACAGCCCTGCCTGGACACTGTGCACAGCAGCACGCACACTGTGCACGAGCAGTTCCTATTTCCTCCTCGGTAAGACAGGGCTGGTGCTATGTAGGTGCTTGCTCACAGGGGTTTTGCAGCAAGTTTAACATTCCCATTCCCAAATGTTTGGGATTCTTATAGAAACGCAATCCAGAAGGGCGCATGCACCGTTGGAATCAAGGGTTGAAAAGGTGGAGGGCGTTCAGAAAATGTGAATGGGTTTCAGTGTGGTCCGTAGCAGTTTGCTAGGAGTGTCCTCTGTGAGCAGCATTGAGAACTGGATGAGCTGTGCTGGCGTTGGGATCCACACCACGAGCACTGGGAAGGAAATGCAACGTTCTCCTGTTAAGGAGCAGGAATGCCAAACTGCACAGCTATAAAACATAAGGAGATGACAGCTGCTGTGTTTGTTTTCGTGTGACAGAGGGGAGTTGGGAGCTGTTTCTGCTGTGCTGTCGGCTTGGAGGAGACCTTGGTGTCATTCTGTTCTCTCCAGTTGTGGTTTTGGGAAGTGCTGGCTCGGTGCTGTGGGCGCTGTGGCTGGAGAAGGTGGCTCTGCCTTTCCTTTCTCCCCTGGCAGCCCTCTGCAGCTCTGCCCCAGTGACACAGGGTGCAGCCCTGCATCGGGAGTGCAGAAATGAACCTGTCACCCCCCATCTTTGTAACTCCGTCTGGTCCCATCCTGCCTGCAGGGATGCTCTGGGCAGAGAAGGGCAGCATGGAATAAGGTAAGAATGGTGCAAACTGGCTGAAACTTCAGTGTGAGGATCTGATCTGGAGTCTGTGAGATCAGTTGTGCAAAGAGAGTGTTCCCTGATGGCATATAGTATTGCCAACTGTGTGCCTGTGTTTGCATCTGTGCCACCACCCCGTGTTCCCTTTGGCTGTGCTGTGCTGGAGGAGCTGCTGCTTGCACGCTGTGCTGCCCACTCTTGGCTGAAATAGGCCTGATGTTTAAGGCATGTGAGTACAGAACTGTGTTCACTTTGGTCCCAACAGTCCTGCCCCGGTGTGCCTCAGCTTCCTTAGGTTCTGCAAACCTCAAATATCTTCTCAATGCCATAGAAATCAGGGTCTGATCCGCTGTACTGAACTTGGGTCAGCAAAACGCACTGGTATTCCAGGTGAGGGGGCAGCTGCTCTCATATGTGATGCTGTGTGAGCTGCAGGCTGCCCTTCTTCTCCTTTGCTCCCTCCCATCACCGAGGGAACAGTGCAGGCTCTGACCATCTTGCTGTACATTTTGCTGATGTCAGCACCGTTCTGAATGCGTGCAGCTAATTGATTTTTAAGTGGTAGAGGAACTCATAGTTTGACCTCCCATACCGCCCAGGCTTTAGTATCCAAACCTTACCTAGTTTCAGATTAAATCACTAACTTAGATGCTTTTGAGGTTTGCAGTTTTAATTTTTGACCTTTTTTGGTTCTGTGAGGGGCAGATGGTGAATGTGGTGGTGAATGAAAACCCACTTCTTGACTGGATTTGTGGTCGCCAGTTCAGAAGTAGGACAGCTCTCATTCAGCCACCTGCAGACACCTTAAGGGCTGAGACCAGATGCATCCTCCAGTGCACGCTGCCAAAAGCAGAGCGGAGGGAGGAGGATGTGAGCACTGAGGCTTTCTTAGCCCTGGTAAGAGCGAGCTTTGCTGGTTAATGTTACAGACCCTGAAGCCTGGGGCTCGTGTGTCAGCCTGCATGATAGGAGAGGAAGGAGTCTGCTGCTGGAGGAGGCGATGCAAGAGGGCTGACCTGTGTCACAGCAGCACTTCCAGCTCTGGGCATGCGGGCAGCACGGAGCAGCTCAGCTCATCTCGTGGCTGCTGGAAGGGTGCAGGGTGAGCAAGGTGGGTGCACTGCATTTGCCATGCAGGTGCCAGGGCAGGAGGAGGTGGAGGAGTGGCTACAGAGTGGTCATACTGTCACTGTGTGATACAGTCAGGCCTGCATCAGTAGTTTCCAAATATGTGTTTTAATCTGCAGTTGTTTCAGCTGACCTCTCAGGTAGTAGCTCTGTCCTAAGCTGAAAATGAACCTTTCTGTCTGACCGCTTAAAATGAGCACAGGCTCAAGGAACTCTTCAGCAGAAACCCATTTGTGAACAGTGATAGGACAAGGGCGAATGGTTTTAAACTGAGATGGGGGGGGGGGGTGGATATTAAGAGGAAGTTTTTCACATAGAGGGTGGTGATGCACTGGAACGGGTTGCCCAGGGAGGTCGTGGATGCCCCATCCGTGGAGACATTCAAGGCCAGACTGGATGTGGCTCTGAGCAGCCTGGGCTGCTGGTTGGTGACCCTGCACATAGCAGGGGGTTGGAACCAGATGATCATTGTGGTCCTTTTCAACCCAGGCCATTCTATGATTCTATGATTGTCTTTACCTCGAATGTTTTACTTACCATGTTCCCTCTGACAGCACGCAATACGCCTGCAGAAAGGTGAAGCAGCTGAAGGTGGTGCAGGGAGGGTTCCTGATGTGATGCTTGCTGGCGTCAGCTCTGCATGCAGCACCGCACAGCTGGGAACGGCGGCTCTTGCTGCAGTGCTGCAACCTCCCGTGCTGCAGCAGCAGCTGTCAGGCTTTGTTTTCACCTCCGTTCTCAACGTTTCCTTTCCTTAGAATGCTTTTCTATGTGTTGCCTGGGCTTTAAGCTGCAGCGCTGGCTTGTGGCTGCCCTGTTGGGTGACTTTGAGAATCGTGAGCTGTGTTTCCAGAGCTGGAAGGAGGCTGCAGGAACTCCACGCTTGTGCCATCATCTGATCTCACTGCAGTGCTTTCAGCAGTGCCTTTGAGATAGATGCCTGTGCCTCACGTGGGAGTGCAGAGGGTTACCTTAAAGGAAAAAATCTGACGAAACCGCTTCGAGAACTTGTTGCTACACGTGATATCGTGGTGGAATTTACCGGAACAGAAAGGAGAATCCTGACCTGGGATCTGGAACAGAGTCGAAAAAGCATTAATTCTTCAGGTAGTGTGAATCATTTGGAAATATGTCCGTTGTTATTGAGGAACAATGATTCCTGTGTGCTGATAAGTGGCTGCTAGTGCTGCATTGGGCTGAGAATTCGAACTGGGAGCAAGAAAATCGAGAAATCTTAATGAAGCTTCTCACTTCATTGTTTGTGTAACATCCTGTATATGCACTGTTTGACTTTGTTTTATTGTTGTTGCATGTGTTTAGTGGCTTGACATGAGAGTATCCTATATAATATGTGTGTGTGTGTGTGTTGAAGTTTCTCTGAGATTTGGTTATAGAATGTGGTGAAGAATCTGCACGAGATGTTAAATTCACTTGAAGTTGCCTTTATGTAGGTTGGTTTTTTACAAAGCATAGCAGTGGTTTGAAATAGAGCTTCTTGCTCTCTGTAATGAATTGCCATGCAGGGGAAAGTGAGTGCAGAATAACTGACAGTGATGTGAGAAAGCTCTGAAGCTGTGAGTCGGTGAAGGTGACCGAGAGCAATGCTGCAGCCTGCTGGGGGGGGGGGGGGGGGTTGGGGGCTGGGTCCCCCTGTGCTGCAGAACTCTGGCAGCAAAGGTGAGTTCCTGGCAGCCAGGAGTGAAAGGTGGGTGTGAGGTTGGCACAGGCGCAGTCAGACAGCAATTGCTGGGGGCAGAAAAACAGTCACCTCCTGTTGTCTGCTGTGGTTGTTCTGCAGTCCTGGGAAGCCTTGCTGTTGGGGGGAGGGGGATGGCAGTGGGAAGTGGGGAAGGTCCTGCATTCTCCCCATCCCTCCAGGGGCAGCGGTGGCTGTGAGCCCCTCCTGCAGCTCTCTGCAGCAGGAACTGCCTCCCCAGCTCCCCCCCTTTTTCCCCCCCCAGTGGATTAACACTGCTCACCTCTCAGTTTTGACAGAAGCCCTCTTTGGAGCAGGAGCTGGACTAGGTGATGTGGTGCTTGGGATGAAGTTCACCGCCTTACTGGCGACGTGGATGAGGCAGAAAATGCAGCTTTTCCACTTCTTTCCTCCTATGTAGAAAGGAGCAGCTCGGGGCAGGAAGCCATGTGGTCCCATCTCAGTGCAGCCAAGGCAGTCCTTCCTTCCTGTGGAATATCCGTCCTTCAGCCCAGGCAGTGCAAAGGGAAAGAGAACACAGAAAGAGCAAAGCAGGGGGTTAGCAGCCGTGCCCAGCAGTGATGGAAGGAGACCCTCTGCTCCCATCTGGTATTAGGTTTGGTTCGTCATTCTCTGCTTCTTGTGAGAAAAGCACGTGTTCTCTCTTGGCTCTGGTCTTTTAGGATTGGATTCAGAGAAATTAATGCTTGGCGTTAAGCCTGCCTGTTCCCTCATTAACATCTTGTGTAATGCTTGCGGGAGCGTGAGTGCTTCGAGAGCAAAAGAATTTGTCCATCTTTTGTCCTAAGCCTCTGTTGTCTGTGGTCCATCAGATGCCAGTGGACTTCAAAACCATCAAGGCAGGCTGCCTGGGAGCTGCCTCTTTCTTGTAAATAGGATGTATCCAAACTGGTTTTTTTTGCAAGAAACTGCAAATTTGAAACAAAGTTTTCCTATGGTAATTGTGAATTGATGGGCATCTTCTTTGGCCTTATGGATGTGAGGTTTACAGGAGCTGGGTGAGCTTTGGGAGACCTTTGGGAGAAATATCACTCAGCACCTTCCTGCTGGAAATCCCAGCCCGTGGTTCTGTCATCTGAACAGCTTTCTGGCTGCTTGTTGCAACTGGATGTCAGGGAGGATCTTTCCCCTGGGAAATTCTGACTCCCCAGTGTCAATCCCTAGCAGCAGGGGATGCACTTTCTGCAGGCTTACAGAGTAACTCAGGTACTTTTCTGCACGGAGGGATCAGAGGCCACGTGTCTCTTTAGCCCTCTCCTATGTTAAGAAGAATCCCAACAGCAGCTGCTGAATGCCCTGTCCAGTCCTCAGACCTCTAACCCACATACAGCCTTTTTCCCTCATAATTCTCAGCCTGCTGCAAAGAAGGAGTGCTGGAACAGCTGCCCAGAGGGGCATGGATGCTCCATCCCTAGAGGTGTTCAAGACCAGGTTGGATGGAGCCCTGGGCAACCTGGTCTGGTACCAGATCTCAAGGTTGGTGGCCCTGCCTGTGGCAGAGGGGTTGGAAATTGGTGATCCTTAGGGTCCCTTCCAACCCAAGCCGTTCTATGATTCTGTCCATGATTTCACTTGGGATGTATTCTGAGTTGGCTGTTCTCAGTGGCACAGCTGCCAGGTGTTCCCACACCATCCTGGTAGCCTTCTTGTTGTCTGTGCACCAGGAGAGCACCTGTATGACTTGTGGCTGCTCAGTGGCAACCTGGGCTGTGCTCCCAAATTTCCCATCTCATGTGTGCCTGCGGGAGCTCACTTCACAACAGTCCATTCCAAAGAGGAGCAGGGACCCCAAGATCTGCTTTCCCCTAGAATTGTAGGGATTGTGTTGGGTACCACTGCTCCTCCCAGCAGAACAACAGCTTTGGAAAAAAACCAACATGCTTCCAAAAATGCTGATCCATTCAGTGTGTATCTCTCTGAAGCATTCTTTTAGGCTGTTTGCAGCATGGGGCTGGCAGCATCTTATTAATCTTATTAGTCTCTGAATATTAGTATTGAGGTTAATTTGTTTAGGTCACAACAGCTACAAGTACACTCTCACAGAGGCATAAAAAGTTCCTTCAAAGATCCCACTGTCATCTGTTTGTAAGAGTTATTTTATTTAGTTGGTTTTCTTGTTACCTGAGGGTATTTTCAGCAGTAAATTGAATACAAAAGACTCCTGTTAGAGTCTCCCAATCTACCCAGCTGTCTTCATTGCATAAATCACATTTAAGAGAGTGACGTGAGCTCCTGAATCCCTGCTTTCGTTTGACTTCAAGCTTTGCCAGTGAACAAAAAAGGTGATCCTAAACGTGTGGGTTGGGGGGTGAGCTCAGGGCCATCATCATAAGGAAGTCCTGGGTTGTCGTTATGTGTGGCACGGCCAGAGGACAGTGTGCCCTGAGCTTTTGTTGGGTGATGGTGAAGGATTCAGAGATTATTCCTGGCATGTCCCAGCCAGCCTCCATTTAACAGCTTTGATACCCTTTTTGGTGTTTTTTTGTTTTGGATTTTTATTTTTTTGGGTTTTTTTTTGCACCAGGTGGGCCTGGCACAAATGATTTTGGGAGCAATAACTACTCTTTTTTTTGCAGCATGTTTGAGTCAGAGCCTGCAGGTGGGGATCTGCTTGGTGTTCCTGCCCCATCTTGCTTGCTGCGTTGCGTGGTCCTGATTGCATTGCCTGCAGCTCTGTGTGGTCACAGTGGCCTTGCTTGGTGTTTCACATGGTCCTGGTGGCATTGCCTGCAGCTTTGCATGGTCCTGGTGGCATTTCCCATTACTTTGTGTGGTTCTGGTGGCACTGCCTGCTGCTTGATGTGGTCATAGAGAACTTGCTTGTTGTTTCACATGGTCCTGGTGGCATTACCTGCTTCCTTTGCATGGTCCTGGTGGAACAGAGGCTCTCTGGGCTGTGCTGCAGAGCCCCTAGCAGGCAGGGAAGGTTTAGGAACAGCAACCAAAATCATCTGTTTAAGTGGAGCATAGGTTTTATGGATTGCAAAAGAAGCAGCAGATAGAAGATGGTGCTGCAGAGCTCTTCTTGCTGTGCTGGCAGCTCCCTGATGCAGCTGAAGGATGCTGCTGATGCAGGGGAGCAGTGGTGTAACCTAACCCAGCCTTCATGCCAGAGGAGTTTCAAATGGCTGACCGCTTCCTCCTTCTCTCTCCATACCATTAACCCCTGGTGTTCCTCCGCTGGCTGAGCTGAGGAGTGCAGCTCTGTGCTCTAGCTCTGTGCTGTCCCAATGCTGCTGAGCTGTGCAGTGCTGCAAAGTGCATGCACGTGTGTGAGCTTGATGCAGGCTCCCATACAGGTGACCCTACTGCTAGGAGGTTACAGTTCAAACCAAGTCCAGACCCTCTTTTTCTGTGGGAGTAACAGCTGCTACACCCATCACCTAAGTCGTGGTCCTTGGCTTCTTCAGGATGGCCTTCCATCTGAATTACTGCTGATTGCAGCATTCATCCAGCCCCACACATTCTGGCTGCCATAGCAGGTTGGGGCAGGAGCAGTTCTGACTGGACATCCCAGTGCAGCACCCTAAATGGGTAAAAGCAATGCGTTCTGGGTCTGTGAGTGTTGGATGCACACCAGGTGTCAGCAGGCAGCCAGGGACTGTCTTCCCTGGGGACTGTGTGCACCAAAGAGGGAAACCCCCAGCATCAGCATCTTCCTGGAGACCTGAGATAAAACTTTGAACGTGTTTTGAATTCTGACGATAAGGTGTAATACCCTGCTGGAGGACTGTGCTGAGTGAGTGGGTCACTGCTGTTAGTGCTGCTTTGTGCTTACCCTTGGCACAGCCCGACCTGTCCCACGGGTGCCCAATCTGCTGGCCTGCCTGGGCTGAGGAATTGTCTTAGGCTGCTCTGAAAGTAATACCTCCTAATTATTTCCATGGAAACTACAACTAATCCACTGAGTGTGTTTGATGGAGCAAATTCTCAGCTACAAAGCACTGTTTAGCTTAGTATAATCACCACCTTTAGCTGTGCATTTTCACCAGTGATGAACACAAGCTGCATGCTGTGCTCATCACAATCTACACTGGCAGAGGTGACCCACTGTCAGCACTGCTGAAATGCATCACTGTGCTCACGTCTACTGTTGGGATGCTCAAAAGTGCCCTATTTTCCACGTGTAGGAATTCAGTGAACCACCTTTGCTCCATATGCACTTTCACATCAGACACCATTCTGTCAGAGTGCTCCAATGCTGCCATCTGTCACACGGCAACAAAACAGAACAGGATATTGGTGGGAAGGTTCAACCTCTACTGCTGTACCACCAGCATTCAAGTCTGATGATGTTGTGGACTGACATCATAAAACAGGAGGTAATCCTTTCCAATGCAGCTCTCACAATATATACATATATATATAGTTAATATATGTAAGGAATAAAACTTATTTTAACTTTTATTATTTTTATTAAAGCATTGGAAAGAGAGAGAGCAACAGCACCATAGTGGGATATGTGACCCTGTAGCTGTGAAACTGATGCATCAGTGCCTGGTTCAGTGGCAGTGGCTGCAGCTCTCAGTGAGCTCTCAGGGTGTTCTCAGAGATTTTTTTTTTAATGAAATTTCACTCTTCCTGTGCTTCAGCTTTGAAAGCAGTTGTTCACGAATGGATGTGCTGCCCAAAGGCGATGGCAGGAGTAAGGTGTGATGGTGATGTGAGGGGTATCTTCCTCTGGTAAGAGAGGTCTGATAGAAGTCTGGTAAAGAGACGTGGTCAGGTTTTTGGTTGCAGCTCTGCACGTTCCGTTAGAAAATTCACAGGTGATGTATTTGTGACAACTGAAAATGGAGTCACAGCTATAAACTGATAGTTGTTTGACAGCCTTGAAACCTGTCCTCAAATTCCTTTATCAAAATGGAAAGCACGGCTGCGTGTCTTTTGCTGCTCGCAGGGCTGTGTTTAGCCATCAAAATGCGCAGGAGTGTGGCCATCAGTGAGTCAGCACTGCCCCGTGCCCTCCCCATGTTGTCCTGCCCAGCCAGGCGCTGTGAGCAATGGGGGCACAGCCATGATGGCGAGCTGTGCTGGGCCGCGTGTGGCCTGCGGGTTGGACATGGCTGGCCTGGGCCTTCCCATACAGCTCCAAACAGCAGCTCAGGAATCGGCCCAGGCCGGGGCTGTTCTCCCAGTGGTGTTCTCAGCCCACAGCACTTGGCCTTGGGGCAGGATCCTGAAGCGCTCTCTTTGGCTGCAGGAGAACCGCGGCCGTTAATCCACAGCCTGAGGCAGCGGCTTGGCATGGGATGAACAATTCTCTGTCTGTGCTGACTGCTGCTGCTGCTTTTTTTTTTTTTTTTCTTATTCCTTCATCATTTTATACTGATTTAAATCAGTGAAGGGTGTCTGGACTCTTAAGCTGACAGCACAGCTTTAAAAGGGTGAATACTGGGCGTGCGAGTGCTGCACGAGGAGATGGGCTGCTCCTGCACAGAGCTCAGCCGGAGTCCAACCTCACACCTGACAAAGGGACAGCAAGCTGGGACCTCCAGGTCAGATTTCCCTCCAGCAGAGCTGGGAGGGGTGCCAAGGGACAAGGGACAACCCCTTCTTCCCTCCCCCCTTCATTGTCACTGTGCTGGGTGCTCACTGCTGCTCACTGCTGCAGTTGTTGCTGCACAGAGCAGCACTGAGCTGTGCGCAGAGCCCTGCAGTTCTGCCTGCAGTGCAGCACTGAGCTGCCCGCTCTCCCCGACTGATTGCTGGGTAATAAGGCACTGCTGCAGCCGTGTAGCTCAGCCCTATAGCACAGACCTGAGGGTTACTGTCCTATCTCAGAGGAGGAAAAAAAAAGACCTCTCCTGACATGTGTACAGCATGTCTTAATGTATCTAGAGCGTTACTTGGCTTTTTGCACAGCAAATGACCTTGTAGGTAGGTCACAGCATCTTACCTCTGTGTTAGTTTTCTGCTGTGAGTCCACCAGTTCCCATTCCATTTTTCTGTTGTTCCCCTGCCTGCATAGCAGGACTTGGCTCAGGAAGATGCTCAGCCTGGGCTTGGAACTACTGCTTCTGTGTGACAGGGTTGTGTTCTGGGCTTGCCATCTCTCAGCTTTGCAGCATCTCTACCTTCTCCGTCTCCTTCCCACTCTGTATCATGCTTCATTAATGAGGCTGCTGAACTGGTCACCGCAAAGGAGTTGCGGTAGGAAAATGTATGAATGGAAAGATCACTCTGTACTTATGCTGCGTCTTACTTTCTTACCCAACAACCATTGCTCACCATGTCTAGAGATGTATTTTGGTCCTCCCTGACTGCTGATCTCTGATAGCAGCTCTTAACAATCTCTGTGCCACTACTGATAAGACTTCTGCCTCTCACACTGAACCAGGGTGCAATTTCAGTGAGCACTGGCCCTTCTTGTTTGCTCATCGTCCTTTTATCCTTGCTTGTTTCCTTAGCTTTGCTTACGAAAATCCACGTGGGGGAAGTGCCAAAGGCCTTAGTGAAGCCCAGGTGCCCTACACCTACTGCTTCTTCAGCTCTCTGGTGTAACTCTTAGCAGTTTCAGTAACCAGCACAGCTGTGAATATGTATGGCCCATTTCTTTCTCTGTCTTCACAAATGTGTGTTCTTCCTACTTTGGAAGGCCAAACACCACCTCGTTTTAGAGATGAGAATCTCCCTTGGTCCGGATCATTCTCCCTTTGGAGTTTTGAGGCGAGTTAGCAGGATTCTGTGTTGCTCTTGCAGATAAGCAGAGTCTTGTTCATTGAGGTTGGCATAAAACGATCTAATATATAAATAAATAAATGCAAATTAGGCTATTAAATAACCTGTTGACAGCTCTGCCTTGAGTTGGGACATGACTGTTCCCTCCGTGAAGTTGTGTTGCTGCCTCCTTGTAGGGCTTCCATGCTTCAGGCAAGTGTTGAGTCAGAGCCCTTCTGACACAGCAGATGCTGAATGACAAGGAAACGCACGTGGAGCTACCTGTGTCCACCTTCAGACTGTGTTTTCAAGTCGTTTGGCTGCACACCGTCCTCTCGGGATTTCGAACAGCCAGCCTTCTGGAAGGAAAGGAGCATTTCAGCTGGGTTACCTCGTGTAACAGCTTCAGGACCAGAGGACCGACCAGCAGACCTGGCTGTGCTTTCCCTCATCTTGCAGCTCTCCCTGCCTCCAGAAGTGCATGTGGCCAGTGTGTGGGTGAGATAAGCCTGTTCTTCACACTGTGCTGTTGTGCAACGTGGGATAGAAGGCTTTTCCCTCTGGAAGAGGTCAGGAAGCAAAGCACAGCTGCTGCTTTGCCCAGTGCACTGAAGAGAGCAGAGACCTGCCAACAAAGGGCCACTACTCGTGGCTCCCATCTGAGCCTTAAGCCTTGTTTCCCCCAGTGCTCAATGCAGATCTGGTGGGACAGATGTTCTCCTTTTGTCATTATAAGTTGGGTTCAGCTTCCCTACCTGAAGCCATTACATTGCTCCTGGATCAGACCACAGTTGTATCTGTGTTTCTGCAGTGGCCAAGAACAGGGCCTTGGGGAAGGAGGTGGATACAGGGCAAACCTGCAGTGCGTAGGTCCTGTGTGCTCTTGCAGCCCTTTGTGGCACAGGCAATTACAGAGCTGAGTGTTACTTCTGTAGATTCATTAACCCTCAAGAGATGTCTCTTATACTGCTTTATCAGTCTGCCTCAAACCAATATAAACTTGGAGCACCCAGCGCCCCGTAGCAGAGTCCAAAATTATCTGCATCACAAGGATCAGCATCTCTCCTTGTTTGTTGTGATTACAAAGGCAGTGAATATTTGATCCTTATCCCTCTTCTCCAAACCATTCATAGTTTTATAGCTCTGTTGTATTCGTCCTGCATCATTGCATTTTCCAGGCTAAGTAATTCTCATCTATCAGTGAATTCCCTCTGTAGAAGCCATACTTTTAATATCTCTTTTGTGTATCTTTCCTAGCTGCCAGCAGAGGCTCAGGTGGGACCAGAAAATTCCTTCATGAGACTTGGAGTGTCCTTCCATAGTTCTTCACAGTCAGTCCTCGTCTCTGCTACTTTGCTGTTTTCCTAACAGCCTGAAGGAGCTGCGGTGTGGGGTCTGCAGTACTCATTGAAATGGTTGAAGCAGAGCAAAAAATAAGAAGAGTAATGTGTGACCCTGTAGCTGTGAAGCTGATGCATCAGTGCCTGGTTCAGTGGCAGTGGCTGCAGCTCTCAGTGAGCTCTCAGGGTGTTCTCAGAGATTTTTTTAAATGAAATTTCACTCTTCCTGTGCTTCAGCTTTGAAAGCAGTTGTTCACGAATGGATGTGCTGCCAAAAGGCGATGGCAGGAATAAGGTGTGATGGTGATGTGAGGGGTATCTTCCTCTGGTAAGAGAGGTCTGATAGAA
Source organism: Chrysolophus pictus (assembly GCA_037305975.1). Taxonomy (NCBI): domain Eukaryota; kingdom Metazoa; phylum Chordata; class Aves; order Galliformes; family Phasianidae; genus Chrysolophus; species Chrysolophus pictus. The sequence goes on along the minus strand of CM074598.1, from coordinate 4,138,192 downwards.
GTCTGGTAAAGAGACGTGGTCAGGTTTTTGAGTTGAACTGCAACTCTGTACATTCCATTTGAAAATTTGCAGGTCGTTTGCTGAACAGAGAACGGAGTTGCAGGTATACCACTGAGACCCTGCAGGCACATTGCTGTCATGGCTTCAGACACAACCTGGGGGTGACGTGGAGCTTCCTGCTCCATGGGAGCATGGCCCTGCATGCTTCCTTTTTCCAGAACTCGGCTCTTCCCCAGTGTTTGTTCTCTGCTGGGAGTTGGCAGCTTGCTGGATGGCGTTTGTGTGCCAGGGGCAGCACCCACACCCGCTGGCTGCCAGCCTGTGCTTTGGTTTCTGCATAAAGCAGATGGTGCAGCAGACGCTATAGTGCAGCGCAGGCAGCAACGATGGCACCTCCCCAAGCTTTTCTTTTGATGGGTGTAAAAGAGCTACAAAACTTCCCTTTCACTACTGACAAACTTCACTGATTTCAGTGAGGAAACCACAGTAATCCCCATTTTCAACAGAGTTTGTGTGGAAACATCTCGAGCCTCTTGGCTAGGCAAGCTCCCAGAGCTGAAAGGAGTGGGTTTTGCAGAGGTGCTGGTTTGGATGTCCTCCCAGCACCCCTTCAGGAGAGCACAGTATGCCATGGATCAGATGATGTGTGAAGAAACACACAACACCCTGTAATTTGCATGCCGGTGGAGATCCTTCGTTGCATATGTGGCTCTCAGCTATAATGCTAAGAATGTGGAGGTTAAAGTTGCTTGTGTCTATTGAACACAATGATGCAGTGTACTTGATGTTGATCTTGTTTGGTGTATGGTGGCAGGGATGCCTTTCCTAGCTCTGTAAATGCTGCTGGGTGATAAATTGCTTGGGTTGATGCTTTGGGGCACTGTAGCCTGTATGTGGTATGGCACTTCTCAGTGTTATTCCTGCCTGTGGGGCAAGGCTGACCTTATCTCACCTGGGTAGGTATTTAGAATGGGACAAAAAAGAGCCTGAGAAGATAGCAAGAGATCTACTGGATCAGAGCAAGGGTTTACCTACCCCATGTCATGTCTCCAGCAGTGGCTAGAAATGGGTTTAGGAATGAGGTGGAAGATAGGCCTTAGGTTTCACCAAGTGCTAGCTATCTGGGGAATGGAGCTTGGAGAAGTGAACTGAGCTAACAGGGGAAGGGGAAAAGAAGCAGCAGAGAGGGAGCTGTGGGTTGGATGAAGGAGCCCCATCCCCAGCATCCCACCTGCACCAGCATCTGAAGCGGGTGTTGGAAGGAGCATGAGAACAGTGCTCATGTTCAGTAAGATTTCTAACTTCCAGGGATTTCCTGAGTTGTAGGACTTCCTGGTTTTTACATTTAATAGTCTTTGAAGGTTTCTTCCATTCACTTTTTTTTTTTATCATTTTCAGGACTTGTATGAACTTTTGGTACTGGTAACATCCTGCAGGCAGTGATTCCTATGGCCTTGCTGCTTGCTCTGAATCTCTGTCTGGTCATTCTGATATCCCATCACTTTGTGTTTTCCAAACTGCAGCAAACGGCACCTGTCTCGATTCCTCTACAGATTCCTCTATAGCTCTTTATGTAGGGCAGTGTCCCTACCCCCACATTTCTGGGGAGGGCAGGACGGACCCTTTGTGTTGGATAAGTGTCCCAAAGGCAGCACTGAGCTGGGGCCGCCTTCCCCATGCAGAGTGCTGCCAGGTCTGTGAAGTGCTGGAGGGATGCCCACATGGTGTTTGTGAAATGAAATGTGACAGTAAGATTTGTTCCTGAGGACAAGTAGCAGCATGGGGCATTGAGTCCAAGAGGAAAAGCATCTTCCTCCAGTGCAGTATGGGACATTTTTCTCAGAAGTGTGAGAAAGGCAGCTTTGCCTGTGGTGTGATACGATCCACCTGCCTACCAACTTCTGTGCCTGCCCATAAAGAAAAAAATTGTTGCTAAATTGAAGTATGGGGGCAATGTGGCACTTCTAGAAAGAGAGAACTGATGGAGCACACACCTGGTACTCTTCCTTCTCCTCCTCCTCCTCCTCAGACACTCGGGGTGAGCTCAGATCCTTCCTGCTCCTGGCTGCTGCATGTGCAAGGCATCTTTTAATACCTGGCAGTGAGCAGCATGCTGAGAGACTTTGCAAGTACTGTTCTGTTTCCATGCAGGAGCTCCAGATTCCTTGGCACAGGGCTCCCATTGCACAGGCATCGCACAGCTCGGTTTGGTGCTCATGTAGGACAACCTGATGGAAGGTGCTTTACCCAATGGCTGAAGGCTCAGATCTGCTTGCAGTGAGCTTTGACTCATGGATGTTCTGGGAATTTGGAAGGGGAGCCAAAGCAGGGCTGCAGCTGTGCAGAAAAGGGCAGTTCCCTGCTGGGCATGGGGAAGCAGCTGGGACTGTGTTCCAGCCCCAGCGCTGCTCTGAGCACCTACAGACATTGAGCAGCTGAGGGGGCTGCAATGCTCTGCTCTTTGTATGCTGCCAGCTCTGCTCCTGGGGCAGAGGAAGTCATTTTGCACTGAGATGAGTGCAGCAGGAGATGGGAGTGTCAGTGCAGGAGCCGTGTGACAGTGACGCAGCAGATCCTCTCTGCAGCTGCGGTGCTGCAGTCCCCAGCACTTGCTGTAGATGCTGTTCAGGATTTTTGTTTTAGTCTCCTTGAACATTGTGGTGTTATTTTTGGCTGCTGTCTCATCATTTCACATGTCTAGCATTGCATTAGTCAATATTAAACCGTTTCCAGACTATTTCTCTTGTTGTGACTTTGAGAATTTCCTCTTCCAGCAGATGCAGATCCTTCCAACGGGCATCCAGTGGGTGCCCCAAGATGCAGACATCCCTACAAGTCACTTTGCAGACAGACGTTTTGCCTTTGTGTTCAGTGGGGCCGGGGTGCCCCTATCTACACTCTGTGTGAGCAAACACATCATCTGCTGCTTTCCAGCACAGCATTGGATGCCTGTGGCTGGCGTGCAGGAGTGGTGACACATCGCAGTCTTGGTGGGCTCTGACTAGTTCTTGTTTAGTCTATCTTTTATTTTATACCGCTTTTTCTTCTCGAGTGTTTTTTCTCCTGTTCCCACGTCTGCATATTGTTCTGTGGGGTCAGGAATGGGGCGCTGGAAGGAGCTCATAAAAGGCAAAATCAAATTAAGACAGACTTTCCTTCCGTCTTTAGCTGGCTCTGACCACAGTGTCCTTATCTGCTGCAGCTGGTGACACCCATGTTCCTTTGCTGTGTAAGTGGCAGTGATGTTTCGCTTCACAAATGAGAAATGACACACTGGACTCAATGAGAAATGACACACTGGACTCCTCCCAGCCTGTCCCACCCTGGGGCAGGGAAAAGAAATCCCACCACTGCTCTCATCGCATTGAGTGATGATACAGACACCAGTCAGTAGTGTTTCCACATCTGAACGTGACGTCTTCACGCTCCCTTGCATACATATGCAGCACCAGAAACCCTTCAATTAAAACTGCAGATGCTTATGCGCACAGGGCAGATTCCAGCAAACACACCTAGCCGGTGCTTTGGGTGGAAATGTGCCAGAGTGGAGTCTGATCCGTTTCCTCCCCGAACCTGTTTGGCCATTTGAGGCTGCAGAGAGGAATCCCCTTACTGCCCTGGTTTTGCTGATGTGTCTGCAGTGAAGTCCTTATGCCTGCAGTGATGCAGACTGCCCGCTCTGGTGCCCCATGTTGCCTGAGGCTCCCGTTCCCCAGGTGTGCACAAACACTCCCAGCATTGTGCTCGGTGCAAAAATCCACTTCCCACGGGTGTTCTGAGTAATAGCTGAGCAGAAAATAGAGCAGGGAGGATCTGAGCTCACCCTGAGTGTCTGGGGAGGAGGAGGAGGGAGGAGTACCAGGTGTGTGCTCCATCAGAAGAAGGTGGACAACAACCCTGTGCTATTTCTCCCCAGAAACTGGACCACGTGTGAGCTGGGGAATGCAGAGCTCAGGTCTGCCAGCATGGAGTACCCGCAAGGACTCCAGCTGCAGGAGAGTGAATTGTGTTTCTTGTCCCCAATTATTGCTGTGTTTGAAGCTCTTGACTTTCTGTTGCCTGTGATGAGTGCTGCTCTCTAGTGACTACTGAAAACTTTCCCAGCTTCAAGAGCAGGAGAAATGAATGAAAAAATGGCTGCAGGCTGAGGCACGAATAACTCTCACTCATCTTTAGGGTTGGCTAAGCCTGAAATGTAGGATATAGGATGTGCCCTTGCCTCACACCGATGGGTACTGTAAGAGATTAAGTGCCAGATGTACTCATACAAGATGATGGAGTCCTCCAACATGCAATATATCTGTCTTGGTTCAGATGGTGGCAGTGAGTGCCAACAGCTGTTTGCACATGGGCATGTTGAGGATGCTCTGAAGCTTGTGGGGCTCGTTACCAACAGCCCTATCAGAGCAAGGGATGGTTGGACATGTAAGGCAAGGTGCTTCTGTGTGGCTGGAGAGGAGCAGTGTCGTGCTCCTAAGGGCTTCCAGCAGAAATTATGAGTCTGGTAGTAGTTGTTCTGTTGCAGTTCCTGAAATGAAACACAGTTATCTCCCAGTTCATGATGTGCGTCAGACATGGGATGTAAATACATAGCTCAGGATTGCATTCAGAATAACACGAGTTCTGTACATCTGCTGAGTGTTTCCTACTGCTCAGTCTCTGGAGCTGCAGCAGTGCATGGGCTGCTTCTGTAGATAGCAATTCTGCTGTGGCTATTTGTGTGTTAACAGCACGCAGCCCCCTGCAGTGTTTGACCTCACTTTATCAGTGATTCATACTGCTCTGTTTAACTGAACTGTCCTTACTATGTTTGCCACCATCTCCAGTTTTTTGCTGTATCCTTTTCAGGCTGGCAGTGCAGCTGGAGATCTCTCGCCTTTGCTCAAAGCAGGACCAACTTCAAACAGCCCTACAGATCATGTTTTATCTCCATTATTTCCCATCAGCCTTAGGGACTCTGAATAAACTTAGAAATATGCATTTATTTGTATTTGTCTTTTGTTTAGGTTTAGTTTGTAGGCACTGGTGTGAGTCCTGGCTTTGTAAGCAGTTAAAGACCTGGTAGAAGAGTTCTGGCAGATACAATTACTTTGTAGAAGATGTTGCTTTTAGTCTTTTTCTCCTTAGTAAGGTAAACACATTGAGCCTCTTGAGTCATTTGTAATAAATCACATCAGCTGAGGAGGGCTTGGGTTGTCCCAGAGCTTGGTGTGGAGCTCAGCATAACCTCCCAGTGATGAAGACATCACAGCCCTTCAGGGACCCAGTGCCAGTGTTTGGCCACACCAGCGGTGAAAATAAAATTGGTCCTCTGAACAGCAGCCCTCCAGCTTATCCCCCACCTCCCAGGCTGCAATCAACCATGGGCCTGCTGAGAGCACAGCACACTCTGTCTCATCATCTAGGTTATTAATAAAGACATAAAACACCATCACCCCCTGAGGAAAACCACTAGTAATTCATTATTGCACGTTTAAATACAGCTCAGGTTCCACATTGCTCAAAAATGTACTTGGCCGGGTTGTTCAGGACATTGAAGCTAGGCAATGTAAACAGGAGAAGGCAGAGTTTTTAAACAAAGTGCAAAAATTCTGTCAGAGAAGGAGATGCTTTCTGCAAAACAAACGCTCGTGCACAGACTTTGCAGTGGAACAAGGTGAGTTAAATCTGAATTATTTTTAATGATGTGTGATCACAAATCCAAAAACTGGTGCAGATTGGAAAGGCCTTCTGAGTCCATCTGGTCCAACCTCACCTCTTCAGCAGGGACACCCAGTGCTTGTCTAGCACCCACAGCTTTTGAATATCTCCAAGGAGGAGATTCCACAACCTCCCTGGGGAACTTATTCCATTGCTAGATCTCATGCACGTTAAGGATGTGCTTCCTAATGTTCAGACAGAACCTCTGGTCTTCCAGTCTGTGCCCATTGCCTCTTGTCGTGGCACTGAGCAGCACAGCCTGGCCCTACAGGTAAGGACCATGTCCTATGGGTGGCTCTGTGTCCTTTTCATACTGCTCACTTTTGGGATATCATCATACCAAATCAGCTTGAGACCAGATTTATGAAAATGTTTAAGCAGCAAATAAGATTTTCAAGGTGTGATTCTGCCAGTTAAGTTCAGTTGCAGTTGATTTGAGCTGGACTGTCTTGTAAATCTTGTTTGCTTTTTGGTTGCTTATTTGCATGTATCAGTATCCTGTCCTCCCTTTTGGATGTTACAATTCAATACATCTTTTGACTTGTTGCTTTTCAAATAGCTTTGGGAAAGCAGGTCTTGCTCTACTGCATGCTTTGAACACTACTGCTCTGCAGTTTGATGATGGGTTTTGCAGGTGGAGATCAATGGATTCCCAGTAGTAGGAGGGCTGTAGCAACCCTTTGTTCCTGGAGATTCCTCCACACTAAAGCTATTAAAAAAGAAATGTAAAGTAGGGTAGAAATCATGTAAAAATGCCCTATTGATAGAGGCTGTGAGGCTGAGATGGCATGCAAGCTTTCCTGCTTGGGACTCATTAATAATACGCAGTACAAAGCACTAGAAGGTCTCTCATAAAGGTGTATAGGATGTAGGGAATTGGAATAAGTTTTCTCCTGAAGCTTGCAGATTTCTGACTGTAAAATATGCTGAATGAATCTCACACAAGAGAGCCATCCCAGGTTTAGAAACGTGCAGCTCCACGCTGATAGCTGGCGTGAATCAGGATTCCTCTTACATCCAGAAAGGAATCTTTACTTGGGATTTATCTCCCATCACTTCTGCCATCTGAGCTGGAGCTGCTTTATCCCCTTCACGTGGCGAGAGATAGAGGGCACGTTATCTGAAGCCTTCTAGAAAGTGCTCTTAGAATGAAATGAATGAACTTCCTCTGAATATGCTGTTGTCTGCAGGACGTGACCAGCTCTCATCTATGAACTTTGCAGTAGTGTGAGCTAAAGCCAAGAAATCTCACCTTTTCTCTTAGAAGGTTCACCTGTGAGGTGAGTAAGCACAGCAGTTCACTGTATTCCTGCATCAGAAGGCTGTGATACGCTGCCAAAGGGCTTTGAAATAGTTCTCACAATGTGTGTGTTTGGTTGTTGGATTTGGTTTTTTTTTTGCCATTGTTGTCTGGTTGGTTTTCTTTTGAGGGAACTTCTGAAAGCCCCAGCTGAGTCATAACTACAGGAAAAGTTGGGTTGGATGGAAAAGGAGCTGATGGGCTGAGCAGTTCTGGGCTGGTAGGGTGTGTGGCAATAGTTTGTCTGGAACATGAAGGAAGTGCTGTGCTTGTGGAGCTTGGTGAGGATGGGGATGTTCCCATGCAGCTTCTCCAGAGCTCGGGGTTGAAGTACTGTTTGTGGGATCTGTTGTGCCACATAAACCCCATCACCAGTGTAGCTAGAGATTTGAAGGGTCCTGCTGACCCCAGGGAGGCTTATTACAGTACACTGTGCCTCTCATACATCCTTGCATGTGAGAAGGAACAGCAGAAGAGGAGAATAGATGCAGGAATCCAGAAAAGCAGAAAAATAGAAGAGCTGAAGAGGAGAAGTGAGGATTCACGTAAGAAAGGAGCGCAGAGGAGGAGAAGAAGATTAGAGAGGATATTGTTAAGAAAGATTAAGATGCTCTAGAGGAGAATAGCAAAATAAAGGGAGAGGATATAGGTAAGGCAGAAGAGCAGAAGAGATGACAACAAGAAGACAAGAAAGAATACTTGAAAGACAGAAGAGCAGAAGAGGAGAATGGGAGAGCGTGTAGAGAAGACAGAAAAGTAGAAGTAGTGGAGAAGAGAGGATACAGGTAAGGGAGAAAAGAAGAGGAAAAGAAGAGAGCAGCGGATACAGTCTGATGGAAGAAGAGGAGTGGGCTAGAAGGGGAGAAGAGAGGATACATGTGAAACAGAAATGCAGAATTAGAGAAGAGCAAATCTCAGAAGTTGTCCCGTCCCCTTGCTTTGAGATCTTTCAACTGTTCTGTATTTGATGAGGGGTTATGACATCTGAGAGACATCAAATAAGGTACGGACAGAGGATACCCCAAAAACGGTTTGAGAAGAAGTGTTTCAGCACCCAAGGGGCAGGCAGTTGTTGCCATGATCAACTGAGATTGTTTTGTGGAGTCTCCCAAGCACTGAGAATCCCAATGTCTGTTTGATGTTAGCAGCTACTGACTGGGTCTTCCTTCGAGAGACCTAAGGGAACTCCTAAGGTGGAGTACATTACAAAATGCTTCTGCTGAGGTTGTGCTGTGGGGAGACTGGAGGTCTGTGTGGCATTAAATGCACCTGCAGCCTCTCATTGCTAATCTGTTGAGCGTAGATGTTCCTTTGTAGCAGCCAGTTAACCAGAAGGCAGAGTGGCTGCCACGGTTTAAAATTTGGAAAGAGGAATTCTAAATACAAATCAAAGGATAACTCCTGTCAGAGCAGCTTGTTTGCTCAGCCCATCAGTTCACTGGCAATGAACTCAGCCCCGGTTATTGTCTCCTACAGACTGCAGAAGAAGATTGGGATGGTTGGGAGGCTTCAGATCCTATGGAAGCTGAGACCTCCAGTGACACATGGCAGCTGCAGTAAGTCTTGTGGGGAAGAGTGGCTGCAAAGACACTGTCTCTGCACCTATGGTCTTTATGAGAGGACCCTTAATTCTGATATTTGAGAAGGTGTATGGGGAAGGCATCACTTCAGAAGGTCCCTTTCATCTGGGATGGATGTCTTTGGTGATTCGTCTGCTGCGGGCTGTGTCATTGCCTCCCCATTAATTGCTGAGTTCAGTTTTCAACTTCATTCAGAGACTAGAATGTTTTCTCCAAAATCTGGTTCTCCTCTGGGACTCTGAACAGTTTCTGGCATCCACAGAGATCGGTGACTCTTGGGATCCTGTCTTAGCATCCCTCTCCTTTAGACCCACAGGCTATGACAGTGTAGCCAGCAGGTCTCATTCCTGACAAATAATCCCCACCAAGCTCTCCACCCAGCGTTACCAGGTATAAAGGCCGATAACTAGCCGAGGTCCAAGCCCTGCAGGAACCAGCTCTGGGAGAGCACTTTGGTGGAGCAATGAGTCGGTTTAACAGTGGTTCACCAACAGTAGTGCATCCCTTTCCAGCAATCTGTGCCCAGAACTCCTGTCCTTCCTCTTGGAGACTCCCATCAGCTCCAGGTCAACACGTAGGCACCGCTGAGAGTCCCTTACCCAAGCCCATGTCCTGACAGCTGGGCTGGAAGGCAGCTGCTGGGCCTGAGCTGCTTCCTGACCAGCATCTGGCATGGCGTTAACCATTAACTCCCTTCTCCAAGGCACGCTGGGAACGCTGTTGTTTTTTAGGGCACTGTGAAATTGCTTTGTCCTTTCCTGCGACATTCCGGTGACGTTTCTTGCTGGGATCCTGCCTGGAGCTGAGCAGCCTTTCCTGGTTGCAGCCAAAGCAGTCAGCCTCTCAGCAGAGCTGTGGGCCACATGGCCTGAGTTGTCCCGCAGCAGGACTACGGGGTGTGTGCTACGCACAGAAGGTGCTTGGGGTGCGTAGCGGGTGCCTGCTGTGTGCTGTGGGTCCCTGTTTGCACTGCAGGCCCCTCTGCCCGTCAGGAAATGAATCAGCTTCAATCAAAGGCTTTCTGCTGGGGCACTGCAGTCTCCTTTCCCGGTGCTGTCTCCTCCCCACATCCTGCTCTTCACCTCTTGGCACTGTGAAATAGGAAACTCCGGAGTGTTTCCTCTGCGGGGAGTTCCAGCAGAAATGCTGGAGCCACATCCTGCTTCAAGGCAGACCGTGAGCCAGGGCACAGGTCTGAGAGCTGCAGTCACCTCCCCTTCAGCCCAGAGGTCCAACAGTACCTTGAGCTGCATCAGCAGAGGGGTGGCAGTGGCAGAGTGGGAATTGTCTGCTCTGCTCTGCCCTCGTGAGGCCCCATCTGTAGTATTGTGTTCAGTACTAGAGAGACGTGGAGGTGCCCAGTGACATAGATGGGGCCCTGGACAGTCTGATCTGGTAGGGGGCAACCAGCCCACGGCAGGGGTTGGAGCTGGGGGGGCTTTGAGGTCCCTTCTTACCCAGCCGTTCTGTGGTTCGATGATTTTGTGTGCTTACGTTAGCTCTTGTACATGCAGTGCGTGGCTGGGATCTGTCTCGAGCTCAGGGTGGCTCAGTGCTGATGCCCGCAGTCAGAGGGGACTTCTCATCCTCCCATCAGCCATCCTGGCCCACTCACATTGTCCCCAGCTCTCACTAACCCTGCCCTGCCGGCTCTGAGCTGGGAAGAGTTGCATTTACTGCGTCACAGCTTGCCCATGTGTTGAAATTGCTGCTCTTTATCCCTGGCAACAGGGAGTAGAAAGCGTGAGTGCCTGCAGCTGCTATCTCCTGGGTGCACGAGTGGGAGGCAACTGAGGGCACTGACAGCTTCTGAAGGAGGAGGGAGAAACTTGAAACTCCGCTGACGAGGGATGTGACTGCAGCTCAGGTAAAGCTGGATGCTGAGTGACGTGGACTGCAGGAGGGGTACTGGAAGTGATGGGCAGTGCTGGCTGGCAGCTGCTGTCCCTAATTGGCACTCAGAAACGTGTTTAAATAAGAAAAATATAAATATTTGCAGTTAATTTATACAGTGAGAATACGTGTATTCTGAGCTCTTCTATTCACTTCAAGCATTTTATTTCTTTCAGGTTGAGCTGCCTCTCTTCAAAGGAAGTACAACACACCGGGAACACGCGTTAAGCACTCAGAATCAGCCAAGCTCCCATCTCAGAGGAACAGAAAATAAACATGGCAGAATTTACAGGTTACAAGGAGACCTCCAGCCGACACCTGCGGTTCAAGTTGCAGAGTCTTAGCCGCCGCCTCGATGAACTGGAAGAAGCAACGAAAAATCTCCAGAAAGCAGAGGATGAGCTGCTGGAGCTCCAGGACAAAGTGATCCAGGCAGAAGGCAGCAATTCCAGCATGCTGGCTGACATCGAGGCCCTGCGGAAAAGAGTGCTAAAGATTGAAGGCAAGGATGAGGAAATTAAGAAGGCTGAAGAGCTTTGCAGGTTAATGAAAGAAAAACTCGAAGAAGAGGAGAGCCTCACCCGAGAGCTGAAGTCAGAAATTGAGCATCTGCAGAAGAGAATGGCAGAGCTGGAGAAACTGGAGGAGGCCTTTGGCAGGAGCAAAAACGACTGCACGCAGCTGTGTCTCAGCCTCAACGAAGAAAGGAATTTGACCAAAAAGATTTCTACAGAGTTAGAAATACTTCGAGTGAAAGTGAAGGAACTTGAAGCGTCTGAAGAGAGGATGGATAAAACCGAGCAGAGCTTGACAGGTGAGTTAGAAAAACTGAAGTCTTTAGCACTGAGCTTTATCAGTGAGAGAAAACATTTTAATGAAAGAGAAAAGCAGAATGAAAAAATAATCCAGGAGCTCACGCTGAAACTAGAGCAGAACAATAAATTAAACAGGGCCGATCAAACTAGAAATGCATCCAACTTGCTGGAAAGGTCATCAAACAGTCTCCTGGACAGAAATGATTTGAGAATTGAAGATGATTTGACTTCTGCATTGCCCTCTAAAGAAACCAGGCGGAAGGGAAGCGTAGATTACCTAAAGCACGTAGAAAACGAAACCAGGAATAAATCAGAAAACCAAAAGAATAAGAATCAGGAAGACAACAAAGTGAAAGATCTCACCCAAGAAATTGAGAGACTTAAAACTCAGATCAAACATTTTGAATCCTTAGAAGAAGAGCTGAAAAAAATGAGAGCCAAAAACAGTGACCTGCAAGACAGTTATTTGAGTGAACAGAATAAAAACAAACTTCTCACCGGTCAGTTAGAAGAAATAAAAATGCAAATAAAGAAACAGAAAGATCTGGAAAATGGAGAGGTTGAAAATGAAGATGCAAGCTTCTCTAGCAGGGGGAAACATGACAGAGCTAAATACAGAGTTGTTGCAGCAGATTTCACAGCTGCCAAGCACAAACCAAGGGAGGTTTCGCCCCAGCAGCGCCGGGAGAGAGTGAGAAACAGAGATTTCTCCTTCAGCAATGACAGCTCCGGCCATGGTGGTAAGCAGGCTCCCAGCCCGAGCCTAATGAGCAGGAAGGCAGGAAAGACAACGGGTGCAGCTGCCCTTGCAGATGTTGCTGCAACAGATATGAAAAGACTGGACGAGAAATGTTTGGTTTCCACTTTTTCATCTGGTCAGAAGGAAGCTTCCTTCACGCAGAACGAGGGGAAGAGATCCAAAGAGCAGCCCTCTGTTCTCAGTCGCTACCCCCCTGCTGCTCATGAGCAGAAATCGTGGAAAACACCTTCCAAACCCGTTAGTGAGCTGAGATCCAAGGCTGAAAAACCATCTCAGGCAACCCGCGGCAGCTGCCAGACCGGCGCAGACACACGGGATGAAAAGTCGAGCAGAGGGGAATCGGTGGCTTTGCTAGCTGAGAAGCTGAAGGCAAATCAGGGAGAGGTGAGCGATGCTGGGGGGGACACTCAGCAATCCAGGGGGCACTGCGCCTCTTCCAATGGCGTGGCCACCGCATACAGGTGCCACATCTCAGCAGCAGAGTCGGACTGTGTTGGCTCTAAGGCAGAAGTGGCGAATGCCTCGACTGCATCGCACCGCCAGCCCTTGGAGGGAAGGGCTAAAAGAGCCGGCATCCCCCAGGAAAAGGAACTCACAGATGTGTCACTTGAAAGCGTGAAAGCATCGCCGCTAACGAAGCGTTCGCATCGCTCAAGGAGCCAGGAGGACATTCTGCAGATTCTCAAAGAGGACGCAGAGCAGTCTGAGGCAGCAGGCCATGTAGGTGCTGGCTTAAAAGCAGACTCCAAAACCACCCAGAGTAGTCATGAAAAACTTAATTCAGATGAAGAAACGGGGAGAAGTAAAAAAGCAAACACTCAGTCGGATTTTGAGACAAGAAAGAAAGCCAATTCCAAGCAGTTCTCTAATTCCAGGGGAGTTTTTAGAGCATCTCTCTTTGAAAATGACAAAAGTACTGTACACGACGAGGACTCCTCTAAGTGTATGAAACCATCAGATGCCGACACTGGAGCACTGAAATCCAGAAGGTCGTTCAGCCCAAGAGAAGCTCTGAGATCCAAAGCCATCATTAAACCAGCCATTGTGGAGAAGGACATGAAGGCCATCATGGGAGGGGCTGTCACTGAGACAGAGTCAGAAAAGCAGAAGTCTGTTTTTAAAGCGGTCACAAATAAAATGACGAGCAGCATCACCATCTTCCCTTCTGAGCCAACAGTTCCAAGGCCCAGCACGGACACAGCAGGAAAGGAAAGGCATATTACCACCAGCAACATCAGGGTTGCTCCAAATGAACCCTCCCCGATAACGAACAGCCTCCCCCAACCTTTTGAGGTCGCAGTTAATAGAAGTGCCCTGAAATTATCTGAGACCGACAGAACTGGAGATGCGGTGCTGAGAAGTAGAACAGAAACGGTGGTCTCCAGGAGCAGCATTGTGATAAAGACTTCTGAGCCTCCCGAGAAGAGCGGTGAGCTCCCGTTGGACACAGCCAGCTCCAGGAGCCATGGCTTTTCAGATTCCATTTCATCCGAAACCAAACACGTCACTCTGAGAAGTTCGTGGAGAACAAGGCAAGGCTTACATTCCCTGGAGGACTCTCAAATAAAAATGGAGAAAAACACAGCTTCCAGCCCTACAAATGCATGCAGGTCTTCAGTGGACCTCTCCGAGATGGAAGGGAGCAGCACACAAACAAACTCCTTGGAGCAGAGCTCAGCGAGGAGCAGTGCCAGCACCAACTCCTGGAACACCCCTGAGATGGGCTCCCGAAGGACCAAAAGTAACTTAAGTGCATCTGAACTGCTGACACGCAGGAACTACACCAGTGATCCCACCACAGCTTCCCCCTGGCACCGCACCACGTTACCTGTAAGTGTCCCCATTACTCTCTGCCATACGATAATTAGATAATTACCTATTTGGTCTTGCTAAGATCAGAGGAGATAGGTCCAGCTGGTGTAGGATCTGCTGTGCTTTTCAGCGTGGCTTTGCATGGCACAGTCAGCTTGGAGTGGCGCTCCAGATGAGGAGATGAGGTGTGATAGGGGTGTCCCTCAGGTAGTGCCATTTGGGAAGGGCTGCACATGCAAAACCAGCGCCAGAACTGCTGGGCTCTGGTCTGGAAGTGCTGTCTGGACATCCGAGCAGATCAGGGCTGGCTGGTTGCACAGAGTTGCTCCTTCCTTGGTCTGTATCATCACACCATCTGAAAAGTGAGGGCCATGGGAGTGGATTTCTTCTTTTCCTGTTCCTTTGGGTGTTGCTAATGAGAGGGGTCACTCAGAGCAGGGCTGACCCTCACTGATGGTCTGTCTTGCTGCCAGAGTTGCAGACTCTGGCATATTTTAAACACGCTCACGCTGCCCTTCCAGTCCATTAAATCCCACTGCACCTCCCACTTCTGCTCCTTCCTTAAAGCTGATCTAAGCAGCTGCTGCCATTCCTGGTTACAAAGAGGAGCCATCTGATAGGGCTGGTGACAGTGGGGACAAATTCACAACCAGGTGACTGCAGCCCTGAGGAAGATGAGGTGGTGGCAGTGTGTGAAATCATTCTACTTCTTTGGCAACGATAAGCACAGAAGCATTTGTACCATTTGCTTTGCAGAGAGTCTGTTGCCTGGCATTGCAGTGTGCAGGTTGGCCTTCCTGATACTTTTGGTCACTAAGAATACATCAGGGAACAAAGACGTGGTGGTTGGTATTCATCAGCCTCAGTGAACAACCCAAATCTGCTGTATTGAAGGGAGCACTGGGGAATGGCATCACCCCCTGTGCTTGAGGCAGGTGATGGAGACACGTGTGTGCAGCCCGGTCTCTATCCCACCTGTAGGAGTGAGGCTCCAAGTGATATCTTCTCCCTGACCGTAGTTCCTTATGTGCCACAGGCACGTTGGACTTCTCTTCCATGAATCCAGGCAGGTCTCCTTTTCAGTAATGACAGCTCATGTACTTGGGAACGCAGAGAGCCAGCCCTAGGCCTTCTACTAGAAGTCTGGCTATCTGGCAAAACACAAACTTGCCTTGCAGCTCAAGTGATCCTCCCTTGCAGCAGTCCTGCTGCTCAGCCTCACTAAATTTCATTCTTTTTTTTTTATTGCTAACGAGCAGCTCTGAGCAAGGCTGCAGGACAGAAGCAGCAGATCTTTGGGGTCTGCCTGGGGTAAGTGCTGTAGGATCAGTGCTGGGGCAGAGGTGCAGGTGGAGGAGCAGCTCCCTCTGGTGCTTACAGCCCTTGGGAGAGGGCTGGGGAGATGCATCACCTCCTGCTGTTATTCTCTTGGGCTCCACATTTCAGATAATGAGGTCAGTTTTTCACCAGCCCGATCTGTACTGAAAATCTGCAGTGACTGCATTAGTGCAGACACAGATAGCAGGCACAGATCAGACAAGCAGCAGTGCAGGGTGAATGGTTTTGGTTTTTTCTTGAGGCTGTCTTGGAGTGACACAGAACTGAGGTGAGAAATCCAGCAAGAGGCTCTTCTTCACATTTGCCTTCTTATGAGGGTGGGGGTCTCTGGGAAAGTCTCCCTGAAAGTAGCCAGGGTTGTGCTCTTTTAGCTTTATCCATGATTAATCTATCTAACATTCTGACTTCAGCAGTCAGATGTGCCCTGATACTGCTTTGTTCTGTTGTTGAAGGTTGGTAATTTGAGGAAATCAGCATGCTTTGAGCCAACCCTGGGTTGTGGGGTGCTGGAAATCAGCATGCTGCGTGCCAACCCCAGGCTGCAGGGCACTGCTGCCCCCACCTGCACATAGCACTGCCCAGGTCTCAGCAGGGCAAGCTGATCTGTCAGTGATGTGAGTGCCCCTTGTGCTGTGCTTCACCCCAGCCCATTGCTGGCAGCTGGGAGAGGCATCTGTCTGCCTGCTCGTCCCCCTGAGCTCCTCACCTGTGAAAGCCTTTTTGGACAGCATGTCCAGCTGAGCAGCCCCATGGGACTGACGCTATTGGCTGCTCCAGGGGATGGAGCACCTCTGTGCTGAGCCAGTCCCCTCCAAAGGCAGCTGTTCTGTCAGACAGGAGGTGCCCACCTGCTGGGAAGCTGTCCAGGTTCACCAAGATGACTGACATCATTACAACAAAGGATGCCTCCCTTCCTTGCTGTTCCATGCACACAGGAGCAGGGCTGAGCTTTGTCCTCCATCCCTCACAGTGCAGTGCCCCCATGGCCTTTTATCCCCCATCAGTGCAGCTGTATTTCCCTGAGCAAAACGTGAGTTCAGCTCACGTCACAAGGAGCTGTGTAGCATTCTGATGGTGACGTGCCTTACAACATGCTGGAACCTGTGTGTGACAGAGCTATCAGACGAGGTTTTCCAGCCCAGTGATGGCAATAACAGATGCTGACATCTGCTGTTCCCAGGGAGCTTGTGGGGTCTCTGCACTCTGCAGCTCAAAGCGAAAGGCACAGCTGCCCCAAATAGCCCCAAGGCAGAAACTGTGGGCAGCTGGGTCCCATGGGGTCCCATGGGGGTCTTGGCAGGCAGTCAAGAAAAGATCAGCAAGTGTAAAACATAATATGGGTATTTATATATGCCTCTGCCAGGAAAAGAGCACAAAGCGCTGCCTCATCACATCCTCATTGCCAAGAAAACAGATTCAGGTTACCAGCCACCCCTCACCTGTGAGCTCAGACTCACAGTTATTGTTTTTAAGAGATTGCTTCAGTCACCAAACGAGGAGCTCCTGCTGCCCACATCCCTTCCTGAGTCTCCTAAGCCTGCAGTGCTACGGGCCCAGGGATTGAACACAGCCCCACGTGGCTGAGCAGAGGGTTCAGCACCCAGAACTTAAGGCTGTAAATTATGGGATGGATTTAACAAGCCTCTGTGAGGTAGTGTTTAGGTGAAGACATCCTCGAGCTGAGCTGGTGGCTTCGGTGCCCACCTGCCAAAGGGAACTGAAACACAACCTCATACTGCACGTCAGGGTTGGGGAACCCAGGGCCACA
This sequence comes from Chrysolophus pictus, assembly GCA_037305975.1. Taxonomy (NCBI): domain Eukaryota; kingdom Metazoa; phylum Chordata; class Aves; order Galliformes; family Phasianidae; genus Chrysolophus; species Chrysolophus pictus. Next base: position 4,121,226 of record CM074598.1, on the reverse strand, counting down.
GACATCGAGTTCCAATTCTCCTGTTTTTCTTCCTGCAGGATGAAAGCAAAGATTTTGTCTCCAGTTCCAGAAGAAAACAGTATGGCTCTTCCGAGTACCTCTCGCAGGCTGACACGGCAGGGAGAAGGGCAGTCCTCCCCCTGGAGCTGCAGGACCCCACATCCAGCCCCAATACCCCACCAGGGCTCCAGGCAGAAGATCAGGTACGTGAGATCTGAGGAGAAATGAGGGCTCAAAGGCACGAAGCCAAACTCTGACCCAACCTCCTGTAACGCAGCTCGGTTGTCCGCATCAGTGTGAACCTCTCTGGAGAGTAGAGCTTCCCAGAGATGGAGTAAATTAATTATTAATTTCCTACAATGGGAAAAAAGTAGTACCTTATTTTTCCATTCTAGATTCATTCAGCTAGCTTTGTTGCTAAGGACATCCTGTTGGGAATAAAAAGCTCTGCCCCTTGTTATTCCCAGCAGTGTGGTTTGCAATGGAGGGGTCATTGTGTCAGATAACCAGGGACTCCCTTTCACTGCACAGTCTGATATGACAGCAAATAAAAGCTTGGGTGCAGTCAGGTCAGCGTAGCACACTGTTATTTGTCAGCTGGTGCTCCTGCACTGCCTGCACTCAGTGCTGTGCCCTGCACACAGCCCATGGCAGATCGGCTCCATCTCATCAGTGCTGGCAGGAGTTGTTCGTTGCACTTCCCACATCTGTATCCCCAGCACAGCAACAGGTGCTGAGTGTGCCCACATAAAAAAAGGTGATGGTGAAAGCATGCGAGGGGCAGGGATGGGTCAGTTTGCCTTGGGTTTATTCCGTTGTAAATCCTGAGAGAGCTGATGCCTTCCAGACTGCTCCTGCCACTGTCCTCCCCCCACAGCCCCACCACGGGCCCATGGTCCCAATGGGGGTGGGACCTGAGGGTGATCACAGTACCTGTCCCCACAGTCCCCAGGTCCTGGCAGGCTGTGATGCTGTGGCTTCTCTTGCAGGGTGCTTCCCGTGTTGGCCGGCCGACGTCCCGGAGATGAGCTGTGCTCCCTTCCACCAAACCAACACTGCATCACAGAGCGAGAGACAGGACTGTACTGAGCTCACGGGTGTCACATCTGTTTGTAACCTCTCCAGAAGCTTCAGCCAGCCAGAAAACAGTTTTCTGACACCATTTGTGAGGTACAAGAGCTTTACCAGTGAATTTTTTCCCTCGTCGCTGAAGAGGCAGCTGCAGAGACTTTGCTCAGGGGACTCCCACTTCTCACCTCCGTACCTGCAATCCTCACCTTCTCCATAGGACACAGCTCTATGGAAACACTGACTTGTGTACCAGCCATGCTTTCAAACAGAACAAAGGTACTCCTCAGACCAGAGAGAACTTCTCACCGATCACCCGCATACAGATGAGATGCAGGAGGTGTCCCTGTGACTGCAGCTGGGATGGCCGTCCTACGCAGTGCTCAGCTCCTCCAGGAGCCCACGATCTCCACTGCACACCACACCTTCCTCAGGTCACACTCACCCCACACCTGCATTCCTGTCTGTAGGTGGGAGAAAAGCACTCTCTGGTTGTTTGACACACTAACAGGGCAGGAGGGCAGAACAGCTTCCTCCCCTTTTGCTGTCCCTGCGAGGAGCTGTGCGTGATCTGCTGACAGCAGCTGAGCTCTGATGCTCAGTGATCACTACACTAACCCCACGGCAGCGCACACAGCAGCAGATGTGCTCCTGGTTTGGCCCAGGGGGGGGTTTCACCCACAGCTTTATGGCTGTCATGCTGGCTCTGAGCTGCTGAGATCCAAGGGATGCAGAAAGGAGGGCTTTTCTTCTGGTTGGAGAAGCAGGATGTCCTTATTCCTTCCAAAAAGAGGGAAAACAGCAGGACTGGTCCCCAGGCTGAGCTCCAGGATGGCTGTGGAGCAGCCCCAAACTGCTCCCCCCCTCCTCAGGAGCCCCACCTGGGACCCACGTATGGTCAGGGGCTGCAGAGTTCAGTTCCCTTTTCAGTGCCACCGACCTCAGATGGCAGCAGTGCTGGGGTCACCCCACAGCTCCACACACCCATAAGGTGAGGGGGCTGCATGTCAAACCACAGCAGCTCTGTGCCCCCCTCCCTCCACCCCTGGGCTGTTCCTGGGGCTGTGCTGCACTACCACTGACCCCTCCCACAAGGTGCTTCAATGGCATTATTTTATTTTTTTAATTATTTTTTTTTAATAAAGATTGGCTGGAGGGGGAAAAAGATTATTTTTTGGGAAAAAAAAAAGTTTCCAGTTTCCTCTCAGCTGTTTTAGATGTTGTCCCAAATCTGTATTTTTTAGCATTGCAGTTTATTCTGTGTCCACGCATCAGGTTGCCTCATGAGGAAAAAAAGGCAACGCTTTTAAACAAGTCCTGCAGCAGCTCTAATCACCCTAAATTATATTAAATTATATCACATGCTCTCTCCTACTGCTCTGTGGGGTGGGAGGACTGTGTGCAGCTGCTGTCATGAGAAAACAGCCCCAAATCCAGCAACAGAACTGAAAGAAATGGAAATTCTGCGGTTCAGTGCAGATTGTGCTGCATTTCTCCTCCTCCCACTGCAACGCTGGTCCTGCAATGCTGAAAATTGGTGGTGTTCCACCATCTGAGAGCACCGTGGAGCAGGAAGGCAACACTGCATTGAAGAAAAGGAACAGCCTGAAGGGGAGGATGGCCGTGAGCAGCTGCTGTGCAGCTGTTCCCCATTGCCAACCCCACATTTTGCAGCACAGACCTCCAGCTCTGAGCTCTGTATTACAGAGGTGCCACCCAACCTCATTCTGCCACAGTTGAGTCCAAGAAGGAAAACCTCAAGTTTGAGAGAGGGGCTCTGCCCCATCATGGTGAGTGCAATAGGAGCTGATTGTATTACTATAGCGATGACTTCAGGAAACACAATGTGTTCTGACTCAAATTGCACACTTTTTTCTTTTTTTTTTTTTGGAACGGCTGTAAAATAGTGTATGTGTAAATATTGCCATCACTGAAGAAATATTTGTAATTTTAGCATATAAATATAACGGGCTTTTAGAGGACCTGAGGCCACGAGGGTCATTCCAAAGGTGTAAATGTATTTGCTGCGTCAGCGCTCCTTGGTCAGAGTAAAGGAGGCACTGCAGTGCCCCCACTGCACTCTGATGGAGCCCCATCCCCACACACAGCCAACAACTCTGCGAGAGAACAGAGGGGGTGCAGGGCTGCTCCCAGTGCTGTGGATGGAGCAACAACCACCCAGACATTGCAGTGCAGCCCTCAGCTCTGCCCCTCGCACAGCACGGGGGTCCCAGCCGTTCTTTGCTGCTGCAGCTGATGGAAAGGACCCGGGTGGGGGACGGTGCTGGGGGCTGCATGGAATGTATTTTTAAAGAGGAAAAAAAAATATATATATATATAATAATCTATTTTTTTGTATTTGCGGACATAGATTTGGGCTGGGGCGGCTTAGTTAGAGGGCAATAACGCAATAAATGTTTTCATAACCACAGAGCCAGGGGAGCAGCTCTGCCCCTGCTCACCTCTCCCCGTCCCAGTGCTCGCAGTCTGCATGCCACATGTAACCACACTTCTCTGCATGTCTCTCCTGACTCGAACGCTGTCAGCTCTACAGTATATAACCAATAAAACTCTTCTCTTTTTACGTGTCTGTGGTGTGGTACATACAGCCCCACGCAATGCCATCTCCTTCTGCAGTACCATCTGCAGCCAAACCAAATCCTTCCCTGTGTTTGTTACCGTTGCAGCACCCATCACCCACACTGCTCACCTGGGTCAGAGAGAGGTGGGTGATTTGCCAGGCATGGGCACAGCACCCACTGTGAGATGCGAGCACACAGTATGGAATAACAGGTACCTGCTGCACTGCTCTGCTCAGCCCTGAAGCTTCGCTGCTCCATCATTTTCAGTCAGTCACATCTCCTTGGTTTGGTGGCTTTATGTTGTCTTCCTTCTGCCTGCAAACAAATGATGGAATGCAACGTGCAGTGCATTGCAATCCTAACCCTGTGCAATGCAGTATGACCCTAACCCTCTCATTATCCCAGCTGCAAACCGTTGGCCTTAGCCAACCTGGTGAGAAGGCTGCTCGTGTAGTGCTGCTCCCAGCCATAATCCCACACTGCTGTGTTCCTGGTTCTCCTCCCAGGGTCCCTGAGGAGCCACTCTCATGGATCTGAGCACTGCCTGGAGGTTGGAGTTTGGCACTGCAACCAAAGCAGCGCTGTTCTGAGCATAGGAAGCTGGCAGCTCCCTTTTTCTGTTGTTGCCAACAGATCTGCTGACATATCACTACCACCACCCCCATCCAGTCCATCCTGACATTCCATTCCTCCCCAAGCCAAACTCCCCCCCCCCCCCCAGAACCATGGGATGAGTTCTGGGCTCACTTCTCATAGCACAGGGCATGCTGCCCGTTATATTCCTCCTGAGAGTCCCCCTGTCCATTTCACAGTGGACATCTCTCAATACTGTTAGCAAAATGCTTTTTACTCCAGGCCATCCAGACCTCCTTGCCCTCTGGCACAAGCACAGTGCACAATACAGGTGTCCCAGCTTTCAACTCGAAGCAGCTCCAGTCATTCTGCAGAGCTGCAATCGAGTGATGGGAACAAAGCAGCAAACATGCGTGCACCCCCATGGCTTCTCATTCTCCTTTGGTAACATCCATCTGTGGGAAGAGTAACTACTGGAATCAGCACCACCCTTAAGAAGAATTTGCAAATGTACAAATAAATCGAATTGCAGTTAAATCACCTCCCTTTATGGGGCACTTTGTGATTTGAAGCTGCCAGATAAAAGCGAGCACCTCGGTGAACATGGTGCCCTCTGCTGAGCTCTTCAGATGTATGGCAGAGACCTGGAAAGGTTCAGAGTGAAAGAAGAAACCAGAACACCCCAGAAGGTTCTTTCTTTTTCCTATGTTTATAATCCAGACAAATGCTGAGGCAACAAAATGGAGAAGCCATGCCTTGTGATCACTTCTCACTACAGGCAGGACCATGGCAAGCATCCTCAGTTCCATGATGAACACAAAGACCTGAGCTAACAGCTGTTTATTGCAAAATAGATGCTAGCACCTGTCACAAGCTCAGACATCCAGAGGACCAAAGAGCACGTATCTTCCTGCTCGTCTGCCCATCCAAAGAGCACAACCAAGGGAGCACATGCATTCACTCAGCACCCAGAGCTCAGCTGTGGGTTTCTGTGGTCCTTCACCCTACAGAACACCCTGAGCTGGAAGGATCCATGGGGATCACCGAGTCCAAGCCCTGATCCCACACCTCAGAGTTAAGCAGTGCACCTAAGGGCGCTGCCCACACTGAACACCAACAGTGTATCTTCAGCACAGAAGGTTCAACTAGAAAGACCCCCCTCCCAAAAATAACAACCCAAAAAACACAGCACCAATCAGTTTTATTCTCAGAAATACAGTTCACGTACCCATAGAGCGAGAAGTGGGGAGTCCCTGAGAACAGATGGGGAGCAATGCAAACAGAGGGTGCAGCCAATCTCCATGGCATTCATTTGGGACAGAGCCTGGCTGCCTTCGATCCCAATCTGTGCTAACAGATCAGGCGACGTACAGGGAAGTCAGGGCAGCAGCTGGAAGGAGACCACGCCATGAGGAAGGATGCTGAGAGGGAGAAGATCTGGTGATTCACTCAACTGCAATACTTTCTGCTCCTCAGCAGGTCGTAGGTGGTGGGAAAATGGCAGGAGCACTTCAACAGGAACAGCCACTACAGGTGGTACCAAAGGTGCACCAAACAGACCCTGGCAAAAAGAGCAGAGCAGAAAGCTCCTGAATTGGAATGGGAGCCACCACCAGAGGGAGGTGGCAGTCAGTCCCTGGAGGACAGAAGCTGCAAGTAAAGAGCTGCTAAGTGCTGGGAGTCACACTCAGGAACACAAGTGCTGCAAGGAGCAGGGAGCTCCTGCTCCTGGATGAGGGATGGAAGTTTCACTGCACAGCCTGGCAGAGCTGAACCTCAGCATGAGGTCAGCCCACACTGGGCCACCTGATCCAGGTCTGCAAAACAGCTGGCCATAGGATAACAGTGTTCTCCCCTGTGCTTCCTTCAGCCAAGCAACCCCCTAGGACACAACCAAAAAACAAAGGGAGCAGTCTGGGACCTTCACCTTCACCCAACCATTGCTCTACTTTAGGTGCAATCAGTGCTACTGACCACAGGCAGCTGGGCCATGCAGGGAGCACATCTGTGTCTGTGCTGATCCCCAAACACTTCTAAAAGCCTGAACAACATCGAGCTGTTCACTTCTAAAGCAAAGGCAATATGTGGAAGGAAGTCTGTTCACATGTGAATGTCTCAGACAAATTGCTGTACATTTAAGGGGATTTGGTCCACTGAATAATTTAAGTCTCTATCAGAATGATCATAAATAGGAGAACACCGACTCTGAAAATAACATTAGGTATCTGATGTGGCTTGATATTTGGAGAATACAGCTTGGTTTTGCTGAGGACTATTTTAGTTTCCAGTGAACCACAAGAGCTTGTCTGAGTTTTTGACACTGCTGAAGTGGGCAAACAGTCCTCATGGCCACAGCACTACCAACAATCCTATGGACACAGAGACCCACAGAAGCTCAAAGCCACATTACAGAGCACAGCACCTGATCCTCAGATCCACTTCCCACCTTCCATCACAACAGCCAAGAAAACAGATCAGCTACTGATGGTTTTTAGAGGCTTGTTACACTGTCATCATGGAACACCATTTCTCTCAGTAGTATTCATCACCATGAGGGCGGTGAGATGCTGGAGCAGGTTGCTCAGTGAGGCTGTGAATGCCCCTTCCCTGGGAGAGCTGAAGGCCAGACTGGATGGGGCTGTGAGCAACATGGGCTGGAGGGAGGCATCCCTGCCTATAGCAGAGAGTTGGAACTAGATGATCTTAAAGGTCCCTTCCAACCCAAACCATTCTAGGATTCTATTCCAGGTAGGCTTTTACCTAAACAGAAGGGGGGAAGCTTTAAGTCTCAAATAAGCCTATGCCCTCTGAAACTTCCCTTGGACACTGCTCCTTTGTGCCCTGCTGGACTTCCAGGCCCTAACCAAGCAGCACCAAGTCCTCTCACCTCCTGAAAGGGAAAGCAAGGATGACCAGCTCTGATTTATCCCATTGTCCCCCCATTCTCAGTGCCCATCAGAAGCTCTGCCTATGAAGATAACAGACACAGTGAGAAGGAAAAACAATCTCCAGCTTTAAGACTGAGGCACAAGAGAACAGTAGAAGCAACGATACCAAGACTGAAAGACTGCAGACAAAACCAACACAGCTATAAATAAATGGGGGCTGCAGTTGTGTTTGTCTGTGGATCATCTTCAGGAATAAGGTGAGCAGTGAAACTGCAGAGGGAAGAGCAGGAAATGGGTGGGTACCAATCCACCAGTGGAACAGAAGGTGGGACAGATCACACACGTACACACAGAGCATCCGAGAGAACAAAGATTTAAAAAAGGGGAAATAGAAAAGTGTGAAAAATCACAGAGAGATGTAAGTAAGCTCTATGAAGACAGATGAGAAAAGTTCAGAGAAGAAAAACACAGTGCTAACTAGAGATAGGGGAGAGAAGGCCCTAAATGATTAAATAAGAGCACTCTGCACAATGAAAAGAATGTTTTGTGCACTGAGTGAGAAAGAAGGAAAACAAAGAAAAGCAGCCAAGTCAAAGTCACTTTAAGGATAACCTGGCAGCTGCAACACTGTCTCCTCAACCCAGCAGAAAGGAAAGTGTTTCCCTTTGGGCTTTGAAAGGGGTAAAAACCCACCAGGCACAGCCCACCTGCAGCACACACCAATGGTGAGATGAAGTCCTTCACAAGCTTACTATCTGGGCAACTCTGCTTCTATATAAACAAATACAAGTGATTTTTCCTAGCTTTTAACTTCGGAATATCCAGTTTGGGTCATTTCTTCTGTTGAAAATATTTACCACTGCAGCATGCTTGGCATACTTTGGAGGGGTGCAATGCGCCGTTACTGGTAGGGAAACGGTTGCACCAAATCCTCAAATACTGGGGAGGAATAGAATTGGTCAAAAATATTATTCTTCAAAACAAAATTAAGCAAAAAGTGTTTCCACAAATTCTACACTAAGCTACAGTTCGTAGAAGCCAACTTCTAAAGGGCCTTTTCTGCAATTACTGGATTGTAAATACATGAATAGGTAGAATAAAACCCTCTAAAACTCCAACTATAAAGCTTGACATCCAGAAAGCACCCACAGAGTCAAAATAAACCTCCTTGCCCAATTTGGTAGTAAAGAATTCTGTATATGCTGACACTTGAAACAGCTTTTTGAGGTTTTTGTCAAGGGTTGCCAAGCCAACTGGCTTTTGTAAGGCCATTCTAACACAGCAACTTATGGCCAAGTCCCTTCAGCAGATACTCTGAACAAACTACATGAATGTCTTCATCCCAGGCTGTTCACCCAGCAGCAGCTCTGTGGCTTTGTTAGTCCTCTTCTGATCCCTCTTCATTCCCTTAGATGCTGGTAGCTTGTTGTGTGGGGACCCCAGGTGTAGGCTGGCGGGGCAAAGTATACATGGCCCCAAGAAATTGGTCTGCAATGCGCCCTGCTTCTCTCAGTCCACTCAGTAAAGCACCATGCACAGTGGCAGGATAGTTGCGAATTGTGTGTTCTCCTGCAAAAAACAGGCGAGGAATGGGCTGCAAAGAGGAACAGAGAACAGTTATGACTTCTGCACAGATTCAGTTCCACGTTTGTCAAAAATAAAGTGACAAAATACTTTCCTGTTACTTATCATTGTAACAAAGCAAATACATTGGCAATAGAACTCTACTTCAAAAGCAGTACTTGGAGAAGCTGATAGATTTGCCTCCTAGGCTGTATGCTGAAAAAGCATTTTGATGTTGTAGATACAAGTCTATGGCCAAATTTACATACATGTCAAGAACAAATGACCACGTCTGACACTAGAACATGAACTCTAGGACAATACATGCAAAAGAAAGCTTCAGCAATTCATGTATATTGGAGCAGTTTGATCTCACGAAAAGTAGGACAACAATTTTGTCTTATATATTCCACAGAGAATCATTTTATCAATAGCTATGTTTATTAGAGACTTGTACCACCATAAAAACCATCTCAATAAAGCCAAAGCCCTACTGCCCTTCTGCTTTTGCTTTCAAGACTTCATCTTCTCAAAGAACCAGAGATGTCTTAGGTCTTCACTGTGCTGGCTCCCAGTCTGGGAGAGAATTTTTGCTTTCTCTCCCTCTGGACTTCACTGTTACAGAAACAAACCCATCATATTTTGACACATTTCTATGAAGAACTGAGAAATACCTCACCTGTGGAGCACCTGGAATGGCTGGCCCTGGAGTAATTGGTTGAGCCATCAAGTCATAGTCATTTCCAGAAGATCCAGCTGCTACATAGGAGTATGAGCCCCGGGCCCACGGATCAGCACGCCAACGGGAGACCACAGTCTCTTTGGGCTGAGAAAAGAGAAGCTTCAGTTGCTGACACAGTTCATGTTCTATAGTTAGTACAAAATACAAAAGATGCAAAGTGAAGGATAAAAGTGAGGGAGAGAGAAAGAGAGAGAGAGGGAGAGAGATGGGGGCTGTTCATCCTTAAGGCTGAAGGCTCTGGGGAGATCTCATAGTGGGCCTCAATACTGAAGGGGAACCTACAGGAAAGTTGGTGCAGGTTACATCTATTTTAGGGAAATGAAAACCCAGCCAGAAAGAGAAAAGACAACACTAACAATAAAAAGCACAGCAAGGAGGAGGATGGATTACATTCCAGAGAAGTGCTGTTGTATTGGTTTAACTTTTCTACTTCTCCACTTTGATAGATGTACTTGCACAGCAAGTTCTGCATTCTGTATAGTTCATCAGATAGTACAGATGAGAGCGTGGTGTATCCAGACTGCTGAATGGCATCCAGCAAATCTCAACACTATTAAGTGCTTACAACATGTAAGCTGCCAAACTATAAACATGTTAAATAAATGTGCACTTAAGAGAACTCAGCACAACTGAGAACTGCTTCTTCCTTTGGATGATTGACCATCATACAGAAAACAGCAGAAGGCTGAGGATGATAAAGCCACTTTCAATAACAGCTCTACAGTTACCCTGCAATAAGGAAAACAAAATGGAACCTACTCCTTACATGAAATACCCCTCATGCCTTCCAGCATTTGGTCTGTCAACTGGTACATTAAAGTTACCATCTACTTTTTATACTGTTGCAGGATACAGGCATCTCAGTGGAGGACCTATCTGTACTAACCTGTGGCACAGCACTGCTGCCAAATATGCCTTTGAGGATGGCGAGACATCGTCCAACAATGACATCATCACTGATATTTTCCATGATTCCTGCTGCTTCTCCTGCTACCAAGGCCAACAAGATGGGTGCTAAACAGGGAGGAAGAGGGTGGGAGAGAGAAAAATAAGTGAATTATTGAAATCCTAACGCTCCAACCAGACAAGTCTGACTATTATCTGCAGTTAAATCACAAGGCTAAAAAACCACCAAATTCAACAGGTAATAATATTTCTCAATCATCCCCTATCACACTGAATTAACAGGATGAAAACAGATGAATATACACTATGGTAATACTTGGGAAAACTGATGTATTGAAAACCAACACATCAGGAGGGACAGCATGTAGAAGAGGGGAAAGGATTTATTTGGGAGAAGACACTGACATTCACACTAGCATTTAACAGTCATCTGTGCTACATATTCCAAATAACTCAAAATCTTCCAAACAATCTGACAGAAAAAAGAAAATCTATGGTAAAATTTCACTAAGATCAGCACAATAGCTCACTTGTACAAATTCTTTTCATTTCCAATGGACTCAGAGATTGAAACAAACTGAGCCAAAAGGAGGAGTGGAACACCATCCAGAAAAAGAGCAATTTGAGAAGAATTCAGATAATAATGCATGTGTTTTGATGCTTCTAGGATTTTTGTTTCTGGATTGACAATTTTCCCCCTCATTTGTTCTCTAAGCTAAAGAAGTCTCTCACAAAATGCTATCACTACAGAAATACAACACACAACAGAAATAAATGACTGCAGCATCACAAAGTCAGTCAGTACTACTTTATTCCACCATCCTGCTATCATTTTAACTCTCATCTACATATCCACAAAAAAGTGCAATTGACTTTTCCCCTTTCAGCCATCTGACCCAATGGGAAGCAATATAATTTCACAGATGGAGCCTCAAACTCAGCACTGGTGAACCCATACTCTTCCATGTTCTGTCCTAATTTATTGCAACTCTCTGCTTCTATATGCCTTCCTACAAATACTTCTTATCATAATCATGAGTGAAAAATAATAGCATCTGAAGGAGTGCTCTTTTCTGGATCTGAATCTATACAAACAAGAAATTGGCAGAAGTTGACATGCAGCACAAATACCTTTGTACAGGTTCCAAAACAAGAAAAGTTCCCCTCTGCTTGCAGTAGTGCTACCAACGTGACCAAACAAATTGACACTTGGATCCCAGAAGACACGATCAAAACATAACACAACCTGGAAGCAAAGAATCAATAAAATCAGGGGGGGGGAAATAAAAATCAAAATAAAGACAATTATATTAATTGACTTCCATCACTGAAAAAGTGCAGGAAGGAAAACCTGGAGATATATACATGCAAGCATATATCTTTACTGTGTTTCATAGGTTAATACCCATCCTATCACATTATTTGTTTGCTGCTTACCAAACTATGCTAAATGTACTATGTCAATCTACTCCTGAAATGTAACTAGTTAAAAATCATACAGGATACAAAGAAGAAGCCTTTACAATTCTTCAGATAATTTTCAACACCAAAGCCTAGCAAAGGAGGAACAGAAGAAACATTCTCCTTCCATCCACCACAAACATTTCAGATTCCATCCATCACAACCCTCACCCCACTGCAGTTCCTTCCAGCTAGGACTGACCTTGTTAAGGTTGCCAAATCCCATACGTTGCACTGCTGAAGTTTTCCACTCAGGGAGAGGTGGCACAAACTGTACTGCTGGAGGCTGCTGCTTCAGGACTCCCAAGGGAAGGGTACACAGCACAGCATCACATTTATAAATGAAAGTCTGACTGGTAGATCGAGTGTTTACAGCAATCACTTCACAGCCTGGAAAAGGAAGTGAGAAACTGTCATTTAATAGGTGAGGCAAGAGGCCTTATAAAGGCCCCAGCATTGGGTTAACAAAAATTTAGAAGACTATCATAAAAGCACAGCCATAGCAGAAACTATTTAGGCTACAGAGAAAACTTCATCAAGCTTAGCCTAACTTCTAGGCAAGCAAACATAACTGGCCACACAGTGCAAATACCAAAGTGTGGAACTGATAGAGAATCCAGGAAGGACCAGACTGGGATAAGCCTAAAGGTTCACGATATTTAAATACATGCATAACTACACAGCCAGTAGGGATGTGCTTCTCACTGAGTCACCCCAAGATCAACGCGTTGAAGAACAGTATTCCTTCCATGTGGATCTTACACCCAGAGTTCTAACAGCATAGCCTGTGCTATCTTCAGCAAAGTCCTCCTACTCCAAAAACTTCAGTTACAACAGAGTGAAGAGACTGGAGAATGAATGTGAACGAATGCAGTTGGTAATTGAAGCTGAAAATGGTGGAGTTAAGCCAGCCACAGAAAGAAGAAAAATCCATTAAAGATTTACGAATCTGTTAAAGCTTCCTACATAACTTATCATAATAAGAAACGTGGCTTTTTCTAACCTAAAACTTAAGATAGGAACACTCCATGAGATCCATCTGCTTCCAGAAGAGCTGAGCTGTAATTTGATTGTTCTTCCTCAGAGCACTTGTTATCATGAGGTGGTTTCACGTACCTGAAGCTGTATAGCGAACCTGCCGAACTGCTGTGTTCAACTTAATATCCAACCCCTCTGCCAAGGCCACAGGCACGCAGGAATACCCATTCCTCACCGTCAGGTGGCTGCCCGTGAACTCAAAGTCATCGTCCTAAAAATGAAGACACAGGAAAGTCTATGTTTATAACAGTGACATCACTTCATTGAGAATAATCAGCAACTCTGTAGAGTGGCACAATGTTTTCAACAAATATTTTCAAAGAATGAGTCTAATAGATTTTAAAATCTATGATATTAACCAAGTAATAACTATAAAAAGTTTTAGGAGACAGTATTATTACAGGTTGTTTCAACATTCAGAGAAAGCTTCCTGGAATTTCATCAGGGAATGACAGCATCTAAGAGATCAGCATTTGCATTAAAGCAGATAGCACTGTTAACACATTGAGACAGTTAACACACATTGGAATGAAATGGATTTTGAAGTACACTGCAAAACAAATACATTAATTAATTAGCTACCTGGTCCCAGTGCTTCAGTGAAAGGGTAGAGAGAGGTGTAGCATTAGCAAATTCCAGGTTTGCAAAATGCCAGTCAAGTATTTGCCTATCCCTTGAAGACAGATAAACATCACTGGAAGAGAATATAACACAAAAGATATTTAGCTTGTTGGAGCAGGACATTGTAAACACGTTGCTTTGGAAAATGTATTCCATCAGTTCTTCCTCAGTGGGAGAAAAAGAACCAACAAAACACACAAAGCAAATGCCAAAACCAAACTCAGCCAAGTCACATTTGCAAAGAGGAGCTCACATATAATGTTCTAAAGAAACTAGAACCTTCCCTTCAGAAATACAGTGTTACATGAATAATGCTCTGCTTTCCTCGTTACTCATCTTTATCACTCTTATCCTTACCTTGGTGGATTGGCTTCAAGTTCCTGCAGCTTCTCTTCCAGCTTTCCCTGCGTTTCTGCCAATTCATCGTACTCCTAAAAGCAATAAAAGCTCATGTTAAGCTCAGCTCATGTTCAAAAGGACAGAGATGTTGCATGGCATCCTGCTGGATCTGGCTCCAAGAGAAATAACAGCAAGACTTGTGGGTTTCTGTGAAACCTAAATCCAGTTCTTAATTTTTCCAACATTTAATTCAGCATACTGTACTCTTCTGCTGTTTCTTACACAGAAGCCAATGCCACACTGCAGGAAAAGAGCTGCTAAATGCTCTCTGATACGATCTAACATAGATAGCTAAATCTAAACCTTCAACATGTTAATTAATACTCTCCACCTTAACTGAGGTATTAAATACAGCCTTATCATCAACTTATCAACCCAGAGTTACAATCTTTCACATTCTGAGAGAGTGTTAGAACTGAGTGAGAGTTGTGGAAACATTTAGATGAGATTATTTTACTTGGCAGGGGAAGTTTTCAGAGATCACTGAATTGAGTGTTGCATGTATGCCATCCGTTACCTTGCAAAGTGCAGTCAGATCTCTGTGTTTACTCTTTACAAGGAACTCTGCTGTAATATCCCGAGGTGGCTTCACTTCTGATGCTTCCTTATACTGCTGATGGAGCTCTTTAATCTTCTCTTTCAAATTTACCATCTTTTTAAGATGAAGTAGGAAAAAGAAAGAAATGGAGGTTGATAGATTTCATGAGTTACTGTCTAAAATGGATATTCACCTCCAACTATACCACTGCCCCAAAGAGATTTCCAGACATTATTTACATTCAATTCTACATCCACAAAATCACAATAAATATCACCAACTCTAGAAGAACATGGCTTAACCACAACATCAGTGATTTCTGACTAAACACCTTGCTAATGAAAAAATAAGAATCAGCTGTCCTCAGCCATGTTTTCATTTGAGAAACTGTGGAGATCTAAAGGTTCCACCTACCACAACTAAGTGAGACTCCAGAGACAGCCTGGAACACTGCTCCTACACTACAAATCATAGATTTGATTATCCTTTCCTCCAAACTCAACATTCAAAGGGTTTTCACAGTTACACGGCCACTGCTGTTCCCTCTAACAACTCCAACAAAAGCTATGGCATAACACTGGTTAATCATGTGTTCTCTCTTTCTTTTCCTAGATTCATGTTTTACCTCTTCTACCTATTCCCCCTGCACTTCTATTCGTACATGGGGACAAAGTTCTCTTACAGAAAAGAGAAAGAAAACCTACTGAACTTGTATGGTAGCTTTCAAATTCCTTTAAAAGAATCTTCTACTGCACTACTGCTAATGTTTTTTGATATTAAAAAATCAGGCACTTTCCCTAATTATTTCTGAAGTTGTTTTTGAAGGTTAGAAAAGCAGCATGAATTAAACTAGCTCTTTAGGCCTCATTTGTCATAGCAGTGATACCTGGCAAGACTTAGAACAGCTGGCTTTTTTAAGAACAGTATTAATAGCAACTGTTTCATGCTGTTGTTTGGGTTTTCTTTGGAGAAACTGTGGTAACTTCCTGTTCTAAACATCATCATTGGACAAAATCTGACCTTGTTAAGAAGATCTTTCAATTCCTCCTGTGTTTTCACAATTTTTTTCCAGTGTTCAATCTGCTCATCCTTCACGTGTTTCTCCTGCAATCTGGAAGAGGTAACAAGAGTCAGCTTAGTATGAAATCCTAGCAGTATTGAAAAAGCTCATTATTATAATCTAGATGTAATGCATAAAAGCATACATGATATTTTAAGACAACACTCATGATTTTCCTTGTTGCTGCATACAAGTTTCTGTAAATGAAGAACACCTGACCAGCTGAAATACAAGCCTGACATTATCTAGCTGCTGATAATCACCATGATCCCATTCAACATTATTAAAAGGTCTACTACAAGTGCCATTACCTTTCCAGTAGAATAAGTGGACAGTAAGTACACCCCCCTGCACATCAAGTTAATTATCCATTATCAGTTACTGTAGCAGTCCTTCAGGCAGCATTCAAGAAAAGACTTGAAACTTGAAAGTTTGCTACTTTAGATGTCTTTGGCATATTCTGCTTCAATAAATAGGAAATACAAGAAGCACAAACAAGAAGCTAAACCATCCATTGAGTGTGCAATGCTTACCCTAGGAGCATCATAACCTATTTTTTAGTCCTCCATAAAATACAAAATTTTATGATGAAGAGTGAAGCCACTTACTGTATGACAACCTCCAGAGCCTGACCTAGGGAGACAGGCTTATTATTGAGAACATTAAAATCCAGCTGATGACTGAGGTAAGAAGTGGCTTCCAACAGACGATTGAATTCTTGCTCCACCATTTCATCTTTCTCTTTTGGAACCTACAAACCAAAACAACAAACTTTGTTCTTAATATTCTATTCACAAATAAAAGAAAATCTAGGTCACCATAGCTCAGAGCTTCAGAAATACAATACTGGAGTGGCAGAGAGAAAATTTTAGAAGACTACCTTTCCCAGTGCAGTCTGAACTCATGACACCTCATAACTAACATTCAAAATGCTACCATTCCTCCAATCAATGCTAGTCAGAACTTGGCATGCTTCCACAGAACACATCTCAGTGAAAAGCAAATAAAGGACTTGCTATTATTGAGCGAAACAGACCTTCCAGAGGCACAGGGGAGCAAGATTCCACTGAACAGTTAGATTCCATAACACTTGTTCTGAATGAGGAGCTGTAAGATAACTCTCCTGAACTCTGAAATACCAAGAGGCTGCTGATAATCACCATGATCCCATTCAACATCTTCATTAGTGACAGGGTAGAGCATGCCCTCAGTAATTTCACAGATAATACAAAGCTGAGAAGAGTGGCTGATATGCTATTATGGTCCTGCTGCCATTCACAGGACTCTGACAGGCTGACAGGGAACCTCAGGACATTCAGCAAGGAGAAGCTGAAGTCCCACACCTGGGGAGGACCAACTCCAGGTATTAGGGCATGCTATGAGCCAACCAGCTGGGAAGCAGCTTTGCAGAAAAGGACCCAAGAATCCTGGCAAACAGCAAGGTGAACATGAGTTAGCAATACAATGCAACACATTTAAAGTTATGTAACCTGGGATGCATTGACAAAACATTGCCAGTAGGTCAAAGGAAGTGATCCTTCCCTCTACTGAGCACTGGTAAGGCCTCACTGAGAGATACCATGTTCAGCTCTGGATCTCCCTGAACAAGGGAGCTGCTGGAGAGCAAGCAATGAAAGGCCAAGATGAGTGAGGGACTGGAGCATCTCTCCCGTGAAGAATGGCTGAGGAAGCCAGGACAGTTCAGTCTGGAGAAAAGGCTCAGGAGAGAATTCTGTTGATAATAATAAATACCTGAAGGAAGGGTGCAAAGAGGACAGAGCAGAGTTCTTGTCAATGGCAGCCAGTGCCAGGACAAGAGGCAACGGGCACAAAGTGCAACATGAGAGCTTCTGTTGAGCATCAGGAAACACTTCTGTGCCGTGCAGGTGAGTGAGTAATGGAACACATCGTCCAGAGAAGGTGTGGAGTCTCCTCCTTGGAGACATAAAAGCTGTCTGGACACTCCTGGGCAAGCAGCTTTGGGTGTCCCTGGGACAGGAGGGGCTGGGCCAGATGGCCTGGAGAGGTCCCATCCAAGCTTAACCATGCTGTGACTGTGCAAAGGGAAAGACTCAGCACAGCAGGCAATTCTTTCAAGGAGGGAGTGAGATGTCAACTGTCTGAGGAAAAAAATCAGTTACTTTGGGAGGAACAAACAGGAGCTTAGCTTCCATACAAGATCTGAAGTCTCAAATAAAAATCTGTATGGAAGAAACAGGTTTTAGAAGAATGACTACAGATAAGCCTGAAGTAGGCAGGCATGTTCATTACTCCCTCCCTCTCTTCCTGGATGCTGCCTTGTGCTAGATCAGTAGGTTGATAACAAATACACTGGAGATACTATTCATTTTTAAAAGATTTATGGAACCAGCATCGGACTTACAGCTTGTCCGTTTGCTTCATACAGTGGGCATTTCTGTTTGATCTTAGCCAACTCCATGTTCACTTGTTTGCTGACCACAGCCATGGGATTTCCTCCTGGAAAACATTTTTTGGAGTTAGAGTACTTCTGAGATGTCTCTAAAATAGCTTTTACTGTGAAATCCTTATTTAATTGCAGATAGACAAAAAAAAAAAAAAGGTTCCATAGCTACACATTAACTTCAGGAGCTTCTGAAGATTATGAAAATCCACTCCCACAAAATGGTAACTACTGAAGAGGCCAAACCAGAACATCTCGTTCTTAATAATCAAACACACACAATTACTTTGGCCAGGATAGGGAACAGTGTAAAGCCTCCTATTTTTAATATGGTGACCTGCAACTTTCTCTCCCCCAATTCCTTCTTATTTCATAATACTCACCAAGTCCTGTTACCACCATTGCTCCCAAATCAGCTACGTAGTTCCCTTTACGAAAGGTAGCAACTCTTCCTCCCACTCGGTCCTTTTGAAAGCACAACAGATTACAGCTCTGGTAACATTCAGCATCACATCTTACTTAAAAGTCATCACAAACTTGACATAACATAGGTTCAGCATTCTCACAGGCAAAAGTTCAGTGAACAGAATGCAGATTCCTTTTTGTAAAGAAGTTCTGCAAATTAATTTTGGCAAATAATTTGCCTAAATTAAAGGATAAAATATTAAAATTGCATTAATTAAAAAGAAGCCCACGTAGATTTGGAAAAATTTAGCTGCACCTACAGTAGGACTTACTGTGACTGTAAGAAAAATCCTTCATTGCTAACAGGCAGATTACATTATGTTTTACATTATATATTGCCTCCTACTACTTTCTACCACAACAACTCCAATACTGGAAACAATGTGAGTGTGCTTAAGAGAAATAATTTTAGTGTTAGAAGAGGCCATCGGACAATTTTTCATTTATTCTCCTCAGCAGACACAGCTATAAACCCAGAATATAACCACAAATCAGCAGCCCACATTGGAAATGGGGAAAAAAGGCTTTGATTCTTGATATGTTAACTTAAGAGTGACGATTCTCTTCCTGCCATATTAAACATAGGAGAGGGAAAAACAAACAAAGAAACCAAAAGAAAACCATAATTAAAAAATCCCTTTTCCTATTCCCAGTGCAGCTAGCAGGATGCCACCCAAGAGAAAGGTCAGTGAACATGGTGCAAATATCCCATGCTACTAATTCATATAGAACTGTGTATTTCAGTTTTTCAACACCCAACCAGAAATTCAGAAGTGTGTAAACACTACTAATAACCTCACTGCAGAAAGTGACTGGACACAAAGAAGCCACACCTGAGTCACTAAAGTCATAATGCAAGAAACCACCAGGCAGCATTAAACAGCCCCACAGCACCTCTCAGGACAGGCAGCACAAAGGAAGGTCTGAAGCATTACTTCAATAAAGAAAACCTCACACGCACTCTGTGCTAAAAGAGTGTCAGAAGCACATCTACATACAGCTTAATTTGTTTCATATAAGATTAGCATCAAGCTGTTTCCAAGTGTTTAAGTCAGATGGAAAAATGATTTTTAATTTCAAATTAAGGAGATTCTACTTACAACTGCTTAAAAAAGAAATGTGTTTGTTATTGAAGGAATGTTCAGCTCATTCATGCACCAGGACAATTGTAGAATCACAGAATGGCCTGGGTTGCAAAGGCCCACAATGCTCATCCAGTTCCAACCCCCTGCTATATGCATGGTCACCAACCAGCAGCCCAGGCTGCCCAGAGCCACATCCAGCCTGGCCTTGAATGCCTGCAGGGATGAGGCATCCACAACCTCATTGGCAACCTGTTCCAGTGCATCACCACCCTCCGTGAAATCGAGCTCTATATAGCCTTACAATATGATGCCTTAAGCACATGGTAATCTACAAGGAAAGATTAATGCAGAATACAGAAGAGCAAAAAAAAAAAAAAATCTTGCCTCACTACACACTGCAATTCCAGACAACGATTCTGACCTATGGACAAGCTCTTGAGATGCAGACTTGCATTCTACTTTCCAGTGTATTAGTTCTTAATCACTAAATACCTATTTTTAATCACCAAATGAAGATTCCAGGCATTACTGGTGGTGAGCACCTCATTGTGCACACCTCCCTGACAAAGCATTCATCCATTCCCGATGAGAGCAGATATTGCTCCCAGTGAGACAAGATCAGAACTCCAACACACCCCAGCTGGCTGCCAAGTGCACCCACCTCTGGGCACACTGCAGAGATGCTTCCAGTCACTGAGCCAAGTGCACCAATGCCTTTCTGCTTATGATTCAGTATCAAAGTAAAACAGCACAAAAATTCATACCCTGGCTTCCAGAACTGTGACATCCATCCCAAAACTCTGCAACTGGCGAGCTGCTGCCAACCCAGACACACCAGAACCAATGATGATCACCTTCCCAGTCTTCTTGGCTAAACAAAGGAAAAAAAAAAAAAAAAAGTTATAGGATGTGGAAGTGAACCACAACATGAGCAGTTGTGTCTCAGATACCAGGAATGAAAAACAGCTTCCTTCTCATCACCAGTTCAGACAACACAAACTTCTTACAATTAACCACAGAGAGAAAACTGATGTATGCATGTAATAAGGTAACAGCAAAACAAAACAAATATATTCTTAATGAGAATGAAGATTTGGCCAACAGTTTACCTATGAAGGAAGGAAAAGAATTCCTCTAGAGGGAAATTGCTTGAAGAATCTGATTCTTATTAATTACAGTGAGACAATGTATCACAGTTTGATTTTCTCCAGACCCAAACGAATAAAACCTGGAAAGCTTTGGAGCTGGATCAGTACTCACTTTCACTCATCCCTTATAATACAGGAACACTTACTCATGGTTAAGACTTGAGAAGTTTCTGATGATTAAAGTCAGTTATCACTGGATCAATAAAACTTCATACAACTACTGTTATGTTAGATGTGAGGTACAGTTGACATAAAATCCCTTTTAATGAGGGTACATTTCCTCTGTGATCATCTCCCATCAGTCATTAATTAGGAACCTGTCAACTGCCACTACGCTTTCTGCAAGTTTCATTCTGCAACCACTGCTTTACAAAGCTTTTGCCCTGTTAAGAGTGCTTAACTTGATGCATCAATGGCTTTCCAGCCTTACTACTGTCAAAGTACCAGAATCCTAAAAATAATAAAGGTGCTCCAAGATTTGCCCTAATAAATTGTAGAATAATAAACAGAAAAAAAGAAACCCTGCATCCAGAAACAGCTTT
This sequence comes from Chrysolophus pictus, assembly GCA_037305975.1. NCBI lineage: Eukaryota > Metazoa > Chordata > Aves > Galliformes > Phasianidae > Chrysolophus > Chrysolophus pictus. The sequence continues at coordinate 4,100,125 of CM074598.1, read as the reverse complement.
CAAGTTCCTTACTTGGAAGAGGCTTCACTCTCTTGTAGATACCAAAGTTGATCAGCCCATGCCGCTCCAAATAGCTGTGCACCCTGTGAACGAGCACCGTATCACCTGCAAAATTGTCATGACTAAGTTATTCTGTATGTTCAGCAGCACAGAACTAACAGCATTCACTGCTGCTCTACTGAGAAATACACCTTCCTGAAGTACATATCTGGAAACCACAAACTGTTTTCCATGCTGTACAGCAGTTACAAATGTTGCCTGAGAAGTAGTACAGAATAAAAGCCTTCTATTTATCTCTTCCATTTATGTGGCATAGGACACCACCTCAACTGAAATTTAGCAAGCAGTAACTCCTTGCTCTTGTATTGCCTTCTTTTGTTATGGCCACTGACTCATACAACTTCTGAAAGTTCATGAATGAGAAACTCTCAGACCTTCAAATCCCCATGAAGTTGTAGCAAACCTTAAAAACTGCAGGTGAATTCACTTGCAAGAAACTTCTTTACCAACTCATCTACTTACCAACTTATCTATCTATAGCAGAATTCACATTTCTTTACTAAGGGAACAAACTCTTTATCAACTCATAACATGAGCATGCTGCAATATGCTGCTTTGTACCTGAATGTTCATCAAGCATTCACTCCACACTAACAGAAGGACTTATCTGAAGTCCTCCCTTGATTTGGAAAAGCTTTTTCCCAAAACTGAGAAACAGCAACACTACATAAAATATGGTTTTGGCAGGAAAAGACTTGACTTACTATTGTAAGGTGCTTCTAATTGCTGGATAGTTGCCTCAAACGTCAGCTGAATCTTTGGGTTATCCAACCAGAGCTGCAGCTGTTAAACAGTAAGACACATTATTAAGCAATACAAAGGAGGTGTTTTCCATGTGTTTGTAACACATAGGAGAGTAAATGCTGTAACAGTCACTCTCTGCAGTGCTGCATCCATTACAAGAAACTTCACCTTCTAGAATTCTTTAATGAACAATACAATCCATTTTACTCTCCTATACCATTTAAAGCACATGTCAGTGCATCAAATTAGTGACCTCCTAATCACACATAAAAGAAAACATACATGGAAAGATTGCTTATATACAGCTTGCATGGCAAATACAACGTGCCATATTTTAACTAGGCATACATCTGAGCCCGCATCTGACTTTGCTGCATCAAATTTTACATGGTCTTTGTAAAGGCAATAGAAGTAATTGCTATTTAATGAAGTCTATTAATCACCTAACCCATCTTTACTATGACCATACCCACGGAATATGCTGACCATGTACACACAGGGAGTAGAACAGAATGGGTGAAAGAGACCTAAAGATAATGGAGTCCAATTGTTTGAGCTGCAGGGCTGACCAAAAGTAAAAGCCTGCAATTAAAAGGCATTATCCACATTTAGAAGAGTCACACTCCAAAAACAAAGCTGAGTTAATGTATAACATTTTGCTGTGCAATGTGTAGCTCACACAGCATATCCACACCATTTTACATTCCAAAACCAGTGATTTCCTTGTGTATTTCTTTGGGGTTTTCCCTACAATTACACAACTGAAATGTCTCAGCTCCTCACTGATAACATACAATGGATATCACACAAGCATGACAAAGAGGAAAGAATTTCCATATAATCCAGGAGGCCAACTGAGGCAAATTCACCTTCAGCATATTCTGCTTATTTCCAAGTAATTTTAACATCCTTTTTGATCATGGAACAAACCACTTCATAGTGCTACATGTCATTTCTATACCATTCAATTCTAAGATTTCATTCTCAGCTGGAAGAATTCAAAGCCAATAATCTGTTTTTCCATGTCAATCTCTATGTACGTATACACACAATTACTTTACTTATCCACATTAGTTTACTGTTACTTCAAATGAATTTCAACTGCATTACTCCTAAGAGCCTTAAGCATGTTTTTCAAGCTGCTCCTAGTTTTACTATCAAAAATAACTTACTATGTGCAAATGGAATCTCCTTAAAAGTTCTGATTTTTAGGCACTTTAGAAAGGCCACTTTCTTATGGAGCCCTTCAGAGAAATCAGACAGATCTTAGAGATGACTTCCCTTGTAAAAGCTACTGTTAGTGTTTCCAAATTCATTCAATTCTTGCTTTCATTGGGAATAACAGACTCACTAATCTAACTCAATATTTTCAGCATCCTTGGTGCTGTGCCAGCTCTAAGCATGAGGATGCACAACTGGATTTCTACTGTCACCCACCTGATCTGCTGTTCTACAACCTCTGCTATCCCAGCCAGGGAAGATCCACTCAAACCCTCTTTAAAAAGGAAATTCTGCCTAGGGAGTTCCCTAAGCACTTCTGCTGCTCCCTTTGGCCTTTCATTATCTGCCCATGTTAAAAACATAACCCTGAAAAACACAATACTACCATTCAAGTTTTGTTCAGGTTTAAATCCCAAATGAATGAATTCCCCAATGAATTATTAAAATCTTACCCCTTCCTTTAGCATTTTTAAGTTGCATGGAAGTTCTGAATTGGGCAGAGATGTTACAAACATTCTGAAGCAAACTTAATTTTTCAATGGAGCAATTTCTTTTATGAAATCGAGCCAGAATAAGTATTCTGAGAATAAACCACGCATGTCTATATGCAGCAGCTGAACATTAAGTAAAAAGCAACACAAGCTGAGATTTTTTGTCTTATTCTATAGGACAATATATCATGTTTTCAAGTGTTGTAAGGAAACACCACCATCACAAAAGCAAAGATCTACTACTAATGACATGGCACAGTGACCACCAAAACTGGTTGCAAGATACTCTGGTACAAAAGTGGCCTACATCTTTGTGATCAATACTGTTACAATACACTTACGGTGCGGTTCCTGATGTACAGAAACACCTTCTGAGTCTGCTGTGGCCCACTGATTATATCAGGGAAGCAGGCAGCTTCTTGAGATGTCATACGGTCATGTGGAAGTCTACTCTGGAAAGCTGCACCCTCCACACCTACAATAAAAAAACAAATTGTCTACAAGCACTGCAATGGAACTGCTACAGGAATGTTTTCGGCCCTGCACTTCCTAGTGAACACCTGGAGCAGCCACGAGGTGACACAGTGGCTAATCTCAGGACAGGCTTACTCTTTTGCTTACTCTTTTTCTTTATTTCTGGAAGGCATGCAGCTTTCCAAGTCAACAGTTCTTTGAATTACAGGCATCATCTGGGGCTAACAAAAAAGCTGCACTACTGCAAAAAGCAATTTGAGCAATAAAGAGGGCAGAACACAAATCCAGCAGAACATCTGTAGGTCACAACTGCTTCAGGTGCTGCCCTCCATCCGAGCAGCTCCCACTTTGTCAGAGTATGAGAAACACTTTGGAGCCATTCCAAACCAAAAGGCCCATGCCATATGAGCACAGTGGCCCCTCTCACCTGCTTTCCAAGGGTGACATTTGCACTGAGCTTCTCCTCCTCAAGGTAGAGGACTCTGCCTTAGCTTCTTCTTTTCCATTTTTACATACCCATAATATGCACTGCAATGAAATGCAATCCTACTTACAGCACTCCGACACCACTTCCCTAGCTCATGTACAGCAGATTTGGGTCTCTTCCTTAGAAAGGCTCCGTGTGTAAAAGAGCAATGTTAAACAGGAGATATTGGGAAGACTTTGTTCATAAAGGCACCCAGATACCTACAGGGAACTTCTTGTGCAGCTATGTGCCCCACATGCCTCAACCTCATTAGGACATTATTATATAAAGCAGCAAACCAAGGCACAGCTGTGGGAAATGCTACAGCACAAAGGGAGTGCAGAGAGGGAACCCTGCAGGCATGGCAAGGAGAACAAAACACTGAGATGTCAAATATGAGCACCATGAACCTCAGATGTCCTAGGAGCTGGCTTGAGAATAAGACAGAAATGAGGTTTCAAAAGATACAAAGCAATACACCCCAAGGGGGGAAGAACATGGGTGATGCAGCAAGGTTAAGACTATGTGCTGAAAGTGGAATTGGTCAAAATTGTAATGAGTATCAAAAAATGTATAAGCTTGCAGCATGTGTTCCACTAACAAAGATGCTTCTTTTTGAGCCTGAAGTCCACATGCACGTGGTGCTGTCCTGGGGGAAAGCAGGAATTTTCTTTGTTCTGATGCAGCCATGCACAGCTTTCAAGCACTTCTTACAAGAAAAAAATTAAGGAAGAGAATGGTTGTGGAAAAAAAAAATAAATCCATTCATAAGCAAAGATTAGAAGATCTATCTGTGTGATGGGCAACAGGAAGAAAACTCTCTGATCACTTACAAGAAATTGCAAGAGGAATTAAAACCAGAGTCTATAGAGCTCTGCAAGGAAATAAAGTGGAATTAATACTAGGAAACACTGAGACACCAATAATGCTTCTGGACAGCAATGGTCTGCCATTGGGAAGAAACACAGCAGAGCTAGCTTCATCTCCTCCAGTAACACACAGCTCTGGGCCCCTCAGCTGTCTGTCACTCCAACCCTGTACCAAACACACTACAAATGGACATCCACAAATGCACATGTGCTGAACCCCGTGCTCCCTACCATGACACAAACTGAAGTCACAGCTCCGACAGCACCGTGCAGGATGGCACAGCTCCATGCTGAGCACTGGCAGAGGCTCAGCAGCACAATAGCACAGATTGGCCACAGACTGAAAACCACCCAGCTCAAAAGATACATAGCAATACACCCCAAGGGGGGAAGAACACGGGTAACGCGAGCCTCTATGAGCTCGTGCTGAAGTGAGTGGGCATTCCCAGGGTACTTTTTAGGAAACACTGCCTGCCATGCAGTGACAGCCAGCAGAGAACTCCAATGTACAGGTTTTACAAGCAATATGGCAGGTTTTTTTAGAAGCTTTGTGTTTGTAACTGAAACACCAGAGAAACTCCTGCTCAAGACAGCCTCAGGAAGAGCTCCAAGGTGGTTCCTCTGCTGTCTGTATTTATTAAGGCCACACCTCTTACAATCCAAACTTTAAAACCACTCCAGATGAGCACTGCTATATTTTATACTACCAAAAAACAAAAACAAAAAAAAAAAAGCCACAAGATTTGACATCACAATTTAGAAACAGCCAAGGTACTACTGATGAAGTAATACGTTTGCTTGGGGTTTTTTGTTTGTTTGGGTTTTTTTAGTCAACCATCAGATCTTAAAAAAATGAAATGTCCTCAAGTTTCCCTTGGCAGTGACACAGCTCAAAGGCAAATCACCCTGCTGTATTATTTTGCATGGTAAAGGAAAGAGAAGCTCAGAACTGCACATTGCTCTCTCTGGGGCACGCCACTTCTCACAGAATACAGAAACGTCTCTTCCTGGACTGCTGTCTCCTCTTCACACACATTCACACGCACACACCACTTCCTGACATTCCATACCAGCAACCAACGTCCCCAAGTTTTAATTATCTTATCCCCACAGAAGGGATGCTGAGGGCTGCTGCTCATTTAAAGACTTACTCACACATCTGCAGATGAATGACACTCCAAGGGGAAGTCACTTGGTTAAGGGATCAGCCCACTGCTACAGCACACCCTCAAGCATGTATGTAGTGCAAATCATGAAGAACTTCCCAACACTCAATGCCTGCCTCAGTAAGCAATGCATCCTCCAGTCCACAGTCTACAACATTCAGAAATTCTGCACGAGTGGTGTAAAGCAAAACCCAGCTACACTTCTTTATATAGAAACAGCAAGGATGCACGCTCAGACAAAGATCCTGAATTTGTATTTGCTTCAAAGAGCAACGTGAAGGTCCAGAATAAGGGTCTGGAGCTTTTGACTCCATGGCTTACAACCCTAATCCTCACACCTCATGTGAGGGTGAAAGCTGCAGAGTCAGAGGAAGATTTTCAGTAGCACTCAAAGGACTTAAAGTGAAGACACCAATTCTGTGAATCAAACAGCAAATGCATGCTGCTTGCGTCAGTGCTTGAACCAGATTTGAGTGTGACCAGCCACCAAGTCCACTGAAAAGCAGACTCCTGATGTCCACAACAGATGGATCTCCTGGGCTAACCACTGGGACACATCTCAAACTCAACCCCTTAAAAAAAAAAAATAAGAGACAAAAAAGACACACTGTGTTTCTTCAGCAAATGAGATAAAGGTCTACTTGTGCTGAAGCCTAGGGTTCCCATGCCATTTTAACTGGGAAAAACTGGCTATATAAGAATGATCTTTTTGCATTTTTGGAATCCTCTGAACATGGAGAGGAAAGGAGGGATGAGAGATCGGCCTGAGACATTTCAACATAGGTTAGTGTCCTTTTCTGGAGGTGGTACAGACCTCAAGTGCTTTTTGAAAATACCCTTCACTTTCTTTTTTAAAAAACAGGTGGGTACACAACTCCTGCACCTCGCTACGTTTGGGACACCCACACCCATGCGCACTTGCAAGCATCGCTCCCTAGCTTGGCGGCTCTTGCTCCTAAGTGGCAAGCATCAAACGCCACCCTCACCTGATGCTTGGCCGTCTCCATACCCTCCAGAATTGTCGTCTTGAAGTCCTCCTGCTTGCCCTGTGGAAGGAAAGAGGAGAACTCAGGGACCTTACTCCATAAGTTAAACCATACTGGACATAAAGGCCCGGCAGTTGGCGTTGTAGGTATTAAATGTCACCAACTAACTAAACCCATTTTCTGAGAATCCCATCTCCTGGAACCTAGGTCCAGGGGCACCAAACTCTGTGGTCTTCTAAGATGTTATCTGTGTTACTGGATCCTTTGCATCAGACTTGTCAGGGAAATAAAGAAGCACACAGTATGTAGCATTTCTAGTAGCTAAATACTTATGACCAACTTCATTAATGGCTAGGATTTGAATAATAAGATTACACTTCTTACTGCCAAGATCTGGTAGATGGATAGCATCAGAACCTTAAGAATTTGATAATCTTGCCCTTGAGACTCCTGAGCCTCCTCAGCCTCCTCATATAGACAGGGATAGCCTGAACCATTCTTGAACCTCTTAGTTTGAACCTATAGTTCAAACCGCTAATTTGAACCTCTTTTTTTAGAGAGAGCCTCCTTTTTTGTGCTGTAAGCCTTTCCTTGAAGGTTGATGAAAGGAACTTTACATGAAAGCTTCAGAACAATTATCTTGGCTTCAGAGCCCCTGATAACCAACAGTGCTCTAACAAACTAACCAACCTCTGAAGCCAAGCACATGCCAGTACTGCTGAACCACAGTTTGCCAACATCACCAATATCCAGCACTCAAAGATAGCGACCTGTCAATGGATCCAGAGCTGGAAACATGAGGAAAGTAGAAGCACTCATCTGAAAGACTGGAAGAAGTTTCAAAATTACATTAGGACTACATAGAATAGGACTACAACCCAATTGGGAACAGAGTATTTCTAAAACAGAGATGAGTACAGCTGCAATGTCTACAGGAACTAAGCCAGTATCAGTTACCTTCCTACAAGCTGCTAACCTTCAGAGGAGAAGCCAGCTCCAAGCCCAACTCATAAGCAATCTTCAAATATTGGTCTAAAATCATCACCTCTGGAGAACAGGAAAACACAGCAGGACTGCTGAGCGCTGCTGGGCTATGAACACCTGTATGAATGCTGCTTCAAGGCAAGTGCTTCAGCACTCAGCAAGCCAGGTGCTCTCTGGAGCCCAAACAAACCTCCACTGACTCAAATAGAATGGGCACTTCCTACAGTTTAAGAATTTCATTGGAGTTAATGAACCAAATGTTTTCATATTTTGATAATTCAGATGAATACCTGCAATGCCATAACACTGGACATCTACAAATAAAACTAAAATAGTTACAATAATTAAAAGTCTCAACATAACTCAGAAATTCCTCACTCACTGAGTGTCTCAATTTCAATACTGGACTCCAAATCTTAATAAGCTTTAAAAAGACTGCCTGCCATATTGCTCAATATGGCTCTGACACAAGAAGGACATTTTCATGCAGTTACAGCAGTGGAGAAAAAGTACTTTCATATCATCAGCCCACTAACAGGAAAGTTCAGAGACAAACAGGAGAGACTGAGACAAACATTTGTGTTCTGACTGAAGTCCCAGTTTGGGATTTTCTTGACAAACACATCTGCAGTAGCAGGAAAGAATTCCTGACTTCACTTGCATCAGAAGTACTTTATTTTGCAGGGAGCATATTCCAACATTACAGGACCAGCTTCCACGCTAAGAAGAGAATATAACAAGTTAAACATCAACATTTGGAATATATCATAAGCCATAAATTTGCACTGAAAGTTACACTTGTGCCTTCAGTGGGTGAAGGAATTAGAAAAATGCTGACATCAGCCTGCAGCACCCACTATCCCTGAGTTAGCATGGACGCTGAATAGAGGGGATGAAACTACTGTTGGTTTCATTACAAAAAAAGACAGTATTTATCATTTATTTATCATTTTTAATGTTAGGTCACTAAATGTATTACTTGTTTTGATACAATTCTAAGCACTATGCAGAGTCTACATAGAGCAACACTGAAACAAGGTACACGAGGGCTCATATTCTCCCTCCTTCCCAGTCAGATCCCAGGTGCTAAGGAACAAAGCAGAAAGCAAACTGCTGATCCATCCAGCAAACTACTGCACTTGAACACAAACTGTGCAGGAGCAAAGTGCTGAGCTGGGTAAGGCAACAGCAGAACAGAGTGGGAGCTGAACAGGAATATGGTTTGCAAAGAAGCCTACTTCAAAAACTCATCCGATGCTTTAAAATAATGAATAGCAGCAAAGGATGGCCAAAAATGAATACTGAGTTGAATGAGGAAACCAGATAATTTGGATGAAAAGGCAGAGAGAGCACTGCTAAGTCTGACTATTCATTTTACAGAAATCAGGACTGCACTGAATTGCACCATTTTTGGAAAGTAGCAGCCAGGCATGAGAACACTGCCAAGTGAGAATGCAACAGAGCTTATAAGGCAGGAGCACATAAAGGAGATTCAGGAAGGTATCAAGATGAAAATCTGATTTGGTGAAGGCCAACAAAAATGACCCTTACAGGGGAAAAACAAAAGCAGCAAGCTCCTGAATGCCAAAAGGGAGAGTAGCAAACAGGAACTCAAACGTCATCCAGCACTGAAAGTTAATTGGGGAATTCTGTACTGTCAAACTATTTCTTCAAATAAAGAGAAGCAGACATTTTAAGAGAATTATCTTCTGTTAATGATGAAATACTGCTGTAACATTCAGCAACTACTGCAGATCTGTACACCCACAACACCTCAAGTTCCCCGCAGCTGAACACATTAATGGAACCCAGCCCAAATTAGAGTAATATTTCACTGTGACCTGAAGTGCCACATTTCATTTCCTTTTAACATCACCTTTCTATCATTCCAGAGCAATGAAATGCCTCCTGTTACTTTTACATTCTGTAAGACTGTACAGTTTAGGCTTTTCTATGCAAAAAGCAATCATCTCAAACACTGCACACATGAAGGAAGCCGAGGTCTGCACTGCCAACAAACACACAGTAACATGAAAGCTAACTTCCATATCTTCCCTAATTTTCATCATGTAATCCTGTGCTACCATTGATATCCTATGTTGTATTTCTGATCAAAATACTGTATTTTTGCTTCAAAGAAGGGAAAAAGAGAACAGCTCAGCCATGAGCACTACTCCTACATGAGAACATACAGTGGACTCCACCCCTTTTCCTATCAGTGGTGTTTGAATAACAAGTTTCAGAAAACTTCAACAGCCAATATAGACAAGTTGATGCTCTGGTGTCTGTGCTTCAGCAAATGAAGACAAGGACAAAAAGAGCCACTGATGTGCACACCTTCTGACCCTTTAAAAACATAGCAAGCCCAATTAGGAAGTGACAGCAGGAACGCTCTGCCTCCTTCCACCTGCTGACCCTACACCACACTATCATGCACCCCAGCAGGATTTCTGGGAAGAATATCATGTCCTGAGCAGATACAGCCTGCTGGAAAACTGCTTTTAGCTGAGTGACTGAACACAGAGTGAGTGCTGGTGCACAGAACCAGCTGCCTCTGCTTCTCCATTTCCTCCTTTGATTCTGTCTTAAACCGAACTCAACAATTGCTACTCTAGGCAGAAAATGGCACATGAGGAGTACATGGAAATTGTTTTAATATAGTATCTCAAGAATTAAACCCAAAGTCTCAGCTAAATTAAATAGTAAATCTCTATCTGCTCAGTTGCACCTATTGTAAATCCATTTTTTTTGATAGATCAGCTACAATGAGCATGGGGAGCTTTTTTCACCTTTGCAAATATTTCAGTCATGCACATGAGTTGCAGCATTCCTGCATCTGGAGAGAGATTGCAGGGGCAATTTCTAACAGCTAAAACGCAATGCTGGCCTTTAATGCATTTCCTGACACGGTGAGTATCTCGAAACTGACATTTCTGCATGCACAGATCTGTCTGCCAAAAAGTATATGAAGAGCAGCAAAGAAGGTGGCTAACAGTTATTCATGCCAGTGACTGACATCCCTAGGTTTCAGTTATTGTCTAAAATCACCAAACACAATGAGCTATGAACTCTCCAAAATGTGATTTTGTGGATACTGCAGTGATACACCAACATGAGATGAAGCAGTGGCAGCTGTAAATTCAATGTAAAGAATGGAAAGGGTACTGTTAACCCCGTGATTCTCAGTAGCTGCTCCATGAAGAATGACCTTCCCAACACAAAGCAACACTCCACCTGGTAGAGGAGGGCACTGAAGTTCCAACAAACAGCATCCAGACAGAAATTAAGATCGGATTCATTGCTGAAAGCCATGAGAATCTCTGTGAATTAAGTGGGCTCTCCTGCACAGCAACCCCCCAATACACCTCACCTCTTCTCTCTCAAGTAAGAACGGTGGTACACAAACAGGTACAGCAGCAAAAGGGAGAGAGCTGCTGCTCCAGTCCATATGCTTCCAAAGATGAGTCAGTAAGGACTACAAGGTTCTGGGATGAGAGGTTTAGCTTAGTTTAGAATACAATGGATGCACATCTCCACCAGGCTACTCCTACACGTTCTTACCCTCCTTTTCAGCAATCAAACAAGTGCAGAACAATCATTCAAAACCAGACGGGTTCTGTGATGCTGCACCTGGCCACCACTTATCTCTGGCAATAAAAGACTTGAACAGTGCTACAGGATAACACCTCTCCTCACTCACCAGATGGCTCTTCTGGCTCACTTTCATTCTCTTCTTCTGCAGGAGCAGGTGGAGGTGGAGGTGGCAGCTTCTTCTCTTTCTCAGCTTTAGCGTTTCTCTCTTCTTCGGAGTAATACTCATCTTCTGAGAGATTTGCAAGGCTCTCATCCATCTCTCTATACTCTACCTGCAGAAAGAACAACAACTATCAACACACCGAAGCTGTCAAAGTCTCAATACTAAAATAAACACTGCAAGCAACACAACCACTTCCAGGCTCGCAGAACAGGCCTGAGCTACCTCAGCCAGAGTTATATCTCAGGCATCACATCATACAGGTCTTCAACAGCTCCACAAGTTCCACGTTTTCATCTGCACAACATAACCTGTCTTCGACACCCTTAAGTAGGAGCTTTCCCCTAATATTCAGCCCAATTTCTGTGTTTCTGTTAGGTCAGCATCATCATTTGACCTCTGCAATTTACTTCCCTGTCTTCGGTTCCTTGTTAAACTCAGGGATGACAAACTGCAAGAGCCCAACCCACAGCTCAGATTCATCTGCCCAGTTCTACACTCCCTGCTGGATTCAGGCACCTCTCCATTCAGACTTCACAATGCACAAACTTAGAAGGATTAGAAGTGACTGTGGCACCATTCACACCTAGAAACACTATGGTCCCTTGAGATAACTTACAGAGCTAGAAGTAGTGGCAAGGATAAAATATAATGCAAAACAAAATAACCCAGAATAACCAATAAGAAATATTCCAGTCCCACCTTGCCCCATTCCAAACACGAGGAACAAGGCAGATACAACCCCCACATCTCTTTAGCTGCTCTTCAGCACAAAGAAATCTTACCAGCTTCAGAAAAAAGCATGGCCTAACTGAAAGGAACACAGAATCTCAGGAGAAATAAAAGCATTTTTTCCGAAGCAGGAAAGTTCTGTAAACTGCTATTAAATTTCCTTGCCTATTGCTACTTGATTTCTACTGAAATAAAATCAAGTGCTTCTCAAAACAGGCTGTCAATAGAAAATGAAGAAGAAAGCAGCTGGTGTCCCCCAGCACCCTGCAGGTCAGCCCCTAGCACGTGACAACAGAAATAACTGCATTTCTGACCACAGAATGAGACACATTTCACTTTTACCATCAGAGCTGTGTCATTAAGGAGAGGCATTAATGGCCACAACTCAAAGCAACACAAGGAGCCCTGCACACAGACAAGCAAATGTTCAGCAGAACACCAACCTGCACAGTTATTCACTCACTTTCAACTCTTCACACCCAATTCTGTCCAGCACTATTGGTTTTTACGCAGTTGAGTGAATGCAGCACTGCTAGATCTGTTGTGAGCTCCCATCCTAAGGTAACTCACAGCAATCCCACAGCATCACAGGTGTCTGAAACCAACAGAAAGCAGTTCTGCCCCAAAGCCCTCTGGCCTCTCCTCCTCCTTCAGCTCCTGCAGCACTCAGAGTGCAGCCAAACCCAACAAAAAACATGCACAACAAAATCCAAGGTGTATTTATTAATCAACCTGGATAACCTCCATTGATTTCACAGCACACAGTGACTCAAGGCAGGGCCACCTGGTGTTAGTGGGAAGCAGTTCTGGGAACACCATGTTATATCTTTAGGGAATGGATACTGCCAACACGGAGAAGCATCACCAAAATACACCCCAAACAGTGCAGTAATTCCTACCTGCTAACACAGCAAGTAAAACGCTCTGCAGCTGCATCAGAGTGACTCTATTTGACAGTTCTTATATACAAAAGGTTGGTGCTGCTTTCAGGGAACAGCCATGCAGGACACTACACCACTGCCACCACACAGCTCGGGGTCTCCAGAGGTCATGTCAGCTTCCATCTTAAATCTCCCCAGCATTACACACACCTGACATCTCCACAATCTTCCACAATGAGGTTTCCAAGTACAAGTGACTTAAAAAGAATACGTTCATTTGTGCTCAGAAGGAAATGAGAGTTACTGAGTGCAGGTTGTAGTTATCGGCAGCTGCTGGAGGCTCTTACATCTCACAGCTTAATATCGCTGTCATTAAGGTTGGAAAAGCCCTGTAAGATCATCCAGTCCAACCCACCCCCACCATGCCCACTGACTGCATCCCTCAGTGCCACAACTCCGTGGTTCTGGAACACCTCCAGGGATGGTGATCCCACCACCTCCATGGGCAGCTGTGCCAGTGCATCACTGCTGTTTCAAAGAAGAAATTGTTTCTAATACCCAACCTGACCATCCCATGGTGCAACTTGAGGCCATCACCTCTCATCCCATCACTGTTACCAAAAGCAGAGGCTGATCCCCGCTTGCCACAACCTTCTTTCAGGCAGTTATAGAGAGCGATGTGGTTCCCCCAGAGCTCCTCTTCTCCAGACTGAACCATCCCATTCCCTCAGCTGCTCCCCAGCACTGTGCTTCAGACCCCTCACAGCTCTGTTCCCTTCCCTGCACACACTCCAGACCCTCCATATCTTTCTCACAGTGAGGGGCTCAAGGCTGAGCACAGCACTGAAGTGCATCTCCAGCAGCACCAGCACAGAGGGATGGTCACCTTCTGCTGCCTGCATTGTTGCTGACACAGCCAGGATGCCATAGGGCTCCTCGGCCCCCTGGGCACCCTGCTGGCTCACGTTTAGCCGAGTGTCACCAACACCCCCAGCCGCACCCCCACAGCACCGATCACCCCCCCACGCTCACACCGCAAATCAGGACACGCGCAGCACCGCCCCGCACACGAAACGAACCCCCAGAGGCCGCCCCCCCCCCCAGAGATGCCCCGGCAGCCCGACGGCCGCAGCACGGCCCCGCTCGTCAGCATCCTCCCCCCCCCTCCCCTCGCTCAGTGGGCCGGGCCCGAAGCCCGCCCCGCCCCCCGGCCCGCCCCTACCTTGGCCCGCTTGCGGCGGCTGGTCCGGCGGCCCTCGGGGGTCTCTGCGATGCCGGTGGTTTCGCCGCCGGACGCGGGGGCGGCGGGCGGCTCGGACGCACCTCCCGGAGGCGAGGCCCGGGGCGGCTCCTTCTTACGAGGAGTGCGCTCCGCGGCCCCGCCGCTCTCAGCGGAGGAACCCAGCGCTCCTACGGCCGCGGACGGAGGCACCGGAGCCTCGGGCCCGCCCTCACCGCCCGCCGCCTCCGCGGCCTTCTTTCCCCCGGCCAGCATCGCCGCTGCCGCACCGCACAAAGGGACCGCGAGCGCGCACGGCGCCGCCTCCTGACGTCACTTCCGGGGCGCGCGTGCCGGACGCAGCTCGCGCATGCGCACCGGTCTCCTCGCGAGAGCGCCTCGGGGTGAGGCGGGAACAGCGCGAGGTGGAGGACATGTTGGGGCGCGACGGGCGGGAGAGCGGAGGGCGAGCCTGACACACGTGGTGGCAGTGCTGGGCAGAGGGACGGCAACTGATGGCACCTGGCAGGAGTTGTGCAAGGCGGTGCACCGCATCCTCATCTCTGAGCTGGAGAGATACGGATTTGAAGGGTGAGCTGTTCGGTGGGTAAGGAATTGGTTGGATGGTTGTGGACAAAGCGCTGTGGTCAATGGCTCTGTGTGCAGGTGGGGGTGGGGAGGAGGGGTGGCCCCCAGGGCTTTACCTCAACACCAGTAATCTTCAGCATCTTTACCAACAATGGATGGAGTGCACCGTCAGCGCTTTGCTGATGGCACCGAGCTGAGCTGAGCTGTGCAGTAGAAAGAAGGAATGCCAGCCAGAGGGACCTGGATCCATGGACAAGTGGATCCATGTGAACCTGATGAAGTTCAGCGAGTCCAATGCAAGGTGCTGCACTTGGGTCTGGGCAATCCCAGGTCTGTGTATGGAGTGAGAGAACTGTGGAGAGCAGCTCTGCGGAGAAGAGCTGAGGGAGCTAAGGGTATTCAGCTTGGAGAAGGCCCTGGGAGCCCTCTTTACATTAGTTGAAGGAAGCTTATGAAGACTACTGTAGCCCTATGGTAGTCGAAGGAAGCTTATAAAGAGGAGGAGAGTTTTACATGGTCTGGTGGTAATACGACAAGGAGGAATGATTTTCAACTAAAAAAGATTTAGGTTAGATGTGAGGAGCAAATTCTTTACTCGATGGGCTGTGAGGTGCTGGCACTGTTGCCCAGAGCTGTGGGTGCCCTATCCCTGGAGTTGCCCAAGGCCATGAATGGGGTACAGGGCAGCCCAGTCTGATGGGGGGCACCCAGCCCATGAGGAGGGGCTGGAACTGGATGATCGTTAAGGTCCCTTCAACCCAGGCCATTCTATGATTCAAGGTAACCCTTTTATTTCCAAAAATATTATAGGCTCCTCATCTAAAACTGTGTCTTAAATCCCTATCTGTAGTTTTGTTTCACATTCTTTAGTTTATAAATACAAATAAAGCATACATCATCATCTATCTTACTGCTTCTGAGGCATCATCATGCCCACCATCTCAGAATGCATTTCTTCCTGTGATCAGAAAAGCAAATGTAAGCTAATAGTGAAGTCTCGGAGAACGTTCGGGCACTCAGAAGGATCAGATCTTGCTTTGATTTGTTGTCTCTGTACAGAACTGAGAAGAGCATTTCAACTTACAACATACAGGAAACCAGATTATTATATGAAGTATTTGCATTCAGTTCACTCTAATGGCACATACAAACCCACATTTAATTTCTATCTTTATTCAACAAAAGTAAATTCAATTCCACGTCTCACCTGCGATAACAGATGCAGAAGCCATTTCTCCAATTACCCCTTTACCCTTCCCCAACCTATACAAACCGTATCTTGGATTACTTGTATAAGAATGATCACGAGCAATATTTTCCGAGTTTCCACACTGTATCATTTAAGCCCATACAAATGAAAAAGCCCTCTGCAGACCTCAGAATTAGTGGACGCACTGCCCAAGCATCAGACCTCTTCCATATACACAATTAAATTAGGCAAAGGTTGACAGAAATGGAGAAACAGAGGTGTGGAAATGCTGTTAACCATTATGCTTACAAGCAAGAGGAGGAAGACCAAAGAACTTGCAGCTTTCTTTAATGCGTGGGTCCTGCCTTCACTTCTCCATAACACTCTTCTGCACCCCCAGAAGCAGAATGGAGAAGAGGACAGCCCAATCCCCCTATACCAATACTGAATACAGACTAATCCTCATTTTCAAGTAGGCCATGATTTATTTCTTTGGCTCTGACTCATCCGTATTGCCACATTTCAGAGGAACAGCATTTTCCTTTATGACAGACGTGGATTTAACTCCAGCAGAAAGGCTCATACCTGCATTAAACTCTTTTTAAACACAGTGACCGGCTAGTACAGTTATGATGTAAGAAACCATAGCATTCAAAACCTCTTCATTGTGAGTGAAGGTGGAGACGGAGAAAGTTCACAAAACACAAGAAGGAGAAAAGGATCAAAACCAACGTAAAATTTAAGAAATAGGTGCCTCAAAATATTATATTTTTCTCCCCTTATAAATCTATTCGGAGATAAAAGCCAAGGCATAGGAGGTGTGGCCTTCACCAAGGACTTTATTCTAAATTAAGTTCCACCACTTTGTTTATGTTTAAAAATAAAAAGTCATAATTTAATACTGTTTCAGGATTCTTGGATTTGTCGTGCTGTTAACATCACACCCGTTTTTAAGAGATGCTCCTAATTTTGCCTCTGGATGGAAGTGCTGTCTGCCCCACAGGCTCCTGTCACTCTTGCTTTGCATCTTTCAAGGCTTGAAGTCTTTCTAAAAGGGGCGGATGGGAATAATGCCACATTGAAAAGATCCAGTCAGAAACAGGGAATCCTAAGTTATCTTTGTTTAGTTTGATCAAAGCAGAATATAGGTCTTTAGCCTTTCCAAGTTCCTTGGCAAATGCATCTGCTTGAAACTCAAATCGTCTGCTTAATACAGTCAAGCAAAAGGAGAGAATCTGTGGAGAGAGATACATTAAAATTACCTAAAAATTCAACCACCTGCACTTTCTTTACACTATCAGTAAATAGACACTGCTGTACCTTCCTTCCCCCATCCCACACGTCACTGTGGCTGTAGATGGAGCTGACTAAGATTTGTTCAGGCCATACTCACAACTGGGAGTCTTACATGAAGCAGTAACAATCTTTATGAAACAGGAATAGCAAACTAAAAACTTTCAACTTTTCTCCACAGTAATAATACAATCAATGTAAAATTGTTGTTTAAATAGGACAATACTTCAGCACCTGCATCTGAAAAACAAGTTCAAAACCATACCTCATTGTAAGGTGAAAAAATGAACTGGAAAATAATCATCAAGCCTATCAGGGTCGGCTGAGTCTCGTAGAAGCCAAATGCAGCAAAGAGTTCTTTTCGACCAATCAGAACAGCAAACAAGAAGAAGCAGAGGAAGGAATTCATCTAGAGAAATGTAACAGCATTCTTGATTAAGATGAGCTTTTCATCCAAGTCTAATATATGCCCTAAAATATAACTGGTTTGCATATAAGCTCCACAGGAAAGATAAAGACAAATCCAAACACATTACTTCAGAACTGATGTGCAGAGGAGCAAGCAGTTGGCTTTCACCAGCTTTCTGGGGGTGCATGCAATTAAAAAAATCATTATTTTGGTCCAGGACAACCTGCTCCTCGTGTCCCTGGTAGAGCAGGGCCTGGATGGCCTCTGGAGGTCCCTTCCAGCCTCAACCACTCTGTGACTTCATGTTATTTTCTGTCAGTGACCTAAAGAAATGCCTCAGGTAGCGAAGGAAGACAAAAAGGCAACACAACAAGACAACCGAGGAGGGAACACTGAAGATAATCTATTTCCTTGCATTTAAGTGTGGGTTCCAACATGTTTAAGGATGAACTATGTGTGCGCACATCACTCAAAGCAGTATCTACTGTTTGTTCCATCATATGCCTACTCCTAGCAACAATGCATGTTTCCATCCAATCCAGTATGTGCCCATTGCTTCGTAGGTTGTCCAGAAGCAGCCCCATGCCTTACCATGGTGTGTAGGAAAGCAGATTAGTGCCTTTTCCATTCCTGCAAATAGCTGTTTTTAGAGTAATGTGGAACGTGGCAAATAACACTCATTATTCAAACACACAGGACAGAAGAGAGATAGTGGCAATAAAAATCAACATAAGAAATAAAAGACATTGCAGAAAAACTGGTGAAAATTTCAGGAAGCGAAGGTAAAGTTTCCTTCAAAGTTTATCTATTACAGCAAAATAATATCTAAATAGTGGCAAAAACATCACTTTATAAAGTCATTACTTTATAATTAGTAGGGATCAACACCAACATCAAAAGTTGGAATATAATTGCATTAATCAAAGTGGAAAGAATGTCACTGGAGGGTTTAGTGTCATGAATAAGAAAAACATAGTGTGGAATCAAGAGATTGTTTTAAGCAGTGATGTAGCCTGAAAAAAAAAAAGAATCATGAATAGCCCTAGGGAAAAAAACAAGAGAATAACATTCCTGCACTCATCAACAGGAGAAAAGGAAAGGGAAAGGGAAGGAGAAGGGGAAAAGGGAGGGGGAAGGAGGAGGAGGAAAGAAAAAGAGTTGGAAATTTGAAAAGATGGGTGCGTGATAATTGGAAAAAGTTAGATTACACTATGATAGACTTGATAATAATTAACATAGAGTAGATAGTTGTGAACTGGAAATCAAAACATCTGAAATTAGGATGTAAGATAGTTGGGGAAGGAATTCCCTTGCACTGTGCTACAACCAGAGGCACATGCATGAATAAATGGACCATCAGGCTCCTTTCATTCCAACGTGAAGTTGGCCAACCTCCAGAGATTGCTTCGATACTAAATCCCGATTTGGGCACACAGCAATTGGTTATTACCAATAACCAGTGCACAAGGCAGGACAAAACAAGATATTTAAATAAGTAAAATAGAAATACCCTCTGAGTCAGATTTCATAACTGGCAATCATGTTCCTCCATACTTCTGCAAGGAGCAAGACCAATTCTCTGGTTCACGCTACCCACCAACCAGATGGGGCAAGGAAGGAATGGGAGGGTACCGCACGCTCAGTAAAGATACAAAAATGAAAATAAAAGGGGAAGAAAAAAAAAGAAAAACAACAGGAAACAATCACCACCACCAGTTTGTCATAACTTACCTGGCTGATAATGATGTTTTTGATAGTATGACCTAGCTTCCAGTGACCCAATTCATGACCAAGGACAGCCAGAACTTCTTCATTTTTACATCCTTGCTTTTTATTCTGAGGGAAGAAGAAAGTCAAAGTGAGCATAACTGAGCATATATTTTTCACTTATTGTTTTCTGAAGTCACTTAAGTTTCCCAAGACCAGTACTGCTATGCTCTTTCATTCTTCCAACACATACAAGTTCTTAGTGAGACTTTTTCACGATGATATTCAGAAAATACGAAGTTGTGAGTTTAACAGTCTTTCTACCATGAGGCAGCGATGTCTCATTTCTATCTGCAGACATTTCTCAGCAGACCTGGAACAATGCTGGAAAATTTGCCTTCCAAACTCTCTCCAAAGCACCAAAGCTCTTGCCTGCAGTAAGAGGCACTCCTATGATGCACTGATAAGCAAAAGCACTCCCTTCAAAGGGAAGCTTAGCTACAGCAATCCCAAGAGTAGAGACAAAAGCTAAAAACCCAAACAGGTCCCTCATTCCATCAGTCGCAGGGAAAACCTATTTGTTACGTAAGAAAACAATGGTTTGCTGAAGCCCCTGTGGACTTCTAAGGTCTCTTTGGTGTTTTTGGTCAACGCCAGAAATTCCACTTCACAGCGATTCAGGGATACTTTGATGATGGAATTTGGGATTTCAGCATCCCCCTTAGGACCTTTAGAACACAAGGGATAATCTCACCAATAAGTACGCATAAATAACAGAATACAAAACAAAGGGAGGGTAGGGAAGCATAACTCACTTTTGTTTTAGACTTTGTTTCTTCATTCTCACCCTCTTCTCCTTCTGCTGGTTCTTTGTTCAATGCAGAATAATCTTCTAGGAGTGTGTCAAACAGCACTATCCGCTTATTCTTGAAGAATCCATAGAAGTAAGCATTGCTATGAGAAGAACGCTTAGAACCTGACAGGGAAGAACTAACCTTAGAGACCACAATTCAGATAATCCTGCTCACTATAGCTTATACATAAAATCTTAGACAGAATAGATGCTTTTAAAGGAATTGCCAAAGTCCTGATACAACACAGACATACTCAAGTAAATGATTTCATGGGCTGAAGTGTATTTTAAGTAGAATTTCTCTCTTTTACTGACTGCAATAGAGAAATAACATTTTTCATTGTTAAAAACAAAACAAAAAAAAACAGCCAAGTGAAGATCTGCTATCCAAAAAAGAGAAAACAATGTCTATTGTAATTTCAGGTTCAGAGGGAGAAAGGAATTCTGCAAAGAACTTGTGCTGCTCCCCCCGCAAAGTACCTGTCATGGATTCATTCAGAATTGTCTGAAAGTGGCAAAAAGGACTATTCACAATTCTGAAGCTGTAGGAGCAGATAAGGAAAGATAAGATGAAGAGATGAAAAACAGAGGTCAGTCCCTTATAATTGTTTGAAATAGGCAAATTTTTAGTTATTTTCATCTAAATCACCTGAATGGTGGATCTACAGGCTCTTTCTACTACTGATAGAATTTAGGCCAGTAAAATCATCTCAGACTGCTGCAGTTGATCCCAATAAGTTGTCTAGGTCAAAGAAACTGTTCAATTTGTCTATTTTTTCTGCCTATAGACAGGAGCCGTTGCAACATCCAGACTGAATAACGGCTCCATGGGAGAAGAGGTGGAATTTGGCTCCATTTATTCCAGCAAAAGATAAGGTATCTCAGGCTGAAGGCATGCTCCCACTGTATGTTTATTGGCCGCATCAAGTCCTTAGGACATAAAATATCCATTGTCTCACTGCATGCCAACCCAAGGTATACACATGGTAACTTCAGTACTCAACCATGACAGATGGGCAGAGGAAGAGGCTGCTCAGAGCACGAGGCCTCAGCATCCAGTCCCTTTGCATCAAGGAAATCTCATGACCAACTACAAGGCAGCAAAACGTGTCAACCTCTATGAAAGCATTTGCAGGGAAGGAACCTTTGTAACCTGCCTGTTACTGAACAAACCCTGAAATTAACAGACTTTGTTGCAGATCACCAATTGGTTATGGAGTTGAGAGAGCCAAGACACAGTGCAGTGAAATGCTGGAAAGAAGACATCCATATACCAGTCCCCAGATCAGCAGGGGCTCAACGCTCTTATGGATGCCAGGAAAAGAAAACTAAAAATCCACAGATTTCAGACTCTCACCTTCAACAACATACACCTTCGTCAATGGGAAGTCAATGCTCTTTGCCATGACTTCAATTTGTTGCTTGAGCTCTCCCTCAGGAAGTGGAATGAATTTATCAAACAAAGGAGCAATGTAGTCTGCATAGATTGTAACGAGCACCTGAAAAAGCCAAAATTGTGTTTAGTATTAACTACAGGATAAGGAACTGATGGTCTTTATCGCAAAACCTTGCTGTGAGGTACCATATCTCTTGCCATTGGTATCAGATGCAGACTGAGCAAGAAGGCCAGGGCTAGAGCAACACTCTGGCAGAAAGAAAAGCTGAACTTCTTTTCCCTTGGTCTCTGGACCTACAAAGCTCTTTTTTTTTTTTCTTTCCCTTTTTTTCTTTTAAGAAAAGGACTGGACTGGGAAGAAGTTTAAGTTCTAGTTAGAGGAAAGGGACAAAGCATGAGAAACAAATGGACATTTACAGTTGTGTGTTTTTTTGCCCACCATCTGCTTATCCGCTATTATCTTTGGGTAATCTCTTGATATCAGCAGGACTAACAGACTGGTAGAAAGATGCAATTCCAGCAATCAAATGCAATTACAACTTTTTTTTCCCTAAAGAGAACTCTGAAGCGTAACTCTTAGCGCCTCTTAATGTTTTGTGTGTCAAAAACTGTTCAAACCCATACATCAAGGTATCAAAGCAGAATAAATGCCATGGTAAAGCTGCAGTGGCACTGCAAAATAACTGGAGAGAGCCAGTGGTGTGGGCATGGACTTAACCTTCAGGAAGAGGGAAGAGAGAAGGGGAAGGTGGGAGAAGAGGGAAACACAAAGAAAAAACCTTGAAAGATCTCTGAGCAGTACTTGTGAGCTAGACTCACCGCTTCAGTGGGGCACTGCTGCTACTATATACTATATGTCACCATGGAGTTCCACATCAAACATGAAATCATTTTAATGGATACAAAAGGATCCTTCAATTACCAATTCAGAATATAAAAGCAGATATATCAGCAGGGCAAGAAATGGAAACCTGTTAATTGTCTCAGTGCAAAGCAAAACAACTGCAAATTGGTGTTTGGTTATGTGGAAAAGAAGCCCTGTGGGAACGTTACTGACCAAAGCACATTTTGTCTTGTCTTGTTAAACCAGTGGTCATTGTCTTGGCTCTCTTTCTATAGGTATGAAAAAGGAAAACAGAATCATAGAACCATCAAGGTTGGAAAAGATCTCTAAGAGCATCCAGTCCAACCATCCTATTGTTATGTAGCATTTTAATTCCAGTATCTGTTCTAAAGTTTTTTGAATGTTTATTTTTCGCTGAACCAAAGCAGAATAAATAAAATCTAAGATATCAAATTAGCATGGGCAAGTAATATGAGATATTACTCCTAAACAGGTGCAGTGAGAACATGACAAAATATTTATTAAACACTGCAGGCACTAAAGCAGATGCAGATTCTTCTCCTATGTTCTTTTCAGTTATGTATTATGTACAGATCAGCACACCAAGCCATGCATTTGGAAGGAATCCAAACATACCCTCATACTCACCAAGGACACAACTAACGTGAAGAGCCAGGCATAGATGAAGAAGTAGTCTCCCCCTATTTTAATAATATAAAGCAGAAGGGATGTCACTGGCAGCAGAATGCACTGCGTCACGATAAACTTCTTGATGGCATCCTTAAAAAAAAATCCCAGTGTCTGCAAAGGAAGGACAGCAATGACATTTACAGTGTAAACACCAATGGGTCCCAGCAGTCAATGAACTGATCCTTACACTGGACAAGCAGAAACAAAATAAGACAAATCATGCAACAACCAAGTGGCAATAACAGTGCGTGGGAAGGAGAGCAGTCAGTAAAAGGGTAGAAGAACCTCTTCAGCTCTGCTCATAGCAGCTGTGGTTCCACGTATCCACCTGGACTTGAGGCCACGTGGCTGCACACTTCGTTAGCAGGACCTGACCCAAACCTGAACTTTCTTGCATATATATCCTTCACTACAGACGAAAAGGAAAATGTTAAGTTTATCTGTCCCTTAACTCATTTACCAATCATTCATATTGGCATGTATTCCAGATATCATGGAGTTTTAGAGAAATGGGAAGTGGAAAGAAACAAAGTTACTGTAGGATATTTTGTCTTTGAGCAGTTGTCTCAATTTATCTCAACTCAGTCACCAAGCTGACTGTCTGACCTGGAAAAGGGACAGAAGTCCTCCTGAAGACTTGTAGGTAGCAGCTGGGCCTTTTACCTCTATCAAAATTAGAATAAGTTTATCAAGATGGATGTTTCATAGATGTTTAAAGGATGCTTCAAAGACCTCTACTTGAATCAAACTTCATGAGTGATTCTGCAATGCAGTTACACTCCCAGCAAGCTCTGTCAGAAAATGTTCTTTCAGTACTTACAGCTATCTGCAAGGCACAGAAGTGAAGGGTTTATTATGTACAGATCCTTTCCAACAAGGCATTAAAAACCCCATACTGTGTTAAAGATATGGAACTCGTCTGGAAAGGAAAAAAAAAAAAACTGGTGAAACAACTTGGGGCAATAGTTTGGATAGATTTCAACTCTCTCTTTAATGTCAGCACCATGATCTAGTAGAAACAGAGCTATACACTTTTATGGTGTTTTTTGACTTTGCTCCATCTCTTCCGACCTTTCTAAGGCAGGCATAAACTCAAGAGAATAAATTTCCACCAAGTCATTCTCATGGAAGAAGAGTCTGCCTGAAGATCAATTGCAAAGTACCAGGTGTGAATCTGGCTCATTCATTAAAGGAGCCAACCCAGTGGTCTGAAATGAATGGCAGAGAATCAGCGTTGTTTGTAAGACAGCTGTTATAACAGACTGGATTTGAGCCAGACTTGGCATTCAGTTCTTGGCATGAGGACCATTATGGAGAAAAAAGATGTAAGGAAAGGCAGCTCAATCCTCCTCACTCTCACTAATGCAGACAGAAAAACTACAGAGCTTCTGTGAGCTGTCTCAAGGCAGTTTTAAAGAGCTGCTAAGGTCAGTATGTGGCCCTCTGCTTCCCTACAGACAAAGGGTCTGAGCAGTGCTGTGAGCTTACTATGACTCTGCAAGGTTACTGATATTTAAGTGAAGCTGTCCATCCATCAGCTGGTCCACCAGTTTGCTCTACCTTTAGTAGATCACAGGTCCTAGTTTTGACAGTCTTAAGACTTTTGTGTTCCTGAAACAACAAGCTTGCAGAACTGGAACCAGGATGGAACTTACTCCCCACTAAGGTAAGAGACAATCCAAGTACAGGTCTGATGCAACTACAAAGGACTGACATGAGAGATAATCAGAGATGCTTTCTGATGGATATTCAAGGATTTTGAATATCAAAGGAATGTCTAAGGCTAGGCCAGGCCATAAACATCCTGCAAGAACTGAGACTTGGTCAGCCTTTACAATCCCTGAGGACTGCAGAACAGAAGGGACAGAGAGAGAACAAACCAAGTACGTTGAATAGATATTCTGGTTTGGCATTTGCCAGAAGAAAAACACCAGCCTCGTGCTCTGGAAACACAGGGACATTCACCCTTCCCTCAACAGGAGCTCCCTATTAAGTCTGCAGAAGAGAAGGGAACCTCTAGTTCTGTAATTCAGATTCGCTCAGATACAAATGACCACGTACATCAACACTCTGAGAATGAGTACTTCCTTATTAGTATGAAGAAGAGAAGAAAAATATTTTTAAAAGATGCACATATTTTCCAGCTTTTCTGGAGCAACGTTTTTAGAAGGACATGTTTTCATCTCAAACAAGAGCTGAACAGAGCATAAAAGAGTTCTGAGCTGGTCACAAGCTTAAGTCTTATCCAGAACAGTCTTGCTTCCTACACACTGGAGTAGCAGCTGCCATTGGCACAGTTTCAGAAAATACACACTGCAGTTGTCAAGGAAAAATTGTAGTGACCATTTTCAAAGTTGAACTTCCCAGAACGAAAACAGTACACCACTACAGAATAGAGGTAGACAAAGACAACACAGGGTGCACCACCACACTGGGTTTATGAGGCAAAGTTCTGGGAGGAGTG
Source organism: Chrysolophus pictus (assembly GCA_037305975.1). Classification (NCBI taxonomy): domain Eukaryota; kingdom Metazoa; phylum Chordata; class Aves; order Galliformes; family Phasianidae; genus Chrysolophus; species Chrysolophus pictus. The sequence goes on along the minus strand of CM074598.1, from coordinate 4,074,645 downwards.
GGATTGGAGTTGTGCTTGGTGCAAGCAGAGCACAGCACTGCCCCCACATCAGCTCAGGGGCAGCCCCAGCTGCTCCAACAGGGCTCAGCTGCTGCCAGAGCTGAGCTGCAAGTAATGCCAGGGTGCTTTGGGAGAGCAACAGCAGATGGGAGAGAGGAGGGAGAAACTGAGAGAATGAATTAGGTAGATGCTACAGCCAGCATAGAGGAGGAGGGCAGGAGGTGCTCCAGGCACAGAGCAGCGGTTCCCTGCAGTCCAGGTGAGGCTCATGGAGGAGCAGGCTGGCCCCGTGCAGCCTGTGGGCACAACACAGGGCAGATCTTCATTTCAGAAAATACCTCAGCCCACTCAACCTACCAAAGCTATCAAAGATGTTAGGTCAGTGTACAGGTTGCCCACTATACAATACCTGCTGATTGAAGCCATGTTTCTCTTCTATGACAAAAGTGTTATATAAACTCCATGGGAGACCAGTCAGGGCACTGAACAGCGTTGCGAGCAGCAGGAACACCAACGACTGAACAATCTGAAAACAAAACAAAAGATGTGATATTTACTGACCTATACGGCTTAATATTCCTGCTGTCAAAACGGGTTTCATGTCAGCAGTGTAACTGAAGCTGGTTAGGAGCTAAAGCTAGATGCATTCACAGAAACAGCATTTCTGAGCGTTAGATTACTGAATGCTGGAGCAGCCTCCCTTACACCAAAGCAAACTGTTCTCATAAAGGATCTGGTGCTTGATGCTTGAAAACTTTGAAATTGTGTTAAGCAGTAGGTCCAGCTGAATTGTGAGAACAGCCCTTTCTGATCTTAGCGTATAGCACATACAGAGGTGGATGTTCCCCTACATTCACACTATTGCTGCAGTGTGTAGGTACTGCTCAGAACTTCTTCAGAATACAAACCAGGATGTCACCATGCATCTCAGATGTCTCATGGAGCAGCTGGAGATAAGAGAGAGGCCACTACTCAGGTCTGCTTAGAAAGGAAACTTTTTACCATTGACTTCTGAATACAATAGAGGTTGACTATCCAAATAGCAATAGCTTTAAATCTCGTAAGTTATTCATGTGCCTTCTGCAGAACTCTTGGATTAGAGGAATAATGAATCCATAATGACTAAACTATTTCTTTTGGGGAAATCTCACCATGTAATTTAAAGAAAAACACCTTAGACAAAACTGGCATTACCACCTCCCTGTGATCACACGGCTTTCAAGTGGTTTTTATGATGGTAGAGAGAGATTTTCAAGAGATGTGTTTCTATTTTGCTCACTCAGGCAGCAGACAGAGGAGATAAACATCAGAACTGACACAACCTAAGAGTGAAGCAGAGGACACTAACCCTTCCTTACCCTAAACTGAGGGCACCTGATGATAACCCAGCTATGGGAGCAGAAGGTATGATGGACACTTCCTTTGCACAGATTATTTATTTTTCCCCCTCTAAGACAAAAATAAAAAAGAAGGCACATTATTTATTTGTGGGGGTTATCTCAATAGACTCCCTAGGGCTTAAGTGATTCAAGCAGGAAAAAGTATGATACATCAAAGATGCCATCAGATGCAGGGGTTTTCTTGACAAGTCAAATCTTCTCTAGAATAGGAAAGTGTCTGGAACAGAACTCCTCCTTTCTCATTTGAAGGAGAGACTTCAACTTCTCAAGAAAATGGTCGAGAAAGGACATTTCATGCAAAACTGGACACCTTGGCCATCACATGTTGTCTTTGACACTCAGCCACTGAAAATAACCCCACAGGTTCAACCTCCCCCCTCAGTGCTGCTTGTAGTACCCATCATGGAAGAGCTGGCAGTAATAGCCACTATTGTGATTTGACAGCAGAGATGTCTGACACACTCTCCTATATTTTATATCCCACATTGTGACAGGCAGCAGCTTTCATCTATCAGAAACTGGTCCTGAGAGGGGGAACAAAGAACCCCTAAGCCTACACCCCCCTGTGCTGCTATCTTAATAAACATCCCTGACACCACAGAACAGCTTTGCTTAAAGTGAGCAGAAGCTTTTTCTGAACTGCTTTAAGGTCCAAACAAAGCACAGGTCAAAATGTGAAGTAAAGAAAATCACATCTACAATACTTAAAATAAAAAAGCCCTTAAGCCCTATCTGCCACCTCAGCTAGCCGAAGCAGCGCTGAGATGTGGGTCACTCCATGTTTAACACTTTCTGTAGCATTTCAAGACTGCTTACCTCATATTCTGGTCCAAACCCAGCACGGCCTGAAATCTGACCAGACAGGTTCCAGAGAAAAGGAATTCCTCCGCAGATGAGAATCATCTGGAAAGCAAAAACACAAACCACAGAGCCCACACAAAGCAGGCTGTTACCTCATTCTGCTATGATTTCAGCATGAGAAGTGACTTATAAGAATGAATCAGAAGAGTTTTGTAATTAGGTTTTTCCCCCTTTTCTTCCCCTGACCTTAGCTTTATGTTTTCCATATATGTGAGCACTCCTCCAATGTAACTGTCTTAAGCTCCAGAAGGACCTATAGGTATTCCTCCTGTTCTCATAGGTTTGTCTTTCTATTTCCTGCTTAATTTGAACCTAAGAAACAAAACAGCTGTAGCCCTTCAAACACAGAAAGGGGTTGTATTTGTAATAATTGAAAATCATTCCAATACTCCTTAATTATTTGGAGAGCATAATGGGTCTGCTGTGCCCCAACGCATAACGATACGGGTTGTAGCTGTGCAGTATTATTCAGCACTGCACAGAGAAATTACCTGCTACCTGAACAATCTCTTCTTTTCACAAGGCAATATAGCCACAAACAAGAAACACAGAGCCTGAACCATTCAAATTTCAGTTTGATGTGAGATGCCACAATGCCAACAGCACAGGATCACTCCAAAGTATTTCTCAATTCCTTCACAATGAAAATCACCACCTGATGTGGGAGCAGCTCTGGTACTTACAGTGCCCTCCAGCTCTGAGTACAGCCCTGACCAGAAGCTGAAAGTACTTTTGTCCAATTGATACAGACGAGATTTTTCAAACGTTTCTGAGTCCATGATCTGGCCCAGTTCCCATGGCACGTGTGTTGTTGTTCTGTATACCCGTCTCTGACAAAGAGAGAAAGAAACTTCAAACTGACTTCCAGTATTCTGAAGGGGAGAAATAAAACTGAGAGAAGTATCACATGGCAAATGCTCACCAGCCACCCCAGAAAGGAAAAAAACCAAACAAACTGAAAAACCCCACAGGAAAACAAATATTCCAAAGTTCTTATTTTCTGTCATGTTCCAAATCTACAATCAAAGCACAACTGCCAGACCCAGAAACCGAGCTGCTTGCTTACCCATTTCTAACATAAAAAGTTGCTATATAAAGATCACAGAAAGTAACTCTGTCCATGGGATAAGACTGACGGTGCTGTGATTATGACTAAGCAGAGTTTCAAACCCAACACCACATCCTCTGTGAAATCATCCCCATGGGTTGGCTGCATACACTGTGTGCGATTTCATTTTCAATCAACAACTTTTCACTCGTAAATTTCAGAAGTCTGCATGCCATTCTTCCATCCATCCTTGTCTCATTTCAGTAGTTTTGCTCCTCCTCCAAGGAAAAGCTCAGCTCTGTCACTTATCTCCTTCCCTCAAGCAGAGGCTCAGGCTGCAGATCACCCAGTGGCTCACAGCAGCTGCCAATTGCTGCTCCCTCCCCTCTGAGATGCAGTTTGCTGTCTTTACAGCAGCCCTTACAGTGCTGTGCTCTGTGTCCACTGCTGGGATGTGCCAACATGGCATCAAGGTACACTGTGCCCCTCGCTCTGCCCATAGGCATGGAGAATGGGGATGCACAGCAAGACAGGAGAGGACACAGTTGGGCAAAGGGATATCCTTAGCATCATTTGAGTTGGATGAGACCCTTAAAGGCCATCTGGTCCAACTCCCCTACAGTGATCAGGGACACCCACAGCTCCATCAGTGCCCAGAGCCCCTCCAGCCTCACCTTGGGTGTCTGCAGGGATGGGCACCACCACCTCTGTGCAACCCATTCCAGCGCCTCACTGCCCTTACTGTATTCCAACTTATATCCAACCAGATCTCCCCTCTTTGAAACCATTTCCCCCTGTCCTGTCGCCCTGCTAAAGAGTCTGTCCCCTTTCTTATCCCCTTTCTTACAGCCCCTTCAGACACTGACAGACCTGTATGTCTCCCTGCAGCCTTCCCTCCTCCAGCTGCACAGCCCAGCTCTCAGCCTGGCCTCGCAGGGAGGTGTTCCATCCCTGGGAGCATTTCTGTGGCCCTTCTCTCCAACAGCTCCACGTCTCTCCTGTCCTGAGGACTCCCCATCTGGGCGCAGTGCTGCAGGTGAGGTCTCAGCACGCAGCAGAGGGGCAGATCCCCTGCTTTGGATGCAGCCAGGGTACGGTTGGCTGTCTGGGCTGTGAGGGCACAGAGCTGGCTCATGTCCAGCTGCCATCCATCAGTGCCCCCTTTTGGGCAGGGCTGTGCTCCGTCCTTACATCTCCCAGCTCATACTGACAGCGAGAGGGTCGCTGTGACCCAGGTGCAGACCTTGCACGTGGATTTACTGAACCTCACGAGCTGGGCGCGCTGCTCGTCCCGCCCGGTTCCCTCCTGATGACGTCCCGCACCGCAGGCATCGCGCTCAGCAATAAGAACCGACGCGGCGGAGGAAGGCGGGACGCTGAGCCGCGGCGTGGAGGCCTTCAGCGTGGCACAGCGCCGCCATTGCAACCGAGAGGAGCGAGGGGACAGGACGGCAGGACGGCGCAGGACGGCGCACACCGGCACCGAGCGGCCCCGCGCCCCGCCCGACCCCCGCCGTGCCGGGAAAAAACCGCGTGAAGGGAAACGAGCTCCGCCCGTCGGGCCGGGCCCGCGCCGCCCGCCGCCCGTCTCAGCTCAGACCCAGCCCCGCCGGAGCCCCGCCGACCTGCCGGTGCGCCAGGAAGGCCTCCCACAGGTACACGGCCCAGGAGAAGAGCAGGACGGAGGAGAAGATGCGCTTCTCGGCGGGCAGCTCTGCCCACAGCTCGCCGGGCAGCGCCATGGCCCCGCGCCGCGCTCGCGCTTCCTCCTTCCGCCGCCAGCGCTGCAGCGCCCCCTGCCGGAGCGGAGGAGCGACGCGGGATGAGCCCGGCTGTGCGGCGAAGGCGGCGGGCGGGATGAAAGGAAACCCGAGCGCTGAGCCGGGGAACGGACGGAGCCGGGCTGCCCGGTGGGAGCGCACGGCAAGTCCCATCTAAACAGAAGGAAATCTTGTTTTCACTGCGCAGGACGTGGGAAGCAGGGGCTCCACGGTGGACACAGCCCTGAGCGCTGGCTGAGCAGAAGCTGAAGCTGGTGGGATGAACACGGCGTGTTCAGGATTTTCTAACCAAAATGAATGCAGGCTGTTCTCAGAGATCCAGCGAGTGACGTCCAGGCAGACAGCATTGCCACAAAGCCCTCAGTCCTTTTTCCATCTGCTCCAAAGCCATCGTAGCACTGGATGGACATTTGCTTTCCATGCACCCAGGAAAAGAAACTCCTGCTGGTGGAACTGCACGTCTTGGGCCTGGCATCAGCACACAGGTATTCATCAGGATAATCAGCAGTTAATCACCAAAGCTTTATTTCAACTTGTGTGTAGTGTTTGATGCTGTCCCACATCACATCCCCGTCTTCAGATCAGAGACGTGGATTTGGTGCATGGAGCGCAGCTGGGTCAGGGCTGGCTGCCCTCAGGGAGCAATCCAATGCTCAGTGTTGGAGTTGGAACACTCTGCACCCTGAAGACCCAACCCAGCCCATGCTGTGTTGTTACCCCACACAGCTCTGAGCTCCCACCCCATCTCCTGCTCAACCCTTCTTGGATTTTCAGTTGGCGCCATCCTAACGGGACGAACCTTTCTGCCCATCTTTGCCATCCGTTCCTGCTGGTTTCTACTGCTTCTGCTCAGAAATCCCCATTCCCGTTCACGTCTGCCATTCTGCCCAAGATGAACTTCATGCTGGAGGTGGATTACCTTCCCAAACACCACGTTGCTGCTTTCTGCATTTCCCTCCTGCCCCTCAGCTTGCTGTAAAGCCAAGAATTTCAGCATGATTGAAGGAGCAAGGAGTTTCTTAGCAACCTAAAATGCAAAGGAGCAGAAACTTGATTCCTACACAGCTTCTTACCGTGACTTTAGCAGAGCTTGAAGGGAATTCCCACCCTACTGGATGGATGCAGTTTTCAGTATTGAAGCCAGTTGTGTCCATTCAGCCCTATGAGCTCAGAGAAGTCTCTTTCCCCCGCTGCTTTTAAAAAACACCACTTTCCAGGACATAATCATTTATAATGACGTTACTCTTCTCCCAATTTCCAGCAGAGTTCCAGTTGCTTTGCTTTCTTCCCCAGTGCTACTGAGGGATGTCTCTTAGCTGCCTCCCACCAGCTCCAGTTTTCCCTTTCCTTATTTTCTCCTCCTTGCTATGGAGTATTTATTGTCTTCAATTCTACTGGAGTAAGCTCTGTTAAATCCTTTTTGAAATCAGGCCACCCAGCACAACACATCCCGTGCATTTCTTTGGCTTCTTGTGCTGGGACCAACCACAGCACACAGAGGTTCTGCTGCAGGGACTCCCAGAAGGTGGGATCTTCTACAATTCAAAATCTACATTTCCTCCTGTAAAGAGAGGTGGCGTGGATTACACCACAGGAAGAAAACAGGAGTGCAAAGATCAGAATACAGAATCAGAGAAGTGTACTCAGAGGATTATTCGAATAAATAGAATAGAATAGGGGATTTGAGAGAGTGGGGAGCAGGCACTACTATGGCACTGGCTGTGCACACTGGGCAGGGACCCCGTTAGGGATAACAACCTTTCTCTCCCACTCCCACCTCCGTGCTCACACACTTACATGGTTTTGTAGTAAAATATTTTAAAATCGATGAGTTATTTGGTTTTTAAGCCATTTCTTATCAGCTCATTGGGAAGTCAAACAGGTCCCCTCGTCCCCCCCTTTCTACAACAGAACACGTTTGAGGAAATAGAAAGCAAGTAAAATTCGGCAGTCCTACCAGGAAACAAATATCTATTGAGTTGATCCAAAGTACAACAGAACTTCTCTGAGTATCTACTAAAACTCAGCCCTGTGTTCAGGTGGAGGCAGTGATAAGTGTCATCCCCCAGGGGTCTGCCTGGGAATGGTGCTCAACACCTTCAGTGACACAGATGGGATCCAGCTGCACCATCAGCAGTTCACGTAGAGACAGAGTTCTTTGACAACAAGGATTTACAATGGAGCTTATATAAACCACATACGAAATGCAAACTCAGTCAAAGTCATGGTTTTAAAATGATTTGGAAGTTTGACATAAGGACATAGGAAACCACGCTCTGGAGGGAGAGGTGATGCTGCAGCAATGTGCACTTTGTTTTCTTCTGCTTGTTAATCACACTGCAAGGACAGCAATACCCACCCAATACCCAGAATTTTGTGCACTGCTGCTTTTGTCTGTCTATGGTAACTGTTCCCACATTCATTTCAGGAGAGGGAAATCAATGCACCCTGAGTTCAACTGGAGATGGACATTTGCAAGAAGCCTTTCCACAGCAATTTATCCCACTGTCTTAGGCAAACTCTTGTGATGCATTTCCTGTCACACAGAAGAGCTCCATCCATGCTAAGCAGAAAGCCCTCGTACTGCTGGACAATTCTGCAGACCTAGAGTTGTCTTTATTTATTAAAAAAAAAACCAAACCCACAACTAGTTCACAAACTGCACAAGGATGTTCACTGTCCATCCACGAACACAGCTTCCTATGGACCAGAAAGCAGCAATGGAAAAGGAAAGAAACAACTTGAATAGAGTTTCATTACAATCAAACTTGAGTACAGGTCAATACGCCGTTCTGTCAGACTCCCCTCTGCTGCCATCTATTGCACGGCAACAAAACATTGTGGGAGGATGGTGGGAAGATTTCACCTCTGCTGCCATACCACCATCATTTGTTTGGATATTGTTTACCAACAACCATTTTGGAGGATGCTTTATTTACTTCGGACACCCAACCCCAGTGCAAGATTTAACATTTTGACCTCATCTTTCCTCTCCTAAAACCTAACAAGAGGATTCACACATCATATCCTCTCACAGTTTCAACAAAATGAGATGGGAAAGATACAGCAAAGGACCCTGCTGCTTGGAGCACAACTCCTCTGTGCACTGCAGGGAGTTGGCCTAGATGGCCCTTCAAGCTCTCCTCCAACTCAAAGGATTCCGATTCCAGTGCATTCTTTGAAGATGCCCAAATCACTGTTCCAAGTTCTGAGTTGCTGAGGGATGGCACTGCTGTTTGCTCACTGCCATTCTCGTGGAGACTGGGAGAAAAACACTGATGAAGGAACTTCCAAGGTGAGAAATGAGACGCAGGAGGTCAAAAAACAAGGAGGCCACACTAAAGATTTACTGTACAGTAAATAAATGGGTGAAAAATTGTAATTTATTGAAACTCATAACTCAAAAAATATAAGATGCTGTAGTGTACAATATGTTACACAAAGCACCCTCGGGTGCACATTCAAGTCAACTCCATCGCCCCAAACCCTGGTACCCCAGCACTGTTCCATACACAGTCATGCACATGTACGCTGCAGGAGGAAGCCTCCAGTACTCTGATGTGTTAAATAGCACCAAAATCAGCAGTCCATTGGAGAAAAAAAAAAAAACAGAGGGGGGGGAGGAGGGAGCTAAATTAACTTGGCCAATGCTTTTGACAGATATTATACATTCATGTAATTAAACAGTCTAAACTAACCTAAACAGTGTGAACTGTGACAGCTACTGCTCTGACGTGAATTCTCCCCAATAGCAGCAGTGCAGACAAGCTGCTCCAAGCAGAACTGCTCACATACTTCCTACGCAGAGCTCATCTGCCTTTTTTGTCGGAAATAAATCTATAAGGGCTGTGGAAAATTTGGATCTTTCAAGAACGACTACAGGCCTTAAGTAATGGAGCTGCTTTAAGGCAAGGTCTCCGCAGCCCGTCAGCGCCTTGTCCAAGATCGCCCTCAGGTTTTCTAAAGAAGGGGCAGATGAGGGCTCTGCCAACAAGGGCTGCATTTCTGTGAGCTGCCCAGGATCACTTTGGGGTATGACGACACTTTTGTCACTCGCACAGCCATTCAGTGGGGAGTCCTTCTGACCCTCTCCCTCTTTCTGCAATGCTTTGTCTATTGGCAGCTGCTCCGGGGACTCCCATTCCACCACCTCATCAAAATCGTCGTCGTCATCGTCATCTTTTCCCTCACTTTCCTGAATGAATTTTAAAAATGAAGACTCAAACCCCATTGGTTTATATGTCTTTAAATCAAATGGTCTGGAGACTGGAGGCTTCTGAAATTTGTCTTTTGTAGCAAAAAGCACATTTCTTTTTGCGTTTTGATTTACTGCGCTATGTTCGCATCCTTCTGGTTCTTTCTCTCTTGGCAGTTCTAATTGTAAACTGGAGAAATAAGAGCTATTTTCTCTTTCACTATTTTCAGAAAACTCTTCAGTGTTCCCCATGCCTGACTCCCTGACGTTATGCTCTTCCAAACAGCTGCTTTTGGAACCGTGGCTACAGTTTAAAGTGCCCGAATACATAAAGGCACTCGTATTGAAGCTCTCGCTACTCGATGGACATTGCTTTTGCTCCTCGCTGCTCACATCCTGATGCTCAGTGTTTGAAACAAGAGACTTCTCCGTTTCCTGCGGGCATTCAGGATCAGCTGATTTCTCCTCTTTCACTTCTAGGTCTTTTTTATCCAAGTCTAAAGCTGGTTCAGAGCAGGACTGCTTTTCAGTCATTGTGCCACATTTAACGCAAAGAACAAGTTTCTGAATCCTCTGCTCTATGTACATGTTGGTCATCTGATGTGTGCGTTTATAGTGCCTCAATATGCTGCTTTCCAACTTTACAACAGACAGACATCCCACAACCATGCACGGGTACTGGGTCTGGTTAGAATTCTCCTGACACATTTGCAAGGCTTCCTCTTTTGTTTTGAAACTAAGCAAATGCTTATCTTTGCTTCTGCTAGTTCTTTTCGGTTTGTCTTTGACCCTCTTTCCATTCTGCTTATTCAGGCCAAAACCACCTTTCACACAACTTTGTCCACTTTTATTTTTGTCATGATTATCTTGCTCCTCTTTCTGATTCCCAAAGAGATCGTCGTAATATTCACTGTGTCGGAAATAAACGTGCTGAGAATAGTGACTGTAGTTTGTGAAAATCCGATTACAGCCGTTAAGGTCGCAATGGATTTCAAAATCTTTGTTTATTTTCTCTCCGCTGGCATGTTCTTCTATGAGGTGCTGTTTCAGCTTACTGAAGGTACAGAACACAGCAGGACACTGGGCTTGATTGCAAGCAAACCTTGCAGATTCAGTCCCAGCAAGCAGCTTTTGGTCATCCAAGTGTTCATTGTGGAAGTCACTACAATGCTTAGCGAGGTCTTTAGAACAGAAAAAACGCTTACCACACTCTTTATGTTTGCATGCAAATATTTTTTTACATTTGACAAGTTCCCTTTTTGTTCTTGCTTTGTCTTTTTCTAAGCAAAGCTGTTCCTTATTATACTGGTGAACAGTCCTATAATGGCGAATCAAACCTTTCTGGTTGGTAAACGCAGAGTTGCAACTTTTATGTATGCAATGAAATGGTTTGTGATACTTATGCAGTATATAACATAAGTTTCCTTTAGCAACTGTTCTTTTACTTCCTCTCCCTTCCCTTGCTTCCAGTTCCTCCCTATGGCTGTCCAGAGTTGCTATTTTAGATGATTTTCTTGTTATGTTACCATCCGTCTCCTCACTGGACTCCAAATCTGTCTCAGAACTACATTCCTCCTTTTTAGGGTGACACCGCTGATCGGAACGGTCAATGAACTCAACCTTGGTTGGACAGACAGGTGTTGGGACACCACTGTTTTTATGCACGTTGTCTGTACACAAGCTGACATGATCAAATTTTTCATTAGAACACACCTTGTGAGCCACCTGCTCGCAACCAATCTGATGCTTGTTTCTATAGTGAATCCTAAGGTGTGTTTTTCTCGTAAATGATCTTTGGCAAATATGACACTTAAAAGGCGAATACCGATGCTGGAACATATTTAGCTGAAGAACCATTTCCTTGGAATAGTTATGCTTTTTAACATAATGCATTAAGAGAGCTTCTCTCGTCACAAATTCACACGTGCATCCCTGACATTCGCAGAAGAACGGTTTAGCTGCTAGCTGAGTAAGGTACTGGCTGGGCAAGTTATCTTGCTGCTCTTGGAACTGAAACTTTGAGGTAGTTGCATCAACTCCTGACTCGGGACACTTGGTGTCTCTAGATGAACAGGACTGTAAAGAGCCCAAAACACGCTTATTTCTTGAAGAACTCTGGATGTTAGAGTTTTTTAAACTGAGATGTTTTAAGCCTAACATGAGTTCCAACATGTTATCTTCAATACTTGATTCTTTAGAACTGTCATAAAAAGATGTTTCTGGAGAAGAAGGATACGTTTCTTCCTTGAAGCTGTTGTTTCCTTTAGCATTTATATTGCAGTACGAGTTTTCTGGAGAGTCAGTATTTCTGTCTGACTTATGACCTAACTCTGTACTAATGTCTGTAGGGGATTGACCTTCTGGAGCATCACTCAACAGATCAAGAAAGTCTTTAGTTTTCACTTCCACACCTTTTTTCCCTTTGAAGTTATATGGATGAGCCCTGCGGAGGTGTTTGTGCATACTTCTGGAGTTCTTGTGTGCGGAACAGCAGCCTTCAAAGCCACAAGAAAATTTCTTTTCATCAAAGCAAACTGCTGCATTGGAACACTGCTGTTTCACATCTGCTGAATGAAAGACTCCTTCCTGGGACATGAGAAAGCTTGGAACTGTCTGACCGTGAGCCAGTGTTTCAATGAGTAAAGGAGGGACCTGGCCTTCGTTCACTGCAGCAGTCCCGCTGTGGTTTCCACAATGAAGACTGCAATTACTTTCGCTGTCTAGATCTTCACTATCAGAGAGAGCTTCTTCTTTAATCTGGGGGATTTCCTGTGATCCCGTGGGATCCAACGTTTCATTCTGATGGGAATTTTCAGATTGTTCAAGCAATTGAGACTCTTCAAGTTTCACCGTTTGCTTCACCTCCCCATTGGACACCGCAATATTGTGCACTGCAAGGTGATTCTGAAATTCAGTTTTTGAATAATAAAACTTTTTGCAACCAAAGAAGTTGCAGGTATATGAAGCATCTCTGAAGTGCTGTGCCTCGTGGTGGTAAAGTTGCCCTAAGTCACTGAAAACAATGTTACAGCCGTTTAGCTCGCATTTATAACGAAGGTCATCATGTGTTTGTTTGTGATTAAGCAGCTCATTAACTGACCCAAATCTGGCATAGCAGTCCATCGACACACACATATATGGTTGAGGCCCACAGTGCACGCGCTCGTGTTCCCGCAGATGAAAGGATGTCATGAAGTGTCGGCGACAGAAAGCGCACTTCTCTCTCCTGTTTTTCATATCCAAGTAGTGTTTCGCGTTCTCATCGTTGTTTTGATGTTCAGCTTTCAGATGCACGCTTAAATATTTGAACTGTTTAAATACTCTGGAGCAATCTGTCCCAGGACACGGGTAGATGTCTCTGTCTTGTAGCTGGCAATTCTCAAGCTGGCTGAATGTGACATATTCATGTGCATCGCTTCCAAAGGTTTCGGAGAGCTCTGGTTGATGTGATTTCTCCGGAAGTGTCGGAGTGGGACTGCTGGAAGCTGTTGTCTTTTGTGGCGATCTCTCTTTTTTTAGTATTATCTTCTTTTTAGGTCTGTGTGTTCTACTAGGTGGCATCTTAACGTGTTCCATTACATGTGGTACGAAAAATTCCTTTCTCTTGAACTTTTTTGTACAGACTGGACACGTGTAAATGCCATCTTCCATATGCATCTTAGAATGATGCAGTATTCTAGCCTCTATACACTCCCTTTTGCAAAGCACACAAAAAAATTTGTACTGAAGCCATCTCTGGTATCGTTCTGAAGAACCAATTGGTTTTTTCACTCTTGCTTTTTCTTTGTGGTAGTTTATTGGGTCTTTCCCATCGTAATATTTGTGGTCTTTTGCCTCATCACAGTCACTGAAGAAAGTTTCTAACATGTCGGTTTCGTTGATTGACATATTACAGCTTGCATCATCCTCAGAATCAGAACCTGCTTTCCCTAACAGTTTAAGGCAATGTCGCTTTAAAGTCTTCCAGTCCCAGAATTCAGGATCAAATGGCCAATATGCTTTTAAAGCTAACAGCAGCTCACAACGGAGCGAGTTTGGAACCAGTGCATTTTCTTCATCAAATTTTTGATCTGGTTGCATATAGAGCTCCTCCAACATATTAAATCCACTCAAAGTTGGCTCCAGCAAGAATTCAGTGAGCTGACAAGCTCTTCGAACTTCAAGGTCTTCTGGTAAAAGGCATGCTATTGTTTTACACACCGATGTCTTCATTTCATCGCTTCCGTTCGATCTGATCTGAAGGGCTCTCACACACAAAAGAACAGATACAGCAAGTCCCGCTTCTTCTGCCTGTTAAAAAGAAAAAAGAAAAAATCAGATAGCCACAAACGTTACTTTCTTTTGACAGGTACACGCATTCCAGAGCTGTTCTCTAAAAGAACTACGTGACAATAGCATCCAGTAGACTCGGAATGTATTCAGACTTCTGAGTGTGACACATCCAAGTCCATCAGCATCAGCCTACAATATTTTAAGTTACTTTAATGTAAGGAACATCTACTCTTTAAGTGAGGGAATCCATCTCACATTTACTGCATTTTGTGGAGTATTAGTTTAGATGTCAGAGCACAGAATCATAGAAGATCTCAAGTTGGAAGGGACCAAAGGATCATCAAGTCCAACCCTGGCTCCACACAAGACAACTCAAAGATCAGATTATACATTATACGTCTGAGAGTGGTGTCCCAACACTCCTTGAGCTTCGACAGCTTGAGGCTGTGGCGGCTGCCCTGGGAGCCTGTTCCAGTGCCCAAACACCCTGTGGTGAAGAATCCAACCTGGCCCTCCCCTGTCACAGCTCCATGCTGTTCCCTCACATCACATCACAGACACCAGAGAGGAGAAATCAGTGCTGCCCTCTATTCTCATCGTGAGGAAGCTGTGGGCTGCAATGATGTTTCCCTTCAGTCTCCTCTGGGCTGAGGAGACTGAGGGACTTCAGCTACTCCTCATGTCTTCTCCAGATCCTTCCCCATCTTCATAGTCCTCCTTTGAGCACTCTCTAACAGTTTTATGCCTTTTTTGCACTGTGATGTCCCAAGATCCTCACAGTACTCAAGGTGAGGCCACACAGTGCAAACCCTTCCCTCACTCGATGGCAGTGCTGTGCTTGATGCACCCCATGGGACAGCTGGCCCTCCTGGCTGCCTGGGCGTGCTGCTGGCTCATGACCAACTTGCTGCTGACCAAGTCCCCCCAGACCCCTTTCAGCAGGGCTGCTCTCTAGCATCTCATCACCCAGGCTGCACGTGTAGCCAAGGCTGCCCTTCCCAAATGCAGAGCTTGGCGCTGCTTTTGTTGAAGTCCATGCAGCTGGTGACTGCCCAGCTCTCTCATTTGTCAAGAACTCTCTGCAAGGCCTCTCTACCATTGAGACAGTCAACAGCTCCTGGCAATTTAGTATTAAATGTAAACTTGCTCAAAACTCCTCCTAATCTTACATCCAAGTCATTTAGGAAAAACTTGAAGTGGCCCATAAATGGAGCCCTGGGGAACCCCATTAGTGACTGGCCACCAGCCTGACAGCATTTACTCCATTTCCCTTTTGGGCCCAACCCATCAGCCAATGCTCATCCTTTATGTTTCTGTCTAGCTGTAAGCTGGACATTTTGTCCAGAAAGATCCTCTGAGAAACAGTATCAAAAGCTTCACTGAAATCCACAAAGGTAGCAACAACTGGCTTCCCTTGGTAAACTAGATGGGTGAACTTGTCATAAAAGGAAATTAAGTTAATTAAACAGGACCTTCCCCTCATGAACCAGAGCTAGCTGTGACCAATGACTATATTTTGTTCTTCAGATATTTTTCAATAACTTCCAGCATAATCTTCTTCAGGCACTGAAGTGAGACTGACAGGCCTGTAACTATCAGCGTTATCTTTCTTGCTCTTCTTGAAAACTGGAAAAACGTTTGCCAGCTCCCAGTCAACTGGGACCTATCCAGATTCCCAAGACAGCTGAAAAATAATGGGAAGACCTTGTGATGACATCAGCCAACTCCACGTACCCTGGGACAAATCCCATTGGGCCCAATGGACTTATGTAAAACCAGGTGGAACAACAAATTGTACACAAGTTTAGGGTCACATGAAACAACTCCATGGACCAACTCAGTCATAATCTCCATCCCTCATCACTGGTAGACCTTAATCATTAAAAAGTCAGATGTCTGATGTTTTCACAGCAAATCAGCAGAATTATTAAGAGAACAGTAAATCCATCTAAACAATTCTAGTTGCATCCAAAGCCTCTGGAATACTTACTTCAGACTGTATGACTCTTATCAAGAAAAACAAATGCTGTAGTGTCTTGGCAATGATGCCAAATTGACGACATCTCTCCAAGAAGGAATCTAAAGAAGGATCTATTCTTCTCTGCAATTTGCTCCAGAAAAGTGTCAGCTCCCTGCAAAGAATTTAAAACAGAACATAAGCCCATTGCTGATATACAGAACCTGCATGGAATCTACACACCTTAGAGTTGATGTCACAGTAATTTAAGTGTTACCAAAACACACTGCACACTTCCATCAGGTCTCTATCTCCTAGAAATGCTGACAAGGACAGTTACTGTGCCTTACTTCCATGCATGCATTGGATGAAAACAGTTTGCCTCCTGTTATTTAATCGGTAAAGACAAGAGGATTTATTTTGTTTAATACAGATATCTAGAGTTGAACAAATTGTTTAAACTCCCTTTATAGTCAAGAAAAAAAAACCAACACAACCCACAATCGCAGTCTTAACTTTTTACAGAGAAACTCAAACTGGGCACAATGAGTCACAATACAGCTCTCCCGCAGGGCACGAAGCATAGCTGCTGACATCTGCATTCCAATGATACAACTCTTCCCCAGTGCTTTAAGACTCTAAATCTCTGAGATTTACAAATATCTGAAGTTCAGGAGTCAAATGGATGGGGCTGGTCTCTTTTCTTTTGTGTGCTGCAACAAAACAGGGGGCAACGAGGAAAAAAAGTGCAACACAAAGCTCCATACAAATTTGAATAAGAGCTTCTTTACTGGGAGGGCAGCAGAGTGGTGGAATAGGCTGCCCAGGGAGGTGATGGAGTTTCTTTCTCTGGAGATGTTCCAGAACCACGGGGATGTGGCACTGAGGGATGTGGTTTAGTTGGCAGTATTGGTGGTAGTGGTAGTTTTTATTTATTTTGTCATAAGTTATCTAAACAAGTATTTTAGCCTGATGTATTTCTTAAGTTAAAAGATGCATCCATTTCCACTATGTATTTTTTGTACTTTATTAGCTTAATTCACTTAGTGACTTTTGTGTGAGAGAAGAAGAATGAAAAGCAGCAGTAATACGTATTACTTACCAAGAGCAATACACGTTTGCTGTTTGAAGTTGATGAGTAAGGTATGTTGTACAAAGAATAAACGCAGTGTTTTCTTGCCCCTCAGATTCCAGATTACATATGATGTCCAGTACTTCTTTGCAATCCACCTTTGCAATCTAAAGAAAATAAATTAAGAGTACATTTACAAGACAAATATATGTTTACTCTGTCAAAGGAAGCTGCCTCAAGCACACAAACAAAACACTGTCTGCTTTTAATACACAGAGTTCACATCACACATTTCAGCTACAGAATGGTGTCAAGAGTTGGTAGGAGTGAGTTCTGATACCTACTCAGTTTTACTTTTCTTTAGGACCCTTTTCCGTTTGGGCAGTTAGCAAAATGTACTTATATAACATAGAGGCAATGCTATCTAAACTCCCAACTCTGCATTTTGCAGGCATTCTTTTTTTTTTTTTTTTCTTTTGGCAATTAAAATCCAGGTCCAAAAAAGGTCAAGAGATCTGCTGAAAAAGCCAATCTCATGCCATCTGTCCATAAGCATGAATTCCAAGCAATCATTTTCCAAAACATGACACTAAACCAGAACATTTCTATTGATGGTATTTTATAGAGGAGAGACAGCTTGCAAGGCAAGGAAGACCTGAGATTTCCTTCAGCCCTTTCTTCTCAAATCAAGCTTTCACAGTGAAAGTCAAAAGAGAAACACTCACCTACCTTGATGAGGAGAGATACAGTTACTACTGTCATCTCCAATAAATCGCTGGATATTTTGGAACTCAGTTGCAACACTCATTCTTCAGCCTCAGTTCTCAGTATTGCACAAATATATTTGAAAATTCCTGATAAACACCCAATAAAGAGGAGCTATGATTTACTAACCTCCTTAATGGAGTCCTCGTTAGGCAGCATAGAGCACACACAGGTGATGTAGGCTTGGCGAAAAGATGCAACATTTGCAATATCTGGAGAATCTGCACATAGTTTTGACAAGAAAGTGGCTTGTGGGATGCAGTTGGACTTCATCAAATGTTTTATTCGCATCTGCAGAAAGGAAGGCCCTTCTCGTGTAATCAATTTATTAGCTAGGAAAAGAAAAAAGCCTTTGAGAATGCATCAATTCACAGCTGACACCTCCCTGAAGCTGCCTCCCTGCACTCAGAGTTCATTACAACGCTGTGCAATGTGGCCAGCTCCCTTCCAGAACACTGTGGATGATAAAAAGGGACAGCAACAAGTGGAGTATTTTCTCCCACACAAATTCCCAACAACTCAGGAGGGAGGGAATGCTGGGCTACAGGGGGTGGGGGCAGAAATAAGACCAAAGGACAGCATTCCTTAAGGCATGGGATTATGTTGTAGCAGGGCCCAAAGGGCACTGATCAGATTATTTTGAACAGGATTCCACCAGTTTGGCTGAGATTCAGCACCTTCAACTTTTAATTGCAGCTTTATATTCCAAAGAAGCAGAATATTTCAACCAAGTATTTTTTTTTCCACCTCAAGTTGTTAAAAGCTCCCATGTTGCCACAAAATGAATTTCAGAATGAAAATGTTATTTCTGGGGTACTTTTAATAGCCAGTCCCTGAGACATGCCAGCCTTTTGGTCTAGGTCAACCAAATACAACTGGTCACTGCAAGAGACTGCAAGCTCCTTCAATATTAGGAGTGCAACTCCTAGTGATTTTTCTGTAATTAGTTAGCAAAAATCTATTCAGCGAAGTTCAAAACCACAAAGGAGCTGCATTAGGTGTTAAAGCCATTTTTACACTGGATCAAAAGACATCCGACTGAAAAATCTTGCTGCTTAGTTTGATTCTCTTTTGAGGTATGCAGCACGTACTTGTCCTTCACTGAAGAAATTTGCTTCAGGGCAGCTATGGGATTATTTCCAAGTCATTAAGATCTACAAAAAGACAGCTGATAGTCTCCAGACCTACACTTGATTCGAAAGACCCTTGACAGTTAGGAGAAAGAAACCAGTGTGTTCTTACACTGCATATAATCATACACAAAGATCCAGGAATGAGCGCTGTATGATGGAACAGGGAAGAAGTGATAGAATTCCTGAAATATTCTTATGTAACAATTTAGAATCAGTGTTCTGCAGCCAAACAACTGCAGGAGCAGTTTGACAAGAGCAAAAACTCTTTTTTTAGTGGAAAAAATAATTCCTTCTGAAAACATTCCTATTAATGACACTTGTAGTGCAGATCTGGCAGCAAAGATGCATCATTCAGTATGCCAGGGAGAAAGTTTCAATCATAAGCAGAACTCAGAATCACATGAATATTCACAGTACACATGTCCTGTACAAAGCAATTGAAACTGTAACTCCTTTCTGACTTCAAATTGTTGTTTCCCCACCAAAAGTGCACTGAGTTACTTCTTAACAACCCCAACTCACTGCCAACACCTCCTGCTTACCTTCCTCTGTTTCTACAGGTTGCTGGGATAGAATTTTCATAAGAACTGGATTTTTCCATACTCCTTCCCTTGTGATATCCACCAGTATTTGGAGGTTGTTATTCCCAAACTCCAGTAAAGCATCATGTGAATCCTAAAAAACGGAAATAAATCATTAAAAGTCTTTGTCAAGCATTAAAATCATATAATTTTTAATTACTATCTTCATATTTCATTGCATTCTAACAATTTCACACCGTTCTTCAGAGCCATTACTGTTCTGAGGTGCTTGCACTGGGCTTTTAACAATACAACATCCTTTCTTGTGTACATTTCTCTAATTCTGTGACACTGCTTGCCAATTTCAATGTCCTGAAACTTAACTGACTTCTTAACTCAAAATAATAATAATAATCAATTCTCCAGTTGTAACTCTGCAATTTTCATGTTTCTTCTTGAATGTGTGCAGCATTGCCCTCGCATTTAAGTCTACCACTATTTTCTAGCTTCTGAATAAAAAGAAATAAAGAAATTGTTATATAAGAGCTGAAGGATAACAAAGCATTGAGTGCCATTCGAGAAACAGGAATTAAGACTAAATAGCTCTACACAAGTTTGAAGTATTGCGAGCCTCAAATGTTATATTTACCATTAAGTAAGCTAGTGAGACGAGCTGGTTGTTTCTCTGAGAGGTATTAAAGCACATTGGTATGAAGTTCAAGTTCACAAACACATCCTAAAGGTTAATGCAGAGGAAGGGGAGCTGGTGGTGTTCAGCTATGTGCTCATCTGAGGGAAGCAGTGAATGAAAAACCATCCTCAAGCTATGGAAGGATCCGAGCAATGGGAGCACCTGTGAAAGAACTCCCAGAGATCCCAGCACTTGTGTTTCTAGCAGGAAAATTATCTCTGAAAAACTCACAGTATCACTGAGCAGAATTTCCCCCAAACTGACAAAGTGAAACCAATTAACTGCAGCAACTGGTGGCTTCCTGGGCAATAAAGTGCTTCTCTCATCAGTCACACCACATCTCCAGTTTAACAGAGATTTGACACATGATTACATGACTCTAGTTCTAACGAGTTGTGCTTACAATTAGCAGTATTCTTAATCACACAGTATACAACACAGGACCTGTAGAGTCCAGCCCTCCCCTTGTCACAGGCAGGGACACATTCCTCTAGAACCCCATCCAACACCTCCAGGCATGGGGCACCCACACTAACCCTGAGCATCCTGTGCCAGGCCTTTGCCACCACCACCACCACCATGAATTTCTTCCAATTATCCAGTCTAAACCTCCCCTCTTTCAGTTTAAATCTGGTACCCTTTGTTCTGTCACTCCGGGCCCTTGTAAAACCTCTTTAGCTTTCTTAGAAGCCCTTTTTGGGTACTGGAAGGTTGTTTTGAGGTCTTCCCAGAGCCTTCTCTTCTCCAAGCTGAAAAACTGCAGCTCCTTCAGCCTGTCTCCCTCTGTAGGGTACAGTGCTCCCCTATGAGAATCACGGCCTCCTCCACCCCCATGGCAACAGCTCCACATCCTTCCTGTGCTGGGGCTGAGAGCTGAACACAGTGGGATATCAAAAGAGAGGAACAGAGGGGGACAACCTCCCCCCAACCTGCTCACCACACTGCTTTCCGTGCAGCCTGTCGGCCTTCTGGGCTGCAAGCACACACTGCTGGCTGCTCACGTTCAACTTCTTGTCCACCAAAACCTCCAAGTTTTTCTCCTCAGGACTTTCCCATTAGGCATTCAGAGTAAAAGGCATCTTTGCATTTCATGGTTAGCTATCGTTCAATACATTAGATATCAATGTTCAGCAGTCTCTAATTATCAGATGTTCATTTCAGACCAACTATTGATATCACTTCCATTTCTAACACTGCTGCAAATCACACACCGTAAGTCTCTGCACAGGAAAACCTGAATTTAACTCTTGGGTGATGCAGCCATCTACTGAGGAGAGAAGCTTTATTCCCAGTAAAAGATTCATGAGCAGAAAATTACATTCCTGCAGTGAGATTTCACTTACACTGATCCACAGCTGTCAGTCTCAGAAGCTTCTTAAAGGATTCCTAATAAAACCATACTACTCCACAAGCTACTTGAGACACCAAATTAAAAACACAGCCAACAGGCAACCTTCACCTCTTCCCCCTCTAATTATACACACCTGCTCTGAGTGGACCACAGCATACTCATCATCACGGAATGGCTTAGGCTGGAAGGGACCTCAAGGATCAAGTTCCAACCTCCCTGCCTTATCTATAATGGATAAACAATTACTACTTCACCACCAAAGCCTGTGCCCAGTTTTAAGCTTATACTGACCCATATGTATCACCTTGACAGCTTTGTTTTTCTAGTGACTGACGGACTCAGTGCACGAGGCTCTGCAAGGACGCTGTGTATCCAGCTGACTTTGGGGTGCTTTGTCAGTTAACAGAGAATGTGTGCAAATCTGTGAGAAAATCATCCCCAGCAAGAACTACACAAAGACTCAATAATGAAAAAAGCCAACAGAAAGATGCGTGCACTACAGAACTCATTGCAACCACCTTCTCCCATGCTCACATAACATAATATGCATAATTTTAGAGGATGAGCAAGAACCCTGTGCTCTGCAACTTGGTCTGTAACAAAAAGCATTACATCTGTAGGAGATCTTATTGTCACAAGAAGCACAAGGAAGACCAGGAACAAGCAATACATGTTTTGTGCTTCCCCAATCTAGTTAGGAATGCATTTTGTGCTGTTTTATTAACTATAGAGATTTGCATTAACAATTTACCATGCAAGCATAGCAGGGAGGTAACCAGCTAGCCTCAAACAACAGCTTTGAGTACTGCTGCTCATTTCAGACAGAGAGCATGACTGCTGTGGGAAGGCTCCTGCTGCATACAGGAAGAAAAAAACCAACAAAATAACCACAAAACAAAATCACATTGCCCTCATTTTCCAAAACAAAGGAGAAGAACCCAGGGAATTACAGATCAGTCATCATAGTGAATGTCCTCAGCAACAAAGTGGGACAAATTCTCCTGAAAATGATCTTCAGACACATAAAGAACAACAACAGCGGAACTGGAAATAGAAAGGACTTACTTTAGCAAGTAATACTTGATCAACATGAATACACTCTGTGACAACAGACTGCAGATGACATGAGAGCAGTCAGTGCTGCTCACACAGACATAGCAAGACTTTAAACAGCCTCCCATAGCATCTCCACAACTAACTTGTTGCACTATGGAAAAGGGGAGAATAATGTGGGTGGTAAAATGAGCTCAACTGTCAGGTTCAAAAGCTTTGTGACTATACAAAGACTAAAGAGCAGCTGTCTCTTACTAGCATTTTTCAAGGGTCAACGCTAGGCTGACATTTTCAGCATCTTTATTCATGGGCTGAATAACGTGGAAGAATGCATTTTCTGCTGGTCTGTACCTCACACAAAACCTGGAGAACAGCAGGCGTGCTGCAGAGCAGAGCTGTCATAAAGAAGGAGCTCCAACAAGCTGTAGGAAGGAACTGACAAGGACTTCAAGTTCCACACAGGAAACACAAAGCGTTGCACCTGGCACAGAACACCCCAAGTCACCTGCTACAGATCAAGCTGCATTCATATAATGCTCTCAGAAACACGGTTTGGATTTTGGGTAGTCCTTTGTTGAGCCAGGAGTTGGACTCAATGATTCTTGTGGGCCTTTTCTGCCCCAGGACATGCTATGATTTTTATGTTAAGTATCTGTGGAGGCTGGTGACCAACTAGATTGGTTCCAGCTTGGTAGAACTGGCCTTTAGGGAAATATCAGTCTGCCATGAGCATTTACAGCAAACAAGGCCACCTGTGCTGAACTGCCTTAACAAGAGCATGACTAAGAGGTTGGTCAAGTGTTTATTCCCCTCTGTCTGCTCTTTTTGAGGCTCTACTGACTGGGGCTCTCCAGTACAACACACTTGCCATAGTGGAGCAAGTCCAGCAAAGGCCTTCAGAAGAGTCTGCAACCACAGGAGGAGAGAGTGAAGGGGGAATACTCAGAAGTCAGATGGAGCCAAACTCTTCATTAATTGTAAGAGAAAATAGAATAGTCATAATAAAGGGAAATCCTGATAAAGCATGTGCTCACAGGAGCATTTTGGTATTTAAATTCTTAGAGATGCTTAACATGACTAAGAATGAGGAGAACCCTCAGCAACCTGATCCAAAATAGTCCTACAGAGTAAAACTGGAGCTCTCTTCTAAATCCAGCTGAGCCACAACTCTTCCACAACAGACAGCTTGAAGGGGCTGCACATCCAGTGCATTTATTCCATGTACTGCAAGTAAACTTAAGTGTGAGACAGTGCTTCCACCTGAGATTACTCTGAGAGCAAAAACATAAAGCAAGCTAACAGAAGGAACGCAAAAGTTCTGTCCAAAGATGGAAATACAGTCCACATTCCCAGCTCTGACCTGCTAGCGTGCTCTCTAATCAAAGTTCATCATTAAAGACTAAGCCACCTCTAAAAATTACTCAGAAAGCTAACCAGCAAGACACCTGTCTGCAAGACCATCTCAAAAATCAGCTGTTGATAGCAGTAGAAGAGCTGGTGCTAATTTACAGATTCAAAGATGTGTGATGCTTACAGTAACTGATTTCTGCCCTTGAGCCTGAAATGTCACTTACAAAGTCAAAGAAAACCAATTCAGCATTACAGTCACACCCTGAGTATTCAAGAGACTTTAAGTGCCCTGAACCAGAGCTTCAAGAGCTCTTAAGCAGTGCTAAGAGCCTAAAAAAGTTACAACACACAAAGTTTCAAGGCGTATTCAAGCATTTGCAAAAATGACCTAAGCAACCATCATGCTCACACAGCTGCTCTTTCTCTCAGGTCTTCCATTCCTGTACAGTTTGAAAACAAATTCATCTGAAAGAGTCTCAGAGGGAGGATTTTTTTAATATTTATTTTTGATTAACACAAGATCAATTCCCCACTTTATACACAGCTAGATGGTGTGCCAGTAGAATTTGACAGGTGAGTGACATGTTAAGTCAGCACTGCTGCCCAAAAATGCTCAGGTTGGAGCTTTAGGAGAGCTGTACATGTGATGATATAGGAACCACAAACATCACTGGGAAATTAAGAGAACTGCTACAGATTGCTAGCAAACCCTGCGTCTTATCCACAAAAGTACAAGCACATTTTGACAGCTCCCACTTCTCATCTTTCTCAGCAGTATGACACCAGAAACTTAAGTCTTTTCAAAACATTCCTATGGGAGAGGGATCACTGTACATTCCCTGCTGTTAGGGATGCCAGGGCAGAGAGCCTTGGGGTGAGCACTAAGGGGACAGATAGCAAAGAAGGTGCTGCCATGGATGTCACTATCGACTAACAGTTTTACTGCAAGTCCTGAGAATTCATGCCAATTCCTGTGGCATCATTTGAACAAAAGCACGTAATTCAAGATATTCACAGCTCCTACTGTTGAGAAATTGCATAACATACACAAGACAAAGAAGAACCTCTAAAATTACAAGTGCTTAATGCAGCAATACTGCAAGAGACAGCTTTAGGAAGTCACCAGTTCTCAGCAGGCATTACATGTAGCAGTGTGACTCAAATATCTCTTCCGGGAACCGTTTATCAGAGCAAGAATCTGAATTACAGAGTTTTGAGCTCTGCACAGTTCTGTAAGATACCCACACACAAAAGACAACTCCTGGATACACAAACTTATCTTTTCTGAGGACATGTGTGTTATACCCAGAAAGCACTTTCCAATTAACAAGTGCCAAAGAAGACACAAGCACATTTTTGAGCATCATACTACAGCAGCTAAGGTTTGCTGCATCTTAGTGATACTTATCCCAAGCCCCTCTCTGCTACTGTGTTTCATGTTCCAGATGAGCCAGAAGCCACTGTCTTAGGCACAGTAAACATACATCATCTGCTGCCTCTCCTGCAGCAAGATGTAACTACAGAACAAAACTATTAACGTGGGCAAGGCTGAAGTTGTACTCCTGAGAAGACTGCTGTCCCTCAGATGATGACATTCAGCAACCCAAACAACCAAAGTGAACAGTGTGTCTTCTTAACAGCAACTCTTCCCTAGTACATCTCTACTCACATCTGAGATCACGTGCTAAATTGGATCAAAATATATAATGTGCTGTATGTGTTTCTTCTTAAAATATGTTACTGAACATGAGTAAAGGTTGAATAAGGATTTTTTAAAAAGGAAAACATTAAAAAATATGTAAAATTGGAAAAAAAGAAATCCAGAACACTTACCTGTATGGACTGATGGAATTCTAGCCACACCTCATGTGGCAATTCACTTTCAGGAATTGAAAGGAGCAGCTCAAAACAACTCCTGGAAAAGTAAGAGGCAAGTAAGCAAGCTACCTGAACAAATTCTGTTTTTATGATAGATAACATTTGTGACAGACATTACTTAACAGAGAAGTGACAGTAACACTGAAATACATTTGACTGCATAAATCAATTAAAGGCCAACACCAGCCCTAGAATTGGGCATCAGTTGTCAGTACAGAGGAGTACTCCTTTTCACTGTGCACAGCCTTCCTGGGATAAGACTGCTATCATCAGAAAGGAAGTCTGTTCAATGCAGCTTAGGAACTTTGCACTACAGAATTTCTACTCTTCTGAAATGGAGGAGAAAGTCAGATCTAATTGCTGTTCCTTCATTTAAGCCATCAGGCTAATGCTAATTTTTAAGGAGAAAAAAGCAACAAGGAAATGACCGTACACATTTAGAACTTTCACTTTATCTTAGAGGAAAGTCTTGATTAACACTGACCAGTTTCTTTGGACACAAAGCATTCAGACTATTGCCTACACTGTTCACAAACGGGGGTTATCTAAGCTTACACTGAGCAAGTAGATAACAAAAACCCCAAGTGCTGCACAGAACAACGTCACCAAGTCAAACTAAATACATCAGCCACAATGCAACATCTAGAGAAACCACAGGACTGACGTACAGCAGAAAAAATCCCACAGTTCACATCAACATTGAGAAAGAAAATCAGTCTCCCATACAAGAAACACACCGAATTATTGCTCTAAGTTAGACCTACATTGTTCAATAGTTCTAATTCATGCTAATTATTGCTAAATACCTCCACTCCCAAATATTAAGTAGAAGACATGACTGGACAACACACTGCTCCAGAGACAGAAGAGCTACGTGTGGGGAAGGGGAAAAGACAGAGATGACCATAAAGCAAATGTGAGTTTGGGTACTACCCAACTTTGTGTCAGCGTGCTTTTAAAGTTTTCTGCTGCACACTTCATTTTGTTAAAGACCCAACTGTCCCATCTACTTCCACTAATTTAATTTGGGGAAAAAAGCTTGCTGTAAAAATATTCTTTCATATATATATTAGTTATAGAAAGATAGCAGGCTTAAACTACAAGCAAAATGGGGTTTCACACAGTTTTTCCTGCAGTTATGCACTTGGGTGCTACCTGGCCTACGGAGAGATTTTTAGACATGATTCCCAAAGCATTATGTGAACACAGACTGAGATATCAGCCTATGAAAATAAAAGGGCTGAGTTTACACCTAGAAAAATATCATCTGTTGTAGCAACCCAAGACTGAGTTGAGCCAAGAAATCTTTGAGTCCTCAAGTCTTCTCCTGGAGCCATTTGTGAAGTGTGAAGCTCCAGCACCACCACATAACAGCTTACAGCACAACCACAAAAGCCAATCAGAGATTTGTTGGGTTTCTTTTTTTTTTTTGCCAAGAAAAACAAGTCATTGTCTTTAATTTTTTGTTAGAAGTCACTCATGCACAGCTGCACAAAGACTCTCTGTCCTCCCTTAGAAGCAAGAGGGAGGAACAGCCATTCAGTGTAACTCTGGATGAGAACACAAAACGAAGAAGTTGCCATTCTTCCCAAAGAGAAAGTCAACTGCTACTGAACAGAACAGCTTTGGCTTTAGCTCAGCAGAACGCTGCTGGTTCTTCCTAACATCACTCTGTACAATTCAAAGGCACAATTTCATGGTGTCACTCTACTGAAAGCCTTCCAACCTTCCCACTCCTTTGCTCTGTTAAACAACAAGGCCTTGGGGTTTCTCCTTCATTTCATGCTTTCTAACCATAACAGACTCCCTGATTTCACTTTCTTTATTCTACAGAGCAACTCAGAGTCAAGTAAACCCAACACTTCATATCTGCATACAATTATTATACTACCACTTTTATAGACAGCAATTTAATTGTGTTAGAAGACCAGCAGGAATAACCCACCTGCAGCCAGAAGTGACTCTGCATTTGTTCTGAGTTGAATTAACCCTAAGGACTGCCAGCAGTGGTACATCTGAGTCAGTGAATTAAACTACAACACTTTAATAGACAGAATAATGCTGTGTTAGACATGCAAAGATACTGAACTACCACACCTGCCTCCTCACAGAGGTGCTATGAAAAGCAAGGGCTCTCCTCCTGGAAGCACCACACATCAGACTCCCTGCTCTAACCACAGTTATTTCTCCTTAGATATTCAGATCTCCTTTCTTCCAGTGGTTGAAAAAGTACATAAAACACCCTGCTGAAGATGTGGAAATGCTGAACTCCCCTTTCAAATGACTGCCTTAACAGCTGGGGCTGGGCTGGGCAGATACTCCTCCCAGCCTCTATGATTCTCTGCTTTGCTGTAGTGGAAATGAGCATCCTGAATTCTATTTGATCCACGAGCCACAACGAAGACCATTCTTTTCCCCTCACACTCACTCACCCACCCTGCACACCACAACCACTCCAAGCTTTCCTTCTATTTTCTAATGTTAGGCAATGGACCAGAACATCCTCACACTGCACCAGCATCAATTTTCAGGGGATGAGGGGAGTATGAAAACAGTGTCTGTGTCTCTGACAGCTCCCAGAAGTCCCATCAGAACAGCACATTTCCATATCCCTAAGTAATATTCTTCCTCCCCCACAGAACTTAACTTTCACCTCTAATTCCCTGCCTCAGCTCCTCTCTCCTTCCCATTTAAACTTATATAAAGATATGATGGGAGAGCTGAGTGGGAAAACAGCACACCTAACAACCCGTGACACAGAACTACCCATGACCTCACACACTGCCTCTTTCATTCTTCAGATTCCTCTCGACTGTAACCGTAACAAGAACACGACGATTCTACCACATCAGCCACAAAGTGAGCCAAGGATACAAGCTGCACCCTGAAAGATGAAAGAAGCTGTACTCCAGGCATCAGTGACCCCACACACAAAGACAGAAGGCAAACTTTTAAAGCTAACTGAGTAGGAACCAGCAGAATAATGATTAAAAAAAAAAAAAAAAGGATGGGAATACAATTAGACAGAGTTGAAACTATCAAGGTGTTTTGCAAAGAGATGTGTTGGGCTCCAGCTGAGGCAGCCTGCCTGGCCTGCAGCCCCACACCATCATGGCAGCAGCTATAAGCGATGTGACAAGAATTCGTGCTAATAAAAAATGTTTCTCTCTAAGATCAGCAGACTGCAGCCAAACAGATGGAAAAATAGGAAAAGCTATTGAAAGAAATATGGAGAATAAAGCAGCTAATTTTAAATAGCATGCTTTGACAGTAAGTGAAAATAGTGATACTACAGACACGGCTCCATTCTCATTAGAGGTATTGATACTGAAATGCTTTCTTTGTTGCCATTAAAATACAAATCAAGAGATTTAGTTGTGTATGAAGCAGTAAAAAAATTACATTAAAGCCATTTTATTTAACCTTTGTCAGCAGATCTGGTAGAGCTACTGAAGCTGATGGAGTTCAGGGAGCATCTGGACAAGGCTCTCAGATACAGGGTTTGAATTTTGGGTGGTCCTGTATAGAGCCAAGAGTTGGACTCAATGATCTTTGTGGGCCCTTCCAATTACTGATATTCTACGGTGCCCCAGTGGTGGTTGGTAAAACAGTGGGACTTACAAAATTAATAGAAGAGGATGCAATTGCCACGGCAACTCACGTCTGGTTAAATATCACCACGTCGTACATCAAGAAAATTTATCTGCAAAAGCTTAAAAATGGATAATGCCATGCAAATCATCATCAAAGCTGTGAATGTCATCAATACAAGGGACTGAATCATTGCCAGCCCCTGGAGTTCCTTAGAAGTACAGATGCTGGTTATGGGCCGTTCTTCATTTTTCTGAAGGAAGGTGGCTAAGTTAAAAAGATTTTTCAGTTTACGGAATGAAATCAAGGCATTTATGGAATCCGAGGGAAATTCTGTGCCAGAACTTGAAGATTAAAAATGGCAGATGGATTTAACATTTTGGGTGGATTTGACCACTCCTTTAAATGAGTGAAACGTGTCTTTGAGGTCAAAAATCAAATCATCAGTGTTATGCTTCAAACCACATTGAATTATGGCAAGCTCAAGTTATGGCAAATGATTTCATGCATTTTAATGTGTTGGCTAAACAGTCCTGTGAACAGAGGAAAACATGCAGCCCTACTTTCCATTCTGATAAAGGAATTTGAAAATAGTTTTCAAAACTGCTGAGAAAGACATCTATTTTTTGTATATCTGTGACTCCATTTTCATTCAACATAAATATCTGACCTGCCAGCCTTTAAGAGGAATGTGTAGAGTTGCTCAAAAACCTGACTATTCTCTTACCATAGGAAGATACCCCTCACTTCACAGTCACACCTTATTCATGCCATCACCTTTTGGCAGTACATCCATTTGTCAACAACTTTGCTTTCATGGATGAAGCACAGGAAGAGTAAAACTTCATCAGAAATCTCTGACAACACCCTGAGAGCTCACTGAGAGCTCCAGCCACTGCCATCAAACCAGGCACTGATGCTTGGTTTCACAGCTACAAGGTCACACATCCCACTAGTTTCGTTGTGTTGCTGTTGCTCTTATTTTCTAATTCATTTTTTATTAAAACAAGTTATTTTTGGCAACATTGGGATATTATATATGAGGCCCAAGACAATTCCTCTTCACTCAGTGCAGGCCAGGAAACCACAAGGCCATGAGCTGAACGATTTACAGTGTAAGCTTTCAGTTTCCACGTAAGCATCTTAAATTAAACAAACAAGGAGAGGACTGTAAAGTAATTCAGGTGGGAAGGAATCTGATTTTATCTATTTTTCTCTCCTAGACAGAAGTAGAAAAAAAATAAACCACTGCTAGTTCATATTTTCTCGTAACTCCAAATATTAAAAAGAAAAAGCATCATCAGGAGATATCTGGTTCTGACTGATATCTCAAGTTCATACATTACAAAACGTCTTGCAAAAGCCTCCTCAAAAACAACACTTGACTTCAGAACACAAACAAGCCAACTACTGACAGACAAAACAGAGAAAACTAAGCCCACTGAAAGACTAAACTACTCATATTTTACAAAGAGCTTTACAGCTAAAGTTCAGAAACTTCACCTTCTGCCTTGAACAAAACCCCACCAGCAGTGCTGTTATCCTTCTGGAGTTAAGGTTGTTAACTGGCGGTTTTGAAAGCCCTTACACTACGGTTTTCACAATCACAAGCAGCATCCCTGCACTTGAAAGTGTCTGTGAAAACGTAAGAGAAATTCCAACTTTGCTTCCACCAGTAAAAACAGAAATAAAAAGGAGAATTGCTTTACAAGAATCGTTCTGCTTTAAATCATCCGAGCGCCTACAGACACTGGTCAGAGAGCTCAGGTTAAATCACACGTGGTTATCCCATACACAAAACTTAGTCTGTAACCAACACAAACAGCTTCTTTTTTCAGAAGGGGATGTCCTCGTAACTTCCTTGCACTACAAGCAGAAGGAAACACAAAGGCAGCAACTGCACCAAGACTGATGCAGGTTTCTTCATCTGTGCATGAAAGTCTAGCATTAAAGCTTGTGTTCAATGAGAACTAGGCTTTTTCTACTAAAGAAATAATTTTTAGAACCTTTATGAAGGAACAGAGTCTTTCTAATACCTTCACACCTACCCAGGTACAGAGGAACTAGATAATACATCTTAAACACAGCTGTCAAGTTAAATATTACACTGTATTTCAACGACTCGCCCGTTCATTTGTTAAGTGCTGTTTATGCCCTTTTTTTAAATGTATTTTAAAACATAAATTTACCAACTTAACACTTACAGCACCAGCCTGCCCAGCACCAAGAGAACATCCTCACATTCTGTGGTCAAGTAAGGCCGTGCGTTGGCAAAGCTTTGGATGGAGATCCGATACACTTCCAAAAAAGGTAAAATATGTTCTGATGCACCCCGACTGCCAGCGTAGTGAAGAAGTGTCTGAAAGAAAATGAGTTTTTGTTAGAAGGTCTCATAGTACACTTTTCTTTAAGAAACAAACATCAACGTGTAATATCCAGTAGAGATGGTGGGTGAATTCTGAAAGTGAATTCTTATTCTAAAGGAGGGCTTCTTCTGTGCAAGTGTCACAGAGGCAGATTCACATCTGTAGCAATGCTATCACAGCAGCACCAAGGTTGGAAGAGACCTCCAAGATCATCCAATCCAACCGTCCACCTACAATCATAGAATGGCCTGGGTTGAAAAGGACCACAGTGCTCATCCAGTCCCAACCCCCTGCTATGTGCAGGTCACCAACCAGCAGACCAGGCTGCCCAGAGCCACATCCAGCCTGGCCTTGAATGCCTGCAGGGATGGGGCATCCACAACTCCTTGGGCAACCTGTTCCAGTGCCTCACCACCCTCTGGCTGAAAAACTTCCTCCTGATATCCAACCTAAACCTCCCCTGTCTCAGTTTAAGACCACCTCCCACCAATACTTCCCACAAAAACACATCCCTCAGTAAAACATCCCATCACTGAGATTAAGAACATCTATCAAGCTGTACTGTATTAAAGACACACATACATCAATACAACAAACATGAGGCCATCAGTAGAGAACTACAGAACCCAGATCATACCATTATGTACCCATGTTCCAAACACAGGCACAGTACTGAAGAAGCCACCTAAAATCCAGCCTGCTTTAAGAAAAATAGAACAGTTTTGACAGTAGCATTTCCTTAGCTTCTTAAACCTTTGATCAGTGGTGCATTGTTTTCCTACCAACCACTGCATAACACAGAGCAGGCAGGGTGCTGAGCTAAGGACAGTGCATCCTGCTTCCAGGCAGCACCTCCTCTCTGAAGGCAGGGACCCTACAGCTGGTGTTCTTACCATCTACAACCTCCTCCAGTCCAAACCAACTACCAACATTAAGGTCAGCTGCAAAGAAAAAAAGGCAACGATGCTGAGCTTTGTGCAATCCTCAGGGCCAAGACTGTATGGGAAGAATTTAGTTAGAGGTTTGGTCAAGTCCTATCACTTCAGGCTGTGCCTCTGACACCTCGAGATAATGTGTGATTACATCAGACTGTGGCAGGACATTGCTGACCAGGCACGATGGTGAGCTTGCTAAAATAAATGCAGTCATTACAGTGGTCAGAAACTTCTAAAGTGTTCAATGTAGCAAGAAATAAGCAGCCAGTTCCACGCTGTTCTGTGCACTGCCCAATGCTGTGTCAGTGATCTAACTCATACCTTAATAGTCCTAGGGTCAAAAAATAAAGAATGCAGACATCCACTCAAGCAGCACAACCACATGTGATATTTAACAATGAAATCTATGGAAGTACTAAAACTAAGACTGTTTTGCAGGCTATTCTCCCAGAACTCAGTAATATAACCCCTGTATGAATTCAAGTATAAACTAACCCAAACCACAATGTTAACAGTTTTAAGGAGGCTGGAAGTTTACAGAAACCATCCTTAAAAACTGCACAGAGCTCATTAACAAAAGCAGTGAGTTACTAATGATTGTTTACTGATGTAAGTGCCTCTCTAAGAAACTAGTGGAGGATTTAATAAACAAAATAAGGCATTAGAAGAATTACAAAGGCTGTCAAGCTGTAATTCCTTGAGATACTCAAATGACTGATGACTACCATGAAATCATCTATTCAGAAACCCTGCTAGGAGTCTATCGTTATAGCGACTGCAGAAATAGGATATACTGGTCACTGTACCTGTCTAAAAGTACATCCATTAATGGCAACTTACCCAATTTAGTACTTGGTTATGACAGGCACGTACATCATTTGCAGGCTGGAGGGGCTCTGAGCACCACGTGGAGCTGTGGGGGTCCCTGCTCACTGTTGGGAGTTGGACTGGACGGCCTTTAAAGGTCCTCTCCAACTCAAACAATTCAGTGACTATGATTCAATGACAGTACAAGGCCTGTAAAACGTTCTACAATGTTTCCCAAAAGTATACACATTTGCTAGAAAACACTACACCCTTCCCCTTAGTGCTATCTTACCACTGAGGTCACCTAAAGTCAGCAATTCTTTGAGCAGCCAATGAGCTGGAACTTCTCCTGGAACAGATAGACACCGAAACCATCACTACATCCTCTTTCCTTGGACTACAGTCACAGATGTAACCAGAGGGGTGGGATGCAGACAACAGAGGCCACAAGCACAACCTACAGACTAACCCAGCTCCTCAGTTCTGCACTGATTCCCAAGCAGGTACTGCAGCACGGCAGGGCGTAGGTGCACCTCTCACAAAGCTGTTCTTATACCAGCTTTGAGTTTAACATAAATAAAAAGATATCTCCTCTTTAACAGACCCGACCACAACTGCAAGTCCTCCAACAATTTCACCAACCCAACTGGTGCTGAGGATCAGCAGATGAGATTCTTTGAGGTGCTGCACGCTCTGCCTCATTGATACTGGCTCATATTTACAACAGAGCAACCTCATGTACACACAACCTGACCCTACCAGTTGGTGTCTGTGTATACAGACCTACCCCAACAGACTTGTTCCTCATAATGTGAACGTGCAGTGCATCACAACAGCTGCAGAGCCAACCCACTATTTAGTGCCGAGACACTTAGTTGTGTCATCCTGAACACTCATCTTCCTCTCCTGCCCAAGAAGGCAGCATCATCAGACACTGCTCCCAGAAACAGCTGCACAAGTTTCTGTGTTGCCAACGCTGCTTCTCTGTGCACAGAGCTGTCTGGATACTATTTGGTTCACCATCTGTTGTGCCCTGACAGCATCACTCGCTCCCACAGTGCCAGATGTACCCACAGGATGGCAAATCCCAAAGTATTTTAATGGCCCTCACCACAACTACACCTCCAGACCCTACTTAAACACAACTGAAGTGAGTTTCTCTCTAGGCAAGACCTGCTGCAGTTCAATGAGCAGATGACAAGATATCAATGGTGGCCTCCAAGCTGTTAAGCACCTCAATAAAACTTTCTATTAAGTTTAACTTAGAAGCAGACATTCGGTCCTTGAGAAGTTTTATCACTAGAGCTCTGTGCCATATCCACAAACATCCCCAGTTAGAAGGGGAAACCGTGATGTAAAATCATACCCTCCCATAGCAAAGTTTGACAGCACAACAACATCACAAACTCACACCCCACTGAAGTGGCTGGGTGACAGTCCAACAACTGCATGTCCTCCCCTGGATCTCTAAGAGAACAATCATGGCAATCAGAACTGTCCAAAACTGATGACAGCAATGGATAAGTTTATTCTGGGTGACCAAATGAATACACGTGTTGGTCATCTTGACAGTATCTGCCAAACATCTGCCAAATCCTTGTTCCAACGCTTGGCTGCAATAAACAGCACTGGTGGTCATTTTTGTAAAGCCTGAAACAAGGCAGAAGTAACACATTTTGCAGAGATTTCCATGTAAATGCATGGTCACAAATCTCAGTGCACTTAGGGGATAAACTGCAGAATGTGTGAGCTGCACCCTGAAGTTTGCAAAGCACAAATACCAGAACCTAACAAACCTTTCCAGCACTGTAGTAAATTCTGAGTACCCTCACTAAGTTTGCAGACAGCATCAAGTTCGGGGAAGCATCAATCTGCCTGAGGGTAGGAAGGTGCTATGGAGGGAGCTAGGCAGGCTGGTTACTGGGCTGAGGCTGATGGAATGAGCTTCAATGAGACAGAGTGCTGAGTGCTGCACTTTGGTCACAACAGCACCATGCAATGCCGTGGGCTTGGGGCACAGCAGCCAAGAGCTATGAAGAGAAGGACCTGGGAGTGCTGGTGACACTTGGCTGGATGTGAGCCAGCAGGGTGCCCAGGTGGCCAAGGAGCCCTATGGCATCCTGGCTGCGTCAACAACAATGCAGCCAGCAGAAGGTGACCATCCCTCTGTGTTGGTGCTGCTGGGGCTGCACCTCAGTGCTGTGCTCAGCCTTGAGCCCCTCACTGTGATAAAGATATGGAGGGTATGGAGTGTGTGCAGGGAAGGGAACAGAGCTGTGAGGGGTCTGAAGCACAGTGCTGGGGAGCAGCTGAGGGAATGGGATGGTTCAGTCTGGAGAAGCTCAGGAAAGACCTCACTGTTCTCTACAGCTGACTGAAAAGAGACTGTGGGGAGGTGGGAGTCAGCCTCTGCTTCTGGTAACAGTGATGAGAGGTGATGGCCTCAAGTTGCACCAGGGGAGGGTCAGGTTGGGTATTAGGAAGATCTTCTCAGAATCAGCATTGATGCAATGGCAGAGGCTGCACAGGGAGTGGTGGAGTCACCATCCCCAGAGATGCTCCAGAACCACGGGGAGGTGGCACTGAGGGACGTGGTCCATGGGCAGTACTGTGGTGGGTGGGTGGATGGTTGGACTGAACGATCTTAGAGGTCTTTTCCAACCTTACTGATTCTCTGATTTCCCCCAAAAGAACAGCACGGCCACGCACACAGCCTACAGGTGTAAAACAACCCTGTGATGACCAACACATTTCAGACCCCCATGAGGCTGTCGGCCACAGTCAGCAGCTGGCGTTGCCCTTCCATTCAGCAAGGAAGGCCGTGCGGGAGCACTGGCTGGCAGGTCGTGTTTTAAGCACAGAACGCTTTCGGATTGAACAGGAAAAGCACCCGAACCCAACAACAACAGATGATGTAACCGCACAGCTCTCACTAACAGATGCCGTTCAGGAAGCAATAACTCGTTAACCGCACAGATTGCTATATCGCAAACAAGCAGCGCTCACCCATAGCACTTAACCAAGCTCAAGAATTTAATCATTCAATTCAAAAATCGTTCATCACCGGCATTAAACCACCGCTCGCACCGAGCGCTGACCCGGACGCAGCACACGGGCAGCCCGGGCTCCTGCACGGCGCCGTTCCCAACCGCGATGAGCGCAGAACGTCCCGTCCGTTCCTCCCCCCGCCCCCCCAAGGCCCCGCGCGGCCCGAAGGCGCAGCGCTCCGCCTCACCGCAGCGGCAGTCCCGCACGGCGACACCGCAACAGCGCCCCCCCGCCGCACTCCGCCCACTCCCGCCGCACCGAAGTCTCGCAACGGCCTCACCGCGTTCAGAGGCCCCCGCGGCGCGGCCCGTACCTGGCAGAAGCCGCGGCAGTAGGCCCGGGACGACGCCTCCGAGACTTCCTGCTCGCACAGTTCCGTCTGCAGCTGCCACAGCCGGCCCCGCAGCGCCGCCACCAGCCGCGCCATCTCGGCCCGCGGAGCCGCCTCGGCCTCAGCGTCCGCCATCTGCGCTCGGCCCCGCCGCGCGTAGGCACGGGTCACGTGACGGCGCCGCCGACCTCAGCGGCCCGGGACGGCGGCACGTGACGCGCACGTGACGCGACGCACGGCGGCGCTGAACACGTGACCGGAAATAGCGGAAGGGTGCGGGGCGAGCTCTTCCGGGGGCGGCCGGAAGCGTGTCGCTGCGGGGTGAAGTGGGTGCGGATGTGAGGGGGTTTCGGATCGCAACGGAGCCGATGACCTCGCAGCCCTAACGGCGGAGTTGTCGCGTGTCGCGAGGTATTTCGCCGCGTTTGTGTGGGTGTGTCCGTAATTCTGCGCCCGCGAGGAAATAAAAGGCGGAGGAAATGCTTGATGGGTCCGTTCGGGTGATGGTGCGTGAAGGCCGCCGGGGAGTCTGGGTGGAGAATCCCCATTTGGGCGGCTCTGGGGGCCGGGGTGACCAGCAGGGACAGGGAGGTGATTGTCCCCCTCTACTCTGCTCTTGTGAGGCCCCATCTGCAGTGCTGTGTCCAGGTCTGGAGCCCCCAGGACAAGAAAGACAGGGAGCTGTTGGAGAGGGTCCAGAGGAGGCCACAAGGATGATCAGGGGACTGGAGCACCTCCACTACAAAGACAGGCTGAGGGAGCTGGGCTTGTTCAGCATGGAGAAGAGAAGGCTGCGGGGTGACCTCAGTGCAGCCTTCAGTACCTAAAGGGAGCCTACAAACAGGAGGGGAATCAACTCTTGGAAAGGGGAGATAACAGCAGGACAAGGGGAAATGGTTTGAAGTTGAAGGAGGGCAGATTGAGGTTGGATGTCAGGGGGAAGTTCTTTCCTATGAGAGTGGTGGAAACAGCTGCCCAGAGAGGTTGTGGATGCCCCATTCCTAGAGATGTTCAAGGTTGGATGGGGCCCTGGGCAGCCTGGGCTGGTATGAAATGTGGAGTTTAGTGGCCCTGCATGTGGAGATTTATGATCCTTGGGGTCTCTTCCAACCCTGGCCATTCTGTGGAGGCGGGATGAGGGGCTTCCCTACATTTGGGCCGTAGTCAGCTCAGCACTCCAGTTACAGGGGCTCTTCTCCCTAGGAAGCAGTGTGTGGCAGTCAGCTCCCAGCAGCCCTCCAGGAGGGTCCCAGGATGGAGCTGTGGGGCGTGGTCGTGAGGTAGTAATTAGGCAGCCAAGAGGGAGCGCTATCGGGCAGTCATGGGAGCAGAGTGATGGTGCAGAGCTTTGGGGCTGGGGTTGGGGCTGGGGCTGGGGTCACCCACCAGCCGGTGTTGGGGAGGGAGGGTTTGATGGCAGGAGAGTGAGTAGCACTGTGGCCATGGGTCCAGGTCCAGCTCCTTCCATTGGTCCCAGATCTGTGGGTCAGAGTTTGGAGCTGGGGGAGGGTAAGGGTTGTGTAATATTGTCTCCACTGGGCAGGTTATGGGAAATGGGAGTGGTTGAACACAGTCTACCCCCCCCTCCCCACAGGTGGGGCCTTGTTAAGTTTGAAGCTCATTAAGCACAGTGATGCTAGTGAGCTCCTCCAATGGTACCCCAAAAGTCCCCACCACTCCATACCACCCCAGTATCCCATCTCAACCACCCATGGAAGTTCACAAAATAAGGGGGGACACAACTTTATTGAGGGGGATACAGATTGGGGTGGAAGGGTCCCATTGAGCTCCTATAGGAGTCCAGTGGGGAGTCCTGCCATGGTGGGGAGTCACAGGGGGGTGAAGCGCAGGACCCCCCCCAGGTGCCGCCGTAACCAGGGCTGAATGCGGAAGAGGCTGATGGCAAAATCCCTGGGGTGGTGGCCAGGGGGGGCTGGGGCACGGAGCAGCCCCCCCTCGGCATTGCGGCCCCCCCTGTAGCATGGATTGAAGGTGCCCCAGCTCAGGATCCCCACCTACAGGAAGGGGAAGTTCGGGGACGTCCAAATGGGTGGGGGGGGGCAGAGGTGGGGGGATTCAGGGCCCCCTCCTACAGCACTCACCTGGAGGAAACGGTGGCGGCGTTCCACAAAGAGGGAACCCCCAGATTCACCTGGGAACGTTTAGGGACATTGGGGTATGGGGATATGGGGACAGTATGGTGACATGGGGACAATATGGGGGCATGGGAGTGTGGGGATGGGGATATTTGGGGCTCCCACACACACCTTTGCAGGCTGCATCCTCCTGCTCACTGCCGCTCTCCTGCCCACTGCACAGGAACCGTTCTGTCACCACATCCTTCACAGAGGCATTAGCATGGGGCAACCCAGGCTGCACTGCACCCCCCAGGCAGGAGGCACGCTGTGGGGAAAAGCCACGCTATGGGGCAGGGTCCTGTTGTGGGGCAGAGCCCTGCTTGGACTCTTCCCTGTTGTGGAGGGTGTGTGGGGTCCACTATGGGGTAGAGCTGCGCCTTGGGGCAGCCCCACACCTCCTTCTGCTCCTTGATCCTGATGCTCAACCTCTTGCCCTCCAGCGACACAAACTCGGCGGGGACACGAGTGTGGCCCAACAGCTCCACCTCTGGAGGACATTTGGGGACATGGGGATAATATGGGGATGTATGGGGGGCTGGGGATGTGGGGTGGTGACATAGGGTTATGGGACACTGTGAAATTTGGGTTTACGGGGACAAAATGGGGACTTTTGGAGACAGTGTGGAGATGGGGAAATGGGGATGTACGGATCGGGAGACATGGCAACAATACTGGAGGGGTACAGACACAGGGATATGAGGCATTGTGACATTTGGCAATATGAGGACAATGTGGGAACGGAGGTATAGGGACACATGGAAGGGGGGATGTGGGGATGATGTTGGGTGCCCCCACCTTGCTTCTGGCATGTGGTCCCCGGTGCCATTCTCAGAGCTCTGTTCGCATCCTCAGTGCAGGGTATGCAGATGCGTCTTTTTTGGTGGGGAATTAGATTTTTAGGGGGGTCAGAACCCCCTCAACATCATCCTGCCCCCCCCCACACCCCACTGTCCCACTCACCTAGGGGCCCCTGTGTCTCCCAGCTCCTTCTCCAGCTCCACCAGGGCCACATCATAGTCATAGAATTCAGGGACCCCCTGTGCCACCCTTGCCCGGATATCAAAGTCCTCATGGAGGTTCCACCCCCGGATGGAAACCTCCTGACCCCCTGCTGCAGACCCCCAAAAACAGGAATCGGGGGAGTCCCAGTGAGGTGGAGAGGTCCTGGACTTTGGGGTCCTAGTAGGCTGGGAGGCTCTGGGATCAGGATGAGGGAGTCCCCATTTTTGGGGCCTTACCCAGCTGGGCACTCCAGTCATGGGGGCTTTCACCCCCCAGGAAGCAGTGGGCAGCCGTCAGCACCCAGCGGCCCCCCAGAAGGGTCCCTGCACAACGCTGCTGCACTCCAGTCTGGGAGAATACCAGGGGAGGGGATGCAAGAACATGGGGTCTGCATTGGAATCCCGTCCCCACTGGCTCCTCCCATCCCCAATGGACTCCTCCACCCCCAATGATCCTTCATGACTTCCCCCCAATCCCTAAGAGATCCCAACGATCCATAATGGATCCTCCCCAACCCCAGTGGTTCCCCAATACATTCCCCCCATCCTCAGTGGATCCCTTAGTCCCCAGTGGTTCCCCCCTCCATCCTCAATGAATCCCCAATAAATATTCCTTTGACCCCCAATATTCCCCAAAGGATCCCTCATCCAAGATGGTACCCAAAGTGTTCCCCTCCATCCTCAATCACCCCCAGTGGATCATCTCCAACCCGAACAGATCCTCCCCAGTGCCCACCTTCAGTACAACGTGCCACGGTGGTCGGACAGTGCCAGCAGGGATGATGACACCGCAGAGGTCCCCGATGGCAGTGGCAGCCAACGCTCCCTCCAGTGCCTGGCGTAGTGCCGATGCATCTGCCAGCTTGAAGGCATGGCGCTCATCCCGGCGGTGAGAGGCCACTGCCTCCAGCTCAGCCATGTCCACCTCCAGGGTCCCCACCCCAAAAGCATAGATGTCTGGGGGTGAGGGGTCAGGGGATGAGAAAGGGAGCAGGGGACACCTGGAGCAGGGTTTGGAGAACCTGAGTTGGGATTGAGCGCACTGAAGGTGGCTGAAGGCCTCAGAAATGGGGTCTGGATGTCTCACATGAACATTGGAGCACATAGAACAGGGCTTGGGGCATCTAGAACAGGGTTAAGGGCTCCTAGAATGGGGTTTGGGCCATCTGCCATGGGGTCTGATCATGAGTACGGGGTTAGAGGAACCAAATAGAGGTTTGGTGACCCAGGATGGGGCACTGGCCCTGGGGATAGGAGTAAACCAGGGTATTGACCTCACTGCTGGTGCAAGAGTAAATAGTGGCCAGGGCAAAAGGACACTGGGGGCAGGGATGTGGAGACGGTGGCCTCCAGATGTCCAAAGCCCAACTCAGGTCCCCAGAACCACTGAAGACACCTCAACCCTATTCCTCAGCTCTCCAAAGCCACTCTCAAGGTCCCCAAAGCCTACCTTGATGTCCCCACACCCCTATCAATGACCCCATTGGTGTCCACATGGCCCCACTGATGTCCCCAGTCTACCTCTGAGGTCCTCCAAATCACCTTTAAGGTGCCAGTGCTACCTCAGGTGTTCTCAAACGCCAACTGAGATCCTCAAATCCACCTCAGAGATCCACAAAGCCAACCTTAGTGTCCCCATTTCCCTGCTGGTGTCCCCGCACACCCACCCAGGTACTCCTCGCGGTCCTCTCTGATTTCCAGCACATCCTCAATCTTGGCCACCGCATCCCGGGGATGTCCACCAACATTGAACCTCCCTAAGGGGCAGCACGATGGAGCTCAGCCCAGCTCCACAGCATCCACCCAAGCACTGTCCCCTCATTGTCCCCACCATCTGTCAGCAGGATGACGACATGCCGTGTGTTCCTCCACACGTTGGGTTGGCCGTCACGCGTTGACCGCTCCTTTTGGAAGAGGATCATGTGGTAGACCTCCAACAGCGCCCCATGCATGTTGGTCCCTGTTGCATTCCTGTGCACTAAGGGGATAACACCATGTCACTGTGTCCCCAGTGCGTTCCCAACTTTGGGGTTGCCCACTTTGGGGATGTACCATCAAAGTTCATGGCCTCCAAGCGCGCGATGACTTCATCAGCATCGGAAGCGTCGTCTTCGATGGTGGAGATGATCACGTGCGTGTGGGTGGCAAAGGAGACGATGGCAAACCTGAGGGGCACCTCGAAGCTGCTGAGCTGTGGGGCAGCAGGGGGATGGAGACAGCTCAGGGCACCCATTCCAGACCTCCAACCTCTGGGACCTACCCCCGTAGTCCCATTCCATCTCCTCATGGTCCCATCTCATCCCATCATCGGTCCCCATGGTCTCACCCCATCTCCTCATCTCTCCATGATCCCCCTATGGTCCCACCTCTTCTCCTCATGGTCCCACCCCATCTCCCCTCCCCATCCCTCTATCTCCCTGTGGTCTCCCCATGGTCCCACCCCATCTCCCCACGGTCCCACCCTGCTGTCCCCTCGCACCCTATCCACGATGGCCACCGCGCTCTGCCGGAAGAGCTCAAAGTTGTCCTGTTGGACACTGCCAGAGGCATCCAGTAGCACGTAGACATGGAGGGACTCATTGCGGTTCAGTACAATGCGGCGTCCCAGGGACGTGTCTGTCACCACAATGTCACCGTGAGGTCATTGTGATGATGTCACTGTGGTGTCACCACAGCATCCCCCAGCTCACCTTTGTCAGCATGGGCACCTGCCAGCTCCAGGATGGAGGCAAAGGAAGAGCCAAGGCCACTGCTGATGTCTTCAGGGAGGTCGAAGGAGTAGGGGTCTGTGGGGACATTTGGGGATGTGGAGATTTGGGGACGTGGGAAATTGTGACATTTTGGGGAAGTGGGAACGTGGGGACATTATGAGGACATTTGGGAACATTATGGGGATGCGGAGATACAGGGACACTTGGGGACATGCAGACATTTGGGGACTTAGGAACGTGGGTACCTGGGGACACAGGAAAAAGGGAACAATATAAGGATATTTAGGGACATGGGAATATGGCACATGGGGATACAGGACATAAGGACATGGGGATTTGGGGGGACATGGGGGTATTTGGGGACATGGATATATGGGGCATATGAGGACCTAGGGACATGGGGACACAGTGCCACTCACGGCGGCAGGTGGGTTCAGGCCCAGACCACCTCCCAGTCTCCATGCAGTGGCGTCGGGAAGGTCCCAGTAGTTGCAGCCCTGCCCCACACTGCACCCGAACCTCGGCTCCATGGTGCCGTCCCCCGCCCGTTGTCACCCCCCCCACTGGTGTTGCAGGGGGGGGACAGTCACCTTCTGGGGGGAGAATCAGTAGAGGTAGCCCTTGACCCCCTTCCCAAGGGACCCACATACCTCATAAGGATGACTCCAACCTCATAGGAATCCCCCCAGTCCTGTCTTCCCCCAACCCCCAAGGCCCTTAGGGACTCTTGACACATCCCAAGGACCCCCTAACCCAGATATTTTTTCCTCAGCCCCACAGGGACCCCTGAGTCATTCCCCCCCCCCCTCCCCAAGCAACCCAGCTATCCATCCCATGAAGACCCCCCGCCCCCCAATCCTCCAGCCTCATGTTCCTTACCCTCCTCAGCCCTATAAGAACCCGTCCCCCCCATCCTCCTGAAGAATTCTGGGGACTCTATGAGGAATTCTGGGGTCTGTAAGAAGGACTTTACACCCTTCCTTCCCCCCTCATCCCCCCCAGGGTATTTTGAATCGTCAATGAGAGATTTGGGGTTGATTATAAGGGTTCTGCCCACACTCTAACCTCCCCCTCTGGGAAGGATTTTGGGGCCCTTATGAAGGATTTTAGGGCTTTTGAGGTATTTGCCCCACCCCACAGATATATTTCAGCACCCCTTCAGAAGATCTTTGGGATCTCTATGGGGATTTTGCCACTTCCAGAAGGATTTGTGGGACTTTATGAGGGATTTCCCCCCCAAACCAGAAGTATTTGGGAGTCTCTATGGAGAATTGTCCCTCCCCCACAAGTATTTTGGGGTATCTATAGGGATCTGGAGACCTCCCAAGAATTTTGAAGCATTTAAAAGGGATTTTGAAGACCTTGAGGGATTTAGCTGCTTTGTTGAAGATTTCTGGGGTCTCTTAGAGGGATTTTGAGGTCTCCCAGAGGTATTTTGGCCCCCCAAAAGAATTTTGGGGCATTTCCTGGAGGCTTGGGGGCCTTTTGGAGGGACCTCGGGCCCTTTAGATGGGCTTTAGGGCTTCTCCCACTCACCGCCGTCGTCGCACACGGGGGGTGGTTCGCTCCAGACACCCCCGGGTCTGCAGCGCAGCTCCGCGGCCCCTCGCAGCACGAAGCCGTCGTCGCACGAGAAGCGGAGGACGCTGCCGGAGGGGTACGTGGGGAAGCGCGGCTCCACGGTGCCGTGAAGGAAAGAGAGCGGCGCG
Organism: Chrysolophus pictus; assembly: GCA_037305975.1. Lineage (NCBI taxonomy): Eukaryota > Metazoa > Chordata > Aves > Galliformes > Phasianidae > Chrysolophus > Chrysolophus pictus. The sequence goes on along the minus strand of CM074598.1, from coordinate 4,030,680 downwards.
GGGCAACGGAGCGCTGCGGGGGGTGAGGGGCGGCAATGAACCCCCCATCAAATCGCTCCCGGGGTTCTGTTCCCCCCCCGGACCCCATTCCCGGCGGACCCCTGTGGAAATGCCCCGTTGCGGGGAACCCCAAACGCAGGAAAATCATTTTTTCATCACTGTTTCCTATCCGGCCCCTATTAGAAGTGCACCCACTTCCTGCCTAGCCCGGAATTCGCCCGCCACTTCCGACCCTAACCGGAAGTCGACCTCCCGCAACCTATTTCGCACCTCGGCACCGGACGGGCTCCGAGCGGCCCCTCGGGGGACCGCAGCGCTGCCGGGTTCGGCCCGGGGGATGCGGGTAAGTGCCGGGGGGGCACTGCGGGGCGCAGCGGGGAGAGGCGGAGGGCGTCACGGGGAGCAGCGCGAGGAGCAGCAGCACCCACAGAGCCATAGCCGGGAACTGAGGACCCCGGGGCAGAAACGCGGGGATAACGGGGCCGAGGGGGGGGGGGGGCGAAAGGAAGGCCCTGCCTTCCCCCAGGGGCGGCTCTGCGCTGTGGGTCCGCCCCCCGGGCCCAATGGAGGGGGGCGTTGCTAAGGGGGGCGGTGCGGCGCAGGGTGATGACGTCATCACCATCATCATCCTGTTGCGATGATCGCGAAATGACAACGGAGCGCGAGGGGGGGAGGATGAGAAGGGACATTGGGGGGGCAGTGATGACGTCACGACGGCTTCTCTCCGCAGGTTGAGGCCCACGTGACCTCCCAGTTCTCCCCCAGTGCCCCCATTACCACCAGTTTCTCCTCACTGTTCCCAGTTTCCATGGTTCCTTCCAGTTACCCCATGTAGCCCCCACTGCCTCCAGTTTCCCCCCATTAACTCCATCACCAGCTGCTCTCTCCCACCACCCCCAGTTCCCTTCCATTGCCCCCACTACCCCAATTGTCCCCAATTCCCCCACTACCCCCAGTTCTCTCAATGCCCCCATTAACCCCGTAGAGTTGAATTTCCTTGAGAGTGGATCTTGCTACATCGTATCTCCCAGCCAACATGAAATATTTCCTTGAACTAACAAATATGGAGAAAGGTGAGGAGAAAGGTCTGTCTGCAGGGGATGTTCCTCTAAACTTTGTCTTGATCCTATCCTTAACTTTCTGCTTTGTGTAGTACTCCATTTGTACACATGGACGAAGCTTTTTCCTCCACTCAAATCAAGGTTTTTCAGACAGGTAGAATTTCTGTTTAGAGGGGTGGGTATCCCTGTCACAAGGGAGATAAACACATCTGCTGATGACACTCCCCAGCCAAACAAAAGTAGTGCTGTCTTGTACTTTCCTGGCTAGATTCCTTCCAGTGTGGTCACTGTGGTCCCAATTGAGGCTAAGTGAAGTGTCCACACAACCACAACTTCACGTTACATAAAATGCCACTTTGTTTTGTTTTCTTAACCAAGGGTTTCAAGTCTCATGTTGGTTCCACATTCCACAACAAGGCAGGGCAATTTATGATCCTTTCCACTTTTCCATCAAGTTTTATCTTTCCACATTTGCGTTGGTACCCAGTGTCCAGGCCCTACCAGAGATCAAGAATTCTTATCATTAGTAAAATGAATGCAACAGCAGGGATGGGTAAGCTCAATCTGGTGTACAAACCACCTTCGTTGTGCATTCATTGTCATGCAAATATGTGATCATTCAGTGTAGGCCTCAGTGCAGCGTTTTTCATTGAGGTATTTCCTTCTTTATTTTGAGAACTCTGAGAAATACAAAGAAAATGTATTTAAATAAGTAAATATAACAATGCATGGCGGCATAAAAGTAGTAAAAACAGGGACATTCCCAGTGCCTACATGTACACCTTCCTATGGAGCTGTTAATTGCATACTTTCTTGTATGGGAAAGAACCATATGACCAAGATCTAAAACAGTGAATTTCCTGAAGAAAATATTTCTGAATTGTCAGGATTCAGTGAATCCCTTCAGTTCTGGAAGAATTCTGTAGCTCATAAATAATGGATCTTTTTGTTATTTTGACTTGCCATGAAAGCAGGTGATTGTGAAGATAAATGTGAGTGTGATCACTGTCATCTTCTTTGCTGCTCTAACAGCTAACAGACAGTAAAGCTTTGTTTTTTTCATTTTAGGTGGGTGCTAAGTTGAACTATGATTGTTATCCCCTAAAGGCTGACGACTGGGAAAGCATCACTGGAGAAGGACCACCAATGAGGCAGACTTTGGAGAATGGTGAAAGGAGAGGTCAAAAGCTTTGAGTATCTTAATAAGTTCCCTCTGTTACTTGGATGCTTGGTTGCTGTTTGATGCCCATGATTTGTACTTTTCTCAAACCAGGCGACATGAATAATTTAATGAACTTTAGACCAATGAAAAGAAGACTCAGTGCACACAGTGGTTGAAGTACTGTCCTTTGGGAGTTAGAAAAGGGAAACACAGCCACTGGTTGCAGACAGATGAAAGAAAGAGGTGGTTTGCTCAAAGATACAGTACATTTCCCAGTGGAAAAAAAAAACAGACAAGTGAAAATCTCTTCTGGAGTAGTTTGTAATAGTTACCTCTGCAAGCTCATGTATCTGCCAAATAAAGGGAATCATGAATCATTTCCCAGAATAAATATCTTACATTTCATGCGTTATGCTTTGCTCCCAGTTTTATTTTCATGGAATACAAAATCCCTCCTTCTTATAGTGTGACTCCTTTAATCCATTCTTTTAATGGTATCATTTGCCTTTGCAGCTTTAACCTGTACAGACAGAGTTTGAGTGATCTGAAAAGAAATAGGCTTTCTTTTTTCAGAGAGGAATTGTGCTGGTGATTTCTGCAAGCTTACAAATATCTGCTATCTGTAGTCCATGTCATAAGAAATTGCAGCCATCTTAGGACTCCCACCATCAAGGTGGGTGACAAATGGTGTTGGAAGCGAGGTGTGCATGTTCTGCACCTCAGAAAAACACTGCAGGCTTCCAGCCATCTGTTGGGCTTAATTCTTAAGTCATTGGCCTGCTCAACATGGAGGCATAACGTGCAGCTGAGGGCTGGGAAGAGAATAGGGGTTAAGTGAGACTGACAAGGCACCATCCAAAACCACCTGGGGGAATCGAAAGACGTCAACATTTGTTTACTTTTTCTCTCTCTTTCAGGATCTGTTGCAAAATGTGAAAATGAAAGGGGGAAAGTCTACAGGTACCACTGATCCCAGACAACCTTTGTCTCATGTGTGTTTGCCTGGTAAGTTTGCATTTCAGATCACATGTGGATCAACACAGCTCAAGGCCCAAACAGGTGACTGGCCCATGAGAAAGGACTTGTGGCAGCTTGGGAACACACGTACACTGCCTCCTGCTTCTGTACATAGCAAGAAGAAACTTGTTTGTCAGCAACAGCTCTGCAGCTGTAACCAGATCTCCCTGCTTTCTGTGAATGATGCTTTCTTGTCTCCTGCTGTCATAAATACAGCACTGAGGGGTGGTGTGAGCACTCTGCTGGCCAGCTGCCCCTACCAAGGTGAGTGCCTCTCTATTAAACTAATGGATATTAACTTGTCTCCAGATATGTTTTTTGGGATTGATAAACCTTAAGCAGAAGCACTGGCCAGGTTTGTAATTACTAAGTTAAGACTCAGCTCATTAGCTAGTGCTACCTGCAGCAAGGTGAGGGTGAAATTGACACTAAAAGAGTCACGGCTGCTTGTGCTGCTGTTCTTTGTGGCAGTCTGATTTAGTATATTAACTCATTGCTTTCTGTCAAGAGTAGTTGAGAGAGCTGAAAGCCAAAGCAATCAAATATTTTAGGTTTAGGTTAAATATTAGGAGGAAGTTTTTCACACAGAGGTGGTGATGCACTGGAACAGGTTGCCCAAGGAGGTTGTGGATTCCCCATCCCTGGAGCCATTCAAGACCAGGCTGGACGTGGCTCTGTGCAGCCTGGTCTGCTGGTTGATGATTGAAGGTTGAAATTAGATGAGCATTGTGGTCCTTTTCAACCCAGGCCATTCTATGATTCTATGATTTCATCAACTTAGTAGGTATGTGTGTTCTGTGGTGGGTGTTGTGATAACAGCTAGAAGCATATTGTAAGGAGCTTAATTGGCAGTGACCCACCACAATGAAAAGGTCAAATTTCCTGGGGCTTTGTGAAAAATGACCTACTGGTTATTGGGGTTCTTTGCAAAAATCTGACTTCCTGGAGTTTCATTTTGTAATGTTTCAGTGTTAGTAAACAAAGGTCTGTTTTTCGTAATGTAAAGGAGGACGCAGGAGAGCAGTTGCATAACTATCAGGTGTGTATGCATACATTTATGCCACTTCATTAACATAAAATTGGAGAATATGAGCAGAGTAATTACAGAAAAATAAACAGCACCGATACAACAAGCTGTTGAAACACACATTTCCTTCTATCTTTCAAATATGCAGTTGCATTAGTTATCTTATCTGCACTGAAATAAACGTTTGAGAAATGCAGTGTGAACCTGGAGAGTTATTTCTTTGTTTTTCTAACAGCTAAAAAGACACTTCAGCGTGGAGGAGTCTTTCTTGCCTTTTTCCTGCTACGCTCTGCTACATGATGTGTTGTAATACAGAATTTCCTTTAAGTAGTGATTGAGTGCATGTAGCTGAAGATTATGGCACATGGCTCTGTGATGGTATGGACAGCTGATGTAAATGTATACCTTCACCTTCCAAAGACACTTCCTTTGAAGAGCATCCTATGCTTTATGGGTGCTCACAGATTGATGGTAACAAAAGGGGCTGGTCAGCACAGGGCTGTAGGAGTGGATACCTCTTCTTAAGCAGCACCAGGACTGTACCCATGGGGTTGTTCCGCATGTTCCCCAATTTGTCTCCTTACTTTTCTAGGGTTGTGTTATCCTCACCTCCTCCCACCTTCCCATTGGCACAGCAGGGGATGAGGTGGAAAAGCAGCAGTCCCTGGCAGGCCACCAGAGGTGTCTCTCCCTCCCCCTGTTATGCAGAAGATGATAAAGAAAGATTCCCATCTCGTTGGAGGGTAGAAACCCAAACCCTATGTTCACAAAAGGAGCCCTTGGACTGAAACTCTCAAATCTAATGAGCAGAAAGAGCTGCTCTCCTTACCACAAAAGGGGAAACGCATGGCAGCAAGCTGCTGGCCCTGCTCAGAGCTGCTGCTTCCCATTAGGGCTCCTCTTTGCAATCCCATGAGGCCGCAACAGACTTGAAAGGTGGGCCCAGGTGAACCTGATGAGGTTCAACACGGCAAAGTGCAAGGTTTTGCACTTGGGCCGGAGAAATCCCAGGCATCCACACGGACTGGAAGGAGGGGTCCTAGAGAGCAGCCCTGCCATGAAGGACCTGGGGGTCCTGGTGGATGAAAAGCTGAACATGAGCCAGCAGTGTGCTCCTGCAGCATGGAAAGCAAATGGGATCCTGGGCTCCATCAAAAGAGGGGTGGCCAGCAGGGACGGGGAGGTGATTGTCCCCATCTACTCTGCTCTTGTGAGGCCCCACCTGCAGTATTGTGTCCAGGTCTGGAGCCCCCGGTACAAGAAAGTCAGGGAGCTGTTGGAGAGGGTCCAGAGGAAGCCACAAGGATGATCACAGGGCTGGAGAACCTTCACTACAAAGACAGGCTGAGGGAGCTGGGCTTGTTCAGCATGGAGAAAAGAAGGCTGTGGGGTGACCTCAGTGCAGCCTTCAGTGCCTAAAGGGAGCCTACAAACAGGAGGGGAATCAACTCTTGGAAAGGGGAGATAACAGCAGCACAAGGGGAAATGGTTTGAAGTTGAAGGAGGGCAGATTTCAGTTGGATGTCGGGGAAGTTGTTTGCTGTGAGAGTGGTGAGGTGCTGGAACAGCTGCCCAGAGGCTGTGGATGCCCCGTCCATCCCTGGAGGTGTTCAAGGCCAGGTTGGATGGGGCCCTGGGCAGCCTGGGCTGGTATTAAATGTGGAGGTTGGTGGCCCTGCATGTGGCAGGAGGTTGGAGCTTCGTGATCCTTGAGGTCCCTTCCAACCATTCTGCGATTCCGCACAACGAAACCCCCGACCCCCCCGCGCTGAGCCGTGCCGCCCCGCAGCGCCGCTGTCCGGTCACACCCCGCTCCCAGCGCGGCCGGCAGGGGGCGCTGCAATGCGGGGCGGGGCCGGGCCGGGCGCTGCGGGCTCCGGGCGGCGCCATGAAGGACTGCGAGTACCGGCAGATCCCGCCCGGTGCCGCCGCTCCGGGCCCCGCCGTTTCCCCGCCGCCCGTCGTAGCGGAGCGTCCAGGCGAGAACCGGCGGCCCCGACGGAAATGGGAGGTGTTCCCGGGCCGCAACCGCTTCTATTGCGGCGGCCGGTTGATGCTGGCGGGGCACAGCGGAGTCTTCGCCCTCACGCTCGGTCTCATCCTGGCCACCAGCGGTCTGTTCTTCGCTTTCGAGTGAGTCCGCGCAGCCCCCGGCGCCGCTTTGCGTCCCTCGGCCGGCGCTGCGCCGTGCGGTGCGAGACGTCGCGTCCGTCCTTCCCGTTCTGCGCGTGAGCTGCCGGGACCCGGAGGAGGAAAAAGAGGAGGAGGAGGAGGCAGCGCTGAGCTCCGTGCCGGTTGTTCGGGGGATGCGCCGTGCCGGACAGCCCAGCTCGGTGCTGCGCCCTCCCGAAGCGGAGGGAACCGAGCGCTCCTTTGGGCAAAGCTCGTGCTGTGTTCGATCCCTGCTTAACCCGGGTTCCGGGGGTGGGGGGGGGTCGGGTTCGGTGACCCCCGTGGGTTCTTTCCTAGCGGGGATATCCTGCGGTTCGGTGATGCTTGCGATTGAGGAGGGCGGAGATTGTGCTCCTGCTGCTGGAGAACACGGGGCTGCCTGCCCCGCACGGCTCTGCTGCTGCAGGGTTTGTGCTACAGGACGCGTTCTGTGCTGGCTTCTGCTGTGTGAGGTCTCTGCTTCAGCCTCCCCCCCCCGGGGTAATTTGTAGTATGCTGTGTAATAAATGATAGCTGTTTCTGAAGGGATGGTTGGTAACAGTGCTTATATAGTAAGTTTGGGGTTTTTTTTGTCATTTCACAGCTGTCCCTTCCTTGCCCGTCACCTGACCCTGGCCATCCCCATCATCGCAGCTGTCCTCTTCTTCTTCGTCATCAGCTGCCTCCTCCAGACGAGCTGCAGGGACCCCGGGATCCTGCCCAGAGCCACCCCCAGTGAGGCTGCAGACCTGGAGAAACGCATTGGTGAGACAGCTGGGCCCTCTGCTGCGGGTGCTTCTGCATGCTGTCTGCTGAGAGCTTTCCTTTCCGCTTTGTCCCGTGGCTTTCCCAGGCAAAGCCCTGTGCCTGTAGCACAGCAGCGAGCCAGGCTGCGGCTCCTACGGAGCTGAGATGAAGGAGAGCTCACGGCATCAGCATCCTGAGCGCGGTGCTGTCAGCGGCTGTGCTGCAGCTGGGGGTGCACAAAGTCCCCATTCAGAGTCACACTGCTGCACTCGGGGAGGCAGACAGGCAGAGCGTTCATCGTCTGTGCCGTAGTTCAGATCTGGGGCTGGGATTTCTGAGGATTTGATTTCCAGCTGAGCCTACAGACCTCGGTTTATTTTCCCTCTCTGGGAAGAGACAGTTCTGTGCTACCTGAGTTCCTCCCCTCTGCACTTCTGTGACGTGGCTGTAGTGCAGAGACTCTGACCAGACAGAAAGCTGGTGAGGATTAACCAAGCAGTGTTTAGAAAGCTGCCTAAAGCAAGAGGCACGCTTGGAAGATAAAAAGCTTCCCTAGATGATGTGCTTATCCCCACATCATCTGGGATTTGGGGGAAGAACTTGACAGGCAGAATCTCCTGAGTAGGGTTCCTGGATCAAGGAAGTGTTTCTAAAAACAAACAGGAATGAGATCCTCTTTTCTGTTTTCATGGGACAGCTGCAGTTGAGCTGAAACCAGTGCTGAGATGGAGATTGTTGCTGCACAGAGAATGGTCCTTCAGTCATTTTATCTCAGTGTGAGTGAGGGTGGTCTGCACTGATGCATGGTCCCATCTTCCACTGCCCTCCCTCCCGCTGGTGTTGGTGGGGTCACTGCAGCAGGAATTTTGCTGTGATGGATGCTGAGCTGCCACTCCTGCTCCAGTCAGCATTGGGAAGGTGGAGGGGCTGTGCAGCAGGAGATGAGAGAGCAGGATGGATCTGGGGGGTGGAATCCACACTTGGGGTGTAGTAAAGGCACTGTGGATTTGGGACCTGGAAGCACTCAGCCAGAAGTGCGGGGGGGGGGCTGATGTCCAGTGCTGGGATGCTTTGGAATGCCAATGTGAGAAGGAATGGAGCCCTTAACCTGTGTGCTCACTCCAAGTGGGACCATCCCTCCTGGAGGCTTTAGTGGGTTTCAGAGCTGCCTGTGGTAAACCACGACAAATCTCTGCTTCAGCATCCTGCAGATAGTGAGAGCTGGGCTGAGCAGCCTGAGCCCTGCAAGGAGGGTGAGGTGATCACAGAATGGCCAGGGTTGGAAGAGACCTTAAGGACCATGAATCTCCAACCCCCTGCCACACGCAGGGCCGCCAACTTCCACATTTAATACCAGCCCAGGCTGCCCAGGGCCCCATCCAACTTGGCCTTGAACACCTCCAGGGATGGACGGGGCATCCACAGCCTCTCTGGGCAGCTGTTCCAGCACCTCACCGCTCTCACAGCAAAGAACTTTCCCCTGACATCCAACCTCAATCTGCCCTCCCTCAACTTCAAACCATTTCCCCTTGTCCTGCTGTTATCTCCCCTTTCAAAGAGTTGATTCCCCTCCTGTTTGTAGGCTCCCTTGAGGTGCTGAAGGCTGCAATGAGGCCACCCTGCAGCCTTCTTTTCTCCATGCTGAACAAGCCCAGCTCCCTCAGCCTGTCTTTGTAGTGGAGGTGCTCCAGTCCCCTGATCATCTTCGTGGCCCTCCTCTGGACCATCTCCAACAGCTCCCTGTCTTTCTTGTCCTGGGGGTTCCAGACCTGGACACAAATGATGTGATGGGCTCAGCCCCCAGCTCTTTGCTTTTCACTGCATCAATGCCATTATCTGCTGTGCTGCAGTGCCCAGGAAGGTGTGTGCACCCATGGTCTGCGTGACCTTCAGTAAGAAATGCTTTAGCAAAGCTGACATGGACCATTTGCCATCTGGCCCACTGGGGGCAGCTGCAAGGCGATAATTCTGTACTTGACTAAAAAACTGGCTTGAAAATCTTCTCAGAGTGGTTATCTGTGTTTCTATTTATAAGTGCTGACAGCAGTAATCTGGCTGCAGATGCTGCCTGCTGCACCAGCTGTTGCTGGTAATATAATCCATTTATTTTCCTCTTACCTTGCTCTGTTACATCTCTATTTTCAAAGCCTTTCCCAGGAGTGGGAAAGGTGCTCTTTCAAGAGTGGCTGAGACAAACAAACAACCCAAAATTGCAGACATGGCACAGAATTTTTCCAGCTCCCAATTTTGCTGAGGTGATAATGAGTTTCTAGCTGCCAGCTCCAAGTGCACAACACACGGGTGAGACACGCAGCATCTCTGCAAATCCTCAGTTTCATCCATCAGGATGAGGAACCCTCTTGTGCTACTGATGTGCACGGTGAAATCTGCCTGGAGCACCTGAGACGTGCTTGCTGTGCCGCTCTGTGATGGGAATGTGGCAATGCCTTGTTGTGCCTGGCAGCAGATTGGGGTCCCGTGGGGTGTCAGCCGGGTCCTGGGGTGGTCAGGTGTCCCCTGCACTGCTCTGACTGTCCCTCCTCTCCCTTGCAGATGCCATGGGGACCTCCACGTACCGCCTGCCAGCCCGCACGATGGAAGTGGTCATCAATAAGTATGTGGTGAAGCTCAAATACTGCTACACCTGCAAGATGTTCCGTCCCCCGCGCACCTCTCACTGCAGCGTCTGCGACAACTGCGTCGGTGAGTCCCGAAAGCAGCAGAGCCCATCCCAGGGGTGTAGGGGTTATATTCCCGAGCAGACTGCTTTTGCTTTTCACAGGGGGTTATACAGTGAGATAGCAAGAGGTCTGCCCTCATTTAAATAGAAGTGGCTCGGGTTGAGAGCGCAGCACGTCCAGTGCTCTGTGTCTCTTTCCCTTGCTCTGGAGGGGAGTGTTCCATGATGTGAGTTAAGGCTTCACCAAGCACAAGGTTTGCAGCAGGCTCCAGGCTGTCTCTGGCCTCCGGGTGGTACAGAAAGTGCTGCAGGTTGTGGTGTAGCTCATCTATGCACTCACCCCGTGCCCTCTGGCTGCAGTGGGGCAGGAGGGAAGGAAGATAAGAAAAGCCCCCGAGGGCTCCATGCAGCCAAGCCCCATGCAGGGAGCAGTGTGAGCAGGCAGTGGGGTGGCACAGGGCTCAGTGGCATGAGCAGAGGCTTTGCTCCTTGAATGAGGCCCCATGGGACCCCAGAGCCATGCATTGCACTTCACTGGGGCAGATGGAGCAGCAGAACCCCGTGGCTCTGATTATGTTTGGGAGCTCCCATGCGTTTCGTGTCTGAAGATAGCTTTGGTGGCTGGGGCTCGTCCTTGCACTGGATCTGCTGCCTGGAAAGCAGCCACAGGCAGGACAGCGTTTGGGGAGGAACAGTCTGGGAGAGCAGGCATGCACTGACTTTGTGTCAGTTTTGTTTGTGTTGGTGTCCCCTGCAGCAAGGTTACAGCAGCGCTTCAGTCTGTAATCCAGCCCTTTCATTAGGAGATGGGAGTGTTTCCAGGCTTACTGTACCTGCCCTGGGTTCCCAGGCATTTTCTTGGATTGTACAGCCATATTTTCATAACTTTGTATATTATTTTCTGCAAAGGGAACAGACACACAGAGGGAGAGCAGCAGTGCTGCGTGTACACACCCAGTGCTGCTGGGTGCTGGAGAAACTGCCACGCTTTCCCTGCTCTCTTTCAGTTTTAGTAATGGGAGATGTTACCGGTCACAAGGCTTGCAAGCTTGCAGTGCATGGTGATAGGAAAGTTTTGACCTTAAATGATTTTTAAAAAGGGCTGTATGAACAGGTTGCAGGGCTTGCTTCAAGCTTCTCAGCAATGATGCTCTGCTGAGAACTGCTGATCTCGGCGCAGTGGGTGCAAGCTCGGCTCTCAGCTGGTTGTCAGAGGCTCAGCAGCGAGTGGAGGGCAGCAGCAGCCCTCACTGTTCTCCTGTGTTTCAGAGAGGTTTGATCACCACTGCCCCTGGGTGGGCAACTGCGTGGGGAAGCGCAACTACCGCTACTTCTACGCCTTCATCCTCTCCCTCTCCTTCCTGACAGCCTTCATCTTCGCGTGCGTCGTCACCCACCTCACTCTGCGTAAGTCCGGCTGCCAGCAGCAGCAGCAGCACAGCTTGCTTTAGGTGACAAGCAGCTCGGGGCCCTGGGGCAGCACAAGGTTGCTGTGTGGCTTTAAGCCAGGCTTCCCAGCGCAGGTATCACAAATAAATGGGGGCTCACGTTGCAGGGAAGCCCAGACTCACTCCTCTCCTCTCTGCAGAGAAACCTTGAGAGCTGGTGACAGGGTTATCCCCCTCCACAGCAAATGCCTTTGGTGCTGTCCCAAATGGGTGGGCTTTAAGTGTGTCTTCACTTAGCCCTGCAGAGGAGGTGACTTCTCTTTCAGCTCTAAATCTCCTGGACCTGCACTTGCTTGCTGGCATCTCTGCACAGTTGCAGCCTGCAGGTGTTTTTGGGCAGCCAGACAGATCCCTCTGGCCTGCAGGGGGTGGCTGTGTGCTGGGGAGTGAAACATTGCCTGGAGGTGTGAGGCTGCCTGGTGGAACGTGGTTCCTTGTCCCATTTGCCTTGCAGGCTCTCAGAGAGATGGATTCCTCACCACTCTGAAGACAACACCTGCAAGATATCCTTTTGGTGCCAACAGCTGCTTGGACAATTGAGCACCGGTGCAGCAACAATTAATTGTGTAGCAGAGAAGGGAAGCTGGCTCTTCGTAGGGGTGGCCTAATGTACTTCCCATGGTTTAATTCAGTCCCCAGGTGCCAGGTTGGGGCAGACAGGTGTCAGATACTCACAGACTGATGGCATCACCAGTTTGGTTACATCTTTACTCCCACTTCTAATTCGTTGCCAGGGACTGAGGTTGGGTAGCAAACTTGATTCCCAGCTTGCAAGGTTCTGTAGGAAGAGGAACATCTGGAGAAAGTTGTGTATTGGTGGATGCCTGCAGAATGGCATGGGGATGGAGAGGTAACTGGGGTGTTTTCATGGCCCAGTTGGTGTGGTCTTTGTTGTGAGTACCTCCCCAGAACAGCTTGTATGGATGACTTTGTTCCCTGAGAATTCCTTGACTTTTATTTCACTGTGCTGGAGCTGGTGATTTGTTTTTTCTCAGTCTGGTCTATTTTGGGCCTCTCAGGTTTTCACACTTATTTAGTTGCCTCGAACCTGACCACGAATGAAGACGTGAGTAGCCAAACCCTCATCTTTCCACCCCAAAATCCACTCCCAGCCCTGCTGCTCTCTCAGCAGAGGTGATGCTCCCCAGGACCCCCTGGCCATGGTGCAGGACCTGGGTGAGGCATTCTGCCATAATCCACTGCCAAGGAAACAGCAGTGCTCCTGTTTGGAGAGCTGAGCAGGGGAACAACAGCAAACAGCAGCGTGGTGGGAGGACAGCATTGGTGTCAGGTTGGGAGGCAGCGCTCTGAAACTCAGAAGGGTCACATGTGTGGGGTTTTTTCCATTCTGTATGTGGCTTTGCTTAAAATGAGGAGTTCTGAGGTTAAAAAAAGGAAAGCAGGCCCCTGAGGTTTGGGTGTTAGCTTGGGACATGGGTGATCTTAATTCAGCATCCTGTCTAACCACAGGTTTCCCGAGAGACCCTGGGCAAGTCCCTTTGTCTCTATTAGTTCCTCGTGTCTAATAAGCAAAAACTACACAGATGTCTTCTGAGGAGGTGTGCCTTGAAGGCTGGGGTGGTGCAGACTCAAAGGGCTGAGTGAGTGCCCTGAGAAGGGCAGATTGTATGGAAAAGCAGGATCTGTCTGATCCTCAGAAGGAATCAAAATTCACCCTTCTGACCAGAAGTACCTGTAATCCTTGCTGGAAGCTTCCAGCACTGCATCCCATCAGCTTTGCATCCCTTTTTTTTTTTTTTCCTCCTTTTATTTCTTCCTCCTCCCCATTCTAATAGCTGAGAGGTTGGCTGGGCTGCACCAGGCTGTCACATCCCAGCCCCACCAGCCATGAACCCCGAGCTCCTCCAGCTGTGCTGCCCACGTCCCAGGCACGTGCTGCAACTGGGGAGGGGGAGTAAAAACAGAAGGAGGAAACAGGGTGGTAAATGGTTCGCTGCAGCCAGGGGCCCAAGGCTGGGTACAGCATCTGCCCGCCTGCGTGCGCCTACGCTGAATGTCTGAGTTTCAAAATCAGAGTCCTTGTGACAGCTGCTGAGGGTGGGGACGTGAGATTATTTCCTCCTGTTGCAGAATGACCTGGGAGTCCCCTTGCTGTTTGTTTAACCTCTGGAGCATGAGAGGGACCGTTAGTGCTGCTCTGAAGAGCTTTCAGCCTAGCAGAGAAAAAAGAGGGGGTGAGGGTCAGGCGGTGGCGCTGATGGTGCACAGCATAGAGGGGACTCAGCTCTGGAGCTTCTGATTGCTGAGCCTAGGCAGAGGCAGGAGCAGCACGCTGCCTTGATGCTGCCCTGCTGCTCATCACACAGAGGGAGGAGGTTTGCATTAAGCCCAACCTCCCACCTCCTGAGAGAGGATTTGAACCAAGCCCCCCATCACGCCATTACCCACCATCACCACTTTCCTACCTTAATCTGCATCGTGTCCTTCCCTTTCAGATCAAAGGGTCCTGGTCAAACAAGAGGGGCTCAGAGTTTGCCAATCCTTACAGCCATAAAAGTATCCTCACAAACTGCTGTGCGGTGCTGTGCGGACCATTCCATCCCAGGTGAGAGCTCAGATGACCCGAAATGCTTGGCAGCATCTCACCAAATTCTCCAGAACAGCTGTTAGTGTTGGTCAGAGGAGCTGCAAGCATCTGCTTTCACTGCTCTGTCACCAGAGGGTGCACTGGGGCAGAGTTAGGCTGCCTGCTATGCAGCTCTGCGTTCTGTGTCCTGCTCTCTGCATTGCTCCCTGCATTACCCACTGCTCTTCCTTGGCCTCAGAAGTGCTGAAATGCCAGCATTGCCATTCAGCAGTGCTAAATGTGGCTTCAGGGAGCTGAGCTGTGTGCTGGGAGGCTGCAGAACAACAACATTTCGCCCAGATTCTTTCCACATTTAGTTTGTATTCCTGTTATAAAGTCCTTTTGTTGCTCCCACTTGAGTCTGTGGCAACCCAAACCTTTCTCTGTTGGTTGTGTGGTGGGCAGGGAGCTGTGGAGATCCCATGTGAGCTGTCTGCATGTCAGGAAGGTTTTGGTTTTATGATCCGGGTTGGTTTACAACCCAGGCCAGCAGAGGGTCTGCAGAAACCATCGCTGGAAATTATTTGATTCAGTGGCTGTGCGTCCAAGTCTCCATGTCCTGCATCCTAACCCTCCTCCCCTTGCATCTTTTCCCTTTTGTTTTCCAGTTTGATAGACAGAAGAGGGTTCATCCAGCCAGACGTGGGGACGCCGGCCAGTCCAAAGAGCGAAATCCCTTCCTTTGGAGCCAAACCTGACACCAGCATGGTAGGAGGTGGTGCTGGGGTGTAGCCCAGTGCCCGCCATGCCTGCACCTATCTCCAGCAGTACCTTCCCTTCTCACCATCTCCCTGGCCTCAGGCAGGACAGCCTTGCGATGCAAATCTGCCAAAGACTCGGTCGAGCCACACGTTGCCTTTTTTTTTATTATTATTATTATTTATTTATTATTTTTGTTTCTTCCTTTCACTGTGATGTGACCTGCCTGGACTTCTGACTGATGCAGCACCCCGGGGCTGCCTGGTGCCAGGAAGCAGGGATCCCTCCTGCACCTGGGAAGCAAAACGGGTCTGGGGAGAGCCCTGAGCCTGGAGCATCACTCCGGGGAGTGGCTGCGTGCCCTGCGTGGGGCAGTGAGAAGCTGAGAATGGGGTGTGGGCTGGCAGAGGGATCCTGCTTGGAGCTGTGCTGCTAGGCTGGTGCAGGTGGAAGCTCCCTGGTGCCCCTGCTGTATCCATGAACGCTTCTTGCTCCTCTGTGCCAATGCAGAGGGGTTGTTGTGTGTCTTAGCGGCCAGGTCAGCTTGACCTGCCGCCAGAGTGGCTTTTCTTTTCCAGCAGCTGCTGTGCCTTGCTGAGTTGTGGTTGTGCAGCCATGGGAGCCGGCTGGGTGTCCTGCCTGTCCTGGTTCTGTATTCTGTCTGCTCACCTGGGGAGTGCTGGGGAGGTCTTGGCATGTTGGCTCTGGCAGTAAGACAAAGCTTTGCAGCAAGGGCACAAGTTAGGAGGATCCTTGTAGTGAGGAAGAAGAAACATATACACCATCCTGCAGCTCTCCTTGTGAGAAGCTCCAGCTGTGAAATTTGGGATCCTTAACTTGCCAGGAAAGCCCAGCTGCATCCGACTTGTAGGAGAATGGAAGGCTGCAGAAAAGTGGTGACTTCCCAAGGGCTGTGCCTGTCCCAGGTGGTTACACAGACAGAGCAGCAAGCGGGTTCTGATCTCTGACAGCCTCACATCGTGCTCTTGCTTTGGGTTTTGGGCCAGCAGAGAACTCAGGGTGATCCCTGTGTGCCTCATTCCCAGCCCATGGAGATGTGGGTGAGCCGGGTTGGACTCCCAGCTCTGCAGGTTGCTGGCAGGAGCAGTAGAGGGAGACTCGCAGGCCTTGTTAGCAATACTTGAATCGTGTTACTAAAAGCTGCTGGATAATTTTGCACAATTTGTAGATTTTTTTTCTATGTAACGTTTTTATATTTGATGTAGATAGCGTTGTGCATGTTAGGACCAGGGTGGAGCCTTGCAGGGCTTTGTGTCAAGCTGCCTGGTTGGGTTTCCTGGGAGTTGTAGGCAGGGGTTTCAGCCTGAGGCAGGGGGCAGCTTGTCCTGCTGAGTTAGCCAGAGCTGTGCTGAATGCAGCAGGTGACTGAGCCAGCCCACATGGAGGGCTGCCAGCTTGCCATGGCCACCAGTTTGCCTTCCCCTCTGCAAAAAGCCCGGCTGGCCCCAGGGACCCAGGTGAGAGCGTGGCAGCTGCTCCATTTCTGCTGCATCCCAGCAGATGGCCCTCACTGAGCGCAATGGGAGCAGCGTGGCTCCGTGCCATCCCATGGGCTGCGTGCTTCAGCCTGGAAGCCTAAAAGCCACCTTGGCATCCGGAGAGGCTGCTGTGCCCCTACGTCCCCAGTGCTGTACAGCTGTCCCAGGGGTTTGTCCTTGCCAGCAAGGGCTGAGCAGGAGGACCTGGGGTCAGGAGAGTGGTGTGCAGGGCATCAGCGGGGCCCAGGTTCCTTCCTGTTCTTATTGAAACCGGTTTCCTTGATTACTCGTTGTAATAAAATTATATTTTTAAAGAGTTAATTGCTTGGATTATTATTTTATTCCTTTAAGACAAAAGAGGATGTTGACGTTGGATGGTGTGTTAGTCACAGGGCTCGTCTGGATGCCCTCCTGCAGGATGGGGCTGTGGGGGGGGCAGGGGGGGCACTGAGCACCAATTGAAGCTGGGGAGGGGTTTGCCCCCAGGTCTCAGGGCAGGGCCAGCTGTCACCCTGCTCATGCATCTCTGCTTGGAGCTGAGCTCCCTCTGGGCCCCGCACTCCATCCATCACAGCTCACACACCCCGTGCCCGCTGGCACTGCGGCACGTAACTCTGGTGTCTTCCCCAGGAGGATGCCTGCCAGGACTTCGCTGTTTCCTGCACAGCCTGATGGGACGTGCCCTCTCCTCTGCCCCTGGCCCTACATTCTGGGGGCTGGCTGGTAAGAAAGGATTTCCTTTTTCTCCTTCAGCCCATCTCATCTCCACCGCATGTCCGGCTCTGCCTGTGAAGCCCTCCATCACCCTCCAGCCGTGCTGATACCTGCATGCTCCCACCGCCTTCCTGCAGCCTGGGTGAGCACAGCAGGCTGCTTCCCTCCCTCCCCCCCCAGTGCTGTGAGATGGAGCTGGACTGGCTCAGCCCAGCTTGGGGCCAGCAGCTCCGTGGTGTTTGCAGTAGAGCCCTGCATAGTGCAGGGATATGTCTGTGGTTTGTCTGGACTGGGAGCACGTTGTGGTTCCACCCCTTATCTCCATCTCGCCATGCCTCAGTTTCCCTGTGTGTAATGTGACATTTGTCCTTCCATGTGCCTACCATCAAGGTGAGTTCTTTCTCCTCCTTCCCCGGTCCTGGGGCTGTGCAGTGTGCTCAGGGCAGCACGGAGCTCCGCAGGCCGGCAGCCCCTCTGCCCCTCTTGGAGCACCACGGGGAAGCCAGGACCCCACGAACCTCCCAGTGATGACAGCCATCAGCACCGCCTGTGCCTCTGCAGCGCTGTGCCTTCCCCCTTCCTGCTGGGAGAGAGGGGGGAGAGCAGCCGTGTGCAAGCCAAAGCCTTTCTGAGCCCCCCCACCCACAGCAGGGGCCAAAAAGCCATACAGCATCCTTCCCGAGTGCAATACTGCGTTCCTCCTGCCTCCCTCTCACCATGGGGAAGGGCCATATACTGAGCCAGGGCTCCCAGCACCCAGCCCTACCTGGGGGGGGTTGGGTGTGAGCCAGCAGCATGTTGCCCACTGCATCCCACTCGACCCTGTAGGATGGTGCATGGTCAACGCTCACCCTCCTCATGAGCTCCCCACCCCCCAGTCCATCACTATGGGGCTCTGATGGAGGGGATGGATCCCCTCTCCTTGTGCAAAGGGCTTCAAGCCTGGTAGGATTCTGCCTTTTACTTTTGTAACAAAATAAAGATTTTCCCGTTTCCTGTCTGTCTCTGTGGTGCTGGGCTCCATCCCACATCCCTTGCTACAGCTGTGTGAGTTTAGGGGCAGCTGTGTGAGTTTAGGGGCAGCTGTGGGTGCTCTGAGGTGATGGGTGGCCATGCTCCCCCCCAGCAGGGCACAGAGCTGAGGCTCCCTTCATCCCACCCCCCCTCAACTTGCACCAAAACCGGTAGAGCAGAATATTTCTGCAGCTCCTGCTCAGCTCATTGCCACCATTTGGCAGCAGCTCAATACTTCTGGCAGCACCTGAACCCTCGAGCTCCACTCTGTGCCCTGGGGGGGACCTGCCCCCATACTCTCCTATGGGGGGGTGCTACCATTTTGGGATGAGATGGGGCAGAAGTGCATTCTATTCAAAACCATACAGCCCCTTGCATCCGTGAGGTCAGGCAGCGCCCACGTGGGCTCCGCTTTGAGCCCCAAACCCCACAGCCCCCACCGCTTGGCTGGATGGGGACTGGGACCGCACAAAGTTGGGACCAGCAGCTCCCAGCCCTCCCAGCAGAGACAGAATGGAAGGGATGGGGCCGAGGGTGCTGGCACGGTGCTGGTGAAGCCCTTGGCCCCATCCCCACGTGCTGCCTGCCCGCCGCACCCTGCCCTGTGCCGGCGTGTGGGAACAGGCTGAGAGCGAAACTGCAGCGCAACGCTGAGCGCAGATCCTAATCGGGGCCGCCAGCGCTCCTGGGCAGAAGTAAAATAAAAATGAGAATGAAAAAATAATAATAATAAAAAAAAATCCCAACTCTTTCAGCGCGGCGTGAATGCAGTGAAACGTGCCTTGCTGGGATGAATGGAGAGGGTGGGGGACGTGGCAATGGGTTGGGGGGAGAGGTGGAGAAGCCGTAATGGGGCTCTGGTGGGGTTTGTGGGTGTGGAGCTGCCCTGGGGTTGGGGACACCCCAACATTATGGGGGGGGTTGGGGTTGAGTACTTCCAAGTGCCAGGGCAATTCTCCCTGAGTCGGCGGTGTTGGGAATGCCCCAATCCCAATCCTGGCCCCGATCCCTGTGTCAGTGCTGGGCAAGGTGCTGCTCCTCCTGCCTCGATTTCCCCACTGGTGGGAATAAATACCTGCCCTTCAAGCCCTCGCAATTACCAACAAGTTAATCATCGTATAAAAATGACAGTGATCGGATTTTTGGGAGGAGACCATTTTTACAGCCAGGCTCACCCCGTGCTGTTTCCCGTGGTTGGGAAGGGAGCACTGGGTGCTGCTGCATTCCTGCTTCACCTCAACAGGACGACCCCACTGCTCCCTGTTCCGAGCACTCCTGGCAGATGGGGAAGGATCCCCAATTGATCCATGGTCCCCCAGTGATCTGGGGTCTCCACTGATTCCAGGTCTCCCATTTATTTGGGGTCCCCCATTGATCCACGTTCCTCCATTGATTCAGGGTCCCCCATTGATCTGGGGTCCCCCATTGA
The DNA here is from genome assembly GCA_037305975.1 of Chrysolophus pictus. Taxonomy (NCBI): domain Eukaryota; kingdom Metazoa; phylum Chordata; class Aves; order Galliformes; family Phasianidae; genus Chrysolophus; species Chrysolophus pictus. The sequence goes on along the minus strand of CM074598.1, from coordinate 4,011,445 downwards.
TTCCAGATCTCCCATTTATTTGGGGTTCCCCATTGATTCAGAGTCTCCCATTGACCAGGGGACCCCACTGATTCCAAATCTTCCATTTCCTTGGGGTTTCCCACTGATCAGGGGACCCCACTGATTCCAGGTCTCCCATGGATCTGGGTATCCCACTGATCTCAGCTCTCCCATTGGTTCAGGGTCCCCCACTGATCTGGGGTCTACATGGATTCCAGGTCTCCCAATTATTTGGGGTCTCCCATTGATCCCGGGACCCTCATTGGGTCAGGGTTCCCAACTGATCTCAGCTCCCCCATTGATTCGGAGTCTCCTACTGCTGTAGGATCTCCCATCGACCCAGAGTTCTCCACGGACCCGGACTCCCCCTGGGGTGTCCCACTGACACAGGGGGGCTCTCCGAGGACCCCAGGACCTCCCTGAGCTCATCCTCTCCCTCGGCACCCTGAGCGAGGTGCAGGGTGGGTGCCGCCCGCTCACCCCTTCCCCAGCACCCCTCTGCCTCGGGGCGCGATGACTCACGGCAATTTGCCTTTTAAGGGCGGGCTCAGTGGGGAGGAAGCAGAGGAGGAGGAGGCCGCTCCTTCAGCCTCGCTGACTCCTCCCGCTCTCGCTCGGGGCTCCGACGCTCAGCCAAAAGCGAATCGAGGCGGCGAAGCTCAGCAGAGGCTCCGACGGCTCCCGGCCCCACTCCTCGCCCCGACGTCTCGTCCCGCGCCCGTCCGCCTTCAGCCATGGCAAGAAACCACCAAGTGCAGAAAGCCAAGCTGGCCGAGCAGGCCGAGCGCTACGAGGACATGGCGGACTTCATGAAGGCGGTGGTGGAGCACGGCGACGAGCTGTCCAACGAGGAGCGCAACCTCCTCTCCGTCGCCTACAAGAACGTGGTGGGCTGCCAGCGCTCGGCCTGGAGGGTCATCTCCAGCATCGAGCACAAAACCGAGGAGGGCGACGACAAAGCGCAGCTGGTGAACGAATACAGGGAGAAGGTGGAAGAGGAGCTGAAGGGCGTCTGCAACGTGGTGCTGGGCTTGCTGGAGAAGCACCTCATCAAGAAGGCCGGCGACGCCGAGAGCAAAGTGTTCTACCTGAAGATGAAAGGAGACTATTTCCGATACCTGGCCGAGGTGGCCGCTGGCAACGACCGCAAGGAGACGATCGACAGCGCCCAGAAGGCGTACCAAGAGGCCATGGACATCAGCAAAAAGGAGATGCAGCCCACGAACCCCATCCGCCTGGGGCTGGCCCTCAACTTCTCCGTCTTCCACTACGAGATCGCCAACGCCCCCGAGCAGGCCATCTCGCTGGCCAAGACCACCTTCGACGAGGCCATGGGGGACCTGCACACGCTCAGCGAAGACTCCTACAAGGACAGCACCCTCATCATGCAGCTGCTCAGGGACAACCTGACGCTATGGACAGCCGAGTGCGCGGGCGAAGACGGCGGCGAGGCTGGCGAAGAGCCCAAGAACTGAACGGCCCCCACGCAGCTGGGGTCCATCCCCCACCTCCTCCTTCCTCCTCCTCTCCCTCCCAGACGCCCCCTCCTCCCCTTCCCCAAACCCTTTGGTGTCTGTTCCTTTTTTTTTTTTTTTTTTTTTTTTTTTTTGAAGGGGTGGGTAAGGAATTTCGCTCCCCCCACCCTCACCCCCCTCTCCAGTTCCAGGAGTGGGGTCCGTATGTTTGCCCTTTGGCAGGGTCTCCCCTTTCCCTCTCCCCCCCCCCATGTTCTTGTCATGCTCCCCCCACCCCTTTAGCATTTTGGTTGGGGGATACCCCAGCGTGGCTCACAGGGGCCCCAACCCACTGTCTTGGGGGGCTGAAGCCACGCCACTGGTCCGTTGGGGGCAGTGGGAGGAGGTGATGGGACGGGATGGGGAAAAAGGGAAGGGGGGTCCGATGTCCCCCCCCACCCGGTTGGAGGATCGCGAATTGCCGAAGCCTCTGTGTGGCTCCAATAAACCATCTCGTGCACGCCTGCCTCTGTGGTCGCCTCATCTCTCCTCCCGTGCACGTGCCCAGGCAGCTCCTGGAGCTCCCAGCTCCGGTCCCATTGCGTGCCACGCCGTGCTGGGGAGCACTCAGGGCCCCCAAAGCACCGGTCCGGCTGCCTGCAGCCCCTCCCAGCCCTGCCGTGGGCTGTGGGGGTACTCAGCGAGCCCCAGACCCAGGAACAGGTCCCAGAAAGGGCTTTCCAGGTGGGCATTCCAGGTGGGCTTTTCCATAGGGAGAGGGTGTCCCAGGTCTCCAACCTGCAGCTGTGTGTCCCCGTTCCCATGGTGTCCCCATCCCTGTGCTGTTCCCATTCTTGTACTCTCCTCACCTCCATGATGTTCCCATGGTGTCCCCACCCCGCATGGTATTTCCATCTCCATGGTGTTCCCAAACCCATGGTGTCCCCACCCCCATGGTATTTCCATCCCCATAATTTTCCCATTCCCATAGATTTTCCATCCCCATGATGCCCCCGTTCCATAGTGTCCCCGTCCTCATAGTGTCCCTATCCTCATGCTGTTCCCACCCTCGTGGTCTTCCCATCCCTATGGTGTCCCCATGGTGTTCCCATCCCCATGACGTCCCCATCCCTACAATATTCCCATCCCCACATTGTCCCTATGATGTCCCCACCTCCATGATGTCTCCATCCCCATGGTGCCCCCACCCAATCCACACAACCCACAGCATCCCAAACCCCATTACTGGGGCTCTGTGCAGACAAGGGGACGTTTCAGGATGTTTCAGCATCCTGTGTGACATGGACTGACATGGATCTGTCACAGGGGAGGTGACAGCATCCCACCAAGGTGAGGACATCAACGTGGAGGTGCAGATGTGCCGGCGCAGGAGAAAGCTCAGCACTTCTGGCCCTGGCGCTCAGCCACAGCGAAGGGCGCAGCTCTCAAAGCGCGAGTTTCAACACGAACAGTTAATTACACTGAAATCCAGTCCCGGCAGCCTGGGCCGTGAGCTCATCAGATGGAGAGCAGCAGGGCTGGGCCGTGGTGGGCAGGACCCGGCTTTGATGGGAAATGGGGTGGCAGGAGGAAGCGGTGTGACTCAGAGTGCGCCGGTTCAGTGGGGTCTTTGCTTGGGGACATTGGGGACATTGAGCCGAGCTGCGCTTGGGTACGGTCAAATGTTGGGTTTGGGGAAACTGAGGCACGACCCTGGGGTGGGGAGGATGGGGCCGTGGGAATGCACTGGCTGTGGGAGGATGCACGGAGCAGAACCTGCTCACCCAGCCCCACATCCCGTGGCAGAGCCGGCTTAGTGCCTGCGAGGCAATGCTGGGAGCCCCCGACCCAGAGCTGAGGAGAGAACGTGGGGCTGAGGATGGGGATGGGGCTGGGGTCCATCGGTGCCAATGGTTCCCTTTGAAGTGAAAATGAGGGGCTCCCGTGGTTGGCCTCTGTCCTGCCCAGGATGCACCCACCCCTCCTGGGAGCTGCTCCCAGGCTCGATGGGCTGTGCAGGGCCGGCAGACGTGCTGGATGAGCCGCAGGCACTCTCTGGCCTTGACCCCAGGGGTTGGGGACACAGGGAGGGGATGGCAGGCAGTGAGCGATGATAACCATGCCCCAAATTGCAGTGTGATTGGGGCCGCGCTGCTCCCCAGCCTCTCAGACAGCCCGGAGGCTTTTTGGGGCTGGGAGGGACCCTGATACCCACAAGGGCTCCCCATCCTTATCTTCCCACAGTAGGAACAGAGCAAGGCTGTGCACATGGATTTTAGGGTTTTTGAGCAGCAGCAGCACAATGGGACTCAGGTGCCCATGCCCAGGGAGTGTCCCCAACTCAGAGCCACCCTAGGGCTGGGGACAGGTGGTGGGCGCTGGGAGCAGGTCCCAGCACAGCCCCACACCCAGTGGCTAGCAGCCATGGCTTTATGGCTACTGGAATAGGTCTCTGCTGCTTCATTGGCACTGCTTGCACAACCTAAGCAGGACAGACGGGCAGCAGGACACACAGCCAGGCTTGAGCTTTGTCCCCAGGCTGGGTGACAGAGGCTGAGTCCCATCCTAGGGGCTGCTGGCTACAGGAGGGCAGCTTTTGGGGTGCCTAAATTAAGTGCTGCCCTGATGCGGAGCTCACTGAACCCAAAATCAGTGGGAGGCAGCCAGGCTGGTGATGGGCTTCACAATGGTTAGGGGTAGATGTTTGGGATGGCTGCAGTGCCTGGAAGGACACCTCTGCCCCACTTCCTCTGTGTCTGTGTGTCTGTCCACACACAGAGAATAGCACAAGGCTGAGCAGTGCAGAGATGGTGCCCATCCCAGCCTGGGGGCTCTGAAACCACTCAGTGTTGGTCCCAGCCCCAAACTCCTGGGCTGCTGTTGGGATCAGCCCGCTCCAAGCCCACTGCTTTGAAGTAAGCCAGTCCTAGGCACTGGAGCCCACTCTTGGGGGGGGGAGGAGGGGGCTGTGCTGTGGGGCAGGGGGATGGAGCTGCACATCCCTGCACAGAGCCTCGACCATTCGCCATCTTCAACCACTCCCCACCTCCAAACATTCCCCATCCCCAACCATTCCATTCTTCATCCCCAACCATTCCCCACTCACGGCCATTCCCCATCCCCAACTATTCCCCATCCTCGACCCCACAGAGCTGGGGGTGGGGGCAGGAGGGACCACACGGGCTGGGAGCCAGGACCCCAGGGCCAGACCTGCATTGCAGTGACGAATCCTGGCCCCGTGCCCAATGCTTGCTCAATGGGAGCGACGGGAGCCAGGCTGTCACCTCCTCAGCCCTCAGGATCTGTCCCCTCCCGGCGTGGGGACGTGCAGGAGAAGGACCCGGTTTGTGGGACATGGCAGTGCTCCCCTCGGGGCTCAGAGCTCTTTGATTTTTCATCTTCCCCACCGCAGGGCTGGGGCTGCAGGTGCTGCATGGGTAGAACCAGCAGAAGCTGAGCGGCTACAAGAGCTTTGGCAGCTCGTGGGTAACTCTGGCTCAACCCAACAGCACCCTTTTAAGCCACCAAATCTCTCAGAGCAGTGAAAAATCCGCCAGAAATCAGCTTATTTTTTATGAGCACATCATCTGTCCCTTTTGCATCAGATGCGGGGCTCAGAAATTGGGCTGGAAACCCACACCAGTAAGGCATGAGGATGGAGTTTCAGCTCCCACTCTGGTCAGGTTGGCTCCCAGCCCCACTTCCAGCTGGAGAAGGACCTGCACAGTTCCCAGGTAGAGGAACACAACGCTGCAAACAGCCCTGCTGTGACGTTCCCACCAGAGGGTTTTTAGCCCCAGGCTTTGTAGCACTCGGTTTTATTTATTCAGGTTCAGCAAACTCCCAAGATGAAAGCGAGACAAAGTGTTTTATTAAGAAAGAGTCCATCATTATTTAAAAAAAAGAAAAACAACCATCTCTCTGTCCTCCCTGAGACAGACTGGAGGCTTCCTAGCCTGGATAATCCTGACTATGAGGGCCACGTACACCTCCTCCTATGAAGTAAACCAAGAACTCATGTCTCAGGTCTCACTAGAGAAGCTGATTTTTCTTTCCCCAGATCTACCTTGGGCACACTGGGGAAGAGAAGACGTAGCAAAGCTCAGTCTCCCTTGCTTCTCTTCTCTCACAACCCCCACCCAGATCTCTCTTGCTCCAAAAAGACCCAACTTGCTTCGTCCTCAGCCAGAACTCCTCCATTCCACTGCTGCTCAGTGGGGCTGAGGTCAAATTCCCACAGTGAGGGAGTGCAGCAGTCAGACCTCTGCCCGGAGAGACTTTCACTTGCTCTGAGTCACACAACACAGAGAGTCCCTTGAACTCTCAGCAGCAAAAGGAGAGCTGTCGAAGCAGAGAGCGGCTGCGGCGGAGCTGGGTGTGTTACATATCCATCACTTCTTCCTCCACCGTCTTGTCCTGAGATTGCACATACTTCTCCTGCACTGCAAGCGTGCTGATAACGCACTAATTAAGGAAAACAAGGCAGCAGGGCAGGGCTCAAACACTCCCTTCTACAAGGAGCTCTAACGTTCTCAGCGAGGAGCCAACCCAACTCTGTGTGCCTGAAGGCTGGCAGGAAGGCAGCAGTGCTGGCAGCAGCACACAGCACCTGAGTTATTTCTGGCTCTGGCTGATCCCAGACCCGACAAGTACAGGAGAATCAATTGTATGGTTTGGACAGAGTGTAAAGAAACAGTCCAAGCGAGTGTGAATGAGAGGAAAGTTGTCAAAAGATTCCTCCCACGTGTAACAGCATCAATTAGCAATGCATGCTGTAGCTGTGGTGTGGACAACTGCTAAGCTCTGGGCTGAGCATCTGTATCACTACACAGCATCAGAGGATGGCAGGAACAACCTGTGCCCCACCTCCAGCCCCTCTTGCCCAGTGTCTAAAGGAGAAATGAACACAAGGCAGGATCGGTGGAGAAGGATACGAAGTAAAGTGGAAATCTGCTCCCACTGCTGCTGACATCAGAGCTTCCAGGCTCCTGTGTTCCTGGTCCCCAAAGGAACAGCCGTTGGCTTTGTCCACTGCCTGCATCACCTGCCGCATGCTGTCCTTATCCTGAAAGGGACAGAGGTGACACACAGGGAACACAGTCCTTCCAGGGGCAAGAGCTCACGCTGGCCTTTACCACCCATTTTCTCTGAGGCTGTGGGCCACCTAAACTACACGCAAAGCCTCCATGACACTGCCTGCCTCTCCCTGAGCCCAGAGGGCAACAGGACAAGGAGGAGCTCCCCCTTGGGTCTGAATATACGATGGGCCGACACCCTCCGCCCTCTCGCTCCCTTTCATCACTGCTCATCTCAGCCCATCTCCCTTTGTTGACACTTCTGCAAACTGCAAAATTAACATTTTCAGTCCTTGCTCACAAATGCGTTCCTCCCATCTCCAAATTACTTTGCTCTCCCTGATTTAAAAGTGTTTTAGGTAATGGCTTGGAATTGAAATGTGGGTGCTAGATGAAGAAGGAGTCTCAACTCCCCACCCCAGGACAAGAGGCCCACATAGCTCCAAGCCTATTAGCTTTTCCTTCTCCTTCGGCTGCCACAGAACATGTGCAAAGTCTGGGTGCATTTCACTGTCCTCCTCCATCCTTGAGTCTCTCCATTGTAAAGCCTTTCAGCCCCCACGTCCCCATTTGTTACAGCAAGTTCTGGGGGCAGAGAGAAAAGTAGCAGAGGCAATATGGGATTTGGGGGCATTTCTGCATGCCCACGTGCAACCCAGCTGCTCCCAGACATCCTGGCTGCTTCGCCAGCGCTCCCTGCTCTCTCTTCCCCTTCTCCTCCCACTGCATCACCTGGACGTTGAGCGGAACGAAGGACACCAGGCTGTAGTCCTCAATCACCTCCACCAGCTTTGCATTGAGGCGGCGGTAGTTTCTGAAGAAGGGGTCAGAAGCTAAATGGTCAACCAGGTAAGAGAGGTCCAAGACCTCCGTGTAATAATCCAGGTTGAAAGCTGTGGGGAAACACCAAGAGGCTCTGAAAACCTGTTATAGGTATGTTTGATTCCCTGGCCAAGGCTTGCTAGCAAGAACCCAGCGAGATTTACACCATTTTCCCAACCAGCTCCCAGCAAAACAGCCCTGTACCATGGCAGCTGATCTGCATCTGACACCACCCGACTCCACGTCTCCCTCTCTGAAAGGTGCTTACCCAGCTTGCCATACTGCTCAATCAGGTCCATCTTGGAGAGGACGTTCACGTGGGGCAGTTCCACATGCAGCATGGTGGAGAGCGAAGTGCAGAGCACGGAGATGAACTTGCCAGGGTCTGTGCAGTAGTGAGAATCCACCAGATGTACTGCAGCCAGCTGGGGAGCAAAGGCACAAAGGTGAAAATCCTTCTGCTTAATCCTGGGAAACTCTGAGAAGGACAATCCACCCAGATCAACTAACCACAGATTCCTACATGGGGATCCTATCACATGTACATAAAACACCAATCCTATGGATATACATATGGATATACAACCTATACAACGCATGGATAGGTCCACCATCTCCACCCTCACACCCGTGGGGGCTTCAGAGCAAGGGTGCTGTGTGCAGGAGGGCTGTGGGAAGGCTGCAGCACTGCAGGACACCCTCACACCCCAACTGCTCCCACGTTTCTGAGCACATCTCTCTTTGCAGCAGCATTTCCCTGCTTGGCTGCACTCTGCAGGTTTCTGGGGGGAGTTGGGGGTGACCCCCATTTTGAGCTACACAACTGCCTCAATGTTTCCACGTTCCCCACAGGAACGTTTGCCAGCTCAATAGCAGTAACTCCAGAACACCACACTGTGCCAGGAGAAGCAAGCGCTCTGTGGTTTGAAATCATAATTAATCACTAAATTAACGAGCTGCTCGATTCCCTGCGTTTCACGCGGCTGTAACAATGTGGTCTACGATCTCTGCTAAGCTGCTGCCTGTTGCACAATGCCACTCACAGGCAGAGCTCTGTAGTTGAGGGTGGTTGAGTCACACAGTGCTTCTGCAGCACAAAAAAAAAGAAAAAAGCAAAGCTCACAGGCAGGTGTAAGCACTCCTGTGCCCAGCAAAACAGGAGCACAACCATCTTTTTTTAGTAACTACAGTTTCGTGGATGTTTATTTGAATAAAGATGAATTCTAATGTGCAGATTCCCAGCGACACTCTCAAGCAAACGAACTTGCCCTTCTTGCTCGCACCACATGTGGTTTGCACATTCATGGTTTGGCCCAAATGCAAAACAAATGCAACGTAGGCAAGTTAGCGTGGTTATGGGACTCTTCTCACCCGCGCTTCCTAATTTGCATCTTCCATTGTGCAAGAAAGCACAGAGCACGTATTACGACGTGCACAGCGATTTGGTTTGGCTGCAGGAGCAGCAGGCAGGGCCTGAGATGACACCTGAATTTCTCACAGTTCAATGCAGAGGATCTGCACTCGCTCTGCACGCACACTGCATTCCCTGCCCTGAAATACAGCACTGACTCAAATAAAATACAGAACAAACCTTCCAGCAGCGAGAATCTGGGAGGAAGGAACCCATGTTTCTGCCTAGGATAGTGGCACCGTGTTAAACATCCTGAACAAGCTACTCCTGCCTGTCCCACCAAGCATAAAATCATAGAATCATCGAATGGCTGAAAAGGAGCCCAAAGACCATCCAGTTCCAACCCCCTGCTATGTTCACGGTCACCAACCAGCAGACCAGGCTGCCCAGAGCCACATCCAGCCTGGCCTTGAATGCCTGCAGGGATGGGGCATCCACAGCCTCCTTGGACAACCCTTTCTCAAGCAGGACGGTGAAGAAAACAACCATCAGCAGCCACATCCACAACCAAAAAGCCCCGACTGCATGGTGTGCAGCACCTGAGCCCCCTGCACAGCTGCAGTGCCCACAGAGCACCGAACCCACCCTGAAATTCCACTTGGCCAACTGTGCAAAGACGTTCTTCAGGGCGTCGTGGTGGGTGTAGAGCTCCACCTGGCCCGGGCAGTCAAACAAGTAGTAGTGACCTCTGAAGGCAGCCAGCTTCTCCTGCAGCCAGTCAAAATTGGCCTCCAGGTACTCCATGCAGTAGATGAGCCCCCCGTTGGGCCCCAGCTTCAAGTTCTCCATCACGTCAGACAAGGTGATGAGCTCAGAGATGTCCACAGCACAGGAATAGGGCATCCCCTCGTTGGCTGGGTCCAGGTTCACCACAGCCACCGTGCGCCCAATCCTGCCCATGAACTCCTGCATGCCATGGCAGTAGGTGGTCTTGCCGGAGCCTGGAGGCCCGATCACAACCTGGCCAAAGGCCAGCGGGCTCCCCTTGCTGCTCTCAGACATGGCGGCTCATTTCCTCCTCCTGAGCAAGAAATAGAAAGCTCTCATTCACAGCTTTATTTCCATGGATACGAACGCTGTCAGCTGGGCCTTGAGCCCGTGGCTGCGAATTAGGAAGCGTGCTGCAGCGTGAGGACGCAATGCCAGCATCACAGCTCTGCGTCCTTCCCCGCGTCCCTCCTTCCAGCCCATTCCCCTTCTCCCCTTTCCCATTCCCCTTCTCCCCCCTGCCCCCACCCCCACCCTCCATGCCTACATCCTTCCCCACACCCCACTCCCAGCCCTTTTCTTCTTCCTCCACCTCTCCTATCCCCCAACCCCCCCCCACGCCTCCGCCGCACCCCCACGTGTTGCCCCTTCCGCTCACCGCCACCACCGGTGTCGCAGTTCTGGGTCCGGGTGCCCGCAGGGCCCCGCTCACCGCGTTCCGGCCCCGGAACGGCAGCTGCCCGCACAGCGCCCCCTAGCGGTCGGAGGGCGCAGCGGACCGAAGGGTGCCGCCGGTTCGCGGGTTCGATTCCCCGCTCCACCCGTTTCCTCCAGGCACAGACCCAGCCCCCCCCCGCACCTCCGCTTTCAAAAACAGAGAAATGACTGTCTACGTTGTCTCTGCCACACCTAATGAGAAGTGCTGAGTAAGCAGCAGGAAAAGGCTGGAGCCCACTGACACGGAGGAGACTTAATTCACACGTAACACCACACCGTCAGGTCACATGGATGAAAGCTCTCAGCCCAGGGCTCTCTGCAACCCAGGCTTTGTCACAGAGAAGCATGGAAGGAAGCAGCTGCTATACCTGACCACAGGGAGACGCCTTCCCGAAGGCTGCCAGGACGTGTCTTTCATCCCAGTGAGTTTCTGCTGGGACTGTGGGATCGTCACGCCCAAGCAAGACAAAGCTGTGAGCCGACAGCAAACTTTCTGCAGGACAGTTACATTGCCACAGCTGGCCCTGTCTGTACTTGTCCTGCCCTAGGTCTCAAGGAGCTGTGAACTATGTGCTCTGCTTTTTGGGCTGAGCTGGCTGTGGACCTAACACAGCAGCTCTGCTGATCTAGGCAGCAGTTATTGGCTTTAAAGCTCTGGCATAAAAATGCAATTCCCACCTCGTTCCCAGTGAACAAATAGGACCATTAATATCTCCCCTCACTTTAATAGCTCAAGGAGGAGTAAAAAAAAAAAAAATAATCAGGGCAATTTCCGTTACAAATTATTTCTTCCAAAAATAAATATATGAACAAACTACTTCAATATTGAGACCAGCAGGAGCCAGCCTGTGGTCAACAGGAGCAGTAAAAAGGCTCTGATAGTCTCTGCTCAGTGTGACTGAGTGCTGGAGCTCTCCAGAGTGCCACGCGACGCCCGGACGAAAGGCATGTCCTGTCTGTACTTCATGGCAGTGGGTGGCTGGCGTCTGAGCAACTGGTCACCACTGTCCATAGGCTCAGGGTCATCGTAGATGGTTGAGATGAGGACAGGCGTTTCTCTCCGTGGCTTTTTCACCTTGCTGAAGGCTGGCAGTTTCTCCCCATGGTACCTAGAGGGAAGCAGATAGCGTTGGGTTCACTAGTGCTCGGGCAGTGGGACACCCCTGTAGATGCAGGCTGTCTCCACCACGTGTTATAAAGGAGGGATGGGCAGAAATGGTGCAGGTGTTCTGTCCTAGAGCCATCTCGTAGACAGGAACAAGAAGCAGCCCTCGCAATGAGACAAGGCACTGAGCAAAGCCCACAGAGAATTCAGAAGTATGGCACACAAATCTTGCTCAGGTCACTTGAGCTTTTCTTACAGAAATACTGTACCCTTAATTCCTGAGCACAGATTTCCCTCTACGTGTGCTGCACGAACCTGCAAACAGTTCCAGTTCTTTTAGTGTAACAACACAAGCCCTTTCAAGAGTATTGCACTGTCAGGAAGAGCAGAGCAGTCAGCTCTGGAGTGCTGTGGCAGGTCCCTAAGACACAGCCTTACTGCTCTGGTTCACAGTCTGGTCTTTTTAAGCCAGTTAGTTGCAGATGCCAGGCAGAGGCTCCAAACACAGGCTGGCAGGGGAAGACAAGGTACTTACCCCAGACCTCTCCTGCACCTGGGATTCTGACCCTCGTTGTCTAGAGCTTCAGTCATTCCAGAGTTGCTGCTTCCCAGTCCCAGCCCCTCTGTCCAGCCCTGCTGCTTCAGAACCTTCCTGCCAAAGCCCTGGAAGAGCAGAAAAAAAATCATACAGATGTTGGACAAAGCCCTCTCTCATCTTCCCAGAACCTCCCTCCACAAGACGCGCATATTTTGAACATCACCACTGCAGCTTTTCCCCATCCTCTCTGTATCCAAAGCTCACCTTGGTGTATCTCTCAAAGGTGCCAATTTGCTGTCCTGATGTAGACCCATCCTCCAAACCATCTCGAAGTCTCTGTTCCAGCCACATCTGGACTGAGTCACGAGCATCCTTGTCACCTCCATCTAAGGAAAAAAGAAGCAAGAGTCAGAGTAGAACAGCTCAGGAAAGCTATTTCCTGCTGTGATTTCCCCCAGAGCACCACCCAGCAAGGAAGCAGAACCTGTTCTTTTTGGCAACTCTCACAGCCAAAAAATGTTCTTTCAAGTACAGTGACGTCTCAGATGCTTTCAAAGGATGACTGACTTCCCCAAGTCAAAAATTCTGCAGGTTCAGAACTTCCCAACCTCCCCTGTTTCCTATGAAGTTTTTCCAAGCTCAAATACCTTTGTCATAGTAGATGCTCATGTCCACATCCCAGTCATCAGCAGTCTGCTCATCAAAGTCTGCCAAGAGAAGAAAAGCACCAGTTTTGGTAATGGCTGTGGATGTCTGATACAGAAGAGCTGCTAGCTAGCAGTTGATCCCCTGTTTTCTCTAACAAAATAGGAAGGAACAGATATTAGGGTATACAAGCCACAGGGCTTACAGAATAGGCTGCTAATATGACCAGCAGGTCCTTGAGCCATCAGATGGAACCTCTGCAGGCTCTGTCATCAAGGGAAGGCTTAAAAATTGATCGCCAGATGCCCATTTCTGCAGCTGAACTGGAAGGGTTTTATACTCGATTTATCTGCTTCTGTCAGGCTGGGCCCCCAGTCCCCAGCTTGTGGTGGTTAGTTTGTAGTGCAGTGACACAAACACCAACATTACCTCCATTCTCCTCCCGCCAGTACTGAGCATCTGTGTAGAAGACAAGGCCTGAGCCACCTTTCTCCCACTTCAGCTCAATCTCCTCCTCAAACAGCCGCTCCTCCACACGATCCTGCTTGGTCACATCCTCATGCAGAGCCTCATGTCGCTCCCATTCCTCACAGGTATCATTGTCCTGCAAAGAAACCAGCAAAAGGTGGGGGACAGCACCAGCACAAAAGTCTCCTTTTCACTTCCCTGACCCTCACGGTCCATTGCCTTTACTATAGAACACCTTTGTCAATAGAGCTCGTCTCAGCCTGCTGTTTTCAGGCACTGACATGACCAGTGCTGATGACCTCATTCCCCTGACTAATGCCATCTTCAGAGTCAGCAGACAGAAGTGGTGAAAAATACCACATCACACCCACTTCACAGCATGCTTTCAGCACTGTACCTGATCTGTAACGCAAAGATGTCCATTTAAGGAGCAGGTGTGTTGTAGGTAAAGTCAGCACTAGCAACAAATTAATTCCACTCAATTAGATCCCTAAAGAGATTGTATCGGTTCCAGAAAAGGAGTTTGCTGGCACAGCTACAGATCAGACTGACAGCTTTACTGCTGTCTGCCCAGCTTTGGGCACAGCCCTTCAAGGGAGACATTAACCAACTGAGCAATGTCCAAAAGAATAGCTGGAGATCCGGGAAACAGAGCCTGTGAGAAACGGCCAGAGGAGCAGACTTGCTTAGTCTGGAAAAGAAAAGACTGAAAGCAGCTGTTGAATAAAGAGTTTTTAAAGGAAGAAACAAAATGTTCTCTGTGCCTGCTGTTGCTAGGAGAATCTAATGGAATAAAACTGCAGCACAGATTTGACATTCAAGTTAATTCTGGTGTATGGCAGGGCAGCCAAGAACGGGAATGGCTTGCCTCAGGACTGCACTGCCTCTGTAATAACAAAGATTTGGGAGAACAGGCTAGACAGGTGTCTGTCAGGGGGAGCAAGATGATCTCTGGAGAGCCAGACCAGCCCAGTTTTCTAGAAGTCTTTATCAAGAAAGTCATTTTTCTCCAAATGACTAATTTGTATTGCAGGAGCATTCAAGGTCAACCATTTGCACGACTCTGCATGTCATTTCCAGAACACTAACGTGCTCCCCAGTCTCCAGCCATCTCACTTACGAGCAGAGCCAGACCAACCTGCCACGCAGCAGGCAGAGGTGCCCTCCTGCAGCACCAGCCACCAGCTGGGCTCCATCCTCTGGACTGAGCTCTTTGTGCTGACATCATAAAGCACTTTCACTTGGACAAGCTGCTCTGGTAGTATTAACATCTGCAGCACTACGTTCACCAAGGAGCTCAGAATGTGAACAACCACATTTAACACCATATTCAGACAAGCAGACTTCACAATACAATTAAAAGATTAACAATTAGCTCTAAGAGTTACATCAACTCTCTCAGCTTTGCAGCGCAATGCCTGACCTCAGGCAGCACTACAAAAATCCACTCACATCATCCGAGTGCGACTCCTCTTCCTCCTTTTCCTGCTCCACCTCATCTTCCTCAGCACTGGCTGGATCAGTCACCTCAGATCTTGCCACAGGCCCCTCGTCCTCTGTGATCTCATCCCCCGTGGCAGTGTAAACTCTTTCTTCTTCTATAACCGTCTCAGTGTTCTGGTATTCAAAAGGCACATTGCCATACCTCCGGGATGAGCCTGTCTTTGGGAAATCCAGCTGTAATTTCTTGATGATCCTGGGAGGCAGCCTGCAGGCACGGATCAGCTCCAGAAAGACTTTCAGAGGGGTGCCAACGTTCCCAAAAGGCATAAAGGAAGGGGGGTTGAACTCAGGCAGCCGCTTCAAGTCCGATTCTGTGACGGTTTCACCCTCAGCCTTCGTGTCCACTCCACTGGGAAACGTCTCTGTGCCTCCAAGAGGGAAGGAGTGATCTGGGGAGGTAAAACACACACCTATATCAGAGAGAGGCAAATTGGGGCCCTCCTGGGAAGGCCTAGATAGAGGAACAGCCCCCAAACTGACTCTGCTTGCCCCATAACGGATGTAAAGTGTTAAGGAAACTCCACCGGGAGGGAAAGGGGGAAAAAGGAGAGAGAGGGGAGGGAAGAGAGGGGGGCCGACACAGCCTGTGCTCAGCGGGCCCACAGGGGAGGCCCAGACGTACCTGACCCGGGGCGGAGGCGGACCCTGCGGACGAGGCAGCGGCCGGACAACGAGGTGCCGCCGGGCCCGACCCAGCGCCGGCCCGAGTACATGCGGACGAAGCGTCGGGCCCGGCCGGGCCGCACGGCCACCGGGCAGCAGCAGGTGTTGGGCGCTGCGCTCTGCCCATCGCTGCCTCCCGCCGGCGGGCGCTCGGGGCGGTGGCGGTAGTGGAAGCAAAGGAAACCGCCGGCCTCCAGGAACTGGCTGAAGTAGGCGCGGAGATGGGCAGAGCGCAGCGCGGCCGGGATGCCGCTTACCAGGCAATAACGGGCGGCAGCGGCGCCGCCATTAGGGATTTCACAACTGGGCGCCGCCATCTTGTCCGCCCAACGGTGCGTCACGCGGGGTTGGGCGCGCTGTGATGACGTCACCAACAGACCTGCGGGGGGAAGAGGGCGCCGCCTCGTGGCGGGGAGGGGAACTGCAGGATCTGAGGTCGGCGGGTGCTGGGGGTTCCCACGTGCAACCCAACCCCGGGGGGGTCTTGGTGTTTGTTTTTCCTTTTCCTTCTTTTCTTTTTCCTTTTAGTTTTCCTTTCTGCTAGGTAAAGTAGCAGCTCTAAGAGCTGTGTGTAAGACGGGGAAAAGGAGTGATGCTGTGGTGTCAAGGGCTGAAGTGAGGTGCTGCCCCACCATGCACGGGGCACTCCTGTTTCCTGGAGCTGCTGGGAGCAGCAGTGGGATGGAGGCACCGGGGGCTGTTCCCTGTGCCCAGACACCTGCCTGCCTGCTGCTGGGTTACTGTGCCAACGGGGCTATTGGATGCCCTGCACGCAGTGACTCACGCGTGTGTCACCGTGCTGAGCAGCTCGTGGCTGGCGTGGGCTTGCGGAAATCATCCAGTGACTCACAGTCTCCTTCCCTTTGGAAAATGGCTGTCAGGGGCTGAGATCGCCTTGGAAGCAGCCTAATATGGTTTGGCAGCAGGGGTGAAGGGACAGATGGGCAGAACGCGCCGTTCTCCCACCAGGCTCCTGTTCAAATGCGATGTGTTTCAGGGTGATGGGGAATCAGGAAACCTTGCGTGGCTCCAGCAGGCACCTCGGCAGGGCCGTGCGTGGCACACAGGCTGGTCTCCGTGCCTGCTGATGGCTGTGTGCACATCCAGGTGAGTCAGCACCCACCTCCTGCCTCAGCACCTCCGGGCGAGGCTGCGTGCATGAAGGAAGGTGCAGCGTACAGACAGGCTGCGGTTCTGCTGCCTCTGCAGATTTCTCTCTGCTGGGTGCATAGGGGAGTGTGTGCCACGGGGCTGTGAATCAGACACTCCTGTGACCACATCGCAACGCTCCCCTGTGATGATGAGGCAGAAGGATTTCACTGAGAGGGGAAAGGCTCTGGCCCTGCTTTCAGGTGTCCTTTCCACACCAGGCCTACAGCCGGTATTTCTCCAAGTCCAGAATCCCAGAAATGTAACACCCTCCCTGGAAATCACCACTGTTTTCCAAAAGATAAAACATTTTATTAAAAAAATAATTTACTGTATCATATATACAAACCAAAAGAAGGTCCACCCATAAAATACTGACATCTAATGTTTCACAAAAGCTGCAGACAGGAGAAGCGAGGTTTCCAGACGTGCTACATGTTTAACCAGCTGTAACTCAAGGCAGGGATGTTTTATTCTGCCACCAACAGTTCTGCTCAGTTTGTTCAGTATCTGTAGCTCATTGTGTTGCTTGCTGTCACAGGAACAGAGGCAAGCCCACAGCCTGAGCCATTCTCAATGTTGCTAAAAGCACCTTTGTGGTGTACAGGTAGGATGAACTCCCTGATGTTCATGCAGCATTATTTGCCATACATTTCACTGCTCTTAGGTAATCCATTGCTCTGTGAGCAATCCTGTTGCAGCTCATGGCATAATGGAGAGAAGATGCAATCTGATGAAAGGCAGAAGGCGTTAATTTGGCTGGCTGCACACCCTGTAAGATTTTATACTTTTCCCTCTTGCTGCCTGAGGAAGATTCTCTATGAATATTTCTGAGATTTCATGCACAACAGACATTGGCCAATACTTAAAGATCTAATTTCTTACTGTTTGCACTTGGTTATACTCTACAAGTGATAGCACTGAAGATACTCAGCACCCCTAAACACCACTATCACAGAGTTGAGCTGTCATGGGCAGTGAGATGAGGTCAAACCTCATCTCTTGGAGTTAACAGCAAAACACACATTGGTTTTAATTGAACTGAGGATTCACTGAGATAAAACAAAAAAACTGGAGCAGGCTCTAACTCAATCTGCCCTGTGTCACAGGGCTGGTCTGCTTGCTGAGTACCACCAGCTGCAGAACAGGGAAACAGCCACACACACATACTCACACTCCTTGAAACAGACAGGCAGAGGTAGAGCAGGAGCTGCCACAGACATCTGCTGAATCAAGGCTGCTTTCCTGCGTGCTCTGCTAAAACCTTGCTGAGCCCTACAGCCTAGCAAGAGGCACACGCAAAGCCAGTTCTCTGTGGTCCTGAATGCCTGCTCCCCAGTCCTCCCTGCTGCCCTGCCAGGTGTTGGAGAGCACCCACAGGGCTGTGGCAGAGCACAGCAGCTCAGAGAGCCGTGTGCGGTGAGGGAGCCGGCTGCCAGCTGGTAATTTCATACAGCATATCCACGATGAGCTCAACAATGTCTGCATTGCCAATGACGGGCCGGAAGAAGAGGTCTGTGATGAGGGCAGGAGGGATGGATTTCAAGGTGGAGGTGATGAGCAAAATGAGGGCAAAGCGGTCCTGGTCCTCGGGATGCAGAATCCGCACCACCTCCTGAAGCGCTCGCTCGGCTTCCCGCTGGAGGCTCTCGATGTACAGGGAGGCCGTCAGCCCTGGGACATCTGCCAAGAGAAAGGAGGAAAGGCATGTGAAGAGGAAGGCTGGAAAAAAAGTTCTAGGTTTCTCCCATCTCCTTCCCCGTATCTTGGAGAAAACCTCCGAGTGCCACACTAATGACATGTATTTCAGGGCTGTTGCGTTGAGGGAGTAAATATAGCTAACAGGGCAAACATAAGCTTTATAGATTAAGTCCCAGGGTTCTTTGTTTGCAAAGTGAGAAGGTCTCTGCTTTTAAACACTTCATTCAGTATCCCTCCTCCCTGCTTCCCAGTTGTAAACTGTTGGTGCTAATGATAATGTGAGCAGCTCTCCCTGCTCTCACACACGCTTTTGCCCAAACTCTGAGCGACTCCAAGCCAAGAGCTGTGTTTTCAAATGCTAACTCATGCAGGGCTTTCTCTTGCCACCAGCAGGCAGAGTTGAGAGGGTTGAGCACTCACCAGGATTAAAGAGAATGGCTCCCTTCAGGTAGGCGTATTCTTTGGGGCTCAAGTCCAGGCTCCAGAAGGTGTTGAGGCTGCACTGCAGCCACTGCACAGCAGCCAGCATGGGCTGCGTCCACTCAGGCTCCTGCCTTTTGCTTTGGCCATCGAGGAGGATCTTCTCGAGCATGCTGGGGGCTGGGGTCTCCATCACCTCAAACGTCACCGTCTCCTGGACAAGCCCCAGGAGGAAGAGGGGGACCCAGCAGCTGTCCAGCAGCAGGAGCTGGTCTCCCCGTGGCAGCAGGTGGAAGGAAGGGAGGTTTTTCATGAAGCTGATGGTTTTCACCAACACATCAGAGGCAGCCTGGCAGGTGATATGGGGTGTCCGGAGGCAGACGGTCCAGCGCTGGTGACACAGGCAGCGTTGGTGGGGTGGGCTGTGGCTGAGGTTCTGGCTCAGGAGGGTGTAGAGAATGGCTGAGTGTTTGTCTTCATGCTGGCACTGACACCTCTCGCAGTCCATGTCCATGCTACTGGTCATCAGAGCAGAACTGGGAGCCCGTATCCTCCTGTGAAACTCCGCAGATGGAAGAGAAACTGTAAGTTTCCTCCCCGTCTCAGTCTGGGAGTGACCTGTCCCCTCTGCTCTGCCAGCACATGGCTGTTCAAACAAGCTCTTATAAGGCTCGGTCACAAGTGGAACACCCCTTCCCAGCCTTGACCGCTCTGTGATTAAGCGGTCCTCATTAAAAAAGAAAAAAAAAAAAAAAAAACAACCAACCAGCTGTCCCCAGACTGATTGGCTGGGACCAGCAAGATCTCAGCATGGCGTCAATGGCCGTTTTCTCAATGAAACACCAGCAGCCGCAGCGCAGGGATGGGGCGGCGGGTTGGGCAGCCTTATCACAATTACCCAAACAGTATAAACAAAGTCATTAACCCGGGCTGTACCATGGCACCAAGGCCCCACGCTGCAATCAGGCTGTGCTATCTGGCAGGTGTCGCTGCCAAGGAGTTCACACACACACACACACACACAGACTCACAGTGCTCGTCTGGAGCGAGGACCCCATGGCAAATGGCCTGTGTGCTCCGGCCTTGGAAAGAGCAACCTGGAAGTCATTTTATCAGCAGATGTTTGCCTAACCTTGTTGACAGGAGATTCGTGCTGTTACAGCTAAGGAAGCCAGTGAATAAGTGAAGCCAGACTAAACCTGAGGCAGCGCCCCATGTGCTGCAGGAGAAATGCTGGGTAGGTGAGAGCCAGGTTTACAGATTTTTACCTTGAATTGCTCTGGAATTTGTATGTTTTGATCAGCAGAAGGGAAGCGGCGGCACACAATTATAGATTTCAGGGGGGCCTGTGAGCAATTCCTCACTCAGGCCTGGTGAACCCTGCGAGGATGGGAACAAACGCCTTAAGGGCACACAGCTCTTGGTGCACAAACAAGAGGGAACTGAGGGCTGCGTTTATAAATTTTCACCACAAAATACCCAGGTATTTGCGTCTGTTGGCCAGCACAAGTTGGCCAGCATCTGATGATTGATTTCAGGAGGACCTCGGGCAGCAAGCACCCTATGGGGATAAGGACAACTCACCCTAAGGGCGCACAGCTCTTGGTGCAAAGAAGGAGTGAAAGCAGCAGTGAGGGGGAAGGAGAGGCCCACACAGCCAGCAGGACTGGCGCAGTCTCTCCCTGCTGCAGGCTGCAGACTCTCGGCCCTGCTTGGGCCTGGACGAACGGCTCTTTGAGCCGTGTGATGACTGGAGGGGATTCGGGAAGAGCCAAACCCTGCGCAAGGACAGGAAATACTGGGAAGTAAACAGCGCCACCCGACCCCGAGCCCCGAGACCCCGCCGAGCTTTCTGGAAAGGCCCAGGCCCGGCCGTCGCTATAGCAACCGAGCCCCGCGCCACTCTTCCCGCCTCTCCACCCCGGCTACTGCCTGGACCAATCCGCGAAGGCAGCAGCGCAGCCGAGCGCTGCGATTGGCTGTTGGAGAGGTACCGCCCTTCCGCTTCCGCTCAGCTTGCTTCCGGTTCCGGTTAGCAGTAGCGTGAGGGCTCTGAGGAGACCGGTGTCGGGCAGGATGGGGCTGAGCGCGGAGGAAGCGGCGGAGCAGGAGGATCGCTTCGATGGCATCCTTCTGGCCATGGCGCAGCAGCACCAAGGCGGCGTGTGCGAGGTAGCACCGCCGTTCCTGAGGGCGGCCAAAGCCTTTTCGTGCTCCCGGTGGTGGATGGGGGGGGGAGGAGCGGGCGGGCCCGGGAGGAGGGGCAGCGCGTGACTTCCGGCCCCGCCGTGGCGGCTGCAGCGGCTCTGCGGGGCGCGTGGTGCTGGCGAGGAGCTGAGGAGCTGCGGGGGGGCTGCTAACAGCGTGCGGATCCACTTTCCTCGGCCGCGCTGCCGCTGCGTGGTGCACGAGGGCGGGGATGTGAGCGGGAGGAAGGAGCCGCTTTTTCAGCCACCCGGCAGTAGCCCCCCTGGCCCCTCCTCGCTGGGTTCTGAGGCTGCGGTGCGGCCTCGCTTTTCCTCACGTGGCAGCTCAAGTTGGGGTCCCGGAGCTGAGCTGTAGGAGGGGTGTATGGGAGCATCCTCAGCACCCCAAAATTTTGGAGAAGTGGTGCTAAAAACGTCTCCTTGTTTAGTCTGCAAAGTTCATGTTGGAATACCGACAAGATGTAATTTCTAATGGGAGAAAAAAAAAATACAAGGAGAAAAAAACAGTATTCTCTGAGAGAGTGCATTTCCATTCATCAGAAACACTTGGCAGGTAGCAAGGCAGTTAGTGGGAAGTGAAAGGACTTTGGTCTTTTACAAAAGTAAACGGGACACAGAGCTGGGAAGGGTGGGCTTGTGTGCCTTGAGGACTTAGACATGCAGGGCAGCAAAATACAGTACGTGTGTAAACCTGTACACATACACGTGTATGGATATGTGCATGCTCAGTGGTCCTGCATCAAGTGGTTCTTAATTAGCAGCTTAGGATGTCCACATAGGTGCATCTTCAACATGATCTGAGAATAACATGCCTACACTATTAATGTGAATCACATAGATGCCTCCTCTGAAAAACAGAGAGCCAGGAGGTGTATTTTCACATAAGCTACTGAATGTTTTCTCTGGGAAGGAGTCCGAGGGTTTCATTATAGAATCATAGAATTATGATCCTGACACAGATGGGAAGAGCAGAATAAAGACTGTTCACTAAGCATGAGGTGCCTTGGAGTGATGTGGTCTCATTGCTCTGCTTTTTTTTTTTCCCACCCTTCTCCTGTCCCCCTTCCTTGTTACCAGCTTGTGAACACATTCTTTAGTTTCCTGAGGCGTAAAACAGATTTCTTCACTGGTGGAGAAGATGGCGTAGCAGAGAAGGTAACAAACCACAATCTGCAAGTTGTTATGTCTTTTGATTTCTGTGTCAGCCATGTTTATGCCTTGCTAAGCCTTCCTTTCCTGAACGTCCTAAAGCCCTCCAATGCGTTTGGGGGTGAGCGGTCTGTAATAAAACACATCACTGAAACAAGGTAACAGTGAGCTGTCCCTATCTGTGGTGAGGCACGATTGCTTGCTCAGGTGATGCTGGTGGTGCAGGTATTTGCCATGCTCTGGCCAAAGGCTTGTTTGGAAAGCAAATCTGCCAGACACACTGACTGAACGGTGACAGACACTGCAGTGCCGATAACCGCGTGTTGCCTTGTTTGTTCACCTCAGAAAAAGCTCAAAGTCCACATCTGCACACAAGCAGCTGCACCTTTGTCTCTGGGCTGCTGTAACTGTAAGGACTGAGCGTGCCTTGGCTCGTTCCAGCACAAGTTAGCCAGACTTTCTGAAGGGTTCTCAGCTGTACTTGCTGTTCCCCCTCACTTAGCATGTGAATTGCTTTGTAATGCTTGGCTGGATGCTGTGTTACTCTCTGCCCTGCTTGCATACAATCTTTGGGTGATTGCTGAAGGGATTACAGGGAAGCTGATGTTGTAGAAGGGTCTGATACATCTAGGCCAGTATGGAACAGAGAGGAAAAACTTGCAAGCACTTTTTGGACTGCTAGAACTCCCTGTGAGCAAAACGGGTGCTGTAGCCATGGTAAATGTATTAGGGAAGGCATTAATTGCTAATAGAGAGCAGAATGTACTCTCTCTAGTCTCCAAAGTAACAATTAAGGCAGGTAAGGGATGGGAAAGTGGATGGTTTCAAAGGAAGAATGAAGTCTAGTGCTATTTCCCTTACATTAGAGGACATATCTCCTCAGATTCCTGGGGATTCTGTGTTCCCAGGGAATGAAACTCTGAGTAGCAGTTGGGAGATGAGCTCTGATGGGTGCTTTTGGGGGTCCTGGCTGCTCTTGGAACTTATGTAGCTAAATAGCTTTGCTCCCTGTGGGTACAGTTAGGAACAGAGGCTGGGAGATGCATGTCTTGAGTTCTGTGTCCTAGGAGACACCGGACTCAGGTTGTGTAAATAAAGCTTGTTTTTACCCTTTACAAACAAAGCAGAAATAGCTGGTGGTTGGTTACAAAACTGATTGCTTTGAGTTTCTCTGGAAAGGTGCTGATTCGTCACAGGGTTTCTGGGATGTACATAAAGAAGTACCTGACACCTACATCTGAGAACTCTCTCCACTCTGATTTCTTTTCTGAGATTCTGTCTGCATTGTTTTCTGGAGCAGTTCTCATCCGTGCTGCTTTGCACAGTGCTCTCTGGCGTTATTGAGCACCAGGCAGTTACTCTGGCTTCCTGCCTGTGTGTTGAGCTTTCCCTCTGAGCAGCACAGCCCTTTGCTTCAGAGACCTTGAGAGTTTGCTTTTCATAGACACAACAATGTGAAGAGTTGAAGTTAGGTTTGAAGCAAAGATTTCTGTTGGAACTTCACCCTCAGTAAAATGAGCTTTTCAAATCTTCCTCCTCTAAATCATGATACTGTTAAACTGTGATACTTATTGATTTCTGCTAGATTTTGCTGTTGCAGTGGTAGCAACATTTCCAGGAGCTATAGAAACTCTTTATGGCAAAGGTTTTGTAATCCAGACATTAATATGCTCAGCTGTGGGAGAGGTCAGAAGTAGGCATAAAAACTACTCCAGTGTCTCCATTCTTCCAGCTTTCCTGGATGGAGTAGCTGTCAGGTGGAATAGCATAGAGGACAAAAAAGCAAAATACTTTGGTATATAGTGAGTTGGCTTCATTTGGGTTTGAAAAAAAAAAAAAAAGAAAGGGTGATTTCTTTATTTTTTCAACCCTTTGGTCTTCCAGCTGATCACAGACTCCTTCAACCATCACAACAAACTGGCTCAGAAGGAGCGGAAGGAGAAGAAGGCTCGACAAGAGGCAGAACGACGGGAAAAGGCAGAGAGAGCTGCAAAACTTGCCAAAGAAGCAAAACAGGAAGTAAATGAGCCAAGGATTAAGGAACTTACAGACGAGGAAGCAGAAAGGCTGCAGCAGGAAATCAATCAGGTGAGAGCTTCACTTGGCACATACGGGTACCAGCGTGGTCCAGGCTGTCTCTTCAAATTGCCAGTATGCATGTTTCAAGTAGTGGGAGTTGTTTAAATGGCTTGGACTTGCTCCTTTGCAGCATCAAAACCTCCTGATGGGAGCAGGTGGGGTGCTTCTGAAGTGAAGCACTCTAGAACAACTGTTAGATTTTGGTGTGGGTTTGCCCGTGAGTCCCTCTGCCCTCAGCAAGGTACTGCAGTACCTTCTGCTATAGAAGTTGAAGCTGCCTAGTGTCAGATGAGCAAGTAACACAAAGTGTCAACTACCCTAATGTGTTAATTCTTCTTTTTAAACAGAAGAAAGAGGCACAAAAAGAGGTTAACAATGTCCCGGTGAAATCCTCAGAGGATGAAGGTGACTCTTCAGATTCTAACAAACAGGTAAAACTCATCTATGGATTTCATTTTAGACTGAGAGAAATATGTTCCTGGATAACCATGAGAACTCTTGTGAAGATTAGGGGATGTCCTGCCTGCCTTTCTTTGAGAATATGCACTGAAGCCTATTTTCTCTTCTGTGCTGTGCCCTGGTCATAACAATGCTTAATTCCCAAAGACTGTAATGCCTTTTTTTTTTCTGCTTGTGATTTTATTTTAACAAAAACACCTTTTCATTTTGGGTTAAACTTATGCAAATATCAGATATGTTCGACTGACCTGAAACTCTTATAAAAATCTGGAATTGTGAAGGGTATATGGAGACCTGAAAAACTTCCTTTCACTTTACATTGGTTGGTTAGGAAACAGATGAAGAAGATAAAGATGAGAACGATAAAGGAAAACTTAAACCCAACGCTGGCAATGGAGCTGACCTCCCAAATTACAGATGGACACAGACTCTTTCAGAGCTGGATGTAAGTACTGCCTTATATACAGGGTCTGAGGGATCTTAGCCACAAAATAAAAGTAGGTGCTGGTAAGAATAGTGGTTGTTAATTTTACTTAATGACAACACTTCAGTAGCTGGGGGACAGCCTGGTAACTAAATTAAATTCCCAGAAGCTGTAGTTAACTTTGCCAAGCTTTAGCAAACAAAGTTAGAACAGAACATGAAAATCTGCTTCCCTTCCTTAAAGATACATTAGCCACTCTGTTGCTGAATTTACACTTGTATCCTTTCACCTCTTGCTCGACCAACAAGAATTATCGTATCTTACTCTGGCAAAAGGCAAAGAGTCTTACAACAGCAGCACAAGAGGGCAAGGAGAGACTTAATTGCTCTGCTCCTCACATCTGACCTTTGTCTGTTCCAGCTGGCCATCCCTTTCAAGGTGACCTTCCGGCTGAAGGGGAAGGATGTGGTGGTGGATATCCAGAGACGGCGCCTCAGAGTTGGCCTGAAAGGCCATCCTCCTGTTATTGATGGAGAGCTTTTCAATGAGGTGAAGGTGGAGGAGAGTTCCTGGCTGATTGAAGATGGTAAAACAGTCACCGTGCACCTGGAGAAGGTAAAGCAGCATTAACTGGGGAGGGCTGGGTCTTGTCTGCCTCTTCCCTGGTGAAATCAGTCACCAAACTCATGAAAGCACAGGGCTTTATAAGCTGGAACAGAAGTGCTTGTCCTTGATCCAATGTCAGAGATGCTATTGGAAGCCAGGGTATTGCCACTTGGTCCTGTTTGCAGCCTGTCTGCAGGGGGGTGAGGCAGTGGCACAGTGAGGTGGTTGTGCTTCATCTCTGCAGACACTCAAGGTCAGGCTGGAAGGGCTCTGAGCACTGATGGAGCTGTGAGTGTCCCTGCTCACTGCAGGGGAGTTAGACCAGGTGGCCTTTAAGGATCCCTTCCAATCCTAAGGATTTTATGATGGATTCTGGATGATGGATTCTGGATGATGGATTCTATAATCTGGGATCTCCAGTTAATTTCTCAGCAATTCAGGAGAATCTGAAGGAAATCAGTATTTTGAAGTTGCTCCTTAGTGCATTCATGCTATTCTTTCATATCCGTTAGTGACACGAGCAGCAATAAGGTCTGTCCTTGGATTTTCATGTCCCCTCTTGGCCTCTACAGGCAATTTTTTATTGCAATCCTATTTTGTTGTGCCAACCATGACATCTAACACGCTCTTGGATTTGTCAGTTGTGGAAATTCTAGATAGCTGAAGTGATTAGAAATGAAAGTAATGCCCTTTATCCAGGTTCGGATTTTACTGACACTTAGAGAACTGTCAAATAAAGTTTGATTCCAGACATAGCATGCTAAGAGCAAGTCCAGGAAAAAGAAATAATTTTTGCTTCTTCATTCCCTCAGATCAACAAGATGGAGTGGTGGAACAAACTAGTCTCCACAGACCCTGAGATCAACACCAAGAAAATCAATCCAGAAAACTCAAAGGTAAGAACTCCCTCTGTTTGAACGAATGTAGCCTTCTCATAAACACATTCACATTCAACTTCTGTAACTTTGTTCTACCAGCAGAAAAAAACCAACACTGGCAGCACTGCTGCGTGTGATACTATCTTATAGGTGCTCCCAAAACTTCAACTAAACAAAGCTGAGATAAGTTAGAGTGTCTAGTATTTCTCTAGCTTGTGCACACAGTGTTGTGTACATCAGAATATCTGTGTTCTGTGCAAGCAGTGTGTGCTTGTGTGTGTGTTGAGCAAAGTCAGTTCAATTCTGATGGAATTCCTTGGTTTCAGTTGTCAGACCTGGACAGTGAGACTCGCAGTATGGTGGAGAAAATGATGTATGATCAGCGACAGAAATCCATGGGCCTCCCCACATCTGATGAACAGAAGAAGCAAGACATTTTGAAAAAGTGGGTACAGCCAATCGATTTGTGGGTGCTTGCTTTCCCATACCCCTCTCCTCTTCTTCCTTCACACCAACATGTAGCAGTGTTACTGAGCGAGGAGCAGGTTGCCCTTCAGTTCTACCTGAGTTCAAATCTACAGTTACAAAGTCACTGAATTGTTGGCTAACCACCAGCATCTATAAAAGCCAATGGAGGTAGATAACATAATGGGAAATTCTGGGAATAGTCCAGCTCTGGCATTGTCTTAATCTTCTGATTTCAAGTCCAGAAAGCATGTTTGAGCATGGAAGTACTGACTCTAGTGAACTTTAACATGGTCTTGATTGTTTTCTAATCTCCCTCTACTCAGTAGCCCAGATAATCTCCGTTACACACCTGTCACCAGACAGCTGTCTCCAAGCCAATAGTCCTTTTATGCCTTTATTGCCTTGTTTGGCACAAACGCACCTTGGCAGGGAAATTACTCATGGAGCCCCCAAGGCCAGGCAGGGAGGTGTGGAGACAGTTCTGAGTCAGGCATCTTCCTTGGAAAGTGCAAACCCGCATCTCTCGGGGCTGGAGGGAGGATTGGTGTAGCAGACCTTCCTTCTGCACCTGGCTCCTTTCCTTCCTCAGCTTATCTGTTCTGGAAGAAGCTTTGCTCTGAGCGGTGCACTGAGTTTAGAGTAGGGTGTAACTTTTAAAGACCAGACTTCCTCAGTATCTGAAGGAGTTGTGGAATGGCAGGTAGTCCTTGCCTGCTGGAAGGTGCACATGCAGGATACCTCAGTGAGACCACTGGTTCAGTGCTCTGCAAGCTTGGCCCATGTGCAGATTGGCTGGTAAGAATGGATAGGAAGGTTAGACTTTGTTCATACCAGAGAGGGCTGGATGACACCCAGGTGGGTTCTGATCTCTGCTGGAGAGTTCCTCCTGGCTGCTCTACAAAGATGCTGCTCTCACAGTGCATATTTCCATGGAGATGGAAAGTGGAAATGCCTGCCCTAGCCCTCCACCTCATACATACACCCCCCCCCACACGGTTGTGTTGTATCCCATGGTGAAGTGCAGGGCAGAGGAGGAATGCAGGGACATCTCCGTGCCCTAATACCCCACTCCTGATCTCCTGTAGGCACAGTTCAGTTCTCAGAACTTTCTGATGTGGCAATCTGTGTCCAAATAGTCATATCTGCTGAGACTGCAGTACATCTGAAATCAGGTTGTGCTTAGTCTCAGGTTGCACTGGAGATATTCCCTATGTCTCCAGTAACGCATAAGGTAACACATTCAAGCTTAAATCCTAATCTACCCTTATAATCTCCCCTCTGCCCCACAATCAGTGTCACAGCTGCTACGTGTCTGTCCGAGAGGTAGCAGTTAAGGGTGTGTAGCTGATAAAAAAAAAAACTGCCATGTGTGTGGGCTTGCTGACCTTGGTGGCTGGTAGGATTGCTGATACTACTGACCTGAGGAAAAACCATTTGTAGTTTGGAGAGCGTGACCTGGGGAGCTCAGTAAAACAATCCCTGCTGTGGAGGATGTGGGAGAGGAAGTGAACTTGATAGTGCAGGAAGTAGGGATGCCTTACCCCTTGGGAGAGGGCTGCCTTGCACCTGAAAAGTGGAAGGTGAAGAGGCTGAATGAATGAGTTGAAATGGAGTCGAGGGAGTGCTGAGCCTCTCAGGTACTCACTGTGTGTCCCTGGGGAGAGCTTTCTGTGGCTTCTGCTGACTTATAACCTAGCTGTTGTCTTTGTGTTTGTTGCAGGTTCATGGAACAGCATCCAGAAATGGACTTTTCAAAGGCTAAATTCAACTGATTCCAATCCTTCTCCCCGCTCTTTCAGGCAGCCCATTGAATGGGACAGGAAATGTATTGCTGGATAAGTAGGGATCCCTTACCTTGGGCAAGTAAGCACTTGCAGCATCCCCAGCTGAGCTTGCTGTGGAGGCAGCTCCATGAAGTCGTCCTCAGTTGTCCTGTGTTGAACAGAATGTAAGACCACGGAACCAGTCTGCAGCAGCTCCAGTCAGAGCCATCTGTGGCAATTCCCAAGCAGCAGTTAGGAGAGAAGGAGGGGCTAGGGCAAAAAGGGCATTGAGGTTTCAAGAGCCAGACTTGAGAGATTTTAGGACATATCCTTAATGTACTGCTTAGCTTAATCTCCTGGCTCTTTGGAGCTGTTCACCTCTGCTTTGCCATTTCAGTTCTGGCTTCAGGTGCTCCTGAGTTTTTACTCCCTCCCTGCTCTGGTATTCCTGCTCTTCTGTGAAAACAAGGGCCAGTTCATTTTAGGAAATAATTACATTTCTGCTTTCCTGGGCAGGGAAAACAGCAGTCTTTAAAAAAAAAAAAAGTCTTTGCAGTAGAGAAAGAACGCTCCTCCTCATTGCTGTAACCCATCAATTCAAGGTAGCAGATAGCATTGTGCTGCTGCCCAAAAACTGGTTCCTTTCTTCTCACCTGTAATAGACTCTAGGTTCAATCACATCTGAACAGAGGGTTTAGTGGCTGAGCTGCACTCAGGTGCCTTCCATCTTTGCTGCTGCTGCTATTGCCAGAAGTGGAACAAACTTGACCCCATACAGCTCAAGGAAGGGCTCCCATTCCAGCTGGAGAGGGTGATGTGCTGCTGTAGGGCAAGGGAAGGCTAGGGGTCTGTAATTGTGGGCAAGGGGAGGGTGTGGGGGGTCTTTGGGATAATGTTCTTACTGAGAGTTCACCTGCCTCTCTTCCAAGAGCCTCTCCCTGCCGCTTGCTGACAGGCATCGCTGCGTCCTCTTCTGAGCTCCTGCTGACAAGCGGCGTTACTCTGCATGGTTCATATCTTCGTTAAAACTGCAGTGCAACATAAAGGAAAAAAGTGTCAAATTTGTGGGTAGAGCGTGTGGTTCCTCCTGCAGAAGGGCTGTGGAGGGGCTGTGCAGTTTGGATATGAGCTGGGAGGGGGCACAAAGTTGCCCAGGAAGAGGTGGCTGCCTGCTGAGGGCTGGGGCTTCTGCTCCGCAGCTGCTTGGGTCCTCTCAGGCTCCTCACTCCTAACTTTTGCTGCCCAGCTCAAGAGAGACAGCTGGAGCTGTGTCTTGCTCAGGAGTGCTGACCAAGGCTCATTGCTTCAGGCTCCCCATTCTCTACGTAGCAGCGCGTGACTGCACTGAGAAAGCCACCCTTGCCCCAGGTCTGCTTTATGACAAGCATAGGAGGAAAGCGTGACAAAAGCCACTGTTCCTGCCTGACCTTTAGAGGCTATCCCAAAATCCTGCTTCTGGGGTTCTTGTCTCTGCCACTACAAAGTATTTCTGCCTCCTGCCAGAGGGAGTGGGCACAAACAGCAGAAAATCCTGCTTGGGCAAAGTCCAGCCTGGCCTTGCACCTGGCTTACCAGGTTTTATTTTTTTTTTGAATAACAGGACAGTGCGTGCATTCATTCTCCCAGTTTTATAGGCCCTCAAGTTCAAAAAGCAGCACCCACCCAGTTCAGCAATGACCTTGTGGGAAAGCGAGGACCTGGGGCAGCTGCCTCCAGCCTGCCCTCATCACCACCTGTTGGGATGTGTCTGCTCTGCTCTGGGTCCTTCTAGACTGCTCTGCAGCCAACCCTGTGCTGCTCTGAAATACAAGGAGGGTGGGTGAGCTTGGGAGCTGAGCTGCTGTTCTGGGGGTGCAGTGAGTTCTCCCTGTTCCACAGCAAAGCAGTGAGGCTGTTCCCAGAGCTGAGGGTGAGCAGGTGGGGCTGGGCTCCCTACCTGCATCCAGCCCCTCCTGCAGAGCAAGCACAGGCAGGCCCTGGGGACTGCTCATAACCACCACTGAGCCCAACCCTCCTTACTTCCCCAACACCTCCTCACCCCGCTAACCTGGCACCCCAAATGCACCCTGATGGGTTGCTGTCACCACGTGGGGCTCTGTTTTGTTACCAAACCCAGCATCTCTGCCCTCAGCTCTTGCAGGGTCTCTGCTGGTGTGAGCCTGAAGCAGTGGCTGGTATAACCACAGCTGGGGAACTCCTCAGTGCTCCAGCTGGGGCTGATGCTGCTCGGTGTCAGGGCAAGGAGGCAAGCAGGGGAGCAGCTAAGAGCAAACAGCACCAAGAACAGTAGGTAGCAGCAACCCCAGAATAAGCTGTGGGGGAATTTGGGGCCTGGGGAGTGGGGAGAGAGGGAAACAATGCCATTTGCCTTTCTTTTGGACACAAAAAGGAAATGCAGACGGCCCTGGGAGAAGCAGCCCCAGCTCTGCTCTGAACTGCTGGCAGGTGAATGCCCTGCACTGTTTGTGAACTGCCCCTGGACTTCAACCCCTGCGGCCAGCGGAACAGAAGGTGTTTCTCCTGCTGGCCTTGTCCCCTGCATGGCACCCAGCAGCCACACGGGCTGAGCTGAACCCAACACCCTTTGGCTCCTGAAAGTGTTTTCCTTTGGAGCCAACTGCCGGGCAGGACAGCTCTGGTCTGGCAGCAGAAGTGGCTTAAAGAGCACAAAACCTCGGTGTGAGCAGTTAGTCCGGACTGCAGCTCCCAGCTGTGACCTATGCAGGAAAGTAACTGTGACACAGGACATCAGGGACCAAACCCAACAAATATTTCTTTCTCCTCATTCCCAGCAAATGCCCACCTCCTGGAGGAGATGTGCTCGGGGCTGGCGGCCACCGGAGGTCCCCTGACATATCACACCCGTGTCACACCTGCAGAAGCTGTGTCAGTGCTGCCACCCACCGGAGCTGCAGCTGAGGCCCTGCTCTGCTTTAGGGAAAGCCTCCAAGAAGCAACAGCCAGGCTGGGGGGGCACAGCTTGCACCCTTCACCCACGGCTTGGAGTGGGGCAGAAGGTCTGACGTGGTGGGACTGCTCCAGCAAAGCTGTGGGACCCAGCAGAGTGGTCCCAGTCCCAAAAAAGAGCCAAAGTCTCCTCCTCCCACCTTTTAAAAGCAAAATGCTAAACCCATGTGGGCTTTCCTGTGCCAAAAGTGTCTCCCGGTCTTTCTTTTTCCCAACAGCAGCTCTTGCTGTAGCTCTTTTTAATAATGACTGCTGCTCAGACTGCTCAGGAACAGACCCAGGCTGCTTTGGGAACCCCAAGGAAGGAAAGAAGCAGCAGATCTGTCTCATCACCGCTTGCTTTGAAGGAAAGCCACCACTCCCCCGCCACGAAGGACCAGGCTGTAAAGTTGGGCTGAAGATTGTCTGCTTTCCAACCTGTAAGCTGTGCTGAAATCCCACCCCTGCTGTACGGGGGGGGCACAGCTTCCTGCAGCACCAGGACACGCACACAGCAGTGCCCGTGGACCTTCCTTGCACAGCTGAGCCCAACAACATCACAGCCTTCAGGAGAACGGCGGTGCTGAGTCACCCTCCCAGAAGGAAGTGTCCATGCACCTTCATTGGGGTGAAAGGCTGTCATAGCCACCATGTCAGGTCACTCAGTGTTTTTTCGCTTGGAGCAAAAAAAAATCAAAAAAACAACCATTACATGAACGACTCAGAGAGTTTGGTCAACGGCAAACATGACCTTCAGCAGACAGAAAATAGCAGCGGGTTCCCTGTGCAGCTGTGAGCAAACCCAGATCGATGCAGCAAACTCACGCTGCGAAGCAGGTTACTGAGCACAGAGCTTACAGCAGGGATGCAGAAGCTGTGTGTACATCGTTTTATATGCAAAGTTATAAAATCTTTTCAGAAATGGCAGTGGTCTCACAGCACCGGTCTGGAACAACGCTGCTGGTTTGGGGATGAGATCCTGTGTTGTGCATACGGTGCATCCAGCAGACAGAACCACAATGTCCTCCCCGGATCCTCAGGGGAAGCAGGAGCTGGGATGCACATCAGGAACTGTGCCATCCCCTGCCCGGATTCACGTAGGAGGAAGACTGATCTCTTCCAGGAAGAGTGCTGCAGGAACTCATTGAAAGGGCATTCGGAGGGCAAAGAAACGTGCCCTGGGCTTGCAGGAGGAACTAGCAGGGCAGCTCAGGAGCAGGTGGGGATGGCAGGGACAGCAGTGGCACAGCCACGTCCCAGCACAGCGCTGCAGGCAGCCTTGGCTGCATTGCCCTTGGGGCAGCAATGGGCCACTCTGAGCACTGCAGGCACAGCAGCTCCATCCTGGCAGACCGTTTCCAGCTGAGAGAAGGCAGCACGTACCCATTCATGGGCTTAAAGCCATTCCAAGAAACACATCTCTTGCACCAGACACCGCCTGCTGACCAAGGGTGGTCAGGTTGAACTGCAATCCTGGTGTAACAAAACACAGCTGGCACTCGTGGCGCTTTCTATCAAGAAGCATTCACAACCTTGGAAATTCTCCCCCCAGGCTGAGTTTTCCCAGAGCTCAGTTCCAGCATCAGCCCCTAGGGAAAGCCTGCGTTTCCACAGAGGGTCCTCCACCTGCACCCCCCTTCCCTGTGCCCTACACACCAGCCCTGCATTCAGCCCTCAGAACAACCCCCCCACACACAGAACCACCGCTGTGCACACACTGCTGGGATGGCAGAACAGACTTCCTTCTCAGCCCAAGCTCCCTCATAAGCAATGGAAGCAAGAACACAAAAGACAGCACAGGTAAAGATCACATCTCCTGCTTTATATTAAAAAAAAAAAAATAGACTGAATCAGATGTTAAGGGTGAGGAAGGGAGATGAATCCCATAAGACACCACAGGTGCACCAGCTGCAGGGTCCAACAAATGGACAGTATTCTGCTTGATGACTTGCCTTTTTGGGTGTGTATGGATCAAGCTTGCAAAACACATTTGCTCACAATATACAGACTGAGCATAAAGAAGTGCCATTGCACCTGTAGTAGCAGCTGGCAGCTCTTTGCAAGTTCATTCTCACCCCTCATCTCCACTGCAAAGCACACAGAGCTGCATGAGCCACAGTGCTGTACAGGTGTATGGAAACTCATCCCAGAGGTATGGGCAAATCCACTCAGGAGCAGGAAGCAGCGTGGGTCCATGTGGCATTCTGAAGGAGGTCACCAAACACAGCCCCTCTGAGCCCCGTGCTGTTCTTGCTTCACGTCTCTTCCTTGCATGGAGAGGATTTTTCACAACCAGCACCGATGACAACACCAGGAGGGCACGCCAAACCAGTGTCTCAGACCCCTTTATTGCCAATATCTCAGTCAGTGTCTCAAGGTGTGGTCTCAGTGATGTCCATGATTCATGAAATCACACTGGGAAATGTGAGCAGTTTACAAAAACAGGCTCTGACAGGGACTTGGACTGCACATTTCAAAGGGCTTTGGCCACTTAAATAAGTTTGACTGCTTACGTAAAGTATTTAATCCTCTTCCCCCTACCCAACCTTTGGGAGAGTAATCACAGGCTATGAACTCAAGGCACGTTTCAGTTCAATTAAGGCACATTTCAGTTCAATTAAGGCACATTTCAGTTCAATTAAGGCACACAAACACGGTCCACACCAAAGCATGGGACCTACTTTGGTTTCCCCCTCCCCAGAAACCAGTGGGTGTGTTGATTCCGTTGATGGGAAATCCAACCCAACATTTTCTAGTCATGTCCAAGGGCACCTGAAGTATAAACAAGTCCCATGGCCTCACGTGTTTACCTTCTGATAAAAAAATCAAGTGGCAACACCAGCAAGATACAGCTTCCTCCTACTGTAGCCCTCAAGGTCATCTGGCTCTGTGCCCTGGGGGTAGCAATGCCACAGCTGTACGTGGCTGTGAAAGAAGAGCAAAGGAAAGAGAAGGTGCTGAGCACTCACAGGAGTATATAGGATCAAGCAGCTTCTCCCAGGTCCTCTGGAGATGCTCTCTGAGGGAGGCTTTCATTCAAGTTAAGACACTTCGATGGGATTTTCTGGCAGAGCAGTCAAACAGTCCAACTCTTCATTAGAAAAAAAACTAGAAATGAAGGGATCGTCTCGCATAGCTCATATAACACACGTTCCAGGGCTGCCCCAGCAGCCAGCCTGACAACAAGCACGATGGGGAAATGCACAGGGCTTGGTGGTGAGTGAGGAGAGCAGGCTGGCATGCAAGCCAGAGGTCAATGCGTGCAGCTCAGATCAGACTGGCAATGGCTGGGGAGGATGAGGAGGGCAGCAGTTCAAGTATTGCCTCCCTGCAGCTGGCACTATCTTGGAAGAGGGGCCAAGAGGCCAAAGTTGATACAAACCACATTAGCTACCTTCTCCTTAAAAGGCAATGGGAAACAACACTAAGGGCAGCAGGAAGAAGGCAGATCTGCAACGCCACAGATAGAGGACTTGTATTTCTGGGACCACCAACCCAGGCTCTTTACACAGAGATCTGGGTCCTTAGAGAGCAGGTGCCTGGCCTTTGCCTCAGCACTGTCACTAATGCAGACACCATCTGATTATCCCCAGGTTAACTTCTGCAATGCCAGCAAGCAAGAAATGTACAGCACATTGCCAAAGCAGGGAAGGAGCTGGGTCACTGAGATTGCTGGAACCGAACGTGAAGATTGGAAATAAAATCATCGAGCACTTCCTTGTCCATCTTCTCCTCCCTGGGCACACATTCCACCTCCCAAGTGCATTAGCTCCACAGTTCACTTCCTTAATGTTCTATATTGTCCAAAGAAAAAAAAAATTCCCAGTGAAAATCAAACAGTAGGAGAACTTTGGCTTCAACAAAGGATGTGGGTAGACTGGGGGGAAAAAGTGACATAATATGCTCCATATGGAAAGAGGAGAAATCTGCAGCAAAGCCTTGCAATGCCTGCCTGCTGTTTGGGTCCCTTTTCTTAACAGTACACCTGAAGCAGAGGTGCTCCAGATGAGTCAGTCTCTGTGTCTTGGAAAGAGGAATCTCTGCTTGTTGGAGAGCCTTGGAGAGGAAAAAGAAGAGATGGTGACATTAGACATGATGAACTATAGCAGCCAAGTGCCAGGCAGTTGGGCAAGCAGCTGCCACAAAAGGCATTGTGTATCATGAGGGAGGAGAAAGCCACACAAAGCCCACAGGCAGGGATCAACCCTGCCTGCATTGTGGCCATCTTCTAGGAGAGATCTGTTATTATGCAGGAGAAAACTTGTCTTTTAGCCCTGGGCAGCTCTTTGGAGTGTAGCATGCATGCCACGAGGATCAGAGCTCAGGGGCCAGAGCTCCTCTGCTTCCCTTTGCACAGTTGCCATGTGATCCAACCTTAGCTGGTCACGCCCCAGGCAGAGCCCCAGACTTTGTCAAGATACCTGGAGACTGGAAGCTCTTGGGGCAAACACTGAGCACAGACAGAGCTCTACATGTGAGTTCCCTTCTCTTTCAGAAGGACCCACCAAACCTGGGCAGCTCGCAGCCTTCTGAGCCCCTTTCACTCCTGAGAGAAGGAAACACCCTAAGAGGCAGCTGTCACCTCAGCAAAGGGTGAAAACTGAAGGCACACACCGTGTGAGGAGCTCAGGGTGCTCTGCTCACTCCTGCCAAACCTCCCCTTCCTGCAGTGCCCCCACTGCAAAGACCTCTGGCCAGGCACGTTACCTGCACTGCTGTGCCGCCTCATATTCCTGGCCAGCACATCTGCTGGTGTTTCCTCTGATATTTGCACGGCCAAATCTGCAATAAAAACCAAGAAGGTCAGGAAGAAGACAGGAAAGGACGGGCAGCTATGACTCAAGAGTAAAGACACCTGTCAGGGAATGCATGAGGCTCTCCTTCAGAAGGCACCACCCTCAGGTAGCAGCAGAGGTAGCGTCTTATTCTTCAGATTGCTTCCACCATTGTCCTAGTAATGTGAGCTATAAATACCAGGAAGCAACAGCAACCTCACTGCTGAGCTGGAAAGCGTGACAGCCACCCAGTTTCCTCTGTGGCTTCTGGATGTCTCCTGACCCCACACTCAGCTTTTCCAGGTCTTTCTACAACACTCCTCCTGCTTGTTTTAGAGGTCACTCAATTCAGGCTGCTCCAGACGACAGTGTCCTTGAAATAAGCGTGCACACCTACACTGTGGCAAAAGCCCTTCCCCCCTCTTTGCAGGGCTATTTGCTGGCTTCTCCTCACCCTTCCTGCAGGAAGTCTCAGCTCCAACGAGGCACTCTGTCTTGGTGGTTTAAGGGTGGTATTGCCAAGAACGGTGCTAGAACATGGGGTAGAGAGCCAGCTTGGTAACTGGACATCCTCTGGCACAAGCCAGCTTGTCTGGTCATACCAGTTAAGTTTGACTCACAGTCTTTCTGCCTAGCATAGAGGTGCAGAAGAATCAACAGAATGAGCCCTTCCATTGCTCAGTGCAAACTTCCCTGACAGTGAAAGATACCATCAAGAAAGCAATGACTGGTGACAAGCAGGACTCTCTGGTAATACATAAAGACCCCCGTTGACACACCCCAGGAAAAGCAGCCCACCCTGAAGACAGCCATCAGTTTTCAACCCTACTCCATCACATCTCACAGCCCTGATAAAACAGCCTTGTTGTACTGAAGCTGCAGAACACAAAGAAACCTGCACGTACCATCCTGGCTGATGACCGTGGACTCCAGCATTGTTTCATTCCCACTATCTGGTGCGTTGCCTCTGCTGGACTTTTCCTCATGGCTCTGGCTGGCTGGAACAGAAATGTGGGGCCGGACCCTGCTTTTCCGAGTGCTGATACGGATGATGCCTCGGACCAGCCTGCATTCAGCATCCTGCTCATCCAGGTTGTAGTCCTGAGTTATGCTATTGATGAGGTCCGAGATCTTGTTGGTCTTCTCCAGGAAGACAGTGTCTGATGTGCACTTGGCCAGCTCATCGATCTGGTGGACGCTGAAGAGCTCTGTCAGCTTCTTGAAGATCAGGACGTCGATCTCCCTGCTGGACATGGAGCCATTCAGCTCGCTGATATCCAGGTCAGACTCGTGGAAGGAATAATACTCCTCTGAACTCCGGTGGCTGCTGGGGAGCGGTGGCTTTTCTATGCTGTTCCTGAGGGGCTTCTCTGGCAGCAGCTCTTTGAAGCACGAATCTGATTCCAGATGGTGGCCCAGGCTCCTGTTCTGATAGACAGGAATGCCCTTCAGTTTGACATCCGGGTAACTGAAACTGCTGCCCATGTGGGACTTTTTGATCTGGTTCCCATTCTTCTCGGTGGGAGAGACGTTGGCAGGGCTGTTTGGCAGTCGCCCGTTATAATCTCCATTCTTCCCATCGTCGGTGGAGGTCTCAGCAGGCCCTGGATAGGGGATACAGACACTGCAGTCCTGAAAGCAGCCCCCACAGGTCACTATGCAACAGAAAACAGCTTTGTACGTTTTCCAGGCATGAGACAGAGAGGAACAGCAGAAGCTCTGGTTTGCAGGAGCCTCTGCCGTACCAGAGATGAAGGTAATGGTTTCTGCCTCTCTCCCATTAGAGTCTTTGAGGTCAGCTTTGCGACCTTTCCTGTCCCGCATCTGCTGGGCTCTGGTGCGGCTCTGTTTGATTTCAGGAGTCAAACCACCCAACACCTCCAGCCCGACCTCGGCTTCCTTGGATGGTCGGCTCCTCGGGGGCACAGCCTGCTGGTAGGACTGGTTTTTCTGGCGGTGGCTGTTCAGGTTGTGGGGGGGTCCTGCTTTTCGGCCCAGCATGGCTCAAGCACCTGAAGGACAAGGAGGTTTCAAGTCAAGCCAAGCATCTGCCACCTTAGCAAGCTGCCAGTAACACAAGAAGGACCCAACATCCAAATTCAGCGAGGCTCCATCTCAAATTCAGTGTGCTTACAGAACCATTTGGCACTAGGACTCAAGCTGTGCACATTCATTGCACCCAGAGGGAGGCTGCTGTGCAGTTCAGATTCCCCAACTACCAAACCACACTGCTTGCTTTCACTCAATGCTTGAACCAGGAAAGAGGTGTCATAGAAGGGCCCCTTTAAGGCACCAAAATCCCCGTAGCCTTCAGAAGAGATTCACCTCGTGCTGCTACAGAAGTCAGGCTGCAGAGCTGCTGCCTCCAAGCAATAAATGCACAGTGCAGCTGCAGGTGGAGCTGGCTGCCAGGCTCCAAAGGGAAAGCATCCTCTTTTCAACAGCTTCCCCTTTGCCTTGCATTCTCTGAGATTACTTGACAGCACTCACCCGTTTCAAAACACACTATGCCTAGGAGGAGATGACAAGTAATCAATTATGCAACTGTCAATTCATACTCCAAATCATTTGCCACCATTCACATTTAGAGGATTTAGCAATGATGGCATTACTAACACTGATGAATTTTGCCAGTCACGGCCGTGTCACGTCCTGGACTTTGCTGAGAAAACCAACCTCTCCATCTGGATTGAAGATCCTCTCTCAAATCACATCCTGTGGGAGCAAAGCTTCCACAGAGCTGTGCTGCAGGAATCCTAAAGCAAGCTGCTCTCATTGCCACCACACACCATAGTGAGGGATGTTGGGTCGAGGCTGTCACTCTACTTTCATTGCTGCTGCTTTTATTCCAGGCCGTGCTGGGCCCCTAAGTTGTCCTTGGTTTCTGAGCTTCTCACCCAGGACCCCCAAGAGATCCTTCTAAATACTAATTAGGTCGATTAATAAACTGCAAGAGCCCAGCCATAGCTCAAGTGCTTTTGGACTGTCCCTGCTGTACACTTTCTATAGGGCAATTCAAGCACAGATATCTGCCCTTGTTAGATCGTTGCCATTTTTTTTAATTAATAAAAGAGAAAGGGAAACAAAAAGAAACAGTACCGTTGCCTTTAGAAAGAAGCACAGGGAAAACACTCCCCAGGCAGCTGTGT
The DNA here is from genome assembly GCA_037305975.1 of Chrysolophus pictus. NCBI lineage: Eukaryota > Metazoa > Chordata > Aves > Galliformes > Phasianidae > Chrysolophus > Chrysolophus pictus. The sequence continues at coordinate 3,972,163 of CM074598.1, read as the reverse complement.
CGCATCGCTGCTTTCCAGGAACCTTTTGGCTCCATTAGCTTATAACAATTTGTAAGCAGCACATGTTTCTGGAGTTCCTTTGCACATTCCTGGACAACGTATTAAATATAAGCCCCAATTCCAGTGCCAAACAGGCAGAGCTCTCCAGAGCGTGAACAGAGAGTTCCACTGCTTTCACTTCAGAACAGCAGTCCTACTCCGTTCTCAGCTTCACTGTTTTCAGAACTCAGCTCAGAATTTACCCACGAACAAAACCCATCTGAGCTGATCTAATCACTGCTTAATGGGATGCTTCCCTTAATACCCAGCTCTCCCTCGAGATCCAACACACGGACTGCAGCCATCCCTTACGTAACGGCCCACAACATTCTGACCTTTCAAAGCATCTTTGGTGTCCAGAAAAGGACAACCCAGGCCCTGCACAGCTGCCACTGCAGAGATGATATCCCCACTCACAAACACCTCCAGCCCCAAAATGCTGCACTCAGCCCCTCCGTGTCACAGCACACCCCTCTGTGCCCGCAGCACGCCGGGCTGAGCACACAGCCCATGGACTCAATGGGTTTCTTTGGCATAGGGACTGACAGAGCAGCTTAACGCAGCCGTACGTAACTTGAATCCACAGCAGAGCTGATACTCACGGGGCAGCTGGCAGCTTTCCCTCTTCTCACACAGGCGCCTGGTTTGAACGGAGACGATCCTCACGGAGGACTCCACCATCTGCCTGGGAGGAGCAGCGTGGGAGCCGTGAGCTGTGTCAGTTAGCCGGGGTCTAAGATCGTCATTGTTCAGCAGAAGGAGATTCCTTTAAAAAAGGGTTTCAACAAAGCAAAAAAACGAGGCTGTGAGCATCCTCCACACGGGGGTTTTGGCCCCGCGGGTTCGCCCACACCCATGCCGGTGGGGTGGGGGGGGAAATCAGAGCATCCCGTTAGCAGCAGGACCTCAGTGCAGGGGATAATACCGACACGGAGGTGCAAACTCGGCTCAGACCAACAGGAGGAACTGCAGCCCCCAACCACACACGGCCTGCACGAGGCGCCCCCCGCCCCACCGACGCCCCCCACCCAGCACGGTGCCGGCGAGGAGCACAGCCCCGCCGCCCGTAGGACGGCACGCAGACAACGAGGGTTGGGGTCGTTGGGGCTCCCAGCGCTCAGAGGATCCGCCGCACCCCGCGATGGGACCGGAGGAGGAGGAAGAGGAGGAGGAAGAGGAGGCCTGGATGCGGCTGCGGGGCCTGGGCGGGGGTCGGGCCCGGCTCTGGAGCGGGGAGAAAGGGGACAAACCGCGGGGCGGGCAGAGCGGGGCAGGGCAGGAGCCGCGGCCGCTCCCCTCCTCCCGGTGCCGCTGCGGGGGACGCGCGGGGTCCCGGCGTTACCTGCGAGCTGGGAGCGGCGCCGGCCCCGCCCCACCTGGGCCAGGTGAGCCCACGTGACCCGCCCGACGGAGCGCCGCGAGGGACACGGGAGTGCGAAGCGCGAAGCGCGGTGCGACCCCGACCCGAGCGCTGCGCTGCGACTGAGCGCCGACGTTCCTTAGCGCAGGTCCGTGTCCTCAGGTCTGTGGCAGCACTCAGCCCCTCACCCCGAGGGGTTCTGTCCGTCTCAAGCAGCCGTCGTCCCCTGCTGTCCCTGAGGATCCTTGTCGCAGTAGGACCCTGTCCCCGAGGGTCTGTATCTCTGACACGCCTCATCAGGCTGAACCGAAGGGAGCCAACAGAAATCACATCCCAGCCCTTTTTTGAATTTTTGTTGAATTTCTTTTTCTTGTGCGGCTAATTCCAGTCCCACTATTTAAGCACTTAAAACACACACACACAAAAAAGTATAAAAATCTAAAAAAAAAAAAAAGACCTGAAAAACCAAACAAAAAAAGTAGTAAAAATTTGTTTCTTTCCCAGAAAGTCCCAGAGGTCCCCAAAGGTCTCTGCCTCAAGCAGCCCTCGTCACCTTCTGTCCCCAGAGATCCTTGTCCCCAAAGGTCCCTGTCCCTGGGAGGCTGTATCTCAGCACTCATTCCCCTGCCCCCGAGGATCCTTGTCCTTGAAGGTCCCCATCCCCAGAGGCTGTATGTCAGCACTCGTCCCCTCTCCCTGAGGATCCTTGTCCCCAAAGGTCTCTGCCCCAGGTGTCTCTCAAGCAGCCCTTTTTCCGTGCTGTCCCCAGTGATCCTTGTCCCCATGTATCCCTGTCCCCGAGGGTCTGTATCTCAGACAGCCCTCATCCCCTGTCCCCAAGGATCCTTGTTCTTTAAGATCCCTGTCCCCGAAGGCTCGTATCTCAAAGATCCCACATCTCCTGTCCCCGAGGGTCTGTACCTCAAACAGCATTTGTGCCCTCTCCCTGAGGATCCTCGTCCCCAAAGGTCCCTGTCCCCAAGGGTCTCTGTCTTGAGCAGCCCTCATCCCCTGTTGCCAAGGATTACTGTCCTGAAATCCCCATTCCCAAGTTCCTTGCCCCAAGGATCCTCGCCTCAAAGCATCCCTGTCCCCATGGATTGTTGTCCCCAAGGGGTCCTGTCCCAAAGCACTCCTGCCCTCAGAGATCCCCAGCTCTGAGGTCCCTGTCCCCGAGGCTCTGTGTCTCAAACAGTCCTTACACCCGATGTTCACTATCCCCGAGGTCCCTGTCCCTATAATCCCCATTCCCAAGTTCCTAGCCTCAAAGCATCCCTGTCCCATTGGATCACCATCCCTCAGAGCCCTGTCCTCAATGACACCCTCCCTGAGGTTCCTGTCCCTCCCCATCCACCTCTCTCCCCTTCTCCCCACCCCATTCACCCCCCTGTGCCCACCAGGGCCACACAAATCCCTCCACGGCCTACCTCAGCCCCCAGCCCTGCACTGGGGACCCACACCCTCTGTGGGGTCCCTTCACCCCATTTGCTCAGCAAATGACACTGCCTGTCCCACTTTTCCCAGTCTATACAAGCCTTTGTATAGAGGGAAAACAAACAAACAAACAACAAACAAAACAAAACAAAAACAACCCCCAAAACCAGCCAGGCAATTCTTTTGAGTCAGTCCTTCACAGTAAAATCCCAGTATCAGCACTGACCCTTCCCAGTAACCCATATCCTAACCAACCCTTCCCAGTAATCCTTCCATATCCCATCCCAACCCACCCTTCCCCAGTATCCCCTCAGTATTCCACCTCACCCTTCCCAATAATCTCCAGTGCCACAGCCAGATACCCCTTCCCAGAATCTCCCCAGTATCCCAACTGACTCTTCCCAGCATCGCCTTGGTATCCCAGCCAGCCCTTCCTAATAACCCCCAGTATCCGACCCAGCCCCTCCCATCATCCCCAGTATCCCATTCATTTTGTCCCAGTATCCCCCCAGTCCCTCCCAGTGTACCCCCAGTATCCCACCCATCTCTTCCTAGTGCTCCCAGTATCCCACCCAGCCCCCCCTAGTACCCCCAGCATCCCATTCATCCCCTCCTGCTACACCTTCAGTATTCCACTCACCCCCTTCCTATACCTTCCAGTATCCCACCCAGCCCCTCTCAGTACCCCTACTATCCCATTCATCCCATCCCAGTATCCCATCCAGTCCCTCCCACTACTCCCCATCCTACCCATCCCCTCCTAGTACCCCCAGTATCCCATTCTTCCCCTCCCAGTACCCCCAGCATCCCCTTCAGCCCCTCATACCTTCCAGTATCCAATCTAACTCCTCCCACTTCTCCCCAGGATGCCACCCATTCCCTCCCAGTACCCCCAGTATCCCATTCATCCATTCCCAGTACCCCCAGTACCTCCCCAGTATCCCATCCATACTCTCCCACTACTCCCCAGTATCCCACTCATCCCTTCCTAGACCCCCCCTTAGCATCCCACTCAGCCTGCCCCAGCATCCCATCCATCACCTCCTACTACCCCCTAGTATCCCACTCATCCCCTTACAGTATCCTATCCAACTGCTCCCAGTACCTTCCAGTATCCCATCAACCTCTCCCAGAACCACGAGTATCCCAGTATCCCTTCTCAGTACCCCCAGTATCCCATCCATCCCCTCCCAGTATCCCCCCAGTATCCCATCAACATCTCCAACTACCCCCAGTATCCCAGCCAGTCTTTCCCACTACTTCTCAGTATCCCAGTATCACCTCTCAGTACCCCCAGTATCCTGTCCAACCCCTCCCAGTACCTTCCAGTATCCCACCAACATCTCTGAGTACTTCCAATATCCCATCCATCCCCTCCCAGTACCCCCAGTATCCCGTGCAGCCCCTCCCAATACCTTCTAGTATCCCATCAACATCTCCAAGTCCCCCCAGTACCCCCAGTACACCCTCCCAGTACCCCCAATATCCCATCCATCCCCTCCCAGTACCTCCAGTATCCCAGTACCCCCTCCCAGTACCCCCAATATCCCATCCTTCCCCTCCCAGTACCTCCAGTATCCCAGTACCCCCTCCCAGTACCCCCAATATCCCATCCTTCCCTTCCCAGTACCCCCAGTATCCCAGCTAGTCCCTCCCACTATGCCCCAGTATCCCAGTATCATCTCTCAGTACCCCAGTATCTCATCCAACCCCTCCCATTACTCCCCAGTATCCCATCCAGCCCCTCCCAGTATCCCCAGTATCCCACCCAGTTCCTTCCACTACTCCCCAGTATCCCAGTATCCCCTCCCAGTACCCCCAGTATCCCATGCAACCCCTCCCAATACCTTCCAGTATCCCAATCAACATATCCGAGTACCCCCAGTATCCCTTTCATCCCCTCCCAGTGCTCTCAGTATCCCACCCATCCCCTTCCATTACTCCCCAGTATCCCATCCAACCCCTCCCAGTACCCCCAATATCCCATCCATCCCTTCCCAGTACCCTCAGTATCCCAGCCAGTTCCTTCCACTACTCCCCAGTATCCCATCCAACCCCTCCCAGTACCTTTCAGTATCCCACCCAGTTCCACCCACTACTCTCCAGTATCCCCTCCCAGTACTCCCAGTATCCCATACAATCCCTCCCAGTACCCCCAGTATCCCATCAACATCTCTGAGTACCCCTAGTATCCTAGCCAGTCCATCCAGTATCCTTCCTAGCCAGTACTCTCCAGTATCCCAGTATCCCCTCCCAGTACCCCCAATATCCCATCCTTCCCTTCCCAGTTCCCCCAGTATCCCATTCAGCCTCTCCCACTACTCCCCAGTATCCCCTCCCAGTACCCCCAGTATCTCATGCAACCCCTCCCAGTTCCCTCAGTATCCCATCCAGTCTCTCCCACTACTCCCCAGTATCCCATCCAACCCTTCCCAGTACCCCCAGTATCCCATGCAACCCCTCCCAATACCTTCCAGTATCCCAGTATCCCCTCCCAGTACCCCCAGTATCCCATCCTTCCCCTCCCAGTTCCCTCAGTATCCCATCCAGTCTCTCCCACTACTCCCCAGTATCCCATCCAAACCTTTCCAGTACTCCCAGTATCCCATGCAATTCCCCCAATACCTTCCAGTATCCCATCCTTCCCCTCCCAGTACTCCCAGTATCCCATCCTTCCCCTCCCAGTACCCCCAGTATCCCATTCCCTCCCATTACTCCCCAGCACCCCCCCCATCCCCTCCCCACCCCGCTGCCGGTACCGTCCCACCCCTCCCCGCTGTCGGTGCCGCCCCCCGGTGCCGCTCCGTGCAGCATCACCCCGCCCCTCCGCTCTACCCGCAGCGCAGCGCTCCCTCCGCCCGTCTCCTCCCCATGGCGACAGCGGACGCCGCATCCCCGGCTCCGACAGACGAGCAGCGCCCGGAGCGCTCCGGCAGCAGCACCGGCACGGCGGCTGGCGGAGGAGCGGCAGCACCAGCATCAGCACGAGGAACGGCATCAGGAGGAGGAGGAGGAGGAGGAGGAGGAGGAGGAGGAAGCGGCGGCTCGCTGGAGCTGGCGGCGGCGCGGCGGCGCCTGGTGGCTGCGGAGTGCCGGCGGAGAGCCGCGGCGGAGCTGGAGGGCCGCGTGGTTCAGGTGCACTGCGCGCTGCGGCACGCCGAGCTGCGCCTGGCCGCCCGAGCCGAAGCGCTGAGCCGGCTGGGGAGCGGCGTGGCACAGGCACAGCTGGCGCTGGCCGCGCAGGGGCAGCGTTTGCAGAAGGGGCTCCGCCGCCGCCCTCGCCCCCGACCCGGTGCTTTACTTGCCGCGGCCCGAGCGCTCCGAAGCTGCGTGCCCTGGGCGACCGGGAGATCGCGGCGTTCCTCCGTGCACACGCCCAGCAGGAGGCTGCCCGCTGCACCGCGCAGCCCCGCTTAGAAAAGAGGGGAGGTGGGTGGTTGGGTGGGGGGAGTCGTGGGGGTGCTGCGGGCTTCGCGGGAACGCTGTGGGTTTGGGGAGCCGGAGGGAGCCGAGGGTGTGGAGGAGGTGTGAAGGGTTTTGGGGTGTGGGTGTGAGAGGTGTCATGGGAATGCTGTGGGTTTGGGGGTCCTATGTGGCACAGGGGGATGCAGCGGGGTTTGGGGACTGTGAGGGTGACTGATGGGTTGGGGTGCTGTGAGCTGGGGGGGTGCTAGGGGGATTCTGTGGGTTTTGGGGTCTGACAAAGCTTGCTCTGGTGGGGGGACCCTGCGGGGTCAGGGGGAGCCCATGGAGTGAGGAGAAAATCCAGCAGGGTCTGGAGTCCTTAGGGGTGGTTTAATGGGGAGGGGGCTGGGATGCTTGGAGTTCCTTAAGGGGCTCAGTGGGATTGGAGAGCTCCAGAGTACTTGGCAAGGTCTGGAACCTTGAGGTGCCCTGAAGGATGAGGGTGAAGGGGTCCCTGGGGGACTCTGTGGGTTTTGGGATGCTTGAAGGACACAGCAGGGTTTTGGTCCTTGAGTGCGTGGTGGGGAGGAACCAGCAGGTCTGGGAACTTCTGTGGGGTTGGGGGATGCTGCAGGGCTGGGGGTTTCCCTGGAAGATCACAAGGTCTGGAGGCAATAAAGGGGAACCTGCTGTCGGCACCCCCTGGAAGCAGCAGCTGCAATGGGGCTGTGCCCCTTCCCTCACATCGGGACATGAATGCTGACACTGAGCCTGAGTGCAGCCCCATGCAGAACTGAGGGGGTTGGGGGCCACCCCACATCCACCAGCCCCAGGTTGAGCTTCAGACTGTGCATCCTGGGAGGGCAGGGAGCAAAGAGGACCGGTCCTTACTGCAACGCTGACCTTACGTGGATCCTGCAGGGCTCAGCAGGACTGCTGGGACTCTGGTTGCCATCAGGCAGATGATGCTCAGAACTGGAAGCGTGGGGACACATTGAGCCAGCATCCTTCGGGCACCCCAATGTCACCCTGCGGCAGAGTCCATCCTTGCAAGCTCCGAGGAGGCTCGGAGTTGAGCTCAGGGCTGAGCAGAAGGCTTCTACAGGACCACTGAACCCCCCCTGCACCCCACCAGCCCTGAGCCAGCCTTGGGATGGAGGGTTGGGACACAGCAGCACCGTCCCCATCCTGCTGGGATCGCTGCCAGCTGCAGCCCGGGCTCCTGCTTCACCGCACCGCGCTTCTTTCTGCTGCAGCTTTCCTCAGGGGCTGCGTGAATCCTGCTGGAAGATCACAGCTCAGCTTTTGTGTTGCTTTTTTTTTTTTTTTAATTTAAAGAATAAAAACCCCTCTGTTTTGAGGGGTCGGGGGTTGGGGGAGGGTCTCACTGACTCATGAATGTACCTTCCTGTGACACAGCAGGTCTGTTGTGTGCGCTTTGCTCTGCGGTGCTGCCCTGTCCCTGCCTGGCGGGGCGATGCCAGAAGTAAACTTTGATATATTCCACTCATTCCGAGCTGTGTCTTGATGTGATCAGAGCAGGGATGAGCAAACGAGCTCCAATAACACCTCGCAATCAAACCCGTGCTATCAGATGGGCTCCTGTGCGTGTGCTGCTCCTTTTGCATCCCACCCCCCACCCCGGATGCTCCCTGCTTTCTGCCCTCCCGTGCTCAGCCCTAATCCTGCACACCCCACAGAGGGACAGGGGCTGCTGCTGGAGCAGCTTATGGGGCTCAGCCTGGAGAAGGGATGCGTTATCTGTGCCAGGCTTTCAATTAATAATATGAAATGCACAGCTTGGGCTTAATTCTCTTGGTTGGTTCCCCCCCCCCCCACACACACACATACGCTCTCTGGTGATTATTTCCAAATCAGCTTTTGACCTGATTAGAGCAGGAACGGCGGGGAGAGACCTTAGGAAAAAGCAAATGATGATAATAATAATCCACTCCATTAAACCAGTAAGAATAAAATCATTCAAAGCCCTTCGGTGCAGCGATTCCTCCCCGCGCCCCGCTCTCTCCATACAATCCCAGCCTCATCGTGCTGCGTGCTCCTGCGGTGCCTTTGGATAGATGGTTCGGTTTGTTTCCCTTTGTAGGGAAACGCGGCGCCGAGGGATGCTCGGCTCTGTTTTCTCCTCTGAATCCCTTTGGGTCGGGCACGGGCAGAGCCGTGGGAGGGGACGCGCGTGGGGCTGCGGGTACCGCTGCGGAGCGACGACAGCAGAGGGCAGTGCAGCCCGACGGAGCTCGGTGTGGGGCTGGGGGGGGGGGGAAGATGTGGGGCTGATGGGAGGCTGTGACACGGGGGGTTGAGGTATGGGGCTGATGGGGAGGGGCTGAAAGGAGGGGGAGGTGAGATGTGGTGTCACGGTGTCCCCTCGGGGTCCCCACCTGAATTGGTTCCCCTTTTCTCTCAGGACACCCCCATCTCCCTGCCCTCCATCTTGGTCTCCCTTAAAAGCCAATTAACCCCAATTAGCCCCAGTCAGCCAGAGCAGGTGGGAATTGCTCCTTCCATCCCCAATTGGGCCCTCAGAGCACCTGAGCCCAGCCCGCAGGATTTTGGGGTTGTGGGGGACACCACAGTGTGTTCTCAGGCTCTTTATTCCAGCGTCCAGGCCCAGCTGTGGTAGCAGTGGGGATGAAGGTGGCACCTCGTGGTGTTTTGGGCTCTTTCTGAGCCCGTGAAAAGTTCCATCTCCCACCCCTCCCTGTGGCAGCTGCACCCCCGTGCTTCAGCCCCCCGTTTGGACATACAGAGAAATGTCAGTAAATCCCATTTTTAGAACTGCATTGCCCCATTGCTGACCCCAACCCACAACTGAGGGTCTGAGACCCCCAGACTCGAGGTCACCATGGGGTCTGCAGCCACCTCATCCCCTGGGCAAAGCTGTTGCTGCCCGAGGCCATTTGGGACATCCCTGCTGTCGTCCCCCCTTTCCCCCCATGCTGTCCCTTTGCAGGTTTTCAGGTCTCAGGAACCCATTCCTGCTGACAAGTGGCCCCTGGGCCAATTCCCAGCTGCCTTCCTCCCATGCTCAGAGGCATTTGGCCCCTTGTGTTGTGGGACTGATGGAATCAGCTCTCGGAGGTTCTTTCTGCTCCATTGGGCAGCGGTGGGAAGCATCCATGCTGTGCTTTGCTGGCATTCAGACAGCTCCCACCCGACTTCCACAGATGCTGGGCAGGGTCCTGCCACCGCCTCCCGTCCCCATCAGATGTGACCCCAATGAGGGGGTGACACCAAGCGTCCCAGCACCTGCGCCTTGTGGGAAGTGTCCCCTGCTGGGAGCCCTGGGAAGGGACCCCAAAATAACTCAACCATGTGTGCAGCATGTGGCCTCAAAGGGCAAGGTGCACCGAGGGGCTGTGCCCTGCTCAGTGTCCCCTTGGGGCTGGAGGAGGTCGGAACGGGTCCCCACGCACCCTATATATGTATATGTTAAAGCCCACAGCTGCTGGGCACTATGGAGGAGGGCTGTCTGCACAGCAACCCGACCTGATGGGAGACCTGTAACCTGATCACGCTTCATTATGGGTTTTAAAGAGGTTAATTGCCCAAAGCACTGACTTGCTGGCTGCGGTCAGGGCTCCCCTGGGTTCTCCCTTCCCTGCTGCAGTGACCTGTGAGGATGTCAGCCCCAAAGCACAAAGGGAGCAGGGCTCTGGGGATTGGACTTTGCCCTGCAGAGGCAGAGGGGAGCGAGGCAGTGCTCCGGGCTTTGGCACATCCTGGTCCCTGTGTGCGGTGAGGGATGGTTGTACCCAAAGATCAGCATCGTATCACCTGCGTTGTAATCACAGCTTTGGGGTTTGAGGAGAAAAGCCCGAAATTTTGGCAGATGTGATGCCTGAAGCAGCTCAAGCTGTCCCAGCAGTCCTGCAGCCACCCGGGGGGAAACCAGAGGCGTTGCTGTGCCACCAGCACACACGAGACAGAGAGGTGAAGGACAGCGCTGCACTCACAGCCCTTATTTTCATCCCGTTTGACACCTGTGAGCTCATCCCCTGCTGCCTCAATGCGAGGAGGGGGTGAGGGATGATGCCAAAAGGACCCCCTGCACCCCACGGCATCCTGGGCACCGAGACCTGGCTGACATGGCCGTGCTGACGTGGGCACTATATCTGTCAGTGACGGGCAGGAAAGGAATCCATGGGGGAAGCCAAGCTGTGCTCAGCGCTCCCAGCCGCCTCTCCTCTTATGGAGCGGAGCAGGAGGGAGCAGCTCCCGTTATGGAGAAGCCCTGGGGAAGCCCTGGCTCGAACGAGCCTCCCTGCAGGGCCCCATAGGACACGGTGGGGACGCTGTGATGGGGACACCGTCTCCATGGCTGCTGGTGCATCCTGGAGAGCAGGAGGAGGAGGAGGAGGAGGCAGAGTGGGGCTGCTGAGCAGTAGCTGACACCCTCTCGGTGCTGACCCCCGGTGCTCGGGGATGGGCTGCCAGCACTGCCCTGCCAAAGGTGACGTGGGCACGAGCAGATGGCAGCAGTGCTGCTGGGTGCCCGGCGTGCCAGGGCTGGTAGCTGTGAATCAGCCCTCACCTTTCCCATGGGTGCAATTCCCACCTCCAGTGTGGCTTCCAAGAAAACCGTGGGCGCGGGTGAGGACTGTGCCATTCCCAGCAATGGTGCCCTTCTTGCTCCCACCCTGAGGGGGGTATTTGGGGTGTCCGGGTGTTGTGCTCCTTGCAGCAAAATGCAAGCTGCCAAACGACTCTCAGAGAGAAGGATACTGAGGCCAATAGGAATAGAGCAAAGAGGAATAGAGTGGTGAAGCCGAGCTGTGCACGTGCAGCAGGAGAAATGGGTGAATGCAACGACAGGGAGCAGCTCTGGGTGCAACCATCGGAGGGATCGATGGAGACCTGCATTGCTTTGTGCTGTACAGGGTTGGGTGGGTCGGCCAGCTGGCACAGCCATTTCACAGCCAACACGGCCAGCACTGAGGGCAGGTGATGAGTGATGCCCCTTCCTGAGCTCAGCACTGTGCTCTTCACACACAGATGGGTTTTGGGGTGGATTTGGGGCACGGACAGCAACCGCTGTGGCCTCACTCCTCCCCGCATTGCCTGCCCTGCTGCTGCCCGGCACCGTCCAAGAGCGATGCCCTTTTAACATTAAAGCCTCTTTGTGCAAAGCCATGGGGCAGAACGAGGTTTGCAAGCAGCTCAGCCCAGCACAGGTCAGGGCATGGCTGAACCCCCCCGGGCAGGGTCCAGCTCTCTGGAGCCACTGCTGTGCAGTGAGGGGGGGAAGTGAACGCCCCTGCTCTTTCCCACGTGTTGTTGTGCTGCTCAAATATTTGCTTTGGAAAGTGCTGCCTTGCCCTGAGCCCCACAGCCAAGGCCGTCCCCAGCTGCTAGCACTGGGCAACCAGGAGAGATCCTGCTCAGATGCAAAACCACACGGTTAAGGAGAATCAGCCCAGTGCCCTGGGATGCTCTCTGGGGGTCCAGGACCTTGCTGGGGGTGGGATGGGGAGATGCTGGAACATCTGTGCCAGAAGAGTTCCACAGAATCACAGAATGGCCAGGGTTGGAACGGACCTTAAGGACCATGAACCTCCAACCCCCTGCCACCTGTAGGGCCACCAACCTCCACATTTAACACCAGCCCAGGGCCCCATCCAACCCGGCCTTGAATACCTCCAGAGATGGACGGGGCATCCACAGCCTCTCTGAGCAGCTGTTCCAGCACCTCACCATTCTCATAGCAAAGAACTTCCCCCTGACATCCAACTGAAATCTGCCCTCCCTCAACTTCAAACCATTTCCCCTTGTCCTGCTGTTATCTCCCCTTTCAAAGAGTTCCCAATGAGAAAACCTTCTGCCTCTTCTTTCTCCTCCTCCTCTCACTGTCTTCCTCATCCTCCTCCTTCTCCTCCTCCTCACCCTCCATTCCTCAGCCACCACCAAAGAACCCCCAGAGCCAGGAAGCCCTGGGAATGGGAGAGATTGCTGTGGTGGGGACCCCTCCTGCAGCCCCCTGCTTGCTCAGGGCCGTCACACGGCTGCACCCCATGGGAAGCCCTCCAAAATCCAGGGATCCCTACAAAAAGGACAGGAAGGGCTGTCCTATGATCCTAGAGGGAAATCCCACCCCTCGGGGCTGCTTTTTCAACTCTCCTCTCTTACAGCACACTCTCAGCTCCCCTTGCAGCAAGGGAAGGGTTCACCGGTGGGAGGGAGTTGGTTTTGGGGCTGGAAATTTGGGGCAGGGGCTGCAGGGCTGCCGTCAGCCGTAGCTTATTGCGCTCCCCAGCCCTGGCCTCCGTGCTGCCGGCCGCCGGGAGCTGGAACAGCCCTCGGTGTCTGGGACACTGCCCTTTGTTTCAGAGAATAAAGTTAGCGCTGTTACTCAGCCTGTCGCTATTCCAGCAATTCCTGCCTCCACTTTCACTCGGCAGAGGGAAACATTCCTGCCCGCGGCTGCCAGCCCTGCCAAGAGAAATACGCACGGAGGGGGGGATGGAGGGAGGGAGGAGGAAGGGATGGATGGAGGGATGAAGGAATAGGTGGAGGGATGGATGGAGAGATGGAGGGATGTGCGTATGGATAGAGAGATGGAGGGATGGATGGATGTATGGATGGATGGATGGAGGGAGGGATGGAGGGAGGGAGGGAGGGAGGGATGGGGGGATGGATGGATAGATGGATATATGGATGGATGGATGGATAGATGGATGGGTGGAGGAAGGGAGGGATGGAGGGATGGAGGGATGGAGGGAGGGATGAATGGATGGGTGGAGGGAGAGATGGAGGGATGAAGGAATGGGTGGAGTGATATATGGATGGATGGAGGGATGGATGGAGGGATGGATGGAGAGATGGAGGGATAGATGAAGGAATGGATAGGGTGATGGATGAATGGATATGTGGAGGGATGGATGGATGGATGGATGGATGGATGGATGGATGGATGGATGAAGGGATGGATGGAGGGAGGGGGGAGAGTGGGATAGAGGGAAGAAGGAAGGGAAGGAAGGAAGGAAGGAAGGAAGGAAGGAAGGAAGGAAGGAAGGAAGGAAGGAAGGAAGGAAGGAAGGAAGGAAGGAAGGAAGGAAGGAAGGAAGGAAGGAAGGAAGGAAGGAGGGAAGGAGGGAAGAATGGATGGATGGAAGGATGAAGGGAGGGAGGGATGAATGGGTTATCTGGGGATGCAACCCCATAGGAATGGTTTAGGTTTTGGTTTGGGGCTTTGCCTTGTCATTCTGAGTTGTTTTAGCAAGTCCTCGTGAAATAAATGTTGTAACACTGATTTGCCTCTTGGTTTTAGCTGAATAAAGCTGTGACGTGGCGTGGTGCATCCCAAAAGAGCCTATTCCTAGCACAGAATTGGGATCCTAACCCACATCTCCTGTGCCCTGTATGAGACATGCAATGGGAACTGCTGTCAGTGCTGCGGGACAGGGACCAGGACACTGCAGGGATGGATGGCCATGGCTTTAAGCACACGGAGTCATGGACCCACATCCCTGCAGGAGCAGCCCTATATGGGGTGGGGTTTGGGGGGGCAGAGCTGTGGCCACCACTGCAGCATCACCTTCCCAGGTCGGGCTGTGCCCAGTGCTAGCAGATGGGTGGGCAGCACCTTGGGATGGGTTTCAGGCCATGCTGGTGGGGTTTCCCCACATCCATGGGATGTAGGTGAGGAGAGCCAGAGGACGTGGATGGGGTGAAGCTGTACAACCCAGTACCACCAACCCCTATGGAAACTTTCCCTGATGCCAGCACTGCCAGAGCCACCTGGGCTGCATTTATCTTTCTGCTGCTTTCTGCCCTCTCCATCCTGATAGGCAAAGCAAACTGCCTTCCCTGGCACCTGGCACGCTGCTCCCCTGCTCTTACCCCCATGACCGAAAGGCAGCGGTGCTGATAAATGTGCCCTGGGACCAGCTTGGTGTGGGCAATGCTCTGGGGGGGGTGCTGCAAAATCCTATATGGGAAAGGGGGTGGGAGCTTTTTGGGGATGTGGTGATTCCTCTGTCCCATCCTGGTGGCCCCCAGTGCCCACACTGTGGGACACATCCAGCTGGACCCTGCTGCATCCATTCAGGGCAGCCCCTCTGCTCCCATCATTGCACCCTCTGCATCGGGTGGGGGGTGATAACCCGCAGAAGAGATCCCCTTCCACAGTCAGAACCCTAAAAAGCACCAAAAACCTTCCAAAGCAGCCCACATCAACAGCTTTTATCCAACCAACAGGGCCAAGCTGTGTGGACATGGAGCCGTGGGCACAAACCCCGGGGCACCGCAGCTCCATGCTGCCATGGTCAACACGGGAACAAAGGGAGGTGAGCAGCTGGGAACGTCCTTTGCCAGCCCCAGGGACATTAAACAAAGCCCAGAGACCATTGTCCCTTTGTCAGCCCTGCAGGTCAGCGGGGGTTTGATCTGCAGCGCGGGGCGGCGGATGGAACGATCCCTGCTGAGGTTTGGGGCACTTCTGCTCCCTCCATCTGATGGGCACCGTGAGCCCCCAAATGCTGTGTGTGTTGTTGGGGGCTGAAATGGGGCTCGGTGCACACACCCCCCCTCCTCCAATTCACATCACGGGGTCCCTTGGCCCAGTGCAATGAGCAGTGTTGCATTCAGGGTGGCTTGTGCGTTCTAGAAATCATCTGCTGAGCCTTATAATTGCAGTATAAAGCAAAGCTGTTTTAATGTGCTATCTCCCTCTCCTAGGCTCTCCTGATAACCCCGGACTTACGCACATAAATAACACTGAAAGGCTGTAATCTGCTGCACTGCGCCCGCAGCCCGTGCTGGGAGAAAGCAGCCGGGACACAAAGGTTGCAGTAATCTTGAAATACTCGAAGAACAGGGCATGGCCAGCTGGATTTATTACCTGCCATCAGACTCTGCTCCAGCTGAGGCCGGTGAGCCCAAAGCAAACACTGCGCTGCCACGGCCACTCCTTCCCTGCCCCGTCAGCCCCTTATCGCTGCTGCTTTCCAGGTTTGGGGTTTTCCTGGTGCTTTTTGCAAGCAGCGTTTCGGGGTTTGCAAAGCTCTGAGCTTTCAGGGCATGGAGGAGGACCTGCGTGAGCACTCCACAGTCCATGTGCTGGTGTGTCCCAAGCCCTGGATGCAGGAGAGGCAGATCACCCTCAGCTTGGGTGTGCTGGAGCACAGGGTGCATGCACACAGCTCCTTATCTCACCTGTCCATCCTGCAGCGCTGCGCACGCTGGCTGGCACGTGGCACCAGCACATGGCACCAGCACATGGCACCGGCACATGGCACTGCCACAGCAACCTCCTGGAGCCATGTCTGCTGGAGAGGAGCAGATGGGTGTCACAAACAGCTCCTCGTTACTTCCTTTTTCCAGCCCGTCTCCTGCGATGGGACAATTAGTGTCTTCCCAAGGGGTGACACACGGCGTGGGGACTCCCAGAGCTGCCCAGGCCGGTTTGGGAGGGAGATGTGTCCCTGCTGTCCCCATGTTGGCTCTCTGGACCATGGTGGGCTGGGGACATCCCCCGGCTTGGCAGCCTGATGGATGATGGGTCAGCCCTGGGCTCAGAGGATGAGGCATCGTGGCACATCTGTGCTGACAGAGCTGCTGGGACTGGCAGGATGAGGCAGGAGGGAAAAGGGCCGTGAGCTCTGCATCCCTTCCCAGCACCCAGATTTCATGCTGTCGCTTGGGCTGTGCCTGGCAGCACCCTGGGCTCCCCATTTTGCCTTGAATTACAGCCATCTAGGCTGATGTCTCAGACACCTCAGAGGTGACAGCCACAGTTCAGGGCATCCCTTAACACTCCAGGCTGCTAAATACCCTCCGAATCAATAAGAGAGCAGCTGGAAGTTGTCATCCAGAAATCACACAGCAGAACAGACTCCTTAATCCTTCCCTAAAGCTCAGTGAGGTGAACCTGCACACCTGGGCAGAAACCAAGGGGAGAACACGGGGAGAGACCCCACTGTGCGTCCTGCAGCGAGGGGAAACCCACAGCAATGGTCTCAGTGCTGTCCTGTCCCATAGCCAAGTGCTCCCTGGAAACAGCCCTGGACAACGCTGCAGGACACGCTGCTCATCGAGCTGGAGTGGCTCCAGGCTGAATCCAGGCTCTGCTCCACGTGGGAGAGACACAAAACATTTGTTTTGTCACCCCATCCCATCTCACCGCTTTCCCACGCTGCAGCCCCCGAGCACCCCCTCAGAGCATCCTGCTCAGGGCTCTGCTCCATCCCTGTGCCCATCCTCTGGGCACACACACCAGCACACCCACGCCACATCCCCAGGGCAGCTCCAGCTGCCCCCCACCAGGCAGCTGCCCACAGGGCATTGCTGACCCCCAGGTGGGGCAGGCACAGAGCGTGACGATGGGCTTCTTCAAACTGTGGTCTGGTGAAGCTCAGGGCTGTTTGGGGCTGGGGACAGGAGGTGTTGGGGATTTGCAGTGGCTGGGCACGCTGTGGGAGCCCAACACAGTGCCATGTGCAGGCAGGTGTGCCACACAGCTGGAAACCACTGGGGATGTGCACTGGGATCCCAGTCCTGTCCAGATGCACTCAGTGCTGGGCTGTGTGATGCTGGAGCACAGCCCCAGGCTGTGAGGGGCAGAGGCTGCATTGTCTCCGTCACCATCTCCTCCGCTGCTGCTTTCAGGATCTGGGAGCACCTGCTGATGGCTCTGTGAAGGAGAAACCCTTGAGCAGCAATCAAACAGAAAGAAAACCCCACAGCCCTGTGCTGCAGCGTTGGGCAGCTCCAGGCCCTGTGTCCCCCAACCCCAAACCTTCATCCCTTCTGCCCCGATCAGGGCTCTATTTCAGCTTACCTGATACACACACGTGGGCAGTTCTCCTTTCGCAGCGCAGATTCAGATTGCTGGACCTCAGTGCAGCAGTGAGAAACCCCTCCACAAAAGGGAACGACGCCCTGGATGCTGACATGGACAGGTTGCAGCCGCTGTGGCAGAGGAGGGGCAGGGGAAGAAACTGGCTCGACTCGCTGTGCTGACGATGAAAAAGGGTGGCTGGTTACTAAGTGGCACGTTAACATCACGTCCAGCCTGGAAGGAATGCACCCAGGATTCATTAGGGGAGCTGTCGTTAGGTGAGTCACGCCGCGGCCATGCGGATTTAGGCAGGATGGAGCTGTAATTGTGCAGGAGGGGAAGGGATGCTTGGTGTAATCGTTCTGGGTGCTGCAGGGAGAGGCAGGAGGGCCGTCGGGGTGTGATGCAGCCACCCTTCATTAAAACAGCAGGCTGAAATGTAGGGCACACCGATGCCGTGGGGAGCGCTGCGTGTTGATGGCACCGGGAAGGCAGGGTGACACCGCTCCTGTCAGATGTAGGGGTTTGGGAGCAGTGAGATAAGCAGGGTAAACATTGCTGTGGTGGCAGCAAGGGGCAAGGATCAGCCAGCCTGGATGGGTGGGCAAAGATGTCCTCATCAGAGAGATGTCCCATCCACAAAGCAAAGGGAAACGTCACTCCCTGGGCAGGAAGGGGGGGTGGGGACGGCCCTTTGGCTCTGAGATTCTGGACAAAGGGATGTGAGCCCTAAAGGTGAGAGGGCACGTTGTGCTTTGTGTGGGGTGTTATCTGCCTCATCATCACCAGGCACAACTCCAGAACCACGCTCCCACCTAAAGGCCCTCTGCTCTGCTGGGCACCACCCAGCAAACCTTCAGCACCTCCGGAGGATGCACCAGGTTTTCCAAGCGCAAAACCCCTTTTACTGCCAGAGTTGGACTCAGGGATCCATATGGGTCCTTTCTAACTTGGGATATTCTATGGTTCTATTCTATGGTAGTTGGTCTGTGAGTGCACATGGGGAGCTGAGCTGATGTGTGCAAGCAGCTCCGCACCACCGACATCACCTCCGTGCGCTCAGGAGTGAAGGGGACACCTGCATCCCCAACTCCAAGCAGTTTGCCATGAGCTGAGGTGCTCAGAAACCCCATCTGTGATCCTTCAGCTCCAGCAGGCAGCACTCAGGGCCGGCAGGTGAGACAGCAGAGCTGTGTGCCTCACGTTCCTCCCCACTCGTGGGCATTACCCTGTGCTCAGCCTGCCCAGCCCCAGCCCGTGCCACCCAGCTCAGCGCCGTCCCGGCCCCGCTGCCCTCCCGGTATGCACGTATCAATGAAGCATTTGTCTCGTGCTTGGCACCAGGCGTCAGAGCGCGAGGGTCCGTGCACTGGATCGCCTAAACACAGCTATAAATGGAAAGAGGAGCCGCACAGACAGGCTGTTCTCTCAGCCGGCATGAGCTCAAATAGCACAGTTAACACCCGCGCTGCCCGAGGACATGCAGGAGCTCCAAAATCTTGGAGATGGCCAAACTGCTGCCTAAACCCAGCTCAAACTCAGCCCAAACCCAGCCTGAACCCAGCCCAAACTCAGTACAAATTCATCGTCAACCCATCCCTAACCCAGCCCAATCTCAGCCTGAATCCAATCCATCCCCAGCCCATCCCCAACCCAGCCCACTCCCAGCCCCAACCCAGCCCAAACCCAGCCCAAATTCAACCTAAACTCATCCCCAACCCAGCCCAAACCCAGCCCAAATTCAACCCAAACTCATCCCCAACCCAGCCCAAACTCAGCCCAAATCCATCCACATCCCACCCCCATCCCAACCCCAACCCCAACCCAACCCCAACCCGAACCCAGCCGCCAGCAGGCACAGGGACGGTGCTCAGAGCAGAGCAGATTAAGGACAGCTGAAAGGTGGGAGCAAGATGCTTCTTGCACTCTGGAAACCTGAGACAAATTCCTCCCATTCCTCCAAGCCCCGGGCTTGGCCAGACCTGCTTCCAGGAAAAGGGCTGAGGCTGTGAGCACTGCGCTGTGCCCGGGGGGCTGAGCTGCCTGGTAGCAGCACCAGTTGCAGACCTGGGTTGGCAGCCCTGCCTGCAGCACAGGGGTTGGGATCTGATGATCCTTGAGGTCCCTTCCAACCCATGCAATTCTATGGTAGTGGGGCCACGAAGCTGCAGCTTTGGGCACATAGAGGCACCACCGTGTGATGCTCCGCATGCAGATCTCAGCAAGCAATTCCTCCCCCGACCATGTCAGTCACTCAGAGCATCACAAGGGTGCAAAACCAGGAGGAGAGCCACGAGCCGTGCAAAGCAGGGAACCCCAGCAGCCAAACTACTTGGTGCTCCCATTTGTGGGAAAGAGGGATGGGAAGAAAAGGGAAAGAAGAAGGGAAAGGAAGGGAAAGAAAAAGGGAAGGGAAGGGGGAAAGGAAGGGGAGGGACACACAGCCAACCCTGGCTAAGGGGGTCACCCAGCACACTTCAATCCAACCCCACTTGCTCCATCACCCCCTGCCCAAAGCCAAAAAAAAGAAGGCAGATACAAGCTGCAAAGGGCAATAAATAAATAAATAGAGATGTGGTTTTATTGGACAATCAACAAAAGAGAGCCCCGAACGCGGGTTGGTAAACATTTCCTTTCTGCTCACAGCTAGTACTTTCCACTCGCGTCCTTTTGTGCCGCCTGATCCGCCCCAACAATGACAGCCGGTGCTGTCAGGGCTTTTGCTGCCACGCTCAGGGTCACAGCAGCAGCCGACAGACCTGGCAGATATTTTCAGGCCCAGCAAACGCTCGGGGAAGGCAGCTCAGTGCCAACGAGGAGAAATCAGCTCACCCAGAGCAGCTCCCACCTGAGCGGCTGCTGGGGACAATCCCTGCTCCAGCCCAGGGCTGATGTCAGAGAGCAGCTCACAGCCCCACGACTGCCAGAGTTTGGAGAAGCAGAGCCAGCAAGTCTGTCCCAAACAAGGACTGGCATGTTGTCAGCATGATTGTTGCGGTGGAACCAGAACTGCCTGTAGCTCTGCAAGGGGAAATGAAACTGCAGCTCGGGCTGGAGGGCAGCCAGGCAACGAGGAGCTCACACCCAGCTCCCAGCCACCACCAGGAACCTGGCTGGGCGCAGGGCTTTGCTAGAAAAATGAGCCCCCCCACATCTTCCCAGCCCCCCTATGCCAAGGGGAAGCACCTTGCTGCAGGGTGCTGCCCCAAACACAGCACTACAGCAGAGGAGCAACGCGGTGTTGGTGACCACAAGCAGGGATGCTACGCATGGGAAGGCAGGAGCAGCAGGGAGGGTCACCCAGCATCATCCCATGGGACCCCAGATGGTGACTGATGAGCAGGACACTCATGGGACCACCAGGAACAGGGACCAGCAACGAGCAGGACACCCATGGGACATCATCACTAATAGAAAGCTCCCAGCTATGTGCCACCAGGCACCAGCCCAGAGCAGAGGGAGAAATCAGGAACCCACAGCTGCTCCAGACCATCAATCTGTTCTGGTTCTCTCCAATAGGGAGAGCAGCAATGCCACCACCCTGCCCTGATAGACAAGCAAGTAAAAAAAAAAACCAACAGATTTGAATACACTGTATTTATTTTTAAACAGATTCTAAAGAATCTAGTGAATCTATGTCAAGCCCATCGCATGACAAGTGATACAGGTGTAGGAAAAAAAAACACTTAAAACAAAATCAAGTGCCATTCGAGCTACTGGAATCTTCCCAATGCCCCCTCACAGGAGGCAGCACAGTATCACTGCAAGGTCTAGAAAATTCAGATTCAACCCATTCATAAGAGTCCCACCACACGCACTCCACAAACCAAAAGTGCAATCTCAACGTAAGTCGAGCTGTCAGCTGTAGGGAAACACATCTGCAATAGGGAGGGGGGGAAATCTCAGTTTAGTGCATCTCTGTTGCTGTGGGTAGAGAGTAAGGAGCCTGTAAGAATGAAGAGAAGCATGCTACGTGGCGTGGAGCTTGGAATGGGAGATGGTGGTCAGGATCTCGAAGCCACCCTTGGAACAGCTTCGCATGGAGCAGAGCACCAAGCAGTTTGCAGGCTGCTGGTGAGCCGTGCCTGTGAAAGCAAAGTTGCCCCGTGGGAAAAGCCACAGTGACACCCGGAGCTGCTGTGGCATCACCAGTGCTTCCTCCATGGGGTTTCCTGGGCAGGAAGCAAAGCTGCACCAATGGGAAACTTGGTTAGTTGGTATTAAGTGCAAGGAGCCCCCAGCGGCATCCCCACCCCACGTCACCCCTGCCCCCAAAGAAGGCAGCAATCTGGCTAGACACATTCCAAGTATCTAGACTTTATTTAGCAGGTCTGCCCGCCTGGTACAGTCGTCACAGGAACACAAATGAGTTAGTAGAGATACTGAGTCTGTTAGCCTCTGAGGGAGCACCCAGCTGCCTTCCCACCGCCCCATCCACGCACAGATGGCCTGAGATGATGCTCGGTGAGAAGGGGCAGCTCAGGGAAAGGCTCTGCACACCCAACAGAACCACCCCGGGGCCTTCAAGACACGACAGGGTTTGTTTGGAAGACAGAATTTCTCCTAACACCAACCACCCCTCACGTGGGACCCCAGGAGCTCAGCTTCCAGCTAGAGGATGAGTTCCAACGGTTCACACAGCTGGGATCACGGCAGCTGCTTCTGAACAGGACCTGCCCCAAAGTGGAGGAGGATCAGGGTGCTGGGAGAGGGCTGTGCATCCCCCCCCCTCCCCAGGGACACGGCCCCCACCGTGAGATAACAGCCTCCTGAATGCATTGTGCTTCAAGGACAAGCCTGCTC
Organism: Chrysolophus pictus; assembly: GCA_037305975.1. Classification (NCBI taxonomy): domain Eukaryota; kingdom Metazoa; phylum Chordata; class Aves; order Galliformes; family Phasianidae; genus Chrysolophus; species Chrysolophus pictus. The sequence continues at coordinate 3,950,327 of CM074598.1, read as the reverse complement.
TTCCCACAGAGCCCCAAACGTGATGCCACGCTGCATGCCAAGAAAAGCAGCATTGCCAATTCCCCTAGAAAACACAGCACCCCGCACAGCCTGGGGCTCCCACACCGATCTGCATCATCCTCCATGGACAAATTCACCTTTAGGCACCACAGGATGGGGAGCTTCAGTCAACCCGCGCACCCCCCAGCAGCATCCCCCCCCATTCCAGGCATTTACACGCAGTCAATCCAAGCCAGAACCCCGGTGACACATCGCTGCAATCCCACTCTCCCTCCAGCAAGGCTACTAGAAATGATCTCATGACCCCCCCCTCCCCCTCCCACCCATACAACAGAAACGTTTTCCACGCAGGACATCCCCTCTTCGAGCTCTCGGGATGTCAACCCCTGCAAAAAATATATATCTATATATCAGGTTTACAGTACAGTTGTGTTTATGTTGTTACAGGCACTTAAACAGGATTCTTTGGTCCGTTCACAGGAATTAGCCACTCTGGCTTCTCTCATCAGAAACCACAAGTCTGCACACACCCATAACACCCCCTGCACTAAAAAAAAAAAAAGAAAAAAGATTCAGATCCATTTCAGGGCAGTGCAGATCTACCTCACCGGAACTCTACAATCTCCCCTCACACCCCCCCTACCCCCCATTGCCTACAATAAATCTTCCCATCTGAGCTCCTGCAGCACTGCACGGCCCATCACAGCCTGCAGGCCTGGCTCCGACCACCCCAGCAGCAACACACGCTGGGGGGGCAAGAGTGAAGTTTCCTTTCGTTGCAGTTCTAGGAAGGTCGCCCCCACTCCTGGCTCCCCAAAACCAGGGAATACCTCGAGGGCAGCCCCTGAAGTTCATCCCAGCTCAGTTACAGGGCAGCCACGTCGGGTAGGACTGGTTGCAGGGCAGGAAGGGCTGCACGTGGGTCACGTAGTAGTTGACGTTGATCTCACTGATGTAAGGGGCCGGCTGGTAATAGCAGGTGACGTTTGTGACGGTGGGGAGGATGTTCTGCTCGGCCAGGACCCTCACGGCCAGCGTGGCAATGAGGTTCAGGGTCTGCCTCCGCTCGTGTCCCATGAGGCAGACCGTGCTCTCATTGACCACCCGGTGGAGGGTCATCAGATAGTCATAACGTTTGTCCTCCATGCCCACGAAGTGGCTCTGCAGGTAGCACTCCAGCTTCCTCTGCTGCTCGCCGATGTCGGAGAAGTCTATGAAAAACCTGGAGCACATGTAACGCTGCAGAGCCTTCATATCCACCTCGGATTTGGGTTTGAAGCCCCTCACCAGGAGGTTGCAGTACTTCAGGAGCCCCCCGCCTCTGATCTCCTCCGGGTTCCGGGTGGCGATGACTCTGCTCCTCAGGTGCTCCATGGCCTCCTCAAAGTCCCCATACATGCTCTCCCCGGTGACCGTGGGGTGGAAGTTCTCAGCCATGGGGTTTTCCGAGCACTCCCCGAAGAGCAGAAGGGAATCCAGGATGATCTGAAAGGAATCCACGCTGAACTCAAACTGCCTCCTGAGAGAGTCCACGAATTTGAGCTCCACGTTCTTCCCGCTGTTGTTGGACAGGGAGATGAGGCTCCAGCGGTCGGTTTCGTTGCACACCTTCACCAGCTTCTGCACGTAGGCTTCCTTCAGGGTCATGGGGGTGATCTTGTCTTTGTTGACCCCTTCGGGGAGGAAGTCGAGGAGGCAATCCATCACCACATCCTTCACCTGCTGGAAGACGTCTTCCGTCTTCAGATCCACCCCGAAGATGAGGTCGAGGTCTTTGTAGCCCAGCCCGCTGTCCTGGTGCAGCACGTGGCTGGCTGCCGAGCCGTTCAGCCTCACGTTGTGCACCACGATCCCCTTCTTCTCCAGGCGACTGCGGACAACCTGAGGGACGGATCAGAAGAACGGAGGTGAGGAGCGAGCACCCGATCCCAGGACAGCCCACTGACGGCACTGGGATCCGCTCCCCACGCTTATATGGGTCACCCCAGTGCAAGGAAGCAAAACGAAGAGCTAATCCGGCAGAAATAGGTCACTTTGGGAGACCCACCCCAGCTGCTGGCACAGCTCTGGATGCTTCCCACACTGCATCCTTGCATCTGAGGGTCTCCCAGCACATCTGTGCGCCCTTCCCTCCCCTCCCTGCTATCCCAGCAGCTCCTGGGCAGCAGGCTCTGCTCCTCCAGCCGTCCCCAGGTTCCCCCCAGTGGCTCTGGGGTGGCTGCCGTCCCTGCTGATCTCATCAGAGCTGCTCACTCATTTCGGCCATCCCCTTTTACCTGTCAAGATTAATTAGAGGCAAATCAAGATGCCAGAAGCACTCAAAAGCCTTGGCCAGGTGTATGCAAGTTCGTGTCCTAACTAGTAAGTGTATCCTAACAATTTCCAGTGTGTCAGAGCTTCGTGCTGAACTTGGCGTGCTATCAAGCACAGGAGGCAGCTTTCATCTGACGGGTGTTACTCCAGCAGTGTTAATGCTCAGCCCTGGCACACCCACCCGTACCTGCAGAGCTTTGTGCATTGAGTACGAGGCTGAATCATTTGCCTGATTACTTAACAGGCAGCAGGCTGGAATCACCTTAAGACCATACAATAAACTGCCACGGACACAGCTTGTCATTTAACAGAGCTCACAGATCCCGGGAAGGCAGGATGAGCTGCTGCAGGAAGATGCAAACCTCACCCCCTCCATCCCTTTCATTTCTCCTTCCTGCAATTACAGAGCCCTGCAAACCTCCGCCTGCTCACCTGGTGCTGGATGTGAGGAGGCAGCTTGGAAGAACCCAACTTTGGGGTACAGACAGAGCAGTTCCCCCACCAGGGCACCCCGTCCTCCCAGGGACACCCACATGTTGCAGCTCCGTCCTTTGGTTTAGAAGCAGCACCGGGGTGAGACAGTGAGCTGCACTGACCCTGAGCTGCCCTTGCAGGGAGATACGTTTGGAAAAAATGCTCCTACAACTGTCCTAAAACTTGTTAAATCCCAAGCCCGGGAGGCCGCTCGGTGTCCTGATGCAGCTACAATGCTGGCATTTCCCCATTGCTCTCTGACATTAGGAACTGCTGCTCAGGCTGGAGATGAGCCCGGGCTCAATGCCAGCCCCACGGCGATGGTCACATGCTGGGCAACAGTTAACCAGGGAGCTGCTCGCCGTCGGAAGTCCCAAGTCCCCACCAGCATATGAACACATTTGTCCTCTAAAAGAGGAATTTAATCCTAAAATTCAGGAGTGGTTTATCTACAGAGCAGCTGTCAGAGCTGAACCCACACGAGCTCTCTGCTGCTGAGCCATGCACACTGCCAGCACTGCTGCTCTGTGGGGCTCGGATCGAGGTGGGATGCAGATCACAGAGATACCAGAGCAGAGCTGGGGGAAGGTCCTGTTCCAGTTTAACTTCGCAGACACAGCCCAAGGATGGCTGCTCAATCCTACACTGAACCTGTGGGCTACAGAGCTTCAGCCCCATAACTGAGGCCCCAGACTGGGGGCTGACAGCTCTGCTAAGCATTGAGGGGGGAACAACCCCACCCTGACCCCAAAGCTTCAGTGCTCAGCAGATCCCCCCCCCCAAGGACAGGAGGCTGCAGCGGGGGCAGGAATGTGATTTTCCCCATAGGGGCAGATATTTGGAGGGTTACACAGCTGCTGACCTGCTTCCCAAACCCGCACCTCACCTCCACTGTGGTTGAGTTAATTGGTTCTGACAGGCAGCCAGCCCTACCCCAACCCTACCTGCTGCTCCCCACTGTCAACGAGTGCCTTTCTGGTTACTCCTCAGAATTACTCAGCCCCAAACACTGCGGGAAGGAGCTCGAGCAGCATCCCTTTGGGACACAGCTGCGGGGGGATGCTATATTAGGGGTGCTCCAGCACTGCCCCAACCCCACAGCAGCTCCTTGGGCTGCACACAACAGCTCAAAAACTCAAAGACATCGGGGAAAGAAGGAAACCAGCACAGAACCACAGCGGGGCAGCCGGGGGGAGGCATCCATCCGTCGGGCAGCCGAGCTCCGAACGCAGCAGCAGCAGCCGCTGTGCTGGGAGAGCCGGCCGGGGCTCGGCTTCGCGAATCTCCTTTGTAATTAGAAGCCAACATGCCCGATTTTACATTTGATGAGTCATTACCGAAGAATGAAGTTGCCTCCCAAACATGAATATGCATCAGCTTATTTGAACTACGCTGTCAGTTTAATATTAAACACGGTTATGACTTTATGGTTAAACCAACAGAACTCTGGAATCAGAACGAGAGCCCCGTGTGGACCGGGGGCAGCGCCACGTGCGGGGCACACAGACGGGGGGGGAAGGGGGGGAACCTCCGGGAGCGCAGTGCGGGGCTCCTCCCATCCCCCACCCCCCTCCCATCCCCCGGGACCGCGGCAGAACCCCAAGAGCCCCCCGGTACCGCCCGGTTCTCACCTGCACGATGGTTCGGGGCCTCACGGACAGCGTCGGGAAGTTGCCTCGGCCGTGGATGGGGACGGTCTCGCCCAAGATCTGGTCCAATCGCTGCACCTGCTCCCATGTCAGCACGCTGAAGCGATCCCCGGTGCGCTGCTCCGAGCAGCCCGCAGCCTCCGCCGCCAGCATCGCCCCGCCGGCAGCTCCCCCCGGAAGCGGTGCGGAAAACAGCCGGAAATACCGGGCTGGGGGGTGGTGGTGGTGATGGGGGGGGGAAAGAAGGAAAGTGAAGGAAAAAAAAAAAAACCTAAGCCGGTGCCGAGCGGGGGGAGCTGCGGGCGGAGGCGGACCCCGGGGGGCGCTGCAGGGAACCGTTCCGCGCCGCTGCGCTCCCGCCCGCCGCCGGCTGCGCTCAGCACTGCGCTCGCCCGCGCCCCGCCGCCGCTTTATATAGGCGCCCCGCCGCGCCCCCATTGGCCCGGCCCCGCCGCCAATCGCTGCCGGGTCTCACATACCCTCCTGCGCTCTGATTGGTGGAGAGGGAAGGTCGGGGCTCGACGGAGCGCCAATCAGAAAGAGGAGAAAAAGAAAGAGGCGGGGTGAAGAGGGAGGGGGCGGGGCTCCGGCGGCTTGCCCCGCCCTCTGGCACGGCCTGCGGCGTGGAGGGATCCCGGCGGCTTAAAGGGACCGCGCCCGGGAGCGGCGGCTGTGGGGACACCCAGCCGTGACACCTGGGATACCGCGCTCATGTCCCGCTGGGGACACCCCACTCATGTCCCATTGATGCTCTGTTGACATTCCATTGACATCTGTTGATGTTCCATTGATCCTGAATTGATGCCCCTTACCCACCCTGCTGGCATTCCATCCATACTCCTGTTGGCCCCATTGATGTGCTTTTGATGTTCCATTCACAACCCCGGGTGTCCCATCGATACCAAATTGGTGCCCCATTAACATCCCTTTCATGTCCCACTGGCTTCCCATTCATGACCCATTGATACCAAGTTGACGCCCCATTGCTACCCTACCAGTGTCACATTGATACCTGCTTGACATCCCACTGATGCCCCATGAACGCCCCATTGATATTCCATACATCACCCATGAATGCCCAATTGATAACCAAATTGATTCCCCATTGGTTTCCCACCATGGAGCCCACAGGGTCATGTAGTGCTGCTGCACCCTGGGAGCCCAAACCCCAATTCGTGTCCCACTGCTGTTTTCTCCTAAGGGATTCCCCAGCCCTGGGTTGTCCCTCAGAGCCCATCCCCACACCAGCACTCTGCTCTCCCATTGGACACTGGAGATCTCCCTGTGGGTACCAAGCTCTGCTGCTGCTGCTGATGCCTGGTGTGCAAACGGGGCAGCTGCCAGCAGGGCGTCACCAAAGCAAGACATGGCCAGGGTGCCACGCGTGTGCCAGGGTGCTGCGTGGTTCCTTGGAAAGCCACAAAGCCGTTGTGCAAAAGGAGGTGAAGGGCAGGGCAGACGTTCAACTTGTGAGGCAGCCAGGACTGAGCTCGGTGTGCCCCATAATGCCCCGATGGGTGCCCACAGCTGCTGGGGGAACATGGGGCTGGGCTGTGTGTGCTGGGTGAGCCCTGAGGCAGGAGCACTGCGAGGCCACCAGGCAGGTGTAGGGTGTGGGGTGCAGGGAGTGAAAGCAGTTTTCCATGGAACTCTGCAAATATTGCTGTTGCAAAACCCCTTTGGTGGCACCGACAGAAGAGCTTTATCAGGAAGTTTCCCAAGATGCTGATGGACGAGTCAAAGTGCTTAGGAAATCAGGAGAGCATCCCCTCCCTCCCTTATTTTCCATGTCCCATCTCCCATATCCTGTGTCCCAGTTCCCATGTCCCATGTTCCACGTCTCGTGCCCCACACCCCACATCCCATTTCCTCTGTCCCATGTCCCCTGTGTCGAGCCCCCAGTGCCCGGTGTCTGGGCAGTGGCCCCTGTGATTCCATGGCCTCTGTGATGCCACGGGATGCAGTGCAGTGCCCGACAGCAGTGAGCTGAGCACCCACTCCTGGAGCCCAAACTGTGGCACTGGGGTGCCCTGGCAGAATCCCTTGGCACATGGCTCAGGAGTTGGGCATGGGGGACTGCAGGGAGCAGCACCCCATTGGGGGCTCTTTCCCAGCCTGTGTGGGATGCTCACCTGCAGAACTGGGTGCAGGGCTGGGGGGAACCGAGCCAGGCTGGGAGAGAACAGCCCAACCGAGGGGTCAGGAGAGGCTTTGGGGACACCCTGACTGCGTGGGACCGACTGCTGCCTGCCTGCCATTGCGCAGGTGAGCCGCCTCCCTGAGCAAGCAGCAGGGACCCAGCCCTGCTTCGGAGCCACCGACGTCACCAAACGTCACCGCAAGCAGCAGCAACGCTCCCTCGTGCATGGCAGAAGTCCCCATGTGTGCACTGCCTGTCGCCTGGCACCCAGCCCCGTGGATGCCCTGCTGTCCCCATGCCACACACCAGCTGTCCCTACGTGCACGGCGCTGCCTCTGTGCATGCACACATGCCACCATCCCCATGCAGGTGCCAGCTGTTTCCAGGTGCTCACCTGTTGTCCCTACACAAACAGGTCACCGTCCCCACGCTGTCCCCATGCACATGCCTGCTGCCCCGTGCCTGCTGTGGATTTAGGAGGTGGGTCCCAGCTGTGTCTGCAACCTCCCTCGGCAAACACAGCTCCCCGCCGCCTCCTGCTTGCACCATTTGGGCAGTTGTGGCACTGCTGGAACCCTGCAGCTCCCAGAGCACTGCTTCGTCCTCAGGGGAGCTGTGAGGATGGGGAGGACAAGGTGAGGATGAGGAGGATGAAGTGGTGAGGAAGAAGAGGACAAAGTGAGGATGAGAAGAACGAGATGAGGATGAGGAGGACAAGGTGAGGATAAGGAGGAAGAGGTGAGGATGAGGAAGACAACGTAAAGATGAGGAGGATGAAGTAGGGATGAGGAGGATGAGGTGGTGAAGATGAGGAGGATGAGGTGAGGATGGGGAAGAGGAGGTGAGGATGAGGAGGATGAGGTGGTGAAGATGAGGAGGACAAGGTGAGGATGAGGAGGTGATGAGGATGAGGAGGTGGTGAGGATGAGGAGGAAGAGGTGAGGATGAGGAAGACAAGGTAAGGATGAGGAGGATGATGTGAGCATGAGGAGAACGAGGTGAAGATAAGAAGGATGAGGTGAGGATGGAGAGGATGGGGTGGTGAGGATGAAGAGGACAAGGTGAAGATGAGAAGAATGAGATGAGGATGAGGAGGAAGAGGTGGTGAGGATGAGGAGGAAGTGAGGATGAGCAGGAAGAGGTGAGGATGAGGAAGAGAAGGTAAGGGTGAGGAGAAGGGGAGGATGAAGTGGGGAGGATGGAAAGGACAAGGTGAGGATGAGGAGGAGGGGAGGATGATGGGGAGGAAGGCCTTATCTGACCTAGAAGCTGCAGCAGAGCACAGAGATGCCTGGCAACCTGAATAATGTGGGGCGGTGGGCACTGCCTGCTTGGGCTGTGGGCAGAAGGAAGGGAGGAGGAGGGGCTGGTTGAGTTCAGGCTCATCCATCCCAAAAGCCAACAGGAGGAGGAGGCGGAGGTCTGGGCAGAGGGTTTTGGGCAGCGGGTGGGGAAACTGAGGCAGGGGATGCGGGCAGCACTGCCACCACTTTCCCATTGCCCCCAGCCCTTGGCTGAGTGACAGCTGAGTGCCACCACTGCAGAGGATGTCCCCGCGCCAGCCAAGGCAAGGCTGAGTCCATCCTCACCCGGTGCAGGGGTCCCTGTGTGGCTCCCACAGCCCCTTTGGCTTCCGGAAATAACACTGATGGATGACGGCCGTGATGCCACCCCAGGGAGGTGTTGTGAGCCACTGAGGGCCACCTCCAAGGACCTGAGATGAAAGGCAGTGCAGGAGCACAGGTTGTTATTAGCACGGCTGACACAGAGCTGGGGAATGGCACCGTCACCTCCCCGGGCTGCACACAGCCCTGCAGCCCCAAGCACCCCCAGAGCCATGCCGGGGGCGCTGGCATCGAGCCCCATCCGGTGACAACGATGGTGTCACCACTCCGCCCCCCAACCCCCCGTGGTGACCCCGGATCTGCAGTGGGGGATCCCAAAACCACACGGTGTTCTCCCAGCAGTGCCCATAGCAACCCATGAGTCCCGGCCTTCCTGGTGATGTAGCACTGCTTGCTTGGCTTGATTTGGGATTTTAAACAGTGACGGCCATCTGCAGGGCTGCTGTTAGTTGGGGACTGCTAGGAAACCCTGCGGGCCTTTCCCTTAGGTTTTTTTCAGGCTGTGAGTGCTGCCTGAGTGTGGCTCCAGGTGGTGGCATGCACTGTCCTATTGCCATCCCATTGCCACCCCAGCACTGTCCCATCGTTGTCCCATTGCCATTCCATCGCCATCTCATCACTGTCTGATCTCCATCCCACTGCCATCCCATTGCTGTTTCAACATCATTTCATCTCTGTCCCATTGCTGTCCCATCACCATTCAATTACTGCCCCACCATCATCTTATCTCTGTCCCACTGCCACCCTATCACCATCCTATTACCATCCCACTGCTGCTCCATTGCCATCCCATTGCAGTCCAATTTCTATCTCATCACATCCCACTGCCATCCCCTCACTGTTCCATTGCTATCCCACTCCGGCCCCATTGCTGTCCCATTGCTGTCCCATTGCCATCCCATTGCCACCCCATTGCTGCCCCTTTGCCACCCTACTGCCATCCCATTGCTGCCCTATTGCCATTCCCTTGTCATCCTATTGCTATCCCATCACTGCCACATTGCCATTCCATTGCTGCCCCATCGCCATCCCATTACTATCCCATTGCCACCCCATTGCTGTCCCACTGCCATCCCATTGCTGTCCCACTGCCATCCCATTGCTGCCCCATTGCCACCCTACTGCCATCCCACTGCTGCCCTATTGCCATCCCATCGCCATCCCATCACTATCCCATTGCCACCCCCTTGCTGCCCCATTGCCATCCCACTGCCATCCCATTGCTGCCCCATTGCCATCCCACTGCCATCTCATTGCTTCCCTATTGCCATCCCATCACTGTCCCCATTTCTGCCCCATTGCCATCCCCCATTGCTGCCCCATTGCTGTCCCACTGCCATCCCATTGTTGCCCCAGTGCCACCCCACTACCATCCCATTGCTGTCCCATTGCCATCCCATTGCTGCCCCATTGCCATCCCATCACTATCCCATTGCCACCCCATTGCTGCCCCATTGCTGCCCTATCTCTGCCCTCGCCTTGGTGCTGGCAGAATGGCTGCACTGGGTGGGGGCACAGGGGACATGGGAACATGGGATGGCAGTAAGGGTACAAGGGACACGGGGACGCTCCCTGTGCTCCATCCACCCCGTGGCCTCGTGCACTTCGGCAGTTGCTCAGCAGTGCCAGCCCATCCCTGGGGGGATCGTTAGTCCTCCCTCATTAGCAGAAGTTACTCACCCCGTAAGACAGACACAAGAATATCCTGGAAATGCCTCCGTTTGGAGACTTGTGGTGTTCAGGTGATGACTGAAGCCGTGAGGGTGGCTGCACGTGATGCTGCCCTGCACGTGGATGCTCGTCTCACCACCCAGGGCCGTCCCACCCCGTGCTGGGGGTCGGTGCTGCCAGGCTGGGCTGGCACTGCTGGGATCCCCGAGCACCCACAGCACCCAAAGCCACACAGCTACGGGATGCACAGGGGGATGAACCCACCCTGAGGGCATGGGGTGGGGGGGGAGAACCTGGAGCTTCAGGTATGTGATGAGCAGATGAGCAACGCCAGCCATTATGAGCTTATGGGATGGCAAACGTGTGAGTCACGGCCTCACAGCTTTAATTTGCAGCTCTGGTGCTGGCTGCTTTGAAGAGAGGGGCTCTGCTTCTTCCCTGCGGGTGGGAGGTGTGTGCACCCTGCAGGCTGTGAGCTTTGGGCTCAGGGCTGGTGCAGCCCCAAGAGCTGTGGGGGATGGAGAAATCATCCCCGATGTCCAGGTGAAGGGCATTTGTTGTGAGCTCACCTTTGGCTCACGGCACCGGGGGGGGAGCAGAGGACATCCTCATGCCTTCCCCTGCATCATGGCCATGCCGGTGTCCCTATAGCTGTGATGGGATCCCCATTGTTGTGTTGGTGTCCCCATGGCCACGCTGGTGTCCCCATGGCAATTCTGGTGTCCCCATAGCTGTACTGGTATCCCCGTGGCCGTGCTGGTGTCCCTATAGCTATGCTGGTGTCCCTATAGCTGTGTTGGTGTCCCCATGGCTGTACTGGTGTTCCCACAGCTGTGCTGGTGTTCCTATGGCCATGGTGGTGTCCCCATAGCTGGTGTTCCCATGGTTGTGCTGGGGTCCCCATAGCCATACTGGTGTCCCCTTGGCAATGCTGGTGTCCCCATAGCCATACTGCTGACCCCATACCCATCCTGGTGTCCCTATGGCAATGTTGGTATCCCCATAGATGTGCTGGTGTCCCCATAGCCATACTGCTGACCCCATACCCATCCTGGTGTCCCTATGGCAATGTTGGTATCCCAATAGATGTGCTGGTGTCCCCATAGCCATGCTGGTGTCCCCATGGCAATGTTGGTATCCCCACAGATGTGCTGGTGTCCCCATACCCATCCTGGTGTCCCTATGGCAATGTTGGTATCCCAATAGATGTGCTGGTGTCCCTATGGCAATGTTGGTATCCCCATAGCCATGCTGGTGTCCCCATGGCAATGTTGGTATCCCCATAGATGTGCTGGTGTCCCCATAGCCGTGCTGGCTTTCCATCATCATGGCCTGGATACTCCCCCCCCACCCCTGCACGAAGCACAGCTCAGGCAGGGACCAGCCTGACCGGGTGGGTGACACATCCCCAGCACAATGCCACACACTTCCCTCTCCAGGTTGTTAAAAAAGGAATAATATTGGCAATACAAATGACCCCCCCCCCCCCCTCCACCTGCTGTCATCTCCTGCAACCAAAGCAGGGCAGCAATCTGGGACCAGGTTTGGGATGCGAGTACCAACAACGCAACCCTTGAGACACAGTGGGGGTCCGGGCAAGAAACCCACCCAAACGACACGACAAATTAACATTAATTTATTAGAATAGTCATGAAAAAAAAAAAAAAAAAAAAAAAAAGAATCTCTTTACATATGTGGCGTTTTTTTGTTGGTTTTTTTTGTTGTTTTTTTTTTCCTTGCTATACAAGAGAATTGTCACTGCTTCTCTCTCCCTCCTGGAAGCAGGGCACGATGCACGCCGGCGGGACGGCGCATGGGAAATACAATCTGCGTGCTGCGCCGAACCCGGGGCTCTTTGGTTAAGGAGCAGCTCTGCTTCCACCCCCGTGTGGGGTTTAAGAAGGGGACATGCATGGGGCTGGGGATGCTCGGCATCCAGGAGGGACAGAGAGGCTCAGGTTTTGCAGGGCGCGAGGGGAGCGGGGACCCCCGCGTGGTTATAGGATATTTATTGAGCAAGACCCGGTGTGAATGCAGCACTGGGGTGGGTGGCCCTGTGGGGAATGCGGCCGTGGAAGGGGAGTGGTGATGCAGACACCGGCCCCCCACCTCCATGCGCTGCAGCCCTGGCTCAGGGGGTGCAGATGCAGCAAGCAAAAGGAGAGGCGAAGCCGTGCAGCCCCGCGGGTGCCCCCAGTTCTGCAGCCACAGCCCAACGCCGCCCCATGGGGTCACTGTGGGTTGGGGTCACCTCCAGCACAGCCCCGTGCAGCACCGCCAGCCCTGGAGCCCAGGGAGCGTCCTCACCCCAGGGTGTCCCAAATCCAGGGCTCCATCCTGCTCCTCAGCCGGTCCACGGCTCGCAGGGCAGAGCTGTCCCCACAGCTCCCATCCATCCAGGACGGTCCCCCCTTCCCAAACCCGGTGTGTAGTGATAGAGGAACCCGAAAGTGTGGGGGAGCAAAGAAAGAAAATGAAGAGAGAGAGAGAAACCAGAGGAAGGAAGGGGCAGCCCCGCACTACTGCCCCTTGGGGATGAAGGGTTCTCCCTCCTCCGGCTCCTGCCGCGGCCCCGGGTCGCTCAGACATCGCAGCATCCTCTGGCTGCTGGGGCTGTCGCCGGTCCCCGGGGTGAAGACGTCGTCGGTGCCAGGGGAGGAAGGCTCCTTGGGCCGCATCACCAACCCCTCCTCATCCTCCTCGGGGGAGGGCGGCAGCCCACCGCAGCCCTTGGGCACCTCGTTGGGCAGGTCCACCGACTCCGGGGACTGCGGGGAGGCCGGGTCGATGGTGATGATGGGGAGGTTCTCCGAGTCCGGCTTGGGTTCGTAGGCCAGCGGGTCTGGGGGGGCAGAGAGGGGTCAGGCAGAACGTAGCTCTGGGTAAATCGGGTCAGCAGGGGAGTGCCGGGGGGGGACCACCAGCTAATGCACTGCAGGTCTTTGGGGTCTGCGCCCCCCGGGCTCACTCTGACTTTGGAGCCTTTTTCTGATCTGCGCATCCCGTTTGGAAGGCACCGGCCGGCCCAGCTCCGCTTGCACGGATTGAGAGGGGCGAAGCTGCCCTCTGCTGAGCAAACGCTGCTTCAGCAAGCAGCAACGCAGAGCTGCCTCTGCTCGGGTTCCTCTCCTGCCGCCTAGCTGCTGTCCCCAAGGATGCACAGGGCGGAGGAGAAGAGGGGATGCGGGACAGCAGAGAGGACACAGGACAACAGAAGGGACATAGGGCAGCAGAAGGAACATGGGACAGCAGAAGGGACACAGGACAACAGAGGGGACAGAGGACAGTAGGAGGGACGTGGGACAGCACAGGGGACAGAGGACAGCCCAGGGATACAGGACAGCCCAGGGATACAGGACAGCACAGGGATACAGGACAGCACAGGGATACAGGACAGCACAACCCCTGAGCGCCCGTACACCCAGTGATGCTCAGCAGGACACCAACACCTGCGTGTCCCCCCAGCTCCATCCCACCCTACCTGAGCCGATGCGAGCCCGGGACATGGTGGGAGAATCAATCTTGTTGGCTGGCACTGTCAGGTAGGCATTCTGCAACCAGAACATAGGGAAAGCAGCATGAGGGACTGCCTGCAGCCAAACAACCCCGAGGAAGTGGGGAATTGATCCCGAGCCTCGGGGATGAGCAAGAAGCAGCAGTGGGATGCAGAGGGTAAATGTATCCTCCCAGCCATGCTGCATAGACTTGCTCTGCATCTGCCTTCATGCTGCAACGACCAGAGGGCAGGGACAGCTATAGTGGAACCCTGTGCAGGACAGTGATGCTCTTCCCAGGCTGGAAGCCCCATCCACCTCCATGCCCGCCCCATCCCTCACCAGCACCCCCCTGACCTGGTGATCAGCTTGCCGGATTTTCTGCCTCCTCAGGAGCATTTGGTTCCAGGCTTCCTCATAGGGGTCAGCCACCAGCGTGTGCCTGTTGTAGGATCGCAGCTGTGCAAACACCCAAGAAAAGGAGATGGGTGAAAAATGGGAAGGCAAAGGGAGGTCACGGCACCGTCACCTTTGGAGATGGGATGAAACAGCTGCCTGTGGGCAGAGCACCTCCATCCCTTGTGGTTCATCCCATGGGATGTCTCATCTCGCCCACCACAGCCCAGGAAGGGCTCAGCCAACAAGCCAGCCTCCCCTCAGCACCATCCCAGTGTCTCTTGGGGAGGGAACAGAGACTGGGAACACATGGGGCCGAGCTCAGGACGGACAGAGGGGCACAGCTGGCGCTGAGGGCTGCAGATTGAGGGCCACCCCAGGGAAGCAAAGGGGAAACGTGGGGCGAGGGCACAGCACGGGGCACGCCTCACCCTCTGCCTGGTTTTCTGCAGGTTGCTGCGGAGGATTTTCCGGATTTCCTCCTCCTTGTCCTTGGACAGGGTCGGGATGACGCGTTCCACAGGGAGGGTCTTGGGGCTGATGTTCCTGCGTGGACAGACAGCACTCAGCCTCACAGTGCCACAGCACACGGCAGGGCTGAAGGGCTGCTTGCCCTGCGGCCACCAACGGGCAGCACAGGGCGGCTGGGAACTCACTGGATGGAGACAGCGGAGATGGTGGAGGGGATCTTGCCCAAGCCCCCACTCTCCACCAGCTCGATTGCCTGCTTCATCTCCATCTTGTGATAGAAAGCGATGAGCTGCGGCTCCTTGGAGCGCTCTCCTGCTATCAGGCACTTCTTCACATACTTCTTGTTGAAGCGATTCAGCCTTCCCGACAACGTGGGGAAAGAAGGAGAGGTGGAACATCACACCTGCCCCTGCCCCAGCACACCCAACCCCTGCAGATCATCCGGTTGGGTCCCCCTCCGGAGCCAGGCAGACCCCACAGCCTTGAGCTGCTATGGGGCATCCTGCAGGAATTCCCCCCCCTTTGCACGCAGCGTGGCAAAGCGGTGCAGCCCCACACCTCGCTCACACTCAGCCCAGCACTGTGATTCACTGGGAGGAGTGCATGCGGCTTCCACGGCCTAAGGAAAACCCCAACCCTGGATCGCAACTCAACCCCGTCCCCATCTCACCCACAGCTCCCACCAAAGCTCCCTCCTCACTTGTCTTTCCAGTGGTGATGCCCGTAGTGACCGCAGATATCCTCGATCCCCGTCAGAAGGTGATCCAGGAACTGCAAGAGAAGGCGCAGGGCAGCTGGTGGGCTGCCGCCGCCTCTCCCCCTCCCTACCCCACACTGACACGGGGTGACGGCACTCGGCGGGGTGTGACATCAGGGCTGTGGGTCCGGGGGGGCCTCAGGAGGGCGGGCGGTCCTACGCAGCTCAGGCAGAGAGGGGAGGTGTGGGTCGGAGCGGGCATCGGACGACACAGAAGGGGAGAGCCCTCGCTCCGTCCCCCCTTACCTTGGGCACCATTTAGGGGCAGCTCCCGCTCCGTGCACCCGCCTGGGTACAGCGGCGGAGGTGGCAGAAGCAGAGAAAGAAGAGGGCTGAGGCAGAGAAGGGATGTGTGCCAAGGGCTGGGAACGCGGCGTTACCTGCGTGTGGATCTCCTCGTTGATGGAGCGCTTCGTCTCCTGCTTCTTCTTCACGGCCAGCAGATCCACCAGGGGCCGGATGGTCATGCCCTGGGGAACGGGGCAGGAGGGTCAGAGCGTGGGCAGATGGATGTGGTGGGAAGCAACCAGCACGGGGTTGGGGCCGGGTGGGCTTTAAGGTCACCTCCAACCTCAGCCCTCCCATGGTTGTATGATTCTACGAGCGGCAGCTCCTTGCTTTCATCATTTCCACACCCCCACAGGGCTCTTTGCCTCTCCGGACCCACTTGCCACCAACCTGCACGAAGACAGTGAAGAAGATGACGGTGATGATGGCCGTGAGGAACATGTCCCTCATGTTAAAGTGCTCGTAGTCGAGGAGGTAACAGAGGGAGAAGGCGATGGCTCCCCGCAGGCCCCCGTAGGCAATGATGAACTGATCCTTTGGTGTCAGCTTCACGATTCGGAACTTGTTGATGAACCAGGTGAGGACCAGGACGCCTGGGGAGTGCACAGAGATGGTGAAGGAAGCCCCCAGACCTGAAGAAACCCCGCCAGAGCCCAGAGCAGTGCTGTACCCTTTAACACGAGGGATATGCTCCTCGTACCCTTGGGTGCACGCTCATCCCAGCCCCACGCCCAGCACAAACGTGGCCTCACCCCCATCTTCCCATAAAGCCAACCACAAGAAAAGTCCAATGCCTGCTGTGGAGCAGTGCTACCCACTCAACTCCAGTCTTCCCAGCAAGGCAAACGGGGACCTGGTAGCCCTGAGAGGAGCCCACAACCCAGAAGCAGCCCCGGGGGCTGCCACCACATCGAGAGCTCACCCAAAACCCTGGCGATGAGGCAGAAGAGCAGCGTGCTGATGACGAAGGTCCAGTTCCAGTAGTGCTGGCCAGCCACGGTGGAGACACCCAGGAAGATGAAGATGAGGGTCTCGCTCACGCTGCTCCACATCTTGAGGAAATACTTGATGGTGGTGTGGGACTTGTGGGAGATGTTGGCTTCCACGTAGGGCCGCATGACCACGCCGGAGGCGATGAGCCTAGGGGCAAGGAATTGGGCGCTCAGCAGCCGTGGGGGCAGCCCCAAGCCACGGCCCTGCAGCACGGGGCTTGTGAGATGCCAGGGATGCAGGGAGGGCAACGTAAGGATTTTCCTTCCCCCTGGCTGCCTGGAAGCAGGCAGCACAAACCCAACGCACTGTGCGCACCCAGCAGGGGCTGCCTGCCGCCACGTGCCTGGAGGAGTGGGAAATGGGCCGTCAGTGCTTTGGGATCTGTGGGACAGCCCACGTGAGACTCTCACCCCGCTGCCTTTGTGCCCAAACTCAGCCCTGATCAGGCGTGCACTGGCCATGCTGGGACTGCATGGAGGGCAAATCCCCCGAAAGCGGGGTCCTGGGACAGGAGGGCGCCTCATCCCACCGCACCCAACTCACGCCATGATGCCGGAGAGGTGGAAGAGCTCAGCAGAGAGGTAGGCCATGTAGCTGTAGAGGAAGACGAAGAGGGGCTCGATGACACGGATGTTGGAGGTGAAGCGGGACGTGAAGGCAGCAATCAGCCCATAAATGACGCCCACGAAGACGCCGCCCAGAGACACCACGAAGAAGCTGAGGAAGCCAAGGATGATATCGATAATGGTCACTTGCTCAAAGTTGGCAAACTCCTCAAAAAGGTGGTAGAGGACCTGGGAACGAGAAGGGAGAGGGGGTTTCAAACTGCCCCGCTGGTAAGAGATCCCCTCATCTCAGAGCTCTGCTTAGGGACCACCTTTAGGAGAGCATAGCAGGGATGCATGCAGACACCCAAGGGAGCCTGGCCACATCACGCAGAGCTGCATCCCGTGCTTCAGCCAGCAGAAAAAGCTGGCGGTGCTTTGCTGTCACACAGCTGGACACGCATCCAGGACAGCTCTGTTCTCCACTACAGACCCAGCTGCCGTCCCTGGAGGGGCTCCAGGCAAGGATGACCCAGCAAGAGATCGTTCCCACTTCCCAATGGATAAATG
Organism: Chrysolophus pictus; assembly: GCA_037305975.1. Lineage (NCBI taxonomy): Eukaryota > Metazoa > Chordata > Aves > Galliformes > Phasianidae > Chrysolophus > Chrysolophus pictus. The sequence goes on along the minus strand of CM074598.1, from coordinate 3,932,941 downwards.
AGGACAGCCAACGGCCACGTGGGGAGAAAAGCCAACAGCTGCCCCTGCTCAGCACAGAGCACGGCCCAAACCTTCGTGCTGTTTTGTAGCTGACAGGGCAGCCTTGCAAGGAGCCCACCCCGGGCTGCATCTCTCACTTCTGGATGTGTTTACTGGAGAGATTTTAAAGCAGGAAGAGGAATCTGAGCATCCTGCAGGGTACTTGGAGTAGGGGGAGGGCAGGATGCCAGGCCCAGCATGCCAGAGCTGGTTCCTGGGGCCGGGGCTGGGACAGATGTGAGATCAGAAGGCAAAAGCATTCCTTAGGGATGGGAGCGAGGACACAGCCCAGGGCAAAAAGGGAGAAAAGCTCCTGGGAAAAGCCCTGTGCTGGGACAGCACGTTCCTCCTCACCCTCTGCAGCATGCTGAGCAGAGCAGATGGGGCGTGGGAGCAGAGCCAGGAAAAAGCAGTGGGCTGGGAGTAAACGTGGAGGTCAGCACTGCAGGCAGGAGGATGACAGCCACGCCAGCACCTGGACACAGCTGTCCTTTGGGGACAGCACGGATCCTCTGTGCTCCTCATTGCTTTTGCTGGGTGACAGCAGGACCTCAGCACCGGGGTCAGACAGCAGCGTCCCCCCATCCCTGTGGGATGAAGCAGTGGGGCAGAGTGAGCCAGCAAAGCTCCCTGAGATGCAGCAGAGCTCTGAGCACACGCTCTTGGCCTTCCCAACCCGTCAAGCGAAGCACATCACCTCAAAGCACCTCTGCAGTGTTTTCAGCTGCTATATTTAGCTCTGCACCTGCAGAAGTTCGGAAGCACAGCACTGCAGCCCTGCAGCCCGCACCACCCAGCCCTGTGCCAGCAGCATCCCGCAGGCTGAAGGAACCAATCCTGGTGCCACCCCAAAGCAAACCCCAACAACCTCCGCTCACCACCGTGACGGCGTCGTTCAGCAGGGACTCCCCAAAGACCAGGATGTGCAGCAGCTCGTTGATGTGGATCTCCTCAAAGACAGCCAGCACTGCCACCGGGTCCACGGCCGAGATGATGCTGCCGAAGAGGAGGTTGGCCAGCAGGCCGATGTGGTTGAGGCCGCTGCCGCCGATCTGGCACACGGCATACATCAGCCCCCCCAGGAAAAATGCATTCCACAGCGTCCCCACCACGGCGAAGATGAGGATGGTGCCCAGGTTCTCCGTGAACTGGCGCAAGGGAAGGAAATAGCCGGCGTCCAAAATGATGGGAGGGAGAAGGAAGAGGAAGAAGATGTCTGATTTGAGGATGGGGGGCTTTTCGCCCACGGCTTTAATGAGCCCGCCGACCAGAAGGCCCACCACGATGAGCAGGCAGCTCTCGGGAACCACTTTGGACACTGAGGACATCACGTGGAAGCCTGGAGAGGAGAGAGCAGAGCACACGTTGGCTATGGGAACGGAGGATGTGGGAACGAGGGACCGCTCCCCAGCCTTCCCTGAGATCCTCAGAACCTTCTGCTTGCCTCAGTTCCCCTTTCTGCACCCTGCTCCCAAGCTGTGAAGTGGAAACTGGAAGCTGGGCTGACATACAGTACCACTGCTCGTCCTCACAGCACAGAGCCCAGGCAGACGGGGGGGCACAGTGGACCCCCAGCCCCGTGCCAGTGCTGGCAGCACGCACAGTGCTCACACAAGCTGCTGCTGGCTCCAGCTCTTCCCAACAGAATTACTCATTCCCAGCACACGTAGGTGCTGCACTGACCTCCCATCAGACCCACGCGGGGCTCACACTGTGCCCGATGGCAACGTCCCATCCCTTAGGATGCCTTGGGGTCAGTTCAGCCCCCAGGTCCACGCAACCCCATCCCTGCCAGAGGGCTGCAGACGCAGGGAGGGCTTCCCTGGATCGTCTCCCAGGATTTATAACGACGGCTTTGAAGCGAGGCACATTTGTTCCCTGGCAAAGGGATGGGTTTCCCATCAGGCACCGCTGACACCGTGTTCCATCATTCCTTCTGGCTGTACCATCTGCACGGTGTGGACTCAAACCCTCGGCGGCGACGCGGGCGGCTCTGCACCATCACACTGCCAGCTCGTCCCTCCCTCCTCTTGTGCAGGACAAACATGTCTGGAAAGCAAAATGCCTCCCCCCTGTGCCCAGCAGTGAGTCAGCTGCTGGATCCGAGGATGGAGCAGAGCTCCGACTGCTCCTCTGCAGGGCTCCTCACAGCCTGGATGGGTCTGGCATGGCCTCATGGGGCTCTGGTGGCTCTGGAAGGTCTCAGGTGCTGTGATGAGGGGTAAGGAGCCTGCTTTCTGTGCTGGCTTTGTTGCAGCAGCACTGCCAGAGCAAAGCCTGGGGGTGGCAGAGGAGCAGTCCCTCAGAGCAGGTTCCCTATAGCGCATCATGCAGGAGAGCATCCTCTGCACCACTGATCAGAGCCCAGCCCCATCCTCCTCACTGCCACCTTACAGATATCAGTCAGTGCTGCTCAGACCTTTCCTTTCTGCAGGGAACAGCCCCAGGGCTCTCAGCCTGTCCCCACCAGGAGCTGCTCCATGCTCCCACCATCTCTGCAGGTGCCACACAAGCGAGGTGCAGCAGCACGGTGCACGATAATCCCTTCCCCTAGCACAGCTCATTGCAGATGGCACTCAGAGCACAGCTCAGCACAAGCCAGCCCTGGCCACAACCAGATGGAAAGCTACACAAGCAGCACGAAGCCTGCAGCTCACCGGTGCTCACTCACTGAGCACATCCCAGCATGAATAAAACACAAATGCTGACAATTAAGGATCTCTCACTTCTTCCCCACGGGCCCTGGGATCCATCAAACTGGAACATTCGTGCACTGATGTGAATTTGGTGCTTTAGGTCCCCAAAAATACACTCACACAGGCTGCATGTTAATCATGCCTTTGATTCCGTGGAAGCAGCTCCTCTGCTATCAAACACTGTGTGTATCCAGAGCAAGAACGGCTGGGTAAACACCAACCCTGAGAGCAAACAAGGAAATGTGCAAGCTAATGGGTTCAGTCTGGCTGCACGGTGAGCGTGGGGCTGCAGTGCAGGCTGAGGTTTGGGGCAGGGCAGGGTGGTGGGACCGGCTCTGCAGCCTTCATGCTAGCCAAGGTCAAGTGCAGCTCAAGCTCCAAAAAGGGTGAAATCACTGCTGTGGAGATTTGGGGCCGTTGTGAAGCATCGCCTGCACTGCAGAGGACTTTGCACTGCGGCTCATCAGCACTGGGTGCCTTCGTTTTGGTCTCAAAACATTTGCATGGAGCTGCTTCAATCCCAGCAGCAGCCCTGCAGAGCTGCTGGTGCAGGGAGCCTTCCCACTGCTGCTGCTCAGAGGCTGTGGATGCTCAAAGAGGCCATCCAAGCTCACAGTGAGCCTCCGTGGGTCCCCAGGCACAGAGAGGTGAATGCTGATGGCAGAGCATGAGCTGCCACAAGCGAGAGCTCCCGGAGGTCCACCCGTGTGCTGACAATCAGGACCTGGCTGCCTTTCCCCAGGCCCTCAATGCTGATGGATGCGTGGCCATGTAAACATTTACTCCCAACCCAACCACCCTGGACAGGCTCCAAGCTACACGCTGTTCTGTTCCTCAGCTGTAGCTGTGTTACGGCAGCGCCGTCGGGTGGCTTGGATGCTGTGCCCCATGCTATGGATGCTCCATCCCACGGCGTGTGCTCCTTCTCTGCCTCCTGGCCCCAAACTGCCGTATCTGAGCTGCCTTCTGCCCAAGCTGCCCAGATGGGAAGGATACAGGGGGACGGGGTTTGAGGACAGAGGGATGGAACAGGGAGGGATGCAGCTCAAAGAGGAGATCTGATTGCCCCTGCTGCTCCCAGCCATTTGGAAATCTCCTGAGGCCACGGGCACTGCACTCCCATTGGGGTGCAGCCATCTGCCCCCCTGCACAGCTCCATCCCATCCACACAGGCTTTCCCCCCCCCTCCCATCACCCCAGCGCTGCAGTGCAGCTCTCCAGCATGGGACCCAAGGTCAGCTTAGTCATCGCTCTGGCAGCACTTGGTAGATGTAAAGACCTCTCCCTGAGCAGCACAAAGAGAACGTTTTAATAACATTTTAATCAAATACTTTCCAAGAGCATTTACGGTGAAAGAAAAAGCAGTGAAGCCTTTATGCACTTCTCTGCTCCAACCCCTGGGGCTGTGCTCGAGTCGGAGCCACGGAACCCCCCGACACCTAAAAATCACCCATGTTTGGGAGGAGCTGAGCCCTCGTGTCTGCCCTGCAGGGCTGCCCTTCTGAAGGACACTGCAGAGAGCGTGGGTTGCAGGGGCACATGTGGCTCAGCACCAGCAGGGCCCCCCTGAAAGCCACACGAACCCTTCTAGTGCCACAGACAGAGCCACCAGGCAGCACTGGGGCACTGCTGGGGCTGGGGGACGGAGCTGGATGGGTCCTGATGGGGGAAAAGAGGGACAGAAGCGGGGCTGGGGCAGCTCTCCAGCTGCTGCTCAGCCTTCCCTTTCTGCTGACCCCAAACCTGCACCTCAGAGCAAGAAATGCTGTGCTGCACAAGGGCTGCAGTGAGCAGAGGTGGTGGGGGAGGAGGCTGGGCTGAGCTGTACCTGGCAGTGTCTGCTTGCTGCTCTGTACCTTCCAGGTTTGGGCTCATTGGGGCCGTCCCAGAGCTATCAGCACTGTTCTTATCTCCTGCACAGCAGCAGCTGGGGTCGGTCACCTTCTCACACAGGGCTGTGCCAGGCAGCCACAGCTCTCCTATCCAAACCGCCTCCATTCATTTGTTTGCAGCATGAGGGGCAGGGAAGGGGAACAAGGGGTGATTCAGTGCGGGGGCAGCAACGATTGAGCTCCGTCTGAGGGCAGTAAGAGTGGGAAATCAGCTCTGAAAAATAATAAGGGCCGTATCTCTGGCAAATAGCAACGGGTCTTAATGGCTATTGACAGCCATGGGACTGGTAGGGCTGGCACCAAGGAGCCCAGGCTGTGCTGGTGCACACGGATGCTGCCCTGCTCTGTGCAGAGCCCCGACTCACCAAAAGCAGCATCAATTAATTATGTTCCCATTCCTTGGCTTTTCTTCCTAATTAGCAGCGAGAAAGTAATGAGGTTCGAGCACAACTCTTTGTTTGATCTGGAGCAAATCCTTGTGGCTCCATCTCCTCCTTTGCCTCGGGCAAAGCCCCATTCCCTGCACACAGAGCCCTGCAGGAGCGAGGATGCAGCACTGCAGTGTTGCCAAGTGAACACAGCTGCCCTGGGACCCCACCAGCACTGCTGCAGTGCTGCAAAACAGGAGGAGGATGCAACAGACCCTGGCACACAGGAGAGCTGTGATTCATCTGCAGGCAGCGGGCATGTCAGCCTGCCAGGGCTGCTCTGAGCTGACAAACAAGCTGATGCAAAGCACAGAACAGCCGTAACGAGGTGCACAGATCCGTGGTTGAGCCTCCCCAGGTCTGCAGGCTCAGGAGAATTTGCTGCTGGAAAACTCAGGGTGCCCTCATCCCAATTAAAACCTGCTCAACCCGAGCGCTTCCCCTTGGCTAATTAACCAGGATGAACTGAAATGAAACGCTGCGCCCCACTGCGCTGAGCAGCAAACCGCAGCCATGCAGGAGTGCTGCAGCAGGGAAGGACCCAATGCTGCTCCTGCTGCATCACTCAGCACGCTTCCACGTGGCTCAGCCCAACCACTGTGCGTGGGATTTGATGCCCGAGCAGCACACGGTGCTCAAAGAAGCCAGCATGAGGCAGGGCTGGCCTCTAGGAGGGGACAGGACAATCCCCATCACCTTCCAGCCATGCCCCAGCTGAGCACTGCTGCAGCACACAGGCAGTGCAGGGGGAACTGTACCAGCACAAAGCATCCCTGCAGCAAAGCACCAGCGTGGCAACCCGCAGGCAGGAGCCTTGTGAGTTCTTTGGAGAGAGCAGGGAGAGGCGATGCAACAAAAGGCTCGTCCCCTGGTTTTATCTCCAAAGCACTCACAAGAAATTAACAGATCAACTGGGAGTCTTTTACAGAGCCGGTATTAATTTCCTCCCGGCTGTAAAGAGGAATGAAGAAACAAAGGGCATTAAATGCACTTGCCCGTGTCCCCCAGTGAACAGCGTGCGAGCAGCTCCACAGCTCCCAATTTCCAGCCCTATGTTTAGATAACGCTCCTTCAAACCAGCAGAAAAGCCAAGGGCACTGCAAGGAAAGCAGATTGTAAGGAAGATCTGTTGGTTACGGACCGTAGAATCACCGAGGTCGGAACAGAACCTCTGAGATCATCCAACCCAACTGCCCACCTAGCAGCAGCATCTCCCTGCTAACCCACGTCCCTCAGTGCAGCACCTCGAAAGGAGAACCCCGCGGAGCCCTGCAGCAGCACCCACTGCTCCAGAGTCGCCTGCAGGAGGAAAACATGGGGACTCCAAGCAGCAGGGCTGGGCTGCTGTACAGAGCTGGAGCAAGGGGCCAAGGAAGGGTTTGGGATGCTGTAAATGCACCACGTGCCAAGCTTGCTGCTGGAAAGCCCCAATAACTCCAGAAACTGCAGAGCCATTGACTCAATGACTGCATTCCTCTCTCGGGCACATTCCAGAGCCACTCCTGGATCGCAGCAAGTGATCAGCACGACTGCAGGATGGCTTTGCAGCTCACCCAGCACTGCTGGGATGGGACGAGCCTTTGCATCAGGAAGGTTCCAGCAGCAGCACTTGAGCTTTTTAAGATGGCTTTCATAGAAGGAGAGCTCCAAAAAACGGCTCCAGCCCCACGGAACAGGGCTGGGAGCTAAGCAGGACTGCTCACAGCTGTACTTTGCCCACAGCTCTTCAGCTGCCGTGATGCACACGGATGGCACAAATCAGTGCAGTGCACTACCGCTGCCTGCATCACCTCCAAGGTTGGGAAAGAGCACTGAGGCCGCCCAGCCCAACCATCACCCCACCTGCACTGGATCCACTCGTGGGACAAAGCCAAACCTTCACGAAGGCACCGCGCTGCTCCAGAGCAGGAGGTGCCTAAAACCACACTGCTGCACACATTGCAGCGTTGAACAAATGGCTCCTGGAGCCCTCGGAGCCTCAGCAGTGAATCCCAGGGCAGCCCAAGGTGACACCACGGGCAAAGCCCTCCGTGCCAATTACCTTTCCCAGGAAGGGCAGATTTCCTCGCAGGAACACGGGCAGGAAAGACAAACAAAAGCCCTTCAGGAAACAACCTGCTGGTGTCCTCTGCGATCGCAGGGAGGATGTGGCCACAATATTGCCCTGATTACTACCGGGCTTCGGCGGCCGAAACAAAGCGATGTAATTTGCAGCACACGACAGCAGTGAGCTGGGAGAGTCAGCCTGCATCAGTGCTTCCTGACAGGAGCTCCCCAGGGAAACTGAGGCACGGCACAGCCGGAGGCACAGCGCTCTGCTCTCTGTGCCAGCCCACCTGCAGCGCCAGGGCGAGAGCTGCCTTCCTTCCCACCTGCCTTCCTTCCTTTTAAGCTGCCTTCTTCTCCTGCTCTTCTTCCTCCTGAGCTGCCTTCCTTTCCTTCCCACCTGCCTTCCTTCCCTCCCGCCCCAACCATGCAGCACACTGTGATTCCTAAGCACTGGAAGAAGCTCCCTTCCAACCCCTACAATTCTGTGATTCTGCAAAGGGATCCCAGCCTGCTTCTGCACAGGTGCCTCCTGCAGGCTTAGCAGAAAGAGGGCATTTATTTCCCTGCCACCACCACCCATGACATGGAACTCAGGAGATGCCCCCAGGGCCAATTGCATTGCAGCTGTGCAGCCCATGGAGATGCACCCGTCCCCTTCTGATCACAACTATTTGCACTCTTCATCCTTCTGCCCTGGGATCTCCCCCAGCAATGTGCTGAGCCTTTGGTCACCGCTGTCCCCACCAAACCCATCCCATGGGGATGGAGCCCTGCAAGCAAAGCAGGAATGGGCGAAGCTGCTCCATTCCCACCGCAGCAGTGATCCAACGTGCAGCCACACGTGTGTGCCACCCAGGGTCTGCACTTCACGTCCTTGTTCCCAAGCAGCAGCACACGTGTGTTCCTCTGCCCGAGGAAAGAGCAGAACAGAAAGCGATGAGATTTCCACCTCTCAATTAATACACAGATGCCGGAAAACCAAAGGGAAGTCAGAGGGATGAGTGAGATCTCACCCAGCACAGATGGCAATCGCTGCCTCGAGCAGCACTGAGCTCCAACACGTGGCCAAAGAAACTCCTGAACTCTCAGCTCCGCTGCTGCACTTTGCAGCCGAGATTGCAGAGCCACAGCAGCCCTGACAAGCAGGGATAGGTGCTGTGCAGGGATGCTCAGAGCTTTGGCAGCGCGTTCCTGATGGATTTCAGCTTTCATTTGAACAAATTAAGCCTCGGGGACCCAAAAGAAAAAAAAAAGAACTCGAATGTTTACAAGGCAGCTGCAGCAATTCATCACTGCTTCGTTTTTTTCAGTGCCCACAGCTCTGCCTGCACAGCAGCACACGGAAGGATGCTCTGAGAGCAGTGCAGCCCAACACCCAGGGCAGCCCCTGAAGCAGTTCCATGCAACGTCTGGCCCCGTCTTGCAGGTGAGGAGCTTTTTTCCCCTCACGTTTTGGGTGGTTTCTTGCTCAGCTTTCAGCAACAGGCAGAGCAAGGAGAATGAACTGCCATGGCTGCTCTTCCTGAGCCAGCAAAGCAGAGGGTGAAGGCAAAGCACAGCGTTTGGATCCTTCCCCCACAAGGCAATGGGAACACAGCGAGCCTGCATTAGTCAGGGGCTGTATCAATTAATTAGCACGGCAATTTTACACTTCTGTGGCACCAGCTGCATCAGTGCTTCAAATCCTTTCCTGTTGTTCCCAACAACAGAACAGCCACCAGCTGATACCAAAGGGAACGTGCTGTGGTTGGAGGTGATCTCACCCGATATCTGCAGCCTGGAGGAGCCTGAAGGAAGTGGGAATCCCACATCAAAGAGTCCCACGGACTCAGAGCACAGAACTCAGGCCCTGCGGCTGTCCCACCCCTGCGCTCACACCACGGCCCATTTCCAGCACGGTGATGCAGGTTTTGGGGAAGCACACCTGGCTGCTTCCCCACTGCCTCCTCCCCAAGCCCTGCAGGTGGCATCGTTGTCCCAGCAGCACCCCCAGGTGCCACCATTTGCACCCCAGCAAAACCTCACCCCTCATCCACGTGCAAAAGCAGAGGGGGTGGCATTTGGGAAGAGCTCAGGCTCTCCAGCACCCAGCTCTGGCTGTCAGACGGCAGCTGTCAGCCTCTAAAAATGGTCCTTTGGCAATGGAAGCAGCGCATCGCGAGGGCACGCAGCCCAACCTGCAGCCTCTATGCTCTGATCTGCTTCTCCCAGCTCCTATCCCTGGGGAACTCCTCCATCCCACCGCTCCCCAGACAGCGGCAGCGTCCCCACAGCAGCCCCGTGTCACCCTGCAGTGTGCACCTCTGGGATGCACTGCCTGGATTGCTTTGCACCGCGCTGATATGGAGCGTATGCTGATATTTTCCTGCACAGGGACAGTGGTGGCTGCAGGGAGGCACAGGGACCTCAGACACAGGGACAGAACAGGCGCTGCAAAGCAGGGAAGAGACTGGAGCAATGACTCAGTAATTACTTCAGGCTCCAAGCAGAACCTGAGCGCTGCGTTGGGCTCCGAATTCACGTCTGGCACGCAGCAGTGAGCAAAAGGATGGCACAGCTCAGGGCCGTGCAGGGACCCCACAGCACACTGTAGGAAATAACAGCCCCAGAAGCCATCTGCACTGCAAGGCACAGCAGCGTGGCTGCTCCCTGGAGTGGGGCTGAGGGGACGTGGAGCTCTGGGATGCAGCAGGGCTGGGGTCCATCAGACCTCAGTCCTCACACAGGATGGGAACAGCACCTCTGTGCTTTGTGGTTCTAAAAGGCAGAGCCTGAGGGGTGCTGTGGAGATGGAGCTGAGCCTGATTCCTCCCCAAGGCTGGCAGCAGACAGCTGGGAGCTGAGCAGCACAGCTCTGACCACCAGCCTCAACCCATGGCAATGCCAGCAAAGGGACCACACTGCAGCCTGCTGGCACACTGCTGGCTCCTTCCTTCCCTTCCCCCTGGCAAAGGAAAAACATTTATAACTGGGACAAAGTCTGGCTGCAGTGCTCCCAGCAGCTCCAGCTGATGCTGCTCCACCTCCAGCAGCACAGGCAGTGTTGGGAGCTGCCAGCCTGTAGCTGGGGGTGCAGGAACGGCACTGCTGCGTCTGTCCCTCACCCCCTCCTTCTCCCACACAGCCTTAAAATACCACTCGGGTGCTCAGCAGCAGCCTCCCCTTCCGCGTGGGATGAGGGGAAGCAGAAGCAGCACAGGGCTGTGGGACACACGTCGGTCACACACCAGTGCTGTGCCCCCAGGAAGGAAAGGAATGCCTGCAGCCAGCCAGCAGCAAAAAGCACAAACCTCTGCACTGAGCCCCACTGCCAGCTCAGTTCACGGGGGGGGGAAACACTGCAGCGGTTTTGCAGGAAGCTCCTGCAATGCTGGGATGGCTGGGAGAGGTGGACAACAGGAGCTGCAATTAAAGCCACGCTGTTAATTCCTAGCCCGCACTGTGTTCGTTCCCCTCTTTGAGGGAGCTGCTTGCAAAGCCCTGCTGGATGTGCAGGCGTGCCAAGGGACGGGTTGGGCTCCCTCAGCATCCCCAGGGGAGACGTCGTCCCCAAAAGAACCCTTGCAAAGTTGCAAAGCTGCTCCTCCTGCAAGGCACCCCTCCACCCCAGCCTTGCATAACGCTTTCAGTGCAAAAGAACCGGGCTCAGCTCACAGCCAGGAACGACTTCCCAGCTGCACAAAGGCAAAGAGCTCCCCGAGCTGCCGGGCTCCACGCTGCGGCGTTGCTCACAGCCTGCGTGCCGCCTTGCTTTTGGCCCCTCCTTTCTCCTCCAGCTTCCGCACAGACACTCCGGATTTCATCACTCATTCCGTTCCGAGCAGGATGACAACCAACGCAGTGCCACAGCCCCCAGCACTCAGCAGAGGCCGCGCGGTTTGGGGATCTGATGGCTGCGTTTCCTGGTGTGCGGCTCCTCTTTACGCACCCTAAGCCACGAAGGATGGAGCTGCACCTCCTGCTTGGTTGTGCTGTTTTCTTTCCTTCCAGAAACGCATTGAGCTGCTGGGGCTGGAATGCTTTTCCTTGTAAATAAAGCATGCAGAACGCGGGGTTTGACTGGGCAGTGCACGTGGAGCGTGGGGTGGGGTACGGTTTGGGCATGGTGTGCATGGGGGTCTCCTGGGCCTGAGCAGCAGGGTTTGGAACACTCAGCACCCAAAGCACCGTTCCCATTAAGTCACAGCACCCCGTGAGGAACGCTGCTGTTAAACCCGATGGGAATTGAGGTGCAAAAACCATGGGGATACAGAGCTGCTCCCCCCCCTCACCCCCTCCCAGCCTGGAGAAGGTAACAGCACAGAGAAACCCTTGGAGCTGGGCACTGCTTTCAGCTGGGGCTGCTGCACTGCATCCCACTCTGGGGTGATTTCCCCACTATCGAAGCTTGGAAAACACTCAGGCAACCATCAGGCAACCACGGCCACTTTGTGCCCCACAGCCCTGAGCTGTCACCCCCAGCCCCACTGCGCTGCCCAGCGGGTTTTGCTGCAGGCAGGGGTAGGAGGGAAGGGGAGCACGGAGCTGTTGGAAAGGATTTCTCCAAGGTTACAAAAGGCACAGCGTGGTTTGGAAAGGAAACAAAGCACTGAACAAAGCTTCCTCCCCACCGGTGGAGAAAGCAAAACTAAAACGTTGCTCCCAGTCAGGGTGCAGGGAGACCCTGCTGTTAGGTGGCACTGGAACCATCCGTGGGGTTGGGGGGCACTGCGCCCGCTGCCAGGCCTGCGGCAAACACAAGGTCGTGGGGAGACAGAGGGATGCCCACTGCTGCCATGGGATGGAGGGGGGGTTTGTATGGGGTGTGCGGGGGGATCGGCATGGGGATGCACCGGGGGGCTGCCCTGAGAGGACAGGGGTGCAGGTGGGGTGGTTGGGGGTTTCAATGGGGTGGTTGGGGGGCCGCATTGGGGCTCCTGGGAGGCTTGGGGGGCTGCAATGGGGTGCTCAGGGTTTGTAGGGGGGATGCTCAGGGGGTTGCACGGGGGGTTCCAATGGGGTTGCAATGGGTGCTCAAGGGGTTGCAGCAGGGCACTCAGACGGTCACAATGGGGCGCTGGAGGGTGGCAGCGGGGTTGCAGTTACGGTTCCCAAGCAATCCCCATGGAGGTGCTCATAGGGCTGCAATCAAGCGGGGGTCTCAGGGGTCACGGCGGGGTGCTCAGGGGGTGCAGCCGAGGTGCTCACAGCACCCACCCCACGCGCACCCTAAGGGTCCCTCCCGGGGGTCTCCCACCCCGCTGCTCTCCCCAAACGCCCCCTCCCCATCTCCCCCCCCCCCCCCCCAGCCCCCAGCCCCTACCCATCTTCATCAGGCAGGCCAGCAGGATCCAGAGCGAGATCTCGAAGGGGATGCGGACGTGCGAATAATCGATGCCCAGCACGGGGAAAGCTTTGCGGGGTTTGGAATGCCCATCGCTCGAGTGATTGAGATGCTGTCTGTTCAGCGGGTGAACCTCCTGAGCCGTGGCGGGGGGGGCGGCGGTGATACCCCCGGGTTCTCCCCACGGTTGCTCGGAAACACGAGTGGCGTTGGCCTGTAAACCTTGGCCGGGAAGCAGCGGGCCCAGCAATAGCAATAGAGCCCAAGGAAGGGCTCGGAGGGCCGCGGCCCCCATGGCGGAGGGAGCCGGGGCCGCCCCGCAGAGACGCTGCGAGGAGATGGGACGGCGGCGGAGCGTCCGTACATCCCGGGGCGGCCGGGGGGGAGGGGGGGGACGCGGGGAGGAGGCGGAGGCGGAACGCTGAGCGCTGGGAGGGAACGGGGGGGGAGCGGCGGGGTGGGGCGGGGGCAGAGCCAGGCGGGGCGGGGTGAAACGGGGGGCATCGGGAACGGGGGGGTAAAGGGGGTGGGGGTAAAGGGGGGTGATGGAAAGCGGGGTGCGACTGCATGGGGTGCGGTAGGAATGGGGGGGGGAGAAGGGTATAACTTTAAGGAGGGGGCAAGGGGTGCAAGGATGAAGGGGGGGTGCTGGAAAGGAGGGTGAAACTGCAAGGGGTGCAGTGGGAATGGGAGGTGAGGGTGGGATGTGAAGTGGGGGGTGCTGAAATGCAGTGCCCAGCTGCAAGGGGTGCAGTGGGAATGGGAGGTGAGGGTGCAATGCAAAACAGGGTATAACTTTAAGGAGGGGGTAAGGGGTGAAAGGATAAAGGGTGGAAAGCAGGGTGTAACTGCAGTGAGTGCAATGGGAATGGGAGGTGAGGGTGGGATGCAAAGTGGGGTATTACTTTAAGGAGGGGGTAAGGGGTGAAAGGATAAAGGGGGGGGGTGCTGGAAAGCAGCATGCAGCTGCAAAGGGTGCAGTGGAAATGGGAGGTGAGGGGCATGATGTGAAGTGGGGGGTGCTGAAATGCAGTGCCCAGCTGCAAGGGGTGCAGTGGGAATGGGAGGTGAGGGTGGGATGCAAAGCGGGGTGCAGTGCAAAGCAGGGTATAACTTGAAGGATGGGGTAAGGGGTGCAAGGATGAAGAGGGTGCTGAAAAGCAGGGTGTGACTGCAAAGGGTGCAGTAGGAATGGGAGGTAAGGGGTGTGTTGCAAAGCAGGGTGCAGCTGTGAAATGGAGTCTGTGAAGTGGGGTGCAGCTGCTAAGTGGGGTATAACTTTAAGGAGGGGATTGGGGTGAAAGGATAAAGGGGGGGGTGCTGGAAAGCAGCATGCAGCTGCAAAGGGTGCAGTAGGAATGGGAGGCGAGCAGTGCAATGCAAATTGGGATATTACTTTAAGGAGGGGGTAAGGGGTGCAAGGACAAAGGGGGGGTGCTGGGAAGCAGCATGCAGCTGCAAAGGGTGCAGTGGGAATGGGAGGTGAGGAGCAAAGCAGGGTGCAGCTGTAAAATGGTGCGCTATGAAGTGGGGTGCAGCTGCTAAGTGGGGTGTGCTGAAATGCAGGGTGCAGCTGCAAGGGGTGCAATAGGAATGGGAGGTGAGGAGCGTAGTGCAAAGCGGGGTGCAGCTGCAAAATGGTGTGCTGTGAAGTGGGGCATAACTTTAAGGAGGGGGTAAGGGGTGCAAGCACAAAGGGGGGGTGCTGAAAAGCAGCGTGCAACTGCAGTGAGTGCAGTGGGAATGGGAGGTGAGGGGAGTGATGCAAAGCAAGGTATAACTTTAAGGAGGGGGTAAGGAGTGCAAGGACAAAGGGGTGCTGAAAAGCAGCATGCAACTGCAAGGGGTTGCAACTGGGAATGGGAGGTGAGGAGCGTGGTGCAAAGTGGAGCACAGTGCAAAGCAGAGTGCAACTGCAGAGCGAGGTGCAGTCTGTAAAGAGGAGAGCGAGGGGCGCAAGTATAAGGTGGGATGTGCTGAAAAAAAACTGCAAATGGGGGCTGAGGGTTGCACTGCAAAGCAGGGTTGCACAGGGGTGACGTGCAGTGCAAAGCTGGGTGCAACTGCAGAGGGGTGCAGAGGTGCAGTGCAAAACTGGGTGCAACTGCAAAGGGGTGCAGAGGTGCAGTGCAAAGCTGGGTGCAACTGCAAAGGGGTGCAGAGGTGCAGTGCAAAGCTGGGCGTGGGGAAGTGGGGGGCTGTAGTTGACCCAGAGCAAAAAGTTATGGTGAAACAGTGCAAGGACAAGGAAGTACAAGCGTTTCACTAGAAGCCTGCAAACAAAAAAAGAAGCAAGGATGTTCTCTAGCCTGAGCTATGCGTAATTAGTGATAAGCTCTGGGTGGAGATCTGACATGATAATGAGCAACCACCTGAGGTTAATGAGCTGGCACCGAGCTCACGCACGCGTGTTAGCGAGCAAGTTAAGTAACAAAAAGAGAACCAATGGGTGATCCCATGTCTGCTTAGGCTGGCACCCAGCTCTGGGCGTGCTTGCTTTGAGAACCGTTGCCTGGCACCCAACTCTGCAAAGACCTGAAATAAAAGTTAACCAGTGCATTCCAGCTCGGTGCGCTCGTGGGTTTTAGGGCACTGGGTGTGCAAGCAGCCCTTGCTGTGGGACAAGGGGAGTGCTAAAGCAAGGTGGGGTGCAGCTGAAAGGTGTGCAGAGGAGAGCCGTGCTGCGAGCATCAGAGGGAAGTAGGGTGCAAGGTGAGGTGCTGGGGTGCAGAGCAGAGGGGATGTATGTGGAAGCTGTGTTGGGTGCAAGGGTTTGAAGGGGCCATAATGCAAGGTGCAAAAGGAAGGGGGAGAAGGGGAGCTGGGCGCAGGCCCAGTGGGTGCTGCTGCTGGAGGGGTGCAGCAGGGTGCTACAGCGTGCTACGTGGGGCTGCAGGCACTGCAGAGGGAAAATGCCCGGCTCTGGGGATTGCAGGGCACTGGGAGGGCGCAGCAGCTGCTCATAGAGGAGAAGGGGGCAGTGGGGGATGCAAAGCTGCTTCCAGCAGGGACAGAGCTGGTGGGCATTGGCTGTTATTCTGGGCCAGCACGCTGCTGTAACCCCATCTGTGCTTGCTGGTGCCCTTCGTCCCGGTCAGCAGCGTAGTCTGAGTCACCAGGAAATCTGAGAAGGTTCTCCTAAAAGCCCAGGCGTAGCACGAGGGGTTGCTCAGCTCTGCCAGCCTGATTTCTTGGCTCCGTTGCGCTCTTCCTGAGCGTCACTGCTGTGACTGGAACTCGCAGAGCCGGCGGGAGGTTTGAGCTGATTGAACAGCAAAACCTTTTGTTAGAGATGCGCTCCCTGACCCTCGGAGTGGGAAACACACGGCTTGTTGGCATGGCACTGAAACTCAAGAGCTTTGGAAGGAAGGTTAGGCTCGCTGCTTCACATCATGATGTTCCCGTTGATGGCATCGGTTCCCAAATTGCTCGGGGAAGGCTGCAGGAAACGGCGACGTTTGTCCTCTGGCAGAGCTGGGCAGGAAGTGTTGCTGGTGGAAATAATCAGCGTGAGCCACCCATTAACGTGAATCACCAGCTAGGTGTGTCAATTCCTTTCTTCCAGGTCTCGATGGTCAAATTCATCTGTTTTACCAATTAAGTGAGAAATCCAGAATGTTCCTCGTTTTGAGAGAGCTGCTTTCTGTCTGGGTGAGAGGCCTGGCTGAGCTGGCAGCAGTTAATCTGCCTTCCAGCCGGAGCACCAGGAGCTCGCACACAACCACACGTTTGTTCAGGAGCAAACACTGGCCCTGGTTTTCTTCCATGAAGAGAAGCTAAAACTGGTACAGCGTTGCCTTGAAATAACAGGGTCAGATTCTTCCACTCCTCACGCCTGGACTGAGCAGCACTCGTTGGTTGGCACCAGCTGTCCGGCACGCAGCTGTTATGTGATGCAGCACCAAACTGACTGCTTGCTCCTTTGCTGCACTGTGCAGACAGAGGCCTTTCAACTTGCTGCACCCTGGGAAACGACTGAAATTGTGCAACTTGGTGACGAAGAGGAAAGGTATTCCTGCTGCTCCCCCATCAGGACACGAAGACCTGGAGATTCAATCTGTGTCCCAGGGTAAATCGGCCAACGCTGCAGTGCTGTGATGTTGGCAAGTGCACGAATATCCACCAGCCTTGGTGGGGTTTTATTTCAGCTCACGTGCTGTGGGAGCAGCCCACTTACCTGCAGTTTTATGGCCCGGCTGAGATGCTCTGTGTGAGTGGTGGAACTTGCACAAGAGAGCAGAATGAGGCTTAAGCTGCTTAGCCTGCAAAAGGAGAGCAATACAGCTGCATGAGAGGGCAGACAGAGCTTTAAAAACGTCCAATCAAGCAAATTAGAGAAGTTATAATACACCAGAGCTCGTTGTATCTCAGAGAGCAAAATCACACCCTGTGGATACAGCTGCCTCCATATCTAACATAATTGTCTCCCCTGGAAAGACAAACGGCCCTGGAAATGCATTCCCCTCTTTCATTGCGGCCGTGCAATGGCACCTGCTTGCTCTGACCCCCCTCCTCCAGGCTGTGGAAGCACAGACCTTCACAACCCAGCACACCCCAATGCAGGACCCTGCATGTGCCTGGAGTTGCGTTGACACAGAAGCCAAGCAGAACTCACTACTCTTATCCATAGAGTCTGCAGCAAAGCCCTGCTGTTCCATCGTACCTTTGATCTGAATATTTCCCTGCAGACATTAATCATCAAAAGGTAAACATCGTTTATGCTGTGCAGGGAGGTAAAGCCAGGCAGGCACACAAGGAGAAGGAAAGTGTTTGCTGTAGGTTTTCACAAAGAAACCAGGAACACAAACCTGGCTGGTTGAAGGCCACGTGGGCTACAGAGGAGCTTTTATACATTTATAGCCTATTTCTCTATTAGACCCTTTCTTTCTCATCTGTGTATGTACTTGATGAAGACCAACTCAGCACCGTCAGCTCCGTGTTTGCACTTTGTTCCCTCATCCCCACTTCCAGCTGAGCAAAATGGATGCACATCAGGCTTTCCCTGCCACGTGATTTTCTTTTTCCTCTGATCTGCCAGCACAGGGAAGTGGGAAATAAAGGCCGCATGCCATTACGTTTCATTTCAGCTGCTCTATTCGAACCACTTCCACTTGCAAACAAATCCTGGTCCAGCTGCAGCTGGTCAGATGTTCTGCAGCACATCGTGCAGCTTCTCTCTCGCAGAGCAAGGCTGATGCCCGTGAGCCTGCACACGTGTGCTCCCACTCCTTCACTGTGGCAGTGCGAGCCGAACTTTCTCATTATTCTTCTCAAGTTTTATGTATGCATACATGTTGACACACACTGCATTTCTTTTCCGTGTAAACTGAGGGCAGAATGGGAGCTCTGTATTTATTGCCAGCATGAAGCAGTGCTTTCTATCTGACTTAAACCGCTTTCCCTTACGTGTTGCAGGCAGAACAAGTGCAGCTCGCAGGCAGTTTGACCCCTTGCTCTCTCCAGACCGAAAATCCAGCAGCCCTGTGCCGTGAGGCTGCTCTCTGATCGGTGTTTATACGGCTCTGGGAGCACGGTGCCTTGTTTACATTCCCCACCGTGCTTCCAGTTCCCTCTGTGACTGCAGTGAGCTCCTTAAACCGCCGTGCAGGAGGAGCAGCTCCCCTCAGCTCCCTTCCATTTTGGTTATCTCTGTCACCAGCTCGGGAAAAAAAAAAAACACCAACACAAAAACGAAGCGTCCTCTGCCCCAATTTCCTCTCCTCTTCCACGTCAAGGGCATCTGCAGCCTGCCTGCTCTGCGCGGAGCTCCAGGTCCCCGTGAGGATGGCATCTGAGAAAAGAAGATAAAGCCCTGCCGTGAGGCTGGTGGGACGGATACCGATTGTTATTTGTTTAATTAAAAGAGTCTGGACAGACGCGAAAGCAACAATTAATTATCTTCCGTAAGAACTCTGACCGCAGCTAAAGAAATTAATGGCTTGTGAGATGGAGGCAAATCATTAAGGCTAATGGTCGATCTGCCGTTCGCGGGTGCGGGGAATTCCTCCATCCTCCATCCTCCATCCTCCATCCTCCATCCTCCATCCTCCATCCTCCATCCTCCATCCTCCATCCTCCACCCCGCGCTGATGTAAAAGCGCCCTTTGGTGCCATTCGCACAGCGGGGCAGCAGGCGCTCATTGCCGCGGTTACCCACGGGCTGCCAATCGAAGCCCTAAGCGAAAAGCTTTGTGAACAGAGCCCCCGGCGTTGCGCTGCGGATGCGCACGGAGCGAACCCAGCCCGCCCGCAGCGCTTTGCAGCCCGCTGCCATTCCGTGCCAAAGCAGCCTTTTGCCGACACCGCCACCCCCCGGCTCTTCGCACACGTCCGCGTTTCGTCCCTCCCGGTGCCGCTGCGGGAGCCGCGCTCGGCGGACGGGCTGGGATTGCAGCAGTGCCGGTGGCTCCGCAGCGACTACAACTCCCAGCAGCCCTCGCGCGGCACCCCGCTCCCGCCCCTCCCCTCGCCGATTGGCCGATCCCCCCCCGAAGGGCTCTCTCCTTTCCCGTTGGCTCGGCGAGCCGTCAATCACGGGAGGCGGCGTCGCTCGGGAGGGTAGTCCGGGGGAAGTATTCCCGAACTCGACTTACGCCGTTTGCGTGGCGCCGCGATCGCTGCCGGTGCCCGGGAGGCGGTGGCGCAGTTAGCGTGGCGCATGCGCGGTACCGCGCGGGGCGAGAGGCTGCGGGGGGTGCTGCTGAGCCCCGGACAGCTGAGGGGGTAAACAGGGCACGGGCCGGGGGGGGCACGGCCGGGGCTGTCGTTCGGGGCCCTCCCCGAGCCTCCCCGCGCCCGGAGCGCGGCGCCCGGAGCCTTCGGGGCCCGTCGGGCCGCCCCTCAGCGTTCGGCCCCGCTCAGCGGGGGATGGAGCCTCATCACAACTTGCAGCGCCCGCTAGGCCCGCGGCCGGGAGGCCTGACAGGTAACGGCCCGGCCCTGCCCCTCCCCCAGCGCTATCCGCCCCCCCCTCCTCTCCTGTCACTGCCCCCCCCATCGCTCTGTGCTGTCAGCAGCCCCTCCCCAGCCAGGCCCCGCTCCTGCCCTCAGCCCCCAGCTCCCGGCCTACACCCCCCCCCACCCGCACCCCTCTGTCCCACAGCCCTGTGCCCCCCCCTCTCACCCCATAGCAGCATCACGGCGTTACCCCCCCCCCTTCTGCCCTCACTGCTCCCTCCCCGAGGCGGAAAGTTTCTCCTAGCCCCGCTGCCCCGCTCCCCAAAGGGCTGCCGTCCCCTTCCTGCTGCCCTGCCCCATCCCATAGCGCTGGCAGGAGGGGGGGCGCAGGGCTGCTGTCGATCTGCCCACCCTGCGGTGCAACTCGAAGTTTGCTTGATGCCGCTCTCCACTCCTGGTCCGTCAGGTCTCATCTCTTACCTGCGCTCCTCTGCAAGCTGCTCATCTCCTGTTGGCTCTGTGTGCAGTGCCTGGGGAGCGACTGCTGCTCCTGGCAGAGCCTTCAGCTGGAGCAAAACCTTCCTTTTACTCGTTGTCTGCTGTCGCCTCCTCGCCTTCCTCTAGGTTTGCTAATAAATCTGTATGCATATGTTTTGATTTGACCCACGGCCTCTCGGGAAGTCAAGGTATAGAGGAAGTAAGTTGTGAGTCTAAAGAATCCTGCTGGATCGTGGGATTGGGCTCCAAGTGGTGTTTGGATGAGTGAAGTAATTTATAGATGCTAAAGGGGAGGGTCATAGGAATCTTCCTTTGGGATGAATCACGTATCCGCAAAGCCTCGTCGTGCACAAAGTGCTGCTTTTTTTCGATGACCTTGAGCATGAAGACCGAAAAACTTGGGCTCATCCAAACAGTTAGGAAGCAGATTGCTCGTTAAGCTGCTTGGTGGAGGTGCTGTGTCGCTGCTGTTTTCGGAAGGGCAGCGGGTCGTGTGGTTTGGATTTGGAAGCATAACTTGTCTGTGTCGCTGCGTTGCTGCAGGTGTGAGCGAGGTAGGGCTGTGTAGGGGGTGCTGTGAAAGGAAAACGCAGTCAAGCAGAAGAATAGACCCCCAAATTCTGGCTGCACTGGGACTGTTCAATAGTAAAAGAGCTGAATTGTTTGTATTGTGAATGTTGACACTTTGTTCCTAGACTCTGAGCAAGTGTTTCAGGAAAATTAGAAGAGCCAGCTGGGGAAAGTGAGAGAATCTGGTAACCCTCCCCTCCCAGCACATCTTTGGAAGAGCACTTTTCCAGGAGCTTAAAGGGCTCTGAAGTTGCTGTCAGTGTAAATACAGTCTAGCAGATCTTGGGACCACAGCCTGCAGAAATCTGGGGCTTGTTAATTTTTGACTGCAGATTTTAAAGGCCAAGTGTTGCGAAAGTTTTGGGGTGGTTTTTTTTTGTTTTTTGTTTTTTTTGTTTCCTCTGGAGCTTTGCATGGCTGGAGCAGGAGAGTCAGACAAGTGGACTGCAGCTCAACACAGGTGGGACAAACCTCTTTATGTTTGACAAAAGGCTGTTGGGTGGATGAGGTGGCAGCTGTAAGTGGGGTATCCCAGGTGGATTTGGCACAGTGAGGGTGAGGGAAGGCTGCTTCTGGTTTGAGACTGGGCACGGAGGCACTCTTGAAAGGTGATGGTGAAACGTGCTCCAGCAGTCGTCTGATACAGGACCAGTACAGGTTGTGGTGATCTCTGAGGCACAGGAAAGTGAAGCTGCTTGTGTGATCATCACTGGTAGCAACAGCACAGACTTATCCTCAGTTGTTCCTTGTCACTGGACCTTGATCCTTTCTTTTCATGAGTTGTTGTTGTTGTTTTTAATGGTCAAATGCTAGAAAGCTTGTGCTGGGACATCTCACATGTGTTAGATGCACTTGGCCAGTGCCTGGCCTTGGTAAGAGCATGTTAAAAGTCAGTTTTGCATTGGATATGTTATTTAAAACTCTGTCTTATTCCACTTTGTCACCCAAAGGGCTGATTTCATCCATGACTTTGTTGACATTTACCTTTTAGGAACTAAAGTTGAGATGTGTCGAGACCTGCTGAGCGATGCTGGGATCCCAAAATCACTGTGAGAGATACCAAACTGCAGAGCATTGCTGTGCTCTGTCAGAAAAGGTGTGCTTCAGAATTCTGGAATGGGCACAGTGTTGTGGCAGAACTATTGGAGAGCAAGGGAATCTTGTCTTAAGGGACAGAGGTTTTTGGGGTGTGCTGATGTATCTTCCTCTGACCAGGCTGCTGGTACAGTCAAAGAGTAGACAGGCAGTGTGCTGATGGTTTTGCTGTAGCCTCTTCAGCAGCAAATGGACTTCTTGGTGTGGGCTGTGTGTGTGTGCAGAGCACAGTGTCTTGCTTTGCTGTGTGCACCCTTTGGGCCACTTGCTGAACTTTCATTGTGGATATGTGTTGGGTAGAAAGGAGCGTGACTGGAGCTAAGAGATCTGCTAAAAGTGCTCCCAAGGCTATGGAAAGTACTTCAGAGAGCTTTGGGTGTTTGTCAGTGGGGAGGTGACCGCCTGCTTTGCTCCTTGGTCTGCTGGGTGTCCAGAGATCCATAGAAAACTGAGCTGTGCATTAAGAGGAGGGGCTGCCCACACTGCTTGCTCTGATTTAGTAGCTCTAAGATGGGTGGAAAGCTTCCAGCAAGATTGGGACACTGGGATCTGCCGGAATATTGTCCCTCCCATCTCTTTGTGCTGTGCTTTGTGCTGCTGATGGATCATTCGCCTCTCTGGAAAGAGTTCTCTCACTGTCATCAGCCCCTGCTCAACAGACTCCTGCAGAAGAGCACTGTGGAAGCACAGTGTGTGACTGCTGCAATCCATGGGTTGTGTGGAGGAGGAGGGGAGCTGAGGTGTGAGACCTTGGGCCTTGCATGGCAAGTACCCCTGTCCTGTGCTGCAGGGGGATGGCAGGTCGCTGCCCTGTTGTCTGTAGGTGGAGGAAGCCCTGTGCAGGATTGATGTGAGGCTGGTTGGTGGGGACCCAGGCTGGGAGGAGGGTGGGTGGAGGCCTGCTGGAAAGGTGTCTGAGGGAAACAAAGGTGAGAGATTGCAGATAGCTCATCCCTGCAGCCTGCCTGGGTGTGGAGCTGCTTTTTGTGTTGGCAGTCCTCTTCTGCTTGCAGAACTTAGCAGGAAGGGGTCTGGAAACCGTGTTCTGCCAGTAGTGTCCCGCAGCATAGCTTGTTCAGCGTGGCTGGCATGGTTGTGGCAAGCTGGCCTCAGCCACGAGAATCTGCTGCACTGTCCTGGTTTCCCTTTAAACCTCTGTGCTGCAAGCAGCAGGACCCACCTGCCCTGCAGACAAAGTACTGTGCTCCTGGGTCTGCCTTGGCTTGGGCTGCGTGAGAGAGGGAGCCCTGCTTGTTTGCTGCTGCTGTTGTCCCCTTGTAGACTTGATCTCCGTGAACAGGCAGAACAAAACCAATTCTAAGCCTGCATGGCAAGCTAGAGAGCAGGTATCAAAATCTGACAGCTCAGTCATCCCACTACAAGGATCAGTGTGAAATATTGATGAGGAAATGCACTCACAGTGGTGCTTCTTGCTATTAAGCCCGAGAGTAGAGCAACCATTACTTAACATGGGACTGAATAATGCTAAGGATGCTTAAAACGTGAGGTCTCTTCCTGTGTGTGTGTGTGTGCCAGCCTTGCTGGTGCTGCTTCTGGAGTATGAGAAGCGTGGATTAAATACACATGTGATGCAGATTGGACAGACACGTGGTTGCTGGTGATCAGGGGCAGCTTCAGGCTGGTTTCTTGGGGAGCCCTGTTGAGTGCCCTTCACTCAGCAGGTGATGGCATTCAGCAGAAGCTCAGCTCATTGCAGCAGTACACAACAGGGCTTAATGCAACCACGAGAGCTGCTCACCGGCCTGCAAACAGCTCTGCCTTTTTCAACATTGTATTTGAGAGCTCTAAAGATGCTGCTTAGGGGCCTGCCATGAGAAGGTCTGGCCCTTGCTTTGCTCGTGGGCCGTTCCTGTGCTGTCTGTGGGTTCAGTGATGCTCCTACAGGGTCACAGGGCTGTTTGTCACCATGAAATGGTTTTGTTTCAGTGAATCAGCATTTCCTTGTTCAAGAGCATTTTTGGCTTGTTCTGCTTGCGAGTGCTCGTTGAAAGAGAAGTCAGAACCCTTGGCTTATGTAGGGCAAAACTGCGTGGAAACCCTGAATTTCTCCCAGCAACACCATTTAAAAAGATCATCCCTTTTCTATTGCTCGTGTGATGGGGTGTTCTGGTGGTTGTGTCACCTGATGATGAGCTGTTGGGATTTCTAAGGAGAGCCTGTGTTTGATTATTTACAACAGAATAGTTACTGTGATCAAATAGAGCAAATGAGAGAGGAGAGGTTGCCAGAAATGTCAGTGCTTTGTGTGTTCATGGTGTAATGAGAGGAGTGAAATCGGACAGAAGTGGGAGAGGCTGTGGAACAGCACTAGTGTGGACACATAGGGTCTTTGCAGGCTGGAGTTGTGCTCATTCTGAGTTTGTTTGCAGTCCAGAGAGTTGGACTTCTGAATTGGGTCCTCAGTCCTGTGCTGCTTTTCCCCATCCTTGAGTTTCTCCAACAGCCTGCATACAGAACACTTCAGTTCTTGGCCACTGCTGGTTTCAGGGAGGGCAGGGAAGTGCTCAATACTGTCTGTTGTTGTATATGAGTGACCTGATACGTTTGTTTGCCTGTCTTTTTCCCTCCCTGTTTTGTTCTGCAGGTAATTAAATGCCCGTGGTGTGGATCTCTGCTCTGTTGGCATGCTTGGCTGCACAGCTGCTCTTCCAGTAGCTTCTCCTCATCCACCCCACTGCAAGAGGATGGCGAAAGCAAACATAACTCGAGACATCATCCACAGGCAGATCAAGGTGTGTGTGAGCTGCGTTCCTTGCGTTGGGGGCAGAGCACTCAGCAGTCAGCACTGTTGCTGGGTTGTGGAGCACCCATGTTGCCTTCACCTCTGAAGGGATCTCTGCTACTTGCATATTGATAAGCTGCATAAGAAGCTTAACAGAACAAATGTACAAGGCCTGTCATCCTCCTTAATGAGGCGCTGGGGCACAGAATGGCATAACAAGGATACGGTTCTTCTCCCTAGAAGGAACGCACCAAGCTGGCTCAACATCAGCAGATCAGTTCCTTTAGAGTGCAGCACTGAAGACAGAGACCTGGCTACTTGTGTTTGGGCAACACAAAGGACCCTTAGCTAGCTTCTCTCATGAGTTTTTTGCCTACTTCTTTGTGTTCTTTTCGTGTGATCTTGCCATCAAAGGTATTTTCTGACTGTAGTGAGGCTAATGATCTCTCTCTCTCTATCTCTGTCTCCTTTGCTTGCTGCCTTTCTTTTTCTTTAAAGAAGTGATGTTTTTGCTTCCTCTGTGTAGGAAAAAACTTCAGCTGTGGTCAGATCAGTCATCTGATGGCTGCATTAGTGAAATATCTCCTAACGTGAAAGGACCAGCTACAGCAGACACAATAGGCAATTATTGCTTAGACTGGGAGGCCTTAAAGCGTTTGCAGCTTTTCTGGTAATCAGCATTCATGAAAATGGACTGCTAGTGACTGGAATGAGGCACCAGGAGCTCGCATCCCCCACTTCTCTGTGCAGTTTGGTACCAAACTTTGCATGATAAGCCTGTAATTTAATCCACGTGCAAAGATATATTTTGCTGCCTAACGAGGAAGGGATGGTGCTGTGTTAGCCTGGGACTTCTTCACACTGACTGCTCTGAAAGACTTTCATGTCTGACCTTGGGAAGGTTGCTAAGTCTGACAGTTCCTTGTAGAAAAAGCAATATCTGACTGCACAGAGCTCACAAAGCTCCTGAGGTTGCAATAGCAAGGCAATTATAACTGCAGCACCGCGCTCTGGACCTGGGAGTGTTTTGGGAATGCTACCCTTAAAAATATGTCTGAGGCTTTGAAGTTTGTCATGGAAGTTATTACAAAAGCCCGTGTGAGTTTGGTTGTTTCCAATATCCTTCTGCCTGTCTCCATTTTGGGACAGTGAGTGGAGTTCATTATTAACAGTGATCTGCAGAGCTGCCATGGATCACACTCGTTCTTTCTGTCCACTCTACAACTGCTAACGTGTTCCCAGCACCATAAGTACAAGCTTTGACATCAGTGTTGTCACCTGTAGATGGTGATAACTAAGGTTTAGGTCGTCTTCACCTGACTGCAGCATATCATGGGGGGGGGCTGGGGCTGAGTTGGGTGCTGGGAGGGAGGCTCTCCTCACATGTTAGGTGTTCCATCCTAAATATGACTTGTGTTCCCTTTTCTCTGCGGTCGGCCTTCTTTCATTGAAGCCATCTGCTAACGCATCTGTGAACTCTGGGAGATCACAGGGGAAACAACTGTCCTGCTTTTCTTCACCTTCATTTGTACTGACGCAGTTCTGTGGCAGCTGTTCTCTTCCCAGTAGAACAGGCCGTGCTGTGGTGCTGCAGCTACGTGCTCCTGCCCCATTTCTGATGAAATTACCATCTCAGGTGCTGTCCTGTTACATTCCCCAGTACGTTTCCCATTGGTGGTGGTAGACTTGTGAGGATGACGTGGAATTGCTGAGGTTACAAGGGCTTGACTCAGGTTGCAAAGTGATGTTTTGTGCTTCAGGACAGATCCCGTGTGATGCCAGACTTCTCAGCAACAATAATCCAGTGCTGTGGACTCAGGAGTATTCAGGAGTCCATTGGTTTTGGAATAGTTGCCAAGGGTTTAAGATGGGCAACCTCTTTATCTTCCATTTCTGGCATAAAGTGTTCAGCTTTGTCTTGGTGTGGGCACCTTCAATCCTCATCTTGGCCACCTATCTGGAGCCTGGTAATTAGGTAGACATCATTTCAAACCACTCCAGGTGCAAGGATTACAAACGACCTGCCTGGTGATGTGAGCAATGTCTTCCTACAACAGGACATGCCCAGTGCTATGGACACCCCAATACCTGGCAGGGTCCCAACTTGATTTGTAATGTTCTTGAATCTTTTCTCATAAAGTTAAAATGAATAAATAAAAATGCACGTTTTGCTTGCTGTAACCAGTGTAACCCTTCTTTGCTGCGTGCAGGAGCGGGGTGCACTGGGCTTTGAGAGGCACTATCATGTCACCGACCCGTTCATTCGACGCCTGGGCCTGGAAGCAGAACTGCAGGTAAGTGAGCAGCATTCAGAGAGCAAATAGAGCTACTTGTTCAATTTACCAGAGAAAGCACAGCACGCTGGAGTGTATGGAATTCTCTCTTGTACGAGAAAGGGATGCTGAGTGCTTGGTCCCTTAAACTGTATTAAAACCAGGAATAGCTCTGTAAGATCTTGTGTGAGCTTTCTGCATTACCTAATGCATCTGCAAGAGCCTTTAGCTGGTGTGCATCAGCTAACCCCAGCAGTGGTGTGTGGAGTGGGCAGCTGTCAGCTGCTCAAGATATTCAGCTGTAACGCTGAAGCATAGCGTTGTCTAAAGAATAGGTTTGCAACCTAACACAAATCTTAGGGTTGTCTTAATTTGAGGGAGGAAAGAATTCCTCAGTCTCCCTTTTCAGCCACAGCTTTGATATCAAACGCTGCTCAGTGCTCTCTGAGTCTTTCCTGTTGCAGTTGTGAGCTAATTTGGCTGAAGATGTATGATGCAGTCACCCAGCAGCAAGGTGCTTCTAAAAGAGTTATCAGAAGTGCATTTTCCTTGAAATCCCAGAGAACCTGTACGTGTAATTTGTCAGCCTAGCCAAGGGCTGTTGAAGCAAAGTCACCTTTCTGTGCATACAGCAGGATATCATCAGTAGCCTCTGAGACTGAACTGCCATTATATTCAATGCTACGCTGTTGTTTCTTTTGTTTCATTTTGCCTTTTCTGCTCCAGCTGCTTGTAGCAAGTCTATCTTTTCCAGAGGTGCTCATCTGCCATGTGGGTGTTCTTTAGCAGGGTTGGAATAAAGCTGTGTGTATTGGAAGAAGTTGTGTGTTGTCTTAGAGCAGCTCTGAAGTTTGTGTAATTCTGTCTCCCCTTCTTTTGCTCAGGGTCACTCTGGATGTGTCAACTGTCTAGAATGGAACGAAAAAGGAGAGTAAGTATGCAGCTTGTTTGGGGGGATCTGAGAGCCCAGGTCCTCCCAAGAGTTGGATGTAGGTCATGTAATCATAAGCATCTGCTTCCCATTCCTGGTGAAGTGGGTGAAGGCTCAGACTCCAAGTTCCAATCTGTAGTAGAGCTCTCACATCAAAGAAGCTGAATTTTGTGAACTATATCTGGACGTTATTGGAAGTGTCCCTTTAGTCAGGGAAATGGTCAGACTAAAATGGGGAGATTGAAGGCTGCTTCTCTTCTCTTAAGTGGTATTATGGATTATAATGGATCTTTAGGATTTGCTCAGCTGGTGAGAAGTGACATTTCCCTACCCCCTTCACCATGCTGTTAAAGGCTGCTGCTGGGAGCAGATACATCAGGAGAGGAGGCAGAGCATTTGCTCCTCCCTGCACTTTTAGAGCAACGCTAAGCATTTCAGTTAACTGAGTGAAATAAAGAGTATCTGCATGAGAAATAACTGGATGGAAGGGAGAGCCTATATTTCCTGACATGCCTCTTATAAAACCCAAGCCTGCTGTCTGATAGTCTTCAAAATTATTTACCAGTGGAAATTTCACGTACTTGTGAGAGCTCTGGCTCCAAGGAAATAAGTGTAGAACAGCTGGGAGTGCAGATGTCAGATTCTTTTGCTTCAACAGAAGATATAAGGCAAAGATAGATGTATGAATGCTTTGTAATGTTGCTGCCACACCCTGTGCTTAAAAAGCAGTCTATGAGTCACTAAGTGAGCCCTGCCTTGGGACTGCTTGGGCACATCCAAAGTCCGGGGATGAATAGCTTGGCTTGAGTTTGGGCGTGCTGCAGGAGCACTTAATGCAGCCAGGCTGATAATGAAAATGGAGGTGCTGTGTTTTGTTGTTGACCAAATGCTCCTGGTGTTTCTGCTGTGACATTTCAACCTGTGGTGAGCTGGGTCAGGATGCTAAATGAAGATAAAAACCAACCTTGCTTTATTTTCAGTGGAATTGCTATTTGGCTGGTTTAGCTTCCTGAGGCTGGCTGGTATGTGGGAAGCATAAAGAAAACATAGCTGTGAAAAGAGGGAGGAAGAGGGGTTTCTCTGATCTGAATTAGCTTAATGACTGCCTGTGCTCAAACCAGTCTTAGGAATTGATCACAGAACAGAAGAATATGAGCTGCACACTTCTTTTCTCTTTCTTTTAGCTTGTTGGCCTCTGGCTCAGATGATCAGCATACCATTGTCTGGGATCCTCTGCACCACAAGAAACTTCTTTCTATGCACACAGGACATACTGCAAACATCTTTTCTGTCAAGGTGTGTCAATGTGATAAGGAGGACTGGATGGGTAAGAGAATGGGCAACCAGAGGAGCAAGAGAGTAGCTCCTTAGAAGCTGCTGGGAAGCATTTTAATGCAAGCAATCCATTCCCCCGTCCCCAGTCATTTAATAATTCTAACATGAGGAAAAATGGCATTACATCTATTACCCGTCCTTCTTAGTTTATGCTCTCAGTTCATGCAGCTCCAAAACTCTGCTCCTCATCTCTATAAAGTCAGAGGGGATGGTTGTAGCTAATCAGGAACTAAAGATAGTGATGAAGAAACCATTTGGTGTGTTACTGTCAGTGGGGGCTCTTGAAAGTGCATAGCAGTGGAATATAGTTTGAATGTCACATCTGTCTTCCCCAGTTCTTGCCGCATTCGGGGGATCGGATCCTCATCACAGGAGCTGCAGATTCCAAGGTGCATGTCCATGACTTGACTGTCAAGGAGACCATCCACATGTTTGGAGATCACACCAACAGAGTTAAGCGGATTGCCACAGCTCCCATGTGGCCCAACACCTTCTGGAGCGCAGCAGAAGATGGGCTAATCAGGTACAGAACTCATTCTGCCCTGAAGGGAAATGGATAGTAATCCATTGCAGTATGTACTAGGCATAAATTGAAAGACAGACAGTCTCAATACTATGAGCTCCAGCTCATCTCTCTTTCCTGCAACTGAAAGGAACCATCTTGAAATGTAGATGCATTTGATAAATATGCTACCCAGCTGATCTGTTTTCCTCCTCTGATAGTGAACCCGAGGAAGGAATAGATGTATCAAATGGAAAGGAGGAAGGCAGATAACAACACCACTGTGGTGATTTGAGTGGCCTTCAGCTTGGTCACCATGGAAAGCTACACTCCTCTTCCTGCTGTTGCCGTTCTCTGGTGACATGGATGCCTGACTCTCTCCTCCCTTTGCAGGCAGTATGATCTGCGAGAGAACAGCAAGCGTTCAGAAGTCCTGATAGACCTGACAGAGTACTGTGGGCAGCTGGTGGAAGCCAAATGCCTCACAGTCAACCCCCAGGATAACAACTACTTAGCAGTGGGGGCGAGTGGCCCCTTTGTGCGGCTCTATGACATACGCATGATCCACAACCACAGGTAACAGCAGCTGGCCTTTGTGGTCCTTCTTGGCAGGCTTGAGTGGTACAGAAATCTGTGCAAGGCTTTGGTGGGGAGGAGGAGTTGCAGTGGTCTGTCACTCACGAGTCTCACTGTGTTGTTTTGCTCAGTCTTTTCTATCACCCAGAGTCTTTTTCATCCAAGCAAGTACATGGGGTGGTGCGAGGCGGGTCTGTGATTGCACAGGTGTGAGGGCTTCTGCTTATGTATGAATAGAAAGTGTTAGCAGAGCTCAGGCTTCCAGCTTGAGTGCTGTGATTGTAAGATTGGTCTTCTTTCTGGCTAGAAAAAGCATGAAGCAGTGTCCTTCAGCTGGAGTGCACACGTTCTGTGACCGGCAGAAGCCTCTCCCGGATGGCGCAGCGCAGTACTACGTGGCAGGTACTGGGATGTGTACTGGGAGAGACTGATGGGGCTTTAGGTTAACTCCTGACTTCTACCCTTCACATGAGAAACCACTGCTTGAAAGAGTGCTTCTCTAATAGAGGGATGTTCTACAGAATTGTAGTTTATTTTGCTTCTGTGCTGTGAATTCTTGCTTGTGCTACCGGCCTGCTTTCCCTGACTTGGCAGCAATGTTGGTGAGTGTTGGTGAGCTGGCCTTTCTCTTTGTTTAGCATAAATGTCTTCAATGTCTTTTTGTCAGTTTTATTGCAAAGTCAAGGATAACCTGAGGAGTCTAGACATCCTTCTGGAACTGGTTCCAGCAAGGGTGCTGTTTAAAATCTTCCTGGCACAGAAGTGGCTTGTCTTCATCCTGCAGCTGAGGAGGCAGGAATGCATTGTCTGGGCAGCATAGAAGGCATTCTTCTCCAGTGCTCACTGTTTATGATTTTTTCCCAAAATGTCTATAGGTGGTTGTTGTTTTTTATTAATATCTTAGACCAACACGTCCAACAGACCACTGTTGACAGCCTTGCTTCTGATGAGTCCCACTGGAGGATTTCGTAGGTCCCTTGAATTGGTCATGCAACACATCTGCTGTCTGAAGCAAAAGAACCCTTGTGTGAGCTGAATATTTAGGAGCCTTGGCCTGATTGTGCTAAGAGCTTTATTAAGGAAACCTGATTAGACAGTCAGAAATGGAGGTGTTTGTTTGCGGCTGGTCACAAATCACAGAAGCTAAATCCTTGGTGAATCCATAAAACCAGGATGTGCTGCATTCTGCAGCCTTCAGTTACCAAGCTAGCTGTAATCTGGTCTTCCCTTCACATGGAAATAGCCTTGCAGAAATAGCACGTGCAGCACATGAAAAGGCAGCTCCATACATCTGAGCGTTTGGGTTACTGGTAGAAGGATTCAGCAGGCAGTGGTAGGAAATGGAAGATCACTTGGTGCATGTGCTTTATGCTTTTGCTCTCCTAACAACCTCTTGTAAAAGCACGGGGCTGGTGTAGGACAAAGACAACAGTTCTGAGTTACTTCAATCGTGTGGACCTCTTCCCTCTGCAGGACACCTTCCAGTGAAGCTTCCAGACTACAACAACAGGCTGAGGGTTCTTGTGGCTACGTATGTCACCTTCAGTCCTGATGGCACCGAGCTCTTAGTCAACATGGGAGGCGAGCAGGTAAGAAGTGGGCAAGAGTTTGGCAGGAAGCTTCACATACAGTTGTGTTTGTTGGCTCACCACTGACCCAAGCTCTAGTGGACTGCTTCTTACCTGCCATTATTTATGATCACTGTGTTAATTAAATGGTTAAAATATCTTCGTGGAGTTTGAACTTTTTGAATCGATTGGTTTGAACCTTAAGAGGAAGACAAGGCTCCTGTTTCTCACTGGTGTCCTTTATAAACCCAGTGCTGGAATGCAGCAAGACACTGGTACTGCCATTATTTTATGTGCACATGTCTATAAACAAGAAAATGGGAAATATTACTAACACCAATGTGGAATCATCTAGCTTTGTTTTATTTCTGTCCCTTGAGCATCTGTGTATCGCTGACTTTTTGTTGGTAACTTCTTTCTTCTTTTCTTAGGTCTATTTGTTTGATCTCACATACAAACAGCGGCCATACACTTTCCTCCTCCCAAAGAAATGCCATACTTCAGGGGGTAAGTGTGATGCTGTCATCAATTAAGTGGAAGGCAGAGTGAAACCATGTACTACACGACTCTTTTCAGGGTGCAGCCCCCATCTGGGCGGGCAGGAAGAAAAGGAAGTAGGGCATAGCTGTTGCTGGGCTATTTCTGCATTGCAGCTTGTACTCTGAGTTCTTAAACTCTTACACATGGTGACAAAATTCTGTGAAAATGTGTGTCTTGAGGGGAGAAATGAACTGTTGAGAATTGTTTGCATGTGTGAACTAGGAGGATGCTTAAAGCTGTACCTCAAGGATAAAGCAGACTTTGTAGAGTGATTGAAGTCCTAGTGCCTTCCCTTTAACTAAGGGGGAAAAACTTTTTATGTAGACAGGCATTAAAAAAAAAAGTGCAATGTTTTTATTTTATTTTACATAAAATGTAGAATGCAGCCATTATCCCTTTAAGCACTCATTAGGAAGGAGACAGAGCAATCTCTTTCTTGGTCTAAGAATCTGGCCTGGCATTAATCTCCCTCCTGCTGGTAAGCTAGTTGATTCAAAAAGCCATTTAGTTGACAAATAAGTAAATCCAAGAGCCTTTTTATTCCTGGCCCTGTTTCTTACAGGGCCTGTTCATACACAGATCCTGCAGGCACCATGCAGTGAATGCCTAGTGCTCTATCCCTGAGGCAGAGGCCGACTCTCTCTTATCAGGGAGTGTTCCCTGCCCAGCTCTGCTCTCAGAGTTCAGTCTGTGTACTCAGCTCGCCCTGGGCCTTAATCTAGCACTCACATCCTGGTAGCAAATAGATGCCCTGCCTGCTGTTCTTCTGTCCTGAATGCCTGCAGGTGATCTGTACTGTGGTATCCAGTGAGGTCATGCTTTACATGGCAGGAAAAAGTTTGAACAGGTTTGTAGTGGTACGGTTTCAGCAAATGCTCCACCCTGCTGGGTACAAAAAGTTCAGGTAAGGACTGTGAAAAGGCAGCACCTGTACTTCGTGTGTGTGCACGTCTCTGCACACTGAAAGCTCTGAGCTGTTCAGCTGAGCAGTTGGACAGTGTCCTCAGTTTCCCAGCCTCTGAAGTGGCTGCAGGAGCACTCCCAGCTGCAACACAAATTACACTGTGTAAAACTTGAGTATTTGCTATAGAAATGGCAAGTGATTTGGCTGGATGACACCCAGAGCATTGCTTCAGCTTGAAGGTGTTCCCTGTGCAGTAGGGTGAGGAAAGAAAGAAAGAAAGGTGTCTGGAACTCCCTCACTAGACTTTTCCAGTAGTTCCATTCATCCTCTTTGTTCTATTTCTGTTGAGATTTTGTGGTAAATATAAGAAGACAAATCAAATCCAAACAGCTGGAAGACAGGGGTGTATGGAATCATGGAAGTCTGTTTTGTTCTGCTCTGATGCTGTGGCATTGGTTCAGCAGTGCTGTAAAGTAAAACCCCAGAGTTTCAGGGATTAGTCTGTATAATCCACGTCAATGCATAGCACGTTTGTATCTTTTTTTTTCCTAACCTTTAGAAGTGCAGAATGGAAAAACCTCTACCAATGGTGTGTCGAATGGCATCCATCTCCACAGCAATGGCTTCCGCCTGTCAGAAGGAAGAGCACATGTGAGGTGAGGCAATAGATCTACCTAAATGAAAGCATGAGGCTTTGGTCACATCCTCTTCCTTTTTGCAGGGTTAGGTGCTGCTAAAGAAGGTGAGAAGTGCAAACCCACTTGCTATGTTGACTTGATTGTCAGGTGGTCTCTGTGTTAGGGGCTGTATTTGCTCCTGCTGTATGGGCAATGAACAGGAGTCAAATCAGACTGTAGCATTCTAGGAGAAGCGTGGTCTATTAGAATTCATCACCTCTTGTGAAGAATTACTGCAGACAAAACTAAAAAAAAAAGCCTTTTTGAGCCTGAAAGCAAGGTGTACTTAGTTGTCCTGAGCAATTTGACTTCCTGACTCACAGGAACTGTGGTCAGATACATGGGAGTGGCTGTCAGACTGAAAGAGCTTTGCTTCCCTTGGCTGGTTTTTATTTTTTGGCACCAACTTGTTGCAAACTGAAGCTGACAATTTCTTTACCATGATGGCAGTGGCGTTTTCACTCTTGCAGTCTGTATGTGAGCTAGGAATAGAGGGAGCATTCTTCTTCCTTACTGTTCCTGCTATTTTTTTGCCCCTTAAAAGCAAATTGCAGTTGGGATGAAGCAGAAGCAGACATACAGCACATCTTGCTGACTGGTTTTCCTCCGGCAGATGAGATGTGGTTAAAAGTCAAGACACAGTCACTTGATACCATATATGGATCGTCTAGGTTCTACCAAAGTCACTTCCAGTGTTTTCAGCTTGCTTCCTCTAGATGGCCCCTCCACTACAGCAGCAGAGATGCTCATTTTGCTTTGCTGAGCATGGGCCTTGTGCAGCCCTGTGAACTCAGATGCTTGGTTTCCTTTTGAATTTGCAATCTGTTATACACTGCTGAAGGAAGTTTGTGTGTGTGTGTGTGTGTGTTTGTATATATATATAAAGCAGTCAAAGCAAAGATGTGTCTATGAAGTCTGAAGAATGAGACTTGAAGTACCCACTATTACATTTTGAGTATATTTCTTTATATGAAAAAAAACTGGGAACTGTCAAATGGAGGCCAGAACAAAGCCTTTTTCCTGAGTTCAGGTTATTCAGGTGCAGAGTCTCTGAAACTTCCAGTTTGAGGTAATGCTTGCTGGCACCTGCTAAGCTAGAACAAAACACTGCAGATATTTAACTGGGCCAGAGTGTTAACAAGTGAGACTTACCTGTACTACTTTCCTCCTTTCCCTTCAGTCCCCAGGTGGAGTTGCCTCCATATCTGGAGAGAATCAAGCAGCAAGCCAACGAGGCCTTTGCTTGCCAGCTGTGGACTCAAGCCATCCAGCTGTACAGCAAAGCAGTTCAGAAAGCCCCCAACAATGCTATGCTGTATGGAAACAGAGCTGCTGCCTACATGAAGCGCAAGTGGTAAGTAAGCAGAGCATGGAATATCAGAGCTTAGTGTTGCAAGCAGTGCTGCTGTTTGACTTCCAAGTACCACAAATGCCATGCTGTCTGCTGGGAAGCATCAGGCTTCCTTATGCCTTATGGTTGTTGGATCCAGCCTTAAGTGCATTGCTTCTGGCACAGAACAAGGAGATTGTACAGCAGTGTGTGCTGGAGAAATTGTGGCCACAGATACTGTACAGGTAAGCACACCTGGTAGTAGCTCATCATTTTGGTATGGTGAGTAATGTTCTGTTCCTTTCCTGTTTGAAAGGAAACCAAAAATCCACTTCTGAACAACAGCATTGTGAATGTCTCCCAGGGTGTTGGTGTTTCTTTTGATAGCTCTGTTCTGCGTTAGAGTATGTATGTAAACTTGCTCTCAACAAATGAGGTAATGGTTACTTTATATTATAATATGTCATGATATCAGATTGTTGTAGGATTGCCTGAGTTGCTTTGGTTGCAGCGTTGGAGACACCAGTGGTGGTTCCCATGTTACCCCAGCTAACCTGTGTTCCTCTCAGCTGGAAGCAGACCTCTCTGAGGGATTAGGCAAGGTGGCAGTTGGTGCCTCAGAGTCTGGGAGAGGTTCTGTCTTAGTTGTTGTAAAACACGTTGTTAGCCTCTGCAGTGGGTAATGTCCTTTCTGACCAATAGCCAGGGCTGCATCTGCAAGGTACAGCTGAGTTATTTTAATATCTGTCCCCTTGAGCAGAGTAAGACTGAGTAGTGTGGCTCACTATTAACATACTTAAAATAACTGAGGTCCTTCATCTACATTTGCTTTGTGAGGAGGAAGTCCCTGGTTTGAATTTTCCCATCTTCTTGCCAAGATAAAGAGCAGCCAGCAGTTGTTGTGACTGTTGGTAACTGGCCTGCTGGCTGGTTTGCAGTAGCAGAGATTTGGGATATGCCTCAAAAAGACCTCCATGTTCTTAGGGAGAACAATAGTAGGTTGGAATTAAGGGGATGGAAGACAGAAGCTTAGTGCTGATCTCAGTGAATGATGTTTTTCTTATAGGCATCTTTTTTTCCCAAAGTTTGTTGGCAGATCTGAACCTTTCTGCATGTCAGCTAGTGCTTGCTACAGTTTTCAGTAGCAGGATGATGTGAAAATGTATTCACAAAGGGTTTCTGTGGTGTGCAGTGATTAGAATGCAAATAGTGCTGAGCTGATACCTTCTCAGGTGCAGAGATGTGTTTTTCTGCTAGGAACAGCTACTGGTAGATGGCAGAGGAAGGCTGGGTTGTCACTGCGGAGAAGAGTGAAGCAGTTGGACACTGAACAACCCCAAATCTCTGAGGTGTTTTTGATGTTCAGGGCAGGAATAGCCATAGGCCACCCTGCAGATCACTGCAGGTCTTGCTTTTGTCTCATTCTGAGTAGCAGAGAGATCCAGGAAAAGGAAGCTCTGACTTCCTAACCTTTCCTTGCTCACCTTCCTTAAGATGCTCTGCATACTTGACAGCACTTCCAAGACTGTCCTTTGAAGGCTTGTTCGTAAGAGCCAGCTGCATCGTTCTGTAGATTGCTTTCAGCAGTTTGTTGGGATGTCTGTGGCTGCAGTTCATCTGAGGGATTTTTGAGGGTGGTGGAGCAGTGAATGGCCCCACCAGCTCTGCGAATGTGAGATACCCGTCTGTCATCTCAACAGGTAAACTCCATTCTCTCTTTATTAGAATAAAAACAGTGTGATGCTGTGCATTTGGTCTCCTGGCTTCACACACAGTACTGCAAAGGTAGATACAGACCAAGAAGTTTTTCCTGTTCTGCTGCAGATTTTATGGACAAGGTGCTTCACCTTTGGTACTGTACATGTGAACTGTAATTGGTGGCCAGTACCCACCTAGATATCTCAGCCTTTATTAATCTGAATTGAGAACCAGCACACAAGGCTTGTCATGTTTCTTCTGCTTCCAGAGCACAAGCAGAGATGCCTGTACTCCTACCACCATGGAATTTGGGGAAATAGGCACAGTCACCAGTAACAGCAGATAGGACATAAAAATTTCGTTACAACACCAATCTGCTGCAATGTTTATTTCCCATACTTCAAGATT
Organism: Chrysolophus pictus; assembly: GCA_037305975.1. Lineage (NCBI taxonomy): Eukaryota > Metazoa > Chordata > Aves > Galliformes > Phasianidae > Chrysolophus > Chrysolophus pictus. The sequence continues at coordinate 3,895,969 of CM074598.1, read as the reverse complement.
TTTGTTTTTTTTTTCCCCCATAAAAGTGGGAAAAGGCTGCTGCTTTAGATACATACCCACCAGGGCTGTGAAGCATGGTGGTTCTTTAGTTCCTCCCCAAGGGCTGTGAGTGGCTGTGGGCAGGCAGACGTGCTGCCACGCTGAGCGTCCACAAAGGGGCACGCGTGAGCTGCTGTGCTCCAAGCAGCCCCGCTCACCATGCAGGAGAGACCTTGCTTCTGCTTGGCCAGAGGGCTCGTGCATCCTCCATCTTCAAAGGACTTCCCTAAATGTGTTTGTATCAGTGAGCTCTGTTCTGCAGGATTTAAAATGGCAGGTCAAGGCTTGCCAGGCTTGCCTGCGTGGTCACTTGCAGGGCTGCCTGTGTACGCATGGAGGTGCGTTCAAGAAGCTGCCCTCGGTCAGATGGTGCCCCTGGGACACAGCAAATGCCATTAACATGTGAGCTTGTGGTGTGTCTGCTTGCAGAGAGTGCTGGAAACAGCAAGCTTTGGAGTGAAGCAAGGGCTGGGAAGTGGCAGCGGAGAACGTATGCTGTTTCTACCTGGGCTATCTAATCCACCCTTCCCTTTTCTTCAGGGATGGGGACCATTATGACGCTTTAAGGGACTGCCTGAAGGCCATATCCTTGAATCCATGCCACCTGAAGGCCCATTTCCGTCTTGCTCGCTGTCTCTTTGAACTCAAGTACGTGGCGGAAGCGCTGGAGTGTCTGGATGACTTTAAAGGGAAGTTCCCAGAACAAGCACACAGCAGTGCCTGCGATGCATTGGACAGAGACATCAACGCAGCCCTCTTCTCCAAAAGTGATAATGGTGAGTGCTGCTGTTCCGTGGGGTTCTTCAAGGTTACTGTAAGATCTAATGAATTGACAAGGAGTTTTTTTCGCCTGCCTCTATGAAGTAAAGCTCCAAGTTTTGAGAGATGGTTACTGTGCACAAGAACTGCTTGTTTTTTCCTTGCATCTGGTCCTGGTTTGTTCTTAAGCGAGAGGACAGTACATGGCAGTCTTTTGTATCTAGGAGATAATATGGAAGGAAGCTTGTGCTCTAAACCCTTTTTCCTGATAAAATTGTTGAGTTGTTCAGGATGCTTTCTATTGTGCAGAATGTGTTCCTCCCTAGATTGTGATGAGGGAAATCTGTTCTTTTTCCAGCTGAGGACAAGAAAGGGGGTGGCCCCATTCGGCTGAGAGCCACAGGCCGCAAGGATTCCATCTCAGAGGATGAGATGGTGCTGAGGGAGCGCAGCTACGACTACAAATTCCGATACTGTGGCCACTGTAACACTACCACAGACATCAAAGAGGCCAATTTCTTTGGCAGGTATGTTGGCAGAGCATAATAGGGATGCAGGACAAGTGTATGAGCAGCAGCAGAATGTTCTCGTCCATCAGATAAAGCCTCGTGCCAGGCCCGAGTGACTGTTCATAATGTGGCACTGGCCCTGGTTTGCAGGGTTGAGAAAGGTGACAAGCTCTCATCCTTGCGTGGCTGCACGAATAATGGGTACAGTAGCAGTTCCACAGAGGACTCAGTTGGGCTCTTGTTTCAGAAAAGCCATTCTAGGATTGAAAACGTGAATCCTGGGGATGGAGGGAACCAACAGAGAAAACTTTATCTGGATCCATAGGCATCAGGGTAGCAGCCTACTGATTATGAAAGCCAGCTGGGATTCTCATGTCTGCTGGAGACTAGCTTTGGCTCTGAGCTGTGATCTCCAGTCTCTGCTCCTTTTGCCCTAGCAATGCACAGTACATAGTCAGTGGGTCAGATGACGGCTCCTTCTTCATCTGGGAGAAAGAAACCACCAACCTCGTTAGAGTGCTGCAGGGAGACGAGTCGATTGTGAATTGTCTCCAGCCTCATCCCAGTTACTGCTTCCTGGCCACCAGTGGCATTGACCCAGTTGTACGACTGTGGAATCCCCGGCCAGAGGTAAGAGCTGCAGGAAAAGACAGTCTTGGTGATGTGAGAGGTAACACAGACCCGATTTTTCCTACTTGGATCTCTTGATGGTTGCAGCAGCTGTAGCAGCCCCTCTTTGGTCCTCTCCCTGCCTTGCTGAGTTCTCTCCCTTCCTGTCTTGCAGAGTGAAACCCTTAATGGCCGTGTGGTAGTAGACATGGAAGGTGCTTCCCAAGCTAACCAGAGACGAATGAATGCAGACCCTCTGGAGGTGATGTTGCTGAACATGGGGTACCGGATTACAGGACTGACCAGTGGTGGGGCTGGAGGCTCAGATGATGAAGACAGCTCAGAGGGGCAAGTCCAGTGCCGGCCCAGCTAAAACAGAACTGCCTCTCCTTCCTCTAATTGTTTGGCTGAAAGGGAACCTAGTTTCCTTGGTCCTGAACTTTCTCTGATGAATGACTGCACTGTATCGCACTATGCACAGAGTAGGACAAACTGGCAGGGGCAGGAGCAGCCGTCTCCTTAAACCATTACCACCACCTCCTCCTTCTCCCATCACACTGCTGAGCAGCATGGCAGTGCAGTCTGGGGTTTGCCTTTAGTGGAACTTAGTCCCAGCAGGGATCTTTGAGTTGTCCGTAAGCAGTGTAAGCTGCTGACTTCCTCCAGAGCTGCTGTATGACCTGATACAGAGCAGTGTTGCCTGCATTCGTGCATTTGCAGAAGGGATGTTAAATTCCTGAATAAAATGCAAACCTAGGGCAGGGGTTATAGAATGGATTTACTGCAGTGATCTTGGTCTTGAAAGCCTGACTCTGCTCTTATGCTACCAGCCTATCTAGAGGCCCCTGGTTTAGGGTTGTTGGCCACAAAACACCTGTTTTGTCCCTTAGTGTCTGTCTTCTGGCTTCCATCTCTAACGTTGCCATCATATGTGGCTGTGTTAAGGACTGAATATTGCCTGTCTTGTCCCTGGGTGTCCGTCTTAGTTGATGAATCAGCCAGGGCAGCTCAGCAGGGCAGGATGTGTTTGCCCAGCTCCGATACTTTCTTCTGTGGTCTGTGAACCTGTGGAGAAAGGTGACAGTAATGGGAGCAGGTCTGATCAGAGGCCCAGGACTCGTGCAGCTAAAGCTGCTGAGGAAAGGGGCTGGTAACAGCACTATTGCAGAGCTTCTCTCTCTATTGCCTGAAATGTGTGTAGCTGTGTTCACCTTCTACTCTCTTTGTCACCGGTGTTGGAGCTGAGAACTTTACCATCACATCTATGTTGCACCCAATGCTCTGAGCTTTTAGACAGCAGTGTTTCTATGCAGTTGGCTGCTCTGTCTTGGCCAAGGTGGGCCTGCTCTGCCTCGCTGGTGTAACATCTGATGGATTAGTGGTCCTCTCAGGAAAACCTCCTTCCTCTTCCCGTTCTCCACACACTGGCTCTGGCTGCGAGGCCAGGAGTACGCCTAGAAATGCAGCACTGTACTTCCATTCCTTACCTTCTCGTGTAACATGCAGCTCAGTTTTCCCCTCTTGCAGTTGCCAAACACTAAATATCAAATAGATCTTACACAGCTGTGCTACAACCGAATCTGAAGAGGTTGCTTTTTTTTCTAGGACTATCAACTAAGACCAAAGAGCCCCTGGAGATCTTAACTGCTCTGCACTGTCTTGTGTCTCTTACTGCTGAAGGTCTGAACATGCTAGCCTTGGTCCCAGGGGTGAGATGTGTGTCTGGGAGTATGTGAGCATGTATGTGTGCTGCATTAGGGCTGTTCTTCCATGTGGTGCAATCCCTGGTCTTCCTGTTCCTGCTGTGGAAGGATGAGAGGCCTCCCTTTCCTCCTCTGGCTGCTTCTGGCTGCCAGGCGTTGGTGAGAGACACTGCACACTGCTGACTGATCAAGGTAACTGGCTTTTCCTCCCTTCCAGAACAGTCTTTATGAGATGAGTGAGCCTTGTGCAGGAGGGAAGGAGGTCACAGTCTCATAGCTGACAGCATCTCTCAAAGGATGCTTGTTGTTCCCTGCAGAGAGATACTCCCCCCCCCCCCCCCCCCCCACTCTTTCCTTGCAGTCGCAGTGAAGCTAACTGGGATCTGATCTCTACCCTCAGACAAAAATGTCCATCTGCTCCGTCACGTGTGGCTGAAGCAGAACCTTAGCAAGCCCTGGTCTTGTGGAAGTGTGCCCTTTACCACCAGGAAACAACTGGCTGCCCTCGTGCTCTGCTGAGCTGGGATGGCAGATTTCTGTTTCTTGGTTCAGTCGGGCTCACCCTCCATCTTCTCTTGCTGAAGCAGAGCTCTCCTGGGACAGATGGTCACTGCCACTTGGCTGCTGAGGGCACATCTGCTTGTTTTCATGCAGTACCAGTGCAGTAGATGCGACTTGTTACTCAGTTTACCTGTTTGGCTACGTACGTGGTTCCCCCACCCAGGTGTGCCCTGGCACTCAGTGCTTTTCAAAACCCAGAGGCAGCAGAAAATTCTTCTCACTTGAGTGTCTTTTTGATGTGGTCTGGCCTTTTCTTTTTTGCTTAAGGCTTTCCTACTAGATGCATCCCCCTACCCCAATCAGACTTTTTTTTCCAGCTTTCGGTAGGCAATGTCTACAAACTTGATTTTTAAACAGAGACTGAGAAGGAAAGCTCTGAAAAGAACAGACCTGTCCCTCCCCATTCACCTTTTGCTGTGGCAGCTATTTTTTGTTGTTTTTACCTTTGTGAGACAGTGCAGCTCTTTCTACCTGCCAGTTGCAGTGTGAGAGCTATAAGATTCCCTGCCTCTGCAGTGGATTGCTTTTTCTTAATGGCTGCTTTGATTAAAAAGATAAATAATAATGGGAGAGAAGGGGAGAGAAAAATCTTTCTGCCTCTAGCCCCTTTCCCCCTTGTTGCAGGCAGATCGCCTGCTTTGTCGCTTGTTAATGAGGAATTTGTATTTATTGGTGAAGGAAAAAACATGCTGGGGAAGTAGGGAGAAGATGTTGCTTTATTGACCTCTGCTGTTTACTTCGACCCCCTCTTCGGGAAAGCTTCTTCCTGCTCTTTCTGGTTAACTCTTTCTAGCCTGGGATATACAGGGATGCCTCCTTTATTTTTGTATTCTAGCAATGGACTCTCTGTAAGGAGACTCTAGGATTCTCTTAGTGTTGCAATGACCATTATTTGTAGCCTTTTCGAGTACTAAAGATGATCATCTCGTAAACTTTGCCCCTGCAGTTGTAGAGGTAACACACAAGCCTTACTGCCCTCGTTAGGAGCAGAAAACTTGTTTCTCTGGTCCCTGGAAGAGAAAGGGTTAAGCAATTAAACAGTTCTTTGTTCTAGTTCTTTCTTGGTGTCATTTTGTTGGGGGGGGGGGTTTGTTCTGGCTTTGTTCCACCTTTCTGCTCTGTGGAGGTGGACAGGGGTGGGCGGAGGGTGGCCTGGTTGGGCTGGATCCTGTCTGTTCTGGTGGAGGATAAAACTCCCTGCAAACTCATTTGGGAAGGGGGCTGGGGAGCCTGAAATGCGGGCAGCTGCTGTGTGATGTGCGGTGTTAGCTCAGCCAGGTGTGGGGACTCGAGACCGTGCAGTGAGAGCCAGTGCTGTGCTGGGAGCAGAGTCTCTCTCTGGTGTGGTTTAGAAGTAAAGCTGTGAATGTTGGGGTGAGGGTGAGAGGGGCTGCCTGGAATGTGCTGGGGAAGAAAAAGTGATGCACACGTCTTACAGAAAGACTAATGGTCGTGTAATGGAGTTGTTTGCTCGGAATCACGCCAGGGTAGAGGATAAAATTAATAAAATCACAGCATGGTTGGGTTGGGAAGGGACCTCACAGACCATCCAGTTCCAACCCCCTGCTGCAGGCAGGGCTGCTGACTGCTGCATTGAGCACCAGGTCGGGCTGCCCTGGGTCCCATCCATGGCCCTGAGCACCTCCAGGGATGGGGTACCCACAGCTCTGTGCAGCAGTGCTGATCTCTGGAGCACTTAAGCAATAAGCTTTAAAGCATCTGGCACTCAGCCCCTGCTGCAGAGCCTCCCAAATACTTCCCTGCCCTCCAAGCGTAGTGCTGGGCCTTGAGCTAGAAAGCCAGTCTGCTATTTTCAGAATCCATTTGAACTCTTCTCTCAGAAATTCCTGTTAGACACCTTTCAGCTGAAGGCCTTTTCAGGCCTCGTCATTTCAAATCCTGTCTGATAAAAATTATGACTTTAAAAGATGGCTCTGCTCTAACAAAGCAGTGTGCATCCACAGCTGGAATTGGCAATCAGCTAATTAGGTCAGCTCTTGGCCTGAATGGTTGGACAAAGAGGAAGCATGGAAGGGGAAGCCGTGTGGTTGAATTGTGGGTGGAAGTGGCAAGAAGGACCTAGAAAATGGGTTTCATTTGTAACTCGAGTAAGAAGATTGGGTTGGAGGGGGAGTGGAACAACGGCCGTGTCGATGAGCTCACTGTTCTGTTGTAACTGTTTGCAGTGCCAGGAACAAGTCTGCAAAGGGCTCAAGATGGCTCTTGTCTCTGAGCAAAATGGGAGCAGGATGTCAGAGAGCTGCCTGCTGCCACGGTGGGGAATTAAGTCCTCTGCATGTTGTGCTCCTTGTGCCTTGTTCAGGCCTTGTTGCTGCAGAGATGAGGCTGATGGGCGACCCCTCTAGGGAAGGTGAGGAGGAAAGGTGAGGTGTTTTTTTTTGTGATTTCACAGCTGAGAAATCACTGTGACCTGTACTTGGCTCTTAGAGCTCTTCCACCCTGTGTCCCTGAGAAGCTGCTGGCTTTCCCTTTAAACATAAAAGTTGCCCTGTAGACTGGCTGCGTCTGGGAGGGAGGGAGGGAGGGAGGGAGGAGGAAAATGCAGCTTTCAAGTGACAGGGAGGCAGAAAAGACCTGAAGGTTAAAGCTGAGGGGTGAGATGGCTTAGAGGCATGCTTTTGGGGTGGGTGGCTGAAGCTGCGTATGTTCTTGTGCTGGTGAGTAGCACCATCATCAATACAGATGAGAGTGACATTTCTGGTTCACGCTGAGTGATTAGAGACTGTCAAATTGCAGCAGGCGCAGACCACAGGAGAGGAACAACGAAAACACCAAGCAACCCAACCCAGCATCACCTCCAGGGCGGGGGAAGGACGCCTTGGTGTCCTCCATCAGCCTGTGTCTGGGTGACATTTTAAATAGGCTCCTGCACGCCGTGTTGCCTGCTGCTGCTGTGGTTGTCAATGTCAGAAGGGGGAGGGGATCTCTTCCTTGAGTGGTTTGGTCCTGGCAGTCCCTGCAATGTTTGAGCTGTCACAACAGGGAAGGTTCCCAAGGAAGCTGCTTGCTGAACGAGAGCTGGCTGGGTGCCTGCTTCTCTCAGGCTCAGAGATGAGCCAGGGTAGAAAGGGGAGGTAACCCAGGGCTGAGCTGCAGCAATGATGGCATGCACTGGGGTAAGCCTAGGGTGGTGTGGGGTCTGAGCTCCTCCTTCCCACGCTCTCAGGGATGCTCTGTGTCTCCAGGGTGCGGATGTCACGCTGGTGCCTGCAGTAAGCAGGCAAAGATTGCTGTCGTGAGGACATCTTGGGCCCACAGGAGGTAGAGCTGCTTCCTTGCTGACAACAGGAGAGGAGCCACTGGTGGCAAATTGCTGGCAGAAATGGGAGCGAAACCTTTTGTTTCTCATCAAATGAGAGACTGCAGAAACAATGGTGGCAGTGTTCCTGCTCCCTATGTTAATCCACTATTGTAGCTGGGCAAGATAGCTGCAATAAAATGCCTGGCTGTTAATTTTATGCATGGAAAACTTCTTACCTGCTCTACCCCTGCTCCCCACCCCCCTACAGTTTCTTTTCCAACTGCAGCTATTTTTCCCTGCTGACTTCAGGTGTTTTGTATTCTGCTTAGATCAATAGCAGAACAACAGCAGCAGCTTTCCAGTTGTCACTAGGAAGACCCTGCTGTCAGCTACTGCTCACCCATTTTCTGCCAGTGCAGTGCTGGGGATGGAGAGCCCTTCTGCTAGCCTGATGAACACAAAGAAAGCTGTGCAGTACAGGAGTGATGTATTGATTTTATTTTTTTTCTTTTTTTTTCAAATCCAGCCTGGGGAAAATTCTGTTCTGTGCTTCAGCAGTTGGATTTGCCTTCCTGCGTTTGGTTTAAGAGGCAATAAACTGGGCTGGCCCCTGCCTGGGAGGGAAGGTGTGCAGCAGCACTGTGAGGATACGTGTCCCATGGAGGCTGTCAGTGCTGTCCCTCCTGTGTGGCTTTGCCAAGAGAACTGGTCCCTGGTGATACGCTGCTTAGCAGCCTGCGAGCCACGAGCAGGAAGAGCAAATCCATTGTCTAACCTGACAGACGTGCCAGGGCCGTGTGAGCTGATGTAAATGTTGGGCCCAGTTCATGGCTTTCAACAATCTCTGGTACTTATGTTAGCTTGGAGCAGATCAATGCAAATATTTTTCTTTGTAGAACAAAAGGTGTTCACTGGAACACACAGAACCTCTGTGTATCTTCTATCCAAAGTGCCAAAATAAGAAGCGTCTCTTTCAGAAACCAAAGCATTAGGCATGGCTTTGCTCTCCGGAGTGTCTGTTTTTCCTTTGCTTTCTCTCTTTTGGACCTGCACTGTTTTGTGAACCCCTTCACTGTGAGATTATGAGCACGGGCTCTTGATCAGCTCTGATGCAGTGACAAGTCGTGCTGAGCCAGTGCTGCACTGCAGCTTAACTTGAGCTGTTCCCTGCAAGCACTGCGGTGGGTGGCTCTGCTGAAGCCTTCCCTCCTGGAAAGGTCTGTTCCAAAATGTGGTCTAGGCTGTGAACTAATGGTAGATGATCTCCTGAGGGCTTGGTAGAGGTGAGAAAACGTAGGTTGCAGTGCACCATTGAGCTAGTTGAGCTGAAGCCTGAGTACTCGTGTGCCATCAGTGCGTATGGAGGGCAGGAAGGCCACCTCTAAAGCAGCCTGTTAGCCAATGCTTTCTGCTGCCGGAGCGGCAGATCCAGAACGGTGTCCCCTCTGATGTGCCTCTCCCAGGGGTAGGGGAGCCTGAGCTCTTGGGCTTTCACACTGAAAGCTTCACTAGGCTAAAATGGTGTGAGCACGTAAGCACTGTTCTGTCCCCGGAGTGCTGCTCTTGGGGAGAATGTGCTGACGAATGTGAAAGGCTGGGCTCAGCTCAATTTTTGAGCTAAGTCAGGTGCTGGGAGGCAGAGTGCATGAAGTAGTGATGAGAGAATTACCTGATGAAGGAGAGGGGTTACAAGAAAAAACGGGGCTGTTGTGTGAAGGCCGTGACCTCACGATGACTGCTGGCAGCGCGGCTCTGCTTGCTCCCGGTGCTGCTCTGTGGCTGACAAAAGCCAGCGCCTCGCGTGAGCGCCGTGCTCAGCTCCGCAGTGCCTCCACGGAGGAGGAATAACACAATGTGCTGCTGGCTGGGGGTGAGGCAGTTTTATTCGCAACCCCTGGCGCTGCGCTGCCTGAGCTCACGGCTGGGCCTGCGAGCCGCGCGCCTGCAGCTCAGCGCCTGCGGAGGAGGAAAGGAGCAGCTTCAGAGGAGCAGGAAGGACCCGAAGAGGAGCGCGGGGCCTGGCCGTGGCCCACAGGCACAGCATCCCCACCCCAGCCCCTCTGCGTCGTGAGGGCGGCAATCCGGAACGCACACCTTCCTTCTCCAGCTTCCTCCTGTAGTTTGAATTAAACTTCTTAATAAAGCAATTGTTATTATTATTTTTTTTTTCTAAGCTGCCGCTTCGTTTGTAAACGCTGTCACCCCTCGCGTCCTGCTGCTCTCCCCCAGGGACGGCCAAGGGCTGCATGGGCAGCGGGGGGCCGTGCGGCCGCACACGGCGGGCGATGAAACGCCGCGGCCCTACGCGGCCGTCGCTTCCCGTGTCCGCGAAGCGAAGCCCGGCGGCTCCCCGCCTCCTAACGCCGCCGCTCCCCGAGCCCCGCCCGCCCGCGCGGCCTCCGGGCCTCTCCCACTTCCTGGTTACCAGCCGCAACCGGAAGCTGCCGCGGTCTCCAGGAAGTGACGTCATCTCCACGACGGCCCGGCCGGGGGGGGGCGGGCCCAGGTGATGGCGGAAGCGGAGGCCAAGATGAAGCAGTTCAATGGCGGCGGCGGGGCCGGGCTGGACGCGGAGCGCGGCCGCTTCCCGTACTGCGTGGTGTGGACGCCCATCCCCGTGCTGACGTGAGTGCGGGGCCGGGCGGCAGGAGCGGCGGGCCGGCGGTCGCGGCAGGGCGCCGTGCGGGGCGGGAGGGCCGGGGGCTCCTGGCGGCGCGGGGCTGACGGCTGCGCTCCGCTCTGCCGGCCTCGGGGCACGGGAACGGGCGAGGCCGCGACGTGCGGCTCCGGGCTGCTCCCCGTCCGCCTCGCCCTCCAATGAGCAGCGCTGCTGGGCCGGGCTGCGGGCCGGGAGGAAGATGTGGAGCGGGTTGGGAACGGCGCTCCCAATGCTGGAGGATTTCACGCCGCTTTCGCCTTCTCGCCCCTTTCCTCCCCTCACCCTCGGCTGCTCGGAGCTGTGCTGCCCCGCTGTCGGGTCCCCGTGTTTCCCTTTGGGTTCCTTCCCCGGGGAAGCAGTGGCATCTTCCTGTCGGTTTTGTCCCGCGGCGGAAATCCCAGCGTTGTTATTTGGCAAAATCTCTCTTTAGATTGCATAACTGCTCCAATTTTCTCCCTCTGACGTTTCCTGTCATCCTCGGATTGGGAAGCTCGAAAGGTAGGCAGCGCTGAGAGGAGAATGGGAAACAAAAAGGAGGAACAACATTGCCTTTGAAGGGGGCAATGCTGTGACAGCACTGTGCTCCTCCTGGCTGACAGAAGCTGCTCTGTGCAGACTGGGAAATGCCTGCCTGCTTTGCACTGCGCCAGGTAGGGAAAGGCAGAGGAGGGGGCAGAGTGGTACAAGTGCAGAAGGTGAAACATTGCATTGCCCCCATGCTGTGGGGTGCCATCATCGATGAGAGATATGTGCAGTTTATCTCAGCTGTGCTTATCAGCACGTGTGGTTTGTCTCCTCGTTTTGGTCACTTTCGGATCTCTTTAATTGAGCTGTGGTTTGAGAATCTGTTCCTGTGTAGCCTTGCTGTGCTGCCATCTGAGATTGTTACTGGGCACAGCCTGGTGTGGGGAAATGAGTGAGGAATGGGAGAGGGCAGCAGAGCTGGGGAGGCTGCAGGTTGTGGGAGAGCACGGTGATGTTACACCGTGACCACGGGTGGCTGGGCTTCAGACCTGCTGCTCTCTGTGAATACTGGGAGTGAGGAGAAGCCTTTGAAACAAGGGGAGCGTGTAGGGATGAGGGAACAGCAGGAGCCTCATTTCCTATCTGCAGTGTCCAAATCTGGTTTGCAGTGAAAGGCTGCAGTGTGGGTGGGCAGCTGGGCAGGATGACCTCTTTATCCCTCATTTGTCAAAGGAAAAAGTCCAGATTTATCCCAGGACTGCTTCTTCTGGATCCGACCCTTTTTCGTGGGAACACAGAGCTGGTAAAACACAGAGCCTGAGCGCCCTATGGAAGAGCCAACCCTGGGTCTGCTTGTCAGGGCAGCACAGCTCCAGGTGCTCCCTGTGTGCTCTCCCTCTGTTTGTAGCACTCCTGCATCTCTACCTGGCAGTGGCTCACCTGCTGTCACCTCCTGGCCGTCTCACGCACTAACCCTGTGCACCATGCTGTCTGTTGTGTGGCCATTCCAGCATTCTCCTGGCAGCACAACGCTGTGATTTGGGGGCAGATATCTCAGCCTGACGCTTCACCCATTCCCTCTGTAGGTGGCTCTTCCCCATCATTGGCCATATGGGTATCTGCACGTCGACGGGAGTCATTCGGGACTTTGCGGGGCCGTATTTTGTCTCAGTAAGTACAAGAAGGCTCTTGGTGCATAAGCTAAAATCTGGGCTTGGTCTGCATCTCAGTGAGCTTTGAGCCACCCCCTGTGTTCTGCAGAGCAGTGGTGTTGGATGTCTCTCATCTTTGCCATTACTCTGTGGATCGTTGGTCCAGTGCAGGAGGATTTGACAAACAGAGGCTGGTTTGGTTTGTGGGCAGGAGGAAAGAATCTCATAGTCTGTGCTCTTCATGTGAATTTTGGGCCTAAATCCTTTTGCAATTGCCTGTTGGCATCCTGAGATTGTTGGGGCAATGTGGCTTTTCCATTGCTGAGTGATGGGGGGTGTTCAGCCACCAATGCTGCACAGCAATTGTCCTCATAAACCCTTTTCCCTTTTGTTGCAGGAAGACAACATGGCGTTTGGGAAGCCAGTGAAGTAAGTGCTGACACACTCAAAGATTATGATAGCAACAGGTGTTCCAAGTGGTGCCTGTGCTGTGCTGATAAGTGCCATCGCTTGCATCTCGTTACTGTTTTATGGGGGTGGAGGAGAGGCTCCTGGGCTTTGTAAACCTGTTGTGAAGGAGCAGCAGCAAAGGGATCTGATCTGTTCTTGTCTTTCCAGGTACTGGAAGCTGGATCCTGGCAAAGTGTACTCCAGCAGCCCCAACGCATGGGACACAGCTGTGCACGACGCCTCGGAGGAGTACAAACACCGAATGGTACAGCTCTGTGTGTGGGTTTCTCCCCTCTCTGTGCCCTTGTGGGGCTGGGACCTGTGCAGTGTGTGGGAGTGGGGAGCCTCAAGGACGGCGTTTCTAACGCTGTGCTCCTTTCTCTGTTCCAGCACAACCTTTGCTGTGATAACTGCCATTCTCACGTGGCTCTGGCCTTAAACTTGATGAGATACGACAACAGCACCTCCTGGAACATGGTCAAACTCTGCTTCTTCTCACTCCTCTATGGGAAGTACGTAAGGTGAGCTGAGGAGCAGTCAGGATTCAGCAGGCAGCTGAATTCTCTTCTTTCATTCCTCCGTCCCTTCTGAGCTTCAGCCTGTCCCTTGGGAAAGGGAGGAGCATCTCTCCCCCCTCCCTCCAACACATGGGTGAGAGGTCCTGGTGCCATCACTGCCTGCTGCTGCTTCTTAGGGGAAGAACCAAGAGCGTTTGCTGGGTTGCACTGAACGCTGTTCCCAGAATTCTGCCTCTAACAAATAATTTAGGGTGCCAGGAATCTGGGAAATGCGAGCTAGAGCAGATCTTCCCTTGTGTTGTCTTTTGGCTGGGTTAGGTCAGAACAGAAGGTCACAGGATGGCTTGTCTCCAAGGATCACTGGTTTCTCATCCCTCTTGAATCTTGTTTACATTAGAACTAGTCTGATTTCCAACTTGAGCAGAGAGGGAAATCCCAAGCTTTCCTTATTACAAAGGATGGGCACTTAGTCTCCATTTCAACTCCTTGGGCCTGGAGAGGAGGTTCTGTGAGAGCTGCCCTGCGTAACGTTTTGGCATTGCTTCCTTTCTGCTGGGTCCAGCCTGTTCTCAGACAGCAATTCCAGCTGTGCTCCCTGCTGTGCAGGCTAAATACACCAGCAGCCCGATCAGAGAAACTGACTGCAGTGGCATTCCATTGTTTGGCTGCAGAGATGTGACACGTGCTAGTCTGTGAGTGGGATCTGTGCTGGAAGCAGAGCTCAGCCCTGTGATTCATGATACAGTTCTTTGTGGACCCCGTGTCATATCAGAATTTGGACATGGTCTGCATCAGTGGCAGCAATGGACAGGGAAAGCACTTGTATCCCTCTGATTTCTCCATTTATCATTGCTTCTTTTTGTTCCTCCTGTATTCCTCTGCTGACTTTAAATCCTTTCCTTTTTTGCTTTTCTTTTTGTCTTACAGCATAGGGGGATTTGTGAAGACCTGGCTTCCCTTTGTCCTCTTCTTGGGGGCGATCCTGACGGTCGTTCTGACGCTTCACCTGCGGTGATAACAGCTGTGAGCTCCCCACCCCGTGGGCACACGAAGGAGGGAACTGTGACTGCTTGACTCAGTGAGACAGGCACGGCATTCCGGGAGGCATAGTCTGGGAAGGCTGCAATTCCACTCCACTGTAACAGCTCATCCTTGTTTCCTGGAACTGCCTTCTTACCCTTCTGTTTCTGTTCTGTCGCTGCTGTGTCTCAGTGCCGGGCTCCCGAAGCCTCCTGACTTCTCCCTGAATTTGTTCCCTCTGCAATTTGGCAGTTGGGAATAGAGAGGTGTGGGCACCTTTGCTTTCAGCACAGGCAGAGCCTCAAGGCAAACCCCGCCTGCTGGTTCAGGAACACCAGTGGTTACACCTCCTGGGGTTCTCTCCCATCACCTCTTCCTTCCTCCTGCCACACTTCATCAGATGCTTCCTTAGATTTCCAGCTTCCAAGGAGGGGTTGTGTCCTTCTTGCACGACTCTCCTGTAGCACACGTTTTGGAGTGGAGTTTGGGGCTCCTCCTGGGGGTGTACATTGCCCAGCACGTGCTGACAGTCCCCAGCAGTGACAGCGAAGTGTTGGTGGCTCAGCACGCCTCTGAGGAGACACACAGAGAATCGCTCTGTGGCAGAGCAGATCCATCTGGTCCTGCTGGTGAGTCCAGAAAAGCAGGAAAGTGGATGGACTGGCTTGGGTACGGCTCATAGCAGTCTGCACGCTGTCAGCAGCACGTTGCAGAGCTGGGAGTCTGCTGCCAAATCCCTTTTAGCTTCTGCCAGAGAAAATACAGCTTCCCTGCTTCTCCCGGTGCTCTGAGTGCCTGAAGTTGTCATTGCACTTCTCACAAGCTCCTTAACTTTCCTTTGAGCCTCCATGCTTTGCATGTCACAGAATTCCTGCCTGCAGAGGTGGCAGTGGGTGGGTGCTGCTGGGACAGAAGGCTTGGTGTAGGGCTGTGGTAGCATCCGTGCCTCCAGAGCAGCACCTGAGCTTTGTGGGGCTGATGGAGGTTTGAGGAGAGACAGAGGGCCTGGAAGGCAGGCGTGCTCTTGTGGGGCTTTGCAGCAGCAAGCAGGGCACTGGTTTTCCTCTGTCCAACGTGGAGAACAGGAGGTGTGGTGTATTTTGCACAGCTCACTTGGGGTAAAAGCGCTGTTCTCACAGTGCTGGGATCTGATGGCCCTCCTGTGCCCCGGGTCAGGCAGGATGGGTGCTGGGGAATAGGAGTGCTGAGCAGGAGGTGGGTTTGGATGTGGGTCTCTGAGGTGCTGGCCTGCAGGTGCTGCTTTCTGTGGGGTTGCTTTCTGTAAAAGTGTCACTGTAGGTGATGTGCCATTGGCAGATCCTTTCTGATGGCTGAGGGAGGGTTAGCTTTTCCACACGTGTCCTGATAGGCCAGCTCTGTACTCCACTGCCTGCTGCATTTCAGTCTGGAGGAGTGCTTGTGGCCAGGAGGGAGCTCTTCTTGTCTGCACACCATCCCTGTGGCTTCCTCTGATGTGAAAGCCCCTTCCAGGTCCCTGCTGGCTCCCTCTGTGCTTCCCCTCTGCTTCCACCTCTCTGCACTCCCCAGCTGCACAGGGGCTCCCCTTGGTTGTCTATTTCTGTATTTCCTCCTCTCCCACGGTCCTGTTTCAATGTCTCCTCACACCCCTCCCTTCTCCATGCCCCCCAGCTGTCTGTATCACCTCATGCTGGGGGTGTGCAGACCTCAGTGCCCACCCCCACATCCCCACACCCGGAGGTGTTGCCCACACCCGGAGGTGTTGCTGTCTCTGTGCTCTGTCACCTCCTGCCCAGTGCAGAGCAGGCTGCAGGGCCGAGATCTCCATCAGAGAGAACCTGACAAGGGAAGCGTGGAGCCTTGCTGAGCTGCCCTGCCTGGCTGTGAGCCGATGTGCCCCAGGTGGATGGGAGAAATGAGTCCCAACGTGCCCCAATTCTGAATGGAAGTCTGAGACCCTCCAAGGATGTGCCAGGAGCCGTGGGGCTGAAGCCAACCAACCCATCTTATCAGTAGCAATAACCTAGAGACTCATAGGGCTGTGTCCCCATGTGTTAGAGATAAGCTGTACGAGCATTGCCAAAGCTGAGGCTTGGAGCTGCTGGGGGAGGCTGGGGTCCCCACTCTGGGATCCCTGACAATGTCCAGTGCCATTCCCAGTGCTTTTGTACCAAATCTGAGTTTTGAACAGAGACTCTTCCCCTGCAGCAGCAGCAGAGCCCTGCCGTCTGTTGGGCTGAAATGAAGCAGAGGTCCCACAGAGCTGCCCCAGCCCTCACCGAGCACACAGAGCCATCTTTGCCATGGAAGAGAAGGGACAGAACGCAGCCTGCAAGCTGGGATGTGGGCACGGTGCTGGACTCACATTTATAGCTTTAGCACATTGCTGGTGTGACATAAAGCCACGTGAGTGCAGGCAGACCCACTGCTGTGTCCCCAAGGCTGGGAGGTGACAGAGGGGCGAGCAGACAGGGGATGTGCATCCTTCAGCATCCCCCATCTCCCTGCCTGCTCCTTCACTGTGCCCCCAGCCCTCAGCCACAAAGGTTGGCTCTGTCCCTTTCCTTCCAGTTTTACCCTCCCCTCCTTTCCCCCTGCTGCAGAGCTCTGTGGCTTTGCTGCTGCTCTTTGGCGGGGGCCATCCCTCCATCTCCCCTTCCTTTGTTCCCTTGATCTCTGTGGGGCGCTGGATTACTTTGTAAATATTTCAACTCTGCTTCTGTGGTTTCATAATCCTGATGGTAGGGGAAATAAACTTCTGTGGATGTCTCCAGGTGCCTCTCTTGTTGCCGAGGCTTTTCTCTTTCAGAAGAGGTGATGCTGTCCCCTGGGTGAGCTGAGCTCCGACCCAAAGGCACCACGAGGAGCTGCGCCTGGGGAGCACAACGCCCTCCATCCCACGGAGCTTCCCGTGCTGGTGGCAGCAGTCACAGCCCTGCGGTGCAGGGAGGTTTGGGAGCAGCAGGGCTGGCGCTGGGAGCCGATTGCTGCAGAGCAGGAAAGCTTTGCTGCAGTGCAGGCAGAACCAGCTGCTGTGCCAGGGCTTTCATGCCAGGCCTCCAAAAGCTGCGGAGCTGCAGAACTGCCCTGGGCTGTGAGGATGCTCCTGCAGCTCAGCCCGTTTCTCCCCCAAACCACCCGGGGTGACCCCATGTGTGGGGAGCAGACCCTGCTCAGGGGCAGAGCAGCAGCTAAAAATGCACTGAAATCCCCCCACCTGGCTGTGCACGGCCCCATCCCTGCGTGCCCATCCTTCACAGCCACCTTAAAAGCCTCAGTTTCCCTCCATGCCCCCCCAGCCCTTCCTGGGGGTCCCCAGGGTGTCCCACCCATGAGCTGCCCTGTGCTCCCTGCCTCGGTTTCCCCCTTGGAGAACTGAGACCTGAACGATGAATGTGGGGGGGGTGTGGGATTGGGATCTGCTCCCAAAACCTGGCTCAGCTCTGCCCATGCGCTCCCTACACCCGGTGCAGAAATGAGGCAGAACCTGTTCTGGGTGCCTGTGGGGTGGCTGCCAGCGCCCAGAGCCCGGAATCCCACACCCAGAACCCAGAATCCCACACCCAGAACCCAGAATCCCATACTCAGAGCTCAGAATCCCATACTCAGAGCTCAGAATCCCATACCCAGAGCCCAGAATCCTGCACCCAGAACCCAGAATCCCACACCCAGAATCCAGAATCCCACACCCAGGGCCCAGAATCCCACACTCAGAGCTCAGAATCCTGCACCAAGAACCCAGAATCCCACACCCAAAACTCAGAATCCCACACCCAGAACCCAGAATCCCACATCCGGAACCCAGAATCCCACATCCAGAACCCGGAATCCCATAGAGCTCAGAATCCCGCACCCAGGGCCCAGAATCCCACACTCAGAGCTCAGAATCCCACACCCAGAACCCAGAATCCTGCACCCAGCACCCACTGGGGATGCTCCTGTGCTGGATGCCCGGCCTGCACTGTCTCTGGCCACTGCAGTGGACACAGCTCAGCTCCAGCACGGGTTTGAGACCTGGCAAACTCATCACCCCAACGCATCCATCACTGCAGCGGGGACTGCTGAGCCCCAGAGACCTGGCTGCGCTCACTGCATCTCTGCTGTACCCACAGGAAAAGCAGTGAGGGGGGAGGGAGGGGGGTGTTGTGGGGCTGGGGGATACGTGTGCACAGCCCTGAGCACCCCACGGGGAGAGGAAGGGGAGGGCAGCACACAAACAGACACACAGACACGCAGACAGACCGCTGCTGAAGTCTCATTTCCTTAGAAACAGCACTAAAAATAAATCCCCCCTTTGCTGGTGGGGCTGAGCTCTGCACCCCCCTTCCCCTCTCCCCCCACTCCCACCCCCAACATGGAAAGTGGGGCGCAGGGTGAGGAGAGGGGCTGGGGCGCAGCATTGCCAGGTGGCTGCATTTGAGGGGCTGGGGGGGCAATGGGGTGGGAGCCATGGGATGGGAGCCATGGGGTGGGAGCCACGGGGCTGTGGGTGCACCCATCGATGGGGGTCCTTCCCCTCCCCCAGGCCCCAAAGTGCCCCAGGTTTGAGCTGGCAGAGTGGGCTGGCACACACCAGTCCCCCATCCCACTCCTCCCAGTCCCCCCATCGCAACCCAAAGGTGGGGCTCAGCGGGGGCCCTCCCCACACAACTCTCTCCTCCCCCATCGTGTTGGCAATGGCCCCCACCCACCGCCACCATCACCACCTCCAACCACTCTCAGTCAATTCCCCTCCCAGTCCACCTGACGCCTCCCAGTTCAGCCCAGTTCAGCCCAGTCCCGTCCGCTGTGCACCTCTGGCTCCACTCCCAGCTTTGGCACCGCCGGGTGCGGAGGTTCCTGCCCTGCTGGGGTTGACTCAGCCTTAGGGCTGCAGCAGCAGCGGGCACCGTGCGGCCCATGGCCCCCCCGCAGCCCTGGGTGAGGTAGGAACCGACCCAAACGTGGAGAACTGGGGGGTGTAGGGGGGGTTTCCTCCTGCTCTGAGGGTGGGGGGCTGCGCTCTGCCCTCCGCTCTGCTCTGAGTTTTGGGCACGCGTTGCCCGCAAGCCCCCGGGCTGTGGGGTGCAGGGGGAGAGCGGGGAAAAGGGGGGGCTGCCCGTCCTGGGGGGCACGCAGGGGTGTTTTGGTGGGGGGATGTTTGTGCTCGCACCACCCGTCGCCCCACTCCCACTAAAAGGGCTGTGCGCCCCCGTCCTGCAGCTTGCTGGGAGCTGCAACTGGTTGGACTGGTTGCACGCGTGGGGGGGTTTGCAGCTTCCACCCCCTCCAAACCTCAGCCCCACGTCCCCCCCCCCCCCTCCCCTGCTGTATGCCACCCAAAGGATGGGGGGAAACCACAGATATGTGTGGGCTGATCCTCGGTGACACGGTGATATTTTGGGTGCTGCTGTGTTCCGGGGGGGGGTGGGACACCCCCATGGGCCAGGTCTGTGTGTAAACAGGATATGGAGCCAGCGTGGGGCGGGGGGGGGGTGGGGAGGAATAGGGCCCCATCCCATTGCCAGACCCCTGAGCACCACAACACAGCGTGGGGTCACCAGGAGGGGCGTGGGGTGGCATTGGATCAGCAGTGGGTTCGGCAGATGGGGAAATGGGGTGGGGGGGGGATGGCCGGGGATGGGGGGGGTCCTCAGTGCGTGCCATTGTGGTCCCCACAGTGTGATATAGCAGTCCCCATGGTGTGCCATCATGGTTCCCTGTGCCATCATGGTCCTCATGGTGTGCCATCACGGTCCCTGCAGTGTGCCACTGTGGTCCCCTTGGTGTGCCACTGCAGCCCCCATGGTGTGCCATCGTGCTCCCTGTGCCATCGTGGTCCCCATGGTGTGCCATCAGGTCCCCCTCCCATTACAGCCCCCGTGGTGTGCCACTGCAGGCCCTATGGTGTGCCATCATGCTCCCTGTGCCATCGTGGCTCCCATGGTGTGGCACTGTGGTCCCCACGCCATCATGGTCCCTATGGTGTGCCATGGTGGTGCCCATGGTGCGGTGGCACTCACACCCACCACTCGCTGTCCCCGCTGTGCACAATCCCTGTGCTGGCTCCCGTGCTGCCCACCCAGCACCTCACACTGCTCAGGGACCCCGAGGACCCCCCAGGGCTGGGATGGGGACACACGTGGGGCTGGGATGGGGACACACATGAGGCTGGGATGGCAGCCACAGTCCCCCCCCAAGCGCTTGGTGTCAGACAGCACACGGCTGCACGGTGCTGGCACTGACATCCCAGTGGGATTTCTTTGGGATAGGGGGGTCGGGGGGTCTGGGTACCCGCGCCCCTTTCTGTGCCCCTCTTTGTCCCTTGGGAGCCCTGCTGGCAGCGGGAGGGGCAGAAACAAACGCCTTTGGCAAACAGTGGCTGGGCTGGCACGGCGCCGGGGAGGAGGGACACGAGGGGGGGTCTGTGCCATGCTCTGGGGGGGTCGTTGAGGTTGGTGGGGGGGCTCTTTGCGCCCAGCTGCCCCCATCTCACTGCAGAGGGTGGGGATGCCGCGTGCTGCCCACCCCACTGCAGCCCCGTCGCCCCACACCCGCACTGCTGAACTGTGCTCACCCCCCCAGCCCCCCCCTGATCCCGCAGCACCCATGGAGCTGGAGCTGGGACCCGAGGCACTGCTGGACCTCAGCTTCCTGACCGAGGCGGAACGCTGTGCCATCGCTGAGGTGCTGCACCGCGATGCTCTGCTGCGCCGCGCAGAGGAGGGTCGCGTCAGGTGGGACCCCCAGGGCCACCCGTGGGCAGGGACAGACGTGGGGTCAGCCCAGGGGGTGGGGGTCCCGAACGCTATGGGAGATGGCTGCTGTCCCCAGCCTGGGCCGTGTCCCCCAACCCCATCTGTGTCCCCAACCTGACCCGTGTCCCCAGCCTGCTCTATGATGTCCCCTCAGCTTCACCTGTGTTCCCCCATTCTGATCCGTCACCAACTTTTGTCCCCTCCCTGCTCCATGTCCCAAACTTTATCTGTGTCCCCAACCTGATCGATGTCCCCCACCCATGCCATCTCCTCCCAATCTGGCCCATGTCCCAACCTGGTCTCTGTCCCCTAAACCTCATCTGTATCTGTATCCCCCCCCCGTCTGATCCATGTCTCCAACCTGGTCCGTGTCCCCAACCCCATCCATGCTCCTGACCTGATCTGTGACCCCGACATGATCTGTGTCCCCTCAACCCGTTCTGTGATGTGTCCTCAACCTCACCCGTGTTCCCCCAATCTGTGTTCCCAATGTGGTCTGCGTCCCCTAAACCTCATCTGTGTCCCCCCCCCAGTCTGATCCATGCCCCCTCAGTCTGACCCATATCCCCAAGCTGATCTGTGTCCCCTCAACCAGGTCTTCTGCCCCCCCCACTTGGTCCATGTTCCCCACCTTGGTCTGTGTCCCCAACCTGTGTCCCGAATGTGGTCCATGTGTCCCCAACCTGACCTGTGTCCTCAACCCATTCCATGTCCCCATCCCAATCCCTGCCCCCCCCTCCCCCACCATTTGGGGTTGTGATGGGACGAGGGGCCGCAGAGCACGGGTTCCCCAGCAGCTCCCAGAGCTGAGCGCTGCTCCCGTGGCCGAGCAGCAAACTGCGCCAGTCGGTGTCGGACCCCACGCGGCTGCGGACCCTGACAGGGGAATGGTTCTGCCACGTCCGCGCCCAGCGCCATCGGAACCTGCTGGGATCCGACCTGGTCCGTGCGTCCATCCGGCGCAGGAGGCGGCCGTGGGGTATGGAGGATGGGTGGGGGGGATGGGTGGGGGGAGGTATGGAGTGGGGGATGGATGGGCGGAGCGGGTGGAGGGATGGATGGATGGGTGGGTGGAATGGGGGATGGATGGAATGGGGGATGGATGGGTGGAAGGATGGAGGAAGGGGTGGGGAAATGGATGGAGGGATGGAAGGATGGGGGGATGGGGGGATGGATGGGTGGATGGGTGGATGGATGGATGGATGGATGGATGGATGGATGGATGGATGGATGGATGGGTGGATGGGTGGGGGGATGGGTGGGTGGGTGAGGGGATGGATGAAGGGATGGGTGTATAGGTGGATGGGTGGAGGAATGGATGGATGGATGGATAGATGGATGGGGGATGGATGGATGGATGGATGGATAGATGGATGGATGGATGGATGGGGGGATTGGTGGATGGATGGATGGATGGATGGATGGATGGGGGGATGGGTGGATGGGTGGATGGGTGGGTGGGTGGGTGGGTGTATGGGTGGGTGTATGGGTGGGTGGGTACATGGGTGTCAGCCCGCTGAGGTCCCCACTGTCCCCAGGAGCAGCAGAACTGGAGTGCAGGCTCAGCCAGGGTGAGCTGGAGGCCATCAGGGAGTGGCTGCTGGAGGAGAAGGAGGATGAGGAGGGTGCGCGGGAGGAGAGGTGAGGTGAGGGCGGGCAGGGGGCTGCAGCCCAGTGCTCCTCCAGGGCAGCACGGAGATCTGCTGACCGCTTCTCCTCGCAGCCCCAATGAGGATGGAGTCCTGGCAGCCACGGAGCCACAGGTGGGTGCTGGGCTGGCATGCAGTGCTGCGCTGCTGGGCTCAGTCTCACCCACTGTGCCACCCACAGCCCAAACCCGCTGCCCCGGAAAGGACAACGGTGTCACCATCTCTGCAGCAGGGTGACGTCCCAGAAGGGGAACAAGATGGCCCCAAACAGCCAGGTGATATGGGGCTGCAGGGAAAATCTATGGGAATTCAGGGAAAAAGGGGACTTCCCTCTTCTTACATCCATTCCTTGCTGTGTTGGGACCCCTACCCACATTGTGCCCTCGCAGGTGACAGAGTGGATGGGAACCCCTTTGGCACCTCCAGTATGGAGGAAGATGAGGAGGAGCCCAACCCTGCACACAGCAGTCCTGGTGTTGTACAGGTGGGGTGGGGGGCTGTGGAGGGATGTGTGGGGTTGCGTGGGGTTGTGAGGTCTGTATGGGGTTGAGTGGGGCTGTATGGGGCTGTGGGGGGCTGAGTGGGGTGGTGTGGGGCAGTGTGGGGCTGTGGGGTTTGTATTGGGCTGTGTGGGGTTGAGTGGAGCTGGGTAGGGCCGAGTGAGGTGGTGTGGGGTTGTGTGGTCAGTATTGGGCTGTGTGGGGCTGTGGGGTCTGTATGGGGCGGTGTGGGGCTGAGTGGGATGGAGTAGATTTGTGGGGTCTGTATGGGGTCGAGTGGGGCTGTGGGGGGCTGAGTGGAGTGGTGTGGGGTTGTGGGGTCTATACAGGGCTGCGTGGGGTCTGGATGGGGCTGTATGGGGCAGCGTGGGGCTGAGTGGGGCTGTGTGCCCAAGCTGCTCACGGAGCAGCGTTCCGTGGACCCACACAGTGGATGCAGCCCTATGGATGCTCTCCCCCCACACACCCCCAGGCAGACCCCTCTCCTTTTCCCCCCCAGAGCACAGAGCCCCCCCCGGACGGACGGACGTCCCCGCAGGACAGCCACGCTCCTCCAGGCGCCGCGCTCAGCAGCAGCTCCTCCATCTCCAGCCTCAACTCCTCCACGGTGCGACGCCTTTTGGGTGCGGATCCGTAGGGATGCTGGGCACATCACACCCCCTCCCTGACCCCCCCTTCGTCCCCTCCCAGCTGAGCGGCAGCCTGCTGAGCCTCTACAGCGACTGGGAGCTGCGCCGGGTGCCGGTGCGGGGCTGCGTTCAGTTCTCACTGCGTTACGAAGCGGCTGCTCAGGAGCTGCGGGTGCACGTGGTGCGGTGCCGGCACCTGGCCGAGGCAAAGAGGCAGCGCTCCGACCCGTGAGTGTGACACCAGGGAGGGGAGGGGGGCACAGCGACCCTCCGTGTGCCCCCCCCAGCCCCCCGACCCCATCCCCATCGGCTGCAGGTACATCAAAACCTACCTGCTGCCCGATAAGTCCAACCGCAGCAAGCGCAAAACCTCGGTTCGGAAGCGGAGTTTGGACCCCGTCTTTAACGAGACCCTGAAGGTGTGTTTGGGGTCGGGGGGGTCCCGCTGTGTGTCCCCCCCCCCCGCCTGCTCACTCCATTCCCCCCACCCCCCCCTGCAGTACAACGTGAGGAAGGCAGAGCTGCGGGGCCGGACGCTGAACCTGTCCGTGTGGCACCACGACGCGTTGGGTCGGAACCTCTTCCTGGGGGAGGTGGAGGTCCAGCTGGGAGAGTGGGACTGGGCCAACACACAGCCCGAGTGGTTCAACCTGCAGCCCCGTGTGAGTCCCGCACACAGCCCCATAGCCCTGCCCCCTTCCCCCCACTCCCCATAACCCCGCTCCCTCCCCGCCCCATAGCTCTCCATATCTCTTCTCCCTCCCCTGATCCTCCTCGCCCCATAACTCTTCCCCCTCCCCACCCCATAGCTCCCCGTAACCCTGCTCCCTCCTTGACCCTCTCCACCCTATCACTCTGCCCCCTCCCCACCCCATACCCCATATAATCCTCTCCCCACTCCATAGCCCCCCATACCCCTGCCCCACACCTCCTATAACTCTGCTCCCTCCCTGATCCTCCCTACCCCATCACCATGCCCCCTCTGCACCCCATAACTCCCCATAACCCTGCCCCCTTCCCCACAGCCCCCAATAGCCCTGCTCCCTGCCCCACATCCCCATAACCCCACTCCCTTTCTGACCCTCTCCACCCTCTCCACCCATATAACCCTTCCCCCTCCCCACCCCATAGCTCCCCGTAACCCTGTTCACCCCCCACCCCATAGCCCCCATACCCCTGCCCCACACCCCTAAAACCCTGCTCCCTTTCTGACCTTTCCCCCCATACCCCCATAGAACCCTGCTCCCTCCCTCCCCATAGCTCCCCACAACCCTGCTCTCTTCTTGACCCTCCCCACCCCATAGCTCCCCATAACCCCTCTCCCTCCCCACCCATAGCTCTCCATATCTCTCCTCCCTTCCCTGACCCTCCTTGCCTCATAACCCTGCCTCCTGCCCACCCCATAGCCCCCATACCCCTGCTCCCACCCCCATAACCCTGCTTCCTCCCTGACCCTCCTCATCCCATACCCCCATATAATCCTGCCCCCTCCCCACCCCATAGCTCCCCATAACCCTGCTCCCTCCCTCATCCTCCCCACCCCATACCTCTGTTCCCTGCCCCACACCCCCATAACCCCTCTCCCCCCCACCACAGACCCCCATACCCCCAGACAGCCTCCCCAACCGAGGTCACCTCAACCTGGCACTCAAATTCATCCCCGCCGGCTCTGAAGGTGAGTGGGGGCAGTAGGGATGGGGTAATGCAGCCCCACCCAGGCCCTGACCCGGACCCCCACCCCACAGGTTTGGGGCAACCGCCCACAGGTGAGCTGCACATCTGGATTAAGGCAGCACAGGGCTTGGTCCCACTGCATGGCAGCAGCGTGGATGCCTTCGTGCAGTGGTAAGGGCTGCATGGCAGCACATGGAGGGCTGGGGAGGGGGGGGCGCAGCATGGGGGTCCAGCCCCCTCCCCCCAGCTCATTGCTGACCCCCCCCCAGCTCTGTGCTGCCTGACGACAGCAAGGCTGGCCGGCAGAAGACGCGGGTGGTGAAACGCAGCCTCAGCCCCATCTTCAACCACACCATGGTGTACGACGGCTTCCAGCCCCACGACCTGGCCCAGGCCTGTGCTGAGTGCACCCTATGGCACAGGGATGCCTTCGCCAAGAGGCAGCTGGGGGGGCTGCGGCTCAGCCTGGGCACGGGTGAGGAGGGGATGGGGATGGAGAGCTGGGGGGTTCTGGGAGGTCCTGAGGAGGGTCTATGGGGTGATGGGGGTCTATAAGGAGTCTGGGGGGGGGGGGATATGGGGCTCTGTGGGTGTCTGTTAAGGTCCTGGGGGGTTCTGTCAGGTCCTGAGGGCGGTATATGGGGAGTTATAGGAGTCTATAAGGAGTCTGAGGGGAGATATGGGGCTCCGTGGGTGCCTGTTAGGGTCCTGGTGGTTCTATGGGGTCCTGACAGGGGTCTATGGGGAGTTATAGGAGTCTATAAGGAGTCTGGGGGGAGATATGGGGCTCTGTGGGTGTCTATTAGGGTCCTGGGGGGTTCTATGGGGTCCTGAGGGGAGTATATGGGGAGTTATAGGGATTTATGAAAAGGCTGGTGGGGAGATATGGGGCTCTGTGGGTGCCTGTTAGGGTCTCGGTGGTTCTATGGGGTCCTGACGGGGGTCTATGGGGAGTTATAGGAGTCTATAAGGAGTCTGCGGGAGAGATATGGGGATCTGTAGTTGTCTGTTAGGGTCCTGGGGGGTTCTATGGGGTCCTGACAGGGGTCTATGGGGAGTTATGGGAGTCTATAAGGAGTCTGGGGGGAGATATGGGGCTCTGTGGGTGTCTGTTAGGGTCCTGGGGGGTTCTATGGGGTCCTGAGGGGGGTATACAGGGAGTTATAGGGAGCTATGGGGAGTATGGGGGGGGGGAAATGCAGGAAGATACAGGGCTCTGTGGGTGTCTGTTAGAGTCCTGGGGGGGTTCTGTGGGGTCCTGAGGGGGTTCTATGGGAAGTTATGGGGGTCTATGAGGAGTCTGGGGGGGAGATATGGGGAGATATGGGTGACTATGGGGATTCTAGGGAAGGTTATTTGGGGGTTCTGGACGGGAATATAAGGGGATGTGGGGTTTCTGAGGGGAAATATGGGGACATATTGGGCTCTGTGGGTGTTTATTTGGGTCCTAGAGGGTTCTATGGGTCCTAAGGGGGGTCTATGGGGAGTTATAGGGGTCTGTGAGGAGTCTGGGGGGGGAGATATGGTGTTCTGTGGGTGTCTATTAGGGTCCAGGGGGTTCTGTGGGGTCCTGTGGGGGGTCTATGGGGTTTCAGAGGGGAAATATAGGGAGATATGGGGCTCTGTGGGTATTTATTTGGGTCCTACGGGGTTCTATAGGGTCCTGAGGGGGATCTATGGGGAGTTATAGGGGCCTATGAGGAGTCTAGGAGGCAGATATGGGCTCTGCGGGTGTCTGTTAGGGTCCTGGGGAGTTCTATGGGGCTTCTGCAGGGGAATATTGCGAGTTACGGGGTTTTTGAGGGGAAATATGGGACTCTATTGGTGTCTGTTGGGATCATAGCGGGTTCTATGGGGGTCCTGAGGGGATCTGTGGGGAGTTATGGGGCTCCTGGGGGGATTAAGGACAGATACAGGACCTCCCACACCCCCATCCCCCGACCCCGAGGCACGTCTCCAACTGGGGTCCGTGGGGCCGCGGTTCGTTGGGCACTGGGGGGCCTTTCCAACCCCCTTCTTGGCCCCATAACCGAGCGGGGTCTCCTTCCCCCATCCCCATAGGGAGCAGCTACGGGCTGCCCGTGGGCTGGATGGACTCGACGGCGGAGGAGCGGGCGCTGTGGGGCCGAGTGCTGCAGGATTCCGGGCGCTGGGTGGAAGCGCTGCTACCTCTGCGCACCGACCTGGTGCCCCGCGCCGCACCGTGAGCGCAGCGAGACCCCCGGCATGGAGAGGGAGGGGGTGGGAGGTTTGGAATGTGCCCCACACATACGGGGCTGTGCCCACGCTGTCCCTTGGGTCGCAATGAAGCACGGCACGCTCTCTCCTGGATGGTGTTTATTGCGTCCCTCCGCTGTCCGTTCCGCGGCGGTGCTGCACGATGGCTGCCCACAGGCGATACGCCGAGCCGCGCCTGTTGGGGGGTGGATATGGGACTGGAGGGGGGGCACAGGGATGTGTCACCCCATGTCCCAGCTCCCAACCCCGGCGGGCACCTCATCCCCGTGTAGAAAAGGTCGTCGCAGGTGGCGCTGCCCAGCAGGTCCCGCAGGGTGAAGCCGTGCGTCAGGAGCTGTGGGAGGCGGTGGTGAGGTGGCACAGCCCCATGGCATCGGTGGGGTGCAGCCCCGAGGGGCTCCGTGCGGCTGTGGGTCTCACCGTGGCTGTGGTGGTTGGGTCCGTGCCGTGCTGCTGCAGCCACTCCAGGAGCAGTGGGTCAGCCCAGGCCCCGGGGCTGCACTCAAGGCATGAGGCTGAGGGTCCCTGCCCCACGGCGGTGTCCCCCCCGGTGTGTCCCTGCTCACCACGTTGTGGGGGGAGATTGGGGTGCGTGGTGTCCACCGAGCAAAGCGCCCGCCGTGCCAACTGCTGCCACTCCTGCTCCTTCTCAGCCAGCTGCCGGAGCAGCCTGGGGGGCAGCAGGGATGGGGGCTGGCATTGAGGGGCACACAGTGCTGCCCCATCCCTGTGCCCCACGGATGCCCGGCCCCACCTGCCCGTCTGTGCGCGGAGGCGGCGGAGCTGCGCCAGCAGCACTGAGCACCTCTGGCTGGCACTGCTCTCCGTGGGGCTGTCACCCTCCGATCCATCCTCCTGCAGCTCTGTGGGGCACAGGGAGCAAAGCGTGCGGCACGGCCCACCCCACAGCCATCCCTGGGGGCTCAAGCCGTGTCTTGGCCACCCCCCCACGCCACCCACCTGTCAGCAGCACCGCCAGAGCTGCCTGCACTGCCTGGCTGATGGCAGCGTCCAGAGCAAACACCCAGTGAGGCCTGATGTGGTGCTGGCGCAACACCCGTGTCACCTGGGGAGGGCATGGATGGGCTGGAGTGTCACCATGGGCAAGCAACACCGTGCCAAAGCAACACCGTGCCAGAGCAACACCGTGCCAGAGCAACACTGTGCCAAAACAACACCATGTTGGAGCAAGACTGTGTCAAAGCAACACTGTGCCAGAGCAACACCGTGTAGGAACAACACTGTGCCAGAGCAACATCATGGTGGAGCAACACAGTGCCAGAACAACAGTGTGCCAAAGCAACACCGTGCCAGAGCAACACTGTGCCAAAACAACACCATGTTGGAGCAAGACTGTGTCAAAGCAACACTGTGCCAGAGTAACACCATGGTGGAGCAACATAGTGCCAGAACAACAGTGTGCCAAAGCAACACTGTGCCAGAGCAACACTGTGCCAAAACAACACCATGTTGGAGCAAGACTGTGCCAAAGCAACACCGTGCCAGAGCAACACCATGCCAGAGCAACACCATGTAGGAACAACACTGTGCCAGAGCAACACCATGGTGGAGCAACACAGTGCCAGAACGACACTGTGCCAAAGCAACACTGTGCCAAAGCGACACAGTACCAGAGTAACACCATGGTGGAGCAACACAGTGCCAGAGCAGCACTGTGCCAGAGCAGCACTGTGCCAGAGCAACACCATGCTAGAACAACACCATGTTGGTGCAATACTGCTGGAGTGTCACTGTGCCTGAGCAACACTGTGCCAAAATGACACCGTGCTAGGATGTCACTATGCCAGAGCATCACTGTGCTGGAGCAATACCGTGTCGGAGCAAATCCGTGCCAGAGTGTCACCGTGCCAGAGCACCACTGAGCCAGAACAACACCGTGCCAGAGTGACACAGTTCTGTAGCATCAATGTGCGTGTGCAACACCGTGCCAGAATGGCACTGTGCAACACTGCGTTGGAGCAAGAGTGTCACCATGCCAGAGCAACACCGTGCTAGGACAACACCATGCAGGAGCAGCCCCATCCCCACACCGTATCCCAGGCACTCACCACAGCCTGGAAGTGGAGCAGTGGTGCCTGCAGTCGCTGCACACCGATCCCATCCTCCCTCAGCCGTGCCTGCAGCTGCAGGAGGTCGTGGCGCAGCCGGGGCTGCTGGGGGCTCTGGATGTAGCTCTGCAGGCAGCTCAGCAGCTGGGCGATGTGCTCCGAGCTCAGCCGTGGTCCCACCGCGCTCTGCATGGGAGAGGAAAGCCCTGAGATGGGCTCCATCCCATCCCCACTGCTTGCTGCCTGTCCCACACCCCACCTGGCTCTCCTGCAGGGCAGCAGTGATGCCCGGTGCCTCGGCTCTGAGGATGCGCAGCAGGGTGGTGCGGTGCTGGATGTCCTTCTGCAGCACGAAGCTGTCCCCGCTCTCCTCGGGTGAGGATGAGCGCAGGGTGAGGTCGGAGCTGGTGCTGCTGTGGGGCAGTGTGGGGCATGGTGGGTCGGGGGCTGCCCGTGGCACACGTGGCATCGTGGAGCCCTGCTGATACCCGGGGAAGCCACCCAAGCCATTTCCAGCACAGGAAGGGATGGGGGAATGACTGAAGGTGACCGGGAGCCACACCAGCTCGGCCTTCCCAAAAGCACTGGAGCTGTGATGGGGTTATGGGGCTAATGGGGGGATCAGCGCACTGGGTGTTGAGCACCACATCAGTGACCCAGCAGCATTTTGTGCCCCTGCAGTCTGTAACAGGGACAGCTGTGCCACCAGCACTGTGTGGGGGCACCTGAGGGCCACTCACCAGTGGAAGACCGAAATCCAACCCCGTGGGACCCCGGGATGTCACCACCCCGCATACCTTTGGCCTGACGCTGCCTCACCGTGGTGCTGTGGGAACGGGGTGCTGCCCGCTGCGCCCCCCACCCCAACCCCAATGGCAGGACATCCCTCAGTGCTGTCGGTCCCCACTGCGTCCCCATCACGGCGCTCCCAGCAGGGTGAACCACCTGCCAGGGAGAGGATGGAGGGGGGGAAGGTCAGAGGGCAGCCGTGCTGGGACCCCCAAACCCCCCCCCAGCTCACCCCTCGCTGTGGGCACCCTCTGGCTGCGGGCACGCCTGGCACCAGCCAGGAACGGGTCCTGCAGCAACGCAGATGCTGTTGCCCGCATGGCTGGGTCAGCCTCGAAGCAGCGCAGGATGAAAGCCTTGGCCTCGTCCGACATGGAGCTGGGCACCTCTGGGTGTGCCTTGAACATGCCCACCTGCAGGACGGGCTGCACAGGGACCGGCCACACAAGGGACGGTACTTCAGGGCCTCCCCCCCACCCCTCAACCTGGGGGTACCTTGAACATCGCTGCCTGGGGGCTGCCCAGCTCGTAGAAGGGCGGTCTGCCCGTGGCCATCTCGATGACGGTGCAGCCCAAGGACCAGATGTCTGCCGGCTTCCCATAGCCCCACGGCCCTTGGTCGATGATTTCGGGGGCCATGTACTGCAGGGTGCCTGGGGGAGGTGGTGGGAGGAATGAAGTCCACCATGACGCCCCACAGCCCCTCTCCCCCCCTCCTCTCCTACCCGTGAAGCTGCCGGCGCTGGGGCTGATGCCCGCCAGCCGCTTGGAGGTGCCGAAGTCGGAGATCTTCAGCACGCCGCTGTATGTGTTGATGAGGACGTTGTCACCCTGGAACCCCAAAATAAAACCCCACAGCCTCGAGCTGTGCATCCCCCAGGTGGGGCTGGGCACGGAGGGCAGCCCCCCCCCCCCACCTTGATGTCCCGGTGCACGATGTGGTTGTCGTGGAGGTAACTGAGCCCGTTGAGGATCTGGCGGGTGTAGAAGATGATGGTGGGCTCGTTGTCCTTCAGGGGACCCCACTTGGAGCGCAGCAGGGACGAGAGGCTCCCTGGGGAGAGGGCAGCACCCACATTCACCCTATGGGTCCCCAACTCCCCCCACCCCCAGCCTCGCAGTGCTGCCCACCTCCGGGCACCTCCTCCATGAAGATCTTGATGAAGCCATCCTGGCTGACGGAGCCCAGGTACCGCACGATGTTCTTGTGCCGCAGGCGCTTGTGCAAGGCCAACTCCTCGTGCAAGGGCTGCGAGTAGCTGCATGGTGGGCAGCAGAGTGAAGGGCTGTACAGAGACCCCCACCCCCCACCCCGGCACCGTTGGACCCACCGGCTGTCCCGCTCTGGGATCTCCTTGATGGCGATCCTCACTTGGGTGCCGAGGCAGCGCCCGGCGTAGACGACCCCATAAGTGCCCCTGCCCAGGACCACGCGCTCACCCGACTCGGTGCACTCATAGCTGTACTGCAGAGGGGGACGTGGGGTGGCACCTGGACCGCCCGGTGCCCCGTGCCACCCGCTGTGCCCCCCTCACCTCCAGGATGGGCTGCGTGCTGTTGGGCAGCTCCTCACCGCCCTGCTCCGCTAGGAAGGATTGGACCCGCTCACAGAACCTGTGTGTGGAGAGGGGATGGTGCTGAGTCCCACTGATACCACCGACCCCCCTCCCCTGTGCATCATATCCCTGCCCCCCTCCCCAGCACAAGGGCTGAAGCCGCTTTGGTTTGTCTCCTTGCTGCCCTAGGGCACAATCTGCTGCTCCCATGGGGGGTGCTTGGGGGTCCTCCCCAAAAGCAACGTGGGGTCCCTGTGCCCCCCACTCACCACTGGCAGTGCTGCTGGGAGGGGAAGTACAGCTGGAAGTCCTCCTCTGTGTGTACCACATAGAGAAAGCAGCCCCGCTCGTCGCTCTTGCAGATGCTGCGAGGAAAAGACCCCCCCTCATCACCCCCCCCATAGGCTGGGGTGCAGCCCCCAGGGCAGGGGGAATTGGGGATACTCTCACCTGACGCCCCGGATGGCTGCAGGTGGGAACTTCCAGCTCGACGCTGCTTTCTGCAGGAAGAAAGAGAAAGGTGGGTGGGAGACAGCCAGGAGGACACCCCCGGGACCCCAAACCCAGCCCTACCTCCTCTGTGGGGCACACGAGGGTGAGCATCACAGCGGGCTCCTCTGCTGCACTGCGCACCTCCAGCCGTGCCGGCTGCAGCACCTTGCCGTGCTCCAGGATGAGGACCTGCAGCCACCACACACGGTCACCCCGTGTCCCCCCACCTGTCCCCAGGTCCCCAGGGCTGCTCCGCACCGGGCAGCACGGCTCAGGCACGAAGGGTTGGCAGGAGGTGAGGAGGAAGCCCAGCCAGAAGTCAACCAGCTCCTGCCGGGCAGATGGCACCGCTGGGCTCTCCTGGAAGTGTTTGTAGAGCAGGAACGTCTCCATGACGGACACCAGGTACCTGCACGGCAGGCATTGCAGTGGGGACGTCCCACGGTCCCTACAGACTGCAGAGGGTGACTGTGGGTGGGTGTGCACAGCCGTGCCCCCGGCGCTCACCATCCTGGCGCGTTGAGCTTGTAGAGCTTCTCGGAGGCCTGGATGACTTTGCCCAGGTCGTTGGCCAAGATTCCGGCCCCCAGGCAGAAGCCCACGTCCCAGTAGTGCCGCAGCTCCTCCAGGCTGCCCTTACGGCCCTGCAGGCAGCTCAGCTTCACGCCTGGATGTGGGATTGTGACCCGTCAGGGATCAGCCCCCCGGTGGCAGCAGCTCCCTGCAGGGTCCCTGTGCAGGACGGGGCGCACCGATCTGCTGCAGCCGCAGCGAGGTGTCGAAGCGATGGCCGGAGGCGACGAGGAGGACGGCAGCGTTGATGCCCGCGTGGAGGCTGGGCTCCAGCTCAAAGGCTTTGCTGTACCTGAGCAGAAGGCATCATCCCAATGGGGTGATGGGGACAGCACGTCCCACCTCCCAGGCAAACCTCTCCGTGTGACATGGGGCTCCCGAGATAGAATGGTAGAACAGTGAGGGTTGGAAAAGACCTCTAAGGCACCGTGCACTGACCGTGTGCAAGGGGAGAGAGAACTGAGGCTCTGCAGGAGCTGGCTTCTGCCCTGCTGGGGGGATCTGAATGGGAACCTACACACATCCCATGGGATCCCAGCATCCCCAGCTCCATCCCAGACTCACCAGTACAGCGCTCGGTCCCGCATCTCCGTGTCAATGAGGCCAGAGCTGATGAACATATCTTTGTAGATGCGGCCACAGAGGCAGAGCAGGTCGGGTGCCGCCGTGTCTCGGTGCTGCACGGCAGGCAGCAGCACTGACAGAGCCTTCTCACGGTCCCCAGCACGGTTACGCCTGCGTATGGTGCTCAGCCATATATAGGGCTCAGCCATAATAGGGCCGTGGCCTTCCTGCCCCATGGGACACCGGGATCACCACTCACCGACTGAGGGCAAAGGCGTAATGGAAGCGGACGTTGGGCTGCTCGGCCACGTCGCAGGTAGGCAGGGAGTGCAAGGTGTCCACCAGAGAGATGATGGAGTCGTAATCCTGCGGGGACATCTCCAAAAGCTGAGCCGGGATGAACGCCCTCGGTTCATGCACGGTTTGGGGGTTGTGGGGCCAATGGGGGACGACGAGGAGCGGGGATGGCGATGCGGTGCCCACCTGCGCATCGCGGTAGGACAGCAGCAGGCTGACCACGATGTCCAGGCTGAGCAGCTCCACGCTGTCCAGGCGCTGCTGGATGCTCCTCAGCTCACGGCTCAGCTGCTCGCCCCGGAACAGCTCCCGCACCCGGCGGATGTCACGGCGGAGGGTCTCCCGAAAATACCCGCTGTTAGGGGGCAGAGATGTGGGGCTGAGCGGTGCTACGTGGCTGGCTGCCCTCCTCCGAGTGCATCACCCACACCGGGGCGGGTGGTGGTACCAGGAGTCGGTGGGGATGGCCTCCAGCAGCCGGATGAGCCGTGCTGTCAGGGGGGTGAAGGGCTCCGTGTCGCAGCTGGGCTGGGGGAGCTGAGTGGGGCACTGCTCAGTGCTGTTCTCACAGCACAGCACCTCTCCGTGCGCCGTCACCGTGTAGGGGATGAAGGTATAACTGCCACACAGGTCCTGGATGGGGTTTGGGGAGATAGGGCTGAGTGGCAATGCCGTCCCCGTTCGCTCCCCACCCCCCATCATTTGGGTTTTGGGCCCCACTGCCATCATTACGCTCCAGAGTGAATGATCCCGTTGGTTTTCTGGGGCTGCTCCCGAACCATCCTTGTGCTTCCTGGTGCTGCTCTGAGCCACCCCTCCCCATAACTCAGCATCTGGGGTTGGGGGTCTCGCTCCCCATACGCGCTGCCCACCCCTCCGAGGCTGGGGGAGCTCAACCCCCCCCCCCCCAGCATTATGGCAGCAGTGAGAGCAGCGGAGAACCGTACCGAGTTCTTCTGGCAGATGTCCTCCTGGAGAGGGAGGGAGGGAGGAGGGACTTAATGAGGAGTTCTGGCACAAAAGAAATCAGCTGATCTCAGGATCCGGGGTCAAAGTCACCCGGCGACGGCCCCGACCCCAGGCAGGGCCTCAGACAGCCCTCCCACCCCACACTGTGAAAAAGGGGCTCTGAACGGGTGCCCTTGTGCTCCCTCATGTCACAGTGACGTTTGGGGACAATTTAGATGCACTCCCCTCCACGCTTCTTCCCAGCAGCCCTCCCGCTGGTCCCATTGGTTTTTCCCAGGAAAGCAAGCTGAATTTTCCTGGATTTCCTGGGACACATGGGGGATCACCCCCTCCTCATCCCCTTCGAACCCGTGCGGGCAGCGTGGGGACGAATGGCGATAGCACTGAGATGCCCACCCCTCCAAGCCCCCCACCCCAGGTGCTGCTCAGTGGTCCCCGCTCACCTGCAGGGCCCGCAGGGCAGGCAGCACCGTGTGGCAGCAGAGCAGCACGTTGTGGGACATATCGAAGCTCTCACGGACCCCCAAGTGGTAGAAGAGTGAGGGCTGGCAGACGGCATCACTCAGCTCCACTACGGCCACATCTGGGCAGGACAGAATCACAAAATCACAGAATCACAGAATGGCCGGGGTTGGAAGGGACCCCAAGGATGATGAATCTCCAACCCCCTGCCACATGCAGGGCCACCAACCTCCACATTTAATACCAGCCCAGGCTGCCCAGGGCCCCATCCAACCTGGCCTTGAACACCTCCAGGGATGGACGGGGCATCCACAGCCTCTCTGGGCAGCTGTTCCAGCACCTCACCACTCTCACAGCAAACAACTTCCCCCTGACATCCAACCTCAATCTGCCCTCCCTCAACTTCAAACCATTTCCCCTTGTCCAGCTGTTATCTCCCCTTTCCAAGAGTTGATTCCCCTCCTGTTTGTAGGCTCCCTTTAGGCACTGAAGGCTGCACTGATTCACCCCGCAGCCTTCTTTTCCCCAGGCTGAACAAGCCCAGCTCCCTCAGCCTGTCCTCAACAGGACGGCGTCAAGCACCGCCCCGAGCGGGGAAACCGAGGCACCCATCCGGAGAAACGAGCACGGCGGGGTGGGGGGGGGGGGTGGCGATTCTCCTCTTCACCTGCGTTATAGAAGAGATCCAGGGCTGCGGTGTCCCCCAGCGCCAGGCGGCCGAACGGCACGGTGTGCAGCCGGCCCCGCAGCTGGCGGCAGGCGGCCCGCAGGGAGCGCAGCGCCGGGCACGGAGCCGGCTGGCAGCTCGGCACGAACACCACGCTCAGCGCCCGCCCGCACCGCGTCCCGCACACCGGGCGGCACATCGTGCCCTCCACCGCCAGAGGATCCTGCCAGCAGCTGCCGGCTCCGTGGGCTGCCATGGGATGTGGAGGAGTCGGGGTGATGCTGAGCACCGAAATCTGCGCTGGGGGAGCGCAAAGGGCGCGCAGGGAGAGCACCAAATCCTGCACCAAGAGAACCCCAAAGGCGTGGTGAGAAAGCATCAAATCCTGCAGCGAGGAAGGCCAAAGCTCGCACCGGGACAGCCCCAAAGCCTGCGCTGGGAGAACTCAAATTGTTTACCAGGAGAGGCCAAATCCTGCACTGGGAGAGCTCCAAACCCTGCACCCCGCATGGGGGTCTGAATCCTGCACCAAGAGAACCCCAAAGCCACACTGAGAAAGCACCAAACCCTGCACTGTGAAAGACCAAACCCCACATCAGGAGAGCCCCAAATCCCACATCAGGAGAGCCCAAACCTTGCACTGGGACAGAACAAACCCCACACCAGGGAAGGCCCCAAATCCTGCACAGAACAGCCCAAATCTTGCACCAGAACAGCCTGAACCCTACACCAGCAGAGCCCAAACCCCACATGGGTGCCCTAAAATCTGCACTGGGAGAGCTCTAAACCCTGCACCATGGGGGTCTGAGTGCTGCACCAAGAGAGCCCCAAAGCCACAGAGAAAGCACCAAATCCTGCAGTGAGAAAGCCTCAACCCCACACCAGGAGAGCCCCAGTCTTGCACTGGGACAGGACAAACCCCACACCAGGAGAGCCCCAGTCTTGCACTGGGACAGGACAAACCCCACACCAGGAGAGCCCAAATCCTGCACAGGGAGAACTCAAGCCATGCACCAAGCCCAGCGCCAGGAAGCCTCAAATTCTTTACCAGGAGAAGCCAAAAACTGCACTGGGAAAACTCAAACTGTACACCAGGAGAACCCAAACACCGGGACAGCCCCAAATCCCGCGCTGGGGCAGCTCCAAGCCCGCACAGGGAGAACTCAAACCCTGCACTGAGAAAGTCCCAAATCCAGCGCTAGAAAGCCCCGAACCGCGCACCCAGAGAGCCAAATCCCGCACCAACAGAGCCCCAAACCCCGCACAGAGAGAGAACCCAAACCGTGCACCAAGGGAGCCCCAATCCCCGCACCGGGACACCCCAACCCCGCACCAGGACACCCCAAACCCCGCACCAGGACAGCCCCGCACCCCGCCCCTCACAGCAGATCCCGCTCCCCGCGCTGCCCCGCTCCCCACCGCCGAACCGGCCCCGCTCCGTGCCGGCTGTGCTCTTTGGGTTCGGTTCCCCCCCCCCAGCTCCGCTCCGCCCCGCCCCGCCCCGGGCACCGGCACCGCTTCCGCCTGTCCCGGAGTGACTCAGCGCGGCCGCGTGGGGACGGGATGGGACCTATGGGATCCGATGGGATGGGCAGAACCCTATAGGAGCCGAGGGGATGGGATGGAAGCCAACAGGAGCCGATGGGATGGGACCCACAGGACCTGATGGGACAAAACCCTTTAGGACCCAATGTGACGGGATGGGACTGTATAGGACCTGATGGAATAGGATGGAACCCTGCAGGATCCGACGGGATGGGACAGAACCCAATAGGAGTCGATGGGGTGGGATGGAAGCCTATAGGACCTGATGGGATGGGATCCCATAGGACTTGATGTGACCTAATGGGACAGGACCTATAGGACCCAGTGGAATGGGATGTAACCTCTTAGGACCCAGTGGGTTGGGACAGGACAGATAGGACCCAATAAGACAGGACAGAACCCTACAGGACGTGATGGGATAGGACCTATAGGACCAAATGGGATGGGACAAGATCTATAGGACCAGTGGAATGGGGCAGGATCCTATAGAACCCGATGGGATGGGATGAGATCTATAAGACCCAATTGGACAGGACTGAACCCTATAGGTCCTGATGAGATGGGACCCTAAAGGACCCAGTGGGATGGGATGGGACCTTATAGGACCCGATGGGATGAGATGGAACTACACTACAGGACCTGACGGGATGAGGTGGGACCTTATAGGACCAATGGGGCAGGACCTATAGGATGGAATACTATAGGACCCAATGGGATGGGATGGGACCCTATAGTATAGACCCCTAATGGGATAGGCCAGGATCTAATAGGCACCAGTGGGATGGGACAAAACCCTAATGGACCCACTGGAATGGGATGAGACTCTATAGGACCTGATGGGACAAGACAGAACCCTGTAGGATGCAATGGGACGTTACACATAGGACAGGATGAGATGGAACCTTAAAGGACCCAATAGGATGGGACCTATAGGACCTGGTGGGACAGGACATAACCCTATAGGACCTGATGGGATGGAACCCTATAGGACCCAACGGGATGAGACCCCCAGCACCAAATGCTGCTCCCATCCTGGTGGCACCAGTTGCAAAAGAAGTGCTGAGGAAAGGGGAAGCTGTGGGGCCACAGCGAGTTCCTTCCCCCTGAGCTGCTGCTGCTGCAAGGCACGCATGGGTGGGGTGAGGAGAAGCTGTGGTTTTCCTGGAGAAGGGGGTGGGCAGTGCCCTGTGTGCCCACCATGTCCTCATCACATCCCACTGTGATGGCGTCCCCATCACGTCCTCATCAGCACAACCCCACAGCGTCCCCTGTGTCCCCATCACATCCCCAAAACGTCCCCACCATGTCCCCACGATGTCCCCATCAACACATCCCCACAGGTTCTCCACCCTGTGTGTCCCCGTGGCGTCCATCGTGTCCCCATCACATCGCCATGCTGTTCTCATTGTGTCCCCATCATGTCACCATGCTGTCTCCATCATGTCCCCATCACATCTCCATGCTGTCTCCATCATGTCCCCATCACATCTCCATGGTGTCCCCTTCCCATCATGTCCCCCATCATGTCACCATGCTGTTCCCATCGTGTCCCCATCACATCCCCATGATGTCCCCATGATGTGTGTCCCCATCATTTCCCCATCAATGCACCCCCATAGTGTCCCCATCCCGCCCTTCCCCCCCCCCATGGCCAATTAAAGGACATTAATGAGGAGAGGGGACACGAGGAGGGGGTAACCATGACACAGACACCAAGCATGGGAGGAAAGTCCTTTATTGGGTCTCTGCCCCCACAGTGCCAGCCCTGGGTTGGGGGCAAACAGCCCCCACCCTCCTACCCCCACAGCTTCCTCCTGGCAAGCATGGGGTGTGTGTGTGGGGGGGGGGGGGGGCAAAGCTGGGTGGGATGAGCCCCCCCACGCCATCGAGGAGCACTGGGAACACCCCAGCAGCATCCCATGCTCTGCTGGGTGACTTGGTGACACGGCCCAGCCCCCCCCTTCACCCCCAGGTGCAGCCCCCCCTGAGCAGAGCCAGCTTTGCATAGTTGTGGTGCAGGGGGGGGGTCCCACAGCTGGGGGGGGCTTTGGGGTGGTCCCGGCATGGGATGGAGACACAGCAGTTGTCTCTTCTCCACCTCCCCGGGGGGGTGAGGGGAGCATCGCTCCGAGCTCAGATCCTGCAGCAGTGGATGGAGAAAAGCACATAGCAGGAAGGGCCTGGGGGGGGCACAGCACCCACCCTACTGCCCCCACCCCACTGCTCCCACCTATGGGAGAGGGGGGTCCCACATCTGGGATGAGGGGGAG
Source organism: Chrysolophus pictus (assembly GCA_037305975.1). Classification (NCBI taxonomy): domain Eukaryota; kingdom Metazoa; phylum Chordata; class Aves; order Galliformes; family Phasianidae; genus Chrysolophus; species Chrysolophus pictus. The sequence goes on along the minus strand of CM074598.1, from coordinate 3,856,605 downwards.
AATGGGAGCTGCTGCAGGGAAGGGATGGGGGGCACAGGGGCTCTGCAGGCTTATCCCCCCCCATCTTTCTGCCCCCCCCCCCCCCAGGACACGATGGGGCTGACACACAGACACCACCTGGCAGAGTTTAATGGGGGCAGCGGGAGCGACAAACCTCAGCCCACAGCACACAGCACGCAGCCCCCCCCCCCAAAAACAGCACACAGGGGGAGGAGGGACACACAGGGACCTCCATCTCCATCGTGTGTGTCCCCCCCCCCCACACCCAGGAACACAGAGGCACAACAAAAGCACACAGCAAGGTCCCGGCTCTGCTCCTGCAGGAGGGGGGGGGACACTGGGGACTCAGGGCTGGGGGAGGGGGGGGACAGGAGGGGACAGCATGCGGGGCTGGGACCCTGCAGGATGCAATGGCACCGGGATGCTGGAGCCAGAACCAAGAGGGGACCCCGCACGGTGCAGAGGGGGTTGGGGGGGGGGACGCACGCTGCTGGGTGCTCTATTAGAGAGCAATTCCTGGGGGGGAAGCCCCCACCCCAGCGAGGGGCTCAATGGGACGGGGGCTGCCTGCCACCTTCTTGGGGACACAGCAGAAGGGACGGGGACGTGGGGTCACCTCACAGCCCCGGGGACAAACAGCACACAGCAGAGAACCCCCCCCCCCCGCCATGCAAAGCAGGAAGGTGGCAATGAGCCCCTTCCCCCAGGGGCAGCTGTGGGGCAGCAGGGCAGCCCCCTCCCCATCCTCTGGCAGCGCTCAGCACCTACTGGTTGTCCTCTCTGGCAGCGTGCAAGGAAAGAGAGAGGGGCACGACCCCCCCGTGTTAGAAGCCCCACGGTGGGCACGAGGAGGGGCTGGGAGAGCATTGGACCCCCACGGGGTGGGTCTGGGGGCTGCACGGTCCTATGGGGTGCGGCAGGGCAGCAGCACGCAGACAGACGGACACAGAAAGGGTTCAAACCCTCCACGTGGAAACGAGGGAGGGCACCCCAGGAAATGAGATCCTCCCCACCCCCACGGGAGCGGACGGACAAACAGCCGCGGGAGGACGCAGCACCCCACGGTGAGATGCGGTGGTGCTGCCCTATAGCATCGCTGTGACCCCACAGAGGAGCAAGGGAGCCTTACAGCGTTTGGTAGGTGCTGTCCTTGGACTTGATGAACTTGAGGATGAAGAAGAGGACGGCCTGAACGCTGAGCACCAGCACCATGCCGCCCACAAAGCTGGCCGTGTCGAAGCCTGGAGGCTGGAACTCGGGGCTGCCCGTCAGCGGGGCACGCGTGGTGCTGCTCCCTATGGGACAGCGTGGGGCTACGGGGACTGACCCCAACCCAACCCCCCTCCTGAAGGATGGGGTCCAGCGGGAGAGAAGGGCTCGGCCCCTTCCATTGCTGGAGCAGCACGAGGCATCAATAATTCAGAGCCGCAGCTCCGGTTACGGCTGCATTTAGCCCAGTGCTCTCCAGTTCCCATTTCCTGGAAGAGGCTCCATCTCCACTCCCAGCCCCATCCCAGCTGCCCGCCCGCTCTGCTGCCCGCACAGGAATTGCTGCTGCTCCCCAGGGCCCCCAGCCCATCCCACACTGCTGCAGCACGGGGTGCAGAGCTGTGGGGATGGGGCAGGGCTGGACCGTGAGCACAGCTGGGGGTCAGAGCTCAGTGATGTGACCCGAGAGGGTGGCACTGCTCATCCCCGGGGACAAAAGATGCACAGGGAAGTGGGTGGTCCCATCCCATGCCATGTCATGCCATCTCATTTTGTCCCATCCCATCCCACCCCATCCCATGCTATCCTATCCCAACCCATCCATCCCATTCCATGCTGTCCAACCCCAACCCATCCATCCCATCCCATCCCTTCCCATGCTGTCCAACCCCATCCCATCCCATCCCTTCCCTTCCCATGCTGTCCAACCCCAACTCATCCATCCCATCCCATCCCATCCCATCCCATCCCATCCCATCCCTTCCCATGCTGTCCAACCCCATCCCATCCCATCCCATCCCTTTCCATGCTATCCTACCCCAATCCATCCATCCCATCCCACGCTGTCCAACCCAACCCATCCATCCCATCCAATTCCATGCTGTTTTACCCCAACCCATCCATCCTATCCCACCCCATCCCATGCTATTCAGTCCCAATCTATCCATCCCATCCAATTCCATGCTATCCCATTCCAACCTACTCATCCCATGCTATCCCACCTCAACCCACTCATCCCATCCCATCCCATCCCATCCCATCCCATCCCATCCCATCCCATCCCATCCCATCCCATCCCATCTCACCCCATCCCATCCCATCCTACCCATCCCATACTATCCTATCCCAACCCATCCCATCCCAACCTATCCCATTTCATGCTATCCCACCCCATCCCACCCCAGCCCCACTCACGTGGGGAACGCGTTGCCGGCTCCTTGCTAGGGGACCGTGGTGGCTCTTTGGTGGGGGATTTCAGTGCTGCTGGAGACAACAGCAGAGGACAGGAGGGAGGAGGGCTGCAGGGGGCACAGCCACGCATGGTCCCATCCCCATTGTGACCCCGTGGCTGTGGGTTTACCTGGGCACAGGGCAGTGCTGTTGTAGAGCACACATGTGTCCCGCGCAGCCGCCCTGCTGTGCATGCAGCTCCACGTCTCTGCAGGGAAATGGGACAGGGGGTTCCATGGGGGCCTGGAACCCACATCCTGGGCTGAAGGATGGGTGGCACTGGGAGGGGTGAGGGGCGCAGCACTCACCCGGTGCCCCACAGCCCCCCCAGAGGCAGCCGGTGCCGTTGGGCGCTGGAGGAGCGGCCGTGCACAGCTCACAGGACAGCAGCTCGCTGCATTCTGCAAAGCAAAGGGAGAAGTGGGGTCAGGGCCAGCTCCGTTCCCCAGCTCTGAGTGGGAAGGACTGGTGGCCCCTCCTGGTGGGGAGCAGAGTCCCATAAGGAGGACATCCCTCACCCCAAACCACCCCATGGCACACAGGGCTCACCCCACTGCCCATAGCTGCAGGACGGGGATCTTTTGGGGGCCGCTGTATGGCCACCCCATCCTGATGCCCCTCTGCCTCCCAGTGCCTCTCTGCCCTCCGGAGCCCCACTGCCCACCACCCCACCACTGTGAGTCACTGCTCTGCCACCAGCTCTCCCCCCACCCCCCCACGCACTCATCATTAATTGAAGGCAGTGTCAGCAGTGAGGCCCCTCTCCGGTTGCCCCCCCCATCCCACATCCCAGCGGTGTTTGCACCACCCCAGGGGCCCGGAGCCGTTCTGATGGGGGTCAGCAACAACGGGGTCAGCAGGGCCTGGAGGGCGGGAGGTGATCAGCCCACCCCGGGGGCTCTGCGACGCGCCGCTAATCCGGAGCGGTGGGAGGATGGGAGAAGGGCTGTGCATTATTGATGCTGAGCTGCACGCGGGGGGGTCGGAGCTGCTTCGCTCCCCCTGTGGGTTCTCAGCGCGTGGAGCCCATTGGGTGCCCCCCCGTCCCACCCCGCACCTGCAGGTCGCAGCCCCAAAGCGCTGCCATCGGGGAGAGGTGGGCAGGTGGGCACCGCGCTCTGGGCACGAAGCGGGGGGGGGGGGGAGGGAGGGAAGGGGGGAGAGAAGCGTGGGAAGGTGAGTCCCCAAAGTTTGTTTTACCCCACCTCTCTTTCAGCCCCCCCCACCCCCACCCCGTGGGGCCGCTCCGTACCTGCGCGGGTGGCGGCGGATCCCTGAGCGCACAGCACCGCGCACAGCACCGCGCAGCGCAGCGCTCCGGCGCACGGGGGGGTCATGGCCCGGCCCGACCCGCTCCGTTCCGTTCGGTCCGGCGGCGGCGGCGGAGCTCCCGGGAGGGCTGAACGGAGCGGGGACGTCCGCACCCGCGGGGGGGGGGGGGGGTGGAGGGAGGGAAGGGGGGGCGGCCCCGCCTCGTTCTGCCCCGCCCCCCCCAGCCCCCTCCATTGGGCGGGGGGGGGCCGTGGGAAAGCGGCGGCTGCGGGTCCGGCAGCGGGACGGTGCGCGCACGGAGCGCGTTGCACACTCGTTGCACACTCGTTGCACACTCGTTGCACACTCATTGCACGCGCGTTGCACACCCCGCGCACCGCACGCACCACGTGCGCTCTGGATACGCGGAATGCCCGTCCTGCGTGCGCTGCGCGCTGCGTGGGCGCTGCACCTGCGCGCACATTGCGCGTTGTGAGCACTAAGCTGCTCCCCCTGCACCCCCCCCACTGCCCCCTCCCACGGGATCCCGGGACGTGGCCGGAGCCAGCGGGGGGGCGCCGTTCCGATGGGTTCCACTTGGGGGCTGCGAAAGACCCCCTTCCATCGAGGCAGCGCCGTCGGGGGGAATCTTCGGCACTGCGAACCCCCCTCCCCGCCCCCCCGATCCTGGGGCGGTCCCGAGGGGGGGCCACGCACCTCCTCCCCCCCCGCCCGCCGCCCTTCCCGCAGCCCCACGCCGGGCCTTTCCGGCACTCCCGGTGATTAATTATTAAGGGCTGATGATGAAGGATTAAGTAATTATTCCCGGCTCCCCCCCGGCACCGCAACGGCTTTGGCAAAGATGTGGCGAGGAGAACCCGGGTCGTGAGGTGGGGGGCTGCGGGGGGGGCGGTGCGGGCGTGGGCTGGGTGTGGGGGGGAGGGGCGGGGGCTGTTTTTATGAATGGGCCGCTCCCGCCTCGCTGCGATTACGATGCGACGTGCGCCCGCGCCGCATCTCGGAGCTCTGATTGGCTCCGCCGTGCTCTGACGTCACGGGGCTGCGGGGGGGGGCAGTGATTCACACCTCTCTGCCCCCCTCTGTTTTTCTCCCCCCCGCACAACTCGGAGGGGTTCGGTCGCTATAATTCGGCAGCGCCCATGGCTGCGGGGCGGCACCGCACAGACCGGGGCCGGCAGCCCGGCAGGTGAGTGCCTGGAACGGGGGGGGGCACTGGGATGTACTGGGATGTACTGGGATGTACTGGGGCTGAGGGGGGGTACTGGGATTGGAGACACTGAGATGGGGGGGATGCTGATATGGAGGGGTGTTGGGATGGGGGGTGCTGGAATGGAGGAGCACTGGAAGACACTGGGAGGGGGGCACTGGGATGGAGGAGCACATTGGGGGGGAGCACTGGGATGTATTGGGACTGGGTTTGGCACTGGGATGGTGTTGGCAATGGGATGAGGGGTGCTGGGATAAAGGACCACTGGGATGCAGCGGGATGGGGGACACTGGAAAAGGGGGGTACTGGGATAGGGTTGGCATTGGGATGGGGGGATGCTGAGATGGGGGGTGTTGAGATGAGGGCTGCTGGGATGAGGAAGTACTGGGATGAACTGGGATGGGAAGGAATGGGATGGGGGACACTGGGGAAGGTGTTGGCACTGGGATGGAGGACACTGGGGGGGGGGTGTTGAGATGCGGTTGCTAGGATGAACTGGGATGGGAAGGCAATAGGATGGAGGGGCACTGGGATGGGGGAATGCTGAGATGGGGGGTGCTGGGATGGGCAGTACTGGGATGAGGGAGTACTGGGATACACTGGGATGGGAAGGCAGTGGGATGGGGGACACTGGAAAGGGAGGGCACTGGGATGAGTTTGGCACTGGAATGCGGGGATGCTGAGATAGAGGGGTGTTGGGATGGGGGGTGATGGGATTAGGGAGTACTGGGATGGACTGGGATGGGAAGGCAATGGGGATGGGGGACACTGGGGAAGGTGTGGGCACTGGGATGGGGTTGGCAGTGGGATGAGGGCACTGGGGAAGGGCTGTCAGCCCGTTTGGGTACATTGCCATGGGAAGGGCACCCAGCACACTTAGGGCTGTGCTGCCCACTCAATGCCCCTTCAGAACCCCAAAGCAGCCCCCCTCCCCCCCATCTAAAGGTGCTGAGGTTGCGGGGTCAGACCCATGCAGTGGGGCTGCCCCCATAGCCTTCCCTCCTTATGTTTGGGGTGGGGCCATGAGCATGGGCAGCCAATGGGGCCGGTGCTGCTCCCAAGGATTTATCCATCGTGTTTCACAGCTCTCAGATCCCCAGGTGCTCTGGGTGCTGCCCTGGAGGTGGGCACCGAGGGTCACCTCTGGCTTTGCCCCCCACAGGTGACCCCCACCCCATCACCATGATGGAGTTGTGGCCCCCCAGTGCAAGCACGGCGCAGCACGGCGGTTTCGGGGCACAGAATGGCAGCGTTCAGTCCTTGGAGCTGCAATCCACGCTGCAACCTTTGCCCTTGGATCCATGGGATGTGGTGCTGTGCGTCTCCGGCACCGTCATCAGCTGCGAGAACGCGGCGGTGCTGGCGGTGCTGGTGGTGACGCCGACGTTCCACGCGCCCACATTCCTCCTCGTGGGCAGTTTGGCAGCCGCCGACCTGCTGGTGGGGCTGGGCCTCATCCTGCGCTTCTCCTCCATCTATCTGGTGCCGTCGGAGGCGCTGGGTTTGGGGACGGCAGGGCTGCTGCTCACCGCCTTCACCGCCAGCGTGTGCACCGTGTTGGCCATCGCCGCCGAGCGCTTCGTGTCGCTGCACCACGCGCTCACCTACAGCTCGGTGCGGGCGGGCGGCCGGACCAGGCTCACCTTGCTGCTCACCTGGGGAGCATCGCTGTGCTGCGGGCTGCTGCCCGCCCTGCGCTGGAACTGCGTGCGGGATCCGTCCTCCTGCGGCTCCATCCGACCGCTCGGCCGGCAGCACCTCGCCGCCCTCTCCATCTCCTTCCTGGCCGCCTTCGCCGTGCTGCTGCAGCTCTACGCGCAGATCTGCCGCATCGCCCGGCGGCACGCGCAGCACGTGGCTGCGCAGAGGCACCTCGCAGGGCAGGCGGGCGACGGCGCGGCGTGCAGAGGGACGGCCACGCTGGCGGTCACGCTGGGTGCCTTCGCCGCGTGTTGGCTGCCCTTCGCCGCGCTCTGCCTGCGGGGTCACCGCAGCTCTGCCCACCTCCTGCTGCTGCCCGCTGCCGCCGGCTCCATCCTCAATCCGCTCGTCTACGCCTTCCGTGACAGCGAGCTCCGCAGGGTTCTGCGGGCGCTGTGCTGTGGGTGCTGCTCTGCCACGAGGACCTTCCGCTCCCAAACACCCAGCGATGTGTGATTGTTCACGAGTGACGTGTGAGTGCCAGCTGGTGACGTCTGGTTGGCACCTGGGGGAGCGTGGTTGGCACCCAGTGATGTGTTGTTGGCACGCAGTGACAGCTGGTTGTACCCATTGATGTCTGATTGTCACCTGGTCACATCTGGTTGTCACTGGTGATGTCTGGTTGTCATCCAGTGATGTGCTGTTGTCACCTGGTCACGTCTGGTTGTATCCAATGAGGTGTTACTGTCACCTGATGGCATGTTTGTCACCCAGTGATGTCTCGTTGTCACCTGGTGGTGGCTGGTTGTCACCCACTGATGTGTTGTTGTCACCCAGTGACAGCTGGTTGTACCCACTGATGGCTGATTGTCACCTGGTCACATCTGGTTGTCAGCCAGTGATGCACTGTTGTCACTTGGTGACATCTGGTTGTGCCCAGTGAGGCGTTACTGTCACCTGATGGCATCTGTTTGTCACCCAGTGATGTCTCGTTGTCACCTGCTGGTGGCTGATTGTACACCTGGTTGTCACCTGGTCACATCTGGTTGTCATCTGGTGACAGCTGCTTGTCACCCAGTGATGTCTGGTTGTCACCTGGTGATGTCTGGTTGTCATCTGGTGGCGGCTGGTTGTCACTGATGACGCCTGGTTGTCACCCACTGATGTCTCGTTGTCACCTGGTGACATCTGGTTGTACCCAGTGAGGTGTTACTGTCACCTGATGGCATCTGTTTGTCACCCAGTGACGTCTCGTTGTCACCTGCTGGTGGCTGGTTGTCACCCAGTGACATCTGGTCGTCACCCTTCACCAGCTGTCTGTCAGCCCATCACATCTGATTGTCACCTGCTGACACCTGGTTGTCACCCAGCAGCAGCTGCCCCCACTGACGTCTGTCTGTCCCCCACCGATGTCCGTCCGTCCCCCACTGACAGCCATCCCCCCCCCCCGCCCTCCTGCCCATCTCACTCATCCATTTTGCTGGGGATGGGTTTTGTTTTTCTCTTCCCCCCCCATCAGCTCTCCCAACCCCGTCCTTTTGTGCACAACCCCCCCCTCTATTTTTCCACAAAACGTATTTTTACCCAAAACAGACCCAATATGTACATGTGCACAAGGGAGACTGGAGGGGGGAAGGGGGGAGAAGCAAGGGGCATTCACTCCCTTTTGCATTTTTTACCTCAAATGGAGGAGAGGGGGAATTGCTGCAGGATGGACCCCCCCCCCTCCCCTTCCCATATTAATCTCTTTATTTTTGGGTCCCTTATTTATTTTTGGGGGGCAATTCTGGTGGCGCAGCACTGCCCTCTGCTGCCATTGCTTTTGGGATGGGGGGGTGCCCACATAACCCCCCCCCCCAGCACTGGGGCTGCCCCACACCTCCACCCCTTTGCACTGGGGGTGGATTTGCACTTTTCTGGGGGGTGGGGAGGGGGGGAATCGGGTTGATTGCAGCCATTTTGGAGTGTGGGGGGGGAGAAATAAAAGTGATTTGTGATATCGGATGTGACTGTGTGATCCTGGGGGGGGGGGGGCAGGTTAATGTCCCCCCCCTTTGCCCTCAGTGGTTGGGAAATGCGACTGCTGCTGACCCCCAGTGACACGGCGGGGGGGGGCTCAGGGTGATGTAGGGCGGGGGGGGGGGGGCAGGGGTCGATTGCATTGAACGCCATGCAAAGCATGGGGGGGGGAACACACACACACACAGCAGTAGTGCAGGAAAGGCAGGGTTAATGATCACAGCGCTAATTAGGGCAGCTTGTCCCCTCTGGGTGCTGGGCTCTGTGCCCCACAACCCCCCCACCCCCCCCTTGGTGCCTCCTGGGGGCACTGGGTCACTTCCAGGCATCGGAGCAGCCGCGGGCACGTGGGGATGTGGCATCTTGGGGAGGGGGGGAAGAGGAGGGGTCCTTCCTCCTTATGGGATGATGGGGACACAGAGAACATCTGGGGGGGGGGGGGGTTGGGGGCTTTTCTTGGCCCTATCACAATTAAGGGAACGGATCAAAGCTCGGGGGGGTTGGGTACCCCAAGTGATTCCCCCACTGTCACAGGGCTGCTGTCACCTCCCTGAGCACGGGGACATTGGGGCAGCACACAGCTCCATGCTGGGACCCCCCCAGCACTGAGACAGACGACACCCAATGTGAGCCCTACACTGAGGTGGGGGGGTTCTAAATACCAATTCCTGCTTGTGGGAGAAAGCAGAGCTCCCCACAACCCCCCCCTCCCCCCCCCCCCCATGCTGCTGCTGCTGGTGGTGGGGAGGTGGGGGGGTGGGAAGCTCAGGGCTGCAGGGATTGCTGTGAGCAGGACGGGCACGAATTGCTCCAGCTGTGAGCACATCTGGCACACAGCCCTCCTCCCAGCAGAGCTGTGCTGTGCTCTGAGCCCCCCCGGCCCCCCAGCATTGCTCCCAGGGCTGCACAGGGCTGTGGGTTCTGCTCCCCTGCTCTGCTCCCCAGCTCTGCTCCCCAGCTCTGCTCAGCACGTGCCCAGCAGCAAGGCCACCGGGTTGGCAGTAACCATGGCAAAGGCAGGGCTGCTCCCCCAGCAATGCGCTAACGAGCACGGCCTCCATCCCACCGCCAAAACCAATGCAGGGGGGAGGGAAGGAGGGAGGCCGTGCGGCCCCCAAAGCCCCAGCAAAGGTCAGGGATCCGGGAACTGAACTGGAATGCCATGCAGAGGCTGAGCAGCTGCAATCGTGGGCCTGGGCTCTGCCAAAATAAGCATCCTCTGCCCTGGTGCTGGGGATTCTGCTTCTCTGGAAGCGCAGACAGCATCCAGGAGCGGTGCTTCACCCATCGGGAGTGCAGGAAACTGGGAAACAACCGCACAGACAGCAGGAAGTGGGGAGGTTTGCTCATCACGCAGCATCCCCCAATTCCTGCAGCGCTGCCCTGAGCCCAGGTTGTGCAGCAGGGATGCAGGGTGACCTGCAGGCCGTGCCCTCGTCTGCGCAGCTCCAACCCATACGCAGCTCTGGGTGAAGGGATGGAGCCCTCCCCGCAGCCCCAGCGCCCCATGCAGGCGGTGCAGGCAGCCAAGGCCGGCACAGAGAGGCTGCCCTGGCAGGCTGCAGAACCAGAGCTCCAAATCCATAATTCCTCTGGCACCCCGCGGTTATTTGCGAGCTGCTGTGAGCAGATGGAGGAGTTGCAGATAAAGCCATCCGCAGCACGGGAGCCGCTCGCCTTCCCCGCTCAGCGCCGCGTGGGCAGGGGGAGAAAAAATAAAATAATAAGGGGAAAAAAAGAGAAAAAAAAAAGGCAGAAAAAGGAGAGAGAGAGGAAGGAGACGGATGGCCATTTGTGCGGGGCTGAGCTGCCATCTCGCACACCTCCGTGCAGTGCTGGGCCCTCCATAGGGAGCACTGCAGCCGTGCCGGGGTGACATTGGCACTGCCAGGCGGGGCTGAACGCTGATGGGAGCTGGCAGCACATCGGTCCCGGAGGGGGAACGAAGGAGAGGAGCTGACGTCAGCCGTGGGAAGGACAGCAGCCCACTGGGCAGAGGCTGCGGGGTGCTGCTCACACCACCTCCAAGGAGAGAATTAAGCTCTGCTTTGGAGACCGTGAAGTCGGAGCTGTGATGTGGTGCCCAGCGCCGTGGCAGACAGACACACAAACATCAGACGGGGCTGCGGTGCCAAGGCACAGCCCCAGCAGCTCCTCTATAGGAAACTGCAGCTCACAGAAAGGGCTCAGGGCTGCAGAGCACCAACACACCGTTCATCTCACTGCTGGGCTCTGCACCCACACACAGCTCAGCCCTGCGCTGCTGGAAGGACCCTCCGCTCCCCCAGCTGCCCCACACCACGTGCATGCACACACCAGGCTGTTCCCCCAGCTGCCCCACACCACGTGCATGCACACACCAGGCTGTTCCCCCAGTGCTACGTGCAGCCCTGCAAAGCAAAAGCAAAAGCACTGAGGCAGCCCCAACCGTCACCAATGCACCGCAGCTCCCCGGCTGCTCGACACGAGATGGAGCCCGCAGCCATTGGGACACAGAGTCCAGAGCTGCTCCTTCCCTGCCCTCCGTGCCCCAGCACGGGAGAGGACTTGCTGGTTCAGAAGCTGGCGAGGCCAATTAATCTAATGAGGTTTTGCAGCCAGGGACTATTGTCAGCCAGGAAAGGCACAGCGCTGCAGAGCGAGCGCGCGGGGGGCTCTGGGAAGCTGAGGGGATTTGGCATGGTGAAGCATGCAGGCAAAGCACGGTCCTTTTGTTGCTCTCCATCCAGCAGCAAGAACGGGCTCACACCGAGCCCAGGAGGCACACCTGATAGCAGAGGGACCTCGTGTAGCTGAGATGGAGGCAGAACCCAAGGGCAGAGCACAGCTCACGGTGCACAGAGCGAGGCCGCGGCTCCTCACTGCGGCACTGCTTCTGGATGGGGGTTCTGCCATGCTGAGCTCCCTGCCACGGGCTCCAAGCATCATCCCCAAAGGACAGCCCAGCTGTGCACTGCAGGGCTCTCACGTGGCTCTCCAGGGCAGCAGGAATGGCAGCAGGAATGGCAGCTCTCAGCATGCACTGCCCCTGCGTGCGCTGCAGGAGCATCACGGCTCCCCCCAAGAACACACGAAGGCACCAATGGATAGAAAGGTTTTTTATCGAGTTTGAGGTTTTAAAAATAAGGACCATCATGGTTTGTTGGCTTTGTTTGTTTTTTTTTTCCACGTCTACGTTACAAAAAATAAAATAAAAATTGCCATTGGGATCATCATCCAAGGGGTTGAAAGTGGCAGCAGGAAAGCCCGGCTTACACCAGACGTGCCATCAGCATTTGCTCTGAGAGGGGAACCGACCCCAAGGAGGCAGCACTCTGCTCCTCAGGTGGTGGTTCTCTCTTTTTTTAATTCTCTAAGCAGAGTTTCAGTGCTGAAACTCCTTTGGTCTGAAGTGAGTAACCCAATTCCCCCCCCCGGCACCCTGAGAGCATCGCTCCACAACGCCGCTCTGCTCTGCGCCCCGGCCACACACACAGCACAGTTCTTATAAATATATTTATGTCATATAGGAAAAATAAGGCACTTCGGAAGGGTTACAGCTTGCCTAAGACATTCTAAGCAGGAAGAGAAAGGAGTTAGTTTCTGAAATGGATTTAAATGAATGTTAATACGGTAATAAAACCCAGCGAATCCACTTCCCCACTTCAAGGCTTTGTTTAAAGAAATAAAAAAGGAGGGGAAAAAGCAGCCCCGAAATGCAGCAGCACGGAGAGCTGAGATGGGGCAGCAGCACCTGCCCTGCGAGAGGCTCCAAGAGCACAGCACTGTGCATGAGCTCACGGACAGAAATATCCCTTCCCTGAAATGACACCGTGCGGCTCCACGGGGACCTCACAGAGCCCCTTCCCTCCATCCGGGCTGGTGCTCCGGGTCTGATAAGGAGAGGAAAAAGCGGTGAAGGTCACCGGCTGCAGACGAGGCTCCAGGCTGAGGCCGGGGAGTGGGGACACAGCCATCCCTGCGCGCCAAGGAGGGGCGCTGGGGGAGCGGCTGCCAGCAGCAGCAGCCAAGCACTGCGGGCAAAGGCAGCAGGAGAAATGTCTGAGCAGGGGAGGAGGGCAGCGGCTGCCCCAGCTCCATGCAGACATCCGTGGGGACAGGCAGAGAGGGGAGGCTCACGGCTGCCAGCTCTGCTTCTGGCCGTGCAGAACGTTCGAGGCTCTCTGTTCCACCCAGCCCAGCGCGGTGCTGCCACGACAAGAAGCAAAGATGGCAGGAGGAAAGCACAGGGCCTGGGCCCTGCAGCACTGCACAGCTGCTCTGCTTTGCAAAGGTTGTTTTTGGCACCTCTCCTCCTCCCCTGCTGAGTTCAGAAATACGAGGCTCGCTCGGTGGCCCGGCGCTCTGCAATTCTGCAGCACTGCTCACAGATGGGCACCTCACACCCGTTGTTTTGTCAGATCTGCAATCCCTCCGCTTGGGATCCTGCAGTTCTGCCTCTCACCCTGGATCTGAAAGCAGCCGTGGGTAAAAGCAGGCTTGCACAGCCAGAGCAGCATCCCTCCTGCTGCCAGTAAGGCTCCAGAGCAGGCGAGGCATAGGAGCACTGTGCTCCACCTGCAGCTGCACCGCTCACCCACACAGCATCCCTGTGCCATAGGCGTGGGGTGACCGCATCCCCAGCACCCCGAGGCACAGCCCTGCCCCACACGCTGGGCTGCAAGGAGCGTGGCACTTCTCTGGATTTCACACGACAGAAATTCTCGCTCCCCTTTCCCAACGGGGGGCCAAATCTACTTAAGGCAATTTAAAATTAACCCAGGTTTGGCATTTGTGAGCTCCGCGCTTCCCTGTGTGATAACGCTGTCAGCCCGGCTTAGCTCAGAGGTCTGTTTTCCCCAGGAACCTGTCTCCAAGAGAAGCCAGAGGAGGATGCTTACAGAAGGAGCAGAAAAACAGAGGCAGCGATTCTCCTCCAGCCCCCCTCACCCAGCGTGCAGCACTGATCACTTTGCATTTCCAAGTCCCTCCGCTGCACGACGGCTTGCTGGCACTCGAGGGGTTTCTTTCCCTCTTCCAGAACCTGGAATGAGCTGCTCAGATGTTCCCAGCCTGCTGGGATGCCTCGCTATGTCCTCTGCATCCTGCTCTGCACAGCCGGCTCGCAGACAGAAATGTAATGGTGGAGAGCCTGGTGAATCTCTCCTGATTGTGCTCAGGGCTGAGCCGGATCTCAGCCTGACCCACACCCCAGCAAAGCCCCTCCTCCAGGCCCTCATCTGCTCTGGCACACATTAAAAATGCACCAACACACGCGAGAAATCAGTAAGAACTCGATGGCACAAACTGAAATCATCAATCAAACCCCTAAGAAAGGTTTTCAGCAACCCAGCAGCCTCCGGCTGGGCCTGGCATCCCAGCATTCAGCAACACCACGAAACAAGGCAAGCTGGAGAGGGAACAACAGGCACAGGCTGGCAGAATACTTTACAGTCAGAAAGGCAAAGAGGTTGGAGATTTGGTCTTAATGGTCCCAGCCCACAGCAGCCTGAGCCACAAGGCTTTGGAATCGCTTTCTGAGACAGTTGTGCTCAAATTAAAATACAAAAAGCACATCTGTAGCACTGGGATATTTGCTTCTAGATTTCCAAGATATGCATATATTCTATGTAATATAAAACAGCAGTAACACCTAGGTCAGCTAGTTCAAGTTCTCCATTTTCTCCCCCTGCCTGTAGTGAGCAGCCTAGGAATCCGCAGGGTTAGCTGGGAGAAGAAATGTTCTTAAAAATTAACTAATCAACTATGGAAACAAAACATGGGGAACAACATGGGTTAGGTCTGATGGAACCAACGGGCGACTCAGCTCACACACACGAGGTGGTTTTAGGCACACGACCCCCCCTAATCCTGAAGTGAGAGGGAGGAGGAAGCAAAAGTAACACCAGCAATTCCTGCAGCAATGCTCTCTGCAAAAATGTGGTCACTGCAGTAGAGAAGCAGCTATTCCAACCGGTCAAATAGGGCTGGTGCTCAGAGCAGCCCTCCCCACTGCTCCCCTGTTGTAGGCACTTCTGGGTTTTGCTTTGTTTTTTAAGCACGCTCCCAGCACGAAGTGGAGCCATCAGCTCTGCTCTCCCTGCAGCAGGAAGCCAAGCAGCCATCCTGCTGCAGCTCTGCATCCCTTTGTGCAAGGCTCCCTTGTGGCAAAGCAGCCCTGGAGGTTTTTGAGGAAGGTAAAGGCAGCTTTAAAAAAGAACACAGCCCTCCTCACATTGCACCTGATGCACTCTGCAGCCCTACAGCCAGGAGTGCCCCCCACAACGGGGGTAAGTCTGGAAATACTGAGGAGGGTCAGAGGGGAAAGAATCGTGCACTACTGCTGAAAACTGATTATGTGACAGTGGGATGCAGCAGAGAACAGACATTTAAAGCCCATTTTCTTGCAGCACTACCAGTATTCACTGGAAAGGAAGAGCCACTAGATCAACTGCCTGCTGATGCAATGAGGAAACTAGCTGAAAATGTCCTTCATCTGAAAGGCCGCGTGGCCACAACAGGATCATCCATCTTTGCTTTAAAAATCCCTCAGGATGGAGGGGTTTTGTGTGCTCTGTCTGGTGGCATCGAGAATCTGGAGGTTTAGTTCTCTTAAATAAGCAACCGTTCCGCTCCCTCCCGCCAAATCCCAACGCCTCCATCCCCACTGCCTGCGAGGAGACCTACTGGAAAGGCAGAGCACAAAGTCCTGCCAAAGCCCGGGGGGGAGGGAGAGGGGAGATATGCTGGTGGTTGTCTGAAAACCCTTGGCACATCTTTGGTTACAGGATGAAAAGGAAACGGTGGAAGGTTTGGCCACCTGGTTCTTTAAGAAGCCGTTAACCCAGGAGGGAAGGGAACCGAGGGGATGGGGCCGTGGTTAATCCGACCACTCGTCCTCATCGAACTCTGAAGAGTCATCCTCAGAGTCGCTGTACTCCACGGCGATGCGGCGCGACAGGATGGTTGCCACGTCGTTGCCCACAACGTCCCTCTTCTCCTGCTCCCTCTGCTCTTCCACCTTGCGGAGCTGGAAGCCTGTTGGGAAGAAGGCAACAGAGGGGATCGTTCAAAGGCTTTGGTCACACTGAAATCCCCAAGGCAGCCATCCCTTTGATGAAATCCTCTGAGCAAGACAGCCCGTACTCTGCCAGCAAGTATTGGACACGCTATGGAATAACAGTGATGGTGAATGACAGCCAAGACAGGCTGGGTGGGCAGGTGGAATGGGAATTGAATCGTTTCTGTGCTTCTCTGAAGGGTTACACCACTGTCATTCAACCCACTTTGCAAACTTGGACCACGGCAGATCTGGTACTGCCGTCTCCAAGGAGCAGGCAGAGGCACACAACCATCGAGGCCATCATCTGGCTGGGCAGACAAGGAGAGCACACAGCTAAAAGCCTCCAAGAGGGGGGCAGCCACAGCCCCGCTCGTGAGGCAGCTCCCACACGTTCTCACCCAGCACACCGTGGGTATTCCAGAGGCTATGGAGAAAGCTGGAGCTGAAACACAACCTTACCTTGACGAATCGCTGAAAGCAAATCGCTCCTGGCATCGCTAACCGCGGGCAAGGATGACTTGGGCTTGGAGGTGGAGGTGTCTGAGGGTGGAGGCGGTGCTGGAGGCCCATCGAGGCCACTGGAAGACAGAGGTGGGGGGCCAGGAGGTGGTGGAGGGGGAGGGGGAGGTGGTGCGCTCCCACCGCCCGGCTGGGGCAGAGGAGGGGGCTGCACACTGCTGTATTCGGCCGCTGGAGGGGGCGGCGGTGGTGGCGGGGCAGCAAACTCGGGGTGAGGGGGGAAAGAAGGGGGAGAGGGTGGTGGTGGGGTCCCTGGGGATGGGAAGCCCACGGGGGGTGGTGGAGGAGGGGTGCTGCCCATCATTGGTGGTGGTGGAGGCGGTGCTGGAGGGGGAGCAAAGCCCGGCCTGGCCCCGGCGGGGGATCCGATCGGAGGAGCTGGTGGTGGGTGGCTCGGGCTAACCAGGCTGGATCTTTTGGTCCCTCCAGAACCAGAACCTCTTTGGTTGTCTACAGGATAGCTGTTGCAAAAGAAGGAGAGACAAATAAGGCTGTTAGCTTTGAGGTCAGACCGTACAGGCTCCATGTTAATGAGAATCATGTGTGTTTGTTGCAGTCCAGACAAAAATCTAACTTCCAGCTTCAGCTGGTGTTTCCATGAGACCTCGCTCCTCGGGTTTTAGTTTTCTTGCAGGGTTTCTTTTGGCCACCACCACCAGAACAAAGGAGAGCTTCTGGGGACTGGCAGCAATGCTATCATCTGTCCCATCTCCCAGGCTGACAAGAACACGAGCCATCTCACCTCCCTGCCAGAGGCCAGGCGTCACATCTGAGCTCAGAGAAGCCTCTTGGCTTAAGAGCTCCTGCAGCACTGCTAGCTGCTATCCCTCCATGCTGAGGTCAGACTTCTGACACGCCAAGCAGGGACATCTACTGTGATAAATGGCACCGGGGCTGGTGGGTACGCCAGGAGAACATATGCTCTCAACACCTGCTAGGAACAGATCTCTTCACTGGATTCCGTGGCTCAGAGCTGGAGTGCAGCAACCACGTCTCACAGCTCACCGTGGGGAATTAAGGGATGAGCACCCAGTGTGCTCTTAGGGAGAACACCGAGTTCCCATTTATGGGAGCTGTGCTATAGCAGAGAACAACACTACCCAGAAGAGACTGTAGCATCCTACTTGCGCGTAAAGGAAGCCCTAAGCTGACGACATCTTGCACTGTAAGGCAAAAGAGGTTTGGTATGTTTGCCACAAAAATGTCACAGTTTTTGGCAGTGCACAAACGCTGATCCATGACAGACCACTGGAGATCAAACCTCACTCCCAGGATTCTTTAAAAACAAACCACCAAAACAACACCAGAGAGGAGGAGATCTCTGTGGCTGGGCAGAGATCTAAGGAACTGCATAAGGCAGCTTAAGCTTCATCTGAAAGCTCATTTCTGCTCTGCCCTAGAGGAACATGCTGCAGAGTGGAGTGCTTGGTCTCTCTGACACATCAGAAGAGCCTTTTCTGCAGCACTGCTGCCTCTGGATAAGATGGAGACAAGCTAACGCAGTCCTGTCTATCAGACATACTGTTACTGCCTTTAAGAAAAAACAAAAAGCTGCTCTCTCATTTCAATCTGTGTCTCAAGCCACTGCCGGACCATAGCTCTCATCTCTGGAGGTGACTGGAAGTCACCATTTCATCTGATACAAAGCAGCTACACTGAACTTCTGCTGTGAAGGAGCCAGCTGGTGTGTTCCAGTCCTTCAAATTTTATTACATCTACATCTTCAGCGCCCACATCGTGCATTTGTCAGAAATCACAGGGCAAATGGCAATAGAAGAGAAAATCAAGAGTGGAAGAAAGTGCTCTTTGCAAAGCTCTATCAGGAATGTAAACCTAAATATATATTGGAAGAACTGTACTGGAAAAGAGGGACTGATCCAACCCATGCCATGGAGCCAGACCATTAAACGTGACCCTGCTCTTTTAGAAAGCAGAACAACTCTGCTTGAGTCCTCCTCCAAATCCATTCTCCTGCACACGAACAACAACAGTGGCTGAGAAGCACAGAGAGTGCTGTGCTGACTGCAGCTCTGCCCTGCTCTGTTGCTGCACCTCCCTCCAGACAGGAGGACGCTGCTTCCCATACAGCGCCCGTCAGGAAGTTCTGCTGTGCCATCTCACGTCTCCTGTCATCTTTTTACACCACCTACTACTCCCTGGTGACAGAAGGGATCCCGTAGGCTTACCTAAATTCCACTGGGGGTGGAGGCAGGCTGTCATCTGGGAACAAAGGAGGTGGAGGCACAATAGAGTCAGTCTGCGGCGGTGGCGGGTAGCAGTTCACGTCCATGCTTTCATTGGAGCCAATGCTGCCGTTCTGATACACCATGTTAGAGGGGTACCTGAGAGAGGAAGGCAAGCACTGTGTTTAAAGAGTTCAAAGTAACGTCTCAAACTCATTTTCCCCCTCGCTCACAAGAGCATTGCCTCTCAGAAGGGTTACAGCATTACAGCTGTGCGGCAGTTGCACCAGTAATATTAACCAAGTAGATGGATCAACCTGCAAGGCTCAGAAATTAGGTTTCCTAGCAGGAAGGCTTTTCCCAGCACAGCTGGACCTGCCTTGAGGTGGGACCTTATCAACCACCACAACAGGACACATGAAGCAAAACCTTAAAGCAACAGTTAAAAACAAGAAGTCTCTATTTCTCAAAGCATCCTGTATGAAGAATCACGTACGGTTTACTCTGTGTAATCCTTTTGCTGGATCCTCTCCTGCTTGGTCACTGCTACCAGGTATCAGAACATGATTATGTATTTTAGGCAACAATAAGAAAGCCAAAAATATTTTCGAAGTATTCGATGATAGAAAAAATAAAAGAGTGCATTTTGATCAAATTGGCCTTGAAAGACTCTGAGTTACGCTGGGTATCACCAGTGACAAAAAGAAGAGCTACTAAAAAGATATGACATGCCATTAAAAGCAAGCATCCCAAGCTGAAGCATTGCTAAGCAAGGGACTGCAGCTGCTCAGGTTTCAGTGGGCTCATCTCACCATGGGGTAAGGTGCTGCAACTGCTCCTCAGGAGCATTCAAATGCATACACACATTGATGCCAGAAAACAGAGGAGCAAGGAAACGGTGCTGTTGTGCTGCTCGATTCCTCTGCTAGAAACCAAACCTGTCCTCCTATTAAACTAAGAGCAAGTTTTATTTTTAGCTGGAGAGTGTGATTTAAAGAGAGATTTTTCTTGTATGAAAGGAAGCTGCGAGGAGCAAGCAAGAGAGAGGTGCATTGTGGGGAATTCAGTCTGCTTCCAGCCTAGCTGGTGTCAAAAGTTAAATGAATTCCCAAGCCAAAAGCACTAAAGAGAGATCTGTAGCTTGGAACACTTGGATGGGAACTGCCCCCGCTCCAACTTCAGGGCGTGAAGAGCCGTTTGTGAGATGTAACAAAGCCATCACACAACACCACCGAGATGCCACCCTGCTCATCAGCACCAGCCCCAGAGCTCGGGGTGATGGGAAGGGCACTGCCACGGGGTATGGAGCCAAAGCTTTTTGTGTTCCGTGCCCACGAGGCAGGCAGATGGGAGCAGCCGTGCTGCTGAGGCTGTTCCTGCCACCTTGTTCAAGCCGTGTAGCTCCCTGATTTATTTAGCAAATTCTAAATCCGCAGATGGATTTACTTTGGAGAATCTGATTAGTGGCAGTATCGATCCGCACTGTGCAGCAGATCTGGAGAAGCTGCAGAGCAGGGTGAACTGCATTACAATCAACACTGCCTGCCTGCTACCCCTTGCTGGGGAGCAGAGCAGAGCCCTGGACTTGCTTACCCAGCAGGACCGTGCTTGTCCTTTATCTCAACAAATTCTTGTCCCATTTTCAGTTTCTCCCACTCTTCTTTCCGGGTTTTGATTTTCCGTGGGTTCACATTTCCTCGGTTCGGATTCTCCTTTTTCTCTTTCTACAGGAGGAAAGGAAAGGAAAGGGAGGAGGAATCAAACAAAAGCCTTATTTTGCTTTAAACTCACTGGGAACAGGAAGGGATAGGACAGACCTGCAGCAGTTTCAAGAAAACACATTCTCTGAGAGGGCCAAGATTTCTCATTCATTTTCCTGATTGCTGAAAGCTCCAACGTCCTCCCAGACAAAGAAGATGGAGCAGAGAGAGCAGCAAAAGACACCACCCAGCTTCCTCAGCATGACGTCAGGGCTACAGCCTGGCACGACCACCTCGGGGGCAGAGAGAGCTCCATTTCCCCTCATCAATTCTGCTTTTGGCCTGTGTGTCAAGGCTGCCAAATTCCACCACCGCCTTGCTGGTGTTAACGCTTTGGGTGTGCAGCGTGGACGCCTGCCCACAAAGAACTGTGCTTTTGTGAGCCTTATTTTCTGTGTTCTGACACGTCCTAGCTCCTTCCTTTGTTACTCTGACACGGAAAGAGCAGCATCTGTTTTGATATTTGGGACTTAAACTGAAGCTTTTATGGCGTCACTTTCAGCATTGGTTCAAATCTCCCAGTAACCAAAACCAGGAGCTTCACCTGGTGCTTTCAGCTTACATGACTTTGCTAAGCCTCCTGATGGCCGCTCATTCAACATCACGGCCTCTTCTGGCACTCCTGAAGGTTTTCTCTTTTTTTTTCTTTTTTTGACTCTTCCACAATAGAATTTATTGCAGCACTTGGCAAAGCGTGGTGCTGGGGCAGTGGGATTTGCACTGCTTCAACACTGAGCAGACCCCCATGCAACACCACAAGCACAGAGAAGACTGACACAGCCCTGCTCTGCTGGCTGCATCAGTGCTGTTTGAAGACAACAAATTAAACCCTTCGAACAACACAAAGAAGATGGCATTTGCAAAAACAGATTAAGGATATCCTTGTTGTCTTCTTTTTAATTAACAGCGATGAAAGTAAAGCAGATCAAAACTTCTCTGAATTGATCCCCAAAGAGCTTAAGAGAGTAAACCTCACTTTTGGATAGCAACTTCGGAGCCCACAGTTCATTAACGCTTTCCACCTCCTTTCCCACCCCGACATGCTGCTGAAATGCCAGAGATCTCCCATTTCCTCACCCTGTGCTTCCGCTTCTCTTTCATAATATCCTTGGTGTCCTGAAGCATTTTCTCTTTCCAAAGGTCAAAGAAATAGGAAGGATCTGTGTAGAATTTAAGTGCCTCCTTGCCATCATCCCTAGAACAGGGAGGAGAAAACACACACATAAAGAGGCCAAGTCATGCAATTGTTTGCAGCCCAAAGAAAATAAAAGCCACCAGCTCAGACAACAGATTAAAAGTCTGCAATAGAAGGTCAACCGCTCTGCTCTCGCCTCTGTCCTCCGTTTAAAAATAGGCAGCAGACCCACAGCAGCCACCACTTGTCCCAGCACTCCCACTTGCCATCTCTTTCACCCTCACACAAACTCTGGATTTCAGCTCCTGAAGAACTCGGCTGCTCTGAGCAATCACCAGGAGAGCAGCAGGTCTCTCACTCCAACTCCCACTTGTTTGTGTTGTATTTTTGGTGTGAAAAAATCTTCTCCAGCCCGGGAACCCTAAATCAGACCGGCAGCGTCCTTGAAACTCATGTGTGCACACACACTCACTCTCCTACTTTGCAGTGCAGCCGCGTCTGGCAGAAGACAGCTGCCTCCAGCTATCTGTAATTACTTTTTACCTGTTCAAAAGATATTTATGGATGTGGGCTAAGTCTCTGTATTCTGACCCCCTTACTTCTTCTATGGACAAGATGAAATGGCACAGCAGGACCGCTCGGGAGAAAGGTTCACAAAGCCCACCTAGGTCACATCAGATGTCTCAGGCCAGGCATGGGAGGCCATGGGAAGCATCTCCAGACCTACAGGAGCCTGCTGCACCCACCTGAGTGAGAGCCACACACAGATGGATGCTCTGCAGTTTGCACTGCGGCTTTCTGGAAAGAAGCCACAGGGCTACAGTGAAGGACAAGAAAAATGCATCATCTGCACAACACCTAGCATGTTTATGCAGTGCAAGCCAAGCCTTGCCCCAAGGCAGTCACAAAAGTGACAGCAGGTAACCAAACGTATAATTTTCTAGCTATGCTCATTTGTACAGCCTCAAAAGCAAAGTTTCATGTAATCCAAAGGATGGAGATTTCCCGCTGGATCTCCAAATCTATTTCCAATTAAAGATGGCTACTTCAATACATCAGGGGATGGGAAATGACCTCAGCTGGCTGGGAGGAAGAAGCTTCCTCTGTCAGGGAACAAATGCCTACGGAGGTGTTGTGGTGTTACCTATAAGGGGAAAGAATGTTGAGAGGTGGAGGAGTATTGCAGGTCCCATAGGTTTCAAGGACAGGCACTGGTAGAGAATCTCTGTCGAAGAGCTTCTGGTCCTGAGTAGTGGAGCTTTTGAAGGCCTTCCTGGTGTTAATGCCCTGCAGGGAGACTGTAAGAAAGAGAAAAGAGCAAGTGAAGAGCAGCTTGACCCAGGCCAATGGCACTGAGGATCAAGCAGCAAACATCTGATTTCAGCTGGAGTTCTTGGCGTGCTTAGCACTCCTTAAGCTCAGGTTCCTTTTCCCACAGATCTCCTGGGAAGCCCAGCAAATCTCAGACCATGCTGTGACAAGATCTGCTGCTGCACAGACATGGCTTGAGAGCTGCCAGTGTGGTTTCAAACCCCCGCAACCAAGACTTGGGAAGTCTATGGCTACCCAACTGCTGAAGAACAAGCTTCCACACAGAGACCTGCTAACAAGCAAGTCTCTCCTCAGCCAGATGGATGCCCACATAGCAGCACTGGGCTTTTTTGGGAGGGGTGAAACAGTCCCTCTTAGTCCAAGAGAAGACATTCTAACACCAATCGCAGCACCATGCTCATCGTAGGGCCACGAATCAGCCACGCTCAAAGAGAACCTTCACTACGCTTAGTCTGCAGGGACTGTGCTGCACTCCTTTACCTTCCTCCTCTTTGGGATCCAGCTGAGTGACTTTGACTTGCAAGCGGTCAACTCTCTCGACAAGAACGCTCACCCGGGAGGCAAAAGTGTTGGCTTGAGTAAACAACTCTCCAAATATGTCTTCTGCAAATTTACCTGCAATATTAAAGCGACCACGTTATCCTCACGAGCCACATCAAACCACATGCGACCATGTGATCTCCCACTTTGTTTTCTTGAAGAAAGAAAGAAGAATGAACCATGCTTCTTTTCAAGTCTGCCAGGGTTGGGCGCAACATCCAGGAGGACAACGCTCCCTTCCACCAAAACCTGACATTTCTGAGGGATCTTTAGGCCACGAAGAAACAGCTGAGACATACTTTCAAGTCAGTATTAAAGTAATGAAGAAGAGGGCTGACAACATAACAGTGGTCTGAATCCAGATGGGTCTGTAGGTCCTTTAAGATTCACTGCTGTTCTGTTTATTAGACAACACAGACTTTTATTGCTCTGGAGAAGCTCAAAGGCTCCTGGTCTCCAGCAGGCCTGCCTCCAGGGTAACTGGCACATATTTACAAGCTCAAAGAGATCTGGAACCAGAGAGCAGACCCAGTCCTTGATCCTAAAGCCTGAGCTACAACCACAGACAAAAGCACTGACCCTTTTGTTCCTTCAGGTGGCAGTGTCTGAAAAATTGATGCATTCACGTTTATTCTAAATCAAAACCAAAAGGGAACTTCTCCAACAGGAATATTCTCTCTGTAACAGCTTGGGATGCCCAGTGGGCTGTGATGACAAACATCATCCATCGTTTGGATGGTGAGAGCGCCTTGGGGCTTGGATCAGAAGCTCGCTGCAGCACTTACAAGCCCAACAAAAAGATGTCCCCTGTCCTTAAGACTTTAAAATCTACAAATACAAGGAGAGATGACCACAGGTGGACAGAGATGGGTGAACTGAAAGAAAAAGAAGCTAAAAGGAGCATCGTCCTTAAAGCTCCGCTCTCCAGCATAACCTGAAAGTGGGAACCCCAAATAACCACGCAGAGGACAGCACTGATGGGAACAGACTTGGCACTGACAGCAGCCAGGCCCACCGAGTTTCCACTGATGGGAAACATTTCCAGCCACGGCTGCTGAGCACGAGGCTGCTCCCAATCAGCTGTCTGGTTCTGTAAGCGCACCATCGTATGGTCAGCAGTTTGTCCTGGAATCTGTTACTCCCAGAGATCCTCTCCGACATTCAGGAAAGGATAAGCAGTGAGAAGCCAAACTTTACCAGCAATGTTGAAAAATGAGGCTGTCTGCAACGAGTCACACAGGAAAGATCCCTTCCTACGAAGCACAGCAATGGCAGCCACCAATGCCTGTGCAAACCCTCCCAGCAGGGCTGAGCTGACACCCATACCAGAGGTTGCTCGTTCCTCCCCCTGTTATCAGTGACTTGTTCACAATGCCATGCAGTTCTCCTTACACCACCAAGCACGGAGAACGAGGCAGGTTAAAAATCAACCTCCTCCACCCTTTCTGGTGGCAGTGCCAGTTTCAAGTGCCTGCAGAAGGTAAATGCTGGATGTGAACTTCAGCTGACCTCCTCCCTCGGCTCTCCTGGACAGCACTGACTCCACATATGCTCTGCTAACAAGCCCAGCTCTCCCCAGTCTCCTGGGCAGGATTGTAGCCCTGGAGACCCAAGGGCTGGATAGCTCTCACTGCAGCCAGGTTCCACGAGGCACTCTGTGCTCACCATCAGCACCAGCTCTCCTGTTTGACCAAAGGAAGTGAACACTTATCTCCGTGATAATTTGTTGCCCCTCCCAGCAATAGCTCATAAAGTTGTAATTTGCTTCTGTGTTAACGAGAATTGAGAATCATTTCCAAATTTCACAAGGAACTGCAACAAGCAGAAGGGAAGATACCAAGTCTTTGGCTCGTGGTGCTGAGTTTCAAGCATAAAATAACACAAAGAGCATCACACGTGGTGTCCTTAACCCTGTAAGGAACAGGGATGGTCTGTGTTCCCTCACCTGTGTGAGTGCAGCAGTCCTGAGTTACCATTCAGGATCTTGCATACGCTTTGGTGCTCCACGTGCAGTTTCAGATGGGGTAAGGCACAGATTACTTTTTGGTTTAGTTACGTTGACTGTTGCAACAGTGCAACTCACCATCAGAATTACCTTTGTCATGCACTGGCAGGAAGACAGACAGTGTGATTCAATAGGTCTCTCCATCTTTAGCTCGTGGATTTTATAACACTGCACAGCCAGCTTACACAGAGAGCTACCAGCTGTGATAGTAACGAAGGGTAAACTCACTGGAATATGAAAGTTTGACAAGATTTATGTTTGCATCTTTGTAAAGAGACTGCGGTGCAGTAGGCATGGCTGATTATTCACTTGACAGAGCTGTCACAGCCTACTGAACCTGCTTCACATTCCTGCAACGCTCAGCGTACGAAGTAGGAGTGGATTTCTTCCTCCAAAGTAAGAGAGGGGGTAGGAGTTTGGTCACCTGGGTGTGAGAGCTCTGCAGCAGTGAGTCTAAATAGCTTCATTTAAAACACTGCTGACCCCAGGGATGCAGATAAGGGATGGTGCTCATCATCCCCCCCTGCATGCCCTGCTCCCCCTTGTGCAGGGAGGCACGCAGTGTCAGCTGGAGCCATTTCTCCTCCAGGAACCCGGCTGGACACACCTCCCTCCCTGCACCACGCAGACATCCCAGGGCACCTTCCCAGGAAAAGAACCCAGCTGCAATTTGGCTCCCAGTGCTTTGCTGTCTCCGCTGAGGCAGACACAGAAAAGCTTTGAATATCTGAGCTGTGCAAAGACGGCCTAAATCTGCAGGATCTCACCGGGGCTCTGTCACACTAACCCGCCGCATGCCTTTGGACTGGGATTAGCTTTCTCTGCAGCTGAGATCTGCACAGCTTTACTGCCTCCTTCCTCCTCATTTCACATGCACGAGATGGATTTTCCTCGCACTCCACAACCATCTTGGCTACCAGACCCACCAAATTACCAACAAGGTGAGCGCATGGACAGGTCCTGTCAGTGCAGTGCCATTTCCACAGCTCAAAACAGAACGTGGCACCGACTGGCAGCCATCACAGGCCCCGATTTCGGGGGCAGCCACGGTTTTCACTGCTGGAAAGAGACTGTAGCCGAGGTTCTCCTGCCACATTAGGCAAGGAGCTTACTTTGCAGCGCAAGCAGAAGCGCTCGCAGACACCACCGATAAGCCCAACAATATATTAGTTTGATTCTCAAAGACTTGCTTCAAGGGTAAAGGTGGCTAATCAGAAGCCAGAACATTTCAAGAGAGTATGGAGCCATCCCACAGAGACCACAATTAACTCTTCTCTCCTCCCATGGCATGCAGGCCCACGTTTTCCCCGCAGCCTTTCCAAGGCTATGGGGCAGCCCACCGGAGAGCTGAGCTCGGTGCTGCCGTCTGAGCGAGCAGCCCTGAGCCCCCAGTGCTCCAAAGGCAATGCTTGGGGACTTTGGGTCTTCCAAGGTAGCAAACAGCAGGGGCAAACAGGCTGCTTCTGCACGGGCACTTTAATTATCTTTCATTAAAAAGAAGACTACTTACACGCCATAGCTTCGGCACAGTCAAGCTCCATTTAGTAGCGCACGCAATTAGAGGCACATTCTCTGACACAAGATCCTGGCTGCTCTGAGAGCCTCCCATTTTACAAGCCTGAGTTGTGCTCCATCCTTCCATCTGCAGCTTCGCCGCAGCCTCGCACACACGCACGCACACACATGCGCACACCCCCTCCCCAGTTTCTTCTAGATGGGGAAGGCAGTGGGACCAGGGATATGAAATTAGCATCGGATTTCTTTAGGAAAACATTTTAGCATTACCCGGGGAAGGCAGATGGGGGAGAAATAGGAACACAAGAGTAGAAAGGGAGCTAAATAAAGAGCACTAGCGACTCCTGAGGGCAACGCGCAGGCTCGCCATGGTACTCACTCAGGCTGCCCAGCTGTCGAATGACATTTGCCAGGGTGATGTTGGTCATGCATTCCAGCTCGCTTCGAACGCTAGGCAACGTCTGACGGCACAGGTGCCTTGGCTCAATGTTCCTCGTTACTAACGGCATGGTGGACCTGCTTCAGGCACTGTTCTGAAAGATGAAAAACAACCCAAAAAAGAAACAGGAAAGGATTACTCAACCGCAAATTCCAGGCACACCAGAGCCATGGTGTTCGTTTTTCCTGCTCTCAAATGGCTTTATTTATAAGCCTCCTTTCCCCCCCCCCTCTTTCCCCGACCTTATAATACTGGCTCTTCAGAAATAAAGATCCCGCTGTTCTGTGACTTGCAGTGACAGCAAAGTCCCACCGGCTCAGGTATGGAGCAGAGATGGAAAACTACACAGCTTCGCCCACACGCGAGGTGCTGCCGGCATCGCCGCCGCCGCTCCCTTCCTACCCATCCGCAGCCTCCTTCCTTCCCCGCTCACACACAGCATCTCAGAGAGCCTGAAAACCCTTCTTCTGGAATTTGGTAAACCGGAGACCGATGGCTTTGCTTCAACCAGAGGACGAGGGCAGGAGATGGGGGGGAACAAAGCGCGGCTCCTCCCGCAGTGGCACAGCGCGGCTCTGCTGAACAACAGGAAGCGCTCGCAGCTGACCAGGAAACTTTCTGCTGACTGTTCCTCATCCTGCAGGCTGCACCCAACGGCCCTCAGGAAATCCCCCAGGCCTGAGGTTTACACTGGGCCATTGTTTTTTGTGCTGGGGGTGTTTAATGGTAAGGGAGCCCTAAGCAGAACAAAGAGCTTTCAGGCGCAGGTCAGCCCTTCCAAGAGACAAAACTCTCCTTTGCCAACAGGCTGAAGCGTCCAAGCAACAAACGTCCCTCTTGCAACGTCTGCCCCTGAGATGGAGGGATGCCTGGCTAAGCAGAGCTCGGAGCAAGCAGTGCCACAGGCCTGAAATCTTCAAAACTCAGTGAAAGCAAATACAGCCCAACTTCGTGATTAATTTAGAAGGGGAAAGAATCACTTTTCTAGGTCAGCTGAGGAGCAGCCCAAGAGAAGCAGCCAGCTCCCATGTGATAGGCATGCTGATCTGCTCGGGCTGGGTGTAAAAATAAAACAGGAAGCTAACAGCTTGGGGAACATGGCTTCCTGTCACCAACAGCAAAAAACCAAGAACCATAAAAAATCAGCTGTTTGCTCTTGACTTTGAGCCACCCTTTGATAGTCTCTGTGGCAGCTGGCAGCTTATCTTTGAGGTCCAGGAGTCCTTCCTGGATGCTTTTCTATCAGGGTGTTAAGAGGAAGAAGTGGGCATTATCCCTCCTAATTACCTCACAAGCCAGATTTTGAATTGCTAAATGTGACCCATTAAGGCAGAGGAGCTGGAGTGCTGCAGCGCAGGGCTATCTCCTGGACAAGCAGATGGAGGATGCCATTTTGAGCTAGGGACTGCGTGCGCACAGCCCTGCACCAGGGCCAGGGCCCCAAAACCATAAACCTCGGAGCAGAAGGGAGCAGGGTTTGCCTCCAGGTAAATAAAAGCTGTGCTTCTCCAAAGACTGAGGTCTGTGCTGCTCTTCGCCGTGTCCAAGCGCTGCAGCAGCCACTGTAACTGCTGAGATATTTAAAGAACAGGGTGAACCAAGGAAGGACTCTGACCTTCGCTTCCAAACACCCCGTGTTTTATTGATTACAGCCCAAGCCCTGCAATCTTTTGCCAGCTTTAGCGCTTTAAGCCAGACAAACTTTCCCAGCTCCCCCCAGACTGCAGTCTGCAGCTCTCATAAACAAGGCAGCATTTGCAGGCTGCCTGCATCGAGCTTCTCCCTCGTGCTCCCCAGGGCTCGGTGGGATCTGCAGAGCTGGGACAGACACTGAGCCTGGGCTGTAAGGGGGAGAGATGCAAGCGTGCATATGGAATACAGGGAAATAAAATAAACCACCACCAAAAAAAACAACCACAAAAGGTGATAGGTGTGCTGGGTCAGAGAGAAGCGCTCGTCTCTGCATGTATATAGAGAAAAGGGCAGAAAAATGGAGTAACACCCCCAAATACCCATGCAGAAACACCAGCCTGAAGTATGCCTATACCTATACCTTGCCTATAGTTTCCCTACCCCCAAAGTGTTTGGCTTCAAAGCCTGCTCTGCAACTAAAGGCAAAGAGTAGCGGTGCAAATCGCCTCTTTACAACAGCACTGCACAACTACAGCACGAATCTGCACCAGTGCAAGACAGCCAGCAGCGATAAGGGCTAAGAAAAACACTCCCTTTATAGCCTAGCTCATCCTGGCAGCCACCCCCACCCTCCCAGCACAGCCTGCCACACTCCACTGCAGAATCAAGAGTTTCGCCCTTGTGATGGCTCCGACAGCACAGCAGTGCTGCTTCTTCCCAAGGCAACGGGGCCGGCCCTGCTGCCCCCAACCCCAGCCAGGAGCTGGCAAGCAGCAGTGAGACGTGAAGGCGTTAACCCTGCAGAGCACTGGAGATGAGCGAGGCAGGAAGGATGGGGTGGCAGCAGGCAGACAGCCCTGTGCTCCTGCAGCAGCGCCGGGATGAGGCACTGAAAGCAACTCCCCATCTCCCCTCAGCTTTGAGATTTCAGGTGTTTTCACAGCACCGACAGAGGAAATCTGGGACCTCCGGAGCCCAGCAATAAGAGCAGTGCCCCCACAAGGAGCTTCCCTGGTGGACCTCCTTTTTCCCCCATCAGCCTTTGGTGGGAAGGTATAGAGATAACAGCTAATGGGCTCCTGTAAAACCTTCATGCCTCATGAGTAGGTGGGACAAAGATTAATAGTCTGGATTGGAAAATAAGTGGTGTGTTTTGAAAGCAGCAGCCGGGAGGGGCAGGAAATAAAGCGTGGAGAAGGGAGAACGTCTGAGAGCAGAGGGAGAAGGAGGAAGCAAAATGCTGGAGACAGCACGAGGTGTGCAGCTGGGGGCAGGGGAGGGACACAGCCAACGAAACAAGGAAGGGACAGACAGAAAAAAAGCTTTCCAGGAGGTTCTTGCTTTTATTCTTTAAGAGAATCATTAAGAAACTGATTGACAGCACACTACCAGCAAGGGCCATCCAGAGCTGCTTTCCTTTCCATAGTCAGGGCATGACAGCACAGCAGTTTTCCACCCCAGCTAGCCAGAGTGGTCATCAGGCATTAGTCGCTGTCACGTAACCACTGCAGACCATATATTATAACTAAATCCTGCCATTCAGAAGCAAGTTAAATGAATTGTGAGGCCAAAAATAAAATAAAAACAAACAAACAAAAAGAAAAACCCTTATCTTTTGGGCAAAGAGAGGCATTTCCACGTGCTCATTAATGAAGATCTGATTTGTTGTAACGCCAGTGTGGGGTGCAGGGGGCACAGAGCACCTTGCTGCAAGCAGGGAGGACACAGTATGGTAAAAGCAAAGTGCCTCTATGAAACTTGACTGTCTGCAACAGATTTGTAATGAATATGGAGAAAAAAAAGCAGGGCATCAAACTGAAAGCAGCTCGAGCTGTGAGTGAGGAAGCGGAGCGTTCTGTGCTGGTTGGAGAATGGAAGGGAATCGCTGCTCCTGTGCCAAACCCACCAACGTCAGGGCATCCAGGGATGCTCAGAACGCCCGTCCTGCTACCTGCCGTGCTGCACACCTTCTCAGGAACAAGAAGGAAGGGTTTGTCTCAAGTGAACCAATGTTTTTTTCTCCCTGTCTTGTAGCAAAACATCCCTACCTGCTCCGGGCAAGCATTTCTTCTCCAGTCTCTGAGCCACGGCCTGAATCACAGAAGGCTCCAAGCCTTGTTATGACAGCAGTGACTAAAAACCAAGGCTCCAAGAGCCCTGTTTTCCCCTTGGCCTCCCCCCACGTCCAGCAGGGCACTGCCAGCATTCCTCATCCTTTCCCCTCTCTCCCAAAGCGCTTACACACACATTGCTGAGCGCCGGGCTCGCAGCCCTAAGCCAGCCTGGAAAGTTTGCTGAGCACGACAAAAGCTGTGCAAGGCAAGATCCCCACTCCTACATTCCTAGCAATCCTCCAGCCACAACTGGCACCTCACCATCCTTCCCTCAGCACCTGTGCTGCATGCACGAAGCCTCGGACTCTTTGCATTGCTGCATGAAAGCAGCATTTGTGCACAGTGCTGCCTATCCGAGTCCCTGTACCCAGCACAGCAAGCAGGAACGCCTTGCTCACCACATTTTAACACCTCACACACCAAATTTTAAGTGCATTCTGACTGTGGCAGTCACTCCTGCAAACGCTCTCGGGGTGCTGGGGAACAAGTGTGGCAAAGCACGGGTCGGGAAAGGGAAAAACAAGACCACAGCGTGCAGTTTTTGCTTCTCCTAATCCAGCGCTTTGAGGGAAGCACAAGGTACATTTAAGACAAGCACGCTGCTGTAGGGTTTCTCATTGACTGCTCTCCCCAGGAGCTCTGCTGGAGCGGATCACACAGGAATCCTGGTTCTGGATTAGAATCAAGCACAATTGGTTTGCTTCACACACGAGCCGCCGCTCTGTAAAGCCCTCACACAAAGCCACGTCTTATTGACTATTTTTAATAAAGAGGGCTGGCACAGTAAAATTGGACCATTGTTACAAACAATAAAGGAGACAGACTTTGATTACAAGTATTGGGGAGCAATGCAGGGATGTTTTCGGATTGAGCATTTGCTTTCCAACGCGAGTTCTGTCAACTGAAAACAGCAACTCAGAGCAAATAGTCCTTAACAAGCAGTTTGGAGACGAGCAGAAAACAGCACTGCACAGCAAGAGAGGAGCTGCTTTCTGCATCTAGCACAGGCAGCACAGCAGTGCGGGGAAGGCAGGCAGGGCTGCAAGGTGAGATGTGTGTGCAGTGCACACAAAGAGCTGTAAATAACAGCCCAGCTCGACACAGAGACCTGGCAAGGTTCTTCTCGCCGGTATCTGACCGGCCAGCATAGCATTAGTGGGAGTCACCTGGGTAATTCCCTGCTCAATGTGACACACCACCTCTCAGATCAGGGACCATCTGCAAATAAATCTGGACCCCGGCAGTGATATCATCTGTCACAGTGTCTGGTGCAGCACAAAGCACCTAGGGAGGACAGAACCCATTTTTAGGGAAGGGGAGGAATACAGAGCTCCATTTTTTGGGTCCATGGGGGCGAGCAGTCGCCGTGCGCACAGCGGGGCTCACAACGGTCACAGCCTGGACACGAGCAGGCAGTGAGGGCAAGCATAGCAAGAGCCTTGGAGAGAGCCTTCCGGAGTGCCCATGGGGGGACGAGCTGCAGCAGCAGGCTTGGGAATGAGGGAGGAAGGAGATAATCAGATCTGAAATTCCCATCAGTATGAAATGAGACTTAACTCAGGAGCTTGCCAACGCAGACTGACTGTTCTTTCTAATGTCTGTGACAACTCTGCCTCAAATTTCAAGCTTCTCTCAGCAGTAACTACTCCCCCATGCAGCTGTAATGGCCAGAAAGAGACTGGCTTTTATGTAACCCCAAAAGGCGAGCAGAAAGGGAAGCAGCAGCCACACACACACACGGAGAACTGGGGGGGGGGAAAATCAGCAGAAGGCTCTGCTGAGCGCTCAGGGCGATATCCAAGCTCACAATGCAGCCACAGAGAAGTGGGATGCAGCAATCAGAAACGCTACGCTTCCACACTCAGAGAGAGACCCAGCAATCAGTGCTGCATCCGAGCAATAGGGAGTGAAATTATAGAGCAAACTGCCATGCGATGCCACAAACTCCATCCTGCCAGCTGTAACAAGGATTCATTCCCAAAAACGCGTCACGGGCTCATCTGTCATTAAGGGCCCAGCCTGCCAGCAGCTGAGCAGCAGTCAGCAGTGAAGGGCAGCTGCAGGGCTGCTTCCTTTCACAGTGGTCTATTCTCCCCATGAGCCGCAGGGGAGATGCACGGTAAATCCCCACCATCTCCTACCATTGCAGTGTGCAGGCTGCTTCCTCACCCCCAGCACACACAGCTTTCCCAAAGCAGGACCAACCCAAAGCACGGCTTCTCCCAGCAGCAGGACCCCCAAAGCACCCTCCATGTGTAACCAACCCACTCCAACCACCAACCCCACGACCCCGGGGTGCAATGCAGCAGCATTACCAAAAAGCCATGCAGACAAATGGCATGGGGCAGGAGCAGCACTGCACTCTTCCAGGGCTATGTTCTGACATTGGGAAGCATCAGCTCTGCTCTCACAGAGTAACAGCACTGTACAGCATGCCATGGGGCAGCAAACAGCCACGTTGCTTTGTTGGAAACGGACTCGCCGGGTGCTGCTGCTACTGGGGAACACACAGCCACCCCTCCAGCCCCCCTCCCAGGCCTCTGCCTGGCTGCAAGCAGAGCCAGCTGGCTGACCTCGACATTTTTCACTCCTGAAACCAAGCTGTTGCCCTCACGGATGCTTTCATTCATTTAGCTGACCAACATTTTAAACAAAAAGGGTCACCCGGTGCTCCTATGGGGCACGGGCAGAACGAACGCATCGAAATGGAACTCTAGGAGAGATGTGCCAAGAGAAAGGCAGTTTAGTTCAATTAAAGAGAGCTGTCAGAGGTTTCATTCTCAGAATACGGAACTATTGATTAAACAGGAATTAAAGCTCAGAAACAGAAAGGTTTCAAGGTCTTTGCTGTCCCTCCTGTCAGGAGGGACACTGGGCTCCTTCAGTGCGCACTGCTCCGGCTCTGATGCCTCCTAGGAAACAGGAGCAGCAAAAGGAGCACAGCACTCCCCATTAAACCTAGGAGTGATTCTGGCAAGGACACAAAGTCAGCGGCAATACAGCCTCAATCAACAGGCAGCTTCGGTGTGCTCAGGCCCAGAGGAGCCCCTCTGAGGTCCTCACTTACCCCAGGAGCACGGAGGCAGCCGCGCCGTGGTGACACCTGCAAACTGCAAATGCATTTCAGCAGACAAACCCCAGCTCAGCCCCCACTCCTTTAACACACGCTCAACTCTTTGGATTAATGGAGGAGTGTAGGAACAACCCGGTTCCAAGTGTTTTCTATACAGCTCAACTGCTCTTTCAGTTTCCACTCACGCCTGGATAATTATATCACAGCTCCGAGTGCCCCCACCCTTCTGCTGCACTTGGGGAATACTGCAAAGATAAGTCTTTTCTTAATTATTAAATGTAAATAGCTCATTAAATATAATCCAATTACTTTAATTGTAAGAAAAAGGAAGTAATTACAATATGTACATGCATTCTTGCCTGAACATTTTTGAATATCTTAAACGAATCTTTGCAGCATTAATATTTTAAGTTAACCTTTGACACGAGCAAAAAATAAAGAGAGAGGCCCTGATGTTCTGCAGGAGTGCTGTGTGTGCGCTGGGATTTCTGTCACAAAAAACCAAACTAAAACAACAGGACAGCCTGGAGCATCTGAACTGAAACGGTTTGCAAAGGGCACCTCAATAAAGCCACAATAACACGTGAGATTCTTTGACTGCAGGAGGCAGAAGTGCTGTGTGTGATGCTGCATTCGGAGCCCTCATGGGGTTTTTTGGGTGTAAGGAATTGAGAGATGGAGAAAGGAGATGGATGGAGGGCAACGCATCCACCCATGATGGGGAGATGAGCCCCTCAGCCCATGGACCAAAACCCCAATCCTGGGGTTCTGCTTCCCCATTCCAACAGCTGCTCCTGCAGGGATGGATCTGCCCACCTGGGCACATGGGATGTGGGGCTGCACAGGTGGCCATCACCATGGGACAGCCTGAAAAACAGCCCTGGAACCATCACTGCTTCCATGTTGTGTTGTGAGCTGTGACCTCACCTCGCTCACCTGTGCAACCCTGGGCTCTACCCCCAAACTACTGCAGAGAGTTTGAAACCATCACTTCATTGAGCTGATCTTTGCGGGAGAGGTGAGGCTGCGTTAGGGATGCTCAAGATGCAAGTGTTTCCATCAAAGCTGTGTGATAAGCTGCTTTATGGAAACCTCCAACTGAAGGCAGACCCTACAAGTAACCTTGATACAACATCCATCCTCAATAGGAACCCAATAGGTCCTATGCTGTGTGCCTGCACCTGGAAAGGGAAGTGGCCGCTGCAGAAGGTAAAGGTTTGACATAAGCAGCATTTAGAGCCACACGCCTTCCTCCAGCACACCATTGGCTCAGCAGCTGTTGCCATTCAAAGAGCAGGATCTGGGTGTGTGCACCGTTCTTTCTTTTTGTGCCTGGTTGGTTTTCTTTTCTTTTTTTTTTTTTGCAGCTGCACGGCCAAACCCTACACATGAGCTGTGTCTCTTACGGTGCACAAAAGCAGGGTGCCTGAAAGGGAACTCCTCCTGCTCTGGCAAGCACTCAGCACGCTGTGCTGGGCTAAGGGGTGGTCGGGGAACTTTCACCCATCCATTCAGCCAGGGAGGCCGTTCCCCCTCCCTCTCAATTAAATCCCATTTTTTGCACTCCATGCATGAAGCACGGCCACGCCAATACATCAGATATTGTGGCTGATAGCCTTCTCTGAATGCCACTTCAAGCCCTCCAGCACGGAGCTGCCTGAAAGCAAAGCATCATTCATTCTTTGAGCAGCAGAAAAAGACTTTCGCCGTGCGGAGTTGAAGCGAGGCTCTCAGAAAGAAGGAAAGGGCATCCAGTGAAAGAGGAAACGAGAAATTAAAACCACGTTCAATCTTATTAGCGGTAATACAAGAGGTCAACGAAGTGCTCTGCAAAACTGTGCAGTGTGAGAGAGCAGCTTTAGGCAGAGCTCACTCCCATGCAGTCACACCAACCAGCCTGGCTGCTGCGCAGGGAAGCAAAGGCTGTGAGCAGCTCTTGCATGGAGCCAGATGGAAGGGCGAGGGCTGGAGGCATTACCTCATGTATGCTAACAGCACTGGGCTGGGAGGAACCTTCCCCCTCCTCCTCCTCCATCTGAAACGTTTTCTCTCTCTCGGGATTTCCAGCATCTTATAAGCGAAGCCTCTTTGAAGCACCGCAAAGTGGCGTTGCTCATCATTGAGGTAATGATAGTAAATAAGCTCCAGTATTTTGTTGAGCCTTTTCCTTCTGCTTTACAAACAAAAGGTCAGAATCATTAGCCCAGTTTGATGAGGAGGAATGGGAGCTGGCAACGTTGCTCCGGAACATCACAGGAAATATCAGCAAGCAAACAGGACACAGAACCGACACTGAGAGCCACTCCAGCATTGGGGGACATGGACCAGAGCACAGCCAAACTGAAGGTGAGTGCAGAGCAGCAGTCCTGCCCGCTGCCCTCCTCCATCAGAAGAACACATTGGGAGGAATGCTACCATTCAGATCCATGTGTGGCAAGAAGAGGATCTTTGCTTCCTATGGAAACTGGCCAAATGCATGCATCACCGTGCACGTGGAATGGGTGCCTTCCATCAGGAAGGTCCTCTGACTGCAGCAGACAATGCAAGAGAAAGGCTCAGCTCTTACAGAGGACTTCCCAGCAGAAACCAAAGTGATCAGCCCACGGCTCAGGTTTGGTGGAGATCTGTGTGTGCTGTCCCTCCCACCCCCTGCAGCACACCTTACCATGCAGAACCAAAACCTCCAAGCCAGCAGCCATCTCAGAGCCGCAGTGATGGAGAGCAGCAGCCTGCCATGTAGAAACTAAGCCTTAAGAACAGGTGCCAAGCTCTGCCACCTCGCAGGCAGCTCCCATCCTACTCTCCAGGACCACAGAATGGCCCAGGTTGGAAGGGACCCCAAGGATGATGAATCTCCAACCCCCCCACATGCAGGGCCACCAACCTCCACATTTAACACCAGCCCAGGCTGCCCAGGGCCCCATCCAACCAGGCCTTGAACACCTCCAGGGATGGACGGGGCATCCACAGCCTCTCTGGGCAGCTGTTCCAGCACCTCACCGCTCTCTCCATGAAGAACTTAACCACAGCATCCCATAAAGCCCCACACTTCTCCCACATGCAGGTCCAGGGCTCAGCACGTGGCAAACGCTCTGCACCGCCTCACTGGAACACTGAGCTGGAGATCTGGGAAGGGAGTGCTGGGAGGAGAAAACCCTGCTGCCCTTCAGCCAGAAAAGCAAACCATGCCTGAAGCAGGACCAGGCCTCATTCCAACCCCGTGCAGAAGCTCTGTTCACGTTGTGCCCTTTGCAGTGAAGCCTCCCCTCCTCACAGAGGAAACGCACGGCGTCCTGATTGCACAGGGTTGCAGAAACACAAAGGAAGTGAATGCCACCAGGGTGGTTCTGCTCTGAGCAGTCATTTGCTTATTACCCAGAAGCCACCTCCACGGTGTTTATAAATACCCCAAATATTTAAATAAACGTTAATCTGCTGTAACCAAGGGCCTGATCTCACAAATATTTACCCTTGTGCAGCCGGTACAGACACACAGCTCCTTCCTAGGGCTCCCAGAGGAATGCTGCTGGATGCAGCACCCCATCCTGCTGGATACAGCTGCACCACCCAGGGCTAAGCACCACCAAACCCACTGCCAAAACAGAAACCCTACACTGAGAATGAGTCTGGAAAGCCTACAAAGAGCTGCAATCCACAAGGATCAAAGCAGCGTCTCGCACTTGTTGGGTCCTTCCTTATTACAGTCCATCCATTCGGTGGGAGCGTTCATCTTCACCTTTGTTCACCCATCATCATTTCAAACAAACAAAAAAAAAAGCTGAATTTACCAACGTAACCATGAGCACATGAGGCAATCGGTGCAGTTTTAACCCCTCCACCCACGCTCTGTGATTATCTAAGCTTTGTGAATGAAATCAGCTTTTCCTAGACCAGCCCAGAAGAATGAGATACATCCCAAGTATGCTGAGAAACTGGGCTGGCAGTTATCACAGGGGTTCTATTATTCATCATGAATCACCACTGCCTGCAAACACCTTCTGAACCACGACTCCAAAACGCACCGTTGTGCTCAGCATGCTGTGTTATTCACGAAGGAAGCAGCCTCCTGTGCTGCTCCAAAAGAACACAGAGCTACAGCAAGAAGCACGGGGGAGCCCATGGCCAAGGGGAGGAAAAGCACTCTGCTGCCCCTTTGGTTACACAGGGTTGGGAGCAGAGGTTGAGAACAGTGAAATGAAGCAGGACCTTGGGAAAGCCTGAGCAGCAGCACAGAGCTTGGAAAGGGTGGAATTTGGGGAATTTGCGTTTTGAGCTTGCTGCAAAGCAAGAAAACAATAAAAACCACATTTAGGCTTTAAAGCAGTGCAAACGTGCAGTTAGGAGGAAAAGCTGGCACTCAGTTTGCAATCAGAAGGCTTTTCCCTTACAACTCACATTACGTACAGCAAGGGAAACCTGCTCTCATCTGCACACAGCCAGGCTTTAGAATCACAGACCATAGAATGGCCTGGGTTGAAAAGGAGCACAATGCTCATCCAGTTCCAACCCCTGCTATGTGCAGGTCACCAACCAGCAGCCCAGGCTGCCCAGAGCCACATCCAGCCTGGCCTCGAATGCCTGCAGGGATGGGGCATCCACAGCCTCCTTGGGCAACCTGTTCCAGTGCCTCACCACCCTATGAGTGAAAAACTTCCTCCTCATATCCAACCTAAACTCCCATCACCAACACAAGTTGATGGGTCAGAAGTGCTGCGTTTGATCCCTGCAGTCACCAACCTGCACAGAGATGGTCCGCCAAACACCAGGGTTAGGTGGCTTCTAAAGCATGGGTAACACTCCCTCATCCAAACTCTGGAAGCACAGCCCTCACAATGGCAAAGGAAAGAAAACAAAAGCATTCTGCTTACTGCACCCCAGCTCTGGATCAAGCTTGTCCTTGTCTGTGATTGCAAGCAGACTGTCAAAACCACTCTTATCAACGCAGTGCCTGTGTTTTCAGTGGGTAGATGTTAGCTTTGGTTTGCTTTTAACTAAGTTTTGGATGAAACTCTATCAGTTTCGATGACAAAATCCCACTCGAGGTCAACATGAGGCAAACCAGAGCAAGAAACGCCGCTGTGCAGCACTCACAACTCATAGCAACCCATCCTGCAGACGTCCCACACTGATGGAAAACACAACCAGTCCCCCTCCTCATGTGACCGAGCTCACACACTTCACTACTTCCCACAAAGTAATGCTATGCATCAGCTTTGCCACAAGGAAACTCACACACACACACACACTGCTGGCTTGTCGTGTCCTTTGCTCCCGACTTTTCCGTTCTCACAAGTCCCAAGGGAGGACACACGAGTGTGAGGGTCTGCTAAACCACAGCCCTGTGTGAAGCAGGTGGATTTAATACAACTTTATCATCACTGATCTTATTTCATGTCCACTAACGTCTGCAGCGCTGATGGCTTGATGTCACCGCACAAATGAAGCTCCTGAAGGCCAACTTGGTGTTCAGAAGCAGGCATTCTGCTGCTCTCTTAACCCACTGTATGGCCCCACCAGCAGTCTGATCAATGGGAAAGCACGCAATCCTGCTGCTAACGAAAGCAGAACAGCAGTGCCAAATGTGAAACTTACAGAAGGGATAAGCAGAAGCAGCTCTCCGGGGTCAAGTAATAGCTAAGAGGGAAGAGCTGCCATCCCTTACCTTTCACCAAAGGGCGTCTGCTATTTGTATCCCAAAGGAGCAGCCCCAACACGAGCCTAACTACCAGTGAGGCACAACCCTGAGGACATTCACCAGCAGCTTATTCCACCTCTGAAAGGAGCACGGGCTGAGGTCACTGCCAGGTCAGTGCCTTCGACCAAACTTCCCCACCAGATCGCATGAGAGCTTTCAAAGCTTGTTGAGAGATAGAGGCTGAGAGGAGGGGGCATTTCCAACACAGCAGCCTGACCCCGAGCTTTGGGACACCCTTGGGGGGAGGGAGGGGGTCACCGTGTCCTTATGGGGCTCCCACACCTCCAGGAGGTGTTAAGGAAGGAGGCACACGGGGTGACAGCACAGCACCGTGCAGCAGCCAGCTGAGCACCGGGCACTGCTCTGACACGGGGAAAAGCCCGGCGAGCTGCTCCCAGCACCGTTCCCTCGTGCTGCCATGCAGCCACGCAGCACAGCCCTGCCGCAAAGGCTGCCCAGCACCACCAGCCCGACCCCCCCAGCCCTCGGTCCCAGCCCCAGCACGGGCTCACAGCGAGGCCCGCGGGCGGCCCCACGCTCAGCCCCAGCCCCCCTCCCCCGGCCTGCCCCCCCCGGCCCAGCGCAGCCCCCCTCCCCGCCCCGCCGCTCCCGGTTCGGAGCCGTTCAGCCCCCGGGGGCGGCGAGGCCCGGAGCTCACTATGTGGCAGGAAGCGCTGACCGCCTCAATCCGAGAGCTCACTATTTAGCAAGGGCCCAGCGGCCCACCCCAACGCCTCCGCCGCTCTCCTGCGGGACGGGGCGGCCCGAGAGGGCCGGGGAGCCGCCACTCACCCCTCTCGCACTCACCCCGCTCCGGTGCTGCTCTCTCAGGCCCCCCGGGCTCGTTACCACCAGGGCGGGCCAGCCCGGCCGTCCGCCATTCCACAGCTCCCCCTCCCTGCCCTGACCGGGCCTGGCCCCGCCTCCTCCCGGCCGCCGGCCCGCGGCGCCATTGGATCACCGCCCAGCGATACGGCCACGCCATTGGCTGAGAATGGCTGTCTATCAAAGCCGCCCTGCGCCACTTACGTACGAAACTGGAGCAGAAGGGGAACCGCACCCAAGGAGCCGCGCAAAAAGAGTAAACAGGGCGGAACGTACCACGGGGAGGACGGGACGGGGGGGTCCGGGAGGCTTTGGAACGCGTCCCCGCGACAGGAGGGAAAGTCGCGACTCCACGAACAGTTACAGCACTTTGAAAACACGTCTCTGTGTTCTGCATGGTGAAATCACGGCAAAACTCCGTGGGGCTTTGGAGGAAAAGCGTCTCTTTTCCACCCTCCCCCCCTCCTCCCCACCTCCGAGAGCCGCACTTGGGTGTTGCCTTTCGCCTCTATGGTCTGGCGGCCTGGGAGGAAAGTTCCACCTGGGGGAGTGGGGGTGTCACACCAGGGCGGGGGTCGGGGCAGGGACAAGGCGGGGTGGGGGGGGACGACGGGGGGGGTGAGGCTGGGGGGTCTTGGAGCTGTAGGCCAGCCCAGAGGGTCCATGTGAGCCCTGGGACCAGGCTGGGGTATGGGAGCTGGGGGTACCAGGTTGGTGGTACCCAGTGTGGGGGTATTGGGACCTGCAGGTATAGGGAATGGGGGTACTGGGAGCTGGAGGTATAGGGAATGGGGGTACTGGGAGCTGGAGGTATAGGGAATGGGGGTACTGGGAGCTGGGGGTACGTGGGGGGGGGTTGCTAGGACCTGGGGTACTCAATATGGGGGTAGCAGGCCCAGAGGGTGCCTGCTATGGGGGTACCTGGTATTGGGGTGCCTGGTATGGGGGTACTGGGCCACCAGTACATGGCACTGAGGATACCAAACTTAGCACAGGAGTATCAGGCTCAGGGCCATCCAGCTTTAGGGGTATTGGGTCCTGGGGGCACCCAGCACTTGACATATTGAGCCCTGGGGGTACACTGTATGGAAGTGCCAGGCTTGGGAGTACCCAGCATGGGGGCACAGGGCCTGGGAATAGCCAGCATGGGGGCACAGGGCCCAGAGATACCCAGCATTAGGGGTGCAGGGCCCAGGGGTGCCTGGCACTGGGCCCTGGGGAACCTAACTTAGGGTTACTGGGTCTACTCAGCATGGGGATACCAGGCCCAGAGTGGCTCAGCATGGGGATACTGGACATTAGGGTGGTGGTCTGGGGGTACTGGGCACAGCGGTACCCTTGAGCCTTGCTCACCATCCAGCCGGTCCTCAGCAGGGTGGTGGCAATGCTGGGGACCCCCCTCTTAGGTCTGCACACAGCACGGGTTGCTATAGAGCAGTAATCCTCCGCCTGGAGGAGACACCCTCGAGGGGGAAAGGAAGAGAGAGAACAAAGATTTCCATTGTCCCAAACTGCAGGAGCAGATACTTGATCAAAAATTAACAGCGCGGTGCACCGCTGCCGCAGCGCTTCTGTCTGTGCACCTGGAGCATTAAATCTTTCTTCCCCTGCCTGATTACAAACAGGAACGCTGGGTTCATTTCTGCCTGGAGAAGCTGGAGGCGAAATGAATGGTGTGAGGTGCAGGCAGCTCTGCTGGGGGCTTTCGAATGGATTGCTCCCAAATCCAACCAACCCGGGTATTGCGGTGCTGGACATCAGGATCTCATCTCCACCACCGCCTCCTTTCACACCTCCCGGTTGAGATGGGCACACGCACGTGTTGGAAGTGGCTGATTCTCACCTGTTTTGCACCTCTCTCACATGCACGGCGCCCTGGGATGGGATGCTCAGCTGCAGCCCCCACCCACCAGCAACGTCCATGGGTGCAAGGACGGGGGTGGGAACGAGGACGGGGCCTCAAGGCACAGCTGGAGGCTGTGGGCTCCAGGTTTTCCAGGCTGCCAGCCAGCCGTTGCCTTGAAGAAGATCTGCTTCTATCTCAAGGTGTCACAGCCTCAAGGGAACCACCTAATCTGTATCTGCGCTGCAACCTTTATCTCTCCCCGCCTGTGTGAGAGGCTCTGTTTATAGCTGCCGAATAATACCTGCTAAATTGCAGGATCCAGCCCCCCCGCCGTACCCCCT
Organism: Chrysolophus pictus; assembly: GCA_037305975.1. NCBI lineage: Eukaryota > Metazoa > Chordata > Aves > Galliformes > Phasianidae > Chrysolophus > Chrysolophus pictus. The sequence goes on along the minus strand of CM074598.1, from coordinate 3,814,031 downwards.
GACACTTGTTTCTCTGCAAGAGGGATGCTCTCGCCTGCCAGGTGCTGTTTTCTGGAAAGAAATGATGCTCTGGGGGCCAGGGACAGGCAGCCAGGCTGCTCCTGCCTCTCCCCTGGGTGGGCTCCAGCAATGTCCGAACCCCCACTCACCTAAAAGGGCCCTTCTCCACATTGCTGCCCCTCTGGCTCCATCCCACCCCTGCTCTCCTCAGCCTAGGCTTTGCTCCTCATTAAAATCAGACGGTATCCAGCAGATCCAGCCTCATCTTTCCTCACCCCACAGACAGGGATGAGCAGAAATCCTTGGCTGAAGAGATGAGCTCCCAGCTTATCTTGTGCTGTGCTGCCCAGCCTTGCGTGGGGCCGTGGCCACGTCCTCACTCAGGGATGCTGGGGGAGGGGAAGGGGGGGGGAAACATTGGGTGCCTGTCCCCAGCTGGCTGCCCCTGTGCTGTCCTTGCACACAAAATGGCTGAGTAGAACACAGCGTGAAGGCAGAGCGGCTCCAGCTGCATCCCTGCAGGAAGGGAGCCAGGGCTGGCAGCACCAGAGCTGCAGAGATTCTCTGGAAACAGACACACAATGACATGCTCTGGGCTTGTCCTGCTTCTCTGCTTCTCGTGAGTCACAGCCCTACCAGCATCAATCTGGGCTGCAGAGGGAAGCTGGGGTGCACAGAAGGTGTGGGGTGCACAGAAGGTGTGGGGTGCACAGAAGGTGTGGGGTGCGCAGGGTGCTTGGAGTGCATGAAGTGCCCAGGGTGCCTAGGGCTTGCAGGGTGCATGGGGTGCAAGCAGCATTTGATGCACGTGGGATGCATGAAATGCACAGGATGCATGCTGCACTGAGTGTGCAGGAAGCACATGCAATGCATGAGGTGCCCGTGGCGCATGGAATGCATGCAGCACATGGAATGCAGGCTGTGCCCATGGTGCTTGGGTTGTATGGGGGTGCACACGGGATGCACAGACTGTCCGTGGTGCATGGGATGCAATGCAGCACATGGGATGCACAGGGTGCCCATGGTGCACGGGTTGTGTGCAGCACATGGGGTGCGCACGGAATGCACAGGGTGTCCCTGGTGCGTGGGATGCAGTGCAGCACAGGGGATGTACGCTGTGCCCGTGGTGCATGGGACACGCAGGACACACAGGGTGCTGCTGGGCAGCTCAGCAGCGGGCAGTGGCTGTGCTGCTGACATTTACTAATCAGCTCTAACCTCGGCTGCACACCCGCTCGTCTCGCTTGCTGTCTTGTCTCCATGGAGACTCCGCAACCTTTGCTCACTCGTTAATGGTATCTCAGCAAACGAAACTCCAACGCCACCCAGCCTTCCCCTCCCGGCCCCGGCGAGGGGGAGCATCGCCCATGGGAGCCATCCTCCCGCCACCCCGCATCCCATCCCCTCCTGCAGCCGGGGATGAAAGGGACGAGGCCTTGCTAACGAAGGGCTGAGCCTTGCTGGGCCGAGCCGAGGGCAAGTTCTGAGGGTAGGCAGGAGGAGGAGGGCGAGCGGCATCCTCCAGAGCTGGGGATGCTGGGGCTGCAGCAGCACTGCTGCTTCCTGATGGATATATGGAGCACAAAGCCCCGGGCAGCAGCCATGCATGGGGTGCACCCCGTGCCCCCACCCCAAAGCTCAGATCCCGCTCTGTCGCCGCCGTCCTGCTCTCTCCGGTTCTGTTTTCAAATTAACATGGGAAAGATGCCCATTACCTGCTTCCAGATAATGACTATGATTAGGCAGAGCTCTGCTGCCAGCCGAGATCTGAAGGATTTCTGTGCACTCCAGCAGCGCTTGCCGGTGCAAAAACAAGAGCAATAAAGTGTAAATAAAAGACTAAAGAAAATAGCGCGGTCCATCAGTGAAAGGGTGCGCAGAGGCAGCTCCAGCGCTGGGCTTTGTGTGCTGTCAGTGGTTCCAGCCCCATCGCAGCCCAGGTGAGGTTGGAGCTGGGGCTGCCCCACGCCCACACCCCACATCTGAACCCGGATCAGCCTCCGGTTGCTCAGAACTGGGAAAGGGGGGGGGTTGGAAAGAGGGAAACAATAAATAAATTGAGACGTGCGCTTGTTTGCAGTGGGAAGGAGTAGGTGAGCTGCAATGTAATGAGCAAGGCTGGCCTTGGGGAGCTCCTGCCCGGCAGGAAGAGCTGTGGAAGGGATGAAAAAGCCAACCCCATCTCCAGAGATCTCTGCACAGAGCGCTCCCGCCTCAGAGCCTGCACTGTGCTGGTACCTGAGGTGCCCAGCCCTGTGCCCTGGGGCTGGTGGGCTTTTCTGCTCCCCAGAAGGATGCTGGCAGCCCCACAGGGCAGGGAGCAGCGCACAGAGACAATGGGATGGGACATGCTGTGCTCTGCTGGCTGTGTGCCCCCGGCTCAGCCACAGCATCCTCCTCCCCCTGGGCAGGGTGGCAGAGCCCTCGCCAGCCCCACAGGCTCCCTTGTGGCCCAGTGCAGCGTGACTCAGCTCAGCCTTCATCCCTGTGAGGATGAGGATGGACCAGGACACAGCGAGGGGTCCGTGGCATGGTGATGTCTGTGGTGCACCCATGGGCACATCCACAGCACATTCGTGGCACATCTATGGGCACATCCGTGGGTGCATCTATGGCAAATCCATTGTGCATCCATTGCGCATCCATGGGTGCAACCGTGGCACATCCATGGCACATCCACTGTGTATCCATGGCACATCCATGGCACATCCACTTTGTATCCATGGCACATCCACTGTGTATCCATGACACATCCACTTTGTATCCATGGCACATCCATGGCACATCCACTTTGTATCCATGGCACATCCATGGCACACCCCTGGTTACATCCATGGCACATCCACTGTGTATCCATGGCACATCCATGGCACATCCACTGTGTATCCATGGCACATCCATGGCACATCCATTGTGTATCCATGGCACATCCACTGTGTATCCATGGCACATCCACTGTGTATCCATGGCACATCCATGGCACGTCCATTGTGTATCCATGGCACATCCATGGCACATCCATTGTGTATCCATGGCACATCCACTGTGTATCCATGGCACATCCATGGCACATCCATTGTGTATCCATGGCACATCCATGGCACATCCATTGTGTATCCATGGCACATCCATGGCACATCCACTTTGTATCCATGGCACATCCATGGCACATCTACTGTGTATCCATGGCACATCCACTGTGTATCCATGGCACATCCATGGCACACCCCTGGTACATCCATTGCACATCCACTGTGTATCCATGGCACATCCACTGTGTATCCATGGCACATCCATGGCACACCCACCCTCCCCCAGCTGCTCCATCTGACTCAATCATTCAGGGCTGAGCTGGCAGTGGGGCATCGCTCACCTCTGGCCCCACATTACCCCAGTGGGAGGGACATGAGAGCCACGGGGCAGCCCCCACATCCCCATCCCAGGTCAGGTCACCGTGGTCCCATTTCCTGCAGTCCGTGGGCGAGGCGCAAGGCGCAGGGCAGGAGCTAATCTCTGCTCTGATTAGGCACAGTTCCCAGCAATGGAGGTTTCTTCCTTCTTTTTTTTTTTTTTTTTTTTTTCCCTTCTCCCCCCTCAGTGATAACAAATAATAATATAATCCCCTTAATCCCTCCCTGAGGAGCCGGCGTGCACACCGAGACAGGAAGCGCCGCGCTTCTGCCACCGCTGATAACTCATAGCAGCCCGGGCCCTTGGAAAAACAAGCGGTGGGGTTGGCACCGTACCCCATACAGCTCCCACCCCAAACCCCACAAGGACCCCAACCCATTGCCAGCCCCATGTGGGCACACCTGGACTCACTCCTGGCTGCTTCCTACAGGACAGGGCCACCATAACCCCGACAGCTCTAACCTTGTAGGACCCAGCTGCCCTCCCCTCCCCAGCGCCTCGATGCCCCTACAACCCTCCTGATGCCTCCTGCTTCCCCTGCAGAGAAGCCCCCCCAGGGGCTGGGCACCCCTCTGCTCCCCATAGTGATGGGTATGTGCTCCGAGTGCCCCCACCCTATGGGGTCAGGACCCCCTGTTGCACCCCCAAAAAGGAGCACTGCCTCCCGCCCCACTGAGCGGGGTGTGCACACGCTGATGTGGGGTTCTCCATCCCCTCCCAGTTCCTGGGTGTCGAAGGAACCCAAACCTCCAGCTTCCAAACCCCACTGCTCTACTGGAAGCTGTGCTTGGGGGTGGGCACCCAGCCCCCCCGGCTCCATCACCCAGCAAACATTACTGCCAGCCTGGCAAGAGCTTTCACTTCCCTCCCCTGCTCTCCTGGCCCTCGCTTTGCTGATCTCAGCTCCTCCGGCTCCAGCACGGCTGTGAAAATTACCAGAGAGTGAAGATCTGTGTGAGGCTCTGCCCCCCCCCTCCCACGGCCACACAGCCCCCCCACTGCCCCCCGGGTGCTGCCGTGTGCAGGGATGTGGGGCACAGTGGGGCATGGGGACGTGAGGGGGACAGGGGGCTGCAGTGGGGGCATGGGGGCACGTTGGAGACATGGGGGGCATGGGGCACATGGGGGACTTGGGGGCATACTGGGGAAATGGGGATGCAATGGGGACAAGGGGATGTATTGGGGACATGTGGGGACACTGGGGACATGGTGACACACTGGGAACGTGGGGATGTACTGGGGACATGGGGGGCACTGGGGACATGAGGGGGGCTTGGGGACATGGTGACACATCGCAGGTATGGGGATGTATTGGGGACATGGGGGCAGGGTGCAGTGGAGACTTGGGGGTGCACTGGGGGCATGGGGACATGATGGGGACATGAGGACGTAATGGGGACATGGGAGTGCACTGGGGATGCGGTGACACACTGGGGACATGGGGATGCTCTGGAAACATGGGGACACATGGGGACACATGGGGGACTTGGGGATGCACTGGGGATATGGGGGAAGTACTGGGGACTTGGTGACACGTTGGGGTCGTGGGGATATACTGGGGACACAGAGGGGCACTGGGGACATGAGGATGTACTGGGGACATGATGGGGACATGGGGACACTGGAGACATGGGGTGTACTGGGAACATGGGGACACAGCGAGGGCATGGAGACACACGGGGGACTTGGGGATGCACTGATGTGCTGGGGCAGCATGGGGACGTACTGGGGGGGACACGGGCACACAGCAGGGAGGTGGGCATGTCCCGAGGGATGTGGGCACACAGCAGGGCAGTGGTGCCCGGCGCCAGCAGCGCTGTGGGTTCGCAGGGTGCCGACCGCCCCGGTTATTTGCACGGCGCCAGGCTGGGCTTGATTAAAACAGAGGCAGGGCAGAGAGGGGACGAGATGGCTCAGGGGAATGTTAATGGGCTGCAGAGCTTTCTGCCCGGCTGGGCTGAGTCCAGCACGTGGATGTGGGGCTGATGGGCACAGCTGCATCTTGCTGGGTGCGGTGAGTGCGTCGGGGCTCAGCAGGACCCCAAAATGGGGCGGGGGTCCTCCAGCACCGCACTCACCATCACACCCAGAGCCCGAATCACTGCGGGAGGAGCGGAAGGAGAACAGAGGGGGGGTCATGGAGGGGGGAAATAGCTTCCCAGGGCCTGGCCCTTCCTCTGGGAAAAGCAGCACTGCAGCTGAGGCCCTCCCTGCAGTGGGGACACCTCCAGCAGCCCCTGCCCCCCCCCCCCCCCCCCCGTGTTATAATGGGGTCAGGGATGAGGGTGGCGTTGCTGAGAGCTGGGGGGGCTTTGGTGGGGCGATGCCAGCTGCACCAGGCTGACGTGGGGAATGGCCTCCCTTCCTCATTAGCTGTGATTAGCATGTCAAGTGGGTGAGCTTCGTGGGTATGGAGGACGGGAGGGAAGAATAATGGCTTCAATTTTCTTCACGGCACTGCCATTAATTTGAAGGAGGTGGAGGGGAGGGTGTCGGAAACCCCTGGGGGGCACTGTGCCCCCAAAATGGCATCGGGGCAAAGTGGAGGGACGGTGCCCTCCTGCACGGTGCAGATCCTGGAGTTTGGGTGGCACCGGGGTGGGCACAGGGCACTGCTACCCAATGGGTCCCCACAGCTCAACCTGCATGGCCATGGGGTGGAGATCATCTCTGGTGGGTGTCACTGGGACGGGGGTGGTCCCTGGGGATGGGGTGGAGGTCTATGGGATGGGGGTGGTCCCTGGGGATGGGATGGAGGTCTATGGGATAGAGGTGGTCCCTGAGGATGGGGTGGAGGTCTATGGGATAGAGGTGGTCCCTGGGGATGGGGTGGAGGTCTATAGGATAGAGGTGGTCCCTGGGGTTGGGGTGGAGGTCTATGGGATGGGGGTGGTCCCTGGGGATGGGGTGGAGGTCTATGGGATGGGAGTGGTCCCTGGGGATGGGATGGAGGTCTATGGGATGGGAGTGGTCCCTGGGGATGGGATGGAGGTCTATGGGATAGAGGTGGTCCCTGGGGATGGGGTGGAGGTCTATAGGATAGAGGTGGTCCCTGGGGATGGGGTGGAGGTCTATGGGATGGGAGTGGTCCCTGGGGATGGGGTGGAGGTCTATGGGATAGAGGTGGTCCCTGGGGATGGGGTGGAGGTCTATAGGATGGGGGTGGTCTGGGAATGCAATGGACAGCCCCAGGATGCAGGTGATGATGCTGCAGCCCCCCCAGATAGCAGCAGTGCTCTCCCATCCCCTCCACCCACAACCCCCCCACGCTTTATCCCAAGGGCCCTGGGAAGCACTCTGGGTGCTGCAGACACCGCAGATCAGCCCTCCCCCCCCCACTTTGCGCCCTGCCCCACAGCAATGCCTCCTCCGAACCCCAACCTCCTGCACCTGATGGGGGTGGGGGGGCTGCACCCCGCCCCCTCCTCACTCCCAGCATCCAGACCCTACGAGGGGACACGAGCTGAGCTATGGGTCACCCTTCCAGCCCCACACACCTTTATTTTTGGGGAGGGGCTCACATGGCACCACACAGACACCCCCCACGGTGCTGGCTGCGCTCCCCCCGCACCCCTTGTCCATCAGTAAGCACTGTGTGCTGTTCTCCATAGCAACCTCTTCCTCCCCCCCCTCCCACATCCCCCCCCAGCACCGCACAACTCTGCTCTGCAGCACCTCTGAGCCCCCCCTCCCCCCCCAAAGGTTGCTGCAGGGCTGAGCCCCATCCCTACAAGTTGGAGAGCGGGGAGGAGGGCACCCATGGGTGCTGGGGGGGCACCGTGCTTCCTGGAGGGATGAAGACGCTCCAGGTGCCCCCCCCAGGACCCCACTCACTGCCCCCCCCCCCTCCCATAGGCCGCAATGGGGCTGAGCCCCCCAAGCTGCCCCCCACCCCCCCAGGAAGCCGCACGCCACAAAAGCACAGTGGATGCGGGGGGCTGCAATATACAAGACACGATTTATAATAAAACATTATATACAATAAATAGGTTATTGTCACTTTTTTTTTTTCCTTTTTTTTTTCTCTTTTTTTTTTTTTTTTTGTCTGTGTGTGTGGTTTTTTTTTTTTAATTATTTTTATTTTTTTTCCTCTTTTTTTTTTTTTTCCCCCTCGGTCGATCTGTAAAGAAGTTTTCTCAGTGCACACCGACGGGATGCTGCTCTTCTCTCCGCATTGTCCCCTTTTTGCTTCAGGTTTTCGCCACCATCTCTCCACATTTCCCCCCTTTTTATTTTATTTTATTCATTTTTTGGGGCCGGGGGGGGGGGGGGGAGGGGAGGGAATGAATTTTTTTGCCTTTTTGCTTTTTTCTTTCTTTTTTTTTTAAATTTTTTTTTCTCCTTTTTTTTTTCTTTTTTTCTTTTCTTTTTTTTTTTTTTACCTCAAAAGTATTTACAATTGCTGGTTTTTGTGCAGAAAACGAAACTTAATAAAAATTAAAAATTAAAAATAAAAAATAAGAATCATTTCGAAATCCGAAGAGTCCCCTCTGCTTCTGGCGGTGGGGGGGGGGAAGGGATAAGGGTGGGGGGGGGGGGGGAGGCGGCGGGGAGAAGCGGAGCCCCCTCCTCTCTCCTCTCCTCTCTGCTCTTGGGGCCGGCGGAGGGCACAGGGTGCGCTGCTGGGGGGGCTGTGGGGAGAGGAGGGGGTGGGTGGGTGTCCCCAATGGGTGGCACCCATGTAACGAGGGTCCTGAACAACCCCCCCCCCACCCACCACCACCCAGCACCCGCATGCCCAGGGTGTGGGGTTCACCCATAAGCAGTTTGGCACCCGCCTACCCAAGGGTTTGGCACACGTATATCTGGGGTCTTCTTCATGCCCATTCAGCACCCATATACCAGGGGTCTGGGGTCCTGGTCACCTCCATCCAACAGCCACACAGCCACGGCTCTGGTACCCGTGTGCCCAGGGGTCTGGGGTCCCCATCACCCCAGTCTGGAGCCCATATACCCAGGGGTCTGACACCCATGTGCCCAGGGGTCTGGGGTCCCCATCACCCCAGTCTGGAGCCCATATACCCAGGGGGCTGACACCCATGTGCCCAGGGGTCTGGGGTCCCCATCACCCCAGTCTGGAGCCCATATACCCAGGGGGCTGACACCCATGTGCCCAGGGGTCTGGGGTCCCCATCACCCCAGTCTGGAGCCCATATACCCAGGGGTCTGACACCCATGTGCCCAGGGGTCTGGGGTCCCCATCACCCCAGTCTGGAGCCCATATACCCAGGGGTCTGACACCCATGTGCCCAGGGGTCTGGGGTCCTGTTCTCTCCCCTCACCCAAATCTGTCTCACTCCCATACCCAAGGATCTGGGGTCCTGCTCACCTCCATCCAACACCCATTACCCAGGGGCCTGGTACCCATCTACTGAGGGTCTGAGGTCCTGCTCACCTCTACCCACCATTCACATACCCGGGGGTCTGGTGCCCATCACCCAGGGGTCTGAAGTCCTGCACATCCCCCACCCAACACCCGCATACCTGGGGGTCTGGGGTCCTGCACTCCCTCCCATCGTCACGCACATACCCGGGGGTCTGGTGCCCACCTACCCAGGGTTCTGGGGTCCTGCTCACCTCCATCCAACACCCACATACCCAGGGGTTTGATGCCCATCGACCTGGGGGTCTGGCATCTTGTTCACCTCATCCCGGCACCCACATACCTGGGGGTCTGGGGTCCTCTTAACCCCTATCCAGCACCCACATATCCAGGGGTCTGGTGCTCGTCTACTTGGGGTCTGGGGTCCTGCTCACCTCATCCTGACACCCACACGTCTGAGGGCCTGGGGTGCTCATAATGCTCACCCAGCACCCACGAACCCGGGGGTCTCGTGCCCATTACCCAGGGGTCTGGTGTCCTGCACATCCCCCATCCAATACCCACAAACCTGGGGGTCTGGGGTCCTGCTGACCTCTATCCAACACCACAAACCTGAGGGTCTGATGCTCACCTCCCCAGGGCTCTGGGGTCCTGCTCACCTCCATCCAACACCCACATAGCCAAGGCTCTGGCGCCCATCTACCCGGGAATCTGGGATCCTGGTCACCTCACCTTGGCACCCACATACCCAGGGGTCTGGTGCCCATCTACCTAGGGCTCCGGGGCCGTGCTCACCTCCATCCAACACCCACACACCCCAGACGTGGCACCCCGATCCCCCCCCATACGGCACTTACTGGACGACAGCTGCATCTCGGGGTCCCACGGCGAAGCTGCCCAAGTCTCCTGGCGCTCAGCTCTCCGCGCTCAGCACCGTCCGGCACGACAAAACACCCCCAGCAAGTGAGCAAATGGAAGGGAAAAGAAAAAAAACAAACCAGATCCCCCCCCTAAGGGCGGCCGAGGGTCCCCACGGCACCAGGGAGGGGGGTCCGGGCCGCTGCCCCCCTGTCCGTCCGTCCGTCCGATTGTCCTTCTGCAGGGCAGTCCGGAAAGCAGCGCCGGGTTGGGGTGAGACGGAGCGGCCGTAGTACGAAGGGGGGTGGGGGGGAAAAACGGGGTTTGTCTCTTTCTTCCTTTTCTCTTCTTCCATTATTTTTTTTTTTTCCTTTTGTTTCGCATATTTTATAATTATTTTTTGCCTTTTTTTTTTTCTTGGTTTTTTTTTTTTGCCTTTTTTTATCCTTTTTTTTTTTTTTCATAAAAAACAAACAAACGGTTCCAATCCCAGTTAAATACAGAACTTGAAAAGTGTTCCAGAAAAAAAGTGCTGGCTAAATTACCTCTGCAAGAGAAACACAACACGGGGGGGGGGGGGAGGAGAGGGGTGAGAAGGGCCCCGTGCCCCCCTATGCCCCCACCCCGCCCCCAGCATCACACCTCACCTACCCTGTAACAAAACCTCGCTGTCCGCTCGGCACGTCAGTGGCACTACAATGAGGTGACCGTAAACGTGTCCTCGGGGTGCTGCTCCACCATCGGCCCCAAGAACCCGCTCTTCTGGGCGGGGGCCATGACGGGGTGCCCCTGGGGTGCAAACGTGGGGTACCTGTAGTTGTCCTGCAGCTGCAGCATGGAGTCCCTCGGGACGGGGGAGATGTTCAAGTCATTGATCAGGGGACAGGCGTAGGGGCCGCGGTGGTGGGCGCGGGACATCTCCAAGGGCTCCTTCTCGCCCTTGGAGGGGTGGGGGCCGCCGGGGCTGCTCAAATGGGGGTTGAGACACGAGGGGTCCGTCCTGCCCATGAAGTCCACCAGCATGCCGGCGCCCGCCTTGCCGTCGTACGAGGAGGGGCTGCGGGTGCTGGCGGTGGGCGAGTACCAATACGGGGGGTTTTTGCAGCTGGGGGACTCGTAGTGCGGCTGCGGCATGGCGAGGTCGCGGCACGCCACGTGGGGGCCGTGCGGGAGAGCCCCCCCCTGCATGCTGTGCTTGAGCGAGTCGCAGGCGGGCAGTTTGCGCAGCTCGCCCGCCCGCAGCTCCTCCTTGAAGGCCAGGGTGGGCGAGCAGTTGGGCGAGAAGGCTTTCTGGAGGCCGGCCTCGAAGACAGCCTGCTGCCCGGGGGCTGCCAGCTGGTGGGGCAGCGCGGGGAAGTGCTTGCCCTCCAGCTCCGGCTGCCCCAGGCCGGGCGAGTCGCTCTGAAAGCCCTGCACGAACGTCCCGTCCGACGGCGTCGAGGGGTTCATGGAGTAAGGCCCGGCGTAGTCGCAGGGGTCCCGCTCGCCCACCCCGAAGCCCCGCGACTGGGAGGGCAGAGGGGACATGCTGCTGTCCCCGCTGTAGTAGTCCAAGCCCAGGTCCGTGCTCTCGTGGAACAGCGGGTTCACCGCCTGCGCCTTGCTGGGGAACTTGGCCTTGCCCGTGCCCCGCTCCTTCTTGGAGGCGCACGCCCCCCGTGAGCCCCGCGGCTGCCGGGGCCCCGTGCTGCGCTTGGAGGGGTAGACAGAGGAGGAGGAGGACGAGGAGGAGAAGCTGAGGTGTGACGCATCAAACATGTCCACCTTCTTCCGCCGGCCCCGGCCGGGCTTGGAGTTGCTCTGGAAGAGGACGCTCTGGTTCCAGTTGTAGCCGGGCGCCGAGGACGCCTCGTTCCAGTCCATCATCAGCTTCTCCAGGCTGGACAGGCTGGACTGGCCCTCGCTGGACGAGGCCTCGCTGTTGGCGCGCCGGTAGCCGGCCGGCTGGTTGAACTGCGTGCTGTCGGAGGACGACTCGGAGAAGGTCTCCGACACCGTCTGCTGCTTGGCCTTCTGCGGGGTGTAGTTGGAGATGTCCAGGATGACGTTGGGCTCGTTGAGGTGGCACTCGAAGCCCGGGTTGTAGAGCTGGCTGAACGCCTCCGAGCTCCACTCCAGCCCGCCGTAGCCCTGCCGGAACGCCCACTGCGACGCGCTGGGGAACGGCCGGCAGTTCTCGGGGGAGGGCTGGAAGGAGGCCGAGCCTTTGGGCACCATGTAGCCGCCGGGAGAGACGGTGCTGGCGCGGCTGTCGCAGCGCAGCGGGGTGTGCGAGGCGCTGGAGAACTGCCCGCCCTCGGCGCTGTTGAAGAAGGAGGCTTTGCCCAGCGGCAGGCTGGGCCCGGCGGTCTGCTGCGCGTAGCCGGCGCTGTGCGCGCTGCTGGGGGACGAGGGCAGGCTGCTGCCGCTGCCGTAGGCGAAGCTGCAGTCCTTGCTGGTGGGGCAGTCCTGCGCCGGGGGGTACTGCTTCCCCGGGGGGAAGACGCCGGCGGGGGCCACGCTCTGCCCCGCGCTGTACCCGCCGTACTGCGGGTAGCCGGCCGTGCCCGCCGGGTGCGCGGTGGGCGAGCGGGAGACGGCGGAAGGCGGCACCAGTTTGGGGAAGGCCTCGGCGCTGCGGCACTCCGAGGAGCCCGCCTGGCCGACGCCGTAACCGGCGGCCGGGCGGCCGGGAGGGAAAGCCTGCCGGGCCTGCATGGCGGCGTGGAAGGCCTCGGCTCCGGGGCCCGCGGCCGCCGGCACCTTGCCGCCACGTGCCGGGTAGGCGGCCAGCCCGCCCCGCTGGGCCGCCATGGCGCCGGGGGGGGCCGCGTAGGCAGCCGACTTGCGGGACTCGGAGCGCGAGGCCGAGAGGGCGAAGTCCAGCAGGTCGGAGGAATCGTCCGAGTCCAGCAAGGAGCGGAAGTACCCCGTGAAGAGGCTGTGCCGCTCCTGGCCCACCTCGGCCTGCGAGGAGCCAGCGCCGCCCGCGTAGAAGCCGGCGCGGCCCGAGGAGCCCGACTCCAGCGCGGCGGCGTGGAAAGGCCGGGCCTCGGCCCCCTGGTAGCCGCAGTTGCGGCCCGGCTGGCCGGCGGCGTGGCCGTGGTGCGGGGCCCAGGGGCTGCCCTTCTCCCCGGCCCACTCGGAGGCACTGTCGCTGAAGCTCTGCCCGGGGTTCTGCTCGGGGAACAGCACCCCGTTCTTGCGGGTCCGCCGCTTGCGCTTGGGTTTGCCCACGGGGTCGGGCTCCGGCCGGCCCCTCTTGCGCGGGTGCACGGGGTCGGCGTGCAGGGCGGCGGGCGCCTTCTTCTTCTTGCCGATGCCCTCGAAGAAATCGCTGAAGGAGCAGCGGGAGGCGCGGGCCGCGTGGGCTCCTCCGCGCCCGCCGAAGCCGCCCGCCTTGCCGCCGCGCCGCCGGAAGCCCTGCACGCGGTGCAGGAAGTGCGAGATGCTCTGCGTGTCGGGCGCCTGGTGGATGGACTCGGGCTCGCTGGGCGTCCAGCAGCGCGGCGGGGAGCAGCGCCCCGAGCACTGGCTCTGCCGGTTGAGGAACGCCAGCTTGGCCAACACGTCCGAGTAGTCGGCCTTGCTGTCGTTGGTGTCGGCGATGTAGGACGGCTGCGGCGAGGCCAGCTTCTGCTTCCTCCTCCTCCTCTTCTTCACCTCCGGGGCCGGCTCCTTGGGCTTGGCCTGGCCCAGCAGCAGGTTCTTGGGAGGCCGGCCCCGCTTGCGCTTCAGGATGATGGGCATCTCGCCGGGGGGAAAGACCACCACCACGTTGCGCCCGTTGTTCTTCATCTTCAGCAGCGGCGTGGGCTCCATGGAGCTGCTGGCCGCCAGCTCCTTGCCCTCCAGGTTCAGGTTGCTGCTGAGCGACGACACCTTGTAGGTGGTTTTGTTCCTCCTCCCCAGCGACACCGGGATCTTGGCCATCTTCACCACCATCTTCCGCACCCCCCGGCACTTGCTCTTCTTCCCCGCTGCCGCGGGGGTCTTGGGCACCTCATCGGGCTCCAGGGCTTCGGGGGGCGGCGGGGGGGCCAGCAGCGGGGTGCCGGGCTCCTCAGGCCCGGGGGGCAGCTCGGCGGGCAGGGCGAGGGGCAGGACGCGGCTCTCGGGGACAACGTCGGCCCTCCGCCCTCGCCCTGCCCTCCTCCGGCGGCACAGCATCTTTGGTTTGTCAGTCCGGCGCAGCGCGTACTTGCGGTGGTCCTCTCCGCACCTCCCGGCCCCCCGCCCCCCGCAGGGGCCGCGTTTCACCACGCCGCTCAGCGGGCAGCCCCCCAGGCGGGGCTGCAGGCTGTGGGGCCGTAGGGGATCCCCGGCGCCCGGCTGTGCTTCCAGCAGCTCCGGCACGGGGCCCAGCGGCTGCGGCTGCAGCAGGGACGGCTCGGAGGGCAGCAGCGGGGCTCGCGCCTCCAGGAGCTGCGGCTCCAGCGCTCCGGGCAGCGGCTCCAGCGTCTGCAGCCCCAGCGGCTCGGCCAGCGGCTCCAGCGACTGCAGCTCCAGCGATTCGGAAAGCGGCTCCAGAGACTGCAGCTCCAAGGATTCGGAGAGCGGCTCCAGCGACTGCAGCCCCAGCGGCTCCAGGTTCTGCAGTTCCAGCGACTCCGGCAGCGGCTCCAAGCTCTGCGCGTCGAGCAGCTGGGGCTGCGACTCCAGGGACCGGGAATCCAGCAGCCGGGACTGGGAGTCCAGCTCTTGAGCCGGGAGCAACTGGGGCTGCGGCTCCATCGGCTGCGACTCCAGCAGCTGCGTCCCCGGGCACGCCAGCGAGGCCAGCTCGTTGAGGATGTCCGCCTCGGCCAGCTCGGAGTAGTCAGCGGCGTCGGGCTGTGAGCACCCCGCTTCCTCGGCGGGCGCTTTGCCGGAGGCTGGGGGCTGCGGGGCGCTCCCCCCACCGCCCTCGCCCTCCCCGTCGCGGGCCGGGGGCCGGGGATGCCGCGGCGGCTCGGTTTTGCAGAGCACCCCACGCTCCTCGGGGCTGCGGATGCTGTTGGCCAGGGAGGGCGAGGAGAAGAAGCTGTACTGCAGGTCGCGGTCGGCGGGCAGCAGCCGGCCGTCCTCGTGGCCGCCGCCGCTGCCGCCGCTGCCGCGCAGGCTGCCGCAGTCCAGATGCACCCCGCTGCTCTTGAGGTCCTCGGAGAGGCGGTTGAGGTCCTTCATGATGTCGATGAGCTGCACCACGGGGTGAAGGTTGATGTGCCCGTTGCCGCACTTGCTCCGGAGCAGCGCGACGATGCTGTCGACGTTGCAGCGGCCCGAGGCCAGCGTCGCGTTGGGGAAGGTGTCGGGCGCCCGATCGCGGGCGGCTGCTTCCTCCGCGCTGCCCCCCAGGATCCGGGGTTCGCCGGCGCAGCCCAGCAGCTCCTCGGCCTCCTTGGTGCCGCCGTGCACGCCCTGGCACCGGTCGGCCGGGTCGCCGTGCAGCAGCGAACCCGCCTGGTGCTCCCGGCCGAGCGCCGGGCACGAGCCCTCAGGAAAGCTGAGCACGCTGCAGGATAAGGCTTTCTCCGCCGGGCAAGCGGGGGGCTGCTGCGCCGGGTGCCCCGGAGGGTAGAATTTGGGCTCTCGGACGTAGTCGGGCGAGCCTCGCACAACGCTGGTCGTTACCACTGGGCCCGGGGGCTTCACGCGCATCCTGACCTCCTCCTCCCCCGCGTGCCGCTGGGCTGAGCAGGTGCTGACATGGGGGTCGGGGAAGGTGAGGCGGGGACCTGGAGGGGCAGAGAGGGACGGTGAGGATCCCGCGGCACCGCCCGCGCCCTCCCCGCCCCCTCTCGGGGCGCAGACCCCCCCCCGCCCACCACGGCCACGCCTTACCCTCGGCTTTGCTGCTGCTTCTGCTATTGCACTTGAGCTCTCTGCAAAGGAAGGGGTGCAGAGGGTTAGCCCCCGGTGAGGGGGACCCCGGTGCCCCCCCGTGCCAGCGCCAGTCCCTGCGAGGGCCGTACCAGGGGCCGTTCCTCCCCGGGGTGCTCCCGAGCCGGCACGGCCGGTGCCCATCACCCTGGCGCGGGGCAGGGGCCGGGGGAGGCCGCCTGCGATCTGGGGACAGAGGGGATAGGTTGACCGGCCCCTCCGCGGAGCCGGAACGGATTGCGGGGCCGAGGATGCTCGGTTTGACCTCCCCAGCCCCACCCCATACGCGCAGCCCGGGCTTTGCGGCGTGCCCCGGGGTGCCGGGCTACGGGAACGGGGCGGGCGGGGGCCCTGCGGCCGCATTGCCGCTAGGTGTCCCCGGCGAGCCGCGCTGCCCGCCCGCAGAGCTGCCCGGCACGGCACGGAACGGCTCAGCGTGGCCCGGCACGGCCCGGCACTGCATAGCACGGCATTGCATAGCACGGCATTGCATAGCACGGCCCGGCATTGCATAGCACGGCCCGGCATTGCATAGCACGGCACGGCACTGCACTGCATAGCACGGCACGGCTCAGCCCTGCTCAGCACGGCACAGCACGGCACGGCGCGGCATGGGGCCGAGATGGGGTCGGGGTGGGCAGGAGGAAAGTTCTTTGTTCGAGGGCAGATGGGAGGCAGGAAGCTGTTGGTGCATCCTCGGTACTAGGGATGGGGTGCCCAGGGGGTGCCATGGGGGCGGCTGGGGGGGCTTCCCCTTGTGGCATGCCAGCAGAAGGGACGTGGGGACATGTGCTGGTGCAGAAAGGACGGCCCGAGGGGGTGAGGCACCAAAGCTGGGGGCTGTCACCCCGTCCCCCCCCCACCTGCAAACACAGCTCACGGAAAGTCGAGGCTGGAAAGAGTGAGCTCAGCTCCTTGGCAACCCCGGCCCAGCGCCACTGCGTGCTGCCCCCCCCGGCCCCCCACTCCGTACCCCTCCCCGCTTCCTTCCCTTCCCCCCCGGGGCCACCCCACGCACAGCTGCTACCCTAAGCCAGCTGCAGTGGGGCAGCACATGAGGTGACAGCAGCCACAGCGTTCCCCCGCCACCCCCACCTCAGTTTCCCTTTGCTGCGAGTGGGTGGCACCGCGGGGACACCTCTGAGCTCCACACGAGGACACATGGCTCCGGCACCCAACAGTGGGAAGGGGCACCCAGCACCCCCCACCCCCCTCCCACCACCCCACACCCCCAAGCTGAGGGATCCACTGAGCAACGCTTCGCCGTCCCCCTCCCACTGAAGCAAAGCAAAGCTCTGCGGTTCGTTGCCCCCCCAACCCCTCTGCACGCTCTGCTCCCCACCCCGGGCCGAGGACCCCCCCCTCCGGGCTACCTGGGCCGCGGGTGTTTGCAGTGCAGGTTCACTCGGAAGCCGCGTTCGGGGCCGTCGCCGTCGCTGCTGGGCTGGCGGGGGCCCTGGGCACGTGGGAACCACTCTGCAGGCGGGCTGGCACCGTTCTCCAGTGCGCCGGGCTGGCAGGCGACCGAGCTCCCATCTGCCGAGCAAGCACAGAGACCCCCACGTGTCAGCCCATCGGCCCCGCAGCGCCCGCGGACCCCCGGCACTGTGGGTCTGTCCATGCGGGGTGGGACATCTCCTTGCGCGCGTGTGTGTGCGTGGATTTGCACGGCTCCGTGCTGTTCCTGCAGCTCCCATGACGCCGGCGGTCGGGGACCCCGTTGGCACAAGGGGCGCAGGCACATGGAGCCGTGTGCCACAGCCCTGCGTGAAGCTCTGCCTGTTCCCTCCCTCTCCCCAGCGCGCACACACACACACACACACACACCCGGCTCGCCGTGATCCAGGCTGTTCCCGGTGTCTGGATTAGCGTGACAACTTATCAACAAGGCAGGGAAGGAGAATTCAAACCTGTCAGGCCGTCCCCAGACCCCTCCCATCTCCCCGCTCTCCCGCGGGCGCAGCGGCGCTGGCACCGGGCGCAGCCCCGCAGAAACGCGCCCCTGTTGCTGCCGGGTGTAGAGTTACACCGAGGGCAATGTGGAGCAGGAAAATATGTGCTAGAAAGACCGGTCGAGTCTCTGATGAATCTGCTAATGTGCCCGGAGCTGAGAGCTGTTGGAGGGGAGTCAGGCAGGAAGGAAGCAAACAGGAGGTTTTCCAGAACAGCCGCTGGGAGCCGGTCCTCGCCGCACACGCTGCGCACGGCTCCACGGGGAGAACGGGGCACAGCCGCGTCCCGCGACCCCGTCCCACGTCCCCATCCCGTGTCCCCACCCCACATCCCCCGCTCTGCGCCCCGGGTTCCGACGAGGGCTCCGTACGGTACCCAGATCCATAGGGGCGCAGGGCCCTCCCCACGCCGGCACGCCCTGGCACACGAGGACGCGCACACCGTCAGCCCCGCGCTGCCCTCCTGCCCTGGTGACGCGGCCGGTGACGAAGCGGTGCCCCCCACGCAGTGCCCAACCCCACAAACCCACCTGCAGCCCCCCACCCCGAGCCGTGGGGCCGGGCAGCGCCCAGCAGCCCCCAGCAGCACCGGGTCGGGATGCTCGCCGCGCCGCCGCGCTCACTTTCACCTCCTCTGCTCAGCCCCAGGCAGCTGCCACATGTTTCGCATTAGGCGCTCTGGACTTCGCCATTCCTGGGTTGCTAGCCAGGGGTAGGGCCGCTTTCCTTCTTTTTTTTTTTTTTCCCCTTTTTTTTTTTTTTTTTTTTTTCCTTTTGCTGGTTACAAAACACCATCCGAGACCACACAAGAGAGGAGGGATGGAGGGAGAGAGATGGATGGGAGCGGCGCTGCGGCGGGCGAAGGGGAGGGGGGGGATAGAGAGCAAGGGGGGGGGGACTCACAGCCACCCCTGCATCCACCTCCTGACCCCTGGAGCCTCGCAAAGATAACAGCCCCCGAAGACTGCTGACTCGCCGCGCAGAAATCCAATATCCGCGCCTGGTGAACTAATCGACTACCTGGGCTGCCACCTCCCCTGCCCGGCCTTAATCCCGCTGCTGCAAAGCTTTAATTAGTTTAACGGTTTCGGGCTCGGCGCAGGCTGCAGGCAGGGTGGCACGGCCGCGGGCTGGGAGAGGTGGCACCGGGAAGGGGGGCTGCGTCCCTCCTGTCCCCTCCGCCCCCCACTCCTCCCACCGCCCCCCGCCGGGGGCTGCCGGCGCCCGGACCCTCCCAGAAGGGCTCTGTTGGCAGCGCTGCGGCCCCGCAGGACGCGGACGTGGGCTGCTGCCCGGCTCTGAGGCCACCCAGATGTCGGGGTGGGGCCGGAGATGCCACCGGGAGACGGGAGGGGACCGCCACACAGATGGGGACGCGGCGGCCCCACATCTCCCAGCGGGGTGGGCTGCGCTGGCCCCAAATGCACCCCCCCCCCCCCTCCATCCCAGAGGGACACGGGGACACGCTTTGCGCGCTGGGGGTCACGTCTGCCCCACGCACACGACGTGATGGGGGCTTTGCACACACACAGACGTGGGGGCTCTGGGGATGTGCCCCCCCATTGCACTCGCAGACTCTTGCACACACGCACACCCTGCACAGCCCTGGGGCGCTGCCTCTCCTTGCACACACACACACACACACAGGGGGCTCTCCCCCCCTGCACACACACCATGGGGGTGCCCATCCTATGTGTCCCCCCCCCTTTTGCCCCCATCCCTCGCACGTTCTCACACTCACACTGCTCTCTCACACGCACCCGGACCCCCCCGCCCTGCAAATCCCCCCCCAGCCCATCCTGCTCCTGCTGACACCAATGGAAAATCCCCTCCAGTGACAGCTTCCTGGCAGGCACTTGCTGAGGGTTTCCGTGTTCCCCGGCCAGCCCCCCCTATCCAGCACCACGGGGGGGTCGGGCAGACCCCACTTCACCCCACTCCAACCCCAATGCCATCACAGCCCTGTCCCCAGAGCGCATGGCTCCCACACCCCATAACCCCATAGAGCATCCCCAGTGCCAGCAGTGATGGGTTCGGACTGGGGGTACTGGGGGTTGGTGCTCCTATGGCCACGCAATGACGTTCATTCCCACTCCCCCCCCACCTCAGCCTCACCCCCTCCATTGGTAATTAGGAGCCAGAGCAGATGGTGCCTGCGTTCCATCTTAGGTAACGGGTCCAGGGAGCTGCTCCACTGCCCGTCCCCATTTCTGTAGGGCACCAGAGCAGAGGGGCTTTTTGGGGCACCCCCAAGGCAGGGGGCTGGCAGGGAATGCTCCCCCCATCACGGGACCAGTGATGCTGTGGGAGGCAGAGGGAACCACCATAAAGGGTTTGGCTGCTGGGGAGGGGCACAGGCAGCATGGAGCTGTGGGACGGGACAGGGGGAAGCCCTGCACGAGGCATCCCGGGGGGCTCGAGAACTCGGGGGGGCTCTGGGACCCACAGGACACAAGTGCTGGGTACCTGCGGCCGCTGGCAGCCCCCAACCACACCCCGCTGCTGCAAGGCACGGTGGGAAAATCCCTGTGCCAAAACATCTCCGAGATCGTGGGGCTGGAGGGGAGGCGGGGAGCCCGCGGGCACAGATGGCACAGCCCACACTGCTGGGGTGACACAGGACTGGGGGGGTGCAGCCGTGGGGACGCAGCCATAGGGACACAGCCGTGGGGACACAGCCCTTCTCCTCCGGGAGTCCCAAGACCCCTCCCCGATGGCCAAACCCCGACGGCATCCCCCAGCCCGGGCGCAGCGCTCCTCACACCCCATCCTTCTGCCCCCCACCCCTCACCCCACAGGGGTCCCGCTCCCCTCCCCAGCCCGAGGGGGGGGCCGTGCTGGGGCGGGGGATGGGTTCCGAGGGGTGTTGTTGGGGGGGGTCTGGGGACGTGTGGCTCTCGACAGATGGACGGCAGCGACGGTGGCACCTCGGCCGGCTGGAGCCGAGCGCCGCGGTTCAGCGCTCGCAGGGAAACGGGCTAAATTTAGCCGCTTCCCTCGGTGCCAGCTTTGTTCCCCCGCCCCGCTGAGCCGGCGCGGGAGGCAGCAGCCGGCCCGGCCCCCCCCCCTCCCGACCCCCCCTCGGCCCCCTGCCCAATGGGGGGGTGATGGGGACACCCCAACCCCCGGCCTTTGGGTGCCGGGTGCTGCGGCCGGGGTTCCGCAGGGTGACCCCACGCGGTGCCATCCCCGGTGCCACGCAGCTCCGCGTGCCCCCCGCCCCGCGTGCCGCCCGTGCCCCCCCCCCCCCCCTCGGTCTCCCGCTTATAGCCCAGCATGACTCACAGTCCCTGCCCTGCGCCCGGCCACGCCGGGTCAAATCACACCGTGCCACCTTCGCAAAACCCCCGCAGCCTCAGCGGGGGCTTTGGGGACAAAACTCCCCCCTACTCCCTCTCACCTCCTCCCACCCCCTTCCCCATCTCCCCCATGCAGCTGCGGGGCCGCGGAGCGCTGCGGGTTAACGCCGAGCGGGGCCGGGATGCTGCGAGGCCAGCAACATTTGGAAGGCGCCAGATGGACGCGTGCCCGTGCCGAGGCTCGGGCGGCACAGCCGATGTCCCCCAGCACCGGGCCTGGGGGCTGCCCGCAGCACGAGGGGGGGCGCGAGGGGCCGGGGGGCACCCAGAGGGCGGTGGGACACCCGCACCCACCCGCACCCACCCGCACCCACCCGCACGCCCCGCGGCACCGCGGACCCCCGAGCGCTCGGCTCCACGGGGGGAGGTGGGGAGCCAGGTGTGCGGGGTCACCCCGCCGCCCCCCCGCAGCCCCACGGGGAGCAACCAGGTGTGTGCAGCCCCGGTGGGGCCGGGGGTCCATAACGGGGATGGGGGGGGGGGGGGGGGGGAGCCGCCAGTTGCCTCCCTCGGCCAATTTTAGAAACTGGCTAGACAAGAAAGGCAGAGGGCCGGGCAGGATTTACGGCCGCGCTGGTGGCGGGGTGGGTGTTTCTTCTTTTTATTTTTTTTCTCTGAAGGTTTTTCTTTTTTTTCTTTTTTTTTTGTCTTTTGGAGGCACAGAGGAGCGGAAGCTCCCGGCGGTGGGTCCCGTATCCTGGGAGATGTGGGGCAGCGTGGGGCCGAGCTGGAAATGGGAGGCACGGGGACAGCAGTGGGGCTGCGTGTGGCACAAGGACAGGTGCACACCCAGGCACGCAGGTGCACACACAGGTACACAGACGTGCACACACGGCTGCACACAGGTATGCATGCACACAGAGGTGCACCCGCCCTCCCTGCACGCGTGGCATTGAGCCCACCCAGCGCACAGCACCTGCACCCTGCTGGGCACCCAGGCAGCACCCAAAGCATGGGGACCTCCACCCCCCCAAGGCCCAGCTGCCCACCCCCCAGGTGTACTCCTCTGGGCCGGACTCTGAGCGCAGCAGGTGACCCTGAAGTGCAATTAACCCTTTGATGATGATGATGATGATGATGATCACTTTCTGAGCCCTCTCAGCACTAAGGTGGCTCGTCCCTGTAAAATCAGAGCATCAGCACTGCAAGCGGAGGGCTGGGCGCAGGGCTGGGGTGTTTGTGTGTGGGGGGGAGGGGGGGAAACTGAGGCAGGGAGTGGGGTGATGCTCCCGAGCTGTGCCTGGGTACATAAGGAATCCCCAGTGCACACAATGCCTGCGCAGGGCCCCATGTCCCAGTGCCACCCCACACGGGGACTGGGACAGAGGAGTGGCACGGGGGCAGGGTCAAGGTTAGGGTCGTGCCATGGGGCTGAGCCCCCCAAGGATGGGAATCGAGCACTCTGCTCCTCATCCCGGGGGGCTCCGAGCATCACATCTCACACACCTCCACCCACGTGTGCCCCCCCCCCTCCTCACTGGGAGCATTCCATTAAAATTGGAAGAACGCAACTTGCCGGCAGAGCCCAGGCGCGGATCGTACACAGCCTGTCACTCACACATCACTTTGTAGATGCCCATAAATTGCTTCATTACCTCTTCTAATTGAGGAGAACGCAGCTGCTGTGGGGCGGTGACGGAGCGCCTTCCCTTTGAAGGATGCCTCGCTCTCCAAAGACGGGTCCGGCACAGCCGCAGAGCCCCACACCATCCCAGTAACAACAGCAGCACCACGGGCACCGACGGCAAAACCCGCACCAAAGCCATGGGCACGGGGCAGGAGGAGGGCGAGCAGCACGGGGAGCCCATCCCGGTGGGGAAACTGAGGCGCAGAGCGGGAACACCCAGCCCTGCATTACACCACAGGGGGACTGCAGCCACGCGGGGACATCCCACAGGGCCAAAAGTCCCTCGAAAAGTCCCTGGGGAACTTCCCACCCCAACGGAGGTGGCCGAGTCCTCACTAGCAGGATGACACCCAATGCCACCCTGTGTCCCCATCCCTGGTGAGGGCACAGCGCTGCGCCCCGGCCCTGCGTGGGCCCCTGGCTTTGTCTGGGAGGAGCAGCGGCTGCGGCTGGGCTCGGTCCCCTTGCAGGATACTGCAGAAGGATTTACTGTATTGCAGCTTGTGCTGGCTGCAGCCCAGCGCACAATAGATTAGCTGTAGCCCAGGGCAGCACGTTGCGGGGGAAGGAAGGTGGGACTCATTCGGATGCAGATTGCAGGGCGTTTGCTGCAGTATACTGCAGGATCCGGACCCCCGCCGCCCCGCTGTGGGGCTGGCAGCAGTGGGGCTGTGAGGGACCCACACGTCCCCACGCATCGCCGCCCCCTCCAAGAGCACCGTGGCCGCGTTCCAAAGCGTCCCCACGGCTCGCTGTGCCGTCCCCACGTGTCCCCTGTCCCCAACCACGGGGCGAACGCGGGGTGCGGAGGGTCCCCCCCCCCCTCCCCAGCCCCCCGTGCCGGCACAAAGCTGGCGCAGGGAGGGACCGGTGACTGCAAGCAGCACTAATTGATCGCGATTAATTCAGCTCCTACCTCCCCGGGTGGCAGGGAGAGATGCTGAGACACAAACGCAGCCCACAGAGCTCCCAAAACGGGCTGTGCTCTCCCCCCACGCACCCCTTCCCCCAAACCCGGAGGGACGAGCACCCATCCGTCCCTGCCGTGCCAATGGGGGACAATGGGGTGCTGGGAGCCCAACTCTGCTGGGTGCCACCCCAAAGGTGTCGGGGACGCACGGTTGGGGCCGGGTCCTTGGGGCCAATCTCCTTCCTTGGGATGTTTTGGGAGAAGCTGGCAGAGGGGCTCTGTGTGGCTCATCTCCTGGTACCCCAAACCCTTGGGATGTGGGGATGGGGGGTGTGGGGATGGTGGATGGAGGGATGGGGGATGGAGGGATGGGGGATGCGGGGATGAGAGATACTGGGATGGGGGATGAAGAGATGGGGAACATAGGGATGGGGGATACAGGGATGGGCGATACAGGGATTGGGGATGCAGGGATGGGGGATGCAGGGATGTGGAACTAAGGGTTGAGGGATGAAGGGATGGGGGATGAGGGGATGAGGGACAGAGGGATGGAGGATGAAGGGATGGGGAGCGTGGGGATGGGGGATGTGGGGATAGGGGATGCAGGGATGGGGAATTAAGGGATGGGGGATGTGGGGATGGGGGACACAGGGATAGGGGATATGTGAATGGGGGATGAAGGGATGCAGGCATGGGGGATGCGGGGATTGGGGTCGAAGGGCTGGGGAATGTGGGGCTGGGGGATATGGGGAGGTGATGCTCGTGGGTAACAGAGGGGGGAACCAACAGCCTCGCGGTGATGCCACAGCACCTTTGGCACCATCACGGCATGCCACTCTCCTCCATCACCCAGCCCTGAGCTCCCAAACCCGAGTGCCTCCTTTTTTGGAGTGCGTGTGCGTGTCTGGTGCGGGGGGAACCAGGGAGGGGGGTATAAATCCAGTCCCCCCCTCTCTCCACGGTCTGGCTTTCGGGGGGGGGGGGGGAAGAAGACTTTGGAGCCTGCAAATTGAGGCACCATAATCCTATGTCGGATGCAGTTTCCACAGCAACAGCGGGTCAGAGGGCAGTGAGGGGAGCTGCTGCTGCGCCGGATTGCGGTTGTGCCGCAGCCGAAACAGCCGGCGGGGCGCGGGGCGAAGGCCGGGCGATGGCGGGGTGCGGGGGGCGCGGGCAAGGCCGGGGGGAGGCGACGGGCAGCTCAGTGTGCTGCTGTCAGCAGAGATGTCACTAATTGTCTGCAGGAGCAGCAAAGTCTCGTTAACCCTTGGGCAGCCGGAGCGATGCCGCAGGGAGCGGCTGTCACCTGAGCGAGGTTGGGGACGTGGGGTTTGGGTGGGGATGTGGGGTTTGGTGACAGCGCTCCAAGCAGCTCGTGGGGTGACTGCTGGGACCAACCCCCCCAGGGGGTGTCTGTGGGTTGGGCACTGCCACGTGGGCTTTGGATGTGCAGCAGTGCAGGGCTGAGAAGGAGAGCGGTGGGGAGCACCAGGTGGGACAGGGCTGTGCCCCATCCCTCCGGCCAAGGGGTGCAGCACTATGGGGGGATGCCTTGGGTGAGCCCTGCGCCTCGCTGCTGGGATGGGAAAACACCACAGTCACTCCCCTCCCTCCCCCCAAAAAAAAACTGCCACCCCCACAGTGCCACCCCACCCTGCTGTCCCCATGGCAGGGATGCACACCTTGGGAAGCATCCATAGGTGGGGGGACACAGGAATGGGGACAAAGCTGTGTTCCCACCGCACACAGCTACAGGGATGGGCACCCTGGGCAGGTCCCTGCAGCACCAGGGACTCTCCCATCCCCTCGTACTACAGGCTGGGGTTTCCTGAGCCTTGGGACATACATTTGCATTGCTGCAATGCTCCCTGCTCCATCCCTGCATGCCAGGTCGGTGCTGCAGACAGCAAGGCCTCTCCAGTGCAGCTCACTGGGCATACTGGGCATCCCGCAGCCAGCAATGGCTGGAAGCACTGCCTCATTTTCAGCATTGCTTGAGGATCTCCTGCCTCCTCGCATCCCACCACGCGCAAACATATCCTCAGGTGCAAACCCAGTCCTGGCTGTGAACCCATCTTTGGATGCAAACCCAGCACTGGGTGCAAAATCCCTGAGAACAAACCCATCCTTGGGTGCAAACTCATCGATGGGCGCCAAATCCTTGGGTGCAAACCCATCCCTGGGTGCAAACCCATCCCTGGATGTAAACCCATCCCTGGGTGCAAACGCAGCTCTGGGTGCAAACCCATCCCTGTGGGCACACCCAGCAGGGTGATGCTGAGCCCCAGGACACCCCCAGCACTCTGCTCCCTCCCCGTCTGCTCCATCCTACCGGTGCCACCCGGTCCCCCCCCCCCTGCTGCCAGCCTCACCCTCCGGATACATCAGACAGGTCTCTTCCCCCCCCCCTCCCCCCGCCCCCCCCAGGCTCTCTGCTCGGCGTCTGGCTGAGCTAAGCGTATTTAGCGCTTTTAATTGTTCTTAATAAATCAATCCCGCCAGCCCCTTAAATCATTTTTGTGGCTTCCCTCTCCGCCGTCCCCGCGGCTGCGCTCGCGTGGAGCCTGCTGTCTGCAGCACTGCCGGGAGGGGGGGGGTGAGGGGGGGGTCCGGCTGCACCCCACGTGTCCCAGCACACAAAGCTGGGTTCTGGGGGGGGGGGGGGGTTCTGCCTCAGTTTCCCTCGCCGTGTGCTGGGCAGGAGGGGTACAGCAGGCTGCAGGACCTGGGGGTGCCGAGAAGGAGCAGGCTGGCTCTGCACCCACATGCCCTGATGGAGGGACGCACATTCATTCCCATCTGTGCCTCAGTTTCCCCACCAAGCCCACCTCAGCGCCCACCCACGGCACCCCCAACCCCACCCCATTGGGGGCTGTGCTGCGGGGGGTGCCCAGAGGGTGGGTGCCTGCAGGGAGGGGGGGTCCCAGCACGGCCCGGTGGGGCGGTGGGCAGCCCGCAGACCCTGCAGGGCTGGAGGAGAGAGCTAACCTTGACACAGTTGCAGCAGTCGCTAATAGCAGGCAATACGCCTGTTCTTGGGGGACTGTTGCAGTTGCTAAGATACTGGCAGCCGTGTGAATGGAAATGGGTCAGTAAACCTGTGGAGAGATAGTGTGACACTGTAACCAGCACAGCTGTTGCAGCCTACATCGAAATCCCACCCTTTCAATATTTATCACTCCCGCCTTCGGCTCCTTCCTCCCAGCGATTTTCCACCTTCCTCCCCGCGCGGCGCTGCGCCCGGAGGCTGAGATGGGGAGAAGGGATGAGGAAAGGGGGGGGGGGACGGGGAGATGGGGCTGGAGCACAGCCCCTAAGATCGGTCCCCCCCTCTGAGAGCAGGATGGAACCCGTGCTGAGAGAGACGGAGCAGGAAGCAGCCCCTAATCCCACCCCCCCCATAGGAAAAGGGGTGAGAAGGTCAATTCGCTCCTGTCCCTCCTTCAGGCGCTGGGGGGAAATTCCAAGCCAGGAGGGACGCGTCCATCCGTCCATCTGTCCGTCCATCCGTCCCACTGCATGGCCACATAGCTCAGCTGGAGCCTTGCACACACGTGTGCACACACGAGGGCTGTGCACAACCCTCCAGCCACCCTTGGCACAGAGTGCAGAGGAGCACCGCGCATCCCCAAACGCCCCAGCACCATCCAGCAGCCCCCAAACAGCACAGAATCCCCCCGAAAACTTCAGCATCCCCAAATTCTGCAGCATCCCGAATGCTTCAGTGTCCCTTCAGTGTCCCAGCATCACCCACACAGCGCGGCGTCCCCAAGCAGCGCAACGCCACCCCAAATCCTGCAGCATCCCAAATGCTCCAGTATCTCCCCGAATGTTCCAGCGTCCCCATAAAGGTTCCAGCAGCCCCTGAAATGCTCCAGCACCCCAAATGTTCCAGCATCCCTAATCCTCCAGGATTCCAAATCCTCAGGGCTCTCAAACGTTTCAGAATCCCCAAATGCTCCAGGATCCCAAATCCCTGGGATCCCCAAATACTCCAGCATCCCAAATGAGCCAGGACCCCAAAGCCTCCAGGATCCCAAATCCTCAGGTTCCCAAATCCTCCAGCATCCCAAATGCTAAAACATCCCAAATCCTTGGGACCCTCAAACGCTCCAGGATCCCCAAATACTCCAGCATCCTAAATCCTTGGGATCCCCAAACATTCCAGAATCCCAAATGCTCCAGAATCCTCAAACGTTCCAGCATCCCAAATCCTCCTAGGCTTCAAATCCTCAGGACCCTGAAAACCTCCAGCATCCCAAAGTCTCAGCATCCCAAATGCTCCAGCATCCCACATCCTCAGGATCCCAAATGCTCCAGCATCCCACATCCTCAGGATCCCAAATGCTGCAGGATCCCACAACCTCAGGATCCCAAATGCTCCAGCATCCCAAATCCTCAGGATCCCGAATGCTGCAGCATCCCAAATCCTCAGGATCCCAAAAGCTCCAGCATCCTACAACCTCAGGATCCCAAATGCTCCAGCATCCCAAATCCTCAGGATCCCAAATGCTCCAGGATCCTAAATGCTCCAGCATCCCACATCCTCAGGATCCCAAATGCTCCAGCATCCCAAATCCTCAGGATCCCAAATGCTCCAGCATCCCAAAGTCTCAGGATCCCAAATGCTCCAGCATCCCAAATCCTCATGATCCCAAATGCTCCAGCATCCCAAAGTCTCAGGATCCCCAAAAGCTCCAGCATCCCACATCCTCGGGACCCCAATCCACACGGTCCCAATGCCTCAGCCCGGCCCCGAGGCAGCGCCCCGCACACACGTTGGAATCCCGCTCCGTTCCGCTGCTCCCCGCGCCGCGTATCGGGGCTGAGCGCCGCACCGTTTGCCGTCCCGAGCGCCGGCACTGAGCTGCGGGATGCGGCCGGCGATGTCCCTATGGCTGCAGCCGTGCGGAGGGGGGTGGAGGGTCGGGGGGGGGGGTTGGGGGGAGAAAGAAGCTGCGAACATCTGCTCGCAGGGAAGAAGGGACAGAGCTCCGGGAAAACGTGCAGAGCTCTGGAAGGGGCCCCGGCCGTGCGGGTTGGGGGGGGGGGGGGGGAAAGATCTGCAAAACCCCCAACGCTGCAGCTGCGCCGGGGCTCAGCGGGGTGTGGGGGGGGCAGCGGGACGGGGTTGGGGGAGCGGGGAAACTGAGGCACGCAGAGCAGGAATGCGCTTTGGGGTCAAGCCCGTATCCCACGCACATCCCACGTGCCTCGGGTCGGGTCAAGGAGCACGGAGCGGATTTATAGCTCGGGATACGGCACCGCTGGGGATGGGGGAAGAGTTGTGGGGAGGCTGTGAGCGCGCACAGAGCTCGCCTCCGCCCCAAAGGCGCTCCCTGCCATCCTCCCAACCCCCCCCACCCCCCCCCCCCCCGCAGGTGGCTGGAGCAGAACGGTTGGTATGGAGACAGGGAAGCACGGGCTGCCTGGGTAAGGTGACATTCGGCAGATGCCAGGCTCGGGCTCGCCGCAGCCCGCCCTGCAAAGCGGCACAGGGAGAGTGGGCAGCGGGGAGGGGGCGCGGGGACCGCGGGCAGAACGGAGCCCCCCTCCCCCTCTCCTTCCCCCCGCGGAGTGACTTTGCAGAGGGGACAATTAGCAGATGGCTAATGAGATACTCCACGCTTGGGGCGAGCACGCGGTTCGCACCCGGGTAAGGTGACACCGAGTCCCACGGTGGGGGCACCGGGGCCGCTCCACGCAACCCGTGGCCCCGGTGCCGGAGATCAAAGGGCCGGCAGTGGGGCCGGGACGGATTCCCGTCACGCAAAGGGCCTGGAGAGCTCATCCGTGCCGGGCCAGGAGGGCCGGGGGGGCCCCCGGGGCGGCCCACACAAAGCGCCCGCGGCCCCGAGCCCCCCGTGCCCCCCTGCCCCGGGCTGTGCTCCCTGACCCCTGCGCTGGGGAGGTTGGAGCCCGCTAATGAGCTCAGCGCAGCCCCAGGCCCCGCAGCCCCGTCAGGTGTGGGGTCACGGCTCACCCCGGGCCGGGGGGGCCGCGTGGCACGGAATGGATGCAGACGGGAAGAACCCGGTGATGCTCAGCGCTCCGCATCCCCCCCCTCCCCCCAGTGCCCCCCATCCGCTTCATTAGGAACGTTCTGCAGAGCGCAGCAAGAAACAGCACCGCTATGGGGCACAGAAATGCCCAGAGCCGCGCGCACACAGCGGGGACACCGCTCTGCCCCGCGCTGCACCTTCCTCTTCCTCCTCCTCCTCCTCCTCCTCCTCCTCCTCCTCCTCTTCTCTGCCCTAAAGCAAGGCAGCTCCGCACCGCTCTGCCGAGCTACGAACTCCACTTCCAGATTTTCAGTGCGACCTTCTGGCTACCTGGCTCCGGCAGTGCTCGATGCCCCCTCTGATCTCTCCTCCCCTCCGGCCCCACAGCGTCCCCAGGGAGTGCGAGCCGGGCTGGATGGCTGCGGGGGGGCTGCGGGAGGGAGAGGTCAGCCTGCACCTGGCCGCAGTGCCTCACCGGGACGGGGTGAACCCGACCCGAGAGGAAGAGGAGGGAGAGCGACGAAGGGCTCCTCTGCAAACTGCTTGCACGTGTGACGGCCGCTTTTGCTCCCCCCGAGTGCGCCCCGACCCCCAGCTCTGACCCCGTGGGATGAGGGATGTGGGGTATGGGGTACGAGACAGGGGATGCGGGATGTGGCATATAGGATGTGGGATGTGGGATGCAGCCCCGTCCTCACGCCCCAACGTTGTCGACCCCGCGTCCGCCGGCGCCGCGCCAGAGAAGCGGAGGGGAAAGAAGGGAGGAAAGACGTAAAAGCCCCAAAATATCCCGAAGCCGCGCTGGGAGGGGAGGGCAGGGCGGCGGGGCTGCTCCGCAGGGCACCATCAGCTTCCCAACAGCCAACGGAAAAGAAGAAAAACCCCAACCCAATCCAACGCAGATGGAAACCCCCCCCATCCAGCACCATCCGCCCCCCCTCCCTCCCAGCCCTGCGCCCGCAGCCCCCTGCCCGCTGCCCGCCCCGCTCCCCCCGGCACCCCGCTCCCCTCCGCTCTCCCTTGCACTCTGCTCGTTGGTGTGTTCCTCAGCTGCAGGAAATTCCTGATGCTCTCCATCATGCAGGCTGCATCCCCCGCCCTGCCAAGGCTCCCCTCCAAAGGACAGACATGTGCTGGACATCCCGCGCACACGACGGCACAGGAATCTCTCCCCTCCCCGCAGCCGCCGGGGATTTGCTCTCTGCTCGCCGCTCCTTCTCTCCCTTTTTATTTTCAACTCCTGCAAAGTGAGCCCCCTCCTCCCTCCCCTCGCTGGCGGTGACGGCGCTGAGCAGCCCAGCCCTGGCCGTTCCCCTCCTGCCTTTCCCTCTGTCTCCCTCTCTCCGCGAGACCGCTCCTGATCTTATTTTAATTCGTCTCAGACGGTGTTGGAGTGTTATTTTAAGAGAGAGGATATGCACAGACATTGTGTTTTCTGCTTTTTCCTGGCCCCGAGCCAGGCTCTCTGGGCTGTCAGCTACCCACTGTGTTGCAGTCACGTGTGGGAAGAGGCAGCCAGAGCAGCCTCACAACTCCTGGTAGCAGCATGGAAATCAAGTGTGCACTTTCTTCCCTCTGTATGTGTCTGTATTATTAATAGCGTCTCTCTCTGTGAGTTATCCATAATGTATCTTAATACCTGTCCGTCTGTAAATGATGCATTACGGCGTGCACACACAATGGTGTCGGGGCCGGGTGGGGGGATGCTGCCGTGCAGTGTCACCGTCCCACCCTACAGGCAGCAGGGCAGAGCTCAGCCACCCTTTGGGACGCCCCTGGGGACGCAGCGATGCCCACAAGGTGCCATCAACCCCGGGCAGCTCTGTGCTCCCCAGGCACGCAGCACAGCACGGTGTGAGGGGGATGCACCCCCCGGAGCTTGTTGGGGGCTCGGAGCCCCCCCACGAGCAGAGTGCTGGCTGTGCCTGCAGCACCCCACGCCGCGCCCCGGAGCTGTGCGCACCGCTTGGCCCGCAGCTCGAGGAGACACTCGGTGTCTGCGGTCTTGGGGTCCCCCCGTGTGCCAGCAGCACAGAACAGCAATGCAGCACCGCCGAGCTCTGCAGCCACACGGTGCACACGTGGGTGCAGCAGCGTGCGACGTCCCGACGCGCAGATGTGCACAGCTGTCGTCCCAGCCTGCCTGCACGCCGTGCTGCGCATCACCGCCTGGGCACCGCGCACATCGCCGGCACTCTGCCCCACACTGCGCCCCACAGCAGCACCCTGAACCCAGAGCCCCCCTCCCCGGGCTACCCCCACGTCCCAAATCCCACATCCTAGAGCTGCTGGGAGCAGGAATCCAGGAAGGCGAGCGGGGAGCTCGAGGCTTCGCATTTCTGGATTCTGGTTCCCGTTTCTGCTCCCGGCTGTTTCCATGGAAACTGGCGTCGGACCTGGGAAAATAAGGTTAGGGTTTGCATGGGGGCCCTCCGCCAGCGCCTGCCACCCCCCAGCCGGTGGGCACGCAAACACGCTGTGCTTCGGGGCCACGGCACGCTCTGACATCCCCCATGCTCCCACCTTGGGAGCCCAAATCACGGCGGGTGCTGGGGACACGCAGTGCCACGCTCATCTTGGTGGCCTCGCCGCGCGCTGCTGCGGTCAGTGGCACAGGGAGGCGGCGGTGACCCCACTGAACCGCCTCCCCTCCTCGCTCTCCTCCCCACCTCTCAGCTCGGCCCTATGGAGAACTTCACAACAACGTGGTGGTGCTGGGAGCCATCCCACCCCACGGACACCCACACGCAGCCATCGGCCCCGCAGCCCCACGTGGGCTTTCCCAGCGCCGCCGGAGCTCCCCGCCTCAGGACCCCCATTTTGGCACAGGGGAAGGTGGTGGGGAGCCGGAGCGGGGAGAGAACCAGGACACGGCACCCCAGGGGAGCCGTGCAGCCTAATGAATGGAGGCTTTTAAAAAGCACTTTGAGTGAGAAGTGCCGGAGTAGGAACTAATTATTCCTCCTGCGTGCGCAACACACTCGTACGCACACCCGTGCACGCGCGCAGGCGCCCTGCTGCCTCCCGGCCCCGCAGCTGCACAGATCACAGCACAGCACCCAGCACCATGGCAGCACTGATGCCAATCAGCACCGCCACAGCCCAGCCTCTGCTTTTTGGCCTCTCGCTCCCCTGGGCACGGCCGTGGGACCCCCGCTGGGTGCCGCTGCCGGTGGCTGGGTGGGTGCTGTCGGGGCGCAGGGCGACGCGCTCCTTTCCCCCCTTTCTGCGGCTCCCGCTGCTTTTTGGAAGGGTT
The DNA here is from genome assembly GCA_037305975.1 of Chrysolophus pictus. Lineage (NCBI taxonomy): Eukaryota > Metazoa > Chordata > Aves > Galliformes > Phasianidae > Chrysolophus > Chrysolophus pictus. Next base: position 3,781,492 of record CM074598.1, on the reverse strand, counting down.
CCCTCCGCCCCTTCCTCATTTTATTACAGATCCGCCATTTCACGGCGCTCGAAGGCCGCCCTCTCCCCGACGGACGGCACCTGGAGCCCCGCGCAGGTGTGACCTCGCCGAGGCCATCGGGCGGCTGTCATATTATGGGATGCTTGGAGCCGAGCCCAGCCCCGCGCCGCGGCCCCGCTGCATCGCACCGTGCCAACAGCTTTGGGGACGCGGTGCTGTCCCCTCTGCCGTCCCCGCGGTGCGCTGCACCATTTTGCATTCTGGTGCTGACCGGGCCCTGCTAACCTCCCACTCCCACCCCCACAACGGGCTGCGTTTCAGCTGCTCTTGAAATCTGTCCAGGCTGGATTCATCACAAGAGCCCTCAAGCGGCTGCAAACAAACAGAAAAAAAAAAAAAAAGAGAGAGAGAGAGAGAGAGAGAGAGAAAGGGAGCGAGAAAAGCGATCGATCGGCGCTGGGGGGCCCGAGCCCCTCCGGTGGCTTCGACCCGGCCCCCCACTCACGGCCACATTGAGCGCAGGGGTGCGGGGAAGGGGCTGCGGGGGACTCGGGCGTGGGAACGGGGTGCCCGCAGCCCCCGGTGGCGATGCGGTGCTGCTCCTCTCCGTTCCCCTTCCCGGTGCACCGCTCTGCAACTTCCCTCTTGTGGTTACTGCAGTTCAGAAAGCAAACAGGAGAGAGAAATAGGAAATCGCAGGGATTGCGGCGCGGGGGCCGGGTTGGGGTGCGCCCTGTGCCGTGGGGGGGGGGGGGGGGGGGGAACCCCGCGGGGTCGGTGCACGGGGGGCAAAATCCGTGCCATGGAGGAGGGGGGAGGGGAACACGGGTCGGGTGACGCGGGGTTATGCCGGACACCCCGCCCTGTCCTGGCTGGGATGAAGGGCAGGGAACATCGCGGAGGGAATCGGTGCAGCGCGCTCGCGGTGCTGCGCCGGGTTTTGAATAGGGGCCGGGTGATTTTAGCACCGCTAACGATCCCATCTGCGGTTGCCACGCTCCAGCTCCGCGCACGGCTCCGTTCTGCCCTGCCGGGGCCGCTCCGGGGCCGAGGATGCTGCAGCCAACGCGGTGACACGGTGACACGGTGCAGCGCTGCGCACCGGCTGCAAACACCGCAGCTCTGCGAAGGCTGCTCCGACCCCGACCCTCCCCTGTGCTGCAGGAGAGCCGCCGCCAAGCCCAGCTCCCTTCGGCTGATTAGCAGAGACGGAGATTTACTGCTAATTACCCGCGCCGCAGTTGTGCTCGCAGGCCTGGGCACGGAAAGGGGGGGGGGGCACGGCGGGGCAGGGGGTGTGCGGTGCCGGGGATTCAGCCCCATGCTGTCACCGTGTCCGCAGCATGAAATATAACTGCAGTGGGGAACAGCACCAAAAGGTGATGCAGGTTTGGGTGCCAGCACTGCGCCGAGGAGCCCCGTGGGTCCCCCAGAGCTCAGTGGGACCCGCTCCTGTCCCCCAGCCCCATGGCTCCTGGCTCTCCCTCTGCCTGAGGCGAGCACAGAGCACGGCACAAGCCATCCTCCACGCCCTTAGCATGCACACAAGTGGGCCGAACTCTGCCCTCCGAGCAGGGGAAGCTGTTCCAGCCCCCACCATCCTGCCATCCGTGCCCACCCGGGGTCAGCTGGCAGCCAATAGCCAAGCACCCACCCTCACCCTCCATCACCACTCCCCACAGACAGCCGCATCCTGCTGAGCCCCTTCCACCACAGCACAGTGCCCGTGGGGTGTGGGCAGCTCCCTGCAGCCCATCACCCACCCAACACCACTATGGCAGGAGGAGAGGGGCACGAGGCCGGCACTGCAGGGCTCCTCTTCCTCCTGCAATGTCAACCCACTGCTCTGCATCCGCCAAGGCTGCCCTTGGACGAGCTGCCGGCTGCGCTGCCTGGGTTGCCAAGCCCAGGACAAGCTCTTTAGCTGGGCTCTGCCAGAACAGATGCCTGGGCTACTGTAATTCTTCCTAGCATGGATTGGGAGGGGAAAAAAAGCAACCTCATTTAAGCACTGCAGAGGCTGCTGCTTCTGCAAATCCCACCCAAGAGGGACCCCGAAAGCCGGAGCACGGAGCAGGGTGGCACGGGAACGGCTGAGCTGGGAGGGGAGGTGATGCACAGCGGTGCACGGCGATGCACAGCAAAACGTGGCTCCGTCGCCAGCTGGGGAGGAGAGAGCAACCCACTGCAAGGACAAGTGGGAACCGCGCGCTCCGTGCCACCGGTGTCCTTGCAGCCGTTCGCCTGCTTCATGTCGATGCTCCCCACCAAACAAAGATCCCGTTCTCATGGCAATGTCCTTTGCAGAACAGGCAGAGAGCAACGCGAGGCGGATTCAGCAGAGCCGTGGGGAGGAGAGAGCTGGACCCAAACAGAACGGTTCCCTGCGCTGCTCGGGGAGGTTTGCGCTCCTTCTCACGCTCCCTGCGAGTTTCTCCCTCTGCAAACCCCCCCGGTGCACCCAAACCCCCCCTGGGCACCCCACACCGCTTGGCCACAGGGGCAGGAAAGGGCTGTGCCACGGCCATGGCGCGCGCAAAGGAGGCCAGCAGCGTTTCCACAAAGACAGTTTCTTCCATTGGCTGCAGTTTGGGGCTGCCAAAAGCCAAAACAAGAATGGAAACATCCCATTTTTTTGGCCAAAATTCAAGGCAGGTTTTTTTTTCTTTCTTTTTTTTTTTTCTTTTTCTTTTTTCCCCCTCATCTTTGGTTAGGAACGGAAATTCCCTGCCATGAAAACATGACGAAACCCCAAACCAAAACACGGCTCGGAACGAAACCTTCGCCCGGTTCCCCGGGGATGCCATGCAGGGCAGGTCCCAGGGCTGGGCACTGCGGGGGAGGCGGTGCCACGGGGGAAGCAGTGCCACGGGGACCTCTCCACCCACCAACATTGCTTCCCCCTCCGTGCGCCTTTGGGTGACACCACCACTTCCCATCCCCTCTTTGCACTGCCAGACATCAAAACCGGTGCCACGGAGCTGAGAAGGAGCTGCTTTGCATCCAGCACACCCAGATGGACAGGGGTTCTGTCCGCTTTCCATCCATCCTGAGCTCCTGTGCAGGGCTTGTGTGTCACATCTTGGGGTGCCAGCACCCCCCTGGCGCACCCAGTGCTCGCAGCAGATGCTCGGCTGCAGGATGAATGGCCCTCCCCACCCCAGGCCCTGCTCTGCAGCTCCCGTTCCGGAGCCTGGATCCGGCCACGCAGGCTGAATAAGGCTCTGCCTTTGTCCGGCTCCCCCCGCCGTGCTTCCCCTTATCTAGCCCGGCCGCCTTGCCAAGACCACGAGGCTGTGAGCAGGGAGAGGCCGTGCGGCATCTCCCGGGGCTGTTAACTCTTCTCTGCTCTGTGCACGTTCTCCCAGCCCCATCCCAAAGCCACCCGGCACGCCCCGCTCCTCCTCACCCCTGCGTCCCAACCGCCCCGCTGTGTGCGGCTGCATGCACCCCTCCCATCTCCTGGGCACCCCCGGGGCTGGGTTGGGGGTGGGCACGGGGCCCTGCAGCCCATGGGTGTCCCCGGGGCAGAGCACAGCCCGGCGATCTGCTGCACTGCTGTGTGCAGCAATTAACCTCGGGAGAGCAGCGCGGCTGCTGCCAAGAACCACATTAGGTGTGTGTGGCAGTGTCTAGACATGCAAGAGACCAGAGGCCTTGATCTGGAGGAAGGCGGCTCAGTCCCTTCCCCCCTCCCCGCCCCCCCCTCCCGGCCTTGGCACCGGGTTCAGCCGCCCCAGCACTGCTTTTCCCAGCAGGGATCGCCGGGTGTGGGGATGCTCAGCGTGAGGCTGAGCCCTGCCCTACATCCCAACACACCAGGGGGCTCTGGAAGCATCACGGTGCTGTTTGGCACGGCACGACCACAGTGCCACGCAATGGGTGCCCCAACACCACACCCCCAGGGTGGGCAGGGAGAAGGGAAAGGAGAAAGGCAGCAGCAAGCTGCACCCAACCCACCTCCCAGACAAGAGATGCAGCAACCATCCCAACCATCCCAACCATCCTGGGGGAGCCAGCAGCAAGCTCCCAGGGCCAGGGATGGAGCTGGGCAGGGTCCCAACTCACCGCCCCCCCGTATCCATACCCACAGAGCTCAGCCACACCACACAGCCTGGCGCTGCCCGTCCCCTCCTGGCACGCAGTGCCGTGCTGGTGGCCTCGTGGGTGCTGCAGGGACAGGTGGGCACATTGGGGATGGGGTGGGTGCTCCCCCCGGCAGCCCCTGCTCTCACCTCCACCCCAGCCGGCTGCAGGATGCTTCGGGAGAAGAGATTTTCCCGACGTTAATTAATTAAAATAAACAGCAAATTAAATACAGCAAAATTAAAATAGCTCCGGAAATTAATTTTCAACAAAACCCACCTGGAAAGGCTGGATATTTAAAGAATTAATGGAGCCCTCTGAGACCATAAAGAACCGCCGAGCTCCCGGCATCCACCAGCCCCCTCCGACACCCCCGGGGGGCGCGGGGCCGTGGGGAAATGAGGACGGGACCCCCAGTTGGAGCCCACCCCGTGCCCACACGCCTTGTCTCCACACCCCGGTGCCGCCGCGTGGCCCTGCTGGTGGCTGCACGTGGCTGCAGTGCGAGAGCGAAGCAGTGAGGGAGAGGAGGGAGCGGAGGGAGGGAGGAGGAGAGGCTGAGCTCGCAGCTCCGCTCCTCCTGCTGCGCGCTGCACGGCACAACGCGCAAAATCACCACCTCCAAAAGCCCCACCGCTCACAATCCCCGTAACTACGGCTGGATGAATGGGCGGCAGGGCTGGGCAAAGCTCCTTTGGTGCGAGGGGCCGGGACCCCCCCCGCAGCTGCACCACGCAGGGCTCGGAGCCCCCCCGGCCTCCCTGGTGCCGTTTCCTCTCCCCGCACGCTGGGTGTGTGCGCCGGGAAACACCGGTGAGCAAAAAAGCTCCGGAAGGAAACAGAGAAAGCGAGAAGAAGCGCGCAGGTGGGGAGCAGGAGAGCTTGGGGCCGCCCCCAGCCCGGGGGGGGTTGTGAGCACTGCCTGCAAACCGCACGCGTCCCACAGCCGCTCCCCCCGTAGGGGAAACTGAGGCACGCAGGGGGCGGCTCCGCACCCCCGCCCTCTCCAGCGCTGTGGCCGGGATGACACCAGCTCCTCCAGCTCCTCCCGCTCCACCCTGTTCCTGCAGGAACCCACGAGCCCCAGAGCCGGGCGCATCGCCAGCACCGCCGCTCCCACCCGCACACGGCACTGGGATCGGCTCCGGCCTCGCACCCGCACACCGCGTCCCGCAGCGGGTCACCGCGACCTCGGCCCCGCGCCCTGGCAGGTTTCCCCTTCGCTTGCCAGCGATGCCAGCGGGCAGAGGTGGAGGACGATGGAAGCAGAGGGCAAAGGAAGGGTGTGTGCGGGGGGGGGAGGAGGGGGTGATTATTTTTTCCCCCGTTTATTTGCTTGCTGCAGACAAAGGTGGCTCTGCGTGCCGGCCGGGAGGGCGCGGGACGCCGGTGGGGCAGCCGCTCCTGGGCTCTGGGTGGCCGCTTCCTCCGCACACAGATGGCTGTTTCGACTCAGTCGAGCGCTTGACCTAAATCTCCTCCTGATCCACGGGAGCTGCAGTCCCTCAGCAGCACAGCTCAAGGCGAGGAGGAGGAGGAGGAGGAGGAGGAGGAAGGGAGCCAGCTGCAGACCGGCGGGAGGGTCACGCCGTGGGGTCTCCACCCCGGGGCTGGCGGAGGGTGGAAATCTCCACCATCTCCGACCTATCTCCAATATCTCCCCAAATCTCCGAAACCTCGGAAATCTCCAAAATCTCCGAAATCTCCCACGCTTTCAGCCCCGGCTCCCACTTTCCGCGCCTGCGCGCCCAGCCCCGCAGCTTCGACGCCCCGGCAGCCCACTTCCTCGCCCAGGGGCCTCGCAGAGGAAGCTCCAACGGTTCCGAAAGTTTTCGGCTGTGACTCAGCCGCTGGCTGGGGTGGCCGAGGTTGGCCCCGACGTGGGGCCGCGGGACCCCGGCGGTTCGGGGGGATTTTTGGGCTCCCCAGACGAGGGCTGTCTGCACCGCGCCGCGCTCCACCCCCAGTGTCAGAGCAGCCCAAACCGGCTCCCAGCGACAGCAGAAAGCTTTTAAAATCCCCTACGCGCGGCATGACTCACTCCAAAGCCAGTGCCCAAAACAAGCTCCGACACGGAGAGGAATGGAGACGGCAGAGATGTTGGGGGCGGGCAGGAGGGGCTGGGGAGGGCCGGGGAGGGGGAAAAGGGGGAGAGAGGGAGACAGAAGGAGGCAGAGAAAGAGAAGAGGCAGAAATAACAGCATCTGAAACTCTGCCTGCTGGAGGCTAATTGGTTCCGGCACAGCCTGGTTTGTTTGGCAATGTTTCCTCTAATCCTTCAGGCTCCGCGCTCCCAGCCCCAGAGACGCGGGGACATCGCTCCGCCCGGCACCGACACCCGGGCAGCGCCGCTGCGACACTGGGGGCCGCCAACCCCCCCCCCCAGTACTGGCAGCGCCCCCCGGGGGTCTCCAACTGGGGGCTACGAGCACCCGCCACGGGGACAGCCCTGTACCCTCGGGTGGGAGGATGCTCGGAGGCAGCGGCCGGGGCGGCGGAGGGAAAGGGAAGGGAAGGAAGGGAAGGGGAAGAAAGGGGGGGCCCCACGGCCCAGCATGGCCGAGCCAGAGCACTCGCCAAGAGTCGGCAGCTTTGTTCCAGGTGCCGGCTCCCTTTTTTTCATTAGGCTAATGGGATGCGGATGCATTATTCCATTCCACATGCTGCTAATGAACCACTCAGGCCAGTGCATTTGCATTAATGTGCAAAGCACTGGAGGAGGGTGGAGTGGCTGCATCTGGCCAAGCCTGACCTTCCCGCGCCGCCCAGCCTTCCCGACGCGCGGCCCCGCAGCCCCCGAGAGCCGCGCGCTCCCGCAGCCCCGCACGGACCCTTGATCTCCCCGGGACGGCTCCGGCACACATTCCAAGACACATTAACCAGCCCCAACCTTCGGTGGCCCCACTGTTGTTGGGCCTGCTGGGCTCCATCACCACCCCTCCCTGCACAAACGCAGGCTGGGCTTCGGTGCCCCGCGTGCTGGGAACTGTGACAGCGCTGCTGCGCACTGCGCTGCTCCCCTAGAAGTCACCACGTCCTGCAAGGAGCTGCCCCTTCCCTGACCACGAGCCCCAGCACCGCAGGACTGTGGCAGGACCTCCCCAGTCTGCTCTGTTCTGTTGGGTGAGAGGAGAGGGGGGCTGCCCCCCCTGGATCCCCCCGATGCTGGCACTCAGTGCTGGGCGCGGGCGTCATCGGAGCCCTTCGGTTGTTTGTTACAGCTCCCAACTGCCTCCGTCCCCGGAGAGGTTTCGAAGGCGAGTGACCCAAGAACTGGAATGTGCAGAGCCTCCAGCAAACAGAGCCAGCTGCCTGCGCCCGCGCAGGGGGGGCGGTGAGGGGAGAGCAGCCGGCCCTGCAGCACGGCACGGCACGGAGTGCCATGGAACAGCATGGCACGGCACCTCACCACGTGGCACAGCATGGCACCACATGGCAAAGCATGGCACGGTGCGGAATGGCACGGCATGGCACGGCACGGGGTGGCACGGCACGGGGTGGCACAGCACGGCATGGTTCTGCACGGCATGGCACAGCACGGCACGGTGCATGGCACGGCACAATGCACTGTGGCACAGCACAGTGGTGTGTGGCGTGGTGCCGCATGGCACGGCACAGCCCCATGCACATGGCCCCAGCCTGCTCTCCCAGGGCTGACTGGATTGAAATGAGGTTGGCATATCCCCAGCTCTGGCAAGAGGCCTCACTCTGCCCCACAAACCACTCGAGCTCCCCTTTCCTCGCTCCCGCCTGCTCCCTGCCTGATTTCTGGAGGCACACGGGCATCCTGGCATAGAGACGTGTGCAGGTAGGATGCTGTGCTCCCCACCTGGCTCCAAACCCAAATCCCTGGGTGGCCAAAGGACCTCTAGGACAAACAGATCCACCCCAGGTGCAAAGAGAGAGGGAGGATGGGCACAGCCCTGCTGCCCTCTGGGTTTGCAGGAGGTGTGGTGGGGTCTCAGACAGCTCTGTGCCCGCAAGCATGCAGAGCCCCAGCGCCCGAGCGCGTGCACGCGGATGTCTGGGTTTGTCACAGCCTGGTGAGCAAGTTAATCTCAGGCTCCCTGACACGTGGAATAAAATCGCGATCCCATAATGGAATTCATTCGTCTTCCTGTCCAGGCAGAGAACAAGCCCCCTGCCGGAGCCAGGGCGCGGGAGCCAGGGCCAGGCACTCACTGGGGGACCTCAGTGCCCTGCTGGGAACCACAGGTGTGTGGGAGGTCCTGAGGGGCACCATGAAGCACCCAGCGCTGTGCTGTGTCCCCTCCCTGGGCACTGCTGGGGTTGGCAACGTGGGTTTGCTGGGCTGGACCTGCAGCACGCGTAAATGGGAAGGGAAACTGAGGGGGGTGGTGGTGCAGGGGTGAGGGCAAGGCTGGTGGCAGGGCGAGGATGTGGGACAATGTCCCTGTGTCTCTCACCTTTGATAGCATCAGAGCAGCCAGCCCCAGCCACAGGGACTCCACTGGGACGGCACCAGCTGGGACACTGGTGCCCATGATGGCTTGGCACAGCCACACAGCCCTGGGGGCTGAGTCACGCACTGCATTTTCCCCCTCTTGTTGCCACACTTACTAGCAATGGATAAAAGCCCTTTGGGGAAGCTGAGCAGAGTAGGAGGCCGCAGGACAGCTTGGCTGCTTGGTGCCTCAGTTTCCCTGCAGCACCCAGGGTGTCCCCTGCCCATAGGGTGGGGGTGCCAGCAGCGGGCAGCGCAGGGGCAGCTCCCACCACCCCCTCTGAAATCCCAACTCAGCAGTGCCGAGGGTTCACCCACGCTCCTGCAACGTGGAGAGGAGGAGAAGGAGGAAGAGGAGGAGGAGGAGAGCTGCTCCTTCCTGGGCACACAAAGCCCCTTTCATAGGGAGTTGAGTTTGGGTTTCCTCCACCAGCCCGGCACCTCGCTGCCTCCTGCCCTGCCAGCACGGTGAGGCGGGGAGGAACGCTGCGGTGGGAGCGGGACGGGCGCCCGGTTCTGTCCTGGCCTTTGGGATGTGAGTGGGGCAGCACCGGGTGCCACCTCCCACCTCCCCAGTGCACTTCAGGATCCTATGGGCAGGCAGCCCCCAGGGGTACAGGGGGATTGGGTGGCCCCCTTCCATCGGCTTGGCCCTCCCCATAATTTTTCCCTCCTGTCGGCTTTTAATTACGCCCCTAATAAAAGTGGCTTGCAGGAAAACGGGAGCTTTGTTGCTCAGGAGCTCATCTGCTCCCGCTGCTCCTTCCCCGCTTTAAACCATAATCCTCAGCTGGGGATGCTGCAATTAGCCACTGCAGGGCTGGGCGCCGTGTCATGCAGGATTAGGGCTCCCTTTGGCGGGGAGGTGGGGGACCCAGCCCCAGTGGGGCGATGGGCCTGGATGGGATGGGCTGAACTCCCCACAGCCCCCAAAGCAGCTGGGACCCGCAGCCCCACTAACGGCCCTGCAGGAAGAGCAGGTTTGGCAGGAGATTAGAGCAGCTGGGGGGGGGAGGAGTGGGGGGATGAGATGCTCTCTTACAGCCTCAGGGCCCCCCCCGGCCATGCAGCCCCCTGCGGCACTCGCTGATCTGCCCCCATCACTGCACCAATGCCAACACCAGAGGGGAATTTTTGGGGCGTCAGCAGGGGAGGCACAGCTCCCCGACTCTCCTGGCCTCCAGAAACAGGCAGGCTCATGGAGGTTCATACAATATGTAAAAAGAGGGCTCCTGATCTCCCCACATACACATCCAGCCCCAGCGCCTGCCCCCAGGGCCTGGGGAGGGAAACTGAGGCACAGGGACCAAGTTCTCACAATGCAACAGCCTGCTGAGCAAGGAGAGATGTGGAACTGCCACACTGGCACGCTTGGGAGATGGCGACAGCCCCGTCCCTAGGCAGGAGGGTGGCACTTGGAAGGGGTGCAACACCTCCCAGGGTAAAAGACCTACAGAACCATGCTCAAACCCAGCGGAGGGGATGGGGACCACGGGGCCCTGATGCACAGTGCTAATGCGCATAGGGAAGGAGCAGCGGGTTGGGTCGTTCAGCCCCACAGAGCCCCCAAAAAGAGCCTGCGCACAGCTCCCCTGTGCCTGCTCACCAATCAGCCTCTTCCCACGGCTGAGGAGGAGAACGGGGAGCACAGGCGCTCGTTAGCGGCCGCTCATTAAGAGCCCTCTGGGAGGACCAAGGTACCCGGGGCACCTGCACCTCCTTCTAATGAGCTGCAGCACCGGCACAGGGCCCTCGGCTGCGGCATCACGGGGCCACGATGTGGGGGCTGTCCCCTATCTGAGCTGCACTGTGGGCTCCCCATGGCCGAGGAGAAAGGGAGGGACGCGGGAGTTGAGTCACAGTGACAACTGCAGTGGTGGCAGCTGCCGAGGAACGCCCTGAGCTCACTGCCAGCACCGGGCGGCTCTTGGGGACACGCGACGGCCAAAGTGCCACCCCGCACCCATGGGTGCTGTGCTGCAGAGACACTGACAATGCCACGGTGATGCCCGTCCCCTGTATGGGATCCTGGGGTCTGGGCCATCCAGCGGGTTCCCCCAGACTGGAACAGAACACAGATGTCCCACCCCTGGGGACCTTAAAGCACCAGCACCATGCAGCGCAGGGGGAGGACAGTTCAGGGACCGAGGGACACAGCACTGGGATGGCACCAAGCCCCCACCCTGCTCCCGCAGCCCCCAGCCCCGACCTGCACGGGGCTCCCTCGTTAATGTTTACTCGGCTTCGTTAGCGCCAGCACATCACCATGGCAACCATGCAAGCTGCGCGCCGCCATCGGCGCCACCGCCACGAGGCGCAGGAATGGCACGTGGGGTCACCACGGACCCCCATCACAGCCACCACCCCACCGTGCTATATGGGGCCGGGGGGCGAGGGGGTGAGGGGACGTTGGGGGTCACCTTCTCCCTGCTGGGTGCGGTGGCCTGGTGTCACCCAGCCGTGGTGACAGCACCCAAAATGCCCGGCGCTGCGGGCTGCTCGGCTGCAGGCGTGTGTGCAGCGCTGCCAACACGCCTCTGCGGTGCATTATTTATAAAACACAGGAGCAGAGGGCTCAGCAGCAGCTGCCACCCCGCCTGGCGTCACGGAGCCATCGAGCATGGCGGCCTGGTGGCACTGCAGCCCCGGTGACCAGCAGGGACAATGGGGATGACAGTGCCTGTGGGGCTGGCAGAGCCACGGGGTGACCAGATGCCACCTTCATGCACTGCACGTGGCTGCTGCGACACGTGGGGACATCCAGCGCGTCCCCACATCCCCCACGTTATTACTGCAGCACCCCGAGCTGTTGAGTGAACCCAGTGCACACAGCTCTGGGTCCAGCCAAGGGTTGCCCCCACCCCGTGCCCAGCCAGCCCTGTGTAGCCCCATGCAGCCCCCCCAGAGCAGGATGTGACCCCAGCCTCCTGCTCGTGCCATCGAGCTCCGTCTGCTACGGCAAACAGGTTTTCTGTAAGCCTAGCAGAATTCGCCTGCCTCCTCCTCCCCCCTTCCAGTCCCACCTCTGGGCTGCGGGAAGGCTGAGTTCGGGCTTTAATTTTTCATTATTAATTTCCCATCGACGCCGAGAGGCGCCGGTGCTCGCCCAGCTGCCCCCAGCATCGCCCCCCGCGCTCCCTCGCGCTCTCCTGGAGATCTGCACCGGCTGAAGGCGAGCCAGGCTGCCGATAGGATTAATTCTGCATGACTGCCCATCTCCACAGGGGTATCTAAGACCCTCAGGCCTGCAGCAATCTTTAAAATTCCTCCAGCCCAACTTAATTCCCTCTTCCTGCAGAGCTGGCGCATCTGCTGCAGTCAGACACGGAGAGAGGGAGATGGAGGGAGAGGGGAGACGGCACCCAGGATGTGGTGGCACTACTCTGTGGCTGTGTCCCTGTCCCCAAGGACATCACTCAGGGCCACCCAAAGCCACACCGGCCACCCATCACCAGAGAGGGTTTGTATTGGGAATGAGGGAAACTGAGTCACGCTCAGAATAGCCACGGGGTCTGCACCAGGGCCCTGATGTGCTGTCACCTTTGACACGCTGCCTGGACCCCATCACCAGGAGGTTGACCTAAATTTTTTTTTTTTTTCCCCCAAATATTCGTGGTTCTGCCTTGGTGGAGGAGGCTTCTTGATCAGCCCTTTTCACTCACCCTCTGCTTCCCTGCAGCCCTGAGGAACGGAATGCGGGACATAAGCATCGCCTGGGGGCAATCCAGGGCCACGGATGTTGGGACAGCTCATGCAATGCAGCTATGGTGGGAAAACACACCATGGAGGTGCTGAGCACTCACCGTGCACATGCTGAGCACACCCCAGCCACCCCTACTGCATCCCTGGTGCTCCTCAGCATCCCCTCCATGCACGGGTAGAACCCAGGGGCTGTGAGGATGAGCCCCACCATAGGGCACGGAGCTGGGACTCGACCCCACTGTCATACTGGAACTATCCCACTGTCAACCTGTGTCCCAGCGAGGCTCTCACGAGACAAAGACCTCAACATCACCCATGGGGAATATGCACAGCCCAACCCCACACTGCAGGACCCTGCACTCACACGAAACGTCACTGAACACAACCTGACACTGCAGTGTCCCCCCAGTTCCCCACCACGCTCCGTGACAGCCACGTGTCCCCAAGCTTTGAAGGCTCAGCCTCCACCACCACAGGGGTTCGGACAACCTGTAGGGGTTGGTGAGGGGAGTCTGCTCCCAAACTCCCACCCCTGCCTCTGCCAGCATCAGAGCCGCCATCCTCCTCCCCTTCCTCCTTCTCCTCCTCCTCCTCATCTGCAGCGACCGCCACCAAACCCAGGAGACCCATCCCTCTGCCTCCTTCCCTGCAACTTGCACCATTTGCCTGGCAGCCAGGAGGAAGGAGGGGAGCGCAGCCCATCCCAGCTGCTAGCGGAGCTGGGGATACATGCATTTAAATCACTTATATCTTTACTTTCTCCTGCGCTGGCTGTGAGATGGGCTTTTTTTGCATGCGTAATTAGGGGGTGGAACAGATGGTGGAGGGTTCGTTTAAAGTAATGCATCCATTAAAATAACCTTCGCTGTCGGGGACTGCGCTCCGACAGGGGCCTGTTTCACCGGGGGCGGTGGGGAGGGAGAGCTTTGTTCTGCAGGAAGGGGTCAGATTTTTGGGAAGGTGGATGGGGACCCAACCGCAGGATCCATCATCCTGGCTCATGGGAGTGAAGCTGGCATGGATGCTCCAACCCATATTACCAGCACAGTAACTGGGAGCCTGGACCAAGCTGGGACTGGAGTGGGGATAAATCGGTCGTCTGTGGGGCTGAAGTGGTTCATTCTAGGTGTGAACCGGACCCCTCCAGGACTCAGTTTCCATAGCAATATGATGTGCATCCTGCAATGAGATGGAAAGAATGGGAAACCCTTTGGCCAGTCCTTCGGGCCAGACCTCCAACCGTCACCCACGGTGGTGCGTTTTGGAGGAGGCCTCTGAAACAGTGGGGTTTTACTGCTTGGTGGAGCATTGGGGTGATGCTGCAGAGTGGCACAGGGACTGTGAGGATTGTGCCCACCACCACCCACCCACGTCCCACCTCCTGCCTCCTGACACAGCACAGAAGGGGACAGCTCGCCTTTCCTGTCCAGCAGCAACCACCTCTCCTGTTTCAAGCTCCCGGGAGAGGCAGGAGGCTTTGTTCAGGAATTGGAGGAGCGGAGGCCAGAGAAAGCGCGAGTGCCCTGCCAGCTCTTGTGTTTCACTCCCGAGGAATGCCGGGGAGGGGAGGGGAGCACAGCTTTCCCCCTTCCCGATGGGCTCTGGGCCCGGCTGCAGGGTGCTTTGCTGCTGCAGGGAGGAAGAGGAGGGTGTGGGAATGAAGGACGGGGGTCTGGCTGTGATTCTGGGGAGGTGGGCGGCATCAGCGTGGCTCACATTGGATGCAATGGCAATCATGGTGGCACAGCAGTACCATGCTGGTTCTGTTGGAGCAGATGTAATAATTCAGAGCGAGAGCTGCCAAGCAAATATCACATCCTGCCTTGAAACAGGAGAAGCCTGTTACCCGTGGGTACCCCAAATCTGTAGGCTCCAGAGGAGCACACACCACTTCCAGCAACAGGGTCACGGCTGGGGAAGGGCAAGAGCAGCAGCAAACCCAAACCCACCCATGCGTGTTCAAATATTTAGTGTGCACTTGCTAAGGTGCTTCTGCTGCCTTTAGGGCATCTCTGCATTTGAAGCATCAGAGAGGAGTTGAGGTGGGAACATGGGGGATGGGGAGCAAATGCCAGGGCTGCAGGGCTGGGGGGGTGTTCTCTCCTTCCCAGCTGGGCCCAGGGGGACCACATGGCCTGGCTTGCTCCTCACCAGGGGGCTAACAAGGAGGACTCAGACAACCCCAAGGACTGCCCGTCACAGCCACAGCCTCCCATCACACACCTCCTCATTTTCCTCCTCCTCCTCCTCCTCCGCTTGCAGCACCCTGGGGCATCCCCAAGCACCGCCATGGCCTGGGGTACAGCCAGCAGCTGCAGCAACACAGGGACTGACGCCGGCAGCCAGCAGCTCTGCGCGACAAGTGCAGTGCAATAAGGGCAGCAATGGCGGGGCCGGCTGAGGCAACATGGGGACGGCAGCGTGCTGGGGAAACTAACAGGCAAGAGGGGCTGCACAGAGAGGTCAACTCACCCTGCTGCCATCCCTTTCACTCATCCCTTTCCTCATCCAGGTTCACTTGCTATTACCCCCAGCTCTCACCCACTGCCCTGGCCAAGCCTCGACCAGGCCATGAGCATGCCTCAACCAGGCCTCAACCAGGCCTCAACCAGGCCTTGACCACACCTCAACTAGGCCTCAACCAGGCCTCAACCAGGCCTTGACCACACCTCAACTAGGCCTCAACTAGGCCTCAACTAGGCCTCGACCAGGTCTTGTGCAGGCCTTGAGCAGGCCTCAACTAGGCCTCAACCAGGCCTTGACCAGGCCTCGAGCACACCTCAACTAGGCCTCTACCAGTTTCTAACCAGGCCTTGACCAGATCTTGACCAGACCTTGACCACACCTCAAACAGGCCCTGAAGGCCCCAACCAGGCCCCAGATGCCACAACCAGGCACTGACAGGCCTTGACCAGGCCTTGACCACGCCTCAACCAGGCCCTGAAGGCCTCAAACAGGCCCCAATCAGACCCCAAACCCCCCAGCCAGGCCCCGACCAGGCCCTGACACCACGACAGCTACCCCGCAAGTGCTCCCTTCCCTCCCCACCAATTCCTCAAGCTTTATGCTGAAGGCAACAGCTCTGGGGGGGCCACAGCTGGCCCCTGCCAACAATGGTGCCCTGTGTCAGCCCCGCACCCACGGCCAGGCAGCAGCCATCACCTCGGGGCACGCCGCCGGCCGCTCTCACCTCTACACTCTGCTCGCTGCTTCCCAGCTCCCTCCTGACAAATCCCTGCTCCCGATCGCTTCTCCTCCCCGCGGGTCCATATTAAGCTACATTCTCCTTTCAGCTGGGTGGAAAACAGCAGTAATAACCATGTGGAGAGAGCCGTGCCCCCCACCTCCACTTCCCTCCCACTTCGGGGTTCAAATTTCATTTCAGCAAAAAAGCTTCCCCCGCCTCCAATTTCTTCCCCCAAACCAAGCCGCTGTCGTCTCGTCTGATCTCGGCAGGGGCCGTATGGATGCTCGGCTCCTCCTGGTTCAGGATCTGCTGCCAATCTGGACCTCGCAAACTGGTTCTCACACGGCTCCCGCCTGGCACCTCCCTCTCGGCATTTATTATTTCATTATTGTCCTTCCTCAGCTCGCTCCCATGCCACCGCCCCGGGTGCCCCTGGCTCCTCATCCCAACCCCAACCACCGAGTTGGCCGGGTGAGATTTATTCCCGGCGAATTCCCGGGGGCCAGCAGCTGGAGGAGCCCGGAGCTGCCTCCCTCTCTCCCGCAGCTGAAGATCTCATCTCCCTCGCCCAAGGCGCTCCGTCCTCCTCCTCCAGATATTTTAGGCCCAGGTTTTGCGAGGAATTTACAGGCGCCGAGCCCAAGCCGATGCGCTGAAGTCAGCAGGAGGCGAGGAGCGTGCGCAGGGCTCGGGGCCCCGGGGGTGGCGGCGCAGGGAAGGGATGCTGCTGCCGGCCTGGAGCTCGTTGAGCCGCGGGAAGGGCAGAGGTTGGGGCTGGCGGATGCCAGAACCACTCAGCTCTCCCTCCGCGAGGATCAATACCACATTTCGGCTTCCTGCCTCGCGAGGCTGCCGCAGCCCTCACGCCTGCGCGGGGTGGCTTCGGATGGGAGCGGGGGTCCCCATGCTCTCCACCACAGTGCTGTGTCCCCGCTGTCACACACCTCGCTCCCTGTGATCTACATGCCAGCCCCGTACGCCTACCCCTCCTGCTGCCCCATGGCTCCCCTCAAGCCCTCAAGTCACTCCGGTGTCCCCGCAGGCTTCACCCCACTGCAAAGGGAATCCTCGGCACACGGCTGCCTTTGTCACGGCCCTGCTGGCACACACCCGCCCTACGTGCTCCAACAGGTGAGCCCCCAGGGCAGCGTTCCTGCCTGGGCCAGTAACTGTCCCCACCGGGCAGCGGGTTCACGGTGCTGTTCCGCCCAGCACGTCTCTCCCTGCCACATCCTCGGCCGGTGAGGCACAACGTGGGGGGGGCAGCGGATTTAATGAGCTCCCCGGAGGCATCGCCGCGCACCCCCCTCCCGTGCCCGGGAACCGTTGCTCTGAAACACAACCCCTCGGTGGCAGAGCTGGAAAAAAACCACAGGGCACATTGCTCTCCCCCCCGCTCCTTCCCCGCCTCCCCCAGCTTTTTGCTCTCCTGCCGATGCCAAAGACCCAGCCGGGCTCTTGTGCTTTCACTCGCAGCTGCAGCTGCCGATTTTCGCTGTAAGCCCTTGTGCCTAGAAGGCCCAGAGCGAGGGATTCTGGGACGCGGTGATTGAAGACAGCACCAGCGCAGAGACCATTGCTCAGACTTTCCCTGTCTGTCGCCCCAACGCTCAACCCACAGAGAGGGAAATAAAAAAAAAATAAAAAAGGGAAAAAAAAAAAAAAAAAGAAGCAAAGCAGAGAGCAAAACGGACTCAGCTCAGCTCGCCCCTTCCCACCCACGCGGCGCTGCTTGCTTTGCTCATCGGCACCACCAGCCCTCATCCCAGCCATGCAGCCCCAAAACCAGGCGGTGAGGTCCAGCTGCACTGCTCTGTGATGCTGAGCTGCCCCCCAGCCCTGCTGTGCGTGGCTTCAGAAACTCACAGCAGCATCCCGGCTGTTTCCCTGCTATGGTATTTTTCAAAGGGTGCACCTTTTGCAGAGTGAGGGCAATGCTGGCGTGCATGGCTGTGCACCAGGTGTGATGCACAAGCACAGTGGGGTCCTCGTGCAATGCCTCGGGTTGAGCAGCAGGAGCAAAGCCCTGCACATGAGTAAGTTGCCATGCACAGAAGGGCTTCAACCGCTATGGGGGGAACATTTGGGATGCAGCCCTGCAGCTGGGCTAACGTCCCCAGGTCCATTCTGCATGCAAAGGCCCCCGAGGGATGGGGTCCCCAGTAGAGGAGTGCAACAGGAGTGCAATGCCTGCCCTGCCACCCACGTGCTGCACTAGGCATGGTGCAGGGCAGCGTCCCACTGACCCCAGGTGCAGCAGCACTAACACCGACCTCAACAAGAAGGGCCAAACGCGGAGCACACCACGATGCACAGCACCCTGTTCTCACACGGGGGCTGCACCCCAAGGGTCAGAGCCCACAGAGCCACCCTGACCTTTCAGGGGTGTTCTGCAGAGCATCCCCCAAAGAGCCGAGCCCACCCCGATGGCACCTGCAGCCCCCAGCACTGTGCAACACACCGCAGCCCCAATCTGGGGAGGGGGCAGGGGGGTCTCAATGCAACCAGGGGCCACCCCATAACCAGACAGCCCCGCTATGGCCCTGCAGCAGCCGGCCGGCCCCACGGGGAGCCAAGCTCCATCGCCGTGCCAAACCCCCCCCGTTCCTCCTGCTCCCCCCAAAACGCTCCCGTTGCGAGCCCGGAAGTAGGAAACAGCCCTCCCCAGCGCTGCCCTGTTTACCAAGAGCTGGTTCCAAGCACTCGGGAGAATAGCAGGAGCATTTCAAGGCCCTGTTTCCACTCGGCTGACACACACTATTTATAGAAGCCCACAATTCTCCCAGAGCTTTCCTCGGGATCTCAGCAGAAATAGCCCGCCCCGGGTCCCTGCAGCCTGCTCTAAGGAGGGCAGGGCAGCGCGGCCCCCCCAGGCTCCCTATAACCTTCCATGGGCTTCCATCTCTTCTCCTCCTCCGGCCGCCCGCTCCCAGCATGTCCTTGGCTCCCCCGTCCCCAGCGCCGTGCCAGCCCACAGCCTCTCCCCCCGGCACAGCTTTGGGACGGAGACCCGGGGGAAAGGGGAGGTAGAAGGGGGGGGGTGACAGCGGGCAGAGCCGGGGGGGTGACAGCATGCCACCTCCAACCCAACTGCATCGGAGCGCGGCGGCGGAGCCACGGGGGGACTCACACCGGGGATGGAGTTGGCCCTATTCAGGTTACAGAGACATGGCAGAGCGGAATTTGGCGTCGCGCCATCCCTTCTCCAGCCCCCCCCCCCCCCTTCCAGCCCCCCCCCTCCCCTTCCTCCCCTCCCCACCACCACCACCACCACCACCACCACCACCACCCTCCCCTGCAAATTCCTGAGAGCAGCAGTGTAAGGGGACACCTGGGGGGTGGGGGGGTGGGGGGGACGAAGGGCCGCGGGGCCCCGCTTCGGCCGCGCACCCCTTAACCCCCCCCCCCCCCCCCCAGCTGGGCAGGATGCATGCCCGCGCCCTCGGGGCTCGCTTCTGCTCTCTGTCACGCCAGGATAAATCTGGAGTGACTCCACAGCGCGCCGGGGCTCGCACCAGCACACAATGAGCTCAGCCTGTGGCTTTTGGTTGCTGTTCTCACAGCAACCGGCCAAGTGGCTTTATGCACAAGGCCACCTGGTCGCGGCCGGGGCCAGTTCCTCCCACGGCGAGTAAACAAGCGGGGACCCGGGGGTGCCTCCACCTGCCCCCCCCCCACCTCCCTCGGGGGGGCTTTGGGGGGGTCGGCGACGGGGTGACCCGGTGGGGTGGCCGCAACCCCGGGTCCCCCCGAGGTCCTGCCGTCCCCAACGCGACGCGCCGAGGGGCTCAGAGCTCGAAGGCGGCGGGGAGGCTCCGAGCATCCGATGCCCGACAACATTTTGGGGCGGCACAAGTGCAAAGCGAAGGCATCGCGCACCACGCGAGTTGGCAGCGGGGATGGGGACCCCCTCCCCTCGTCCCCGCCGTCGTTCCCCCCTCCTCCCCCCCCGCCCCGGTGCCATCCCGCAGCTCCCCGTGCTGCTGCAACCGGGGGCGGTTCAGCCGCGGGGGTCGGGGCGGTCGCGAGGGGGGGGAGCTCCGCACGCCCCCCCGGGCTGCGAGGATAACCCCAAATTTTGTTGACATGTTCCGTTCCGCCTTCTAGCGGACGGAGCCGGCTCTGACAGCTGTCACTCAGCGCTCGCAGCCCGGGGGGGGGGAAGCGGCGGAGGGGGGGGGGGGGGAAGGCTGAACTCATGGCAATGGCACGGCGCACGGCGGGGGGCTCGCGGGGCCCCCCCTCCCCTCCCCAAGTGCCATTAAACTCCGCGCTGTGGCACCAACTCGCCGCGCAACTTCGACGGAGGGGACGACGCTTGGGGGGGAGAGGGGGGTGCCCCCCTCCCACCCCCCTCCCCTCGACCCAAAGCGGGGTGTCCCCCCCCACACACACACAGACAACACGCACACACCCACACCCCCTCCCTCCCGCCCCCTCCCGCCCCGACCCCCGCCCCAGCCCCGCACAAAGGGGCACTCACCCGTCGGCTGCAGCGCCCCGAGCCCCGCGCCGTCCGCCGGGGCTGCGTCCTGACCGCCCGCGGGACTCCCGGAGCTCTCGGCACCGCTCGCCACCTTCAACGAGAGCATTTCCAGCGCCTCCTGCTCACATTCTCCCCAAGGCAACTCCTCTCCTGCCAGCCCGCCCCCTCCTCCGTCCCCTGCCTGCTCTCTCCTCTCTGCTTTCCTCCTTCCCTCTCCTCTCCCCCCCCCCTCCACCCCTCTCTATGTGATTTTTCCT
Source organism: Chrysolophus pictus (assembly GCA_037305975.1). NCBI lineage: Eukaryota > Metazoa > Chordata > Aves > Galliformes > Phasianidae > Chrysolophus > Chrysolophus pictus. The sequence continues at coordinate 3,761,309 of CM074598.1, read as the reverse complement.
GGCTTTTCTCTCCCCGCTGCCGCTCGGCTTTTTCGCTTTTTTTTTTTTTTTTCCGCTTTTTTTTTTTTTTTCCTCCTTTTCTCCTCTCTCCCCCCCAACCCCCCCCTCGCCCCCCCCCCCCCCCCTTCGCCTCGCACACACACAAAAGGCAGCGGAGCGCGAGGCGGAGGGGAACCGACCTCCCCTCTGCGCCTCCGCCGCTCAGCCGCCTGCGGAAAGCAAAGAAAGACACAGCGCAGCAGAGCCCTGCTTGCCGCTGCCTCCCCCCTTCCTCCTCCTCCTCCTCCTCCTCCTCCACCTCCTCCTCCTCCTCCCTCGCTCTTGCCTTCTGCCGCTCCCGGCTTTGTGGGGGCTGGGAGCGGGGGGAGCGCAGCCGGCGGCTCGGCGCGCCCTGCCCTCTCCGTGCGCGGCGGGGACCGCGCTCCGCTCCGCTGTCAGCGGCACGGCCAGCATCCGGCACCCCGGGGAGCCGCGCAGCACCGCCGGGGCATGCCGGGCCTTGTAGTCCTTCCTCTCCCCCCCCCTTCAGCTCCTTCCCTCCTTCCTTTCCTCCCCCCGCCTCGCTTTTCTCCTCCCCGTTGCTGCGAAGCGCGCAGAGGAGGCGGGGAAGGGCGCAAATGGGTGCGCGGCTTTTGCGCTCGATTTTGGGAGGGGGGTTCTAAGCGGTGAGGGGGTGGTGGGTGGGTGGGTGATCCCCCCCCCCCTCCCCCTTCGGGTGCTTTGCACCCCCGGGATTCCCCCCCTCCCCCCCCTCCCCAGCGGGATGTACGGGGCATTGCTGCCCTCTCCTGGGTTGCACCCGCACAACGCGGAGCGCACATCTGCCCCATGCGCGCACCCTTTTCCTTTTTTTTTCCCCCTAATTTTTAAATCTCCTAATCATCATCATCATCACTATTATTATTATTATTATTATTATTATTATTTTAACTTATATGCTGTCCCAAGGGTCTGGCGGTGCGGGAAACTTCCCCGCTGTTTCCTAACTCCTGGAACCACAGAATCATTGAGGTTGGAAAAGACCTCCAAGACCACCAGGTCCAACCCAAACCCATCCCCACCAGTACTGCCCACTGTCCTAAGTGCCACGTCCACAGTTCTGGAACACCTCCAGAGGCAGTGAACCCCCTCACCCCCCCGGGGCAGCTGTACCAGCTCTGCTGTACCAACACACCACCACTCTGTCTGGGAAGAAATTTCTCCTAATCCTCCATGCATGGGGACGCACGAGGATCCCCTTTGGCTCTGGTGGGCTGAGCATTGCCCTAAGCCCCAGGATGGCAGTGGCAGAGCAGTGGGCTGTCCCCCAGCCCCCCCTCCCGCCCCCCACTCCCTTGATCTCCATCCCCCAAGCATCTCCCTATTGCTTCCCCTCCAGCACTGACGTGCCCAGAGCCCAGTAGATCCAATCTCATTAAAGCAGATAACGCTGCTGCTGTTTGTTGTGACACTGTTTGTGTGAGTGAGAAGCAAAGGGTTAACTCCAGGGAATTGGGAATATTGCCTGGCTGCTAATAACACGTGAGTCACTGCCGGAATAACACATGGGTGCAGGGAGAGACACAGCACCCAACTGCTCAGCAGCCCTCTGCCTTCAGGGTCGGGGTTTGCCGTGTGCATTGACCCCAAATCCGGGCAGGGGAAGGGGGTCAGCTGCTGGGGTCGAACCCTCCAGCACGGAATTATCACACCTCTAAATCCATCAGCTCCATCCCTGCACCCCAACGGGATGGGAGTCACAGGGATGGAGGGACAGAGAGAGGACAGAGACCCGCATGCATCGTTGCCACCTCCTGGAAACCACGCGGAGAGGAGCAGCCCTGCGCTCCAGCCCGGTCAGCAGAGGAATCTGCACACGCAGACAGGATCGCTGCAATCGCTGGTGGCTGAGTGAGCAACTTTGCAGGCTTCCTCATCCCCTCGCCCTGAATGTCAGCTTTGAATTTTCTTGCTATTTTTAGGGATGATTCCGACACGAGGAGGATCCCTCCGTCCTCACCTCGCCGGGTTTTGCGCCGTGTGAATATTGCAAGGCCGTCTATCGCTGCACCTGCCCCTATATATAGTGCTGTACCCACCCCATATATATTGCTACACCTGCCCCATATATATTGCTATACCTGCCCCTATCTATACTGCTGTACCTGCCTCATGTGCTGCTGCAGCTGCCCTGCACTGCGTTGGGACGGAGGGTCAGGTCGGCAGCTTTGCACAGAAGGTCGCATGGAAAACGTTGCGAGCAAGGATGGGTTGGAATGTAAAAGATTTATTAATTTAATCCGAAGCATTAAAAGGTCATGTATTAATCAAAGAGATGCTTAAAACTGTCAAAGTCCTTTGTCAGGTTTGAAGTGCATCTCTATAGTTATCATAAAATATATATAGATATCAGTCTGGCACGGAGCCCTCACTGGGCTGGGAGTGGAGGGGGGGAAGGCAGGGGGTGCCCACGGGTGGGCTCTGCCCGGATCCGCGTGGGGAGGTGGCAGGGGGGGCAGCACCCCCATGTCCATGCTGGTGGGTCGTCCGGGAGTCTGTGGTTGGGGTTGGGCTGGAAGGAGGGAGGATGCTGGAGGGGGGGGGGGGGGGCGCGGAGTGGGGTCCAGAGCCGCGGATGTGGGCCGTGCTGGGGGTCGTCGGGAAGGAGAGCAGCGCCCGCACCGCTCGTGTCGCAGCGTCGCGCGTGGCTCCTCCTGGCTGCGGAGCGGGGGAGGGAGGCGGCTCCCCAGGGCCACCCGGGTCACCCGGACACGTTGTCCCTCCCGCAGACGGTGCTGTGTCAGCAGCGGTGCCTTGGGCTTACGCTACCATCTAGCGGCTGCTGCGCCGCGCGGGGCCACCGTTGTCCCCGCATCCCCGCGCCGTGGGGGTGTCCTCGTGTCGTGGCGGTGGGCGGCCGTCCCGGTTTCCGAGCCCCCATCCCAGCCCTATAGGACATCGGCGCGGCGGGTGAGCCCTTATCCCCGTGCAGTGTTGGTCCTCCCGCAGTTTGTGGCCGGTGGCAGCGCTTGGGACCCCCAAAGCCAGCGCCAGGTCGCCGAGGGGGGACCCTGGGAGTCGGGGGAGGTTTGGGGACGGCGAGGTGGGCGCAAAAGGGGACGGCGAGAGGGGCTTGCAGGGATGTGGGAGCTGCCTTTGGGGAGCACTGCTGGTTCTGCAGCTCCAGTTGAGGCTGGGGGCTTCCGGCTGTGCGGCCGTCCTGATTTTGCCCCCATCACCACAGCGGAAGAGACTCAACCACCCCCGAAATGGCAGAGCAGGGCGTTCCCCAGGCAGCGAAACCACCCCGGGTTTGGCTCAGCTGCCAACATTGCTGAGCGTCACCCGGCCGAGCGCCGCTCCCCCCGTGACACCCCGCAGCCCCAAACGTCCCCGCGCTTTGCTTCGCTCCCCAAATCCCACCTCACACCCCCAACCCCTCCCCATCAATGGGGCCGTGAAGCCGGAGAGCCGAAGCTGCGGGGAGAGGTGGGGACAGGGAGGCCACGTCATTAACGCAGGCAGGAGGCGAGCAGCTGTGCACAGCCTGGCGAGCTCCCCAGCTGCGGTCACAGGCCGGTGCGTGGCTGTTCCTCCACTCCATCCATGGAAAAACACGTCCCCTCCCAACGCCTGCTGCTGAGCCGTGGGGTGACTGCAGATGGGTCCCTCCGTGCCTCGGTTTCCCCTATGGGCACGGCTCCCGTGGTGCTGGAGCAGAGCTGCTGCACCCGGCCAAGCCTCGCGTTGCGTTCTTGGCCACTCTCCACTGTTGTCTGGTCATCGCCTCCGCAGGGACGCGGATCTGCTCCACGACCTGGGAGCGCCGCGTGCTGCCATCCCTGGGGAGCTCAGCTGGAAGGGGACGAAGCCACCCCCCACCCCCAGCGCTGTGCTGGGTGGGGATGGTCCGTCCCAGCGGCTCTCGGTGGTGGCAGCTTTGGGTGAGGGTCCCCATGGTGGGGGTTGGTGGCAGCTCCGTCGTGCCAGGGCTGCAGTGTTGGCCATCTGCAGCCATCTCACACCTGCGCCCATTGGCACGGCGTGGGCAGCCTTGGTCCAACCCAACATCCCCCCCCCCCAAACCAGAGCAGGGTGGCACATCCAGGAGGAACAGGGGAGATGGGGGTCCTGGGGAGCAGTGGGGAGACACGATGCCTCCCTTCCATGGGATGTGGGCACAGAAGGTGATGCTGAGCTCTTTTCCTTCCCCTCCCAAAGATGCCGCAGGGATTTGGGCAGTGGGGAGGGGCCACCTCATAGCCCCCATCTGGGTGCTGCGCTCTGCCCTCCCCACCCCGGGGGCTGGTGGCTGTCCCTCCACCCACTGCTCACTGGTCGATGGAGCATGGCATTAACATCAAATCGATGCCCTCCCCACAGCCTGCAGCCACGCTGGGCCACAGTGCGCCCTTTAACCCCTTCACTGCCAAGTGAGGCAGCTTCTGCTGGGGCTGAGCTGCAGATGGGCCCTGCCCAGCACTGCCTGGGTGCTGCGGGCGCCTTGCTTCATTTAGGGGCGCACCAGCCCCCCTTGCAAGCAGGGCCTGCAACAGGATTAGAAAAGGACAACCCAGCTGTCGCTATGGGGATGAGGTTCACATCCTTTGGGTGTGCCATGTGCTCCCAGCAAGCAGTTTTGGGATGATGGGTGTGCGTGCACACGCACGCAGCGAGTGGCAGGGTGTGCAAACATGCAGACACACACAGGCGTGTGCACAGAGAGGAAAGGCAGGATCGCACCTTGCACACGCACGTGCACACCGACTGTGCTCTGCACACCCAGCCCAGGGCCAGGCAGCAGGCGTGCATGGCATCACACGTGCACAGTGCAGGCAGTGAGAGCCAGGGGGCAAAGCAGGCAGCAGGGGGGGGTGATGGAGGCACTGCGATGCCCGCAGGGTGCAGACATCCCCGTGGGTGTGATGTGCTGACCCAGGAGATGAGAGGTGCACGGAGATGGCAGCACGTCCCCAACCCCCAGCCCTGAGCCCCCCATGTGGGGCTGAGCCCAGGCCCCTTCCATCAGTGCTGGGGAATTCATTAGCAGCCACAGCTGGGCCCTGTGGGGGGGCTGAGCTGCAGGGGAAATTAACCCCTTCCTCCCCAGACTCGCACATATGACCCCCCCCCCCGCCCTCACATAGGGGTTCCCCCCCCAGGTAGGGCCAGAAGGACCCAGCCCCCCCCCCCCCCCATGTTTGTTAGAAAGGTTTTTATTTCTCTCTATTTACAAATTGAATTTTTTTAAAAAAATTAACAACAAAATTTTCCCATCCCCCCAGCACTCCTGAGGGGGGGGGTTAGGGGGGGGCACAGCCTGAGTGCACAGCTCTGCCCCACATCGTAAGGGGCTCCTGGCCATGAGGAGGGCCCCCCAAACCCCCCAGTGCCATCACATTCACTTCGTGCCCTGTGTTCCCCCACTGCTCCCTCCACCCACCCCCCCTCCCCAATTAATGCTCGCTGCAGGGATTTGAGATGAGCCCCTGTAGGCACTATGGGGTGAAAACCTGCCCCATGCTCCCCTCCTCCCTCTTCCCAAATAAGGCAATGGGGCCACAGCAAACGGCCCCTGAGACAGAGCTGCCCTGGGTCCCCCCCTGCCCCCCTTATGTCCCTCTTTCAGTGCAGCAGCAGTTTATGGCTTTCAGGATTTTGGTTCTGCTTTAAGGAGAAGAGAAAAAAGCAGCGGGTGAGGCAAGGAGAACCCCCCCCCTCTCCCCCTTCCCCCAGTATAGGGGTCTCTGATGGGGAGATGGCTGCTGGGGGGGGGTTATAAATTAAAGACAATATTAAGAGGGGGTGAGATGACCTTCCCCAGGATTTGGGGTCCGAACCCCCAGCTGCACAGAGCTGAGCTGGGTGATGAGATGGGGAGGGGGCATCCTTAGGACACCTGTGTGCTGGAGGTGGGGGGGGGAGGGGGAGGGGATCCTCCCCTATCCAAAGCACTTCTCAGGTTCAAAGCTGGCTGTGAAGGCAATGAGAGAGGTGCTGGGGGAGGGGGGGCACAGCTGGGCACGGCGCAGCCCCCCGAGTCCAAAATCCTTGTGCAAAGCCCCCCAGGGGCACCCCCTGCACAGCCTCAAAGGCACTCACAGGGGATGAAGGCGATGAGAGCAACAAACCCCCTGCAGAAAGGGGAGGATTGGCCCCCCCCCAGCCCTCCCAGCGTGGGGTCACTGGTTGTCCCCGGGCTGGTACTGGGGCTCGGTGGCTGTGAAGTAGTCCTCGAGGAAGGACTGAAGGTACTCAAAGGTGGGACGCTCCTCGGGTTCTCTCTTCCAGCACTGCATCATCACATCGTGCAGGGATGGGGGGCAGCCACCCGGGCACTGCATGCGGTACCCCCGCTCCACCTGCTCCAGCACCTCCCTGTTGTTCATCCCTGTGAGACACGGGACACCCCGTCGCCATCAGTGAGCAGCAGTGGGGGAAACTGAGGCACGTGGGGGTGTGGATGGGGCTGTACCTGGGTAGGGCACCCGGCCTTTGGTCACCAGCTCCGTCAGCAGGATGCCGAAGGACCAGACGTCTGACTTGATGGTGAACTTCCCAAAGAGGGCTGCCTCTGGGGCTGTCCACTTAATGGGGAATTTGGCACCTGCAGGGGTGGGAGGCAGGTGAGTCCTGGCTGGGCATCTCACGGCACCGGCACCTGGGGTACCCCACGCCAGCACTGGGATAGCCAACGTATGGGGAACTGTGCACTGAGAGGATCTTGATACCCAGCACCCAGGCAACCCATCACTCAGGGTGTCCATCATCCAGAGTGCACACAACCCAGGGTACCCATAAGCTGGGGTACCCATCATCCATAGTTCCCATAACCCAGGGTATACCCTTCACATGGGGTCCCTATAACCAGGGATATCCATCACTTGGGCAAGCCATCACTTGGGGTCCCCATAACCTGGGGTACCCATAACACAGGGTACCAACCACTTGGGGTACCCATAATTTAAGGTCCCCCATAACCCAAGGCACCCAACACTTGGACAACCCATCACTTGGGATATCCATAACCCATGGTCCCTGTAACACAGGGTGCCAATCACTTGAGGCATACCCATCACTTTGGGTACTCTTCACTTGGGGTCCCCATCAGCCATAGTTCCCATAACCTATGGTACCCATAACCTATGGTACCCACAACCTGGGGTACCCATCACTTAAGATACCCATCACTTGGAGTACCCACAAACTGGGGTACCTATAACCCAGAGTACCCAAAACTTGGACAACCCAACACTTGGACAACCCATTACTTGGGATATCCATAACCTGTAACCCAGGATACCAATCGCTTGAGGTACCCATAAACTCAGATACTCCTAACTTAGGGTACCCATAAATTGGGGTATCTATAACCCAGGGTGCCCATCACTTGGGCAACCCAACACTTGGGATATCCATAACCCAGGGTATCTGTAAACCAGGATACCAGTCACTTGGGGTACCTATAAACTGGAGTACTCATCACTTAGACTACCCATCACTTGGGGTACCCAGAGCTTTGGGTACCCATCACTTGGACTACCCATCATCAACCAAGGCTCCCAGGTGTGACCAGCTGCAGATCCGGGGTAGGACACAGCACAGCGGGGACAGGACAGCCATCCCCACACCAGCAGCCCAGCCGTGGGGCTGACCTTGGCGCGCCGTGTACTCGTTGTCCTCGATGAGGCGGGCGAGGCCGAAGTCAGCAATCTTGCACACCAGGTTGTCACCCACCAGGATGTTGGCAGCACGCAGGTCCCGGTGGATGTAGTTCATCCGCTCAATGTAAGCCATGCCTGCGGCGATCTGCAGGTGGGGAAACCTTGAGGACCCCCCCCTGCACTGGGTGCCGTCCCTATGGGTCACCCCACCCCACACCAGCCACCCCAATACCTGTGCAGCCATGTCCACCAGCTGGGGCAGCTTCAAGTAGCGACCGTCCCCATCCTTTAGGAAGTCCAGCAAGCTGCCTGTGGGCAGAGGGTGGCACTGGGAGTGCTGTGCCCCCCCGGGGATGCCCACCCCCATAGGGACGCAGACCAGGTCCCTGCACACCTCAGCCATGCTGGGTGATGCCCATGGGAGAGCAGCTCTGCTGTCCCTCACCTTGGCTCATGAACTCGGTGACGATGTAGATGGGTTCCTCTGACACCACGGCGTAGAGCTGCACCAGCTTGTCGTGCCGCAGCCGCTTCATGATCTGAGCCTCCTCCAGGAAGGCCTCGGGGGACATGGTGCCTGGCTTCAGCGTCTTCACTGCCACCTTGGTGGTGCCGTTCCACGTCCCTGAGTTGGGGACACGGGGTCACCTGGAGCCCCGGGGACAGCCGGCCCCAATGGGGCCAGGATGGAGGGGTGCAAGGATGCAGCAGTGCATGGGGGCATGCATGGTTCCATGGATGGATGGATGGGTGGGTGGGTGCATGGATGGATGGATGGGTGCATGGATGGATGGAGGGATGGGTGCATGGATGCATGGATGGAGAGGGACGACTTGAGGGCATCAGGGCAGGGCAAGAAAGGTCCATGATATCATCATACCCAACCCAGGGCAAGGAGTCTTCCTCACTTCCGCACAAGGCACCCCACGGGCTCAGCTAACAGCAGCCTTATCCCATTCCCCATCCATCCACACCTCAGTGATGCGGGGGTCTCCCCGATGGTGGGCACCTGCCGTGGCACCGGGCTCTGCCTGCCCCCAGCCCCCCCTTACCCATCCACACGTCTCCAAAACATCCCATGCCGAGCTTCTTGTCCAGGCTGATGGACTCCCGCTCTATCTCCCAGGCGTCCTTAGCTAATCCCAGGGTCTGAGGCTTCATAGCGGGGCACACTCGGGTTAGCAGATGGCACAACCCATCGTTGCACTCTGCAGGGGCGCAGGGAAGGGGGGGAGGGGGGGAAGGAAGGAGGGAGGGGATGCCATGGGATGAAGGCAGCATGCACACCGAGCGGGGGGAACGCGGGCCCTACCCATCCACACTTCCCCGAACTGCCCGTTGCCCAGCTTCTGGAGCAGCTGCAGGGACTCGCGGGGGATCTCCCACACGTCTTTGGTTTTGACCGACAGGTCGGCCAGCTTTGGGGTCCCTTTGGGGCACGGCACGGCCAGGCGGCAGCACAGCCCAGCCGCCCGCTCTGCGCACCGAGGGGGCAGGCATCAGCAAGGGAGGGGGGGTCTGTGCCATCACCCCCCCATAGAGCTGCACTCCCCATAGAGCTGCACTCACCTCTGTGATGTGCACGGGGTGCTCCCCCCAGCAGGGCCAGCCCTGCATCCCTACCAACCCCACCGACACCCACCCAGACCCGGGGGCCATTTACCTGCTCCGGAGAGGTTGGGTGCTCCTTCCCAACAGAGGATTGGGCACACCTGGGGGTCCCCCTCCTTCTCCAGTTACACCCAGTCAGTCAACCAGCTGGGGGTCCCATCACCCCTCCTCCCCCCCCCTCCCCTCCCCACCTACATATACCTATGTAGTGCTGCACCAGCTGCTGGATGGTGTCAAACTGTGCCCGTGTGGTGATGTAGTACCCCCCGCTGTCCAGCTTACGGATCTTATAGTGCTTCACGTGGTCGCCCTTGGCCTCATCCCAGTCCCGGATGGAGAGGGAGTAGGCACCTACAGAGGGCAGAAATCAGGAGTGGGGCAGGGGGGACGCAGGCCCAGCCCCATTGCTGTCCCCATACCTTTTGTTGTCTCACTCTCACGGATGAGGAAAGTGCCCCTGCAGTTGCCGTGGCACAGGAGCTGCCGCTCTGCATCCTTGCGCCCGATCTTTCCAAAGTACCACCTGTCAGGGGCTGCTGTCACCCAAGGGTGCTTGGGGTCCCCTTACCAGCACCGCAGCCCCACTTTGCCATCACTGCAGCACTGCCAGGGGTGCCCACCCCCCCTCCCCAAATACTCACTCTTCTGCCTGGATGGAGTCCACGGGGGCCACGTAGTTGCTGGGGATGTAACCCGTGGCACCCGAGCTCAGCGAGCGTGCCTCCCACCAGTCACCCTCGCTGGGACAGAGGGACAGACAGTGAGGAGGAGGGATGGACAGACAGACCTGCCTGCCCTGCACATCCCTTCCCCACACGCAGCACCACAACCCCATCCCCCAACGCTGCTCTGCTGAGACCGGCCAGCTCGTGACACGTGTTGGGAGCTCACGTGTTGTTGATGATGTGGAATTTCTCCCCTTTCTGGAAGCTCAGGTCATCCTCCGTCCTGGCCTCGTAGTCATACAGGGCAATGAAGAGCGTCACACCCCCACCTACGGGACACAGTGGGGGGAAGGTGGGACACGGCTGAGCCCAGCCCACCCGGCACCCATGGGTGCAGCCCACCCCCCCAACACACACCCCACTGACCTGTGATGCTGTTGTGTGCCTGCAGCGTGTTGCAGGGGTAGAAGCTCGGCCCCGAGAAGGGCGCAGAGGAGGGCACGGCTGCAGCGTGGAAGTTGTTGAAGTCAGGGATGTGGGTGAAGGCACCGCTGAGCTGCGTGGGGTCGGGGTCGTACTGGGAGGGGGGGTGTGTAGGGGTCACCGTGCTGCTCCCCCCCTGCCCCTTGCCGGACATCTTCTCCTTGCAGTGCACACAGCCCATCCTGGCACGGCCTGTGGGACAGATGGACGCAGTGCATCCCCCAGCCCCTGCCCAGCCCTGGTGGGGGGCTTTGTGTCCCCCCCAGCTCCCACTGGTGCTGCCACCCGTGGTGTCTCCACTCACTGTGACGGCTCCTCGGGTCACTTCAGCTGCTCCATGTCAGCTCGGGGAAGAGAGGCACCTGCAGGCGTTGGTAGAGGCATCAGGTGGGGGGCAGAGCCCTGCAATGCCCCTGTGTGGGGGGCTGCAATACCCCTACATGGGGCTGCAGTGCCCCTGCATAGCCCAACCCAACCCTGCACGGCTGAAATACCCCCACGCTGGCTGCAATATCTGTGCAGCACCATTGCATGGGCTGCAACAACACCACATGGGCTGCAACACTCTGCACGGACTTCCATACCCCTCCACGGCCTAAAACATCCCTGCGTGGGTTAACAGAACCCGACACAACCTAAAAAACCTCAGGTAGGCTGCAATACCCCCACAAGGGCTCTGCTGTGTCTCCAGGAGCCCTGCACAGGATGCAATCCTCCTGCAAAGGCTGCAAGGTCTCTGCAACAGCCCTGCAGGAGCTGAAGCACTTGTGTGTGTGCTGAAACCACATCCCGTCGTGTCCCCAATGCACCGACCACCTACGGCCGAGCAGAGGGGCCGGAGGGAGCAGGGCAGGGTGACACAGAGCCCGCAGCTCTGTCCCCAGAGCTGCCATGGGTCTGGTGGCCATGGGAGGAAGGGCTCCCTGTGGTTGTGGCCGTGCTTCTCCATCCTGAGCCTCCAGCGAGGAGGAGGACGAGGGCTCCTGGTGGGGACAGCTGTGTCCCCAGCACCGGCACCACCTCCCCCAGGTGCACGGGGTTGGGGATGGGGGCTCACAGCCTGCAGCACGGCAGTGCCACAGTGGGGTGGGGGCTGCGGTCCTGCTGCAGGGGTGGGAGAGCCTGGAGCGGTGGTGGAGGGGAGGGGGGTTCCCCATCACGGTGTCTGATTCTCCCTTCCCTCTCCTGGCAGAGGGTTTCAGAACACCAAGCAGAAGCAGAGCTGGCTCTCCTCATCCACTTCCTAAACCAACGGGGGCTGCTGCTGACGGGGCAGCGTTGCCAAACCCAAAGTGCTTGGCTGCTCTTTGGGGCTTCCTCCTGCAGGCACGGGGTCAGCATTTCCACTGTCAAACCCCCTCCATGGGAAGCACCCTCCCCTTCACACCAGCTTCCATTTCACTCCACGTCTGCACTGAACTGACAGATTCCAGGGTCAGCGGAGGCAAAGGGCAAACTTCCAGGAAAGCACCAACCCCCCAAAATCCCCGCGCTCACAGGGCTGCCCCGCAGCATCGCACCCACCCCAAAGCTCAGCCCCCCAAACAGCTCCCTGCTACCATCCTCGGGGAGGGGATGCGCTCGTCCCCGTGCCCCACAGCCACGTGTTGGCACCCGGCCCTACAGCAGATGGCCACCGAGCCCTTCCTGGCGGCCCCACCTGCCCCAGTGCCATCGTGCTGCCAGCGCCGTGCCCTCCATCACCCCCAGCACCACGGGTCCAGCATCGTCACCACTTCCCATCCATCTGCTCCGATTTCCAGGGCCTGATGGCACGGGGAGGTTCTGGTGTCGGATGGCTGCGGTCCCAAAGCTGCTCAGCCACACGGCCACCAGCAGCGGGGGCACACATGGGGTGCAGTGCCAGCCTCGGCCCCATGGTTTGATCGCAGAATTGTGGGATCGTGGCATATCCTGAACAGGGGGGACCCACAGTGGGGTCACCCTGCACGTCACCCCATGGGCCTTGGGGACACCGTGGTGAACAACACGCAGGGCTCAGCCATGACCACAGGCTGCACTGGCAGAGGGAATGGGGCCAAAGGTGCACAGCGTGGTGGCCTCAGCTCCTGGGAACGTGTGGGCAGCAGCAGGAGGAACCACGTCAGCCCCACAAGCACCTCCAGCGGGGCAGGAGGAAGCAGCCGGAGAGTGCAGCAATGAGGAGGAGGAGGAGGGGAGGAAGGGGAAGGAGCTGCAGCCTCTAAAGGAACCTCCTGGCCGGCACGGACCCAGGCTTTGGGTTGGGAAATAAAGCAGGGATCCCAGCAGGGCTGAGAGGCAGCACCCCAAGCTGCATGCTACCTCCATACCCACACTTTCACGTCCTCCTGTGTGGCCCTACAACCCCAGAGGTGTTGGGCACCGTGGTGCAGCCCAGCCTGGAGAAGAGGAACCAACGCTGCTGCACACACAGCACCCACAGGGCCGGATCTCACAGCTCCCAACCCCAATCCCAGCTGTGGGACCAGCACTGTGGGGCAGGTGGATGTGAAGGAGGGGAGGGGACGAGAAGATGTGGGGACAGCAGAAGAGATGGTGGGGTGGGATGCAGGCAGGATGCAACAGCACGAGAGCATCGCCCAAGATCAGCCATCCCAGCGGGGTGGTGGCAATGGGGACGTGGTGGTACCCAATGGGGACGTGGTGGTACCCCAATGGGGACGTGGTGGCACTCCAATGGGGTTATGACACCCAAATGGGGATATTGTAGGACACAATAGGGACATGGTTGGATGCAATGCTTTCCAGCCAAGAAGTCCCTTCCCCTGCCCGTCCCTTTGTAAGGGCTATGGGGGCTGCTGGCCCCCCACTCACCCAGTGTGCTCCCCAGGTAGCAGTGGGGCATTGCATTGCCCCCCCACAAATACCCTGGGGCAGGAGGTGATGAGATGAATCACCCCAAAGCCTTTGGCCCTGAGCAGACCCGCCTGCCCTGCCCCATAGCTGGGGCTGCCCCTCGCCCCCCCTCCCCAGAGGTGATGCCCGTCTCACAGCTGTGCCCCCCACCTCCCAGCCCCACCGCTGGCAGTGAGGGCAGGATTTCCGCTGGAAGAAGAGCAATTCCCGGATCCGAGGGGGCTGCAGGGGGGGGGAAGGCCCTGCCAGGGCTGCAAATACAATGTCCCGGGAGGAGCAGGGCGGGGAGGGAATTGTGCGGGCAGGAAACGGCCAGTTCCTGCCCGGGACACACCGCGGGATGGGGGGCGCGCGGGGGGGGGCGGGGGGTTGGGGCACCCCACGTGTGAAGGCTGCGTGCACCCCCTGCTCCCAGCCCGGCTATTGGGGAGGGGGGGGCTCAGCATTGCGGAACCGTATGGGGGAAGCGGGTGTCCTCAGATTGGGGGGGGGCTCCCCATGCCCCCTGCAATGCACGGTTGTCCCGCGGCCGATCACTGCGGATGGGTGAGCTGGGGCTGACCGCCCCCCCCGCAGACAGCAGAAGTCGGGGGTCTCCTGCCCCCCCCCCCCCCAACACACACCTCCATCCTCACCGCAGGACTGCGGGAGCACTGACCCCCCCCGACACACACACACACAGTGGCAACAAAGCCCCCACCTCTCACCGGTTGGATGGGGGGCAGCTCACAGCCTCCCCCTAAAACACACAGCGAGAGGATACAGACCCCCCCCCTTCCCATAACACAAGAGGCGGCCGTGCCCCCCACCTGCCCTCCTCCCCTCCCCCCGCGCTCCCTTCTTACCTTCAGCCCTCTTCGCATGGAGCCCCCCGGGGCTGCACCCCGACCCCCCCCCCAGCGGGGCCGGGCACAGCGCTGCGGGGCACAGTGCGGGGAGAGGCGGAGCGGTGCGTGCGGTTCCCCCGGTGCCTCTGAGCGGCTCTATCCGCCGCGCCGAGCTTCCCCTCCCCTCCTCTCCCTTCCCTTCCCCTCCCCTCCTCTCCCTTCCCCTCCCCTCCCCTCGCCCCCCCCCACCCCCCTTCTCCGAGATGATGCTTCGTTATAACAGTGCAGCGCCGGTCCGGGGGGACGCGGGGTGGTGGCACCGGGTTGTCCCACGCTGCTTCGGGGTCTGTTTAATGCTTATAGGGGTTTGGGTGGGATGGTCGCCCTCCCGCTCCCATCCCAAAGGAGGCGTGCGTAGGATCGGGAGACTGCGACCCTCTGGGACAGCATGGGGCCACGGGCTGGGGTAAAAAGTCCCCTGCGGGTGGTGCACCCGACACCAGATCCTTATCTGTGGGATGAAGGTGCCAGTGGGAGGAACTCAACATTTGGCACCAACCATGCAACAGCACAAACCTCGGCTGAGACCTTTGCACCCTGCCGGGACCCCACTCCCTACCCAGTCCCCCACACCCTGCCCAGACCCCCACATCCTATCCAGATCCCCACAGCCCTCCCAGACCCCTTACCCTGCCCACACCCAGTCCAGGCTCCCCATGAGGGTTCTGAGTTTGGCATCCTCCTTACAGAGACGACTCATGAGTTTTGGCAATCTGAGCCCTGGAGCAGCGGGGTCCCGGTGGGGTGCACAGCTGACCTGGAGGAAGGTCGCCTGCCAAAAGCAAAACCTCCCCAGCTAGAAATAAATAGACTCTGTGGTTGGAGTGCAGCTCTGCCTGGGTCTGACCCCAGGGACGGGACGAGGGGCTGCTGGTATTTTTACCCCCGCCGCAGTTTCCTGCCATGGGGCCGTGCTTCCAAGGGGTGATGGTGCATGGGGAGGGGATGGAGCTTCAGCCCAGAGCTGCTGCATCCCAGTTGGGCTGCTTTGGAGGATGGAGGCCCTTTGCTGTCCCTCCAGAGCCTTCCTCCCCCTCCTTTCTACCCCCACCTCCCCCCAGTGCAGCTCACGGTGGCCTTTGCAGGGTGGCTGCTTTCCTGTGTGACACCAAGTCCAGCCCCAAAGCTCTTCCTGTTCTCACACTGGCTCACAGGCCCCCACCGGGACGGAGATGTGGCCCCATCACTGCTGTCCTGAGGGGCTCAGCCCCCAGTGGGGACGAGACACCACAGGATGGTGACTGCTCACGATGGTCCCGTGCAGCACCACGAGCTTCCAGGCTGCACCTGGGCACCACACTGCAGCCCAGGTGCTGTCCTTAACACTGTGCCCACGAGGGAGCTCCGGTGCTCTGGTGCAGGATAAGTGCAGCCAGCACAGGGGGATGGGGCAGCTGTGGGAGTTCCCAGCAGCACATGGGGACTCAGAGCCCTTGGGGGCAGGCAGGCGCACAGGAAGATGAGGGGCTTCTGCGTGCTGCTGGAAGAGCTTCTCCCACTCCACCTGCAGAATGGTGCCTCAGTTTCCCCCCCTTCCAGCCCAATTCCCAAACTGTGGGGTCCAGGATGCCAGCATTTCCCTCTGCCCCACAGCCCCCACCCCTGCAAGCCACCCCATAAGAGGGGTCCCAGTGCTCTCTGGTCCCCCAGCTGCACCTTGTTTTGGCCGTGCCGCCCATCCCCAGCCAGCACCCTGCATCTCTCCCAGCACACAGCACCCCGCTGCCAGCCGGCCCCATGCACCACATGATTTCAGTTCTTTCCCTCCCCCGGGGAGGGCCCAGGTTTGGGCTTAAAGCCGAGCTCATCCCAGCGAGGAGCTGTGATGATGGGTGTGCTGGGCTGGCTCGTGGCTGCCGCACTCGGCAGCTCTGTGCAGGGTGAGTCGGTGCCCTTTGGGGACACCCATGGGTGGGAGCTGGGGGTGACATCTCCTCATTGTTGGGAGGGGAGAAAGGGGTTTTTCCTGCGTGCATTGTGGGGTTTCCTAAATTCAAAGCCCTTAAGGGAGGAGAGCTGCAGGGTGGCAAAGTGCTTTGGTAAGGGGAAGTGTGAAAATAGGGCTGCACTGAGGCAGGCTGCTGTAACTGGATGGTTCCCTGTTTTGCAGTGAGGCAGGCAGGTTGCTGCCGGAAGCAAAGGGAGGGGAGAGGGGAGAGTGGAAGGGTCTGTGCTCCTCTGAGAGGGACTGTGCTCCCCAGGTGCTTGGAACAGCTCATAGGGTTGCTGGCTCCATTGCTGCTCCCAACATCCCCAGCACCGCCTGCCCAGGGCGCAGTGGGGAGCCCCAGAGTTCGGGTGCAGCAGCAGCAGAGCCTTAACAGATCCTGGAGAAGGTGTTGTGAAGGGGAAGGCAGCGGGGCGTGTTGGTGTGGGGTTGCACAAGCCTGAGCCCCAAGCACGGCCCCAAGCAACCCCACAGACTGCGCTCACCCCACCGCTCTGCCTTGCAGGGCACGACGATGCACTCTCCCATCCGCACCCACACTTCGGCTCCGTCTACCACGTGCGAGGTAACGGCCCCACAGCAGGACCCACTGCACCCTGCTCTGTGGGGGGAGAGGAGGGTGCTCAGAGCTGAGCCGTCCCAGTGCCAAAATGGGGGTGGTTCACTGCATGTGTTGGTGGGGGGACTGCAGGGATCTGCAGCTGGGTTTGGCTGCAGGACTGCATCCTCTGCGCCCTCGAGTGCATGCGGTGCAGTCAGGGCTTGGGGAAGGATGCCGGGTGTTGGGGCTGAGCTGAATGTCCTGCAGGGGTTATCAGTCTGCCCTATGCTGAAATCAAGGAGCCCTTTGAAGCCTGGTACAACCTGACGGGGAACAAGAGCCGGATCCAGTATTACGGGGGTAAGTGCTCTGGGTGCACCCATCTGTGCCATGCCGTGCCCGTCCCTGTGCATAAGGCTGAGGTAGGATCGCCGTGCCTCAGTTTCCCCTGCCCGGCACAGGGCAGGTGATCACCTACCAGCTGGCTGGGGTGAAGCCCTACGGGATGCGCTACAAGATCACCCCTGAGACCACCGAGAAGGAGGCGAACGTTCGGAAATGCTTCCAGCTGCCCGGATCCAAGGAGGACGTGGTCAAAGCTCAGAGCGTCTTCCCCAGCTTGGATGGCTTCAAGGTGAGGGGTGGGAGGTGCCGGAGCCTGGAGCCGACCGCTGCCTGGAGCATCCCTTGGGATGGGCGCTGTGCAATGCACCAATCCCTGCGGGGTGCTGGGCAGGCTGCGGCACATCCTGCACCCACGGGCTCAGGGAGGGTCATCTCCCCACCCTCATCAGGGCTGGACGCCCGACTCCTTTCCCAACCCTGAGAAATGCTGGGACGTGCCACAGCCCACACAAATGCTGGCATGTTGGGATGGCCTGGGCAAGTCGCTGCATGGAGGCTCTGCTCCTGATGTCCGCAGGCTCTGGGGCAGCACCAACAGCATCCTGTGTTTGGGAACATAACAGACCCAGGTTCTGCTGGATCTGTCCCAGGAGTCTGGCATGGATTGGGTGTCCAAAGTGATGATGGATGAACAAAGCAGTGTTGGGTGCCCAAAACAATGATGGGTGCCCAAAGCGATGGTGGGTGCCCAAAGCAATGATGGGTGCCCAAAACAATGATGGGTGCCCAAAACGATGGTGGCTACCCCAAAAGATGTCGGGCGTCCATGGAGTCATGAGTTCGGGGTCCATGCAGGGTTGGCACCCCAAACACCCATCCTCATCCCCCCAGTTCCTGCGGGAGGAGTATTACCAGGGCCGGTACTGCGCCGTGTGGCAGAACATCACCCACTGGGAGCAGAAGAAGAACGTCTACACGCTGTGGGTGACCAACTCCAGCTGTGGGGTGGCCCCGGTGCACTATGAGATGCACGGCTACAACAGCCTGCTGGGCTCCCACTACGACAAGTACGAGATCTCCTACACCGACTTCGACAACAGCTTCCCTCCGTCCGTCTTCGACATCCCGGTGAACGGTGAGTGGGGCTGGGACCCCACCTCAGTGCTGGGGGGAACTTGGGCTGACGGCGTTTCCCTCATCGCACCCCAGAGACGAAGAAATGTGGGCTGCTGCCGGGTAGCGTGGCGGAGCACCGCGTGCTGGCAAACCCCATGGAGGACCTGGTGGGGCGGCACCGACCGTGGGCACATGCGGTGTTCCACCACTACCGCCGGCGCTTCGGGCGGCACTACGGCTCAGCACGGGAGCTGGAGCACCGGCAGCACATCTTCGTGCACAACATGAGGTACGGGCACAGGGGGGACCCACGGGGGAGACCCCCACCCTTCTGGGGACGCGGTGGGCTGTGATGTGCCACCCCCACGCCCAGGTTTGTGCACTCCAAGAACCGTGCCGCACTCTCCTACTCGCTGGCGCTGAACCACCTGGCCGACCGCACGCCCCAGGAGATGGCTGCAATGCGGGGACGGCGCCGGAGCGGGGACCCCAACCATGGGCTGCCCTTCCCTACTGAGCACTACGCTGGAATCATCCTGCCTGAAAGCCTGGACTGGAGGATGTACGGTAAGGAGGGACCCGGCTTGGCTGGGAGCATGGAGAGCCCTCACCTCCTGCCTCAGTTTCCCTTCACACCCCATCGCTTGTCCCACTGTCCCCAGGCGCCGTGACCCCTGTGAAGGACCAGGCTGTCTGCGGGTCCTGCTGGAGCTTCGCCACCACGGGTGCCATGGAGGGGGCCCTCTTCCTCAAGGTAGGAGCAGGGACGCAACGCTTTGGGGTGGCCAGAGGGTTCCTGTCCCTACAACATGTCCCCCTGCAGACCGGCGTGCTGACCCCGCTGTCCCAACAAGTCCTCATCGACTGCTCCTGGGGCTTTGGGAACTACGCGTGTGATGGGGGTGAGGAGTGGAGAGCCTACGAGTGGATCAAGAAGCACGGCGGCATCGCCAGCACTGAGTCCTACGGCACCTACAAGGGGCAGGTGAGGGTGGCCCCACATCCCGGTTGGGTCCTCTGCTTTTGGGATGTGCCCCGTGAGCCCTGCTTGGAGACGGTCCCCATCAGATGTTCACAGGCTCTGGTGCTGGGGAAACTACCTGAGGGCACGAGAGTCCCCATGGTTCCATGCAGGCTGAAGCCAAGCCCTGCGGCTCAGCCAGGTTTCATCACTGCCTCAGTTTCTCTTCTTGCAAAACAGGCACGATGCTCCTCCGCCCATGGGAGTGTTGCATCCCTGCGGCGCAGGGACAGAGCAGGGCTGCCTGGGGACAGGGACAGGGCAGAGCGAGGGGGCTGGGTGCAGTGCCTGGGACACTGGGCAGGAGGGGCTGGAACAGGGATGCTGGCACAGCCCAACCCCACATCAGCCCCTGTGTCAGAGCAAGGGGCAGCCAGGGGCACAGCGAGGGGACGTGGGTGCCCCTCATGACGCAGCCCCCCCCGGCGTTGCAGAACGGCTTGTGCCACTACAACCAGTCTGAGATGCTGGCCAAGATCACGGGCTACGTCAATGTCACCTCGGGCAACATCACAGCTGTCAAAACTGCCATCTACAAGCACGGCCCCGTGGCTGTCAGCATCGATGCCTCGCACAAGACCTTCTCCTTCTATTCCAACGGGATCTACTATGAGCCCAAGTGCGGTGAGTGGGGTGGCCTGCAGGGATTGGGGTTCTGGGGGTGATGCCAAGACTCCCAGGTCCCCAACTTGTTGTTGAGAGGCTTTGGCAGGGCTGGAGGAGGTGAGCGGCCCCATATGGGAAGGTCAGGTTGGATATTAGGAGAAATTCTGTGATCACAGATCACATAAACGATAAGCATCCCCAGGACTGCTCTCCCCCAAAGACCATTTCCCTTGTTGTCCCTGCAGCAAACAAGCCAGGACAGCTGGACCACGCAGTGCTGGCTGTGGGCTACGGCGTCCTGCAGGGAGAGACCTACTGGCTCATCAAGAACTCCTGGTCCACCTACTGGGGCAACGATGGCTACATCCTCATGGCCATGAAGGACAACAACTGCGGCGTGGCCACCGAGGCCACCTACCCCATCCTGGCCTAAAACACCTCTCTGAGGGCTGAGCCTTTGGTGGTGCTCTGGATCGGAAGCTTTAGTGGGACCTCATGGTGGAGGAAGAAGATGGGGGCAGGGTGGGACAGGACAGTGGGGTGCTGGAAAAGCAGCCATGGGCTTGCCAATAAAGACCCTGAAAAACACCATTTGGTTTCTATGGGAGGGATTCAGTTGGTGGCTGTCTGGCTCAGCACAGTTCCTTGTTCCCAGCCCTGTGGGACTGCAGGGTCCTCCTGGGGAGGGGACAGTGGCATTTGCAGCATCTCAGCTCCCCATGGGGAGCCTTATCTCGAGGTGGAGCACAAACAACTCCAGGATTTCTGCTGAGCAGAGACATTCTTGATGCATGGGGGGAGCAGCCACCCTCTGCCCCAGTGCCTGGGCTGTGCTGGGGCCCAGCGAGATGGTGGCACAGGTTTTCCACACCCTGGGGGGGCTGCTCCCCTCTGTGGGGGTCTCTGCGATACCCTCAGACCGTTGCTCATTGGTGTGCAAAGGGAGAGCCTTTGCTCTCATAGGGCTGGGGCTTTTGGGGAATGCTGCAGCACGGAGGGCACCACCCACACATGTCCCCAGCACCCAGCTCCTATCTGCCTTGTTTGGGGTTTGCTGTCACCTTGGGCAGGGCTCCAGCTGGATGTGCTGCAGGCAGGAGGGGTGAAGGCCACCGCTGCAGGGATGGTGCTGCTCTCCTTGCTGGGACCTTCTTCTCCATGTAGCTCCTGAGATGGGATCTATATTTTCCTCCTTTTTTTTCTTTTCTTTCTTTTTTTTTCCCCCCAGTTAACTCCCATAACTGCAGCCCCTGGGTTTGTGCTGCTGGCTTATCCAGAGGGATGCAGGAATGCAAAGTCCCCATGGCTTCGGTGGGGACATTCTGCCAGGAGGGTGGGAGCACCCAAGGGGGCTTTGCTTTCTTGCTCTCCTAGGGCAGCTGATGAGGTTCATCTGCAGCTCCTGCACTGCTGTAAGTGCTGCTGCAAGCTACAGGCAGCAGAGCTTTGGGAGGGAGCGCAGAGGTCTCCCCAACCCCCCCAACCCCTGGCTGCTCATGGTGGGGCAACCCAAAGCCACACCTCCCCCCCCTCTCATGGTCCCATCCTGGCTCTGGGAGGGCTGTGCCTGTTGGCTGCCATCAGCTCCCTGCCCACCCAGTGGTCCTATTTAAGCAGGGCAGTGTGTGAGGGTGGGTGGGTGCAGGATGGAGGGCTGGGGGTGGTTGCTGTTGCTCAGGGCTGCAGTGCTGCTGGGTGAGTGCCCGATGTGAGGAGGGGGGGAAGGGGTGATGGCTGTGCTCTCTTCATGGGGAGATGCCCCCGGGTGGTGCTGAGCTCTGCTCTGTCCCCACGCCAGGGAGGAGTGGGGACCCTTTCCCTATAGACCCCCAGCTTCAGAATCCTCTGCTTCTGCCCTGGGTGGGAAGGGTGGGAGACCTCCTCTGCACCCCCCCCTGCTCTGTCTCTTCTTCCTGGGGTTTTCTGCAGGCATTGAGCCATGGACCAGCTCAGCTGCCAGCCCTGCCTTTGGAGCATTTCAAATGGCTTTAAAAATTATTGCTTCCCTTTCTCCCTTCCAGGAGCAGAGAGCGAAGCTCCTCCAGAGAAACCCACGTTTGGAGATGTCTACCATGTGAAAGGTACTGCTAGGGGGCCTGGCACCTCTGGGTGCTGCTGACTGCTTGGCTGCTGCGTGTGGGATCAGTGGGGTGACATCATGGGGTGCCCACAGGAGCCATCAGCCTGCCCTACGCCGAGATCAGGGAGCCCTTTGAAGCCTGGTACAACCTCACAGGGGAGAAGAGCCGCATCGATTATTACAGCGGTGGGTGCACAGAGCTCGTGGCCTCCCCACGGAGCCACCCCAGTGGCAGCACCACGGCTGGAACCCAGTGCTGTCCCATCCCCAGGCCAAGTGGTCACCTTCCAGTTCGGCTCCATGGGGCCTTTTGGTGCCAGCTTCAAGGTGACACCAGAGACCACGGAGACGGAGCTGAACGTCCGCAAATGTTTCCGCATCAACGGCACCGACGGGGATCTCATCACCCCACAGAGTGTCTTCCCCAGCCTGGAGCACTTCAGGGTGAGCCCTGGGCACGGTGACTGGGAGCGAGACAGGGCAGGGGATGGCACAGCCATGGGCGATGGTGGGTGCCACCGGAGCTCCCAGTGAGAGGGCAGAAGTGGTTGGGAACGGGACAAATGCGAGGCCAGGTCCAGGTCTGGCATTGTGGGGGGCGCAGTGCGCAGCTGGGGACGCGGTGGCAGCGAGGTGTTGCTGACATTCCGTGCCCAGCGGCTGCGGGAGGAGCAGTTCCACGGACAGCACTGCACCGTATGGCAGAACATCTCCTATTGGGGCCATAAGAAGAACGTCTACACGCTGCGGGTGGGCAGCTCCACGCACGGCTCTGTGCCCCTGCATTTTGAGGTGCGGGGCTACAACAGCCTGCTGGGTTCCCACTATGATAAATACGAGATCGAGTACAGCGCCTTCGGGCACCGCTTCGACCCCAGCATCTTCCAGCTCCCACAAGGTGAGCCGCTGCTGCCACCCCGCAGCCCTGCTGGGGATGTGCCTGCGTGAAACTCTGTGTCCTCCTCTTTAACTTGCTTCAATGAAGTTACATGCACCCTCTAATTTGGGTCAATAGGTTTAGGAGAAAGGGAGGTGGGAAAATATGTGAAAATGATAACTGCAGTGATCTCAGCGTTGGGGAGCCCCGTTTTGGTGCAGTGCGGGGATGCTGCAGCTCTGGTTGCAGATGCAGATCCCCCATGCAGACCCCTATAGAGGGTGGGCACCGGGTGCAGCCCCTGCATGCACAACCCTATACAGAGTGGGCACCGGGTGCAGCCCCTGCATGCAAACCCCTATAGAGAGAGAGCAGCAGGCACAGACCCTGCACGCAGACTCCTATAGAAGGCAGGCACTGGGTGCACACCCTGCATGCAGATATCTATATAGGGCGGGCACCCCATGGTCTGCAGGTGCCATACACCCTGCTGCGGGGTTGGGAGCTGCTGTCCATGCCCCGAGGCTGCAGCCCCGCTCTGTGCCCCATAGGTGTGCAGTGTGAGCAGTGGCCCACAGCCGGCCCCGAGCACCGCATCATGGCCAACCCCATGCAGGAGTTTGTGGGGACTGCCCCGGACACGGAGCATGTCCACCACCGCCTCTTCCACCACTATAAGGAGAGGTTTGGGAAGCGCTACAGCAGCGAGGAGGAGCACGAGCACCGCAAGAGAACCTTCATCCACAACATGCGGTGCATATGGGGCGGCGGGTGGGGAGCTGGGGGCTCAGAGGGGCTCCCTTGGACCTACAACATCTCTCCCCACGCCCAGGTTTGTGCACTCCAAGAACCGTGCCGCGCTCTCCTACTCGCTGGCGCTGAACCACCTGGCCGACCGCACGCCCCAGGAGATGGCTGCAATGCGGGGACGGCGCCGGAGCGGGGACCCCAACCATGGGCTGCCCTTCCCTACTGAGCTCTACGCTGGTCTCATCCTGCCTGAGAGCCTGGACTGGAGGCTGTATGGTAAGGAGGGACCCGGCTTGGCTGGGAGCATGGAGAGCCCTCACCTCCTGCCTCAGTTTCCCTTCACACCCCATCGCTTGTCCCGCTGTCCCCAGGCGCCGTGACCCCCGTGAAGGACCAGGCTGTCTGCGGGTCCTGCTGGAGCTTTGCCACCACGGGTGCCATGGAGGGGGCCCTCTTCCTCAAGGTGGGAGAGGGGACCAACGCTTTGGGGTGGCCAGAGGGTTCCTGTCCCTGTCCCTACAACCTGTCCCCCCGCAGACCGGCGTGCTGACCCCGCTGTCCCAACAAGTCCTCATCGACTGCTCCTGGGGCTTTGGGAACTACGCGTGTGATGGGGGTGAGGAGTGGAGAGCCTACGAGTGGATCAAGAAGCACGGTGGCATCGCCAGCACCGAGTCCTACGGGCCCTACCTGGGACAGGTGAGGAGCTGGGGGTGCACACACCGCATCCTCCCATCCAGGATATGGGGTGCAGGGAGAGGCTCCTCCAAATCTGCCATCATCTCTTTGTTGGCTGCTCCCCTTTGGTTTGGTTATCCTTTGCTGGGTTGGTTTGGATCCCCTACAAACCTGCCCTGGATCATGATGTCACCTCAATGTCCCCCCCCAGAATGGCTACTGTCACTACAACCAGTCGGAGCTGGTGGCCCCGCTCACCGGCTACATCACCGTGGAGCCAGGCAATGCTGAAGCTCTGAAAGCTGCACTGTTCAAGCACGGCCCTGTAGCTGTCAACATTGATGCCTCACACAAGTCCTTCACCTTCTATGCCAACGGGGTCTACGAGGAGCCCCACTGTGGTGAGGGGGGTGGTGGAACCCGGTGGAGATGATGGAAATGGGGATGGGGATGGAGGTGGGGATGGTGGATGATGGGGATGGAGGTGGGGATGGTGGATGATGGGGATGGAGGTGGGGATGGTGGATGATGGGGATGGAGGTGGGGATGGTGGATGATGGGGATGGAGGTGGGGGTCAGTGGATGGGTGGCGATGTGGATGGGTGGAGATGGGCATGGGGATGTCTTTTTTCTGTTTTCCTCCCAGGAAATGAGACATCAGAGCTGGACCACGCAGTGCTGGCTGTGGGCTATGGTGTCCTGCATGGCAAGAGCTACTGGCTCATCAAGAACTCCTGGTCCACCTACTGGGGCAACGATGGCTACATCCTCATGGCCATGAAGGATAACAACTGCGGCGTGGCCACTGCTGCCTCCTTCCCCATCCTGACTTGATGGGACGATGGGACAGCCCCCTGCAGGCACTGTCCCCACTGTGTCCCTCCATGCAGTCGAGGGGATAGCAGAGGGACAGAGGGCTCTGCGAGGTGGCTGTGGGTGAAGGAGGGCAGCCCTACTGGGAGGGCAGACGATGCTCTGTTGAGGTATTTGATCAATACAGCAATAAACATCAATAGAGAAGTGATCCCATCCATCCTGCTGGGTGTGCTCTGTCACCCTTAACCCACCTGCAATGCCCACCCCCTACACCCGATGGCATCCCCTTGTATCTGTGCGTGTGCATGGGCTGCATCCTCCCAAAAACGGGCTGTGGTGGCAGAGAGCAGCCCTGCCCAACAGCTACACCCTTATTGTGCCCAGCAAATGGCCCAGGGAGCTGCTGTGCTCCCTCACCACGGAGCCACGTCCTTCCCTGATTGCTCCCGATTGAGGGTGGCAGGTCATAATATTTTCTTGTTTTCCTTCCCTTGTTCACCTGCTTATTTTACAATTTGCTGCACTGATTTCTGAAGTGGTCTTTAATCATTCCCAGCAGGGGTGCTGACTCGAATTCACATCTGGGAGAGAAACGATCACCGTGTAGGAATAATGTGGTTTATTCCGTGGGAGTCTGGGTCTCCAGATCTTTGATTCTCTCGGCTGCAGTCAATAAAACACGCTTTGACTTTCAGGGAACCGTGACTTTCAGGCTCCCTTTGGATGGGTGATGCTGTGAATTTGCTGCTGAACACGCAGGAGGCTCTGGGAGCTGCAGGCTGTGCACCCCCAGAAGCATTTATCAGGAGCTGAAAATTTTGCATTCGTGGCGTTGGGGAAAGCAGAAGCTCCAAGCGGGGGTTGTTGAGCAGGGATGGGACTTTAAATTAAGGTCGGTTTGTTTTCTTTGGAAAAGGATTTAGGGATGGAGGTGTCTGAGAAGAGGTGTGCTGCTGCAGAACCGCCATCCCAGAGTAGTTCTGGGGGAAACAACCTGGATTTGGTACTGGATGGGGAAACAGAGCTGAGCTTGGCGTGCTTTGAAGGCAGCGAGCGCTGCCCTGTGCGTGAAACATGATTTCACTCCCTCCCTCCCCCAT
The DNA here is from genome assembly GCA_037305975.1 of Chrysolophus pictus. Taxonomy (NCBI): domain Eukaryota; kingdom Metazoa; phylum Chordata; class Aves; order Galliformes; family Phasianidae; genus Chrysolophus; species Chrysolophus pictus. Next base: position 3,735,283 of record CM074598.1, on the reverse strand, counting down.
CCAGCCATACATCATTACCTGGTGCCTGTAACCACACTGCTGCAGGAGCAAAAGGTGAGATCTGGGGATGGCAGGCTGTCCTTTGGCACGGTGGGTCCTCACATGCCCGGCCACGTGAGCATGCATGGCTGGGGAGCAGACGGCTCTGAGCTTCTCCTCTCATCTCAGCAAGGACTGTTTCCAAGCCAGAAGAGGCAGAGCAGGACTTTGTGGTACACTTCCAGTAGGGCTGGCAGCCTCCTGGCTGCCCCTCTGTGACCCCAGGCCGTGTGCCACCACAGTGTCCCCATGATGAGGACACAAAGCTGGGGGGGATGATCCTGGCTCCATGCTGGGCTCTGACCCACACGCTCCGAGCCCTGTGCTGGCTGAGACATGGAGCGAGATGAAACAGCACAGCCCTCAAACAACACCCCTCCCACACTCCGAGGCTGTTTTGTTCCAGCAAAATGTGCATTCTGCGGGTGAGAGCATCCAGATCTGCAGGATCAATCTGTCCACACGTCCAGAAACTCGGGGCGGGCTGCGTTTGCCAAGGTAAACGATCCCCTGAGGGAGGGTGGTGGGGATTTCAGCTGGGTTTGCTTCGCGCCCTGCCCTGGGCTGTGCTGGATGCTGCATTTCCCTCCAGAGACAGCTGTGCTCCGGCACAGACCTCTGTGCAGCAATGCCAGGTGGCCACAAAACACTCTCCAGCCCCAAAGCTGGCTGCCTTTCAGCGCCGGATGAATTATCTGTGAAAACCTCTGGTGGCTCACACAAAACAAGGTAATTATTCAGAAAGCAGGGGGACACGGAGAGAGCCAGCATCTGAAAATATTATCTGTGAGTGATTTAGAGAACCACAGACAGAGCCGGAGAACAGCAGCTGGATCAAAGCAGGTTTGGCAATTCCTTGGCTCCCAGATGCTCCATCCGAGCGGGGCTGTCTTGAACTCCCAGTTGGGGTCAGGGCTCCTCGGGTCGCTCTGCGGACAGCAGGACATGTGTTGCACAGCCCTTTGGCTTCATGAGGACAAAGAGTACGATTCGGGGCAGAAAAGCTTGCTTTTTACCACAGGAACCACAGCATTTGGGGGCACAAGCGATCGCATCCAGAAAGACCTAAGTGATTGCAAGACCTCTGCAAGATAGTTTGCTCAGAGCTGCTTTGTTGCTAACGAGGCTATCCTGGAAAATCACTGAGGCAGTGGCTTTTTAAACGTTTCTTCTTACACTTCCCTCAGTAGCAGCTTTACAAACGCTCTTCCTTAGCCAAACGTCCTTCCCTTGGCGACTGTGTCTGCTCTGGCAGGTTTGTTGTTCTAAAATGAACCGCTCTTCTCGCTCAGCTCGAGAGATTTGCAACCCACCCCCCTCCCCCCGGACTTTTTGGAGGTTTCATTCCTTGTAACGAACCGCTGGCGGCGTTTACGTTTTCCAGGTGTGCTGTCAAACCCCTCCGAAAGTCCTCCACCTCCACCCCATTTCCCTAAGCAACCATTCTCACAGCATCCCAGCCCCCTGGGCAACGAGGAGGGTTTTGTTTAACGCTACCCACCGCCTCTGCCAAGCTCTGCCTTCTGCTCTCACCCACCGCTATTTCCCAATCACCATCCAGCACGCAGCACAGTGCAACAAATTTCATGAAATTAAGTATTTCTCCTACACACAGCATATTTGCCCGGTGATTATAAGTAGTCCCCGAGGTAGCCAAGCACAGCAGAATTTCAGTTTAATATGCACACCCACGCAGCCTTACTAAAAACCCAAGACACTCCCCCGGTCCTTCTCGGGAAAGGCTGAGCACTGCGGTGAGCATCTCCTATTTCAGCTTCACCACTTGCACAAACCACGACTGGGAATACTCTGTAATCCACTGTTCAAAAAACAAAAAGGTGGGGAAATAAAGTTTCCCAAAGATTTCAAGGTATCCCTGACGGCCCAACAGTGAGAGGGGTTTGAGAACTCAGGAATGTCAGATAGCACAGACACAGAGCAACCGGATCACGCTGCTGTGCCTTTATGAACACACCACCAGTAGTTGCTGCTTTATGCATTTGCTTTGTCTTGGATTTACAGAGTGAACTTTTAACTCCAAAGTGCTTTAATTCCCTCATTTGTTTGGGCAGGCAGCAGGGCTGTGCGTTCGCAGCACCTGTGAATGTCACACTGTAAAAATGACAAAGGCTCCATTTAAAACACAGAGCAGTTCCCCACTGTTTGCACAGCAGATGGTTTGCCCTCACCTCACACCCATGGCAAAACAGAGGCAATTTTCCCAACGGCGCAAGCTGCAAACTGCAGCACCCAACCCGGGGTGTAAACACAGCAAGCTGCAATTTGCATTGCTTATTCTGCCCCAAACGTGAGGAGATCCACCCCTGCAGATCACAGCTTGCCTTGGCTGCGCCTGGGGCTTGCAGACGTGCAACTGCCCTCACAGCAACCACCGACTTCTGCAGTTGGTGCAAAAAGGGAAACAACCCCGCGAGGAAGTTCTCCTTTTGCTGCAGATGCCACCTCCTGCCTCACTCTCCCTTCCTTTTCCTCCAATTCATACATCCCACCCTTTAGGCACAGCTGTGGCTGCACTACAGCATCCATCAGCCATCTCTCACCTCTATTTTCAGGCTGAGCAACCCTGCAGCCTCTGCTCTTTCTTCCCCCAGCCCCCAGCCCTTACTGCCCCTCAGCACCCCATGCCCTGAGCCCTCCCCTCCCACCCTCACACAGGACGGCTACGGCTCTCACTGAGCTTAGCGACGCCTTTCCCCATCCTTCAGTCCTTGGTCCAGTCTTGGCCCTGCTCTCGTTTTTGGACAGACCCAGGTTGAGAACCAGGCCCTGTTTCCTGCCCTCACCTTCCTTCACCTTTTGCACATACTGGCCCCTGGCCAGGCCCGGCCTAGCTCAGCTCCTGCAATCAGCTCCAGCCCCAGCCCCAGCCCCAGCCCAGTCCTTCCCGCATCCCTGCACTCACGCAGGCCCTGCCCTCCCTCAGCCCTCAGCCCCCATCCCGCCCCACTTCCGCTTCCGGTTCCCCTCCCCCACCCCAACCCCGCGCAATGCCTTCTGGGCCTCCCCCGCCCGTCGCGGTCTCGCGCGACCTCCCCGTCGCCCCGCGCGCGCCCCCGCGGCGGTTACATCACAGTAACGCGCCCCGCGTGACGTCAGCGTTCCTCTCCCTTTCCCCAACGCCCGCGGAGGGGAAAGGGCGGAGGGGAGGAGGCGGCGGCTCCGCCCCGCCCCATTTCTAGAGCGACGTCCGCGCGGACCAATGAAAAAACGCATCGCTGTGAGCGATGTGGAAAGCAGCCAATGAGAGAGGCGGGACGGCCGGTGGGGGGGCGGAGCCAGAGGGCGGGTGGCCGCGGCGGTTTGGGCTGCGCCTGTCAGCGCGGCGGCGGGATGGCGGCGCTGTACGCCTGCACCAAGTGCCACCAGCGCTTCCCCTTCGAGGCGCTCAGCCAGGGCCAGCAGCTCTGCAAGGTCCGGGAGGCGGCCGGCAGCGGGGGGAGCGGCTGGGGCTGAGGGGAGGGGGAGGCCGGGGGGTGACGGAGTTAAAGGCTGGGGGGCCTCTGAGGGAAAGGCGTGTTTGGGGGGGGGGGGTGAGGTAAAAGGGGATCCTGAGGTAAAATGGGGGTGGGAGGCCTGAGGTGAGGGGGGGAGGTGTGAAGGCTGTGAGGTAAGGACGTGGGAGGCCTCTGAGGTGAAGTGGGGGGGTACTGAAGGAAAAGGGGGGTCCTGAGGTAAAGCGGGTGTGATTTTTTGGTGGAGGGGTTCTGGGAGGGAAATGGGGGGGTCCTGAGGTGAACTGGGGGTCCTGAGGTGAAGGTGGGGGGTCCTGAGGTAAGGGGGGGGGGGCTTGAGGTGAACTGGGGGGGTCCTGAGGTAATATGGGGGAGTCCTGAGATAAAGGGGGGGGAGCCTTGAGGTGAAGGTGAGGGGGGCCCTGAGGTAAATTGGGAGTCCTGAGGTGAATTGGGGGGTCCTGAGGTAAGGGGGGGGCCTTGAGGTGTTGGTGAGGGGGATCCTGAAGTGAATTGGGGGAGTCCTGAGGTAATATGGGGGGTCCTGAGATAAGGGGGAGGGAGCCTTGAGGTGAAGGTGAGGGGGGTCCTGAGGTGAAGGTGGGAGTGGGTCCTGAGGTGAACTGGGGGGTCCTGAGGTAATAGGAGGGGTCCTGAGTTAAGGGGGGGGGGAACCTTGAGGTGAAGGTGAGGGGGGCCCTGAGGTAACTTGGGAGTCTTGAGGTGAAGGTGGGGGGTCCTGAGATGAATTGGGGGTGGTCCTGAGGTGAATTGGGGGGTCCTGAGGTAAGGTGAGGGGTCCTTAGGTAAAGGGAAGGGGGGCCCTGAAGTGAATTAGGAGTCCTGAGGCAAAGGGGGTGGGGGAGGGTCCTGAGGTGAAGCAGGGGTGGGGTCCTGAGGTGAACTGGGGGGGTCCTGAGGATAGAGAGGCACCTCTGAGGAAGAGAAGGGGGGTCCCTGAGTTGAAGAGGGGTTCCTGAGGTAAATTGGGGTGGAGAGATCTGAGGTAAAGTGGGGGGTGGTCCAGGTGTAAAACTGGGAGGGTTCTGAGGTGAAGTGGGGGGTCTCGAGGTGAAGTGGGACAGTAATGAAGCAAAGAGGAGGTGCTGAGGTAAACTGGGGGGTCTTAGGGGGTAATGGAGGTGCCTCTGAGGGAAAGTGGGGAGTGCAGAGGTAATGGGGGGATCCTGAGGGAAAGTGGTTCTTGGTGTTAAGGTGGGAGGCCTGTGGGGGGTGGTTCTTGAGGTGAGTTGGGGGGTCTTGAGGGAAAGTGAGGGGGGGTGGGGCAGCAGGGATGCTGTGTTTGAGTGAGGGCAGTTTGGAAGGGAGTTGGGGGCTTGGGGATGCTTAGCGGGCTGCTTGGGGGGAGGCCCTGGGGGTGTCTAGGGTGGCTGAAGTCTTGGATTGGAGGCTTTTTGGGACTCATCAAGGAGAAGTGTACTGGGGGGGCTTGGGGTGAATGGGAGGTGGTGGGTGGGTGGGTGGGGGCTGTGGGGATGGGGTCCTGGGGGCATTTGGGGTAAGGGGGCACTTGGGAGAGCCTGGGACTTAGGGGTGTGGTGTTGAGGGATTATGAGGGGCTGTTCCTTGGGGAGGCTGGAAAGCACTGAAGGCTGTGTAGGGGTGGGAGGGGATTTGAGAGGGAGTCACAAAGCTGTTGGGAGGATGTTTGGGGCTTATTTGGGAGGGGGGGGTGGGAGGCTGGGAGCTGTGGGTCATTGGGGGCTCCTTGTGGCATCTGTGGGGCAGGTTTGAGACAAGTGGCCTTGGGAGTACTGAGTGGGCACTTGAGTCAGAAGGCCTGGGGACATCAGAAGGACTGCTTGAAAGGGTGGCTCATAGCAAGACTAGAGGCGTGGGGCAGCTGGGGGGTTCCAAGGTGTTTGAGGGGAGTCTGGGGACATTTAGGGGCAGCTTTTATGGTATCTTGAAGGGGGGAGATGAATCTTGGGAGGCAACCTGAGTTGGAAAGAATGAGATCAGGGATGAAATGGAGCACCCTGGGGTGGGTGACAGGAATGGGGCAATGCAGGCAGGTGGAGGGAAACCTCCTGAGTGTGCTGGGGAGAGAAGAGAGCTGAGCTGGAGACACTCTGGGCACAGGAAGCTTTGGAGAGCAGGGAGGTGAATAACTGTGATAGGACTGCGTGTTCTGCACCGGAGGTGAGGCCAGCCGTGAGCCTTGTCTGTGGGCGTTGGGCACAAATAGCCCTTGTTACAAATCACGGTTTACTTCTGGGTCACCCGTGACACATGCCTTTCCTGTCACCCTTCCTCTGCTCTCAGCCCTTCTAAGAGCAGCCCTGACTGTACAGGGAGGAAACGTTTGGAGTTTGATGAGTGTGAGTGTGTGTGGTGGGGGTGGAGGTCAGCAGGAGACCTGGGGTCTGGGGAAACGACGTGTGGGAGAAGCACTGCACCTCACAGCATGCTGTATTGTTGCAGGAGTGCCGGATTGCACATCCCATTGTTAAATGCACTTACTGCAGGACTGAATTCCAGCAGGAAAGGTAAATGACTGATATGCTGGGCAGGCTGATGTTTTCCTTAGGACGGATGCACCTGGCAAACCGTAATGTTTCCACACCTTTGATGGCTGAGCCTGGTTGTTGTTGTGGGAGACCTTTGCCCTTAAACGTCTGCTGGGCGAGTCAGTGTGCCTGTGCAGTGTGCTTAGGTTTACACCTAGTGCTTGTTTTTTTGGTTTGGTCAGCACTCACCAGCATCTTCCAGTGGAGAACCTGGGGGAATCTTCCCATGAGTTTTTCTCCTACCTGATTCTGGTATCTAAAAATTGTTTGGTATGCTTCCTGTAGCTGTGGTTCTACCTTTTGCAAGTTGTGTAGATTACAGAGGAAGGATAGGTGAACCCAGGAGCTGATGAGCATAACTTGTGCAGACATTGCATGGGGGTGTTCTTTCCTGTGTTTGTTGGACAAATATACCTCTGTGCCTGACCTGCCTTAACCTTGTAATCGAGCACAGACCTCCTCCAGAAGTGAGGCTGTCACCAGTGCTGAATCATGCCTGCTGCCAATTAGCCAGTGATCAGAAGCCTGCATTTGTCAGGACTAAAAACTGGTGTCATTTGGGGATACCTTAATTAAAAGATACCTCCTAGTAATACCACTTTTTGCCAGGTTATCCTCAACCAGATAGGAATAGGAAATGCACTTTGATATCAGGGTCCATAGTGAAGATGAATGCAGTCTTGCCACTAGAGACAGAGCCTGGGGGAGCCTGGGATCCTGACCACAGAGGTGTAGTTTTCTTTGGGGAGGTGTTAATGACATGGTCTGTCCTTCTTCACAGCAAAACCAACACAATATGCAAGAAGTGTGCTCAGAACGTGAAGCTCTATGGCACAGTAAGTGAGTGGGGCTCATTCTCAGCCTCTTTCTCCTTTTGTCTTTCTTGCCTTTATCCTGCTGAGTCCCAGAGCAGTTTATGGGCTGACTCTGTAGTAATAGCATGTTTGATCAATAATATGCAGGTCTCTCAAGCATGAGGCTTTTACCTTTTCTTTTAGTATGAAAAAGAGCAACTCCACATCATTTTAGGTCAGGAAATGAACCATTCCATAGCCAATTGAAACAAGAACGCGGTCGTACAAACTGAGGTTGCTTACTGGAAGCAGTGATAAATCTGTTTTCCTGCTTGTGTGAAATCCAAAGCAGAGATTTGGATCGTTTCTGTTTTGGTGATAAATATTTCTGAAGATTTCCTAACACTTGATCAAGGGTGTAGGTTTTGTGCCTAAATAAACTCGGCTGGAGACCAGGGGTCCAAACGTAGTTATGTCTCCTGGATCAGTGTTACAGTTAGCTCGGTATAGGGAAATAGATGTTTAGGAGTGCTGGGGGGAAGGGGAAAAAGCAATGCAATAATGTCACTAGAAAGCACTGCTATATTAATCTTTCTCGTTTCTTTAAGCCAAAACCTTGCCAGTACTGCAACATCATTGCAGCGTTTATTGGCAACAAGTGTCAGCGTTGCACAAACTCAGAAAAGAAGTATGGACCTCCACACTCCTGTGAGCAGTGCAAGCAGCAGTGTGCCTTTGACAGGAAGGATGACAGAAAGAAGGTCAGTATCTCTGTTAAAGGAGGCTGAAAAGGTAAAGGGGCTGATTGCAGTGGCTCTACCTTCCTTTCACAGATCTCTAGTGTTTCTGAAGGGGATGCCTCTTGACTGTAAAATAGTTTTTGGAGTTGAATTTTGCTTTGGGAGCTGTTTAGCCTTTGTGCCCCTTTGCTCCTTTGCCAGATCTTCTGAGAAAGATCTCTTGAATTTGGCATGAGGGTAGGTGAAGGAGCAAAGGAGGTGGGGCCTCTCAGCAAAGTGTGAGATGCCTGCAGGGGGGAGGGATGGGAGCAGTACTGGTGCTGTAGCCTGAGGTGCTGGAAATGTGTTCCTCCACAGCTGTCCCAGTTCCTGCACATCCTTTATTTAAATAACATAAGAGCTTCTTGCTTGTGTATTTCTAAAGCCTGCTTTCTGCAAGCTATAAAGATCTATTGTTTCTTTGGAATCCTGTCCTCCTGCTGATCCTCCTTGAGCAGAAACTGTGGCTCTTGTGCTCTCCAGTGACTGCCCTGTCATCTGCCATTCCTTGGCTTTCCTTTGACAGAAATCTCGGTGGAATTGGTCTGTCCTGATGATGTCCTGGGTGTTAAAGGACAGTCTGTAAGCAAAGCTTGAAAGAGACTGAAGTTAGGATGAGTTAGCTGCTGTTAATGAGTGCATTGCACAGCCAAGTGGTTTTCTAAGCACTCAAGGGATCCTTTTTGAATTGCTGCTCATTTGTATGTCATCTTAAAGCCTGAAGGTGCTTCTTGTCTTCTCTGCTTTGTTTGTGGGCAGGAAGCAAGACAAAAATGTCTCTCTTTCGTGCCCTCCAGGTGGACGGAAAGCTGCTCTGCTGGTTATGCACACTGTCCTACAAACGGGTCCTACAGAAGACCAAAGAGCAGTGCAAGCACCTGAGCAGCTCCTCCCGAGCCAGCCTGCAAGAGAAGGAGCAGTACAGCAGGCTGAGCAGCGGCAGCCATTATAACAGGTAGCCTGCACAGGCTGTTCTGTTGTGTAGGGTTTTCCTCTGGGGTGAGCAAGGGGAATGCCAGGCTGTTCCACACACCTCCAAGTAACGTGGAGCAGCACCTTGGCCATCAGCAGCAGTTTGGCAGTTGGCTGTTGTCGGGGTGAATTGGCTAAGTCAGGCCTCGTTCCTTTGCAAACACTTGTTGTGGTGCAGACTTGTGATTGATGGTTCTTAGTGATTCAACTTACTGGACTTGTATGCAGTTAAAGCTAAGTTGGGTTTGTAAAATCTGATGATTGAAATACAGATTTTAAGCATGAGTTCCTCACCTATCTACTGATTGGACTGACACGTTGGTTTCTGTTTGTTTTCAGTCTCCAGCTGCTCTTCAAGGAGTGAATTTTTTATTGTTCTTTCTTGCACGAAGAAATCTTGTTTTAATAGGCTGAAAGTGGGTGGGAATATGTATTTGCTCCTCTGTCTCTGACTTCAAGTCATTCAGGCTTTGACATACAATTTCCTTGTTTTTCTAGCCAGAAAACCTTATCCACCTCTTCTATTCAGAATGAAATCCCAAAGAAGAAAGCGAAGTTTGATGCCATATCTGCCAATGGTGACAGGTGAGCCTGTTATCTGGGGAAATTGGGGGTGGGTGGGTGGTCTTGCTTGTTAAGTTTTATGTGAGTTCTGTGTGAACAGTGGGAAACTTGATGCTTAGAGCAGGGATTTTGGGCTCTGGGACCTCGAGGGGCTGCTTTAGCAGCTTCCAGAATCCAACAGGACAGCGTTAGTGAGCGCTTAGACAGCTTTGGAAAGGAAAATAATACCCAGTGCCTGTACCTGTTAGAACAGAAGCTGCTTGTTGGCTGAGCTCCCCAGCAGTTACAAAAACTGCAACCCGATCAACTGTATCCTCCCCGTGCAGCTGCAGGGGAAGGCTGGCTGTTGGCTGCACTGTACAGTTGAATTGTGTGGTTTTCGTGCTTTCTGTGCTCTCAGACCAACCTACAGGAGATAGCCTCAGAGGAGAGGATCAAAGCCCACCTCCTACTTCCCCTCCTGCCTTCTGGGGGTGGGGCAAGCAATCAGGCTCTGCTTGAAAGCAGCCAGTCCCATTCTGCTGTCACACTTTATGCTGTCTTTGCTGACTGCACGTGCAGCAGAATGGGAGGCACTAGCAAAAAACAGGAAATTGAGATGGATTTTTTTTTTTTTAATGGTCTTGTACATGCATATTTTCATTCCTCCCTTTCCTCTCTGATTCTCAGCGTTCCTTCCTCTCCCGAGATGCTTTGCCCCCCTATCCAGAGTGCCCCGTCCACGTTGGCGCAGTGGGCTGCTTCCCAACAGAGTCTCGGTGCCCACCATTGTCCTGTTTCTCAAGGCACTGACATCCTGAAGTGAGATCACCTGTTGTTTTCTCCCCCTCTTGCCCTCCCTCCCTGGGAACTGTCTCACACATGGAACCTGTCCCTCTCGATGGATCTGCTTCCAAACAGCAGTGAGATGGGAGCGTGGTGCAGGCTTCTCAGTGCCCAGGGGTCTGTTAAACCACTGGTAACTGGAGGTCTTTTCTTCACAGTCACACATTACATCTCTCCTGTAGACACTGTTGATATCTAGTCAATGTTTGTTAATATACAAAATGCTGTTATGTGAAATAGGATAATTTTAGAAGGCAGTGATTCCCACAGAGCAGTCAGCGAGACCGTTTATCACCTGAACAGAATTTTCAGTTAGAACTTGGAAAAAAATCAGACTTAACTGTGGCTTAGGAGCTCCAGTTGAGCATGAAATGTTCAGAGAATTCATTTGACTGCTTTTAATGCTGGTGGAGCTGGAGGAGAGACTGGAGGCAGATCTGTGCAGCAAGGTGTAGCCCATCAGTACTGCTTTCCCTCTGGAGCCCAGTTATCCCCCTGCTCCCCTCCTGAGGCTGCAGTCCGGGCTGTAGGACAGGACCAGGTGATTTCACCTGCTTGCTAAAGCCTGGGGTGAGACAAATCCACCGCTGGCTTGAAAATATCCAGGGAGCAAAAAGTTCTGTGCTCTGTCATCAGTTGCTCAGTCATTTGTTTGCAATCAGGAGCGTGCATTAGAAGAACCAAATGCCTTTATTTCTATTTGCTTGTGTCAGATGCTGTCAGCGTGGCTTCTGCCAAGGCTGTGCTCTTTGCCACAAACTTTTTTTGATGAATCCCAGTAACAAACTGTGTGTAATTTTAGCAGCTCCTAAAGAGCTCCAGCAACGTGCTGTGGAAGATGCTGCAACTGCCTTAAATAGACCAATGGCTGGTTTTCTTGAGTGGAATAACAATGGTGCTTCACTGTGTTTGTGGAGCTGCAGAGGACGAAGCCCCCAGCAGCCCCCATCCCTGCACCACTTTCTGTGATGGTTTCCACCCCACAGCCCTCCTGGAGCTGCAGGCTGGGTATGGAGCTTGGAGCTGGCCTTGTTAACAGCACCTCTCCCTGCTGAGGTCGCTGCACCTTTCTTACAGTGTGTCTCAGCTTCTGGCTCCAGCCAAACTTGTGCAGCATTCAGCCAGGCAAAATTTGGGCATGCCTGGGCTCTTTCCTATGGTAATGCCCTCAGCGAGGTCCAGCTTACCCAAAATTGTTGCTTCTTCATGGATGCAATGGGAATTTCTATTCTGTGTCCTACTGAACTGCCTCTGAGCTCTGTGTATTTGTGTTCTCATGTTGCTGAGCAGAGGATGCTCTCAGTGCCTGCATTCAGGGGGCTGGGCATTTTTCAGCAGTCGTTTAATGGGCGGCTTTGTGTGATTCTGGGTGGGCTCTGAGAGGAGTCAGCAGCAGCACTGCCTCACACAGAGCAATATTTCCCCAGCAGCAGCTCTGGGTGCAGCTCCCAGCAGATCCTGCCTTACAAACCTCACTGTTCTGCCCGTCCCCATACATGCACAATCACCCTGGCTTCACCTCAGCCCCTCGTCCCCTGAATGGACTTTTGAGAACCGAGTGTATTTTTGTCACAGGTGATATTTTGATGCTGCTTTGGTCAGCTCACATTGTGCCCCTTGAATAGCAGAACCTTTAAGCTTGGCATTTATTTTGCCTAATTTCATTCATTTAACAGGTGCTGAGTGTAAGGCAGCCAGTTTGCATTCTGTTCCACTCAATGGAAAGAGGCAGGTGCTGTTGGAAGGGCTCCATTTTTAACTCCATCTCCAACGGAAGCAATGGGAGCTCATCAATTTGCTTTAATTAGAGGCATGAATTTTAGGCTGCTCACACGTGGAGAGCACACATCCCTCTGACCTCTCCCAAAGGGCTGCAGCCCTGGTGATGGAGTTTAGCTATAGAGAGAACGTGTTTGGGGTCTGTTAGTTGATGTAATTTTTAATCTGATAGTTAAAAGAGGGGAGAGATGTGCCTTTGGCATTTTTCCTCCTGCTCTGCAGGAGGCTGGTGGCCTTTCTGTCCCTTCTCTCCACTGGGTGGCAGGGCCACTCTCACTCCATGGCTGCTGCAATGGAAGCTGCCCGGGAATGAACTGTTCCTGCCTGAGCTGCTCAGGGAAACGTGAGCATCTCCCAGCACTCTGCATCACCCCAGGGCATGGCAGCAGGGAAGCTTGCCTGGGCAAGGGATTGGTGCAAGCCACAGTTTGTTTTGGGCCAGAAGAATTCGGTGAAGAAGAGCTGAGGGCAGCCTCTATTTTTTTTCTTTTTTTGTCTTCCCCTCCTTTTTCTTCTCCCTTTGCACTGAGTGGGACATGAAAGCTGCTGTTAGAAAGGCACAGGAGAACCCACATCATATTGCAGAGCTCTGCTTTCAGGGAGCTGCACTCAGGTGTGGTTTCAAAACAGAGGTGCAGTCTGCACGTATGGACATCTGCACTCAAGAGCTGCAGTGTGATGAGCCAATAGCAAACCCAGAGACCTGCAACATCCTCATGGAGCACACTCTGCTGTCAGCATGCTGCAGCCGTGCAAAGCAAGCTGTCCTCTGCAGACAGCTCTCCCCAGCTCTGGCTTTCTCTTTGCCAAGCTTTCTCTCAGTGCTGCAGGTCTGACCTGTGGCTTTCAGGTGGGTGAAGCTGCTGCCTGTGCTTAGTTCCCCTCTGCAAACCCCCAGCACAGTGGTGGAAAGAGGTTTTCTGCTACGTTCTTGCTTTCCAATCCAATCAGCGTAGGCTATGCTTTTAATTAGAAAATGGATTATTTCCAGGCTCTGTGTATAGCTGGGAACTGGGAGCCTGGAGGTGCTCGAGAGGCAGCACTGGGGGAGCTGTGTTTGCCTTCAGACCTGCAGTGCCTTCCTCCAGGTGCTGCAGCTCCCAGTCTTAGTGCTGAACGTGAGCTTCAGGACGTGTGTTGATCTGCTCTGGAGGTTTTCAGAAAATGTCAGCATTCAGGTGTCCTGCTTACAGCAGTGGTACTGTCTGATAACGGGCAGACTTGAAGTCACCTTTTAGGTGGAACTTTGTTGTCGCTTTTATTACTGTTACATTTTTATACACAGCAATTTCAAGTGTGTGGGGCTGGGAGCGTGCTGCCCTTTTAGCACCACGAGATAAAAATCGGGCTTACCATTACAGCGGTGGGGAACAAAAGGCAGCCAAAGATCAGGTGAGCTCTCTGGGCCTGTGGCTGCAGCTTATCATATCTTATGATCTGAAATGCAGCTGTAGTGCGACGCTGTGGATGGCTGCCCTGATTGCTGGGTGTCTGACAGGGAGATGTGTGGATTACCTTTGCAGGGTGATTTACATCCAGATGGCTTTTCAGCTGTTGCTTCAGTTTAGCCTGGGCTGTTTCTGAGCAGGTCCTCAGCTATTTCTGTCTTCCTGGAGAGAGTCCTTTCTGCTCTGCAGTGGTAACAAAGCTTTTCCTACATTGCTGTATCATGGAGGAATCAAAATACAAAAGTCCAATGTGTCTTTTTCCCCTTCTCCCTGCTGAGGACAGCACTGACTTTAATCTAGGTGTCTGTTTTGGCTTTGTTTGTTTAACTTGGAGGTTGTTTGTTTCTCTTTCTTGTTCCCTCCTTGCCAACATGTTTGTTTACATTGAGTGAGCAGTTTTGCTGGACATCCAAGGGCTGCCTGTGAGCGAAGAGAGTTCCTGAGTGGTTACGTAAAGTTTCATGAGCTCTCTGATTGCTGTCCTCAGCTCTTTGGTTTGAAAATAGATCATTACCATTTGATTGCTGCAGATGCCAACTGATGTGTACCAGTAGCAGCCCTGTGTCCCCGCTGATTGTGCAAGAATACAGCTCAGTTTATCACACTGTTGCTCATTTTTGTGGTGCTTCCCAAATTCCCTGTGGCATTCAGGGCAGGTGTGCAGGTAACACTCCAGACCATTCTTGCAGGGTACAATAGATGTCCTGGAGCAATTCCCTTTCTTCTTTGAGTGCCGTCTGTGTGGGAATTCCTGTGCCTCAGTGCAGTGAAGGGGTTGTGATGAGAGCCATTCCCTGTTCTTTGCTGCAGTTTTTCCCCGGACCTCGCCCTGGACTCTCCTGGCACTGACCACTTCGTTATCATTGCCCAGCTGAAGGAGGAGGTGGCTACTTTAAAGAAGATGCTGCACCAGAAAGATCAGATGATTTTGGAGAAGGAGAAGAAGGTACAGCCCTTGGCTTGCTTCCCCCACCCCCAGCATGCTGACAGCTGGCATGCTCACACAGATCACACTCAAACCAAGTCTAGCTTTTCATACCTTAGCCAGCAGAAGCCTTTCTGGCTGCTTCCAGGCTGCCTCCTTTCCAAAGCTGAAGAGGCTTTTGGAACCCACCTGGGGGAAACTCATTTCATAAAGGGTCATTTTCCAGCCTCTCTCTCATCCCTCCGTGTGGGGGCAAGACCCAAAGAAAACCTACAGCTCTGTGCAGAACAAAAGCAGCACCCAGGGTGCTTCTGCTGCTCTGTGCTGCTCTGCGATGCAGTGTTGGTCCTGTTGCTCTCCCCCTACTATATCAGTGTGTTTCCAAACTCATCTGGTCTCAGGCAACTTCTATAGAGGCACTTTTCTGTGGCAGAGTGCGTGTGGGGTGAGAGCAGCCGCTTCTTCCATCTCATGCACTCTTTGTTGGTGTGTCTGCAGATCACGGAGCTGAAGGCTGACTTGCAGTACCAGGAGTCACAGATGAGAGCAAAGATGAACCAAATGGAGAAGACTCACAAGGAGGTCATGGAGCAGTTACAGGTGACAGCATTTTTGTTTTAATTTGCTGAGCTGTGCTGCACCCAGGAGTGACTGAGGACACTCCTATGGGAACAAGCCATGAACCTTTGCACACACAGCTCTGCTAATGCTCCTCAGCCCTGTCCTCCAGCCTCTGCTCTGCCTGGCAAGCCATCCCCCAGCTCTGCACCAGGCTGCAGTGCCTTGTACCCCCTACTTACGTCCTTCTTGCTCTCTACTTGGGCTCAGCCTCACTGCATTGTAAAGCGCTGCGTTGTGTCCCCTACGGGCTAGATGGGAACTGTCAAACTCCTTTGACTTATTGCCAAAATCAGGTTTAAACCTGTTCCTCCAGACTGTAGAACCTTTGTCAGCTCCTCATACCACGTAGCTCTCAGTGTGATTTATGTGACCAGTAACCAAAGGGAACAAAGATCGAGAAACAACTGGCAGTTTCTTCAGTGCTGTATCTGTAGTCCAAATAAAGAAGTCCCTGAGCTGGAGGGAACAGGGAGAGCAGGATTCTTGTCACGGCCATGGAAACACTAGCCAGACTATCAGCATGAATACACTGCGAGGCACTGAAGAGATGGGGTCAAAGGGGAGCTGGTTACAGGGAAGAAGTCAGACTTAGAAATGAACTTTGCACCCCTTTAATTACCCCGGGGTTTATAATGATCTAAAGCCCTAGCAATGAGAGGTGGGAGGGGATGAGACAAAAGACTTATGCTCCTGCTGCCCCTCCTCCGTCAGCACACACCCAAGTTAATGATTAGAGAAGATGACGGGTTTTGGAGGCTACAGTTTTTGTCAGAAAGCAGGTGTCCATCACAGCGCACACTGTGGAGCCTGTCTGAAAGCTGGGATGTCTGCAAGGTGTGCAGGGGGCTGGGTGTGCTACCCAGGGCAGCACGGTTGGGTTGTGATTCAGGGACTGATGGCAGCCAAAGCCTGTTTCCATGATCCTGCACTGCCTGCTTCAGCCTTGAGCTGCTCCTATCTCAGATCTTTGGGTGGCCTGCAAAGGGTGACTTGCTGTTCTGAACAGACACTTCTCCACTAGCACAAACCTCCACGTTCTGATTGCCTCCCCAACTGGGAGATGACCTCCATCCATGCTGCAGTTTCCCAAGACAGGGCAGGCTGGTCACTCTGTGTATGTGAGGAGTACGTCCTGATTGCTGCAGTTAGAAGAGCATATCTGTCTTGAAAGCTGTCAGACACCTTCCAACAGCTTTAAACTTGCTCAGTTCTGAACAGAAAGAGGAAGCATCAGATCCACAAGTGGATTTGCCACCCTGCTCTGCTGAGTGTCTGTCCCCATGGTGCTGTCCTGTCCTTAGCTCTGTGGGACTGCCCTGACCTCCTCCTTTCTGCTGTCTGAATGCTGCTACTTCAGCTGCTATTGACTGGGGCTCTGGAAACTTTCCTCACTGATTCCAAAATAAAAGTTCGAATCATCTTGGTGTGCTGTAGGTGCCTCAAAGTGTTCATATCATTCACTTTCTGAATGTGCTCCTGGTTTATTTTGTCCTGGTTTATTTTTCATGGGGGGGAAGCAGGGGGACTGTGTTCTCCAGTATGTAGGAAGCAAAAGAAGCTGCTTTACCACACGCAGCACTAGAGCTGAGGGTTTAATTGCTCTAATAACGTTTGCACGTCCAATCATTCACTGCATAGCAGTGCAGAGGGGCTGTATCTGGTTTTGCATGGGTTCTCCCTTTATCCTGCTGAAATAGCATAAACTACTGTATAGGCTGCAGGTGAGTGAGCTCAGAAGTTTGGTCAAAGAGGCTGAAGAGCCTTGCTTCTAAGTTGCCATCGTTTTTAATTTGTTTCAAATGAGGCAGGGTCGTGTTTTGGTCCTCTGATGTGCTCAGAAGGTTCTTGTGGGCATGCAGTCAGTGCAGTGCTGAATCCTGGTAAAACATTGGCAGCATCTGAGGGTGAAATAAAGGCGAGCAGAGTGAGCTCTTCCTCCTTGCCCTCTGGATGCGTGTGTGAGATAGGAGACATTTGCCTCTGACGTGCTGAAACAAGAGTCGAGATGGGAGCTTGAGTCACTAGGAACTTTTCTCCACCACTTCTTGTGCTGCCAAAGCGCAGTGGCTGATGGAAAGGGAAGAGAAGGAAGGAAAGCCAGCCCTGCTGACCTTGCTGAGTGTCCTTGGCTGGCTCGGTGCGTTTGGCACATTTCTCTGTGGAAGCTGTTAAGGTCCAGCCCACGTCTCAGTTACAACGGGGGGATGTGAGGGGGAGGGGGTGGGAAGAGCCCTTTCTAAGTGGTAGCAGTGAGGTTCTTGACGTGTGCTGTGGTGCCACACAGCAACACCTCGCTCCTTCCTCCTCTGCCAGCAGTTCTGTCCAGGCACTGCGTGGACCCTGAGAACTGATGGTGATCCCTTCGATTAAATACCCATTTTCACTGTGTTTTCAGGCCAAGAACAGAGAACTCCTGAAGCAAGCAGCTGCCCTATCCAAGGGCAAAAAACCTGAGAAGTCGGGAGCAATAACCTCCCCTTAAAACCAAACCCCCAGTGTGGGAGCTTTCCCCAGCATTAGCCAAGGAGTCTAGGAGGCCTGCCTGATCGCTGGAAGCCAAAACCTCAGTGTTGTCACTATCCCACTGCTGTGGACTCGATGGAAACGCCTGGGGTGTGTTGCCTTTCGACAGCATGCTTGAGTGTGTCTGGTCTCTGAATTCTGTTCTGTATCATGGCGATCCATGGGGAGAGGTCCCAGCACCCCAAATCCCCCCGAAGTACTGCTGACTGGAAGAACTGACCAGTTACTACCACTGCCAACTCTTTGTATTAGCAAACAGGAACCTGCTGCATTACAGACTGCTTGCTGGTTTCAGACCTGCTGCTGTGAGGCAATAGCCATGGCCAGTTGTTCTGCAGATGAGACAGGAGCTGTGTGGTGGGAGCTTGATTTCTCTGAACTGTTCCCTCTTGGAAAGGAAGCCGATACATCACCAGCCCAACAGCTGTTATGGAAGGTTGTGCCACTGCTGAGAACGGTTCGTCCATCCTTTTGAGAATGCTTCCAAGATGGGGGCTGTGTATTTATCTTGGAGGGTTGGGGGGTTTTTTTTGGTGTTTTTCTTTTTTTTTTTTCCCCCTCTTTTATTTTTCCGACGTCAGCTTGACAAACTTGACTGCTTGGTTTTGGTTTTGGTTACGATAGCTTTTGGGTTATGAGCCAGAGGGAAACAATACCTCCCCAGACCCACTTCATCCCCCAGTGCCCCGGTCACTTCGTGGCCTCTGGGGCTTGATGTGATCGAGCATTTACTCCATCTCTTTACATGAGGACAGTTCAAGGCTTGGCTGTTTCCTGCACTCCTTCAGACCCCGCACTGAGTTCGCCCTCCCCCCCCTTTCCCCTGCCCCTCTGCTCCCTTCCAGATGCAGAAGCAGGGGCCAGCTTGGCTCTAGGAAAGTGCTTACTGAGGCAGCATCCCAAGCCAGGAAGCATTTCTTGGGGCTCTCCGGGGACGTTTCTCACTGCCAACCCAAAGCCAGCAGAATAAAAGGGCTACGAAAGCTCCCTGTGCTTCTCAGAAACGGGACGAGTGGAGCCCACAGCCCCTTCTGCTGAGCCTGCTGGGGGTGGGCGCTCCCCAGGCGCCTCAGGGGGGGGCACAGAAGCACTTGGCAATGGGAGGAACCAGCAGTTTGCTCCATGGCATCCCAGCCCCGTGCAGGGCATGAAGAAACAGCTCAGGGCTCGGAGCCCCTCAGGGCGGAGGAGGAGGAGGGGGTGACCCCTTAGTGTGGAGCAGCACTGAGGGTAGGTAGTGAAAAGGAGAAGCTGCCCTCCGAGGCAGGGCTGCTGCTCTGCTGGGCTTTTTATTCAGCTTTTAACTAGATTTTGTGATAGGGTGGTTTTTTTTTGTTGGTTTTTTTTTTTTCTGCTTTTTGTTGTTATTAAAGATGACTTTACTTAAAGGCACTTTTTGATGATGTTGGCTTCCGGCATGGAAGGAGCACACGCTGCAGCATCACACACTGCCACATCTTTTGTTTTTTGTTCTCTTTTTCTTTTCCAAGAGATTTCTGATGTGAGGGAAAGGGAAGAAAAAAAAAAAAAAAAGGGTTGTTATGCTTTGCCAGAGTGCAACAGCTGGAAAATCCTCACCTAATTTTATACTTCACATGTTTTTAGAAAATGAGGTGCATGGGTGGGATTTTTTTTAAACGGGGGCTCTGCTTTTTTTCTGCTTCCCTCCCCAAACAGACCCACGGGGGGGTGGGGGGGAGGGAGGCCCTGTGTACACTATTGAGGTTTTCTGTTGTTTTGTTTTGTTTTTTTTTAATGGTGACAAAAAAAAGAAGAAAAAAAAAAGTTGAGTAGCGGCTGATTTGTAGTAACAACATCGTTTTCTTTGTATGTTTGTAATAACGGAGATTTTAAAAAAGGGATGCTTTGATTTGTACCAAACTCTGACAGATGTTAAAGCGTTTTCCAAAATGCTCAGCTGTGTGTCTGCTGCTTTCTCTGATGCTTTTCTCTTTGCCTTAAAGCAAAGCACCGAGGCCGGGCGCTGCTCCATCCCCTGCAGGTTGAGGTTCAGCCCCACGCCTTGAGGCTTTGGGTGCCTGGGAAGGAGATGCTGCTCTCCATTGTTTGCTCCTCTCCTACTTTTGTTTCTATCTTTAAATCCCAATCAGGGCTGTTGCTAGGATCCGCGTTACTTGGTTACGTCCCGCTTCCCAGGACCAACCTGCTGCTATCAGACCACATCTCTGCTTTATTCCCCAACCACACCAACAGAGACAGAGCACAGGCACAATATCTTCTCCGTAGGAAACCGAGAGGAGAAGGGTTTGTGGTTCTTTTAAGGTACAGGTGTGAATTGCCCAAGGAGGCTGTGGATGCCCCATCCCTGCAGGCTGGATGTGGCTCTGGGCAGCCTGGTCTGCTGGTTGGCGACCTGCACACAGCAGGGGGGTGGGACTGGATGAGCATCGTGGTCCTTTTCAACTCAGGCCATTCTGTGATTCTATGTGTGAGTGCTGCTCCTGAGGTCTTGCCCTTCTCTCAGCCACACGTGGGGCTGTTCTGAGAGGAAAACAGGTCCGTTTCTCTTCAGCAGTGTCCAGTAGAAATGCAATAGCCAAAGGTGATTCCCACCTGGAAGTGCCCCCGCCCGCTCCTACCCCCATGGGTGTAACGAGGCTCGTGGCAGGGCTGGATACAAGCTCTCTTCTCCTCTCTCTGGGGAAGGCTTGATCTGTTTCCATGGCCGTTTTCCCACTTCCTCAGGGTTTTCTCCCCAGCTTTGGAGGATGTGAGCTCGCAGAGCAATCTGGGCTTGTTTCCATACCAGGCAGCACCGCAGAAGTGTGCCAGTAGGGCTTCACCTTATCTCTGCTGAGCGCAGCGCAAACCCGGCCGTATCCTTGAGCCTGCCCACTTAGCCCTGTTTATAGCAGGCAGGGAGGCAGATAAGGTTTGATTTACCCAAGGCTCGGCACTCGCAGCCTCCGTGCCCCCAGCTCTGCACCTCCAGCAGAGGGTTTCAAAGGGGCAACGTGTGCAATGCCCAGCAGTGCCTGGCTGAGCAACGAGTGGCTCCTGCCTTTATCTGCCAGCGCGCGTTTCCTCCTCGCTGCAGCTCATCCACTCCTTCTGAAGCACTTTGAATGCTTGCAGAAGGGCATCTGTGCACGTATATTTATTATTTGGGGCTGTGATAGCTCCATTTCTATTTCAAAGCCTCAGGAAAAAGAGGGTTTTGACAGCGGCTGAATGCACTTGAAAAGGGTATTACATACTGATCCCTGCCAGCCGAAACTGGGGGCAAAAATGAGACTTGTGGAGCAGTGCTGCTCCGTTTCAGCCCGGTTTCAGGTGGGCAGGCATTTAGCTGCCCTGGCTGCTCCCAGTCTCCTGTCCCAGAGACCTCGGAGCCCAAGGGCTGCAGTTTCAGCAGTGCTGACCTGTGCAGCTGGAGGTGGGACTTCAGGACACGACAGAAACCTCTTGCAAAGCGTTTCTGGAGATCTAACCAAGAGGATTAGTGCTGTGTGTTTGGTTTTCAAGTAATTACTTGCAGCAAACTGCTTTCCAACCTTGCAGGCCCCTTGGCAAAGATCTGCAACTTGTATACAGGAATGAATAAACAGTTTTGCAGCCTGACAACACGTACCTGCAGCAGGAGTGAACCCGCAGCAGAAGCAAACTGCCTTCCCCAGCCAGTAATTAGCCCCAAACACGCTCCCTTCCACTCCTTGCCTAATTGCTGGGGCTTTCTGGGAGCGTTGGCTCTGTGGCATGCCCTGAGGGCAGCAAGTTTGTGTCTTAAAACACATAACTCGGGCTCTTCGCAGCCTTTAAAGCATCAGAAAGTTGTGTTGTTCCTGATGCAGGGAGGCGAGCACCAGCACTCTGCCTCTCCTTCTGCTGCCCTTTGCCTTCTTCCAAAGGAAGCCTCAGGAGGTGCACGAGTCCAAAGGCTCCCATGTGAATCCTTGTGCTGCTGCAGAGCTGAGCGCTGAGTTTTGGGTGAGGTCCCCTCTGGGTGCTCCTGCACAGCAATTCCCTGCTCCCCGGGCAGCCCCACTTCTGCCCTCCCCATCCTTGGGGTCCCAGGGGGCAGCAGCTCACCCCACACCACCCTCTGTTTGCTCTCAGCTGACTTATCTGAGGCAATCAGGCTCGCCTTCCTGTTTAGCTTTCTTACAGCGTGCTGTTAAACTAAATCAACAGACTTGTACAGTCAGCATCTTGCTAACTAGGGCATTCTCAGGCCCTGTGTAATTAGTGAGCTGTGTTTCTGGAAGCGGGGTGTTCAGTCCCATGCTGGGTTTCCCCTCGAGAAAACATTGCTTCTCACTGCCACCCTGCTTCCAATCAGCACCACAAGGAGCCGAGCTGCTTCTGCACAGCGAATGCAGCAGGATCAGCCAGCACAGAGCTAATGCCACACCATCCCATTTTATTTCCTAGCAAGCTCAGAACGGGGCAAAACCCCACCTGGGTTTTCCACAGCAGCTCATGGGGTGGGCAGTGAGGGACTGTGGGTGTTATCTCTCGGGATGCTGCCGGTGTGATCCTGGGGGAGGAGCAGGACCCCATGGGATGGGGCCAGAGAAACCCCCAGGGCTGGAGGTGCCCACAGGGCAGCTCGCTGTGCCAGGCTGCTCTCGAGGGTGTGAAGCTGCTGCCGGCCCACACCGGCTGCTGCGTGGGAAGGAGCAGCACAAACAGAACAGGAAAAATGCTGAGGCTGCAGGGAAGGCCGGGGTCGCCTGACCCGGAGCTGGGGAGCAGATGGGGAACGGTGTGCAGCTCCTTATTGCTGAGTGAGTGCACAGCAGCACAGCACAGCAGCACAGCACGGCCCAGCGCTGGCTCAGCGTCCTCCTGGTGCAGCCCTCGTGGCCCTCAGAGGGGATATTTTTGGGTTTAATGCTTGGCAGCACAGCCGGCCCTGCCTGGTGTGTGCCCACAGCCCCACTGTGCTCCAGTTCGTGTCCGGGGCTTTGGGGAAGGGGGAAGGAGAGGCAGCCCCCTCCCCTCCAAAATGGGACAAACCCAAATGCTTCTAGCGTGGGGTCACCCGGGGCTGCAGCCTCTCTGCGTTCCCTTCCTTGCTTCCTTCCTGCAGATTTGGGGCTGGGAACGGAGGGATCTCCAGCACGGGGAGGGTTGGGATCCCAGCAGTTTGGGGAAAGAAGTGGGACTTTGGACACCCGCAGCTCCAGGTGTTCATCATTGGGGCAGAGCTTGGGAGCGCCCCGGGCTGCATGCAGCCCCACAGAGCCCTCTAATTGCTCGGCCCGTTAATTACATCG
Organism: Chrysolophus pictus; assembly: GCA_037305975.1. Taxonomy (NCBI): domain Eukaryota; kingdom Metazoa; phylum Chordata; class Aves; order Galliformes; family Phasianidae; genus Chrysolophus; species Chrysolophus pictus. The sequence continues at coordinate 3,712,770 of CM074598.1, read as the reverse complement.
CATCCCAAGCAGTCGCCGCCGCTCCCAGCAGAGCCGAACCGGCTCAGGAGCCGATCCCCAAATTCCCCCCTCACCACCGGGGCTGACAGACGCAGGGATTCCCACCTCCAAACCCCAAACGCCTTTGTGGGGCCGTCGGCAGACCCCAAAGCACCGTGAAAGGAACGGGGCACCGGAGCAGCCGCCTGCTCTGATTTCACCCCTCCCGAAGCCGGCAGGGCGCCAACGAGCCGGGCTGCCTGCCGCTAATTGGCAGCGCCCGGAGGAGCGGGAGGAGGAGGAGGCTGTTACCAGGCAAAGCCGGAGTTGTTTGTGCAGCCGGAGCTGTTTGCTGGACTTTGCCGCGTGCGAGCCGTCGAGGAGCAGCAGATTGTTATCAGCGCTTCTGTCTGGGGCTGCCGGGGGGCCGTCGGTACCATTATTTTCGTTATACCGTATTCTTTTGTCCTTCTTGCTTAATTAGTTCGGTATTATTTCGGCTCGTCCCGCAGCTCCTCGCCGCATCCCAGCCGTTCCGCGCCCTCCTGCTCGGCTGGGGGATGGGAGGGGAAGGGGCTGCGAGAGGAGCAAAACAAACTACAGCTCCCAGCATGCCCCGCGCGCCTATCGCTGATTGGCGGGCGGGCACGCGTCGGTCACGCCCCCGCAACTCCATTGGTGGAGACGACGGGAGGGGGCGTGGCCGGCGCCCATTCACACCCTCTATGAAAGAGCGCTCCGGGTCCCACGGCCCTAAGAAGCGCTGCGGCCCCAAAAAGCGCTGCGGCCCCGAAAGCGGCCCCGGCTCGCGGTGTTGTGGCTATGAGCTCTCCGTAGCCGCCGTCACGGTGTCCCCGTCGCGGTGTCATGCTGGTGGCCGGTTCGCAATGCTGCCCTCCGGGGCTGGAGGAGCGTTTGGGATGCGGGGCTCTGCGGGGCGAGGAGGTAAGGAAGGAGCACCGCTGCCCGACCCGCGGGGCCGTGCGGAGGTTTGGGGTTTGGGATCCCCACCCCCGGTGCGTCTCTTTGCATCGCCCCGGTGCCGGGCTGTGTGCGGGCGCTCCGCTGTGCTGGGGCTGCGTGGGGCAGCAGGGCGGTGCGACCCCCAGCCGGGTCCCCACAGCTCTCGATCCCCATCCCGGCGGGTCTGGGTCGCCATGCAGGTGTAGGGCAGCAGCCCGCCAGGTCCCACGTGAGGTTTGGGGCCGCTCGAAGGGCTGGGAAAGGTCCCACGGAACTCAGAACCGTTTGCACTGGGAGTCCTGGGGCGTCCACGCAGCTTGGGGCCATCCTGCTGCATCTCCCCCACATTTGGGAGTTGCCTCTGTCTGTAGGTGAGGGCAGCAATCAGTGGGGCTGCGCCGAGCCCCCAACCCGGAGACGTGGGATGGTTTTCAGAGGGTCTCTGCAGGGTGTTTGTTTAACCTCTCCTTATCAGGAGCGATTTTCCAACACCTGACCGAGCCCTGGCAGCAGCACGGGGCAATGCTTGGCACTGCTCTGTGGGCATTCCATCCTTCCCATGGGTGTTCCATTTGGGGCTGAGCCTCCCCTGCCCCCCCCCCCCGTCTCCTCCCCCCCCCCCCCCCCCCCCCCCCCGCAGCCTGGCTGTGCACTTTGGGGCTGCTGCAGCTCAGCACATCACCGCTGTGCATCAGTTTTCCCCCCCCTGCAGAACGCAGCGCTGCCCCACAGCAGCACGGCAGGGGTTAAGCTCAGGATTGCTTCACGCAGCAAAACATTACAGCAATGATTAAAATGCACCTCCAAAGGTCACCCTGAGCTGTCACAGCAGGGAGAGCTGTGCTCAGCCCCGGCTGCTTTCGGGGGGTTGCAGCTTTGTTTTATGGGGTTTCTCCGTTGCTCGCCGGCCCGCTGAGCTGCTCCTTCACCACCGGTTTGGCTGCTGTGAGTCAGAGCGGTGCTCAGCACTAATGGCACGAGCCTGGCTCTGCTGTCACCTTGCTGTCACCCTTCTGTCACCCCGTGTTGCTTCCGCCGTGACTCAGGGCAGGAGTGCCCCATGCACTTGGGGCTGTGGGATGTGGGTGCCTTCGGGGCTGTGCTGCCCATGGTGACTCCCTGCCCATCACGCCGGGAGCGCGTGGCTGCACTGACAGCTGCCACCTGGCCGCCTCGTGTCACCCCCCCAATCCCATCCCGTCATCCCATTTGGGATGGGCGCTGTGCCCCCCTGCCTCCCCGCGGTGCTATGGGGACAGCTGGCACAGCAGCGCCGTGCGCGGGCGCTGACACTGCTGGTGAGCCCTGGGTCCTGCTGTGCCACGTCCCGGGTCCTGCAGGTGGATGTGCTGCTGCTGGGGAGGTGTAGGGGTGCAGGCGTGTGGGGTGCAGGCGTGGGGCAGAGCTTTGTGCCAGTGGGCTGAAGGAGCACAGCTGTGCTTTTAGGGTGGTTTTGGAGAGCTGGGAGAGGCGCTCGCTCTGATCGATGCTGCAGGGATCCCATTCAGGGCAGGGGATGTGGGATCTCTGCGTGGGCTGCATCCCATCCTTCCCGGCCCCACATGGCGTGGATCTGTTGTGTGAGGAATCCCACTGCATCCTCTGGTTGCAGGAGACCCTGCAGAGGTGGTGGAGCACAGCCTGACCCTATTGCTGGTCCTGCTGTCCCACTGCTGCCCCGCTGACAGAGGGGCTGGGGGAAATGGGAACGTGCACTGGGGGATTGCTGGGTGTGCTCCCCCTCATGCAGCAGCAGTCAAAAATGGGATGGGGGCTGTGGGGGCAGCCCAGCAGTGTGGGGCTGCATGGGGGGGTTCAGACTCTGCAGCATCCCTGTGTTCCAGCACTGCGAACCCACAGGAGGGTGTGGGATTCCCAGTCCCACAGTGCAGGTAGGCATGGATGTGGGGTGACGTGACACAGCCAGCACCCCCGCAGCCCCCCCAGGCTCTGAATTTTGCTTTTCCCCATTGAGGCACCCAATGGTGCACACATGGCTGTGCAGCCCGCAGCTCTTCCTGGCCCCGTCCTGCTGTCACACCTCCCAGCAACACCCGGCTGTGATTTCATCAGCCTGATGCAACACCCATCAGTGATGGCCACGGCTGCGGGGGGGATCCGACCCTGAGTCACCCATCCGGTGACAACCCCACGTCACCCCCCATTCCAGCACTGCCAGGGCTGGCTGACACCGCTGCCCTTTCCTCCCTATAGGACAGAGGGATCGCGGTGCCCCCGCAGCTGGGGAGGGGACCCAGCGCCTTCATCCCTGCAGAGGAGGTAAGAGGGGAAAGGGCATCGCTGCCAGCGGGGGGGGCATCCCATATGGGTGAAGGGGACGCGGCCCTATTGGGGTGGGGGCTCTTAGTGGTGGTACCTGGCTTAGAGAGGGGTGGGATGCCGGGCTGGAGCGTCGCTGCTTGCCCAAATGGTGCTCCCCTGTGTGGTACTGGGGCTGTGCCCTCCTCCCACCCCAAAGCTGGGATCCCCGCAGCCCTATCGCAGCACCGGGTGCCCACACACAGATGGTTCCTCCTTGGGCAGAGATAGGGCTGTGCTTTCGTCACCGTGCCGGGGGGGGCTGAGCGTCGGCTCCTCCCCACTGCATAAACAACCCGGTGCTGAGAGGGCTGTGTGGGGCTGGCATGGGGTCCCCCGAACCCAGCTCACCCCATGGGGGTGGGGGGTCAGGTGGTGGGAACGGCCGGAGGTGTCCATTCAGGGCAGGAGGCGGGCGGCTGGGCGCAGCCTTTGGGGGTGAGCAGCCTTATATGGGGGTTGGGGGGGGTGGGGGGGGCATCTTTTGGGGTGAGTGTCTCTAAATAGGGGCAGGGGGGGCATCCTTTGGGTTGAGTGGCCCTATATGGGGGCTGGCAGGGGGACATCCTTTGGGGTGAGGGGCTTTAAATGGGAGCTGAGGGAGGCATCTTTTGGGATGAGTGTCTCTAAATGGGGGCTGGAGGGAATCTTTTGGGGTGAGCGGCCCTATATAGGGGCTGGGGGGCGTCCTTTGGGGTGAAGGGCTTTAAATGGGGGCTAGGGGGAACATCTTTTGGGGTGAGTGGCCTGATATGGGGGCTGGGGGGGGGCATCCTTTGGGGGAAGCAGCCTTAAATGGGGGCTGGGGGGACATCCTTTAGGGTGAGGGGCTTTAAATGGGGGCTGGAGGGGATCTTTTGGGGTGAGTGGCCCTATATGGGGGGGGGGGGGGGGCATCCTTTGGGGTGAGTGGCCCTATATAGGGGTTGAGGGGTTGGGGGGGGGCATTCTGTGGGGGAAGCAGCAGCCCTAAATGGGGCCTAGGGGATCCAGATCCTGCAGGAGGGCATTGAGAGCAGTCGGCGGCAGCTGCTGATCGAAGCCTTCGTCTCTGCCGGCCGCGTGGACAACATCACGATGGTGATGGGGCTGCACCCCCAGTACCTGAGCAGCTTCTGGAAGACTCAGTACCTCCTGCTGCGCATGGACGGACCCCTCCCCTACCACAAACGTCACTACATCGCCATCATGGTGAGCGTGGGACCCCCAGCTGCGGGCGATGCCATCCCTCAAAAGCCACTTTAGGGTCGCTTTTGGGGCTTCCCAGCACCCTTTACAGAGATGTAGAGCTTCCCCCCCCTGTGTCTGAGCTCTGTCCCCAGGGAAACCCCTCTGGGTGGTGGTGGGGTCCCTGTGTGGCTTCTCCAAAGGCTTGCATTGGGGTTGGGGCTGAGCATCCCGCTGTCCCTGCAGGCAGCAGCCCGGCACCAGTGCACCTACCTGGTGGGGCTGCACATGGGGGAGTTCCTGCAGGCGGGGGGCAACCCGGCGTGGCTGCAGGGGCTGCACTGTGCCCCCCAGAAGCTCAGGAACCTGAACGAGATCAACAAGCTGCTGGCGCACCGACCCTGGCTCATCACCAAGGAGCACATCGAGGTGGGAGACCCCAAAATGCAGTCATGGGGGGGGGGGAAGCGGGGGGAGTTGGTGGTCCTGGGGGTCACGTTGCTCTTTGGGTTTAACCCTTTCAGGGCCGTAAGTCGGGTGGGTGGGTGAGGAAGGGGTGGTGGCCGGGAGCACATGGTGTATGTAGGGGGAGCATCCCAAATTCCATCCCACCTCCACCATGGGATGTGAGGGCACGGAGCCTGACCCTGGTTGTCCCCCCCTCCTCCCCCCACAGGCGCTGCTGAAGACAGGGGAGCACAGCTGGTCGCTGGCAGAGCTGGTGCAGGCGCTGGTGCTGCTCACCCATTACCACTCTCTTGCCTCCTTCGTGTTCGGCTGCGGCATCAACCCCGAGGCAGGGCAGGATGGGGGGCACGGCTGCAGACCCCCCTCACCCCACAGCGACAGCAGCCCCACAGCTGAGGACAGCACGGGGTGCTCGGGGGTAAGAGGTGGGGGGGGAATTCCACAATTCGGGGTGGTGCCATCCTGCTGGGGTCTCTCCCCATAAACCCCAAGGGATGGGGAGTGGGGTCTCCCCCCATAAACCCCAAGGGATGGGGAGCAGGCCACCCCCTTGTACAAAGGTTCTGGGGGGGGGGGGGGAGGGCACAGTGTTTGCAGCCCCCCAGTGGCACTGAGCCTGCCCCTCTTCTTTCCCCAGGGCAGGGATGCCGTGCGTGAGGTGGAGGCACTGATGGAGAGGATGCAGCTGCTGCGGGACAGCCAGAGGGAGGAGGAGGGCGTCACGCAGGAGGAGATGGCCACGCGCTTTGAGATGGAGAAGACGGAGAGTTTGCTGGTGGCCCCATCGGGTAGGAGGGGGGGGGGGGGGGGGGGTCCTAGCAGGGGATGCTGGCCCCATTGCTGGGCTGCGGGGCGGCCCCATCCCGGTGCTCACAGCTGCACCTTGCAGATGTCACGGAGCACGCCCTGCAGTCCGGCGTGCTGTGCTTCGTGGAGGACCCCGAGTTTGGCTATAAGGACTTCACGCGGCGCGGCGAGCAGGCGCCCCCCACCTTCCGTGCTCAGGTGGGTCCCACTCACCCCAAATACGGGGCAACACGGGGGCTGGGCTGGAGCCAAAGCAGCAGCGTTGGTAGCTGGGGGGGGATGGAGGGGTGACCATCTTCCCCGCGCTCTCTCCCTTCAGGACTACACCTGGGAGGACCACGGCTTCTCCCTCATCAACCGGCTGTACCCCGACGTGGGGCAGCTGCTGGATGAGAAGTTCCAGGTTGTTTACAACCTGACCTACAACACCATTGCCATGCACTGCGGCGTCGACACCTCCATGCTGCGCCGCGCCATCTGGAATTACGTGCACTGCGTCTTCGGCATCCGGTGCGTCCCGGGTGCTCCCCAAACCCTGCTGCAGCCCCTGGGTCCAGCTCAGGGGATGTGGGTCTGGAAATGGGTGCCCTGATGGGTGAGGGGTTGTGGCGCAGGGTTGATGTCCCCACTCATCCCCCCTTCTCCATCACCCCCCCCAGCTATGATGATTACGACTATGGAGAGGTGAACCAGCTGCTGGAGCGCAGCCTGAAGGTGTACATCAAAACAGTGGCTTGCTACCCAGAAAAGACCACCAAGAGGATGTATGCACAGTTCTGGAGGCACTTCAAGCACTCAGAAAAGGTGCTGTCCCCCTTCCCCCCCCCCCCCCCCCCCCCCCTTTAATTCCCCCTCCTTTGGGGCACTCCCACCCCTTGTGCTGACCCCACTGTTCTGCTGTAGGTCCACGTCAACCTGCTGTTGCTGGAGGCCCGGCTGCAGGCTGCCCTGCTGTATGCCCTGCGTGCTGTCACACGCTACATGACCTGACAGCCCCCCCAGCCCCCCCCAGTCATCCTCCTCCTCCTGCTGGAGGGAGGGGGGGGGGGCTGGGACCGGGGGTAGCTGACATTGTGAGGACTGTGTTGGGATGTTGCCTCCTGCCTTATGGATGTAGAGATATGAGGGGGGGGAATGGGGTATTTGTGCCCCTTATGCTGGGATGGGGGGGGTCTCCGAGTGCCCCTCCCCTCCGTGTCCGTGTGGAGTGGGTGGAAGTGGGGCTGCTGTGTGCCTTGTTTGGGGGGAGCCCTGTGGAGCTGAGCCCCTTTTCCTGGGGTGACGTTAGCAATGATGCTGCTGTGCTCCCCCCCCCAGCCCCATCCTGACCCTCAGGTATGTCCTCCTGCGCATGGACTGGAGGGGGCTGAAGGCACAGAGGTGTCGGTGTCCCCCTCTGCACCCCCCCCACCCCAGGGCTCAGCCTGAGCCCCCTGCAATTGGGGACTGGAAGTGCCTTGAACCTGTGCCCTGGGCAGGGATTAGGGTGGGGGCTGCAGCACCTGCAGTGCCTTTTTCCCCCCGCCTCCCCCCTATGCACCCCTGCCTGCTCTGTGCCACTGCAATGGGGAACTGGGAGGGGGAAGAGGGGGGGTCTGTGTTGCATCCACACATCCTGTGCCATCTCTCCCTGCCTGCTGCTGGGGTGAGGCTTCACTCCCTCCTTCTGTATCTCCATACCCCCATCACCCACCTCCCTCTGGGTGCCCCATAGCCAACCAACCCCCACCCCCCCCCAAGTGCCAAACTCCCCCTATGTCATGCATGGTGCTCTTGGCTCTGCTCTCCTGCCTGTATTGAGGACAAGGGGGGTTGCTGCTGCCCCCCTCTCCCCCCCACCCCGGGTCCCTCTGGGCAGTGGGGCTCAGTGCCAAGAGAAGGGCAGCACTTCTCCTTTCCCTGCCCATCACTCCAAAGCGTGTCAATGCTGGGGGGGGGGGCTGTTGGGAAGGGGGCTCAGCTGCCCTCATCCTGCAGCACGAGGGTCCCCCAGTGTCCCCCCCCCATCCCCCACTGCACTTTATTGCACAGCACGCTGCCCAGGGGGGGTTCCCTTGGAGCACTGCTGGGCTGGGATATGGGGTACCCATGCGCCCCCCCCCCCCCATGTGCCTTTCCCCTCAGTGCGGGTCGCTGGGGGAGCCGTGGGGAGCCCCCCCCCAATGCTGCAGCACCACCCTGGGTTTGTCTCTGCTGCACCACAGCTCCACTTTAACTTATTTCTGGTTGTTGAGTGTATGTGCTCCTACGTGGGCCCCGAACCGACAGTGGGACTTCACTACGGATCTCATCTGGAAAAAGAAAATAAATTCTTTTTTTTATTATTATTTATTATTGGGTGGTTGTTGTTCTTTTGCTCAACTGCCCCCCGAGCTCAGCTTCGTTCCCCAACCCCCCCATGCTGTGATATAGGGGTCAGCGTGCAGCAGCACCCAGTGCTTATCAGCACCCAGCAGCCCCTGGGAGCTGCAGATAAGAGCCTGGGGGGGCACTGAGCAGCTGCACACCTCCTGCGGTGCTGTGGGTGCAGGGGAAGCCCTGCGAGTTGGGGAGGGCTGCGTGCTGCTGGGGTACCGTGCTGCAGTAATGGGGGGGAGCAATGGGAATCCCAAAGGGGGGGGGGGTCCCAGGGGGTTGAGGTTGTGGGAAGGAATGGGGGTCTTGGGGGAGTGGAGACTGCAGGAATGGGGATTGCAGAGGGGAATTGGGTGGGGGGGCACAGGGCTGTGTATGGGGCCACGCTGTTCTGCACTGACTCACAGCCCCCAAATAGTTCCCGGCGCTTTTCCAGCCCTACAAACACCGACAGCTGCTTTAGGGCTGCGTTTCTCTATGGAACCCCATGGGGTGACACCGAGCTGGGGGGAGCCAGCACCCCCAGGTTTGTCATTGCTGATGGGGCTGCAGCTGAACCCCGGCGTCCCCACCTCCCTCTGGTTGTGTCCAACCCCAGAGCTCCCCTTTTCTCCCTGCAGATCCCTGCTGCATCTCGCATTGCTCCCAGCACAGAGCTCCTACGCAGTGCAGTCCCAGCTCTGCGCCCCACTTCCCTGCTGCCCCTCTCCCCTGTTGCACATCCACACCCCTTTCGTTCCTGCAGTGCTGGGGTTTGGCCTCTGAATTTCCCCCCTCCATCTGCCAAGCACCGCTTTATTGCAACCCCCGAAGGCTTTGCTGTGAGTCCCAGCAATTCCTGCACCTCAGCCCAAGGTCAGAGCGCACAGAGATGCACACAGTGGTGCACCCACCCCTTCCCCCCCCCCCCCCCATTTCCCTATTCCTGCAGCAGAAAGCAGAGGCCAAGCAAAAACTGCCCTCCAGTTAACACAGAGTGCATGCAAGGAGCTTCCGACCCAGCGATGCAATGGGAAAATAATGGGCACCGATGGGGGAGGGCTGTGCAAAACTGCAGTGCAACGATGGGAGCAGAGCTGGGTGCACCCACGGGGCCGGGTCGGTGCTGTGGGCTGGGATGTGGGCTGCACGTGTGGCATTGCGTTCACAGCACAGCGAGTGCTGCTGTTGCATTTTGCCCTGAGCAGCAGCTTTGCCCCCAGCAGGGTGCAGCTTGGGGGGGTGTAGCAGGAGGTGGGAAGGAGGGGGGGGTGTCACCATCCTACGGGTCAAAATCAGCTCTATCAGTGGACAGAGGGAGAGCTTCGCACCCAAAGCTCCCAGCATCGCTGGTCGGCATCAGGGGGTGATGGGGGGGGGGGATTGAGGGGGGTTCGCTGAGCTGCTATGGGGCAGCGCTGCTCCCGGAGGATCGGGGTTTTGCTGGGCCGGCAGCGACACCCGCTGGAGGCGGACAGCAGAGCTGCAGGCTGCCCTGCTGCAACCGGAGCGTTGCATTGCACCCTGAATGCTGCAACCTGGCTGCTGCATCCTGCCCTGCTGCAACCCCAGCGCCGCAAAGCTGCCCCGCACCTCCGTCGCAAAGCCACGGAAGCCCCTCCCAGAGCTTCACTGGGAGATGGAGGGCAGCGATTAACGATGCTGCCGTGGAAAGGAATGCAACACGAGGGAAATTTTGCACGGAGCAGTTGGGAGGTGGGGGGGCAGCAGCAGCAGATGGAGGATCCGAGTGGGGCACAGCACCCCTCCCCCGCCCCAACCCCCCAACCACACAGCCTCCCCACCCCCAAACCCCACAGTCCCCCAGCATCCCGACTGAACCCCAAATCCCAGCCCCCAAAACACTGCTCTCAGCCCCCCTGACCCACTCCCAACGCCTCTCATCATCCCCCCCAAACTCACACCCCGCCTTATCCACCTCCAAAGCCCAGACCCCCTTAACCCATCCCCCAAACCTCACAGACCCCACACCCCATATCCCCTTCCACATCTCCCAAACCCCCAGACCCAATGCCCCCAAGCACCCACAACTCCCCTTATCCCCACCCTATTGCCCCAATCCCTCCAGAACCCCCAAACCCCATACCCCCCTTCCATACCTCCCAACCCCAAACCCCCTGACCCAAACCCCACAGCCCCCCAAACACCCACGGCCTCACCCACCCCCACCCGAACCCCCGGCTCTCCTTAACCCAAACCCCATAATCCCTCCACGAGCCCCACTTCAAACCCAACCTCCCCCCCCCCCCAATTTCCATCCCCTTCCCACAACCTTCACCCCACGCATGGGGCGTGGCCTAATCGTGGGGGCGTGGCTTAAAGTTGGCTCGAAGGCGGGGCCTAACATAGATCGAGGGCGTGGCCTCATACAGGGGCGTGGTCTGACTCCCGCGGTGGGGGCGTGGCCTAGCATAAATGAGGGCGTGGTCTGATCCAAGGGGCGTGGTCTGTCCACAGGGGGCGTGGCCTAGCGTAAACGAGGGGCGTGGTCTAACTCAGCGTGGACGTTATCTGACCCCGGAAGGGGCGTGGTCTCACCCGGAAGGGGCGTGTTCTGTCCGCCCGGCGGACTACAGCTCCCGGCATGCCCCGCGCGCCGCCCGGTTTCCGTCGGGCCGGCCCTGGGGAGCGGCGGAGCTCAGGCGGCGGCGGGCGGCAGGTGAGGGCTGGCGGTGCTGCGCTCGGTGCTGCGCTGTGAGCCGGGCGAGGAGCGGAGCCGTGCGGGGTTGCGGGGCAGCCAGGCAGCCAGGCGCAGGGCGGCTCCGAGCTCCGTGCCCGGGCCCCGCCGCGCTCCTCCGCCCCCGGGGCCGCTCCGCTCCGTCCCCCCCCCCCGCGTTCGGCTCTCGGTTCGCTTTGTCCGCCGGCTCCTCCCGTCCGTTCGGCCTTTGTGTGGGGCCGTGCTCCCCGGGCCGCTCCGCGCCCTTTGGTTGACTCTGAGCTGCCTCACGTTGTCGGTGAGAGCCAAAGCCGCGGCTCTGCGGAGCTCGGGTTCCTTTTCCGAGCGGTGGGAGAGCAGAGAGGGGAGAAACGGGGCCGCTGGGGGTGGGATTTTGTCGGTGCGCCGGTTTGATTTAACGCTCAGCATCCCCCCGTTGTAACGCAGGGGATGAAAGCTGCCCATCCGGCCGGAATTGAGGTGTGCGGGGCTCTGCTGGGTGCTGAGCTGCACTCCTGCACTGCCACCGAGCATCCCCTGCCCGGGCGGGGCTGTACCGCACGCAGCTCCTGTTTCCATTGGGTTCTGCTGCGTTTGGTGGTGTTGAGGTGGCTCTGTTAGGTGGTGCTCAACAAAACCCGAGTCTGGTGTTGGGGCTGGGAGCAAATTGTGGTGGGAGCTGTGCTGGTGCTGCTGTCACGCGCTGACGGCCATCGGGGTGGTGGTGGCCGTGCAGGAGGGCATCAACAGTGTGAAGGTGCTGCTCTGCTGCTGCCCCAGTTATCAGCCCTCCAACTGCAGCTGCACATCCCTGGTTGCATTTATTCACTGGGAAGGGGTGGGAGGGCTGATGACCCCCGGAGGGAGGCTTGTTGTGAATGGATGATCGAGGGCTGCAGCACCTCCGCTATGAGGACAGGCTGAGGGAGCTGGGCTTGTTCAGCCTGGAGAAAAGAAGGCTGTGGGGTGAATCATTGCAGCCTTCAGTGCCTAAAGGGAGCCTACAGACAGGAGGGGAATCAACTCTTGGAAAGGGGAGATAACAGCAGGACAAGGGGAAATGGTTTGAAGTTGAGGGAGGGCAGATTGAGGTTGGATGTCAGGGGGAAGTTGTTTGCTGTGAGAGTGGTGAGGTGGTGGAACAGCTGCCCAGAGGCTGTGGATGCCCGTCCATCCCTGGAGGTGTTCAAGGCTGGGTTGGATGGGGCCCTGGGCAGCCTGGGCTGCTGTGAAATGTGGAAATTGGTGGCCCTGCATGTGGCAGGGGGTTGGAGATTCGCGATCTTTGAGGTCCCTTCCAACCCAGGCCGCTCTATGATTCTGGATTGGTTGTGTGAAAAGTAAAGCAGCTGTGGCAGAGGTAAGAAAATGGAGGGCAGTCCAAACGGGTGTCCTGGAGATAGGATCTGCTTTTCCCAATCCATTGGAGGAGGAGAGAAAGCAGACTAACTCAGTCCTTCTGTGCTTGCAGTGTGCTGATGGCAGAGCAGCCAGGAGCTGCTGCACAGTGAAGTTCAGACCATGAACTGATGCACCACAGCAGCACTGCTGGTGGCAAAGTGACAGAGCTGTGAGATTCCAGCTGCCTTTGTGCTGCCGGGACCGAGGGAAAATAGTCATTAGTGAAAGGAGGGCTGGGCTGAGTGCATTATGAGGTTGCTGTGTTGCTGCTGGGATGTTAAGTGCAGTCCATCTGTTGCACGGTGTCATTTCCTGCTGGCCTGTTATTCCACCAGGGTTTGTTCCCCTGGATGGTGCTTGCATGATGCCAGAAGAGGACTAATGAGAAGCTGAGTCGTTGTCCCTTAGATCTCTGATTAGAGGCAGGAGAGAAGTGGCACATCTGTGGGCTTCATCTATTTGGCACTGAGAGCATCCTGCTCCAGGCTGAGGGAGGTCACAGGCTTACTGATTGATTTAACCTTGTATTCCAAATCCATTTTGAACATGCAGCCCCCTAATTATCAACCAAGGAAAAGCCAAAACCAACCCCAAAAGGCACTGATGAGATCGCAGGCTTTTTTAAAGGCCGTTTCTCAGCTCAGCTGCCCCATCTCAGAGCAATCTCCACCTTTGGGGTGGAGCTGTCAGATGAGTGCTGTCAGGCTGTCTGGGCTTGTGCTGTTTTCCAGCAGTTCAGCAGTTATCCATGACTCGAGGCCATCTGATTTTTGGTTAGCTGTTCAGCATGCAGTGAGGATGGCTGATGGAGGGGCGACACGGGGAAACTCACAGCTGCTAACTGAGCCTGACACCCAGCATCACCAGCAATGGTTCTGGCTGTTGTTCCTGTTCTGTTTCGCTTGTCTTATAAATACTGGGCTGTTTTCTTTTCTGATGATGGAGAGAGGTGCCTGGTTTGGCAAACTCTGTGCATGGCCACCTGCCTGTGAGGTGGGGAGGGAGCGATGTGAGCGCATCGGGTCAGGAAAGCAGGAGGAAGGAGTGCAGCACCTCCAGCATCCAGTGCCTGTGGTTACATGGATCAGTTTTATACACCAGCTATTCCTGCAGGGAGCTGCTGGCAGTGGGGCTGCTGCGTTTGTGGCAGCTCAGCACGAGCGTGAGGGCTGTTTGCTTGTTTTACTGCCCTGCTTATCTAAGGAGCAGGATTCCTCACGTGGGTGTGAGCTCCCTGCCTTCCCATTGCCAGGTAGGACAGCAGAGCTGTGTGGTCACACATGGATGGCTGGTGCTGTGTCCTTCAGCTCTCCCTGCTGCTCACGCTGGTGGGTTTTGCCTTCATGCAGCCCCTTCTGTTGGCCACAGCAAGGCTGCTTCAAACCCCACCTCACTGCAACCCCTCCTCTTTGCTGCTCCCAAGGTGACTTTCGCAGCAACCATCAGAACCTCCCATCTCAATGCCAGCAGTGAGGGCTTTGATTTGCATGAAGGAGATAGCACAGCAGCTCCGTGCCTTTCCAGCCTCCTGTCTTCTTGCTCTCACACCCTGTCAGAGCACAGCCTGACCACATCAGTGCTGGAGAGCAGTGTTAGCACCTCGAGGTGGCTGCCCTGCCAAGCAAACAGCACTGCAGTTGCTTTGGAGATGGTTTGAGCTCTCCTAAAGCTCCGTTTCTGCACCGTTGTCACAGTGCAGGTCCTCAGATTGGTATCCCCTACCTTCAGGAATTACCTGCTGGAATGGGCCGACCAAAGGGCTGTGATGCATTGCAATTGCTGTTTGGCTGTGTGCAAAGCAGCTGCTTGGCAGGTAGCTTCCTTCAGTGCCCTTCTGCCTTCTGGGCAGATCAGGTGGGTTTTGTGGGGTGGTTTTGTAGGTTTCGTGAGCCTGGGCAACCACAGGGGCTGTTCAGTGGGGTGAGACTCATTTGGATGGGCAGAGGTAATAAGGGGTGGCTAGGCAGAGCAGGGGGGACTCGTGGCTCCTGGTGCTCGTTGCACTCAGTGCATGTTGCAAAGCATGGCAGGGATCACCTCCTGCATTGGTTTTCTGCCTTGGCAGCACCAACAGATTGTGTCTGTTTGGAAGGCGGGCAGTCAGGCACTGCTTGCACAGTGCTGAGGGTCAGACCTGCCCCCAGGGCTGCAGGTCCCACAAGGTGGGTTTGAGTGTTTTATTGCCCGCTCTCCAGGCTATTGCTTCCTTTGTAAAAGGGTCATTTCCTTCCTGCAGTGCAGCATGGAGCAGGAGGAGGGTGTGCAAGCAAGGCAGGCCACACAGCAGCTGCAGCAGCGTTGGTGCATCATTGCATTTTGAGATTCACTGCTGCACTGCCCAGGGCAGTGAGTGCCTGCAGGAGATGATGGCAGGACGTGCTCTGCTGGGGGAGAGGGGCTGTCCTCAGAAGTCAGTGCGTGTGCTTGAGCAGACTGTGAGTTTAGTTGGTCTGTGAGTGAGCTGGAGCAGTTCTGGTGGCTGTGGGTCCCTTGGCAGCACAGCTGTTGCTCAGGCTGTGCTCTGCTCTGCATCCCTGCAGCACAAAAGCAGTGCTGGGAGCAGAGCTGCTCTGCATTGCCCATCTGTCTGTGCCATCGATGGGAGCTGCAGTTTGGAAATGCTTTTAATTGTGCGGGGAGCAGGTGGTTTGCCACGGCACGGTTCACAGAGCTGTTGGTTCTCGGGGAATAATGGGAGCAACCAGGGGCAGAGGGAACTGGTAGAACTGGAATGCCAGGCTGCGGGGGGTGCACAGTGCTGGGCTGGTGTTTGTTGACACTGCAGGTTTTGCTCCTGAGCACATTGGAGGGGTTTGAGTAACAGTTTGGAAGTAGAGACCCGAAATCATCCTATAGACGTGAGGAAGGAAGCCCTGTCTCACCCAAATCTGGGATGCTGGGGGATCTTGGAGCAGCTCAGGCAGAGGTGAGGCTGTGGGTTACACTGGTAACCCCAGTGTGGCTGCAGATGGTGCTCCCTCCAGTGCGGGGCTCTGTACGACACCTCCAAGCACTACGTGTGCTGGAGGAGCACTGTGTGCCTTCACTCCCTTCTCATACACTGAGCAAGTGTTTGTTCACGGCCACGTGGCCAACAGATTGAGGAACTGGACTGGATTGAAACCAGCTGCTGCCCTGGGCTGGCTGTGGAAGGGCTCAGGGATCCCGTGGCTCTGCTTCTTCTGAGCAAGGCTCTGGGGTTCCTTGGCTCTGGCTTTGGGCTGCGTGCTGTCCCTTGTATTGCTCACCTCTTTAATTCTTATGGGCAGCTGCTCCTTGCTTTGGCTCACCCAGGTGGATGCATCACAAAGCTCACGCTGCCCCAGATTCATTAGTGTGATGTTACTGCAAGGCAGCAGAGGAGTGGAGGTGCTTTGATTCCTGTTGCAGCTCTTTGCTGTGCACGCACGAGGGACGCAGACCTCGTTAGTTAAGGCTGTGATAAAAGCCCCCTGCTGCTCTTTCTGCAGCAAGATAACCCATGCCCAGAGCTAGCCCAGCCTGCAGGGAGCCTTAGTGACTGGGAGCCAGGTGAAGAAGTGGTTGCTTTGTTCCCTTTGGTTGCAGACATGCAGATGGAGCAATGGAAGTGCTGCAGCTGAGCGCCCCGAGCTCTGCCCCCTCCCAGGGGATGGAGAGCCACAGCTCCCAGCAAATAGCCCTGAGTTCCAAAGGAGGCAGCTCTGGGGTTCTGCTTCCTGGGGCGGACACAGAGCTGCCTCCAGAGTCTGAAAAAGTGCAGTGCTTTCCCTTTGTTTCTGGTTCTTATTGCTGTGCTTTGGGGTCCTGCTGGGGTTGGCTGCCACATCCAGGAGCCTTTCAGTGTGCTGCTGGCTGGGATCAGCACTGTGGGCGGGGGGAATGGGTACATCTGTAAGTGGTGCTGGCACCTATCAGGGGGCTGCCTGTGCCAAGCAGAACGCCAGCTTTGATGTGCTGGGGGGGAGGGGGAGGTCAGCAAAGCTGCCCTCCTGGCCAAGGACACAGCAGTGGAACAGGGGAGAGATCAGCAGAAAGTCAGAGCCTCCAGTGCCATCTGCTTGTGCTGAAGCCCAGCAGTGCAGGTTGGGTCTGAGGTGTGCACAGCATCAGTGCTTCGTGTGCTGCAATGGAAAGAGCAAAGGGTTGGGTTTTTTTCTAGGGGGGAAGTTCTCCTTCAGGAACGTTATGGGTTGTGTTGGTGCTGTGCTGCCTGCTGGGGGTACAGGGGGGTGGGCAGGTTGGTTTGTTGGGGTAACAACATGGAATCGCACTGTTTGCTATCTCAGTTCATTAACACACATCTTGGTGATGTGTATGTGTTGATAAAGTGCTGTGTTCTCATTCTATGGATGACCAGAACCTCGTTAACATCCTGTTTTTAATTCTATCAGCTGTAATCCTTGGCGTTGTTTTCATCTTTTGCTTTGCTTCATCCTTGATCTCTGCAAGCAAGTTATCTCATTCAGTCCATTGCAGTGACTCATGTATGTCTTCCTCTAATCTAAAAGGTTTCCCAGCTCCATGCTGGCAGTGTTGGATCGCTGTGCCACCCACAGGCAGCTGCCACAGCACAGGAAGATACCTGCTGCTTTCTCAGGGAGCCCATATCAAGTGCTGTATCTGCAACGAGGAGCTGCTGGTTTCCTTAGCTGCTCTATGAGGATTTCTCCCACCTGGTTGCTGGCTGTGCAAGTTGCGTGTGCAGTTGGCATTTGCAGCTCTGTTTCTGTGTTTGTCCTTTCTTCCACAAAGCCCTTCCATCTCAGCAGCTGCAGAGCTGCAAACCGTGTCCTGGGTGAAGGCAGTTCCACCGTAGTGCAGCAGATGATGATGAAACGGTGAGAAGTGAAGGTTGTGAGCAAAGCACGCTGCAGCAACTGCAGCCCAGAGGGGTTTCTCTCGTGGGGTTTAAACTCTTATCTGCAGCTGAGCTCTGAGCTGCCCTCAGGAGCTGCTCTGTGCCTCGAGTTGTTTTCTTTCATTTTGTGGGTGCTTCTGGTGTGCATCAGTGCTGGACTCTGTTCCTGGGGCTGCTGGGTGTGGGTCAGTCCTGTGCCCTGCTATGGGGACACAGCAGGTGTAGTTTGGGACCATTATAAGGACATCCTGGCTCTCTTCTGTGTGCTTTTCTCCTAAAGCAGGGAGGAAAGCACATTTTTAGCTCGCTAGAGCAGAGCCTCGCCATGCTGTCAGGCACATGTTGGGAATGGGGACGGGAGCTGGGCTGGCAGAGGGCAGCTGGGGGTGCAGGTGGTGATGCCCCGCTCCCACCTGGGGGTGTCACAGCTGGGAATAAAAACGAGCCCTGCACTGCTTTGCTTCTGGCTGGACTTAAAAGCATCCCTCAGTCTTTTGAAAGATGCTGTTTGGTGTTGGAGCAGAGATGAGCAGCCTGAGATCAGAACCTGCACGAGGGCAGAGTGGCACAGCTAATGAGCTGCACTGTGATGGCCTATGGAGCATCCAAGTGCTCCAGGCATGGGCTGCTGCAAATGGGGATGTGAAAAAGCAATGAAGGTGGTACAGCAAAGCCTGGGGCTGGGGGAAAGCAGCACCAAGACCAGGTCCTGTCCCCCCCAGCCCGCACTGTGCCTCTTGCAACTGCTTGCTGTGCACCTGGCTCGTTCTTCTGACTGCTGCAGGAGTGAGGAGGGAGGCTGCAGCCCGTCCTGTGCTGCTGCAGGGCTGCACCAGGCAGGTGTGCAGGGCTGGGCTGTGTTGTGTCTGGCTGCTGCAGGCTCTGAGTTACAAGAATAGTGCTGAGAACGCAGCGTGGCAGTGCCTCATTTCTGCTGCAGAGCTGGAAAAAAGCTGTCACCTCACCACGAGATCAGAGCAGGGTCAGTGGAAAAAAATGTATTCTTAGATTGGTACAGAAAGCTGAAAAAAGGTGCAAAAAAGCAACATTTGAACTCAGTGGGCCAAGGCTGTGATGGCAGCAGCGAGGATGGGTGGTGGCACAGCAGAGGGTTGTGAGCATCCCAGGGCAGTGCTGGCACGTGGCTCATGGTGCAGAGAGATCTCACATCTGAATGCTCATCCAGGGATGTGTGATGGACCTGCAGTGCGTGCTGTGCTAAAAGCAGTGACATCCAGGTTTTCTCAGGCCTGCACACCTGCTGGCTGCAGGGAAGATGGAGCATCTGCCAGTGGGGCTGGCAGTAAGGTCCCATCCTGCAGGGCAGGTTATCCGTTGTCCATTGCAGAGCGGCTGCCAAATCAGCAGCTCCCAGCTGGCACTGCAGCACGGTGTGCACTGCATCACCATTGCCTTGCTGAGAACCTTCCCAGCAAGGCAGGGACGTGTGTGCCTGCTTTGGCATCCTGGTGGGAGCACCAGCAGTGCTGATGTTGCTCCCTCTGCTCTAACCAGGTTAATAACTGGGTGCTGGGGTTTAGCCTTGAGCTGGAGGGATCCCTTCTGGTTGGGGTGGAGATGCTTCCAGCCGTGCTGTCCCCTGGTGACACATCTTGGTGCACGCAGCTGCTGTCTGGCCCTGAGCATGCTGCCTGCATCAGTATTCCAGGCACAAGCACAGCCCTGGTAACATGCAGAGCTCGGCACTGTGCAGGAATGCCCTTGAAAGGCAAATTAAGCCAAACTCCCCGGTGGCTTTGGGGAGCAGCAGGGCTGCTGTCATCTCTGCTAAGGATGAAGTAGGTTTTGAGGTGTCTGATTTTGCTTCTCTTCTGCTTCCCTTTCCCAAAAGATGTGAGCTGCAGGCATGTGGGGCTGCTGCTAAGGGGGGGGTTTGCGTGCAGGTGCTGAGTTGATGCCTAGAGATACAGACCCCTCAACAAGGAGCACTAATTGTGGCTTCTGCACGTGGTGTCCTTGCTCATGGAAACATTTAGAGCAGGTTTTATTGAATGCATGTGCTAAAATCACAGCCCTGAAACACGCGTGTGTTACGTGGATTAAAGTGGGGGTGTTTCTCAAGTGACTTCAGCATAAGCTGCCTCTGAAATGAGCACCACGGGATGCTCTGGGTGGTGATCTGCTGTGCACAGTCCTCACGGATCACACTTCCCCTTGCTAAGCTGTTTACAAGCTGTGGTTCCCAGCCATGCTCTGAGCACTGATGTCTTTATCTGGGAGTTCTCCCTATCTGGGAGTCCTGCAGCAGTGTTCTGGCAGCAGCAGGAGCAGCCTGCGTTGTTCCTGGCTGATCCGTGCAGAGCATTTCCAAACTGCTGAGTGTGTTTCTGTTGGAATCCAGGCCTGTCCCCGTTTCCCCAGACTCAGTTCCTCTCACACCTCATTGCAGAACTCTCCCCAGACAACAGCTGGGCTTCCTACTGAGATCCCAGTTCCTCCTTGTGGTCCTCTTTCCCCAGCACGTTCAGCACTGCCATGTGTGAGAGCTGTGCACGTGCTGCTCTCATTGCTCCATTGTTCCCTTTGCAGCAGGCGTATGGTGTCCTGCTGGAGATGCAGACGTGAAGGACCAAAGCTTTGTGAGTGCTGCACCTCTGCTTTGTCTCACTTTTCCTCCCCAAGCACCGTGTGCATCTCAGAGTGGTGCCACTCTCTCGTCTGGGTGTTTTGGGGAGGATTTGTGCTCTGTGTTCTCTGCACAACAGCTGTGCTGTGCTGGTGAAGAAGTGAAATTAAACGTGGGCTTGGGTCACACTTGGAATTCTAATCTGTGTGTCACTTTTGTTTCCTGTTTTCGTAGGAATTGCTCAGAGCATCAGTGGTTGGGAGGAATGGAGGAGAGCACTGGTGAGTACCGTGATGCTGTACCACAGGCTGTGAACCTGTTCCTTCTTCCTTGGATAAGCGCTGCAGTGAACCTCGTTATTTTGAGCCTCACGTCTTTAATTTGAGGCAGATGATTAGCAAATGAGATGGTTTGCATCAGCTGCAACTCTGCTGCACAAATGTTGTGGGCTGGAGCCGATGGATCTCTTCTGAAATCTCCCTTCCCTGCAAGCTGGAATTGGGCTCTTGAGTATCCCAAGCTCTTGGAAACAAGCAGCATCCCTTTTCTTAATAGGGAGGAGGGCAGGAGCATTGAGCTGGTGTGTGATTGGAGCAAGGCAGTGACAAGTCAGAAGGAGGAATCAGCTGCTGGAAGCTCCTGATTTTGCTGTATTAATTTCCCTGGGCTGCTCTGTCTTGCAGAAGATGTGAAGTTTTTAATTGAAATTTGGCTTTAAAGCTCTTCCTTTAGGCACTACTTACCACTTGCCCTGAGGCGAGCACCCTCCTTCCTTCCAGCTTTAACCAATGCAAGAATTTGGTTTTCTCTAAAACTAGCAGTTTTTTGACTCAGTGTTCTTGAGTGAGTGTTCCAACCACGTGCCAAAAAGGGTCGTGGAAAAAAACAGTGCCTTCCATTACCCTTTTTTCCATCCCCATTGAGATGGGGCTTGCATGGTGGGCAGCCCACGTCCACAGACATCTTTGGACCACACTGTGGCAGCCGATGACTCCTGCCTTGTGCAGCTCTGTGACCACAAATGTGATTTCCAGACTCTTCCTGTGCAATCAGGTGATGCCATCCTTTGAGCTCAAGAAGCAGCGTGTGTGACAGCAGCATGATGTGCTCGGGGTGCCAGGTCTCGCCTTCGTGCAAAGCTGCTTGGCTGGAACCCAGTGGCCTGCTTGGAGAGAGCCAAGTGCACATTCCTGAAGTCACATCAGGCTTATAATCCTGGTGGCAAGCATTGCTGCTGTGCCCTCTAATTGTTGGTGCAAGGTGCCCATTTAATTGGCGGTGGTGTTTCCCCTGCAGTTTGCTTGTGGCAAACTGATCCCAGATGAAGCCTTCCTGGGGAGGTGGGAGCAGTGGTTGTGCAGCTGGCAGCTCCCTGCTCGGCCCTGGGGTGCAGGCAGCAGCAGGGCGAGTTGTTCCATCCCTCCAGCCTTCATGGCTTCGAGCAGCACTGTGGGCTCTGCTGGGGCTGCCCGTGGCTGGCTGCGTTCGTGTCACAAAGCTTCACATCCCTCCCTGCTCCTTGTGTCGGTGTGCTGGAGCCTGTCGGGCTGCCAGGAGCTCTGTTTGCTGATGGGAGCAGTGCTGGGGCCTGGGATGTGAAAGGCCTTACGTTCTGCTCACATCAGCTGAAGTAGAACTGCTTCCACCTCAGGATGGAGAACCTGGGCTCAACCTTTGCACGCTCAGAGCCCCCAGAGCTGACCGTGAAGCTTTGTGTCCTTAATGCTGGGAGCTGAGAGCCCCATACTCAAAGCAGAGTAAACAAATAGGTCTCTCATTGCTATTTTTTTTTTAATTACTTTGCTTTTAAGGACGCTCATTCTGCAGGTGCTGCTAAGCTCAGGACTCCAGGGTTGCTCCGGGCACTGGGGCTGGAGATGAGGTAAGGCAGAGCTGCGTGCAGGAGCTGAAGCCCGTGCCCTTTGCTCCTGCAGAGCCTGGTGCTTTTTGATGCTGTCCTTAACCTGGTTGTATATTAACTGCCCTCCCAATGCTGCATGGCTGGCTTTTGTTTTAACCGCATTGGCGCGTGTTCAGAGCTGGTGTGCTTCGAATGGCCACTGGGACTGCACAGTCGAGCAGAAATCCTTTTTAGCTGTCAGGCTTCGCTGGCCACAGTGGGTGGGGGAGCTCCTCTTGGCTGGATGCCCCAGCTAATTAAAAATGAAGCGTGCTGTTGTCTTCAGACTTCAATTCGTGCTCGCCCCCCCAGGGCTGGTGGAAGCACGGTCTCCATGCGGCTGCAGGGAGGCTTCGAAGCTTGTTGGTGCACATTTTAGAGCAGGTATGCAGCTTCAAATTTGCTCTCAAGTCTACCCTGGGTTATTTTTCCAAGTACAGAGAAGAGCATCCAGGAACTTTTTGGGCTGTGGCCCTGAGTGAGTGTCTGTAGGTGGTTACAGCTGCTCCGTGGTGATCCGGACATGCGTGTGTTGTAGCCACAGCAGCATGGGATGGCTGCTGTTCTCTGGGATGGATGGATGGAGCAAAGTCGGGTTATTTAACAGCAGGCTGTGCTGTGTGATGGCACTGTGAGCTGGCAGTGATTTGGGGTCTGTGTGAAGCTGAGCACTGCCCAAGCTGAGCCATCGGCGTGAGGATGGAGGTGGTGAGAGCAACACATGGGTTCTAAATATACACGTGGTGCAGGGCTGAGCTTCCCTTCATCCCAGGGTCCCACCTACACAGCTATCTGCTGAAGGGAAATGGCACTGCAGCATCTCACCCCGTTCAGATCCTCCTGTTGCTGCAGGGAGGTGCAGCATCACGTTCTATTTTCAGGGTGTTTGCACTGCGTTTGCTGCCCTCTCCCAGGGGCTGCTCCCCTCTCAAGGTGGCACAAACTGTATTTCAGCCCTTTCCTTCAGGGAAGTGATGCAGTGGTGGTGCTGTGACCTAACGAGGACACAGGCCAAGAGCTCCTGAACAAGCAGCTTGCTGGTCCAGCAGGCTCTGAGCCTTCCTCCAAGGAAGGCTTTGCTCTCCTTCAACCTTCAGTGCTCTACTTACAGTTCTGCTGGTGGCACTGCGGTGACCCTTTGGGCAGCTGAAGGCAGCTGCTGAGAGGACTGGGAAAACGTGAGCAGCCTCTTGCACACGCTGTTCTAGAATAACACTCGGAGTTTATGGATGCTTGAAGGATATTCTGCAGTTATTTCTTTATTCAAGACCGACTTTCATCCCCTTCGTCTCCTGCTGTGCTGCTTTTTTGCCAGTTCTTTTCCAACTAAAAAAAAGGAAACACTCCTTGAGTTCTTAAGCTCTGTGTAGACAAAGCAGCAGTTTGTTTCATCATCTGTGCTGGCTGCTGGGCTGCGTGCCTCGTAAGGAAACCAGCGTGATACGGATCTGCTGCTTTTGGACACTGGATCTCCAAATGGAGTCTGAGGAGAGGAAGGGGCTGGGAATGCTGCTGTGCTACCAGCACTGCTCCCTGCTCCCAGCAGGATGTGTGGCTGAACAAATGCCAGCAGATGCCCCAGAGTTTGGGAAATGAGTGCCTGATCATTGCACCAGCAGATGGATTTGCAGATCACCTCTGATTCAAAGCACAGCCACGCTGCTCCTTTGGGTAATGCCCTGCAGGGAAGGTTTGTCCTCCGGGAAGGCACGAGCCACAGTTCCCTCATGAGATGCAATATATTATGTATACAGCAGTGTAACTGTTTAGTGCAATACAATAGAAGAGCCAAAGTGGCCAAAGTGCCTGAGATTAAACGTTTAATTATGGCTGAAGTGTGCTGTGCTGCGAGAGGCCAAATGTGCCTGAGACACATTTCCTGCAGGGTTGTGCTGATCTCATTTGGGACCATTTGACTTTTAAACGAGGTGCGGCACAGAGCACTGGCTGACCTGCCTGAAAGCATTACTGTAAGTAGGTGAGTGCATTTGGCAGGTTAGCAAAACCCTTTGGGACACAACCCTGATGTTCTTTTGTTCTTCAGCTTGCAGTTCCCAGGGTGCATGGGGTGGTTCGTGGGATGCCTGCGCTGTTCTGCCTCTGCAGGTGACCTTGGCATTGCAGCACCCCATTCTGGGCTATTGTAAAGCTGTGGGTGCTCAGTTTGTGCAGCTTTCTCTGCCTGGAAGAGAGCAGAGCTCGTTGTGCTCTGGTGGCTCTGCTGTGGGTGTGTGGGAATGGGATACCTGGCGTGATGGGCTGGCAGGAGCCAGGTAAGGGGAGGAGGCTGGCACTGAGTGAGAGGTGTTGCACCTGCTGCAGTGCT
The DNA here is from genome assembly GCA_037305975.1 of Chrysolophus pictus. Classification (NCBI taxonomy): domain Eukaryota; kingdom Metazoa; phylum Chordata; class Aves; order Galliformes; family Phasianidae; genus Chrysolophus; species Chrysolophus pictus. The sequence goes on along the minus strand of CM074598.1, from coordinate 3,689,002 downwards.
CAGATTGAGTTGAACAGTTTCCTTGTATCGAGAGATAAGGCTCTATAGGACGTGTAATCAATCCAGGCTGACTCTCGGGGACGTGGCTGTAAGTAGGGCACTGCTGGAGGGCCTCAGCTCAGACCTGACGCTCGCATCGCCCTCTGCAGTGCTGTTTTCTGTCATTTGCCACCTGATTTCAGTAGTGGATCTCATTGGGGCTGGGAGAGAAGCCTGTCTGGAAGCAGAGGTATGGATGCTCGTTTTAGATGGAGCCATTGTTGTTAGCATTTTTTGGGTCACACAGCAGCAGTGCCTGTGGATGAATGGCAAACCCAGCCCTTGGGGAGGGATGCTGTCAGTGATGCTGCTGCCCTCGCAGGTGGGGTTAGCTGAACAAAATGCTCTTGGCACAGTGTTGGGAAGGAGCCTGGCTCTGTTTTCTGGAGGTGGGTTTTGTCTCCTCACACACAGCATGAAACCCACGTCCTGGGGTGGCTTAGTGGATGTGGGGCTGAGACGGGCAGATGATAACCACAGGTTAATGGGTGTGAGGAGAGCTTGGGAAAAACAGCCTTCCATCCTGGCTGACCTTTCTGGCTTTCTGAAGGACTTGGCAGCGGGGTTACGGGGATGTTTCATTCCTCTGTGCCTTACAAACGCTGAGCGCCTCAGCTCCCTTCTGCCTCCTGCGGATGGCACAGCGCCGTTCCTCCCGGCTGGGCGCTGCAGTGCTGCGGCGCGGCCGCCAGGGGGCGATCGTGAGTCGGCCGTGGGGGGGGGCGGCCGGCGGAGCTCCGGGTGATATTTGGGGGAATAATGGGGGAAATGCGGCTGCGAGGAGCTGGGGGGGTCGGGAATAATAAAGGGAGGCTTTAGGGGATGCAGCGTGTGTCTTCTTGTGAGGAGCACAGCGGCCGGCTCTGTCTGAGCGCTGTGTGATGCGTTGGTTTAAGTTGCATTTCACTTTGGGGAGGGATGGAAAATCTCTCCGAGTAATTAACTTAAGATGCCGATGCTAATGAAGGGCTTTCAAAGCCGGGGCTGTTTGGGGTGGGGGGGAAATCCCCTGTTGAGTCGATGGCAGCGGGGCCTAAGGAATGATGCTGCAATTATTAGGCTGAAATGATGTTGAACACGAGGCTAATCCCGTTATCTTGCAAATATGGAGGAAACTGCTTGCTCCAGATAGCTCTGTAATGGGATTACTGCAGTGAGTGGCACCCCTGACATTCCCTGTCTGCTCGGGGTGAAGCATTGATCAGCACTGAGCAGCCTTCCCGTGGGTGCTTTGCTGGGGGGGGGCTGTGGGGCACTGCAGTATTTCTTTTGGAGGAAAAAGCAGCTTTGACGCAGAGCATCCTCTCATCTTGAGAAGCCATTCCCTCCTCTGCAGCAGAGATCCCCGGAGCCCATCTGTAAGGCAGAGACCTGAAGGACGAGGATGAAATGAGGCACCCGTTTGTCACGCCTTCCTGGCACTGCGTCCCCAGAGCGTCGGGTCGCAGGGTGAGAAGTGCTGAGGAGCCACGAGGATGCTGTGAGGATGGAGCCCTCTGCTATGGGGAAGGGCTGCGGGAGGCGGGGATGTTCTGAGCACCAATTGCTGGTGGGCCTTCAGAAGGATTGTCCCTAAGCCATCTGTGTGATCCACTGCTGTGTCAGGAGAGCACGGGAACCAAGGTGATCCGGCAGCGAGGAGAGGAAGGCCCTAATAATGAGCAAGCCTGCCTGGCTTGGCTGTGAGCTTGCTAGCTCACATACCTGGAATAGCAGCACGCTGTAACTCTTAACGCTGCACCAGTTGAGAAGGTGAGCAAATATTTGCAGAGCTCGTGGCTCAGGCTGCAGTTGGAGCTGGCTGTACCAAAGGCGGTCCCAGTGGGCCGTGATAAACAGCCCTGTTTGCATTTATCCGTATGTCCCACCTGCAGTGGTTGGTGGTCTCAGTTTGGGATTTTTAGCCGCTGTTTTGGGATCGTGATGCTTTTGTGTTGGCCCCCAAAAGCAGCATCAGGGCAGAGGAATTGGCGTGGGAGATGTGAGGGGTCCTACTCACAGTGTGGCAACAACCTCAGGGGGAGAGCTTGCTGCAAGGTGATGACGAGCTGTGCCTCCCAGCCTGTTGGTATTATCTAATCCTGGGCCGTTTCCTTTAATTATATGAAATGTCCTTGACACTGTAAACAATTGCCATGGCATTGTCTGTGCTGCACTGTGAGTCAAAGATGACGCATGAGCAGTGTTGGGTTTGGGGACCAGAGCTGGGCTGTGTGCTCCATGGGCTGCGTGCTCCGTGCTGCCAGCCCTGCCTTGTGCTGCCACAAAGCTGAGACCGTGAGGCTGTGCTGCTGGAGGGCACACAGAGCTCAGGCCCAGCTTCACCTCTGGGTGAAACCCCTCACTGCCCTCTCCCAGGCAATCGAGTTCAAAAGGGGGTGAGGAAGGTGATGATCCGCAGCCCCGAACCACGCTGCAGTCCTGCTGGCACAAAAGCATTTGCTTGGCTTCAGCTGACACCTCGGGTGCTGCATGAGAGCAATGTGGGGCTGGGTTGGGGGTTTTGCTGTCCTGCAGGGTGCTGGAGGGGTGGGACTGCTGTGATGTGCCACTGCTCCCTGGGAGCCCCATGGGACTGAGCTCCCCATCGTTATCTCGGTGCTTAAATAGAGAACAAAGCTTGTATCAACGTGAATCACAAAGTTGATAAACTGGAATGGTTCCTCTCAGAGCTGTCTTCTTGTATGGAGCAAATATTTATCCGCATTGTTTCAGAAGGCAGATTTGTGCAAGTCAGAGGTGAGGCCTGTCGTTACAAGGCGCAGCGTGCTTGGAAGGAGCTTCTGTGCCCGGCGTGTGCATCTAAAGCAGCACTTAGGAAGAAATGCCAACTGTATGTGAGCTCTGAGTTGCATGGGTGCAAAAAAAAAAAAAAAAAGTAGTATTTTTTCTTGTTGGCTCGAAGGGACCGAAGCCAAATCTTCTGCTGTGCCCTCCAGTTCCTGCGCCGTGGCAGGAAACTTGGCTTTCCCTTCCAAACGAATCTGCTCAGGATGATCAGAAGCTGAGATTGTGTGCCAAACTCGCCTTGCATTTTAATGAGGAGTTTCTGGCCTGGTCGATAATGAGGGCAGAGCAGGTGCGGTGGAAGTTGGGTGTTCCCCAGCAGCAGAACCATGGGGCTTTTGTGAGCCTCCCTGGGCAGAGCCAAGCGAGGGGCGGTGGGATGCTCTGGCACCGGTGCTGCCTGCTGGTAATTGGGAAAAAATGTGACTTCAGAGCGTGGCTTGGAGGTGTTGAAGGGTAGTTGGTGCCTGCAGCGAGCCCTGTGAGGCGGAGGACGTGCTGAAACGCTGTGCTGCAGTTTGGATTTTTGGGGATGAGGGGTGTGTGTGCTTTCTGGGGCTTCTACCAGACCTTAAAAGGAGGAAATGAAGCTGCTGCTGATCCTCCTGCCTGCTCACTGGCACATCTGCAAGGATTGGGGTAGGAGAAGAGCTTTGGGATGGCGAGTCTTGTGATGAACGTGGGCAGAGCTCCCTCCTGCTGCTCATTTGCAGCCTGCAGTGCTTTGCAGAGCCTGTCCTGTCCCATTGCTTTACAGGTGACCCTTTGCCAGAGGGCTCGGTTGCTTGCCGTAACATCAGTGTAAAGCCACGAGGTGTTGGAGCAGGGCATGCTGACTGCATTGGGTTTGCCCAGGAGGGCAACCAGCTGAGAGTGTGCACTCACCCAGGTCAGTGGGAGAGGTGTTGAACCAGAGCAGACCCCATACATCCTCTGAAAGGAGAGGGACGTGCTGTGTTTGTGCCGGAGCTGTGGCGTTCCGTCTGTCTTTGCTTCCAGTGCTGTGCAATATGAAGCCTTGGGCGATGATGGTTGGTGGGTTCTTCTCTTTGTTTTTTTGTTGTCTGAGGGTTTTAATGGGTAAAACGGGAGTTAAGCTAAATGCTGTTTCTTCCCTAAGCAACAGAATAATTAATGTAATGTTCTCCATGTTTTTGCTTAACGTTTTCCTAATAATATAGCTGCAAGTGACAGATGGGCATCTCGCCTCCGAGTGCTTCGCTGTTGGGAATATGCTGTTGCTTTGCTGATGCCTGATGCTTTGCTGGAATGCGTCCTGTATCTGTGCTTCCTTTGGCTTCTGACCAGTGCTCCTGTTCATGCTGCTTCAAGGTGCTCCAAAAAGTCATTTGTTGGCTTTGGAGGTTCCCTTGCTGAAGGACAGCCTGGCTGTGAATCACCGCAGCCCTCGAGTTAGCTGAGATGGGTCCGAATCTTTAATTTTCAGGATTACATTCCTTAGCATTCCCTCATCTGTAAACAGGAAAATGTTTAGCATATGTGGTAAGTAATTAGGGCGAATGGTGAGGAGGCATTGAAGGTATGTTTTTTCAGTGCTCCCATTGCAAGTCCCACGTCTTCCATTGGGATACAAGGCCGGGGGGTGCCTTGACCTCACATCCTTGTTACAGAGCATTTCCCTGCTCCCTGGGACAGGTGGGTGCTCCTTTTGTTCCTCTGCACCGTGAGGATTCCAGATGGGCTTCTCCCTCTCCAGCACGAGATGGCCACGCTCAGCCCAGCTCAGCTCCTGGGCTGCACAGGACTTTGGCTGTGGGATGCTGACATCTCCAGCAGGGAGCACATGGCATCAGGGTGCTGCTTGGTGTGCCAGCCCCATCACCACCTCCCCAGCCTGCTGGTGGGGACGAGGGGATGGGAATGCTCTGCGACATGGGAGTTTCCCATTTGGAAAAGTCGCAGGAAGCACGGAGGAAATCACATGGCTTGGGAGCACTTACCTCACTGCTCTGTCTCATCCAACGCAGCAGCTTTCATCAAAGCATGCAGGACCTGAACAATGCGGTGCCAGCTGGCTTATAAATAAACGTGCTTCCGTTTCCACACCAGGATGGCTTTAATACCACATGAGGGGAAAGGAAGAGCGTCACGTTGTTGGCTTGTGACCTTTGAGCCCGAACCATCGGGCTGTAATGGGTAACTCCTCCACATCTCCTGAGCACAGTCCAGAAATGCTCACCTCCGTGGGCAGCTACGTGTTGTTTTCACCCTCATTCCTCATTCTGCCAACCTGCTGAGCTTGGCTTGGTGAACAGATTGCGATGGAGGACGTCCAGAGTTGGCTGGCCCCTCTTCTCCTCCCTTCAGCCCCGGTGAGATGCTCCCGTGGGCATTGGGAATTCCCATTGGTATTTCAAGCGGGAGCATTTTGGAGCTTCCTGCAGTGACTGCTGATGGGCTGGGAAGGAAAACGCCCAGTATTGCTGGGCTCACACCACCGGCTCCAGGGTTGGGTAATGCAAAAGTCCTTAATGTGCCCATGGCTGAATCATGGGATGTCAGCGCCTGAGTCACTGGAGATGAATGCGGTGTTTCACGTCGGTGCGAACCGAAATGTGAACAACAGTGTCTCTATTAGAGCAGCTAATAATACTTGTGCTCATTACAGGTTTCATTCGATTTTTAAAGTGAAACAATCAGGAAGAGTTCCTCCTGCAGTGTGTATGGACGGACTGGGAGTGCTGCAGTGCTGGGTCTTGATGGGATGCTGCTCTGGGTGGAGAGGAAAGGAAACTTGAGAGGGGAGCACCTATGTGACATATCCTCGCTCCAAGCTTGGCTCTTCTTTCACCTGGATGTGGTTGGCTGGGGGCTGAGCTGTGCAGCCCTGGCGTGGTTCTGTCTGTGGGCAGCCACAGATTTGTCCCATGCCCTGTGGGGGAGCAGTGGGCTGCTCCCATGCTGTGCTGAGGCAGGTGTCCACATTAAAAGCTGATGTTGCTTTTGGGTCAAATTTCTGCTGTTCCGTGCTCTGCTGTGCTCCTCCTGGTGTTCCTCCCCCTGAAAGAAGAGTTGCAGCTGCTATTCTTCGAGTGCCTGAAGCCCAAACCAAAGCTGCAGATCTGCAGATCTTTGCTCCTTGAGCAGCACAGCTCTGCAAGCATCAGTGAGCAACGCTGGTGAAGTCTCACTGATGGTTCATGAGACCTCATCAGTGATGCAGGGACGTGGCAGTGGTTTGCTGCCTGCTTTTGTGCGCTCACAGCCCTGAGAGTCACTGAAGCACTGAATCTCTGTGGCTGTGCCAGCTTGTGGGCTGCCCCACTGCAAATGGAAACCTTCCATTGAAACCTAATGGCGTTTTACTGATGTAGAAGTAAGGGTTGGGTGTTGATATGCTGCTGTGCTTTAGCAAGCTGTGTGCTCTTTGGTCGCTACAAATGCAGCAGAAAATGCACTGAGGCTCTCTGGAAGTTGGGCAGCTACAGAGTTGAGTGCACTGCTCTGCAGCAGGGAGGTTCTTCCCACCTCCTCCCAGGGCGTGCAGCTGATGCCCAGTTTGGAGAAGGCATCCAGCCTCCCATCTCTGAGCTTTACAGGCCTTCACCAACTGGCAGTGGATTTAAATGACCTTAAAATGGCTTTTTCCTTCGTGACAAAGCAGAGAGCCTTGAAATGAGGTGGGGAGAGCATGCGAGTCCGTCTGTCCTCATCGGGCTGCTGTGAGAGGCCAGGAGCACGGGCTGCTATCTGAGCACAGAGATGGGGCCGGAGGTGGGTGGGTGAGAAGAGCAGCCGTGCTGGGAAGCCGATGGAGGCGGTGGAATTTGCTGGTCCACCCACCTCTGTGCACTGATCCATCGCTCTTCCACCTGCTGCTGCTGCCCTGCTGCTGGCAGAGATGTGGGGCACTCCTGCTTCCTCCCATGTGGTTGCAGCTGTGCTTCAGCAGGCAGTGCAGCAGGCTGTGTGCTGGCACGTTGCATGGCAGCAGAGGGGCTGCCGGTGTTTCCCAGGTGTGTTTGTCACTCAGGTGGAGATCTCAGATGTCACGGCTGTCCCCTTCCTTCTTCCTTTTGGGACCAGCTCCCACCCCACACGTGGGTCAGGTGCTCCTTTGGGTTCCTCTGCTTGCTCCCAGCTGTAGGTCGCTGGGATCCTAACAAATTCTGATGGAAAACCAAAAAGAATCCAAGTGGATGTGCTTGAACTCTTCTGCAATGCGAAGGGTCAGGGGATGCTTGCAGCTGGAGCTGTTGAGACACGGCACGAATTAAAAAGAAACCCTCTTATCTTCCTTTTTAAAGAGCAGTTTTCCTTTGTGAGATTGAAACAAGAAGGTGCCCTCCCTGCTCCTGCCTCCCTCCTGGTAACTTTAGCAGAGAGAGAATTGTCACTAAACTGCTTTTTATTGCACGTCTGCCTCGATGTGCGTCAGCTCCGACGCTTTTTTTGAGATCCCCTTTAACCTCAGAGCAGTGCAACCTCTCCATTGCTCAGAGTGCCCAGCTTTCTCACTCAGGATGGTGCAGTTTGGGTTTGTGCTGTAGTGAAGCCCCAGCTCTCCTCGCTCCCGGTGAGGAAGGAGCGAGGGGTGTTGATGCTTTGGGTTGTGCAGCTAAGTGGCTGGAGCGTGGCTGTCTCCTCCCCTTCCTGAGCTTCAGCCCCAGCCAGCACAGCTCTGGAATGACAGGCATTCCTGCGCCAGGGGAGCTGGCATGGGCGCCTATTTATGAGAATCAAGTGCCTGGGGAACAGGGAGCGGGACCCGCGTGGCCCACGGGCCGCCCCGCGGCTGCTTGTCCTCAGGCAGCTCCGCTCACGCCGTGTCGGACCCCTCGGGTGTGGAGTGACCCATTTGGAGAAGCCCGGTGCTCTCCCAGGGTTTGGATTCCTTCCTTTCTCCTCCCGCCGCCTCCCGGAGAGCGGCTTGGGAAGGGATCTCATGGGGCAGCCGCGCTTCTCCAGACCGGTCCATCCAGCTGCTGCGGGTGAGTAATGGAGGGCGAGGGAACGGCGGAGACGTGGGGCAGGCAGGTGGGTCGGGGTGGTGGGAGCTGGGGGGATGCGGAGCTGGGAAGAGCCCACAGCAACAGCTCCGCTTCCTTCCGTTCTTTCCCCCAGCGCCGGGCTGCAGGCTGCGTTTTTGGGATAGCTCATCCTTACCTGCGTGGCTCAGGGTTCGCCCAGCGCCGGTGCTGCGGTGAAACTCCCCCGGTGCCGCGCTGGGATTCACCCCAAGGGCTTCCAAGGGCTGCTTCCTTCAGTGCAGGCTCTCCCAGCCCTTGGGGGGCAGCTGTGACAGTGCTGGGGGGAGAAAGGCCTCGACAGCCGCCCGCCTGCTGCTTTCTGCATCTCGGAGTCTGAGTTTTAGGGGATGAGAGCTATGGGACACGGATTGCTGACCAGTGCTGGATGCAGCACTGCTATTTCCAGGGCTGTGATGCACAGAAATGAGGACGATGCTGTCGCCTCGCACTGAGCTGCTTGCTGTCTCTGATCCCTAACGTGGAATTTGCTGATATTTGTACTGAAACAGCTGTCCCCCCCCCCCCCCCACCAAGGGACTACTTTTTTTTTCTTCTTCACTTTTGGAACTTTGAGCCTCCCAAGTGTTGTTAGGGCACAGATGAAACTGGTGGCTTTTCTTTGCCACCCCCGGGTCGCTCCGGCTGGTCGTGTTCAAGAGCTGCTAAAAATAAGCGGTGCTGAGGGAGAGTGGAAGGGAGAAATAGGACTTCAGCCTCCTCCGTACGGTCAGGAGCCATTAACAGCATCCCCTTGGGTCTGGGGGCCATCAGGAGCCCCATCTGCTCTTTCTCCCACCCCGAGCACCAGATATTGGTGATTCCCGGGGGAAGGGGCTCTCCTGGTGTAGGACTGTGGGTTGGGGGCTCTGCTGCTGCTCGTGGGCTGCCCAAAGCTGCTCTGTGAGTGCAGTTGTAGTGGTTTAAGGTCGGGGTTCTCCTCTCCCCTGGGCCATTCAGGCAGTGGGCACAAAGCTTTTCAGGCTGCTCTCAGAAGCCAGCAACTTCTACCCAAAGAGCTTCTTTATACTTCAGCCTTAGCAGTATTTCCATCAGAAATGTGTGCTGAGATGATGGGGGCAGAGCAGCTCGGGGCTCTGCAGAGGTTTGGGGAAGGAAAGCAGTGTGTTCTCAGCCTCCTCCTAACAGCTTCATCCTGCAGCTCTGTCCCAGGCCTTGCCAACCCTTCCTCCTTGAAGGAGGATTGTGCCACTTTGTTCGTGAGATGAGCAGTTTCCCCCTGGGTCGTTTGGGAATGTCGGATGAATTGTCAGGATGAATTGTCAGCATCTGTTTAGGGATGCTTTGGTTTCCTCCCATCCTTCAGCTGTGCTTTGTTCGGGTCTTGAAGTGATTTTCAGCTCGTGTCATGGTGTGCCAGCCGAAAACAACACCAGCTCCTTCCTGCCTGTGCTGCTTGTGGTGCTGTGTGGCCCAAATTGGAGCAGTTTGAAAGCTCCCCAGGACCCACTCTGTGCTGACCGCCCTTCAGCACAGCTTGGTTCTAATTGTAACTGTTGTCATGCTCTCCACCAGAGCTGCAGGTACCTTCCCTCTGAGCTGCAGCCCTTTCCAGAGGGGCGGCCTGTGGTTGGTGCCATGCCTTGTGCTGGGCTCTGCACTGTACCAAAGTGTCTTCTGGAGCTTGATTTGAAAGCTGAGGGTCAGCTCTGCCTGCTCACAGCAGCTCCTCCTGCCTGGGATGGGGGTGAGGCCATCAAACCATCGTACAGAGGTTCACGTTTCCTAAAGGCTGGCCCCATCACTGCTTGCTGTGAACAACACAGTGCTTCCAACTGCCCCGCAGATCACAGCTCTGCCACTGTGACCCAGTGAGAGCTGACTGTGCCATGGCAGGAGGAAAAGCTTCGCTCTCCTCAGTGGTGACACAGTCCTGAGCCTGATGGCAGCTTTGGGAATGGATGGCACGCAGCCCCTTGCTGACCATGACGTGTTGCAGCCCACCTGCGAGGCTCCAGCTGCTCCCGCTGACACAGGAAAAGCATTGCAGCAGAGCAGCCTTGCACAAGAGCTCACACCTAGCTCGGGGTGCAGCAGGACGAGAGCTTTTCTCTGATGGCATTTTAATTGCAGGAGTGGAGCACAAACGTGTGGCAGTTTGCAGAGGGGAGGGTTGGCACCTGGCAGCTCTTGGACCCCTCCATGCCCGAGGAGAGCTGCATCCCTCCTTGTCGGCACGGCCCGGGGATGCAGGAAGAGGCAGAAAGCTGCCAATTTTGTGATGGATCTCAAGCTTGCTTCAGTCTCAGCGTTTTGGTTAACACAGATCTGCTGTTTGGACAGCTCCCATTCACCTGTCTGTTTTGCTGGGAGAAGATACGGGCAGCTTGTTTTTAGGGAGGTAGGGCACAGCCCCCAGGGCACAGCCTCCTTCACCTGCTGCTCTGTGAGCCGTGGGCTGGGGCAGGCATGGAACCATAGGCTTCCCCAGCTTGGAAGGGACCCCCATGGCCCACCAAACCCAACGCCTGCCCCACACAGCACCACCAATGGCTGGAAGCAGTGAACAGTCCCCTCCCCTCGCTCCCTGGCAGTGCTGGGCCTGATGCACTGCTGCAGCAGGCTTTACTCCAAGGTTTTCCTGTGCAGGAGGGGGGTGTCTGGGGGCTCCCCCAGCTCCAGGGCTGTGTTTCTGCAGTGGGCATTTCCCTGTAGCTTTTGCAGAATGGCTAAACTGGGTCGTTCTGCAGCACGGGGACGCACTGAGACCTGCTTATTGGAAAGCTCTTGACCTTCTAATGAGGACTGCCAGCTTCACCCAGGCCTCCAAGACCTCATTTAACCTTTGTAAGAAATTTAAAACAGGTTTACCAGCCTGGGACAGCAGTGGGGCAGGTTCCTTCAGCCTGGGTGCTGAGCACAGCCAGGCCCACCACATCCCTTGGTGGAAATCTGAGCTGGAAATGGGCTGTGGTTGGCACAAAAGTCCTTTTCCAGGGCAGTGTGAGCGCTATCATGAGCAATCACTGAACAATGAGGGTATTTAAAACGCAGATCGCTAAAAGCACACCTACAGCAGCTGATCTGCCTGCTAATTAGCAGCGAATGTTAATTCATAATTGCATCATAACAGGCTATTTTAAATGCCCGTGTCCGTGTGGTAATTAAGGGATGGTAGAAGGAAGAGTGGAAGGGATGGTGGGTTGTGGGTCCTCCTGGAAGCAGCCTGGCCGTGGCACGGGGCAGAATGCATCCATATAGACTTAGGGGAGTGGTTTTGGGGGCATCAGTGTCCCCCCATGGGCTGGAGGTGCCGTAAGGTGGTCATGCTGTGTTGGGCTTTATTCTGCCCAGGGTGAAGGGATGCTGAAAACAATGGTTGTGATCTTACGCTGGCACAGTGTCTGCTCCTCTGCTCCTCCTGCACCGCTGCTGCTGGGCACAGAGCTGAGCACAAAGCACCAAAACCCACTGTTTTCATTTTTGGGAGCTGGTTCTGAGTGCAGTCCCACAAGCTGGTGGGGCAGCGTGGCAGGCAGAGCTGCTGCGTTGGATATCAGTGCTGAACATCACAGCAAAGCCTGGCTGTTGGATTCACCTGCACGCCTGGCACGAAGCTCCACCCTGAGATGGCATTCAGCAGCAGGTTCCTCCCCTTGGGATTAGTCTTACTCGAGGGCTTTTCCCCTCTGTTCAGCTGCTCCTGGTGCAGGAATTTGTGTCTTCTGCACTCTGGGGAGGTTTGGGGCGCAGGCTGTAGGCTCAGCAACCTGTTGGGTGGTACTTGGGGCTCTGAGCATCTGGATGGTTCTTCTTGGGTGTGTTTTTTGTGTCCTTCCTCCTTCCCACCCTCTGTCCCAGCAGAAAAATTGCAGGGTAGAGCTGCAGGACATGCTGGATTGGGGCTGACATCACGCGTGCTGCTTTCCATCTCGATTCTCTCTTAAGTCTCAGCTCAGGCATCACGTTGGTCATCTTTCTTTGAGGAAAAGTTGGCTGGCGTTGGTTTTTTACCACCTCTCAGTGAGCTCTGTTAGGGGTTGGTTGGGAAAAAAGAAAACAACATAATAAAAGGGGAGAAAAAATTAGAAAAGTTCTCCCCCAGGTGCCCTCGGCTGTGGGAAATGTGGAGCTGGAGGAGAGGAACCTGCGCAGCATTGAGTGCTGTAGGTAAAGTCTGAAATGGCCGCAGTTGGCTCTGAAGGTCGTTTTTCCCCTCCAGTCTGCACAGCAGTGGATCCTTTCCTTGCCAACCTGCATCCTGGGCTGGATTTCCTCTTCTGCTCCATCGTTTGGTTCAATACTGTGCTACTCACACAGGATCTGGATCCCAGCGTTGAAATTCCCTCTGGTTTTCCTTGTGCTGCTCCTCTGCTCCCCATCTTCATCTCAGCAGTGCTCAGAGCATGGTGTGCATAGGGTCTGCTCCAGGGCCCAGAATCCCACATTGGGCAGAGCTGCACGTAGGGCTCCAGCAAACGTCAGCACTGGGGCTTTCCTGATTTCTTTCCTGTCCTTGGCCTGCTCTTCCCTGTGCTGACAGGGAGCTGCCTTTTTTACATTGGAGCCTATCTCCACGGTGGATATTTATGTGATACAACAATACGTTTCTAGCTCTTTGTTCTGCATGCAGCATGGCTTTCCCCTAGAATTCCTTTCCCAATCTCTTAGCCCTGGGAGAAGGGATTCTTGGCTGACCTTGCCGTGTGGCCCAGGGGGTGTTGTCTTTTCTGCAGCACTCCGTGCAAGCTTTGCCTGAGACCGACTGAAAGGGCTTTTGTGATCCCAGAAGGCTTGCAAACTGCAGAGCATTTGGCTGGAAGGCTCCGAAACGAGATGCACAAGTGCAGTCAGTCCCAGCCTGTTCTGCACACCATGAGCGCTCCTGGATGGAGCTCCTGGATGGAGCGTGGTGCTTCTGCAGTGCTGAAGCTGTGGGGTTCTCACTCTGCAAACTGAGGCCACCAGCTGGCTTCGCTTTGCTTGTGTGCACTGTGATGTCTGCTGCAGGCAGCTCTGGGTTGTGCTGATGGCAAGCAGTCCCCTATGGCACATCAAACACCCCATGAACAGCCACCAGCACAGGGTTTTGTGCTCTGGTTCTGCTTTGCAGGTTGTTTCTTTAGGAGCTTTCTGCTGCAGTGAGTTGGGCTTTTCCTTTGTGTGCATCCCTTCCTGCCCGTGTGTCCTTCTCATGGTGCTCTCCAGAGACCTGGAGCGCCATAGGTGGAGTGCAGGCTGCATTGTGCTGCTTTCCTGTGGAGCTGTTGCTTTTGGCCAGCGATGCTGGCTGTGTTTCTAGAGGAAAAAAGCAGCGAGGCTCAGTCCAACACCAGCAGCTGGTGCAACGGGGCTGCTAGCTTTCCTGTGTGCAGATAGAGATGGGCTTCAAGGTATCCGTGCTTGTGTTGTTCAGTGTGTCTCGCGCCAGGTTTGCAACTGCAGCAAAGCAACGCGTGCTCCTGGGGCAAAGCTGTCACACTGCTGACTGACACGGGTCCTTGGTTTGGTAGGAAGCTGCCTGTCAGTCACCCCTGTGCTGTTAACTTGGGAAACCCCCCTTGTCTCCCCAAGCTAATGCCAATTGCTGATGGTTATGTGAAGGCATGGAACCTCGCTACCTTCTTTGCATGAGCGTGCGGCGCCGTTTCCCCGTGCACAAGGGCTGGGAGCTGGCAGCAGCTGTGTGCAGCACTGGGGTAACTGCTGTGCTCCTCTCCCTGCAGCTGAAGAGGTGGATCACCCCCCGAGTGATGCGGGTATGGGGGTCGACGTGCTGGAATCGGGTGACACCACACCTCCTACCAAGAGGAAAAGCAAGTTCTCAGGCTTCGGCAAGATCTTCAAACCTTGGAAGTGGAGGAAAAAGAAAAGCAGCGATAAATTTAAAGAGACTTCAGAAGGTAAAGGGGGGGGTGGGAGGGTCCCTTTTTCCACCTGGGAGACCTGCAGCTAGTGAGGGCAGGCCTGAGGGCTGGCACGTGTGAGAAGCAGAGCAGGAATCGGTGGTGGGCCGGCACCTGCAATCTCTCCAGAACACCTTGCCATGGAGCTGTAGTTTCAGACAAACAAATTCCTTCCTGGAAGGAACCTCCCCAGGCTGCTGTGGGGAGGGAGGGATTGCTCAGGCCTGAGTGCGCGGTCCCTCCGCCCTCTCATTAATCTGTACCATACAATGAAATCTGAAGCCCTTTTATTTCCTCTGCAGGACCTATCCTTTAAAAAAAAAAAAAGTATCTTCTTGAACTTCTATCCTGCCCCGTTTTCTGAGTGCTTTTTTTTTTCTTTCCAATTTAATACCAGTTTTAGAACGAAAGATTTCAATGCGAAAGCCAAGAGAGGAGCTGGTAAAAAGAGGGGTTCTATTGGAAGACCCTGAGCAGGGTGAGTCTGCAAACAAACTTATCCTCACCTGTCTGTGCTCTGTGTAGCTCACCTTCCACTGGCAAAACTCTTCAGCCCTTCTGGGAGATGAATTTAAGGGATCTTTGCTGGTGTGGTTCCTGTCTGTCTGTCTTACCCTTTTCAATATGCTCTCTCATCTGACTGTCCTGGTAGGGAAGGCAGTGTGCTCAGTTAGGAGGATGTTCCCAAGGGAGTGCAGCACCTGTCCTGCTGCCAGTGAAGAGGGCAGGGCTGTCCCTTGTGTCACCCCATCCTGTCCCTCTCATGCCTGTCCTGCTCCAGCCGCCCTGTCCCATCCTGCCAAGCTCCCCATCACCACGGGCTCACCCTCTCTGGTTTGTTCTGCTCCAAGCTGCACTCCATCCATTGCAGGAGAGGCAAACCTCAGAGTTCAGGTTTGAAGGCTCCAGGTTTGGAAAAAGAAACCATCTGATGTCTTCAGGCTGCCTGGTTTTCCTCCAGGGGCTGAAGATGGGAACCTTCGTGGTATAGTGTTACAGCTGATCTCAGCTAAGCTTTCCCTGCCTTCAGAGAAACTTCCCTGCTTTCTGCCATCCTCGATGGCTGAGTTGGAGCCACGCTGTCAGGATACCTTTTCAAGCAGATCTGCTCACCTGGCTGTGCTGGGAGGTGTTGGGCACTGCTTTGGGTGGCAGTGTGGCCTGTGGAGTAGAGCAGTGTATAACTACCTCGAAAGCCATGCTGCAGAGTTAACCTAATGCAAATGTTAGGGTTCTTCTAAGGAAGATACAAAAGTGGAAGTGAAAAAGTGGTTTTCAGTCCAAGCTACTGAATGCTGGAGTTAAAACTAACAGGGTTGCTTGCAGCTGCCCTCTAATAAAAGCCACCCACAGCAACCCGAGGGTGTAAGTGATGGGCTGCAGGAAGGATTCGCTGTGGTGCAAAAGCATGTGAGGTCATGGGGTGAAACTGGAAGAGAGATCAAAGGCTTTGTGCAACAAACTTCCAACCAGTGGTGCCAGAAGAGAGGTCTTCCAAACTGTGAGAGTGTAACAGAAGCGTGGCTGCAGGGGGGGGTTACTTTCTGCTTTCAGTCATCTGATCGGGCTTAAGAAACAGAAGATGATTATAATCTGAATAAAGCATAAACCCAAGGTATGAGGGAGCAATCAATATTGTCAGGAGGGTTAGATTAGAAAGCTCATTATCTTAATCCCTCACTTCCATGATTTTTAGGCACCGGGGCAGTCATAAAATGATGGAGGTAGGTTATTCTGTTTGCGGTTTCAAAACCTGCTCTTACGAGATCAGTTAATTTTCGTAGGCGAGTTGGTAGTGACAAAAAATCCAGAAGCTTTTTGGGAGGAGACCCGAGCTGCTGCTCCTGAGCCTGGTGGTGGCCCTGGAAGTGGAGTGCGGGGTGAAATGGTGTGAGGAGGGCAGCAGGAACACCCTGCTCTGCTTGAGAAGGGCATGCCAGGTGTGAATGACTAAGGGGAAGCAAGATCGTGCTGGTCTGCCTCCCCTGCTGAAAGCTTCAGCTTGCCAGAGGCAATTACTGCTATAAAAAGCTGCAGCTCATTTCTTGAGTTTCAGCCCTGGCTGGGGAGGAAACTCCCTCTTGCTGCTGTCTGCGCTTCCTGCATTTCAGGGCAGAGCTGCTCTGCATCTCCTTGCAGGAACCAATGCTGTTTTGTTGCAGAAAAGAAAACCTGGAGAGCTTTCAGCTTCGCGCTTTGTGTTCAGCTCCTTGGTGTGGGGAAGGAGGTCTGGGGAATCAGTCCGAAGCTGGAATAGCACATAGTAGGTCTGACACCTGGCAGGCTCTTAATGCTGAGCTGTAATTGTCTGAGAGATGGCAGGCTGAAAATGCCAAGCTTCTTTAATCAAGCTCATTTTTACTCAAGTTTTCTTGAGAAGGAAAGTAGTCACAGAATCATAGAAGCACCAAGGTCGGAAAGGACCTCCAAGATCATCCCATCCAATCATCCACCTACCACCAATATTTCCTCACTAACCCCCATCCCTCAGTACAACACCCAGACAGGCACCCCACAGTCAGAACAGGCACTGCCCCATCAGAGTGGATGTGGGATGTTTTGCAGAGAGCAAAACGTGATCTTTGTGCCAAATTCAGGGTTGGAATTGTAAGGAAAATAGAGGTGCTTCAACACACGTTAAGGCACTGTGAGCATCTGTTGTTTCATGTGCAGTGTGTGACTTGGCTAGTGCTGGATTTTGCACTGCAGCACAGAATGTGTGATTTCTGCTGAGGTGAGTTGGTGTGGAAGCTGCTGGAGGTTAACTGTGATTGCAGCTTCCTAGTCCTTTGGTTTTTAAGTGTGGTAGCATTCTTTCTAAATAAGGTGGGAGATTAAGGAGCTGCTGAAGAAAGCCCTGCTTGATGGGGTACAGTACTGCACTATTCTGCTTGCTGCTAATGAAACAAAGAGCTCTCAGCTCAAGCTCCAGTTGGCGTTGCCGTGCTCTCCTCTGCAGAAGGCAGACTGAAGATCTGCTGTTCCTGAAACCATGGAGAAAGTGGTGCAGATCGATAGCAGCTCACCTCAGCTGTGTCCCTTCTGTCTTGCGCTTTCTGAATGTTTTCTGTTTGCTTCTCTCCTCCCACCCCTCGCAGATGGTGAAGAACCAGACAAGGTGAATCCGTCTGCACTGAAGAATGGCCACACGGTGCCCATTGGTGGTCCTGGGGTCGGTAACCTGCACAGCCAGGAAGAGGAGGCCACGAGGTCCTCCAGCCTTAGGAAGTCTGTTCTGGTTGAGGAACCGAAGAAAAGACACAGTAAGAAACCAGCTGCATGCAAAATGGGATTCTTACAGCGCTGGCTTTGAACTCTCATCTGATTCTTTTCATCTCCTTCGCTGCCTTCTGGTCCCTTATACTGTATCTCTTTGCAGGTTCGTCCAGCAGCCATCCTGGTTCCGAATCAGAGCCGCCTCAGGAGCCACAGCTCCGCCAGCCTCTGCTTCCTCCCAAAAGACCTCCCTCCACTTCCCAGGAGGCAAATGAGCCGCAGGGAAAGGATCCCCCACCTGCCAGCAGCACTGCAAAAACTGACCCCTCCACTGCAGCCCCCGCTGTGGCAAAGACAGTCGTTTCCACAGCTGCCCCCTCCCCAGCCCCCAGGACTCTGCCCCCTGTTCTCACCAGTGCCAACACTACTGCTCCTACGAGTACAACCAGCACAGCCCCTGCCAAACAGCCCCCTGTCCCCCCACCCAAACCCACCAACAGGAACAGCAGCTCCGTGATAGGTAAGTGCCTCCAAAGCTGCTGCGGTGGGCGTTCTCAAGCTCTCCCTCTGAGAATCTCTTCCTTTATTATGGTGTGGATTTATCGTGAATGTCGGGCAGTTTTTCCCCAGAGCAGCACTTGAAATGTTTTAGCCCAGGCACACGTGTGCTGGGACAGTGTCATTACCAGAGCATCCTGCCATAAGCCATCCAGTGTGTCAAACATGCACTCCTCCAGCATTACCTGCAGGAGGGAATCCCTGCCTGCTTTGCAGTGGTGCAAGGAGTTTTAAGACTGTCTTTAAATGCTGATGCTTCACTCAGAGCTGGGATTCGTCTGTGGACAGCTGGGAGTGGTAGATGGCGTGTGAGATTTTTGCTGTGCAGAGCTGTAGTCAATGAGAATCAATGCATTTAGCATCAATTAAACAAAAATCCACATCACGCTGAGCAATGTGTGCTATGGCTGGTGTGCCAGGTGCTGGCAGGGGTGGTTCAAACTTACTGGTTATAGTCAGGCACCTCCTCTCAGGTCTGTGACAGGATATTGCCATGTTAGTCACGAGTCCTATGACCCATCCCACGGGTGAATGCTCTTGTGTAATTCGAGCTGAATCTTCACACTTTGAGATATTTAATTCTTCAGCTTTCCAAGGAGGTGATCTGGGGAGAGCTTCTTAAAGCAGAGCGAGGTCCTGCTCTGTTCAAGATCTTTTTAGGCCTTAAAGGTGCAGCACTGCTGGGATAAATGAGACAACTTCAACCCATGTGATAAGCTGCTGTGTGTCACAGCCCTGCTGACCTTTGGGTTGGGTCAGTTAGTGCAGGTCAGGAGGGAGGTTCCTGAGCCAATCAGTGAGACACATCTGCATTGTTATCACAGAAACTGGAGGCGTTACCCAGGTGTGGTTGGGGAGGCAGTGCTGGGAGCCTACACTGTGTGAAGCAGCCTGAGCCACTGCTTGGAGCACGGGCTGCATCCCTCCGTTCTGTTTGGGGCTTCTTGCTCTAGCAGGTTTTGCAAGCAATTTTGGTATGGTATTAAACACTCCTGTATGCCAGACCAGCTTGATTAGTCTGACCATGCCTGAGCGCTTGATGAAATACTTTCTTGTTTTCTTTAAGCTGCTTGCACACATCAGAGGTGGTATTTGAAATGCCCCGGTGCTAATTGCAGGAGGTACTTGTGGTACAGAAAACGTGGCTGAAGACAGCAGTCTGTCAAACCTGTGCTCAGCCCCAGCCCTCTCCCACACATGGGCTGCAGGGATGTGGAGGGGAGCAGCTGGACCTGCAGTGTTGCCTGGGTGCAAATGCAGATGCGGAGAGCTTTTGCTTCTCTCTGCAGGGCTGCGCATTCCCTGCATGATGGGCTGTAACTGCAGCATGCGTGCTGTCACTGCTGTGCAAGCCTTGTTATGTTGCTGTGGATAAACAGCAGCAGTGGAATTGGCTTTGTGAGCTCTCTGCCGGTCTCTGATGCACGCTCAGACTCCAGGCATGCAGGAGCTGAAAGCAGGGCTGAGGGCTGGGGCAGCAGCTGTGCCGATCGGTACAGGGGGCTCTTCTCATGGCGGGCATGCTTTGAGTGGCACCTGACCCTTCTCCATCTCCTCTTCCTTCTGCCAACCACCCGGTCCCTTTCAAAATCTGTCTGCCCTTTCCTAAGAGTGACTTGAGCCTGGTCCCACCAGGCTTGGAGCACTGCTGAGAGGATCCTGAAACTCTCTGGGCTGAGGCTGATGGGAGCTGAGGGCTCTCGGTGTTTTGCACAATCTGACTCTTAATCTACAAAAGGGAAGTCTAAAAATGCAAAACATCCCAAAAATGTGCTCACCTCTCTGCAGCTATGCAGCCTTATCTCAGCGCAGCTCTCCCTGCTCGCAGCACCCTCTCGTGGTGCCGGGGGCTGCAGGTTCCTCCAGCTCCTGCTTAGGGCCACCACTCTGTGACCATCACCTGCCGGTGGCACGGTGTCCGTGGGCTGGGTCTGGCAGGTGAGGGGAAAGGTGGAGAGCATCTTGCTGCCTGCAGTTCTGCTGACTTTTGCCTTCAGGTGAGATTTCCCCAAAGCTGTTGAATGTATGAGGGAGTTGTTAACACAGCTGGAGTCTGGGTTGCCATGGTTGTCTCTGATCCCTTTGCAAACAGAACTGTGAATACAGCCACAAAGTGCTTTGCGTACCTTGGCTGAGGCAGAGCTGGATCAGGTCGAGCTCCATCTGCTGTCACTGGAGGGCTGCTGCTGTTCTCCCCGAAGCAGCAGGATGCCCAGACCTCTCCCAGCCTGCTTGATTCTGGCTGCTCTCCCAAGTCTCACCTTTGCTGCAGTAGAGGCTTGCAATCTGTTTATTTCTGGCACCTGTGTACTTCGCTATGCTTGTTCCATGCTAGCAAAGGGAATCTGGCAAACACCCTTAGTGTTTTTTTGTTTTGTTTTGTTTTCAGCGGAACTTTCTCAAGCAATAAACAGTGGCACAGGCTTGTCCAAGCCTTCCCCTCCTCTCCCACCGAAGAGAGGCCTCCTGCCTACCAACCCACCGGAGACAGCCCTCCCCTCCAAGCCCCCAGGTGACTGGACAGTGACAGCGAGCCGTCCTGCACTGCTCCCACTGCACATGGCACCCATGTACCCACCGCCCTCACCATCCCCACCGCTGCCCACACACATCCCTCCGGAGCCTCCACGCATGCCCTTGCCCAACTCCACCCCTGTCTTGGATGCCCCGCGCTCCCTGGACCTGCCCAAGGAGACCCCCCCTCCTCCCAAAGACTTCAGGTCCCTGGAGGCGTCGAAGCAGACGGCAGAGCAAGGCTTTGGTGAACCTCCTGGGCTGCCCCGTCTGCCCCAAATCCCTCTGCACATCCGGATCCAGCAGGCCTTGGCCAGTCCCCTGCCCGTCACCCCCCCTGCCGAAGGCTCGCACAGAGCTCACTCTCTGCTCTTTGAGAACGATGGCCTTGGGGAGGACAACGGCACGCTGGGCAGGACGAGGTCCCTGCCGGTCACCATCGAGATGCTGAAAGTGTGAGTAGCTGTGGTGCGTGGGGGTGGTGGTTCACAGCAAGGCACAGTGCTGGCACCGCAGGGCTGTGATGGTGAGAGACCGTGTGCTGGGCTGGGTGCTTTGTCTGCAGCCATTTTGCCTGTTGGCTGAATCCGTTTCAGCCTCTTAGGAACCTGATACATCTTCTCAGGAAATTAACCCTGATTCTGGAATTTCATCACTCACAAAGGGAAATGTATTCCAGAGTACAAATGTAGGCTGGTGCCAGGGATCTGGCCTGGCTTTAATTGCGCTAAGACAAAACAAGATCCTGGATTTCATCCATTTGTGGCCTGCTTAGTCTTCCGTTTTGCAAAACAGAAGTGGGAGAAGGACTGTCCTGTGATATAACAGAGTTAAACTCGAAAGTCTCAGGGCTGGGTTTTTCTGCAGTGTCTCTGTCTTTTACTCTGTGCTCTGAGGAGAGGGGATGCTGGGAGATCACAAGTCTGGGGCTGCTCTTCCTGCTCAGGTTCCTGGGCTCCTCATTGTCCTGCCTTCAGTGGGCTGAGTGGAGCCAACAGGGCATCATCTGTGGGGTGTGCAAAGAGATGTAATAGTGTGCTTCTCGTTAGTCCAGACGATGAGGAAGAGGAAGAGGAGGACCAAGAAGAGGAGCAGAATTCAGGCCCACGTGTGTATATCGGGGACGTGCCGTCCATCACCGTCATCCCAATGCTGGTGCCCCAGGTCCTGCCGGAGGAGCAGGAGGGAGAGGAAGGGATGAGTGACTCTGACTCGGAGGGACCCATCCTGTACAAAGACGAGGAGGAGGATGAGGAAGAAGATGAAAGCCATAACAGTAAGGCTTTGACGTTGCAGCTGTCCTTTTTTTTCTCTGCTGAGCTTGTGCCTGGCTGTATTGAGCTCGGTATCAAAGAGCAGTTCACACAGCGCTTCAAAGCAGCTGGCTCTTGGTTTCATGATGCACCACGTGTCCTCTCCACTACCTTTTCAAAGGCTACGGCAGCCAAACCTGGATGCTCATCTGACAAGATGCTGCCCCTCTGGCTGCAGGTTGCTGATCCCCCTCCAGCTGCAGGTGGCCTGTGCTGTCCCACCCCTTCAGCTGGAGGGGCATGGCACAGAGATGCTGGCTGTTGCTGTAGTGATCAGACCCAGCAAGTTGGGAGCTGTAGTGAGCTGGGAAAGCAAGCCCTAGGGGAAGCACAACTGCCAGTGGCTCATTTCGCTGCTCTCAGGCACTGCAGTCTTCAGTCCCATCCCATCCCTCTCCCTCCCCGCAGGCACACTGGCTAACAAAGTGAAGAGGAAAGACACGCTGGCTATAAAGCTGGGGAACACCACCACAGTGCAGGAAGAAAAGATTGTCTTCCCTCGGAAAAGCAAAGAGGAATGGAACGAAATTCGGCAGCAGATCGGGACGACGCTGATCAGGTACAAGGAATGGAGGAGGGTGGTGTGTCTGAACCGTGGGCACAAGCTGCTGCTTGTCCAAGCAGCCTCTGCTGCAGCATGGCAGGTGGTTGGGCAGGGCTTCTGGGTCAGGGCTGGAGGCTCAGCGTTGCTTTCCCCTCAGTTACCAAGGCTGGAAGTCTCTCCTGGAGCAGAGCAGTTGAGCAATGTCTCCTAACAGTGCTGTTTACAGATGTTAAATGTCTTGGGAGGGGAGAATCTCAAGGACTACAGAAGCATTACTGCTGTAAAATACAGTTGGCATATAAAGATGTGAACAGCTGCAGGCTGCTGATGCTCAGGCTGTTGATATTCCAGCCTGTCTGCTTGACAGCACTAGAAGTTATCCATGAGCTTCTGACAGGTTGTAGTGCCTTTCTAGCTTGGGTCTTTGGGTGATCTGCTGATGGAATGGAGGGGAGGAGAGCCCGAAGCAGGAGAGCAGAGGCTGGTGGTCTTTGTGCCCTACTGATGGATGAGCAGGTAACACACGATGCTCTTGCCACACTTTTCTTTAGGCGACTGAGTCAGAGGCCCACAGCAGAAGAACTGGAGCAGAGGAACATACTTCAGCGTGAGTAGCACTTCTCTAGTGGCTCTAAGTGGTGAAGTAAAAGCTGCCTTGTTTTTCATCTGACATTTTGGTCCAAGTCTACGTGGATTCTGCTTGAAACGTAGCGATGGAGGCCTGTGCTTTGGTTATATCACTGTAGTAAAGCAGTTCTGCTGATTTTTACTGACTCTGGTGAAAATCAGACCGTAGAGGCATAGCACACAGTACAGCTCAGAGCACCACATTATGGAAAGGCCGCCCATCCCCTGCCTGATAGCTCAGGGAAAGGTGTGCAAATTTGGTTAAGACTGCTCTGAAGTTGCACAGCAAAGTTTTTGTTTGGACTAGACTTCTCTTTGTGGCCCAGACATTACAGCATTGTCCTGCATGATCCAAAAAGTTCATTGTTCAGTGAGCGCTGTTTCTTTTGGCCATACCTTGTTCTGCAAAAGTTTTAAATAAACATATTGGGGAAAGGGAAATGTTAGTTCAGGAAGTTTTAAATATTTATCTGCACTGCTTTTCTCTTCAAAACTATTACTATAATAGCTCGGGGGAGGAGTAATCTGCAAAGTGGTTTTGAGGGAATGGCCATTAATCTTAAATACACAGAAAGCTGGAGAGAATGACTCATTCACACTGCGTTAAGGCCCACAGGACCACTGTCGTTCAGTGGGCTGCTGGTGAGGAAGGGTATTGACAGAAGGCACTTTTCAAAGCTTGTGATGCTTACAGAGGGGGGGAAAAAAACGTTTGTTTGTTTTTTCCACTTGGCAGCGAAAAATGAAGCTGATCGTCAGGCTGAGAAGCGAGAGATCAAACGCAGGCTCACCAGAAAGGTACTGCAGGCTGTCGTGCTGCGATGGCCATCTGGCAGAGCTGTGGGGGTTGGTGGTGGCCGTGAGGTGCCTGGCTGTGGGTGAAGTCACGGGGCTGTTGTGTCATTGTCCCCAGCGCCCTCTGACCGCGGTGACTTTGGAACGTGGGTTGTCAGAGCTCTTGGCACCACAAACAGGTTTGGCACTGACAGATTTGAGCTGGTATCAAGCGTAACAAGCTAGATGGGAACTAAACTTGGCACCTGGCACTTGAAAGGGATGCTGGCCTGCCTGTAGAACCATAATTCAGTGGCTGTGATGTTCACATCAGGCTCCTCGAATCCATTTCCAAAGTAACAACAGCTCGAGAGAAGTTGTGCAGAGCAACGGCTGCTTTAGCTATGGTGCCCAGGTTACACACTGCTGTGACTCATAGCTGGGGAAAAGCTTCCCATGAATGCCTGTGTCACGGTGAGCAGGAGCTCAGTATCTGTGGTTCAGGACCAGTGAGGGAACCGCTCTTTGCTGTGCATGGAGTGACTGGTCCTGAGCTGCTCTGGGGACAAGGCACAAACTGTTTTCATTCTTGTGTTCAGCTTAGCCAAAGGCCTACAGTGGCAGAGCTGCAGGCCAGGAAGATCCTGAGGTTTAACGAGTATGTGGAAGTAACAGATGCTCAAGACTACGACCGGAGAGCAGATAAGCCGTGGACAAAGCTTACACCTGCTGACAAGGTAACAGGGAGTGCCCTGGCCCCAGGGAGGGGCAGGGAGTCAGATCGGATGTCCCAAACAAAAGGGTGAGAGCCAAGGTGAATTGCTCTGTTCTTTCCACCTCTGGCACCCCGCCCACTACCAGCAGTGCACGTTCGCCCTTGTGTGCTGGACTCAGCCCTGCTTCCTGTCCCCTCCAAGGGGACACAGAACCTGCACGTCTGCGCTGCACTGGCTTCTGAGGATGCAGGGTATTGGTTGGAGGAGTGTGGTTCCTCACAGGCTGAAGCAGGCTAAGGCAAGCTGGCAGGGAAGATACCTGTTGTCACCTTCCCTGGCCTCTTGTCACCTGCCCAGCCCTGGGTGCGGAGGAGGTGGGGCAGGTTAAACAGCCTGGTGTGAAGTGACTGTGAAAGGTGGGGGTGGCTGCTGCAGTCTGAGCTTCTTCCTCTACCTAAGGATGCTGAGGGATTCAGGCTTATGTTTAAAACCTGCTGTTACTCTTCACTTTACCACCAAAAGATGACATCAGCCCAGAGCA
The DNA here is from genome assembly GCA_037305975.1 of Chrysolophus pictus. Lineage (NCBI taxonomy): Eukaryota > Metazoa > Chordata > Aves > Galliformes > Phasianidae > Chrysolophus > Chrysolophus pictus. The sequence continues at coordinate 3,664,518 of CM074598.1, read as the reverse complement.
GGAATGCTGGAACCACAGTGCCTTCTTCCCATGTCTAAAGCTCACTTAAAATGGTGATAGAGGGTGGTATGCTCTAGCAGGAGATAACAGCTCTCTCTCTTCTCATGCAGGCTGCCATCCGGAAGGAGCTAAATGAGTTTAAGAGCTGTGAAATGGAAGTCCATGAGGAGAGCAAGCAGTTCACACGGTGAGTGAGCACATACCATTGTGGTGCCTATAGTATCAACCCTAGCAGGGTGCACTGTACCTCCACAAGGATCATGGAATGCTGAGATTCTGCTTTTAGGCTCCATATTGCCTGCTTATCTAGGAAAAACAATATTCCCTAGACAGAAGTAACCTGTGTATCGTGGCCCCCCGTGGCTGAGCTGCGTTTGCAGAGCGCAAGAGCTTTGTAAAGCAGAGGTGAAAACTTTGGATGTTAACAGCTTCACCGAGGGCTGAAAGTTCAGAGCTCATTCAGTTTATTCTTATCAGCGATCTGTAATGCTTCAATAACTGCTTAACCCAAGTTCCAAGGATGACACTTGGCTTTTTCACTCGGCTTTTAGGTACCACCGGCCATAATCTTCCAAGAGGGAACAAGAGACCCAAGAGGACTGGAAGTTCTCTGCATCCCTCTCCCGGGCAATACAGCGAGGGCAGAACCTCGACTCTTCCAAGATTTGCCTTCAAAACGAATCCAGAAAAGGGCTTTCAGCCAGGGAAGGGGGATCCTGTCTGAATGTAGCATTTCACTGGAACAAACACGTCTCGAGTGCCATCAGGCTGGAACTGAACACTATACCTCGTGCAGCTCAGCAATACGCCTCTCTTCTGGCTCCAGCATCCCTGCCAGACGTGCACACATGAGCAAACGGTTCCTTCCCCAGCTCCCTTCCTGTAGTGCCAGGCTCTCAGCTGCACGTGCTCCTTTTAGGAGCAACCCCTTTGCGTCCTCCTCCTTACCAAGAGGAGAAAAAGCAGCTCTGGTGCTGGAGAGCTGAGGAATGGAGATGTGCTAGGAGACACGTGTGTGTGTTTGCTGTGTGCAGACGCTGTCCTGGCAGACAACTGACATCAGACTCGTTGTTTTTTTTGGCTTTTGCTTACGTCTGTCATTATCTTTCATGTCCTGAATCACTACTGACCAACGGTTTGTTGTCCTGGAAGGGAATTGTATAGATATTAACATATGCTGCGTCTTTTTTTTTTTTTTTTTTTTTTTTTTGTAAGAAACACAAAAAAAATCTACAAAAAAAAAAAACCAAACCCAAGCAAAATGAAAACACAAAGACATAAAACATAAAACATTCCCTCCCCACTCTCTCACACTCGCTGTGATGCTGATGGATCGTATTGAGATAATTGTGCTCATTTAACAAACGACAGAAGCAGGAAATGACTGTTGCCTTTTACGAACTCTTTAATTCGGGGAAGCTGTGATAGCAGTCAGTGCTTTTCATTGCTGCTTCCTCTCAGATGTTTCTTTTTTACTCTCCCAAATCAGGGTTGAACTTGCCTTGTCTCATTTTTTACAGCAAAACCTACTGGAAACTTGATGATATCACTGTGTGGGCGGGAGGTTTGAAAAGTGACCTTAAAAATAGTCGTTATCGTGCACAAAACAAACATGATGGCACTGAGCATGAAGGGAGGATCACAGCACTGCAGGGCTGTGGGGAGGGGAAGGCCTGGCCTGGCTCAGCCCCTGCTGAGCCCTCACAGCTCCCCCACGTACAGCACGGCTGTAGCCTACAATCATTTGCGTTGTATATCTGTCTCCTCAACAGATTTTAATTATTGAATAAAAGTATTTTAGGATTTTTTTTTTATTTATTTATTATTTTTATTTTTTTTTAACTGCTGCCCCGGTTGCGTTTCGGATGACTTTCTTTGTGTACGCGTGTGGGGCTGCCTCAGGAACGCTACCGCCCCTCACGGAGGAGCCCGCAGTTCCCGCCTTCCTACTGCGCATGCGCGCCCGCCTGTCCTGCCTTCCTATTGCGCATGCGCGCCCGCCATTCCTGCCTTCCCACTGCGCACGCGTAATCCGCCCGCTCCCTTCCGCCGTGCCGCTTTGCACACGGCCCGCTGCGTTCTGCTCATTGCGCCTGCGCAATCAGGCTCCGCCCCCCACTGGTTCTATAAATACCGGCGCGGAGCAGTGCTCGCTCTCTTTTGGCGGTGAGCGGCGGCCTGAGCAGGTAAGGAGTAGTGGGAAAGGGGGGGGGAGGGCGCGGCCTGGGCTGGCCTGGCCTGCTGTGGTTTTGCTTTTATAGTTCGTATCTTCTGCTTTATTTTCTACCTGTGTGTGCTGTGGTGGCTATAAGGGTTGCTGGGGGCCCACGCTCCAGGCCCCGCCGGCCCTCACAAGCATTTCTCTTCTCCCCCAGGCCTGTCGTGCTGCCCCGCGGCCCAACCCCGCCCGCTGCCGCTGTGAGTATCGCTGCGTTCCGTTTGTTGCAGGGGAATGGGACCGGAGGGGGGAGGAGGCACGTGGCCATGACCCAACGAGGACACCCGGAGAAGTAGCTCTCTCTCGGCTCTGTCCGTGTGGCGCACGGGAGCGTAGGCCTTCGGGCCCGAGACGTATATTCCCCTTCCACGTCGTTGGAGAACAAGCCGGGCCTCGTGCCTGCAGCCTGCATATTCCTACTGCTTCTCTGAGCCCTCGGGCAGTGACAGAGGAGATAAACCATGCAGGAAACACATCCTTGCCGAACGGGTTTGGGGTCTGCGGAGCTCCTCCTGTGCTGATAGGAATAAAGAGCCGCTGTTGAGGTTGTGGGTCAGCCCCGCAGCGCTGTGTGCTCTGTATGGAGTGTAGTGCTGGGATGTTGGGGCTGTGCAGGGGTGGGGGGATGGTGGGCGTGCACCGGGAGCACGTGGCTGTGCTGTAATTGATGAGCACATCTCTAACGGGATAGCAGAATGGATCGTATGTTTCCTGCCACGCAAAAAAGCAGTAAAATCCATTAAGTAATTAAGTTTGCTTGATGCTTTTGTTGTTGCAGACGCTGAAGGTTTGTAGTTGAATGTCAGCAGCTGTGTCTGCAGTGACGGTGAGTATTAGTGAGCACAGCGGTGTGAGTGGTGGCAAAAAACTGAATGTCTGAAGTGTGCGATCCAACCTGGTCTGTGCAGTTCGGAGCAGTGTGGGAGGGGCTGTTGGGGTGGTCTCGGACCACGTGCTTCACGCTGCTCCTTGCCCCCACTCCAAGCAGTGCTGGTACAGAGGTGGCCCTTGTTGCACCTGGGGTTTGCGTGGTCCAACACAGCGGGTTTTGAGCCCGTGTGAGTGAGCTGTGTGTGAGGAGAGCATACAGGAGTCGGTGGGTGCCTCGTTAAACCGGCTGGGAGAAGCAGATCTTTGAGCAGCACCGTGTGCTCCTCCACCCAACCAGGAGGCTGAGAAGCAGGGGCAGCTGCTGAGGAAGAACCGGTGCTGGGGAGGAGGGCTGCAGCGGGAACGTGCTGTGTAAGATGGGCACGGCAGGTGCTGCGTGTCCATTTGGGGAGGTCTGAATTTCTTCTGCGAGTGTTCTGAGATGTATCTGCATCAGTGCCTGACAAATAAATGACTTTGAAACGCTGCTGTGTGGTTATTTTCTGTGGTGTGACTGCGAGCTGCTGGGTCATCCTCTGAAGTTCAAGAAACCAACAAAACCTCTAAAATTTCGAGGCTCTGTGTGGTTGGGTTGCCCACCCCTCTTTGGGAGACGCTTGGAGCCGGCACAGGGGGCTCATAGCCCTGCTGTTGTTAAAGCTCCACGTGTTCTGGTACCGGTAAGCAGTGGTTCTGTGCCCTCTGCAACCAGAACCGCTTGCTGCTGTAAGCTGAGCGGGTCATTGGCGGTGGGAGGGGAGCGTTAGACCTATTTTAGGGATGAAAGTTGTAATTCCTGGTAAGCGTACTTAGGCGTTGTTTCCCTCTGTTAAGCGAAGGACTTAAAGGCTGCTTTTATCCCCGTTGGCTGCTTTTATTGGACCTTTGAACGTTCGGAACCGGACTGTAAGTAGCTCTGCTTTGTGGGATCGCTCCCCGCGTGGTTCGGGGAGCAGCAGCCCGGCTGTGGTGCTGGGAAAGGGGGGCGTGGTGGGCTTCGGGTGAGGGAAACGAGGGGAGAATGGCCGAGGGTGGGGAGAAAGAACTTGAGGGCTTCTTGCTGCCGGGGTTGGGGTGGGGAAGGATGGGGAGCGACCGCTGCGGTTCTTCGGATCGTTCCGGGGGGAGAAGCGCGACCAGGTGAGAGCCGGGAGAAGCGCCGTACGGACATTGATCGTCTTAGCGCGGGGTGTTGGGGGATTTTTAGGCTCCTCCTGCGACGATCGGCCCGGGATGGGAGGGACGGAGCCTCCCGTGCCCTGCGGAGGCGGTCCCGGACCTCCGCGGCCGCCAGGGGGCGCTGTGACGCCCGCCGTGCCCCGGCGCATGCTCCGGGCGGGGAGCGCGGGGCCGGGAGCGGCGGCGGCGGAGCGGCGGAGGTGGGTGCGCGGCTACGGGGCGGGGGGTTGGGGCGCGGAGCGGGGCCGGAGGAGGGGGTCGAATAGGGTGGGGGTGGGGGAGGGGTCCGCCTGGCCGCGCCGCTCCCGGAGCCGCTCGCTCCGTCCGCTCGCGCTCGGGAAAGGCCGGGCCTGCGCTGCCCCACGTGGGGAGGGGAAGCGGTGGAGTTTGGGGTGGGGGGGGAGGGCGAGCGGGAAGTTCGAATCCGCGGCTCCGCGCGTGTTCCTGGGCTGGGAGCGGAGCCCTCGGTCCTTCTGCCGTGTGGGCACAGCGTGGTTGGCAGCAGAAAGCCGCGCAGCCCCTCCGACCCCTTCCCCAGCCCGCGTGATGGGGGCGGTGTGGTTGATGGGAACGGGATGCGCGGCGCACCGGGGGTCGTTCCACCTCCCGAGCCGTGCAGCGGGGCCGGGCGGGATGCCGCTGCGTGCTGGGGGGCTTTGGGCAGAGCACTCGAAGTCCCAAAGCTTGGGGCGCAGCCTGGCTCTGCAGCTTTCCGCGGTGCAAAGAGCGCAGGGGGTTCATTTCTGCACGAGTGCAATGGGATCAAATGTGAAAAGGCGATCTGTGTTTTCTCAAAGCGGGAGGACGGATCGGTGTCTGAGTGCTAAGGCAGTGCCGTAGTGAGATCCGGGCTGAAGGGACACGCAGGGATTGTCTCCAGGAAGGCCAACCAACAGCTGCACTCTGCCGGCTGGGCAAAGCCTGAACAGAGCAGCTTTCATTGCTCACATCCCAACCAACATGTCTGGAAAACGTGCTGCCAAGAAAAGCCCCGTGTTGGAGCAGTCTCCTGAAAGGAAGAAACTTAAAAGTAAGAGAACTCCTTGGGTAGGTTTATAATTCCCTGTGCTTTTCCCTCCGGCTCCATCTGTCCTTTCTGCCCTCAGTCAGCCACCCGTCGCACCGCACGCAGCCCGGCCTGGTGCTCGTGTTGGGCCAGGGGGACGTCGGGCAGCTGGGCCTGGGGCAGGATGTGATGGAGAGGAAGAAGCCGGCCCTGGTGCAGCTGCCGGAGCTGATGGTGCAGGTGGAGGCAGGAGGGATGCACACCGTGTGCCTCAGCGAGACGGGCAAGGTGAGCGCGCTTTGGGGGCCGCTGGGGAGCTGGGTGGGGGGCTGAGCTCCCCCTGCAAGCATAGGGAGCCTGGCTGCGTCCCGGAGCAGGGTTTGAATCACGCCTCGCTCTGCACGTGTGTGGCTGGGGCTGCAGTCTGTCCCCCCCCGGCTCCTCCTTGGACCTCGGGGTTTTTGTGGTGTGGAGGGATAATTCAGCCTGGTGGGTCCCTGTCCCGTGGCTTCGCGCGCATCCTGTGGAGCTTCTGTGTCCCATCCTAACCACAGCTCTCTCTTTACAGATCTACACCTTTGGCTGCAATGACGAAGGCGCCCTCGGGCGCGACACCTCGGAGGAAGGGTCGGAGTGCACCCCAGGACCCGTGGAGCTGCAGGAGAGGGTGGTGCAGGTCTCTGCAGGGGACAGCCACACGGCCGCGCTGACGGATGACGGCAGGGTTTTCATCTGGGGCTCTTTCCGGGTACGTTGGCTGTTTGGAAAATCACTGGAAGCTCTGCTGGTGGTTGCTGGGAGGCGTCAGTGACTCATTTCTGTGCACCCATCTCTCCACCCAGGATAACAACGGGGTGATCGGGCTGCTGGAGCCCATGAAGAAGAGCACCGTTCCTGCGCTGCTTCAGCTCAATGTACCCGTTGTTAAAATTGTCTCAGGTCAGCAAAGGCCGCTCGCAGGGCAGGTTGTTCAGCCTTGGGCATGGGGTGAAGGTCCAGAGAGTTCCTTTCCTATTTCCTCTTTTAGCTGCACTGATCTGGGTGCAAGGATGGGCTTCGCTGTGTCTTCTAGCCCTAGTGGTGGTTTAAACTCAGATTGGGCCAAATATTAACATGTTTGACAGTTAGTTAAGAGTTATTCTACAGTTTAGCTTAACAGTTGGTTGAAAACGCTTTGCAGTGCCCTGTCACTCCACAGGGTCAGGGCACTCGCCCTCTCTAGATCTGGGGAAGCCAAGCAGAGCAGCCAGGGAGTTTGTCCAGGATCCAGGTGAGGTTGGGGGGCTCCTGTGCCTCTGAACCATGCAGTGAAACTTTCCAATGGGGAACCTCTGCCAAGAAGAGATCTTAGGTGTGTCAAGCGATCCTAAAGCTGCCAAAGGTCACAGAATCCTGGAAAGCCTGGATAGGGCTTCAAGGTGGGATCTGAAGGGTGACTGCTGCGCTCACCTCCCGTGTCTCTTTGCAGGGAACGACCACTTGGTGATGCTGACGGTGGATGGCGACCTGTTCACGTGTGGCTGTGGCGAGCAGGGCCAGCTGGGCAGGGTGCCAGCACTCTTTTCCAACAGAGGAGGACGCAAGGGGCTGCGTGAGTGGCTTTGGTGCTCAGAAACATTCGGGGCTGTGGCGAGCAGGCTGTGTCCTTGGGCTCTGTGCAGAGCTTTGCCGAGGAGCAGAGGCACTCTGTCTCTTCCTTGGCTACTCGAGGGCTTGTTTGTAAATCGGTTGCTGAAATTCAATGATTTGCAACTGAGAGGAGAGGAAAAGGTTGTAAATCATAAGCTCTCATATGATGCTTTGTTTCTTGTCCCCAGAGCGCTTGCTGGTCCCCCAGCGTGTCCCTGTCAGAGGCAAAGGCAAGATGCGCTTCCAGGATGCCTTCTGTGGGGCTTACTTCACCTTTGCCATCACACGGGAAGGACACATCTATGGCTTCGGCCTCTCCAACTACCACCAGCTGGGTGAGTTTCATTTGCATCCCTGCAGGTCTCCTGCCTTTGCTGGGGTTCCAAAATTCCCTGAGCCCACCGTGCACACCCAGTGCCCATTGCAGGACATGTGGGAGCTGGAAATTGCACTTGGGGTTTAGTTCCCAGCCCCTTCAGCTGGTGGATGTGAGGAGAAATTTGATAACTGGGACTGGGGGAGCAGGGCTGGGCTGCATCAGTGGGGTCAGCCCTGTGAGGATGGCTCAGTGCTGGTGCCTGATGTGCTGGGCTTTGTGCATCTCGCCCTGCAGGGACCCAGGGCACCGAGCCCTGCTTCTCCCCACAGAACCTGACATCCTTCAAGAACTCCACCAAGTCCTGGGTCGGGTTCTCCGGTGGGCAGCACCACACCGTCTGCGTGGACTCAGAGGGTGAGCACCAGGGGGATGGAGGGGCTGCCAAGCAGAGCAGGGCTCCCGGGGATCCCAATCCCTTTGGGAAGATGTTGGGGTGAGGGTGAAATGCTGAAACGTGCCGAGTCCTTCGTGTTCGAGGCAGCGTGGTGGTTGTCTGTGGGTGAGCTGTTGGAGGGGCTGTTTGGCTTTTGCAGAAATGTACTCTTGTTGAAAAGGTGGCTCAGATTTGAAACAAAGAGCAGGGATGATGACAGAAACCCCCCTCCTAGAGTCCTGTATCCCACTGGGGAGCCCAGGGTCGGATCGAGGGTTTGCTGAGGGCTGTGGGAGGGAGGAGTGATGCTCCCAGCTCCTCCAGGGTCAGACCTGGGGCAGGAAGGGTCTGGCTCCAGCTTCCTGTGGTCTCTGCTCTCCTCACTTCACCTCTCTGCTCTCTGTTGTGCCCTAGGTAAAGCTTACAGCCTGGGCAGGGCTGAGTACGGCCGGCTGGGCCTCGGGGAAGGGGCAGAAGAGAAGAGCACACCCACTGTCATCCCAGACCTCCCCAGCATCTCTTCTGTCGCGTGTGGCGCATCGGTCGGCTATGCTGTCAGCAGTGATGGTGAGTGCTGGGGCTCCCTGCCATGGGGGGCTCAGGAGCTGCCCTGTACCCTTCCTCACCCCTCATCCACCCCTCCTAGGGCTCTGCCCAGCCCATCCTTTCCCAGAGCTCCATCACACACTGGGTTGGGACTCAGCCCATTCCTGCAGCCCCCAGGTAGCACCCAGCCCAGGGGCAGCAGCTGCTCACGTGTTTTTGTGGGCACTTGGCAGCGGGGTTTATCAGGGCGTGCTGACCCAGTGGGGCTGGTCAGAGAACTGAGCTGTGAACTTGCTGCTGTGGGAGCTCTTGGTGGGCTGCATGCAGCATCTGCAGCTGCAGGAAGGATTTGTTGTGGCGTGAGAACAGGCAGCACGTTGGTGCGTTTGCATTGCTCCTTGGGGGCAAAGTGCTGGCTTTGAGGCAGTCCATGCAGTGAAATACTGCTCCGTGGGAGGCCCAAATGCCTCCTCCCTCCTCTCCCCCCCTGCCTGCCCCTCTGGAACCCTTCGGTTACCCCCTTTGCCCAGCTCCAGATGCTGTTTTTACCCGAAGCCCAAACTCGCATCACCTCCTTTGCAGGACGGGCATTCGCATGGGGAATGGGCACCAACCACCAGCTGGGAACCGGCGAAGAGGAGGATGTCTGGAGCCCCGTGGAGATGACAGGGAAACAGCTGGAGAACCGCCTGGTCCTGGCTGTGTCCAGTGGAGGCCAACACACAGTCCTGCTGGTCCAGGACAAGGCACGGAGCTGATCACTCCGTTGGGGCGCAGTGGGATCGCGGGGCCCACGGGCGTCTCCTCCTGCCACCAGCCCCACATTGGGGAGCTGCTTCCCAGCTCTGCTGTCTCCCAAACCACAGTGGGGGAAGGCAGAGGGCTCCCAGAGCCTTCTCAGGTGCCCCGTCTTCTGTTTCCGTGTTGCCTTCCCTGCATTAGGAAGGGAGGCACTGCGAGGATGGATTTTATACATTAAGTTATAGCAATAGGGGGAGGGAAGCTGTGTGTGCTTGGGGCTGGTCAGGAGCCTGGGAGCTGTACAGTGGCTAACGTTGAATTTTTTTAAAGAAAATGTAAAGTATTTTGGTTGATTGAGGAAGAGAGGGAGGGGGGGAAAAAAAAAAATCTCTAAACGTTTGGAATAAATTGAGTTTTGATAAGTGCTGGGTTTCCCTCTGTGCTGAGCAGGACGGGGTGCTGTGGGTGGCAGTGCCACCTCACACGGTGCCACTTTGGTGCTGCGTGCAGCTCGTGTGTGCAGCTGTGGGATTCGGCCGCAGGATGGCAGCAGTGGGAGGAGCACTGGGGATGGCAGTGAGGAGGGGAGGGTCCCCATGGGGTCCTGCTCACCCTGCACTGTCCCTGACACCACAGGGAGCTGGGGCAGGATGGATGCTGGTAGAGGCTGGAGTTGAGTGTCGAAGCTGATGGGTTGCATCGTGGCGTGGCCCTAACCTCTGGTGTCTGTTTGGTGTTAATTAGTTAGGGAGCAGGTTCCTTAATGAGGCTCCAGCTGGGGGTGGGAGTTCGGTGGGATGCTGTGGGGGGCTCGCTGCCCATGGCCTTTTGCTCTGCATGATTTTGGGCTGGGAAGGATGAGCTTGGAGGTGCAATTAGGGGCTGAGCACGAAGCTCTGCTCCTCCTCTCCCACCACCACAGAGCAGGTTTGTGTCTGGACCCACGCATCACCCCCCATTGCCCAGCAAGGAGCCCATTCCCTGCAAATCACCATCCACAGGCTGAGCCAGCGGCGCTCACCCAACCTAACGCTGCTCCTGGGGACCATCACCCTCCATTTAGTGCTCCTCCATCACCCAGAGTGACCTGGTGGGTGAAAAGCACTGTTATTTTTATACCCCTTCCAGCAAAAATAGCAACCCCCCCCTCCCCCCTTTGTGCTTTGCAGCCCTTCTCTGCGCCCGCTAATGCTGCTGTGACACAGGGCTGGGGTGGCTCCTTCCCATGTGCGTCTGCCTGCGTCACCTCACTGCCCCTATTAATAGCTCAGAGATGTGGAGGGATGTAATCGAGGGAGACGTGGGGATCCTCCGGGGCTGTGCTGGGAAGGAGGGTGTGTGGAAGCAGGGGTGGAAGGACGCAGCTCCAGTCTGATGGGGTTGGGATGGGATTGGGATTGGAATTAGGTCAGATGGGATTTGAATTGGGATAGGGATGAGATGGGATGAGATTTAGGTTGGAGATTGGGATGGGTTTGGGGTTGGGATTGAAATGAGATTGAATGGGATTTCGGTTCGATGGGATGAGGTTGGGGTTGGGATTGAGTTTGGATGGGATTTAGGTTGGAGATGGGATGGAGTCTGGATGGGTTGGGGTTGGAATTGGAATGGGATCAGATGGGATTGGGATGGGATGGAATGAGATTTGCGTTGGAGATTGGGATGGGTTTGGGGTTCAGATTGGGATTGGGTTGAATGGATTTGGGTTCGATGGGATGAGATTGGAGTTAGGATTGAGTTTGGATGGGATTTAGGTCGGGGATGGGTTAGGGGTGAGATTGGGAAGGGTTTGGATGGGATTTAGGGTGGGGATGGGATGGAGTCTGGATGGATTGGGGTTGGAATTGGGATGGGATCAGATGGGATTTGGGTTGGGGGTGGGATTGGGATGCGGTTGAATGGAATTTGAGTTGGGATGGGAGGAGGTTGGGGTTGAGATTGGGATTGGAATGGGGTCTGGTGGGATTTGGGTTGGGGTTGGGATGGAATGGGGTCGGGTGGGATTTGGTTTGGGGATTGGGATGGGGTTGGGTTGGGTTAAGTCACCAATAAGCCCGGGTTTGGATTCCTGATGCATTCCTTGGTGGTGGGAATGCCTCCCAGAGAGGATAATGCCCTGTGAAGGTGCTGCATCTTGACAAGTTGGCAAATGTTCTTAGGAAGGATGAAAGGTGAGGGCTTGAGCTCGGCATCTTGGACACCCCGAGCCCCTGTTTGGGCCCAAACTGCAGCACATGCAGCACTGGGTTGGTGCCACTGCCCTACGTGGTCCCCAAGTCCAGAGCTGCTGCAGTCATTTGGGAACAAAGCCCAGCATTTCCCATCCTGTTCCTGGCAGGGAACGTCCCCCAGCCAGCGAGGAGCCTGAGCTCATCAGAGTGAGGGGGCTTTGTTGAGAAAGAGAGGAAAACACGGATGGGGAGAACAATGGCACAAACAAAAGGGTTTAAATTTATCAGCAGTGATGAATCAACTCGCGTTGTCTTGGGAGCAGCAGCGACACTTCAATGGGATGCCGTGTGGGATTTGGGGAAGGATGTGCCTCCAAGATGGGGAGGGTGAAGAAAAACAGCACAACTGAGGAAAGGGAAACGTCTCATTAACGTGGCTTTGTTGTGTGGGGGGGTGAAGGAGGAGGAATTTGGGCACTGGGGTAGGATGGAGGGGGGATGAGCCTTTCTGCATGGACATGGGGTCTGGGTTTGGTGCACGGCTGGGGCTTGCACCCAAAAGCAAAGGCAGAAACGTGCATCCATTGCCCCGAGGGGTTTTAGCAGAAGGTGCACAGCCAGCAGCACCTCCCTGAGCCCTCTGCGGGGCATCAGTGGGGAGAATGCAGCCATCACATCCAGCACGCGGCTGTGCCATCGTTCGCTGGGGCTGTGCAGGGTTTGCAGCTGGGAAAAGAGAGGGAGACGAAATGGAAAGCCTCAGTCATTATTCACGACGATTTGGGTTTCTAAGTGAAGCCAGGAGTGTCTCCGAGAGCCGGAATGCATCCCGGGCTGCTGTGGGGGGTGGGGGAGCTCTGCATCCGCACCACGAAGTCATGGCCACGTGCGTAATAATGCAATTATGGCATTGCTGCAGACAAAGAACCCAGCGGCCGCGTCATCAATCACACACGTCGGAATCAAGTGTGCTGCATGAGGGCTCGTTATTTAATGGATTAATTAACAAAACAGCAAAAAAAAAAAAAAAAAAAAAAAAAAAAGTAAGCTTTTTAATAGCAAACGTCTCCTCAGGTTGCAGATGCTGTTCTCTGGAATTGCCTTCTGGGTGCACGTGGGGAAGCACCGCTCAGGGCTGTGGCATCGCTGCATCCTTCTGCTTCTGCTCCTCCATCAACACCTCCGCACCCCCCGATCCCCCCCCCATAGGGCTGCGGGACCGCCGGGCTCTGCTCCCCACCAATGAGCCCACTGAGGTGACAGAAAGCGATAAAGGCTTGAAAAAAAACCCGACGTCTCGTTCAGTGCGGGCTCCGACGCCCGTTTCCATTCGCTTCTGCGCTAAATCCTCATTTGCATTTAGATTACTCGGGCCGGGGCTGGGTGCTGTGCCGCTGCAATAATGAGCACAGAGGGACCCGTCGGTGCCACCGTGCGCTCAGATCCCCCATACGGCAGCCCTGGGGGCGCACAGACCCTCCCCATCCCCCCCCTCCATCCCTCCCCCCAAAGCATCCCCTCTCGTTTTCGGCTCTGGGGAATGGAAGCAGCGCTGGAAGCTCTTGGCTCTCTTTTATTTCCCAGAAGGTACAGCGATGCCACCGAGCGATGAGGGCTGGGGGCAGCAGTGCCGTCCCTGGGACGCAGCAGAGGGGACAGGGATGGGGACGTGGGGTCTGCCTATAGATAGAGCCATGTACATATATATATGTATGTATAAGTGTGCAGAGTGCCCTCCCCGTGAGCATCCTGGCTGGGGGTGGAAGCAGGGTTAAGTTTTTTCCTCTGCTTTCTGTTTCTCCTCTTGCATCCTTGGGCTCCAGCTCTGCCGGAGCGTGGGTGAGTTTAAAAAATAATGACCAAGAGCCTTTTAACCCACTTTAAGGGCACTGCAGCACGTTTTCCAGCAGGCTGAGAGAACGGCGGGGCCCTGTGGGGTGGGAAATGGTCCTCAGCACTGTGGCCTCGCGGATGGAGCTGTGGTGGTGGGGTCACCTCCCCCCCCCCGTGTCCCTTGTGCTGCAGTACCCAGAGTCCCAGGGCTCCTCAATCACACAGGGTCACCCCAATCATCCGGGACATCCCAACCCTACAGGACACCCCAATCCTACAGGGGATCCTCAACCTCGCAGGGACACCCCAACCCTACAGGGGCATTCCAACTCTGCAGGAACATCCCGGCACTCCAGGAACACACCAATCCTATATGGACATTCTAACCCTGCAGGGACACCCCAGTCCTGTGTCACTCCAACCCCACAGGACATCTCAAACCTACAGAGACATCCCAGCCCTATGGGACATCCCAATCCTTCAGGGACACCACACCAGGACATCCCAACCCAACAAGACATCCCAATTCTACAGGGATACTTCAACCCTACAGGGATATGACAATCCCACAGGACACCCCAGTCCTACATGGACACCCATGTAGGGGTGTCTTTCATCCTGCAGAGACACCCCTACATGGACACCCCAACCCTGTAGGACATCACAAGCCTGCAGGATGCCCCAACCACACAGGACATCCCAGTTCTACAGAGATACCCCAAAACCCTGCAGGACATCCCAAACCTGTAGAATCCTACAATCCTACAGGGGCATTCTGACCCTACAGGAACAGCCCAATCCTGCATGGACACCCCAACCCTACAGGGACATCCCAACTGTACAAGAATATCCCAATCATACAGGCACATCCCAACCCTGCAGGACATCCTAATTCTACAGGGACATTCTACCCCTACAGGGACAGCCCAATCCTACAGAGACATCCCAGTCCTACTTGGACACCCCAATCCTACAGGGACATCCCAACTGTACAAGAACAGCCCAATCATACAGGCACATCCCAACCCTGCAGGACATCCCAAACCTGTAGAACACCCCAATCCTACAGGGGCATTCTAACCCTACAGGGACAGCCCAATCCTACAGAAACATCCCAATCCTACTTGGACACCCCAACCCTACAGGCACATCCCAACCCTGCAGGATGCCCCAACCCTACAGGGACAGCCCAACCCTACAGGGATGACCCAACCCTACAGGGACAGCCCAGCCATACAAGGACAGCCCAATCATACAGGCACAACCTTTAGGACACCCCAAATCCCACACGGGGCTGACGCCCAGCCCAGTGGGAGGCACAAGCAGACGAAGCATTGCAGTGCTGAGATGTCGCTCAGGTGGGAGGGACGCCCTGCAGACAGATTGCGAGGGTGCCCCAATGGTCCTTGGTTTGAGATCCAAAATTTTGCTCCATTTGGCCCTTTGAAGAAGGAACTGGTCTCTGTTGCCTCGTCAGCTCTGCCTTGCAAAAGGGCAGGCTGCAATTCCCAGCAGCTCTGCAGCAAGGTAAGGCTGGTGTGGAGAGGTAATGACCTTCATTAGGCTCAATTGATGCAACTGGAAAAAAACCAGAGCCAGGAGGCAGCCTCTCCTTCCAGCCCACGCGCCCCAGGTGCACCCGCGCGCCCGCCTGCTTCCTCCAGCACCATCAATTTGTCCAATAAAAGCCATTAGTGCTCCTTCTGAGCCCCATCTTCCGTGGGCTGTGTGACCTCACGGGCACAGAGCTGCTGCAGGAGGTGGAGGGGACGGAAGGTCAGAGGCACCAGGGATGCATCTGTCCCTGTTTAGCGGTGGTAATGCAGTGCAGAGCCCCGGGGCTGATGGCTGCTGCAGGATGCGCTGCCATCGAGGTGCTGCTGGAGAATGGGGCGTCCATCCATGTGGTGCTGAGCACAAAATCCCAACCCATGGCTGGGCTGAGCACAAAATCCCAACCCTGGGCTGGGCTCTGCCTCGCGTGGCTGCGAGTGCATAAACTGTCAGTGCTGGAGAGGACGAGGGATGGATGCGCCGCCCTAATCGCGTTAGCGCTGCGAGAAACTCCTCAAGTCCCCACCAATTGCTCCGTAATGAGATCTTCCTCGGGCTGGCTGTCTCTGGCAGCAGACGGATGGGAGCTGCCCTGTGGGATGCAGGAATGCAGCGTTGCTATGGGGCTGGGCTGGGGATGCTGCGCCCGCATCGCCAGCTTTGCACCCGTGGGCAGGGTTGCCAGTGAGATCCCAATAACACAGCAATAGTATCAATCAAAAGTCCTCTCTGGGGCCAGAGTTAGCTTGGAGGTCTCCAGTAAATCACTGCTCACAAATGGGTTTTCCACAGGCAGGAAGACAGCCCAAACCCTACGTGCGCAACGGGCGTCCTCTTATGGCTCAATGAGCCCCACCAAAAAGAAAACTCTCCGCAGTCTGTCTGCATTCAGTCCCAGCAGGGCTAAAGCTCTGTGGTGGTCTCCTGGGTGACCTCTGAGCGTGGCTCATCCCCAGCACCCCGCTGCTCCCCCACGCCTAGTCATGCCGGCTGGCCGCGGCCGTCCGATGGGGCGCAGGTGGAGACGCGCTCCCGCATGGTGTTCCGAGCTCTGGAGAAGCTGTTCTGCTCCACACGGGCTCGGAAGGGCAGGCAGAACTCACGGAAACACCTCTTGAAGTTTTCATCCAGGAAAGCGTAGAGGACGGGGTTGAGGCTGCTGTTGGTGTAACCCAGAGCGATGCAGAAGTGCAGGCTGGCCACCACGTAGGGGTTCTTCTTGTCGATGTCCACCAGCGTCCAGACGATGACGAAGATGTGGATGGGCGTCCAGCAGATGATGAAGGCTGCCACCACCACCAGCACCATGCGGGTGATGCGCCGCAGGTTGCGGTCCTTCTCCTTGGAGCCTGAGAGCAGACGGACGCTCTTCAGGCGCAGGATCATCAGCCCATAGCAGATGGTGATGACCAGGATGGGCACCATGAAGGCGAAGATGAAGACGCAGATTTTGGTCACCGTGTCCCAGTAGATGGGAGGGTCGGGGAACTGCAGCGTGCACAGCACTGTTCCATCTGCTGGAAGAGGGATTAAAACAAGGGAGAGCAGATGGAGGGTCTGCTGGGAACTGAATGCTTCTGCTCCGTGGTGGCAGAGCATCTCCATCCGTGCTAAAACCACCAGGAGATGCATGCCCACGTGCCATCTCATTGCTCATTCCCCTGGAGCTTTTTGGGGTGCCTGTGGGATGCAGGAAGTGCCACCAAACAGGGGATCGTTCCCTGCAGGGCCTTCTGCAGCATCCCAGCCTCTGCGGCGGGCACATCCCCGTGTCACCTTCCACTGAAGCTGATTGCTTCTGCAGGATGCCCAGATTTCTCCCAGCAGCCACCAAACAGGAGCTGCAGACTCACTGGGGACCTCACGATATAACCAGTATAGCCATTATACCCCAAGCACTGGGCACTGGCACCTGATCTGCACCCCAGCAGTGAACACCTGGGACTGTTTCCAACCTCTGCAACCAAAATGGAAAACAGCACCATGCTGGTTTTCCACCATGATCACGATTGAGGGATGACCACCAACGGAGCACAAACATGAACAGGACCAAGTGGCTCAGTAGGGTCACCCCAGGAAGCACAGATGGGACCTTTCCTCAAAAGCCCACTTGCCTTTCGACTTGGTGACTGCCATGACCATGATGGGCACCCCAATGACAGAGGAGAGCACCCAGATGCAGACGTTGATGACCTTGGCCTTGGCCGGTGTGCGGAAATCCAGCGCCTTGACCGGGTGACACACGGCCACGTAACGGTCCACGCTCATCATGGTGAGGGTGAAGATGCTGGTGAACATGTTGTAGTAGTCGATGGAGAGCACGAGCTTGCAGAGCAGCTCCCCAAAAGGCCAAGTCTCCATCAGGTACTTGGCGCTCTGGAAGGGCAGCGTGCTGGTGGCCAACGCGTCGGCCAGCGCCAGGTTGAAGATGTAGATGTTGGTGGCTGTCTTCATCTTGGTGTACCTGAAGGGGAGGGCAGAGGTGGGGGCTGGCGGGTGCTCAGGGAACCAGGAATCCTTCTGGTTTGGTTTCCTATTGAATTTGAGCGGGGTGGAGTGAACTGCTGAGCAAACGTGGCACTGAGGGGGACGGTGGTGGGGTTGGGTTGGGGTTGGAGTTGGGGATCTTGGAGGTCTTTTCCAACCTGAATGACTCCATGATTCTACGAGTGGGCACGGTGGGATGGGCTGAGATTGGACTGGATGATCTCAGTGGTTTTTTTCCAACTGTAACGATTCTATGTGCTCATCTGGGGAAGGGCTGGGGACTTGCTGCTGCATTGGGTGAAGCCAAAGGAGCCTCTCCCACACGCCTGGCCAGGGAAACAACGCTCATTCATCTGCCTGCCTCTACTTGGAGATCAAAGCAACTCCAAAGAGCTTTTTCAAATAAGTCTCTTTTCCAATTAAATCGATTTACTCCATTTCCCCGAATCAGTTGCACAATGTCCTTTACCTCCTGAAACCTCCTCTATCTGATTTTCCACCCAGTAAATCGTGATTATCCAGCCTGCTTCCCTGTCGAGTTTCCTTGCAGAAATTGGATCGATTACCCCGGAAAGAGCCCAGCTGGGAGCAGCAGCATCAGCACGGCCAGAGCTGCTCCACGGGAGCCTTTGGGGAAGCCTGGCCCCACGCATGGCACAGGGACGTGGGGACATTGGCTCTGCTGCTAGCACGCCAGCCCTGGTCCTCATCACGTCATGATAGGAGCAGTGCCTGGACCCGGTGCTGAGAGCTGAAGGTCCCCAAAGGTCTCAGTGCCCAGGGAGGCCACTGGGTTGTTTGTGGGGTGCTGGGGTCAGGGCTGTGCTTGCAGCTCCATCCCCTCCATGTGCTCCTTTCCAGGCAACCCCATACCTCAGAATCCTCTGCAGCCCCCAGCTCATTGAGGTGCCCCCTAATTGATTAGCAAAGCGTCTCTGTGAGTGGATGAAAGCTGCTTGCAGCATCCATAGGGGGTCAGGCTGAGAACTGGGGGAGGGTGCTGCACTGTGGATGATGGATTTGGCTCTGGGGCGTGGGGGGAGATGATCCTTGGGCTTTGGGGCTCAGCTTAGAGAATGACTCCATCATGCAAGGAGCAAATTGGGGCGAGACAGGGCTCCGTTTCCTTTGGCTTTCCCCACCATCCACCACGAGACCCCACTGGGGGGGGGGGGGGGGGGGTGCAGCCCCAGGTTTGTGCTGTCAGAGATGGAGCTGCAGAAATGGGGCTCTGCACAGCAGTGAGCACATTGCTGCTGCAGCCCCTTGCCTGGGGGAGGGCGGGGGGGAGAAGAACATCTAATTTGAATTTGCTCTTTAAGCACAAAATGAATTTGAAATTTCCTTGAGACATTTCCCTTTCCCGTGCCATTGCTCTTAGGTGAACGCACGTTTCAGCTGCGTCTCCTTCTGGGTTAAACAAAAACCTGAGGATTTCTGTTTGCTGTCAGTTTTTGTTTTGGCTCACCCAGGTTAAAAATAGCCATTCCAGGTAGATTCACACTTCTTTGATCTCTGCTTCTTGCACAAAGGGGACAAATGTGTGACTCGGGCTGTGCAGCGCAGTGCTGGGTAAGCGCTTCTGCAGCTGCTGCCAGATGTGCCCCCTCCTCCAGAGGGTTTTGGGGAAGGATTCAGCCCAGGGTGGGGGTCCAGTGTGGTGAGCACCCCCTCCAGGCTGCCAGTGCCACCAGTGCTTCTGGGGGGGGCTTAAACACTGCAGACAATGCGATCTGTTGGGGGGTGGCCGGGTGCTGGATGTGGGCTCCTGTTTTGGCTGCTCTGGGCTTTGGGTTTTGGCTTGGATGGGCTCCAGGGTGGAGGGGTGGAGATGTTGGGCTGTGCACAGGGTCCTGCGTGGGCTCACTCACCAGCACCCACAGCACACTGGGGAATGGGGTCCCCATGTTTCCATGTCCCGGGTCCCCATGTCCCCAAATCCTGCTGGTGCACTCCAGCCACTAACGCCCCTGCAGAGGGATCTGGACCCAAACTGTGCTTGCAATCCCACTGACAGCCCCATCCCATGCAGCTTTCCCCCTACAAATCCTACCCAACACAGAGCAACCCACCCATATAGCAAACTGCTCTGTCCTTAGTCTGCATTCTGCTGAACGTACACAGATGCCAAAAGCTTTGAGACCTTCAGTTTTGCGAGCCTGAGCCCCCACCTCATGCAACAAACCCCAGAGAAGCCCTCCAAGAACCATCAGAGGGGCTCAGAGGACAATGCACACCCATCCCCCAGAGATACAGCATCTGGGTCAGGGAGTGGGGGCCCTGAAACCGTGGCTGTGTGCTCTGGCTGCTGCACCAGGCTGCGTTCGTTAAGCATGGGCAGCAATTAGGTGACCGTATGAGTTTGCTGACGAGGATGCTGTTTGCACATTCAGGCTTTTTCTATCTCAAAATGCCGTCCCTGCCTCAGGCAGCAGGAGGGGGCTGACCATGTGCATCCCTCACTGCGTGCTTCCCCTTGATTTCTGCTTTTTTCTTTCCAGGGTCAACTGTACAGCTGCTTTGAGTGGGTGAAAAACTCCTGCTGGTGCTGTGTCTGTGCCCCATGCCCGGCACAGGGCTGCAGGAAGGAGCTGCCTTTGTTCCACGGGTGAAGCTGTCCCTCCTCTGAGCTTTGGCGTATTGTTTGCATGCCGTTCCTTTTCACACCACTGATTTTGGGGGCCCCAGGAGCCAGGTGGGAAGGTCACGCCGCTGACCCCGTGTGATGGAAGTGTTGGGATTGGAGGGGAAATGGGACAAAATGGGGAATCCCACACAACCCCCAGCTGCTGGCAGGGCTCCTGTGGTCCACAGAGCTGCCCCGTTCTGTATGAACAGGGGGGGACACGCATGGCTCTCTGTGGTCCCACCCAGCCATGAAGGGCAGCAAGCGGATCCTACAGCGTGCCTGCAGGAGGGAGGGGAACGGGACCCCCGGATACCACCTCCCGCACCCCCGTGCTGCTTCACACGCACACAGCCGCTCTATCTCTGCATCCCCTCTCACCCCTGCGCCTTGCACACACGTGTGTGCTCACACGTGGCCGCATCACACCCAGCTCAGCGCTCCCGCTGGGCTCACCGCACCCGGCGCACACCCAGCCGCACTCCTGCGGTCACCTCGAGCACAACACACAGCCGTGCTGCTCTCACACGCACCGCACGCTCACACCCCGCGCGCTCTTACACCTTTTACACGCTCGTACCCCACGCTCACGCCCTCCCGCAGCCCCGTGCCCGCTCTCACCGCACGATGCCGTACATCACCAACACGTTGCCCAGCAGCCCCACCACGCACACCACCGAGTACAGCGCGGTGATGACGATGGCGATCAGGATGGACGTGGCGTTTTTGGTCCTCGGCGGTCCCGTCTCATTGCCGCCGGTTCCGCCGGGCAGGACATCCCACGCTGTGCGGTTATCCCACACCGCGAGCGGCTCCGTGGGCAGTTCCGTGCTCAGCTCCATGCTCCGCAGCGCCCGCACCGCGCAGACCCAACGCCGCGGGTTCGAGTCCCGCTCCCGCCCGGCTCCGCCGCCTCCCGCGGTCTCCTTATAGGGCCGCCGTGTGTCCCGAGCCACGTGGGGCCGGGGGCGGCCCTGCCGCCTTCTGCCGCCTCCCCCAGCACCCCCCCTCGGTCCCTACCTGCATCCCAGACCCCTCCCAGCACGAATCTTATTGCCCTCTGCCGCAGCCCATCCCTCCCCCCGGTCCCTGCCCCATCCCGGTCCCCGCCGCCCCCACCTCGATCCCCGCTGCGCCCCCACACCGTGTGTCTGCTGCCTCCGACCCCGGTCCCTACATCATCTCGTCCCTCCCGGACCTCCCCCAGTTCCTGCTGCATCTCCCCCTCTTCCTACAGAGCCCCCACACCCGCTCCCTGTTGCCCCATCCCACTCCCTGCTGCCTTCCTCCGAAGTCATTGAGGGGCTCCGAACGTCCCGGGGGGGTTTCAGGGCTGGGGGACATCGGGTTCGGTGCACACGGCGATACTGATGCGATTTTCTTTTGTTTGGAAGAAGGGCGGGGGGGAGGGGGGCAGAAGGGAAAGGAGAAGGAATGGGGTGGGGAAGGAAAACAGCTGGGGCTTCCCATATGGGATCGGGGCTGCACATGGGAACAGGGCTCCAAATGGTGTTGGAGATCTGAATTGGATCGGGGCTGCAAAAGGGATCGGGATTCCAAATGGGAATGGGGCTGCACGTGGGATCGGGACTCCAAATGGTGTCAGAGCTCTGAATGGGATCAGGGCTCCAAATGGGATCGGTGCTCCAGCAGGTCTGGAAACCCAATGGGTTGTGCTGGGGGACCTCTGCTCCTCTCGTGGGGTGTAAGGAACCCCGGACATCAGCGGGATGGAGGCACCCCACATCGCCCAGCTCGTTTTGGTGGGGATATTTGCTTCCCCCAGAGCTCTTCTGGTTGTGGGTCGGAGCCGGGCTAGGAGCAGCACATCACCCCACACCCCTCAGTTCTCGGGATGCTTTGGGGTTTGCAGGAAAGGGGTTGAGGAGCTCCGCAGCCGCTGAACCCTTCCCACACCGGCACTCAGCCTTGAAGAGGAACGCGGGCTGAGCTCCGCCGTTTGTTTTCCTACGTCAACAGCTCTGAGTGTTCTCCTACCTCTCGGGGCAGCTGCTGGGAGAGAACAAAGCCCAGCGTCAGGGGAAACCAAAGCAGCTGAGCTCCTTCCCTGTCTCGCTCGGTGGCTTTGGGCATCGTTACCCCTCCGTTGGGGTCGGGGGGTTGCATGGGGAACCCGTGCCCGGTGCATTGGTGCTGCAGATGGCGTTGGTGTCACCGATGCCGCCGGTGTCCCCGAGGTGTTCTCACCTCCTAGAGGCAGTGCCAGCCCTGCCCCGAGGCAGGATGCATCGGTGGTTCTGCCCTACAGCCCATCCCCATGAAAAACACCTAAGAATCAGCCTGAAATGAAGGTGGTTGCTTCAGAGAGGGGGTATCAAATCCCTCCCCATCCCTCCCAACATCGTGCCTGGCCCCGTAACAGGGAAGGGCGCAGGGCACCGCCAGCACCGCGCACCCATCAGTCCCTATGGGAGATTTGTTTTTCTCTGGTTGTCGCTTATTTTGGTATTTTCACACCCCCCTTTTCCTCCCCTCGGGCTGACAATGGAGCTCTGATTGCACACTGGCAGAGGCTGCCCGGATTTGGGGAGCTGCTCTCCCCCTGCACTGCTTCCATGCGTTGCAGCATTCACATGGAGTGAGTCATCGGGCAGCGAGACATCCAGAGGGGGGGGCAGAGGCACAGCTTCCAAAGGACATCACCACAGCTGTGTGCCTGTCTCCCTACGGCTGCACACGGTTTGTATGTCCGTGCATTGCCCCCCAGCATGGGGGACCCGTCAGACCCCCGGCTCACCCCTCTCCTGCTCACATGGGAAGGCATACACAGCATTCCCTTTTTCTTTTTGCTTCCCCACCCCAATGCCCAGACACGAGGATGCTCAGCTGTGGCTCTTCGGTCCCCGCATCCTCAGCCCACGCACCCACCTCCCCCGGGGAAGGAAAGGATGTGGGCTTTGATGTGGGGAATTCAGGTCAGCACTAACCCAGATCCATCCCCACTGCTCTCCCGTCGAGCTGTGCTCTGTTCCCATCCCATTTCCCACCCCACACTCCAGGCTCTCCCCTTTACTTATTCATGTGCCTGCAGCTGTTCTCCCTGCAATGATGGGGTTGGCTCTGGGAGAAGGGGAAGTCAGAGCATGGGAGTGTTTGGCTGTGATTTTTTTGGGCAGAAATGTGGAGCACCAGCAGTCCCGGTCGGCTTTAACAGCAGCAGCAGTTTGGGGAGGTTGTGTTGGATGTGCAAAGCCCTTCTTGTAGCTCCAGTGCATCCAGCAACACAGACGAGCCATGGGAACCCACAGGCTTAGCTGCAATGATGCTGATTCAAGGGTTTTCATCATTTATTTTTTTAGCCTTTCCTCCTGCAGAAAGGCAGCTGGGTGCCTACCAGCCCAACCCATTCCATGGCTCTGTGGTTGCATGACCAGTGTGCAGCAAAACGGCCAAGCTCGGGTGTGGGCAGATGAATGGATGCAATGCAGGAGTGGTACCCATAGATATAGGAGCTGTACCCATAGATGTGGGAGTGGTACCTATAGGTGTAGGAATGATACCCATGGATGCAGGAGTGATACCTGTGGATGCAAGAGTGATGCCCATGGATGTAGGGGTGATTCCCATGGATGTAAGAGCTGTACCCATGGATGCAGGAGTGGTATCTATAGATGTAAGAGTGATACCTAAGGATGTAGGGGTGGTACCCATGGATGTAGGGGTGGTACCCATGGATGTAGAGGTGGTACCTATGGATGTAGGGGTGGTACCTATGGACATAGAGGTGGTACCCATGGATGTAGGGGTGGTACCCATGGACATAGAGGTGGTACCTATGGACATAGAGGTGGTACCCATGGATGTAGGGGTGGTACCCATGGATGTAAGGGTGGTACCTATGGACACAGAGGTGGTACCCATGGATGTAGGGGTGGTACCCATGGACATAGAGGTGGTACCCATGGATGTAGGGGTGGTACCCATGGATGTAAGGGTGGTACCTATGGACATAGAGGTGGTACCTATGGACATAGAGGTGGTACCCATGGACATAAAGGTGGTACCCATGGATGTAGAGGTGGTACCCATGGATGTAGGGGTGGTACCTATGGACATAGAGGTGGTACCCATGGATGTAGGGGTGGTACCCATGGACATAGAGGTGGTACCTATGGACATAGAGGTGGTACCCATGGATGTAGGGGTGGTACCTATGGACATAGAGGTGGTACCCATGGATGTAGAGGTGGTACCTATGGACATAGAGGTGGTACCCATGGATGTAGGGGTGGTACCCATGGATGTAGGATTTGTATCCACACATGTAGGGGTGGAACCCATTGTTACAGGAGCAGTACCCACAGATGTAGGTGCAGAGCAGTGCCCATGGATGCAGGACAGTTCTACCAACCCATCTCCTGGACGAACAGTCTCCAGTTGCAGCGGGGCAGACTGCAGGTTGGACGCTGGGAAGAGAGTCTTCACACAGAGGGCTCAGGCTCTGGATGCTGCTCTGGGGCAGTGTGTCTGTGCCAGGAGGAGGGGTGGTGGCACTGGGGGAGGTGGCTCTGGGCCGGCAGCACGTGGCCATGGGGTTGGAGCCACGGGAATTCGACAGGGGGACGTTTTTCCCTCTCCATAGCGGAGGTGCCTTCGGAGCAGAGCAATTATTCTCTCTCCTTGTGCTTCTCCTTTCCTCCGTATCCAAGCGCATCCTCGGCGGGCCGGGATGAGTCACGGCGGCGGCAGCAGCGCTGTAAGAGCATCAGCACACGATTCCCCCCGAGGCTCCGCGGCTCCGCATCGCCCTTCGCCAGCAGTTCCGCTCCGCACGCACTCAGCTCTCTGCCCTCGGGAAATGCCACGTCCTGCTGCCAGGTGGAGGGCAGCGAGGTGGTGCCGGCCCAGCAGGTGACATTGGGACCGCAGTGCCGCAGCCCCAAACCAACACCACCCCCCCCAAAAGCAGGAGCTCAGCTCCACAGCCCTCTAGCAGCGGCGGTTCACTCCCTAATTACACACCCTGCAAGGCCAGGCTGCTTTGCAGAGTGCAATTAATTAACGTTTGCAGCCTTGGCGCTTGCTGACCCTGCCAGACTCGGAGCAAATCGGCTGCTGCGGGTAATGGGTTTGCTGCAGGACGAGCTGTTTCTGAGCTGGATTCGGAAGGCAGGGTGGCTGCTGGATGGCGCAGCCCCGTGTTGGGGTTCATCCGGAGCCCGGGGGAATGGAGTAGAGGTGCAGAGGGAGCAAAACAAAGCTGTAGGGTCAGCATGGGCCGTGCTGTGCTGGCTGTGCACGGCCAGGGCATCCTGAGATGCTGCTTTGGGGGCAATGCAGGCAGGCTGGAAAACACACAAACGTTTCCCTTATGCAGCACAAATCCTGTCCCGTTGTGTGGATGGCATGGATGGGATGCAGAGGATGTGGGGACTGGACATCAGGGTGAGCTCCCAGCCCAGAGCAAGGCAAACCCCGATAAATAAATGGGTGCACGCTCAGCCCGGCTCCCTCAAGCTGCTGGTGCTTCATGAGATCACTACACATCAATCTGCTGCTCTTAATTGCTGAGTGCCTGAGAGCTCCTGGTGGGGAGGAGCACAGCGTCAGGTGGGGAAGCCAACGCTGCTGCAATCTTTCTCCCATTATTATTTAGGTCGCCTAACCCCTATGCAAAGCACAGGGATGGGGGTTAACCCAATTTGGGGGGGGTGGCTGCTTTGTGTCAGGATTTGGGGGCAGAGCCAAAGCTGAGATTTTGGGAAGGCTGTGTGGTGTCAGCAAAGCAGGGGAATCACCTCACACCGGGTCTACTTTTGGGAAAGAAAACCTTCTGTAATCATGTAAATCCTGTAATTTTCCATGCAATGCGTTTCACCCTTCCAAGCAAAGCTTTGGGTCGGGGTTATCTCAGCAGATGCATTTTTATCATCCAGGGAGGGGTGGTGGTGGGGGGGTGACGGTGTCAGGATGGCATCCCTGCAGCTCAGCCCGCTCCCCCCCCGGCGCCTCACAAAGGTTGCAGGTGACAAACTGATTATTTTTTTTTCCCCCGTGATTTTCAAACAGGAGGAAAGAAAAGGGGACATCACACGCCGCAAAGATGGGCACAGTGCCTTTGTCCCCTCCAGAGGTGTGAATCCCATTCTCTGACAGTGCAGCACGGGGATGGGGATGTGCTGGGGGGGGGAGTGGGGGGGTGCAAGAAGGGATGCAGTGTGGAAATGATGCCTACGAGCTCCAGGTGGAGGACAACTCCTTGGGAGGACAAGGAGCATCGCTGCACTGGGATCAGGGATGGGCGCTTTGGGGTCTGCTCTCCCCCAAAGTCAGAACCTCCCGACCTTTAAGGACGGAGAAAAAAGTGCTGATGGAGGTGTGGGTAAACAGCAGCTGTGTCCCTGCACTGCTCAGCATGCAACCCCCCCCCCAGCTCAGTGCCACCCCCAGGTCCTCACTCCCTCCTAAACCCCCACAGTGCCCAACCTGGCAGTGTGCAGCCCTATGGCTGTGCTGAGTCCCCAACCTCAAGCTGCAAATCAAAGCACGACCCATCCACAGAAAGGGATGAAAAGCCAAAAGGGGGGGATGGGGGACATCCCTGGGGGGAGAGGAGGGACACGCAGACACAACGCAGCCCCCACTGCTTCACCTCATTCCCAAGAATCCCACAGAATGGATTTCCCCTCCTCTGCTCCAAGCCCGCGGATGGGCACCCATCCCTGCAGAGCCTTGGGGACCGCAGGGGAAAGGACCAGGAAATGGGGTTGTCATGGAAACCAATGAACTGCCAGCACTGATTTTATTTATTTATTTATTTATTTGCTTATTTATTTATTTATTTATTTGCTTATTTTTGTCAAGACTGGGGGAAAAAAAAGAAGGATGGAGGAGTGGGAGAGAAGGGCAGCATCACTGCCGGGATGGATGGGTGGAGGGATGCATGGAGAGATGGATGAAGTGATGGAGAGATGGAGAGATGGATGAAGTGATGGATGGATGGATGGATGGATGGATGGAAGGATGGATGGATGGATGGACAGATGATGGGTGGGTGGATGGAGGGATGGATGGGTGGGTGGATGAGTGGAAGGATGGGTAGAGGGATGGAGAGATGAATAGAGGGATGGATGGATGGGGAGATGGATGGTAGAAGGGACGGAGGGTGGTGTGGAGGGGAGGGTGGAGGGATGGATGGAGGGAGGGATGAGTCAAGGGAGGGGTGGAAGGAGGAATGGGTGGAAGGAGGGAGGGGGGAGGGAGAGATGCTGTAGAGGTTCTTTTTGGGAGCCACAGGGCCTCGATGTACATAGCAGTGAGATGCTGCAGGTGCAGCCCTGAGGGTGGACTCAACACATTTTAGTCTCCTCCTGAGTAGGCTGGGGGATGCTGAGCAGGTCAGGGGGCTGCCAGCTGTGTGGGCACAGCCCCGGGAGTGCCACCTGCATGGCCTCAGGGGGTGACACAGACCCCAAACATCAGATCCCAAATGCCATTGCTTCGGAGACCCGCAGTTGGGCACTGGGTTTTCCAGCACACGCAGGTGTGCACAGCCTCCCCGTGGGATGGGTTGGAGGCTCAACCCTGGGACCACCCCCTAGAGCTGCCCATAGCCCATGTCAACCCCTGCACGTGGCCAGAGGGACCCTCACTGCCCCCTGCCCAACGACACCCCTGCACCCATCAGCTCCCACAGCAGCTGCCCGTGGCTATTTACAGCCCTGCACAAGAATTCTGAGCAGAGCAATAAATCCATCACCTGTTCCCAACCTCCCAGTGCTGGCAGGACATACGCTCACGTTGCTTTGGGACAGACAGACACAGGTGGGTGCTGGGGCTTTGCTACCCACGGCACAATGCTGTGGGGCTGTGCTTTCTCTGCTGTTGATTGGACCTTTCTGCAGTGCTGTTAGCTGCACCGACGTTTTATCATCCACCGTGTTCCTTAATTGCAGCCACATTTCACAAGTGGAACTAATTGCCTTCTTGGCTCGCTAATGACCTTGGGATGCTAACAAGTACCAAAGCCCAAGGTATTTTCCCAGGGCTGTGAAGGTTCGTGGCCCCTCTCAGAACCACCAGGGTGCAGGAGAATGGGGTAATAGCATCCAAATCTGGGAATAAACATCCTTGAGCCTTTAGGGATGTGCTTTCTCTCCCCCAAACACTCTGCCCATGGAGTCCCCCCCACTCCTGGCTGCGCAAACCCAATGAGAGCTAAATCCCACGTCACCTCCTCCCCATGGCAGATGAGCAACCTGGGGGAAACCGAGGCACAGGCGCCGATTTTCCCTTCAGAAAGCACTCAGTGCTAGAGACAGCTCATGCTTTTATTGCCGTAGCTGGAGTCTTTCTTTCCACTCCTCTCCTCCCATCCTTTCTTCTTTCCCGAGGTGCAGGGTGGACAGTCCATATGGCACGGAGCAGAGGGATGCAGCAGCACGGCACCAGCATCCAGACACCGCTGCCACCAACCTCCATGTCCTCCCATTGCACTCCATAGGACAAGGGGAAGGAAGGGCTTGGGGCCCTTTCCCAGCCCTACATCCATGGGGCAGCATTCCTCCTGCCCCCAAACCAAACCGCACCAATCCAGGTTCCCAGTACAAAAGGCTCAAATTCACTGGGTTCTTCCCGAGCAAACCAGTGGGAGGCTCTAGGGAACGCAGTGCAATGGGATGGGGAGCTGAGGACACCCCATCGCTTCTCATTCCCACCCCAATGTTCTGTCACCACGTCCCATCCATGCCGCGTCCCCTTCAGCCCCACTGGGCGTCATCAGCAGAACTGCAAGGGAAGCAGAGCCCAGGGTTGTGGGGCAGCCAGTCCCATTGCTGGAAGATGCTGGGGGGGCCCTGCCACCCCCACTTTGGGGTCCTGGAGCAACTATGAGCACACGGTGGCTGCACCACATCAGTGCCCACAATGGGGTTTGGGGGCAGCGAGGGGGACCAGCATCCTAAAATGAGGCAGGGGAGGTTTTGGGGGGATGCTGAGCCCTCCTCCCCACCCACTACGCACCTTCCAGCGGTTCCCACATTCATTGCACAGCACGAAGGTCGTCATGGGCTCATCAGCACTGCGTGTCTGCACCTGGGAGAGGGAGCGGGCAGCCGTGTCAGCAGGCATTGATGATTCCCCTAAATTATGGGTTGGGGTTTCCCTGGGTCCGCGGAGCTCCGGGGCTCACCTGGTTGTAGGTGCAGTTCTTCTTCTTGCACTTGCCACACTGGAAGAGGTCGGTGACGGTGCCGCCCGTTTTGGCCATCTGGTGCTCGCGGATGGCCTCCTGGGTCATGGCATTGCGCAGCTCCTTCAGCTCATCGCTGGCCATCTCCTGCCATAAGGGGACCAGGTCAGCACCCGTTTGGTCACCATCCGTGAGTGCCAACCCCTGTAGGCCTTCGTCTTCCTATCTGTGCAGGATTTGGGGTGACCAGAGGGCCATCACCGTTGGAGAAGAGCTCTAAGGTCATAAAGTCCAACCGTCAGTCCATCCCCACCGTGGCCACTCGTAGAAGCATTCAGGTTGGAAAAGACCTCCAAGATGACCGAGTCCAACCCAACCCAAGCCCACCACTGTGCCCACTAACCATACCCCCAACTTCCACATCATCTCCACAGTTCTTGAACACCTCCATAGCGACCGCACCACCTCCCTGAGCATCCTATTCCAGTGCGCTGCCATTGGGTTTTTCCTAATATCCAACCCGATCCCGTTCTCTGTGCTTGCTAAAGGACACAAACCCACCCAGGGAATCGAGCACCCCATCCTCAACCCTACAGCTCTGTGCACCTCGGCGGTCATACGGGCAATGAGGGCAGGAGTAATGGCCCCACACAGCACGTTCCTCCGCAGGTTGGGGTTCTTGGGGTCCTTCAGGTTGCTGATCCTGCTCCGCACCCGGTTGCGATACTTCATGTCCGTGCTCTTCAACTCCTGGAAGATATGTGGGGCCAGTCAAGGAAATCAAATTTCTGGAGGAGGAATGGTCTCTGGGGCTGATCGTGGCCGAGGGGGAGACCCCAAAGCATGAAGTTGGGGGTGATCAGGAGGTGGCCCTGTCCCAGTGGAATGGAACAGCCCAGATGCTGCGCTGGACCAGAACCCGGCACCCACAGCAGTAAGGATGCCTCGGGCTTGGGAAGGGGCGCTTATTTCATTCCCTACGGAGAAAGACAGGTCCTCACGCAGAAGGACTGAGGACGCGCAGCACCAGGGCGGGATCATACGGGATGGAGCCGGCTGGGGATGCTCAGCATCAGCCTTTAGTACGGGCTCCGGGCTCCCTCTGCAGGCAGCGGGGCCAAGCAGGCCTTGGCAGCGCTCCTCACCCCCTGTCCCCGTCCCTGTCCCCGTTCCTGTCCCTGTTTCCACCACCTTGTCCCTGTCCCCCACCCCAGGACCCCGCAGCAGAAGCAGCCCGGGGACCACAAAGGATATGGTCTTCTATCTCGGATGCCATCTTCTCACAGTTGACACCGAACTCCTTGTAGTCATCTGTAGGGAGAGGAGAGGGGTGGCGATGGGGTTGGAAGCAGAAGGGCCTCATCCTGCACCCACAGAGCTCCAACAAAGCAGCCAATGGATCATCTCCAATGGAAACCCAATGGGAAACCCAATGGGGAACTCAATAAGGCACCCAGTGGGGCACGTAATGGGAAATGCAATGAGGCACCCAGTGGGGCACCCAATAGGACACCCAATGGGACACCCAACAGGTACCCAATGGGACATCCAGTGGAAAAGTCAATAGAAACTCAATGGAAACTTACTGGGGGCTCTGCCCCCAAACTTGTCCTTCCAAAAACATAACCCCTTCCAATGACCACACCCAGACCCCTCACCCAAGACCCCCTGTATCTCCTTTTCCTCCCCTTTGGGGCCAAACACCCCTCACCCCCCGACCCCACTCACCATCCATGCGCAGCGCGGCCGTCAGCATCTCAATGCATTTGTCCCTCACGGAGTCCCCGGTCAGATAGCAGGGGGGCAGGAGGCAGATGCTGGGTGAGAAGGAGGGGCTGCTGGGGGTCCGCGGTGTCTCCGCTTTGCCCTTGCTGCTGTTGGCTCTGCGGAGACATGGGGAGGTTTTGGGATCCCGCACGGCTTGGGGACATGGCAGTCACTTGATGGGGGGACAGATGGGTCCTACCTGTCCCCGTTGCTGTCGCTGGAGCTGCGCCGGGAGCTGTTGGGAGCTGAGGTGTTGGCACCCACTGAGGGTCTCCTGGGGGTGACATGGGGGGACGGCAGCTGTAACACCAGCAGTGGGGCATGCAAAGCCTGCCCCATGGTCAGAGCATCCCCAGCAGCGCCAGGGATGGGGAGGTTGGCACGGGCAGCCACCACCACCGCAGCGCCCATCCCTGAGCCCATCTCTGGGAGATGCAGAGCTGGGGTGCCCCCTCCGTACCTCTCTCCTGAGGGTCTCTTCTGCGGGGAGGAAGAGGAGGATGCGGCTGAAGACCGCGAGTCGGCAGAGTCCCTCCTGGCAGGAGCAGCCCAGTGTCAGTGCACAGCAATAGGGACCGAGTGGTGGGTCTGGAGTCCCCCCCCAGCCCAACCCAGGGCCCCCACCTCTCCTTCTTGCCATCCAGAGGTGATTTCTTCGAGGGTGCAGTGGGGCTCCGCCTGGTGCTGGGCTCCCTTCATGGCAAAGCACAAAAGGAAATTGGGAGATGCTCTCAGCTCCCAGCACCCCCGTGTCACCAGGTCCTGCCCAGCCCCATCAGCAAAGTGCTCCCCAGCCCCCCCAGGGTGCCCTGCAGTCAGGGGGGGTTGGTAGGTACCTCTCTGGGTTGGGGTCAGTGGAGTGGCCTTTTGTGGGGGCTGCGTGGGAGCTGGACTTGGGCTTCCTGCAGACAGAGAGAGTGGGGTGGCTCAGCAAGCAGCCCAGGAACAGCCCCCACTTTGGCACAAGGAAAGGGAAATCCTGGTTCTGTGGCACTGCACCATGCACTGAATCCCACACCTCTCCTTGTGCTTCTCTCTGTGCTTCTCGGTCGGGTTCTTGGGGTGCTTCGCGGGGGGGGGGTTCGCCCCTTCATTGGGACTGGGGACATCCAACCTCTTCTCTTTCTCCTTCTTCTCCTTCTCCCCATCCGTGTCCTTCTCCTTCTTTGGGGGGGCAGAGGACTCTGGGGATGGAGTGGGGGTCACAGGCACAGCACGCACCAAACCTCACCCCAGTGTGGGGTGTGGAGCTGGGGGCACCAAGACCCCACTACGGGCATTTTGGGGGAGGCTCTCTGCCCCTCTCACCCAGCAGTCTCTTCCAGTTCTTGATGAGGATCTTGGCCGAGGCCACCACCTCTTCATCCGAGCAGTGCTTCCGCACCGAGTTGACGGCCACCCCGATGCGCGTGGTCTGGGGATGGGCATTATAGGGTCACCTTCCCCAGGTGGGGGGGTTGGGATGAGCACCACCATCCCTCCAGGATCCCCCGACCCCTCTCACCTGCAGCAGCTGGATGGTCATGGTGTAACCAGTGAGAGACTTGAGCAGGTCCAGAGCCCCTTCCTACGGCAGGGGAAGGAACACAAGACCCATACAGGATCTACCACCGAAGTGAAGACACCCGAGGGGTCCCTGGAGTGGTCAGGACCGCGTGTCCACCACCAATGATGCTCCCATCAAACCCAAACCTGCACCCATGGGAAGGGCTGGGGATAGCAGTGTGTCCCCAAGGGCCACATGGCACCAGGTTCCCAGCCTGGCCCTCGGGCACACGGTGCCTGTGGGGTTATATATATCCCAGCATGGCTCTGCATGGGGTCATCTTCCTCCCTGGTATTTTTAGAGCTGCAGGAACAGATGGAGGGTGCAGGTAGCATGGCAGAGTTGTATTGCTCAGAGCTCCCAGCTCAGGGGACATCCCCACGCTGTCCTCCAGCTCCGTCCCCTCCCCAAACTGGGGTAAAGCAGGAGGCCTGGGGGCTGAAACCACAGCCTGAGGCTGGGCAGGGTCACCCTGTGAGCCATGGGGTCATTCCCAGCAAGGGAAACTGCAGAGAAGGGTAATTGCAAAGGGAAGAGCAAACTGCCCACGTGGCTGCCAAGGAGTCTGAGTTGGTGCATTTTTAGCATCCCCAGAAGCACAGGGTTTGGGGGGATGGCACTGCCATGAGCCCCACAGGGCAGCCTGTGCCTTGCCAGGGCAAAGTCCTGTTGGAACAGTCAAATATTAACCTTGAGGGCTAGGCTCTCCTCCATTCCTCCCCCCCCCATGGAACCAGATCACCATGGGCCCTTACCTGGTGCACAGGGAGCAGGGCTGGGTCGTGGCACCAAACCCCTGGGCTGCAGGGGAGCCCCCTCCCTTTGCATGGTTACAAAAGGCACAGCTGCACTTGGGGTGCTGGGGGTGCTGCTCCCACCCCCTGTTCAGTCTTCCTTTGCACGTTGCTGAGCTCGTGGTGCCAGCCCTAACCCACACTGGGTGCTGGTGGCTGGGCTCCAAGCACCTGTCACCCACACTGCTCCCACACCAAGGGGTGCTCAGAGCCACCAGCCCTCACCCAGGACCCCCCCACAACACCCCATCCCCATGACCTCAAGCGATGGGGTGCACCCACAGATGCCTGCTCCAGATCCACAGTCCTAGGCTGGGCAGCACCCCGGGGTGCTCAGCACTCCCTGTGCTGTGAGCAACAGCAGTGGAGGCAGAGCAAAGCTCCTTCCTCCTCCTCCTCCTCCCGCCCCACCTTGGGGAAACCTGTGCTTTTCCTCCTTTCCCCATCCCAAGCCTTGCTGCACCCTCCAAACACGCTCGCACAAGCCTGCAAAGATTGCACACGTGTCCAAATAGGCAAGACGAGCAAATCTTGCACCCATGTGCAAACAGGCACAAAGGTGCAAATATTGCACACCCGTGCAAAAATCGTTGCAGTACGCACAGCGACTGCACACTCGTGCAAACATTGCACTCGCAGCCCTGCCTGCCTTACCGTGCTCTTCCTGGCCACCATCTTATCCAATTTCTTGGCAATCCGGACCAGCTCCTCAGCAGGCCCCATGCTGGCAGCTCGCAATGTTCCAGGCTTTGGTGGTTGCAGGAGCAAATTGCAGCTGGTGGCCGCGGTGTGGGTGCGAGGTGGGCGCAGCCGGCATGGGGCAGCGGCACAGAGCGGAGCAAGGAGAGGAAAAGGGGAAAAGAGAAGGAAGGAAAGCAAGGGAGGAAAGCAGAAAGGAGGTGTGGCTGTCCCGGCCAGTTATAAACTCCTGCCAGGCAAGCGAAATAGCACGGGGCAGGGCTAAATATAGCCCAGAGCAAGAGCAGGACAAAGATTGCAGTGCTGGGGGAGGCGATGCAATGGGGACGCTGCGCCCTTTGGGGCCGGGAGGTGCAGGGGGCTCCAGGAGGTGCTGGAGCACAGGGTTGGCATTGGGAGGGTGCTGGGACGTGGCTTCTGTGCTGCCCGCAGCCACGCAGGCTTGATGCAACTTGCTGCAAACATTGCACGGTGGGGAGAGCCTGGACTTCACCCCGTGGCAGCGCTGTCCTGAGGCACCGACGTCCCCATGGCTGGGGCTGAGCTGCACGGATACCCCAGCACGGTGCTGGGGCTGAGGTGCTGTTGGTGTTTCCACAGCCCAGAGTCCATCCACTGAGCGAAGACAGAGCAGGGAGCTGGGAGGGAAGGATGCTGCTGCAATGGAGACACACAGCCAGCCATTGGTGCTGCTGGTGCACCCCAGCGCCCTGCTGCCACCCCAATAGGGACCCCAGCATCAGATGGAGGGATATCACCCAATGGGATGAGGGGGGAGGGGGGAGGGCTGCACACCGGGCACTTATTAAAAAATGATGGTTTTATTAGAAATGAGAGAGAGAGAACATGAAAAACAAACGAACAAACAAACAAACACAAAGTTTTCTTTCTTTGAGATGAAACGTCCGACGCACGATGATGTGGGTGAGGATAAATCACAGGGATGGGGGAATGTTGGTCCCAGAAAGCAGCTGCAGAAGGCCCCCATGGAGCACCCCTCATTCTCCCCAAACCTTGAGATCCCCACGGCCAGGCGGTGACCAGCACCCACCTAAAGGACGGTTGGGGGTTTTGGAGAGGTGTTAAGGCATTTCCCAGCCCTGCTGCCCTGGAGGGCTCTCAGAGATAGGAGAGGAGGTGGGGGCAGGCTGTAGCTGCACCCTCCCCCTCAAATCCCTAAAGTGATGGAGAAAAGCCTTATTTTGTTTCCTACCAATTGCAACCAATTCACAGTTGTGGTAGAGGTGACACACGGCAGCTGATCCCAGCAGGATGGGGACTGGGGGCTGCATTCCATCTCCCCCCTCAGGGAAAGGAGAGCGAAGGGCAGCCCCCAGCCCCAAATCCCTGCAGCCCTGGGATGGGCTGAGCCCGCAAACCTTATGCCACCAGTGCAGCAAGCGTGTCCATTCTCTGCCCGACGGCCACAGGGGGGATGACAGCCCTTGGGCTCTCCAACACCACCATCCAGGGGGGATTTTCCCAACACAGGGGTGCCCAAGTCCCCCTGGAGGGCAGCATCCAGCACGGTGCCATGTCATGGACCCGATGCCAGGTGGAGAGGACGGCAGCACAGAGGGGACTGAGGATGGCCACAGCCCAGCCCATGTGCCACCAACCCTGTGGGGATGGAGCAGGCGATGGGGATGCAGTCAGTCCTGCAGGAGGTGCACGAAGCTGGCGGGGAAGACACCGGTGCGGGAGCCGTCACCTTCAATGAAGCCAACCTGGAGGTGCAGAGAAGGGGGTCAGGGGGTGGGGGGTCATGTTGTGCATCACAAGGAGAAAGGTGTCACCGGGTGACCCCCCTAGATGAGGCATCACCCAGCAGCATGCTCCAGAAGGAAGGGAATGCAAGGACAGCAGGGGGGGTGGCGGGGAGGGGGCAGTGGCACACAGTGCTCACCCAGCTCTGCTCATCCTCCTCCCGTGTCACCACGATCACCTCCCCTTTGGAGAAGGTCAGCTCCCGTGCCTTGTCCCCCTTGCAGTCCACCACCGCCTTCACCCGCTTCTGCCTCCCCTTGGCCTGCACCAGGAATGTTATCAGTGAGGGGGGGGTCGGGGCAGCAGCACCCCCCCCCAAATCTACATTAGGTGTGATCCCCCAATCCCTCCACCCACAAAAAGAGAGCAGCAAGAATGCTCCCCCATATACTGTACCCCCTCTGAGCCCCTTCCCTCCCCCACAGGTTGTGACACCTACTGGAGCGAAGCGTCGTGGCATGGGCACGGGGGGCACCTTGCTGGGTGTGGGGTCCTCAGGGCTCTGGGGGGGGGTGGCTTTGCCCACCACGCTGCTGATGCGCCGGTACGAGCGGGTGCTCTCAGAGCTGAGGGGACATTGGGGACCGCATCAGTCCCTCCCCCCATCCCCTGTCTGCCCCCCACCACGAAGGGACCCAAGGGAGTAAAGTGTCACTTGAGGTGGTGATGGAGAAGGACTTTTATTGTAGGAGGGGGGGGGGACACTGACAGCCACCAGCAGCCCCCACTCTCCCTCAAAGGAATAGACCTTCCCAAAAAAGAATAGAGCAAAATTTTGGTAACTTCCCACCTGGCCCTATTGGTGTCCCCCCCTTAAGGACCTGTGTCACCTCTAGGGACACAACTCCCCCCCCCCCCCATCCCCCACGCTGCCCCTGTCCCCTCCCATGTCCTCAACCCCTGGCAGTGGAATGGTGACCTCTTTGTTCCAGCCCCCCCATGCACAATTTGGGGTTCCACACCACAATGTGGGATCCTGAACCCCATGCAACGACTGCACCCCCACCCAACATCCCCCATACGTGCCCCCCCTACCCAAACTTGACGGGGGTGACATCGGGGGTCACAACACCCGGCGGGGGCTGCCCGGGGGAGGGGCCACTCAGCTCCGTCCCCCTCCGCGTGCCTCCGCTCTCCGTCTCCGAACGCGTCTCCCAATACGCCGCCCTTCGGGCTTCGGGGGGGCTGCGGGTGCTGGCAGGCGGGGGGGGCACGGCTGTGCCCTCCAGAGCCCCCGCGCTGCAGGAGGATGAGGAGGAGGAAGAGGAGAGGCTGCGCGGCGCGGGGGTCTCCGTCAAACCGGCAAAGTGCGGCTCTGACGTCTGCCGGGGGAGCTCGGGGCGCTCTGGGGTGGGGGGACACAACGGGGACATGATGGGGACGTGATGGGGACAGCGAGGCCGGCGGCACGGCACCGAGCACCGTCAGCATCCCACGGGTTCCCCCCCTCCCCCCCGGTTCAGACTCACCCGTGGGGCTGTGCTTAGAGCGGGGGCCGCCCCGTGTGGGGTTTTTAAGGGGCAGAGGAGGGGGCAGCTCCTCGCTGTGAGCCCGGCGTGGTGCGGGACGTGAAGCCACCAGGATGCTCTCGTAGGTCTGGTTGGTGATGTCCATCCCTGTGCAGCTCCAGCGTGGTGGTGGGGGGCAGGCGGGTGGGGGGCTGGCAGCCAGTGATGAGGGGCCCTTGAATGAACGCTGCAGGGGGCTCACCTATAGCCAGACCCAGAGATGCTGGTGGGCTTCTTGCATCACTGCACCCCAACTCTGCACCCCTACAGCCCCCCCACCCCACCTGCACCACTGCACCCCAATTCTGCACCCCTGCAGCCCCCCCAAACCACCTGCACCACTGCACCCCAATTATGCACCCCTACAGCCCCCCCAAACCACCTGCACCACTGCATCCCCCAAACCCACCTGCACCACTACAGCCCAATTCTGCACCCCTACAGCCCCCCAATTCTGCCCCCATACAGCCTCCCCAACCCACCTGCACCATTGCACCCCAATTCTGCACCCCTACAGCCCCCCCAACCCACCTGCACTATTTCATCCCAATTCTGTACCCCCACACCCTCCCACTTCTCCCCACCCCGCCCACACCCTGCCCCCCACCCCATCTCACTGCTGTGCCCACAGGGTCTCCCCTCCCTGCCCCCCCATCACTGCCACCTTCTCCTCCAGCTCATCCTCGCTGTCATAGGTGTACTCCTGGGGTGGTTCCCAGTCGTAGTCCACGTGGACCTGCAGGGAGAGCTTCCCCGCCTGCGCCTGCTCCAGCTGCACCACAGCAGGGTCTCAGCACAGGGTGGGAGGTGGGGGAGGTCCAGGGTGCCCCCTACCCCTGCACCAGCCCCATCCCCACACCCTCCCTACCA
Organism: Chrysolophus pictus; assembly: GCA_037305975.1. Taxonomy (NCBI): domain Eukaryota; kingdom Metazoa; phylum Chordata; class Aves; order Galliformes; family Phasianidae; genus Chrysolophus; species Chrysolophus pictus. The sequence goes on along the minus strand of CM074598.1, from coordinate 3,626,804 downwards.
GCTCCTCGCACTCGCTGTGCTTCAGCCTCCGTGCCACATCCAGCGCCGTCTCACCCGCTGCGTTCACTACACAGAGGGGATGGGGGCTGCAGCCTGGAGAGCACCCCGCTGCCCCCAACCCCCAAGCCCCTATATCCCAGCCCCATACCCATCCCAAAGGCAGCTTTGCCCTTCAGCAGCAGCTTGATGCAGTTGGGTTGGTTGTAGAGCGCTCCGTAATGCAGCGCCGTGTTCCCATCCTGTGTCGCCCGGTCCAGCATCCCCCTGCACAGAGCCAGGAGCAGCTCAGCACCTCGTGGGGATGCTCCAGTGCCATCCAGGGTGGCAGTGGGACACGATGGGACGCACCCGTTCTGGATGATGAAATCCACCAGCGGGAGGGATGAACGGTCCGCGCAGCGCACGGCCATATGCAGTGCCAGCTCACCTGTGTCCTGCTGCGAGGAGGGAGGGGATGGCTGACCCCAAGGATGCTCACAGCCCGCAGGGTGGGCAGAACCCCAAACCCAAGGATGCTCACAGCCCGCAGGTTGGGCAGAACCCCAAACCCAAGGATGCTCACAGCCTGCAGAACCCCCAGAGATGGGCCTTTGGGGAGACTTTGGGATGCACACAGCTCACCTGGCCCTCAGGGCTGGCCAAGGGTTTGGCCAGGTCGTGTCCTTCAGCAAAGGCCTGCAGCAGGGCCAGGAGGTCACGGTTGTGGATGGCATCCCGGAGGCGGTGGGGCTCGCTGGCCCCCCCCCGCTGCACGAAGCGCCTCTCCATGTATTTGGCCACGATGAACTCCTTGCGTGCGCTCCTGCAGGGAGGGCAGCATCAGCGTGGGACCCCCACACCTTCCTGCCTCCTCCCATAGCGTCATAGCGGGGAGAGACTTCTGCAAAAGGTGCAGGATCCAAAGAGCAGTGGGGACAGCAGGGTGACCCATCCTTCAGTTTTCTCACAAGGATTGGGGTGGAGGGGGGAGGCAAGGCAGGAAGCTTCCCATCCACCCACCCTACGCTCCCCCAGACTCACATATCGCTGCCAGCTGAGGGCTTGGGGCAGTCCTGTGTGGGCAGCGTGGCCTCCATGATTTCATTAAAGCGTGTGTTCCCAACACTGACAGCCAGCTGGGGTGACAGGGCAGAGGGAGTGAGCACAACGCATGGAGGGACCTCCCCACGTCCCCAAATCCTGCCCCCCTGCCATGGCCCTTCCTCATCCCGGAGAGGGGAGTTCACCAGGTCCATGTAGGATCTTCCCATCTGCCACCCCCAGGGATGAGCCTCTCTCATAGGAGAAGTCTGTTAGAGGAGGGAGGGGGCCCTGGGGGTGCTGCCAACGTTCCGTCATCGCTTCCCAGGGCTCTCTGCACCCCTGCAGCACCACATGGGGGACTGTAAGTCACAGCTGGGCAAAATGAGGGCAGCTGTGAGCAGCAGGTGCAGAGAGAGGGGGAAGGTCGAAATCTGCACCCAGACCCCAAGCAGAGGATGATACCCAGCGGATGCAAGGCCCCCCCCAGGTGCAGGGAGCCCCTTACCAGCAGCTCAGAGGTGCTGAGGACGTCCAGGGTGAGGGACTGGATACGGGAGTAGTGCACACCTAGCTCCCGGTGGATGCCAGAGCACTCGATGCACGTCAGGATGCCCAGGTTGGTGGAGAGCCACGTGGGGTCTGTGGGGTTGGGGGCTCAGCATCACCTCCTGGCCCCCTGCCCCTCCCTGCATCCCAGAGCCCCAACCTACCCGGCGCCCCGCAGTCACAGCACTGCTTGTTGCCTGGCATGTTCTTCACCTCGCTGATGACCAGCTTGGTCAGCTCCTGCACGCTGCCATCTGCCCCACTGCCTGCTGAGGCCGCCCCGCCATTTGGTTCACCCTTGAAGGCATTGCTCAGGGCTTCATCTTTGCTGTTCTGCAGCACCGAGACCCACCTGAGCAGGGGGAGCAGAGCGGGGATGCAGGAGGGCACTGCTGGGAGCAAAGGCTGCAGCCCTGCAATGTTTTTGCACACTTGCAGTACTTACACAACGCACTCCTGCTCATCCTCTGCTTGGAAGTGGTACGTCCTGTTGTCTGCAGGGCCGGGGAAAGAGGGGAGCAGGGCGTTTAGAAAAGGACAAAATTGCAAGAAGGGACTGCAAAGGGCCGCTATAGAAAAATCACTGCATGTCCCTCTACCATCACCACCACCCAACCTCTCTTCGTCTCCAGTTTACAACCATTCAAGTGCCCTTGTGTCCCAGGCTCGGGTCTGTTGCAGGGACCCACAGGTGGACACACACAGGGATGGAGTGGTGGCACTCACGTGTCACCAGGTCGAAGCACTTCTTCTCCTCGGCGTGGGGCCGCACCTGGCAGGTGAGCAGGTTCAGCTTTACGGGGGGACGGTTTATCTGCCAGGCACCAGGACAGAAGCGGGTTAAAGGATGGGGGGGAAGGGAGCTGATGAGGGACGTGACGTGTATCACCAACCATGCGCAACCATCCCCGCTGGGCCCTCTTGGGACAAGCAGAGGCTCGGTCCCTTTCCCTTTGTAGGTCGGGAGATGGGAACGTGTCAATGGGACACGGAATCCTGTCCCTGCTGCAGTTCGCAGCCTCCACCGCCAGAGGGCAGCACGCCCCCAAAATCACCCCAGTTTCGTTGGGCCCCTCTGGACCCTCAACGCCCATCTCGGTGCTCCCATGGAGAACACCATTCCCTCCCACCAACCTGCACCGATGTGCAGCACAGGCTGGTGGCTCGACTGGCTGCTGGGACACATGGGGTGCAAACGGGACACTTGGACTGAATGGAGAAAAGCCCCAGACCCGGAGTCACGTTCCCAAAGGGCAGTGAATGCTGTGTGGCTTTTGGGCATCCTCCAGCCCCACGCTGCACAACTCCCACCAGTACTCAGCAGAAGATGATGCAAACTGGGCTCTCTTGGGATGCACCACTATGCATCATCCCGGGGCCTCTGCCTGCTGACAGCACCCCAGATTTCCCCCTGTGGTTTACATGGGGTTGGATGCTCACTGTGCTGTGGGAGATGGTCAGACAGCCGTACTTCACACCGCATTTCCTCTTCTGCCACACTTTGCGGATCCTGAGGCAGAAGAGGAGGAGTGAGGACTCGTCACGCAACCCCAACCACATCCATCTGCCCCCACACGACACACAGCAGCCCCCCAGTAGAGGCTTGATGGCTTTCTGGATCTGGGGTTGTGCCTCTTACAGAGCACACAGCTTCAGACCAGACAGGACCAACTGCTCCTGAGGGTCTGGCAACACTGAAACCCTCATTAAATGAGTCCACTTTGGGGTCTCCCAGCTCTGGGGTGTCCCATGAGAACAGCCAGGGTAAATAACACTCATCCTCACCCATCACTCTTCTTGTACAGGAATCCAGACTTCTCTGTCCCATACTGCTTGTTCCCTTGGTGCTGGTGGATGCTGTAGCCACTGCCAGAGTTCTTCCTGCTCAGGTTTTCCTGAGCTCATCAGGAAAAAAAAAAAAAGAAAGGAAAAAAAAAGTAAAAAGACTCATTTAAAAAGCACTGTGAGAGAGGTAGAGGTGGCCAAACTGCTAGGGGATCTCATTCTGGAGGGCAGAGATCCCCATCCCCTCCAAGCATCCCTCCTGCACTGCTCCCATAAATAGCCTCCTCCCAGCAATGCCCTCCTGTAGATGCCTTCCTCCCCGTGGATGCCTTTCCATGTTCTCCACACGTATTTCCTGCTACTCAGGAGGACCATGGATGTCCTCCCTTGGATGCCTTCTCATGTATGTCCTCCTCCAAGCATCTCTCCTGCTCTGCTCCCAAGGACATCCTCTTCCCTATCAGTGTCCTCATCCAAGCATCCCTCTTGCTCTGTTCCCATGGATGGGTGCCCTCCTCACTGGGGATGTCTTCCCATGGACATCCTCCTCCAAGCATCCCTCCTGCTCTGCACCCAAGGATGCTCTCCCCAGTGACATTTTCGTACGGATGTCATCCTTCCCTGTGGATATCCTCCCATGGATACTCTCCTCCAAACATCCCTTCTTCTCTGTTCCCATGGACATCCTCCTCCCTGTGACATTCCCCTATGGATGTCCTCCTCCCACAGATGTCTCCCTCCTGCTCCGCTCCTCCAAGGATGTTCCCCAGCTCTCATTTCCCTATCCCCAAGATAAGGGCACTCATTTAGCACCCCATGGCCCCACCAGCTGGCTCTCACCTCCTTGCTCTCCAGCTGCAGGATGCTGCGGAGTGCATCACGGGTCTGCGTCAGCTGCTTCACCTCCTCCTCTTGTGCTTGGTGGAGCTGGGATGGGAGGTGGCTGCTGTCACTGGGGGGGTGGTGGCAGCTCAGGGACACGTCCCCCTATGGATGGGAGGTGGGGGGGACTCACCGAGTGGAGGGACACAGCCAGCTTCTCGATGAAGGGGTAGAGGTTCTGGGCAGCCTTCCAGCCGTCTTGGAAGAAACTGGGCATTTATTTCATGCAATTAAGATGCAAATGGGGAGAACGGAGAAAAAGAGGTTATTTAGTGAGGACATGGCAGGGATGGCTGCAGCCGCCTGGGGAAGCTGCTCTTGTTTGCAGCTCCTCTACGAATGGGAGATGGAGAGATGCTGCTGAAGCCCAAATCCAGGCCTGTGGAGCTCAGGTACCCCAAATAGCTGCGGTGTTTGGGACAGCATTGGCCTCAAGCTGATCTCTCTCTGATAGAGTTCAGATCCTGAGCCTGGCATCGCAGCTGAGGGCATTGCCACTGCTCCTTCTCTGCCTCAGTTTCCCCACTGGAGAAGTTGACACGGCACCAGCACCCCCCAGCCCCAGGGTACAGCAGGAAAAAAAAGGGGACATTCCTGTGCCCCAAATGCTGCGAGCTCTGAGCTAACAGCAGAGCTGAACTCATCTCTGGAAACCCATCCAGAAACCAAATCATCGGATGCATCCCCAGCCAAGCCCCTTCCCCCAGCCCTTACAGACACATCTGCAGCTCCCCGAGCCAACAATCCCAACCAGACAGCAACGAGCCCTGCCCAGAATCCTCCCCACAGCTCTGTGGGGTCGCTCAGTCCCCACAATGGGGACAGGACCATCCCCAGAGCCCCAGAGCCCAACGCTCCCAGGGATGAGCACCTACTTGTGCTGAGCATGGAAAAACTTGATGAGGCTCTGCAGGAAATCTGGCCCTTGCTTCATCTGGCTCTCGCTGGCTTTCAGCAGGTACTGGGGGGGGCAGAAGGCAATGGGATGAGGAGCAGCCCTCACCCTGCAGGCAGGAGGGTTAGATTGCTGGCTGGGATTCAAGGAGCGGAGCCACGAGGTGGGTTTGCAGGCAGGGACCACCCCCAGAAACCTGGCTTTGGAAAACCTCCAAGCCCTGGGAAGCTGAAGGAGCGAGGCGGGCCCCAGTGCTTGCAGCTGAGCACGCTGCTCTCACTGCTCATTGCTTCTGGAGTTAATAAATAACCCAAACACAACTCGGTTCAAGGAGGGGAAAAAAAAAGAAAAGAAAAAAAAAAAATAATGATGTTTTTGTGCATCAAACCCTGCCATCACCTGCAGGCAGAAAGACCCTGAGCCAATGGGGCACACGAGCCCCAAAAGCAGAGCTTTCCTGCTGTGAGTGGGCTGCAGCCCTACACAGCTGCAAGGCCATGCTCCCCCCACCCCCTGTGCTGTGATTTCAGAGGTGAGTGGAGGAGAAGGCAGCCAGCACCAGCTGTGGGGGCTTCCATGGGGGAACAGCAGTGGGATGGAGCCCCTGGGGGTACCCAATGTCCCACCTGCAGGGAGCAGGAGGGATGGTGACAATTCCCCATGGCTGGAGAAGCACACGGGTGACAGTGACCTCGTGGGGACTCCCCACATCCCAAGTTAATGGGGACAGCAGGCTGAGACCCACACGAGGATGCTCCCACCTGCAGTGTGTGCAGATGCACCCCCAGCTGCACCAAACCCACATACCAGCACAGCACCCACACGCCAGCCCCCAACAGAGCTGCACCCCACTTCCACGCAGCCACTCTCTGCAAGCAGCCCCTCCCCAGCCGGGCTGCGTTTCCATGTGCTGTTATTTATTTCACAGTGGTGCTATTCAAAGCAGTGACTCATCAGGCCCAGCCCCAGCAGCAGCCCCGACCCGAGTGCAGCCTCCTCCCCGTGCACCCTGCCCTGTGCTCCCCGACGGGAGGGGACAGTGCTGGGGAGGACGGGTGGCACTGAGCTCTGTGCTACATCGGTACCTGGGGACTCGTGAGCCTCCCTGCTTGGGCAAACAGTGCAAACAGCAAAGTTAAAGTGCTTCTTTTGGGGGGGGGGTTAACAATAAGGATCACTTTTTGCCCCAAACGCCAGCCTGTGGCTTTGCATGGGAGGGGGTGGGGGCAGGACCCAGGGGAGGTGGGGGCAAACCCCAGGAGTTTGCTACTGGATGACTCAATGGTGGCATTTGGAGCCACATCCCCAAGGAAGGGACAGGAGGGTCCCTGAGCCAGGACCCTGTAAGGAAACATTATGGATGGGGACAGATGAGCATCCCGCACCGGGTCTACATGGGACTGCTTCCATGGTGGGGATGGGAAACGACTCCAGTTTCCCTACAGCACCCTGATCACAGCGCTCCCCGACCCCCCCGGCGCAGCCCCCACCTCACACATGTGGAGCTGGAAGAGCCTCCGCTCCTTCTGTGTGTCCTCTGCCACCTCTGCTGCCGACGGTTCAGCCTGGATGACCCCCGCCAAGCGGGCACGTTCCTTCTCCTTCTCCATCTTCCCCCTGCAGGGTGACACGAAGCTGGGTTGGGGGCAGCCCTGCACCACAGGGGACCTTGGGGATGGCCCTGCACCAGGGGGGTCCCTGCGGAGCTGCAGAGGGGTTGGGATGGAGCAGGGATAGACCAAAAGCATCCCCAGCCTCTCCAGCTGAGCAAGGCTGGAGCAGAACCCGCAGGGGACAAAACACCTTTGTGCAGAGGGGGATTAGGTGGATTTTGCTGGAGGAATTGGGTCGCTTACACTTTGGTCTCGTAATCCTTCCAGGCCTTTTCAATCTGCTTCTTGGAGTCCTGTGGCAAAAGGAGAGAGGGGACGGCAGCCCTTAGAGGTGACGAAGGGACGGGCAGTGACCCGGTGGCACCCAAGCAGTGCCCCAGGTGTGGACACTTTGCTTTGCATCACTGCGTCTCCCAAAAGATCCTCAAGGGCTGTGCCTTCCCCACACCAAGGAGCATGCAATGGGGGCCCACCATGCGGCTGTCCTTCAGCTGCCCCTTCAGCAGGCTGTCCAGGGGGAAGGAGACGATGTTGTTCAGGTTCTGCACCTGGCAAGGGGAGAGATGGGCACAGGGTTACCCCAAAGTGTCCCCACACCAGAATGCAGGGTCCTTTCTAGCTGGGACCCTCCCAGCTCAGGGCTGCCCCAGGAAGGGTTAAGCAGGCTGGGAGCTGCTGGCGGAGCAGGCTGGGGCTTGCTGGAGCTGGCTGCAAGATGTCTGACGTGCAGCCCTTCCCACAAACCACATCAGCGCTGCGGCTGCCAGAACCAGAGCTGCTCCCCCCCATCACCGCCCCGTCCCCCCGCATCCCGCAGTGCCACCGGTCCCAGAGCCCTCCTGATGTCACACGGCTTCCCAAGGTATCCCCTCCTTGGGCAGGGGGACAGGGCTGTCTCAGTGCCCATCTCTGACATCGAGCCCATGGGGCTGCACCAATGTGGGGGCTGTCAGAGCAGCTCGGGATGACCCAGCAGGGCTCAGCGCAATGCTGACGTCCTTTTGCACAGCGGTGGCGTCACATAGGAAGCTCCAATGCCACAAAACAATCCTGCTCGCCCTTATAAAGAATTCCCAGTGGGGTTTTGCTCACAAGAGAAGCCCAGCTCTGGGGGCAGGATCTGTCCCTGAAGGATGGGAAATGGGGTGCATCCTTCCAGGTGTGCAGGGATATGGACCCCACAGCCCCAGGAGGGGTTGGGGTTGTGGGCAGCTGCTCCCACGGCTGCAGCACGTGGGGTGTGATGCTGCACTGCCCTCAGCCAGGGAACCGGTTCAGCTCCTTCCCTGAATGGGTTCCCCATGGAGCCCATGGATTGCGGGGCTCCAGCTGGGATGGATGGGATGGGATGGAGAAGGAGAGGAGCGGAGAGGCCCATGCTGGGGTAACTGGGAGAGGAGGATGCCGAAATCTGAAATTCCTGCTGGGGGAAGGGCAGCAACAACAAATCTGTTCCTTAAGCAGAGCCAAAGGCTACAGACCCCATTTTAGGAAGGGGGGGTGTTCAGAAAAGGGGTTGGAGAGGAGAGCAGCAGGAACGCAGCACGGGGTGCCCCAACCAAGCGTGCTGGGTACACACAGAGCCAGCTCCCTCCAGATCCCACCCAGCACAAAAACAGGATCCCAGATCTTGAGCTCATAGTGCTGGGGAAAAGTGAAATAAGAAGTTGGTTTGGAGCAAAGAGACGCCAGGCAGAGCACAGCCCTCTCCAGCTGCCTCTGCTGCTCCCCACGGCCCCACTGCGCGGCTCGGCGTGGCTTTGATTTATTTCTTGGCAAGCGAGATCAGAGATGTGAAAAAAATAAAAACAGAAAGAAAAGGGGGAAAAAAAAAAAACCAGTTCCAACCGCATGGCAAAGCACAGCGTTGGTGCCCTGAGACAGAGATGGAAAATGCAGCAAAAGGGGAATGGGGTGTCCTGTAAGTGTGACCCAGAGTGTAGGATGGGATGGGGAGGGCCATGGTGGGATGCATGGGGTCACCTCACCATGGTGGGATGGGGAGGGCCATGGTGGGATGGGGAGGGGCATGGTGGGATGCATGGGGTCACTCCCCCATGGTAGGATGGGGAGGGGCATGGTGGGATGTATGGGGTCACCTCACCATGGTGGGATGCATGGGGTCACTTCACCATGGTGGGATGGGGAGGGCCATGGTGGGATGCATGGGGTCACTTCACCATGGTGGGATGGGGAGGGCCATGGTGGGATGGGGAGGGCCAAGGTAGGATGCATGGGGTCACCCCCCCATGGGGGGATGGGGAGGGCCAAGGTGGGATGCATGGGGTCACGTCACCGTGGTGGGATGGGAGGGCCATGGTGGGATGCATGGTTCCCCCTCCTGTGCTCACCAGGTTCTTGAAGAGCGCGGTGACCTCACGGGTGAAGACGGCCAGGTTGAGGAAGCCAGTGGAGAGCTCGTGGTTGTTCTGTGAGAGGTGATTGTTGCCAAAGTTCTCCAGGGCTTCACTGTACTGCTCCTCGTTCTCCACATGGGCTGTGCCAGGGTTGGGGGTAGGGGACACAGTGAGGCTGGGATGGCCATGGGTTGACCCCAGGAGACCACGCTGCCAGGTGCCACCAGCACCATCACCACATCCCAGATGGGTTGGAGCAGAGGATGGCAGCTCCCTTGAACCACTGTCCCAAGATTTCCTTTGCTAAGCCCTTTCCAGCCAAACACGAGGTCAGGCTGCATGGGACAAGACCCCATATCCCCAGGGCCACCACCTGTGGCATGGCTGGAGGATGGCACTGTCCCACAGCGGGGATGCCCAACAACCCTCAAAGCACCACTTACTGAGCCCGGAGACGTGGATGGCTTTCACGTATTTCCTGATCCTCTGCAGTATGGCTTGGTCCCCATCCAGGCTCTGAGAAAGCAAAGTACCAAACCCTGTCAGTCTGGGGGGTGCTGCCAAGCAGGGTGGGTGCAGTATGGGGACAGGAGGCACCCAGCAGGGCAGGATCAGTGCTGAGGATGCTGCAGCCCCAATTTGTTTGGATCCAAGCTCCCAGCAGCTGTGAAAATGCCTCCAGAGCTCCCACAGGGGCTCACTCCAACCGAGGGGGAAAATGAAGGTATCCCACCACGGAGCACAGCTGCATCAGGCTGTCCCTGCCACACCAGCACACATACCCACAGCACGGGGTCAGGCACAGCATAAGGGGCGCACCAAGGCTCCCAGCTCCATGCAGGGACCTGGGGCAGAGCAAACCCCAGCCCCACATCCTGCTGATGGGGCAGAAGCAACGCAGATCCCACAGCCAGGGATGCAGCTTTCTGCCATCCCCTCGTGCGAGGGTTCAGATGCACCCCCCCCTCACCTCCCCCAGCCCCATACCTCGCTGCAAACAAAACCCAACAGCAACCCCAGCCCCAAAGCGCTGCTCAGAGGCAGGAAGAGCCGTGCAAGCAGCTCCAGCCACCAGGAAAGGGTTAAGGGTGGCTTGGCTGCGCTGCAGGTAGCAGAGGCATGATAACAGGCTGGAAATATTTGGAGGGCGTGAACAGCGAGAAGGGCGAGGGATGAAACCGCGGAGGAATTGCAATAAAGAGCTCTCTCTCCCCTTTCTTGCTCTCTGTGAAGGTTTTGGGGCTGATGTCAAGGTCCGTTTCCTGACAGCAGGGTCAGCCTGGTTCCACTCCTGGGAAGCACAGAGGCCCCTCCTTGCCAGGATGGGGAGGGGGGGGGGGGCGGGCAAGGAGAAGCAGAAGGCAGAAGCCCCCCCAGGGGGGGGGGGACACCATGGGGAGGAAGCTGGCAGCTGCCTCTGTGCTCCTCGTTATTGTACCATGGAGTAGTGCAGAGCAGCCCAGGGTTTGGGGGGGGGACATCATCAGTGATGCCTGTGAGTCCCCAGGCACAGCTCTGCCCTCAACCACACAGCATCCCAGCACAGCCTCAGGGAGGAGAAACTGAGGCAGTGCCGGAGGCTGGGGGTGCACACAGGCACTGCGTATCTGGGGGACAGAACCTCTCCAGTGCTTTGGGATGGGGGCAACCCCCTCCTACGGGGCACATAGGGTGGCACAGAGCAAGAATCAAGGACAGTGTGGGGAAGGGAACGGAGCCACATCGGTGACAAGGGATTCCCTATGGGGATGGAGGGAGGGACGGACCAGCACCTGCAGCACAGCCACCCTCACCCAGCACACACTGCTCAATGGGGTCATTCTTTGGTCCCCCCCCCTCTCCGTGCCGCCCGGAGAAGGAGCAGTGCTGGGTGCTGGGTGCATCCCCCCCCAGCTGTGAGGAGCAGAGTGGGGCAGGATGCAGCCCTGACACTGTGATGGGCAGTGCAGGATGCAGCCATCAGCTCCGTGGTCACAGCCACCCTACAGAGACCTGGCCTCCAGACCCCCATGCCTTGCATCCACTCTTCCCTCCAAGTCCAAGCCCCCATGGGATGCAGCTTCTGCCCCCATCACCCCAAAACCACACACGAGCCCCTCAGGAGGGGACAGGACAGCCCACTGTAAGCCCATGAGGGAAACTGAGGCACGGCACAGCTCCAGACAACCAAGTAGAAGGGGGGGGCTCAGCAGCCCCACAGACCTCCTGCTCTCAACACACTGGGGTGCTGGTGAGACACGCTGTCCCCTCCCAACGGGACATCCTGGGCTCAGACATGGCAGCACCACAGTGGGCATCCTCACTCCCTCCTGCATCCCAAAGCACCAGCAATAATATGGGGTGCTGATGAGGTGGATCAGAGTTCAGCTGGACGCATCCTTCCCTGCAGCCTCTCTCCCCAAAGACCCCAGAGCCACTGTCACCAGTGCCAGCACTCAGTCCCCCAAACAAACCCCCTTCCTCTAAATCACAGCCTCCCCGGGGAAGCTGAGCAGCCAAGTGAAATTCCTGCTGCTTCCTCCTGCCCGAAGCTGCCTCCCCCCTGCCAGCCAAGAGCACATGCTGGCAGAATTCGGGATGCCCCGCACCATCCCACCATCCAGCCCTGGGTTCCCAGCCTGGGGGCTGCAGGGGGAGAGGGGGGGCTGTAAGCCCTGGCTGCCCTTCAAAGCCATTCCTTTGCTAAGAGAAGTTGGCAAAGGATGCGGGACCAGCTGGGAACAGCCTCTGTTGGAGGCAGGAGTGGGGAGAGGGGGATGAATGCACCCCGCCTGAGCTCCACCAATACTGATGGGGCTTTTGGGGGGGGGAGAGAGGGGGCTAAAGATCCTCCCCTGGCTCTGAGAGCAGTGAGGCCCTGCAGCCCATCGGGGTGTAGCAGCTCTCAGCCCTGAGCCACCATGCTGGGGGCAGAGCCAGCCCCCGGGCAGCGCCCAGAGCTGGAGGACCCGTCGGGCTGTAAAACGGGGAAGTTTGGCCCCAAACTGCAGCCCTTGGCCTCAAGATATCACCCAGTGGGCTGGAGGATGCCAACAGTTCAAGGGTCCCAAAGGAGCTCTGCGAGGGGGGTGGGGATCCCCGAGCGCTCAGAGCAACACAAACAGAAGCCCCCCACCCCCAAATTCCTTCAGCTCTGCTTTCCCACAGCAGCATCCAGCAGCGCTCGGGATAAAGAATCAAGAAGTGCACTCAGAAGGGAGCGCAGCCCACACCCACCCCCAAACCAACCCAACCCAGCTCCACTCACCTCCTCCAGAGCCCCCACGGCCCCCCGACATTTCTGTAGCTTGGATGCGAAGGCGGCGGCTGCGGGGGAGCTCAGATCCTCGCCGGTCACGGCCAAAAACTCGGCCACGCTGAGCTGCTCGGGCATGGTGCGATGATGGAAGGGGGGATTGGTTGGTGCGGGGCTGAGCCGGGAGCGCACCGGGAGAGCAGCGGGGGCCGAGCCGGGAAAACGCCCGGAACCTACGGAGTGCCCCGGGGCCGGTGGGGACGGGTGGGGACCGGGGGGTCCCGGACCCCGGCTCAGCACCCCACGCCCCGCACACCGGTCGGGTTGCACCGGAGAGGTTCTCCCTCTGCCCGCCCGCTCGCTCGTTCCTTCCCTGCCGCCATCGTGGGGGCGGTGCCGCCCTGTTCCCCCCCCCCGCCCCGCGTTGGTTAAAGGCGAAGCGCTCCGCTGTTCGCCCCCCTCCCCACCCCCTTCCCTTTCCCCTCCGTCCCGGCCCCGATGTAACTCAGAGTATCGGGGGTTCCACGCGTCGCACCGCACGCAGCCGGGGTCCGAAGTGTGGAAACTTCATCCTGGAAGCAAGGTGGGGGGGGGGAGGTGGGCAGTGTGGGGAAGGGCACCCTCCCCACTTGTGGATATCGTGGGTTGAAGACCTGGAGGGCAAAATTTCCCCTGTAGATCAGCCCCAGCGCATGAGGGTTTGAGCTTAAATCCATATTAAATCCCAGCCCCGCTCCCCAAGCACAGCGCTGTCCCCATCCTGCCCTCCTCTGCTCGGACCTGGAGCAGGGGGCACGTTGTGCAACAGTGCAACCTCCCCCCCCCCCCCCCCCCCCCCCACACCCCCTCCGGGGCTGAACCCTGCCCCCGTGGCTTCGCAGGGAAGTGAGAGCTGAGGAAGAGTGGGAATAATAACTGGGGGAGGGGGGGGAGGAAGAAAAAGGAGAAGCTGCTGGGAAATAAGGAGAAGGAGAAGCAGGAGGGAGGGGCACGGGAGGACACACTAATGGACATTCCCCAAGTCCTCCACTGCTCTGTTTCTGGGTTCACTTCTCCTGGCAATATACCGCAGAGGGCAAAAAGCCCCCAATCTCTTTGGTTCTCCAGGAACCGGGGGGTTCACGAGCATAAGGCTGCTCTGTGGGAGCCCCTTCCCCTAGGGCAGGTTTGGGGGGGGGGGAGGTCAGACCCCCATCTGCTTTCTTCCCTTCTCTCCAAGTTACCCTGGGCCCCATTCAGTGCCCCAAACCATGCAGCCCCTAAACCCGCCTACAACCCCCCCAACCCCCCGCTCCTTTTATTTCTTGCACCTGCAGCGTCCTGCAAACATCCGGTCCTGCAAACAAACATTCAGACCGGTTCTGCTGCAGATTTTGGCACTGGCAGGACCGTTCCCGGCAGCTCACACTGCTCACTGGGTAACGTTTCCCTCGGCAGGGGTCTGGCAGGCACAGGATTAAGAGATTTTGGGATCAGTGGGGCTGCCGCGTTGGAAGAAATGTGGGGGCTGCTGGCGGGTCCTGGCTGGGAATCCCCCACCAAACACGGGCATCCTCAGGGCGTGGAGGGAGGCTGGACCCCAAGCGCAGCATCCCTATCCTGGGATGGCCCCGCCACCTCCCGGCCGGTACGGGGACTGCCCAGCAACGGGGATACGGGGATGGGGCCGTGGGCACAGCGCTCTGTGCCACTCACCCAGCTCACCTCATCATCTTCCTCCTCCGGATGAGCAATGCAACCCCAGTGCGTGCTGTGGCTCCAGACACCAGCAGGCATCACTGGGTGCCACTGGATATCACCACTGGACATCGCTGCATATCACCAGACGCTGAGTATCACTGGACATCACTGGTTACCACCAGACATCATTGGGTACCACTGGGTACCACCCAACATCGTTGGGTACCACTGGGTACCACCCAACATCACTGGGTACCACTGGGCATCATCAGACACTGAGCACCACTGGGTACCACTCAACATCACTGGGCATCACCAGATGTTGAGTATCACTGGACATTACTGGTTACCACCAGACATCATTGGGTACCACTGGGTACCACCCAACATCATTGGGTATCGCTGGGTATCATCAGACTCTGAGCACCATTGGGCATCACTGCGTACCACTCAACATCCCTGGGCATCAGCAGATGCTGAGTATCACCGGATATCACTGAGTACCATTGGATACCACTGGACATCACCAGATATCTCTGGGTACCACCCAACATCTGGGCATCATCAGACACTTAGCACCACTGGGCATTACGGGATACCACTCAACATTATTGGGCATCACCAGATGTTGAGTATCACTGGAAAACACAGGGTACCATCAGATATCACTGGGTACCACTGGACATCACCAGACATCTCTGGGTATCATCAGACATCGAACATCACTGGGTACCACTCAACACCATAGGGTTTTACCAGACACAGAGTATTTCTGGACATCACTGGGTACCACCCAACATCACTGGGTACCACCAGACATCGAACACCCAAAACACACCATGAACAACACTGGTATTTTGCTGACAACTCATAAGTTTTATTTCATCTCCTTTCATCCCCTCCCAGGCAGAAAACACCACATGCCACACATTTCTCACCCACACCGCATCCCAACCAAACTGCAGCAGAGCGAACCCAAAAAGGACAACTTAAATACACTCAAAAACTGAATCCCGAGCCCCCAACAGCACTGTGTCAGAGGTGGGTCCTGTATAAATACAGTGCAATAATTAACACATGTTTTTCCACGGGGAGGACTTCCCTGGGGTGTAGTGGGGCCACGATGACCCCACATCACCAAGATGGAGAAAACCCACACGGCCAAACCCAGCCCGATGCCATCCAGGGGAAAACCTCTGCACAGCCCCAGCAATGCTAAAGCCTCCACAGTGAGGAGGGGAAAGTGATGCAGTTTGGGAAAAGCTCATCTGTCCCACTCTGCTCCTGATCCCCCCCCCACAGGTACCAGCTGCCACCTCTCCGCCCCATTAAGCCCCAGTGTCCATCCCCCCCAAGCACCATCACGGCACATGGATGCCCCATTTGCCCATGGCTCTGTTTTAAGAGGCTGCAGGCAAAGTGCCCCCACCCCCTTGAAGTTGAGCATCCCCCTCTTGAAGAAAAGTTGCCTCCATCTCGGCTCATTATTCCTTATTGATATTTCAGTGATAGGAGGGGGAGTGCCTGCTCAGTGCCTCTTGACCATCAGCTCCAACCCACACAGGTGGAGGTGCCCCACATGGTTCCAAACGAGCATCCATCACCCCAAAGCACCACTCTAACTGGGGAGCAACTGGAGTGCCCCCAAAACGTGACCCCCTCCCCACTCCCCAGCACAGCTCCTTCTGGCAGGGGCCCCATTACTGCTAGGTGGGTGCCCCCAACCCCATACCCAAAGGTCTACCAGCAACCCATGGGGTGGAGACCCCCAAGTCCCCCAGCAAAGCCACCCAGGGCACTGTGCCCCCTTCCCCAACTGTGGGGACAGGGATGGAGCAGCGGGGAATGGAGGAGGCTCAGTCCTTCAGCAGCTCACTCAGGTCATATGCCTCAAAGAGGTCGCTGACCCCCTCGCCACCCTCCAGCCCCCAGAGGTATTCATCCTGCTCCAGGGGGGGTGAGAAGGGGATGAAGGGCACCGAGTCCAGGTAGGAAGGGGCGCAGGGCAGCTGGTCCTCTGTCTGCTGCAAGAGGTGATGGGGGGAGTCCAGCAGCCCTGTGCCCACCTCCAGCAGTGAGTGGGGCTCTGCAGGGCTGGAGAGGGGAGGGGATGGGGATAAGGATTGGGCACGGTGGCCATCGGGCGGCTGTAGGGATATGGGGGGCTCTGGGCTGTTCTGAAGGGAGGGGCGGGTGCTGCTGTCCCGCAGCACAGGGCTGGAGGGGACATCATGGTCCTTGGTAGGGCTGTCCTCCGGGATCTCCTCTGGGCACAGGTAGACCTCGATGGGACCATTGGTGCTCTTCAGGTGCAGCTGTAGGTTGTCCTGGGTGGGCAGAGCGGGGGCTCAGCGGGTGCCCAGAGCCCACCCCACACCCTTAGACTATCACAGACCCACAGAACGTCCCCACTTGGAAAGGACTACATGGATCACCAAGTCCATCCCCCGGCCCCACGCAGCACCACCCAACCCCAAAACCCACGGAGAAACCCCAGCACTGCTCAGGGCGATACGGCAGCACCCATGGGGCCCAGGGTTGGGACGGTATGGCAGCATCCCAGCACCAACCCCATTTCCTGACCCCATGCACACCTCGCTGAGGTCAGGCACTTCCAGCTGCGTCTCCGGGGGGGCTTTCACAGCAATCACTGTCTGCTCCTGGAAGCTGCTGATGGCACGGAGGTCCTGGTAGGTGACGTACGCCAGCGTGGGACGAGGCATAGGAAAAAGCAAGGCCACGAGCAGGGCAGCTCAATTCCCCACCCAAACATCAACCTCAGAAACACACAGACACCCACCCAGGGATGGAGAGGAACTCAGAGGGGTGTACCCAAGCCCTCCAGCCCCATCTCCCACAGCGAAAGGATATCTCTGGTTGGCTCCATCATCTGTCAGCTGCCGCAGCTGCAGGCTGCACTCCTGCAGGACCTGGTCCAGAGCCCTCTCTGCTCTGCCCAGCTCGGCCAGCTCCCCACGCAGCACCTGCTGCCTGGCTGCCACCGCCGCATCCTCAAAGATCCCCGTCCCCCTGCAAGCAGAGACGGTCCCCTGAGCACCCCACACCCCCTCCATCACCCCATCATCCCTTCCCCTTGCTCCCCAGCTCTGCCTACATCCACTGGATGTGGTTCTTGGACTTCTTGCGGATGAGCTGGATGCCCTCCAGGACGTTGGTGATGTCGTAGATGCGGCGTTTCTGCACCTCCAGGAGCTCAGCGGCACGGTTGAGGTCCAGCACTCCGTCGGGCGACTCGCTCAGCAGGAGGGTGAACTTCTTGGTGAGCAGCCCCAGCGAGGTGTCGTAGCGTGTCTTCTCACCCGGGGACTTGGGGGCTGCAAGGAGAGGACCCCCCCCCACCAAAACGCCTCCTTAGCATGGGATGCTGGGACCATTAAACCCAGCGTAATCCCTCCACTGGTGGAGAAATACCCCAGACGTGCCCTGCCTCCCCCTGCCCCAGGAGCTCTGCGCCCACGAAGTGAAACAGCACACAGAGCTGCAGTGAGTGCTGCTCCTGGGGTCACCTCAGGCAGTGCTGGAAGGGACACAGCGCAGGGAAATGGGCTTTGCCCCCCCACATCGCTCCTGTTGCCCTCCAAAGCCCCAAACTTACTCCTGGGGCTGGGGACCTGTACCAGAGTCCTGCCCTTCCCCTTCGGTGTGTGGAGCTCAGGGCCCTCCAGGTCCAGTTTGCGCTTGGCCTGGAGAAAGAGAGAATAACCCCATGTGGGGTCAGCCCCAGACATCCCCCCCCCAACCCCACAAGGAGCACTGTGTGGTCCCAGACCACAGACCGAGAGATGCTCGCTCTGCAAAACCACTTTTGGGGTTTTATTGGGAAGGGTTCCCACAGTGACACCGCTGTGCTTGTGATGGGGTGAACTGAAGGGGAAATGGGGGGGGATCCCAGCCCTACAATTGCTTCCTGCCCACTGTTCCAGCCCCAGAGCCCACATGGGGAAGCAGCAGGGATTTCCCCTCACCCCCAGCTGCTGGCACAGCTCTGTGGGGCTGAGCTGTGGGAATGGGGGATTCCCAGGATGGGACAGCAAGGCCGGATCCTTGCCCCCCCCTCTCCCCTCTCATAGCCCCACTGGGTCCCCAGGGCTGTTCATCCCCTTCCCTCACCCCACCATGGAGGTCATTGGAGAGGGGACACCTCACCAAGCAGCTCCTTGAAATACCACCCCCAGCATCATTTGTGGATGAGAGACCCCCAGAATTGGGGGAAGGGGGCACAGCAGAAAGACGCAGAGAGAACCTGGGGGTGTCAGCAAACCACCCCCCACCCCACAGTGGTACCCCCCCCACATCCCTAAACACAAGCAAGGCAATCTGTTGGGAAAGGAAGGGGGTCATATATCCCAACAGCACAAAGCAGCCCCCCCAGCAGCACCCCTTCACCCTGTCATCCCCCCCCCCCCCCCAATCAATACCTGTTCCCTGTCCCACAGGGCCCCCCCCAGCACGTCTCTCATGGCAGTGGGGTCCCGCAGCAGCTCAGCACAGCTCCTGCTCAGAGCTCACCCAGCATTGCAGGGAGGGGTTGGGCTGCTCGGCGCTGTGCCCACCCGAGGGGGCCGGCGGGAGAACGCTGGGGGCTGTTTTCCAGCCCCCCCAGGGAGCCAGGTTGATCCCGAGCTCCTGTGGGAATGCACTCCTTCCTTCCCTCCCTCTGTCCTTCCCCCCAGCAGGTTTTCCCCAGCACCCCACCAAAGCTCTGCCCCCCAACGGTTAAAGCTGGGTGCATGGGAAACACCTGCCCCACATCAGACCTCAAGCATCTGCCAGAGATTTTTTTTGGGGGGGGAGGGGAGGGGTTTATCCTGGGCCATCCTACTCCGTACACTCCCAGATGGGGCCATCCGTGTGTCCGTGTCACCATCAGTAATGGGGAAACTGAGGCACAGAGCCACCCAGGGCTCCCCATTCCCCCTCAAACAGCAAAGAGGGACAACCTGGGGGGCTGTGGGGTGGGGGGCAATGGGGACCTGCTGCTTCCCTCTATACAAGGGACATGACCATGAAGGACAATGGACAAGGGGGTCCCTCCTGCATCCCAGCTGCTCCCTCCTGGCCGGGCAGGATTAAGCACACGACAGCTGAGCTGGGCACAGTGGGGAGGGGAACAGGGGAAAAGGATGAAGCAAAGCAGCCAACAAAACCCTGCGCCCACCCCCATCTGGGGCAGAGTGCCCCCCCACACCACCCACTGCTGCCTGGGGAGGGAGAGGGGGGGGGTATATCTACACCCCAATGCTAGGGGTGGGAAAAGGAGCTCCATCCGGAGCCCGACGTGGGGGCGAGATGTCGGGGAGGGGGTCGGGCCCCCCGCCAGCTCCTCCTGCCAGAGCTGCACCCAACGCCCAGCCCAACATCACAGCAACCCCCCCGGGGGCTGTGGGTGCTCCTCCTGCCCGTGCTGCGTTCCAACACCTCCTGCCTTCCCAGGGCTTGCCCGGGCCCTGCCCTGCACCGCCAACCCGGTACCTCCCCCCCCCGGCCCAGCCCAGCCCCACCGACCCCCGGTGCTCCCGGGGGCGTGGGAACGTGGTGCTGGTGGGGGTTTGGGGGGCTGTACCCCCGGGTCCTGGCACCGTGCTGGGTCACAGCCTTTCTGCACATGCCAGGGATGCAGTGCTGGGGTGACATTGGGGTCACCCCCCCCCTCCCCAGCTACAGGCGTATCTGGGGTCCCTTCTGAAAGCCCCACATCCCACAAAGAGGGAAAAGCCATTCCCAGGATCTCTCGGTGAGATGGGGTCCCCCAGCTGCTCCCAGCACAAAGCTGAGCGTTCCCCACCCCCCCAGCAGGGAAAGGGCCCCAGGGCTGCCTTCCCCCCCATCCCTATTTGCTCTTTGCACGGGCGGCACCGAAACCTCAATGGACTCTGAACCCCCTTTTCCCAGCATAGAGGGGGAGGGGAGGCCGGGACCCCCCTACAGAGAAGAGCCACTCTCCCCTATAGAGACCCTATAGAGACCCCATATGGCAAATACTGCAGATGGGACTGGCAACAGCTTGAACGGCTCTGGAATAAATGCGTTCATGGGGGGAAGATGCATTTATCCACCCCAGGGTCTCCAAATCAGACATCATGAGACACTGTGCTGGTCTCCCCTAGCAGGACATGGGGGTGGGACAGCCCAGGGTGGGCTCCTACCCCAACCATGGGGTCCCCATGGACGTGGAACCAACCCCATAAGGAAGTAGGAGAGGCTGTAATGCCCCCATTGGGGAATGGGGTGGAAAAGCTCCTTATCCAATTGCCCCAGCTCTGCAAACAAAGGTTGCACCCAGGAGCACAGCCATGTCATCACAGCCACCAGCCTCTGCATCAGGGTCCCTAAACGTCACCCAAACCCCCGTGCAAGGGACAGGAGCACCCTGAGCATCTCCTGCCTATGGGGCACGGTGTGGGTGGTGGGACGTGACCCAAACCAAGCTCTGCAGCAGCACATGGGACTGCGTGCATTGCGCTTGGGGGTGTTTTTGGGGAGGGGGGAGCACCGTGTGTCTCTCAATATCCCATGCTGTTTGCAAACAAAGGCAACCAAGCGTTGGGAGGGGAGGGGAAGGAACGGGCTGCCCTACAGCCCCCCCCCGGGATGCGACCACGCACAGCACAGCGGGAAGAGAACCCCCCTCCCTTGTTCCCCAGCTGGCACCGAGCAGCAGCGGCCGCAGGAGGGGGATGAATACCGACCCCAAGCCCTGCAAACCCGACGGCAGCAGCGGGGCCTGGGATGGCTCCAGGAGAACAGAGGAGCACAGAGAAGGCTGGACGAACGCCCGGGGACCGACGGGATTAAATGCCAACCCCAGCTGCCAGCGGGGCCCCCGAGAGAACCCACCCCGATATGGGGCACAGGGCTGACAGCACAGCCCGGAGCTCGGGGACGTGGTGACACAGCTGTCACCAGCACCCCCCGCCCCAGAAAGCCCCTATGCCTCCAGCCAGCCCAGCTCCCCCCTGCCAGCATTCACGGTCACTCATCCCATGGGGGGGGGGGGGGGAGGGTGCACCCAAGGGGGTGATATCCCTTAGCACATGGGGAGCTCGAATGGGTTTGGGGGCGCAACAAGAGAGAGAAAAGGGCAGATAAAGGCGCAAAGAGGAAGCCGGGACGGGGCGGGGGGGGGGGGGAAGGGGGGAAGTTGAGCAACACCCGCACCATTTCGCGGCCACTTCTGATTTCAGCCGCACCCACCCCCACCCAGCACTGCGAGGGGACCCCCGGGGGGTGCATAACCCCAAGCACAGCCCATCTGGGGGGGCTGCACGGCCCGCCCTCCCCCCACGCTTCCCTCCATGCACAGCCCTATAGACCCTTCCCAACAGCCCTCTAAAGCTGCAAGAGGGAATGAGGGGATGGAGGTGGGGAGGGGGGGCACCTTACCGGCAGCCGTCCCGCAGAAGCCGATCGGAGCGTCCTGAGCTGGGGGGGTCCCTGAGGGGTGGCGTAGAGCCGGGGGGGGTACGGGCGGCTACAGCAGGCGTTGGGCACCGGGGGGCTGCCCAAAACCGCAGCCCCCCCCGGCTCCGCCGATCCCATCGCCGTTTTCTTCGGAAGGCGGTGGTGGTGGAGAGCGGGGGGCAGGACGGCCGTGCCCCCCCCCGCAGCGGGTGACAGCCCCCGGGGCAGCCGCAGCATGGCGAGGTGCGTGCCGAGAGCCCGGCCCCCGGGGTGGGGGGGGGGAACACGACAAAGCACTGCTGGGAGTTGGGGGTCACAACCTCCCCGGCTGCATTTTGGGGCTGGGGGGGCAGCTGGACGCGGAAAAGGAGCAGCCCGGAAAGTCAAAAGGGAGAGAGGCGGGGCGGGGGGGCCGGCGGCAGAACCGGACGGAAAAGGCGCGTTCTGCCCCAAAATCGCCCGCGCTCGGCCCGGATGGGGCCGGTAGGACCAGGAGCAACGGGAGCGGCCCGGGGGAGGCGCGGTTCGGTCCCCCCCCCCCTTCCCGGTCCCCTCCTTCCTTGTCCTTTTCCTTCGCTTTTTTTTTTTTTTTTTTTTTTTTCCCCTTCCTCCCTTTAAGCGCCAAACGCCGTGCCGCGAAATTCGGATTTCCCGCGGAAAATGCCGCGCGCTGATTGGCTGCCACTTCCGGAGCCCCGCCTCCCGGCAGCCCGCGGCGCCCGGCAGGGAGGGGCCTTAAAGGGGCCGCGCGGAGAGGGAGGGGCAGGGAAACGTCGTATGCAAATCAGGGGGCGGGGCCTCGTTGGCACCACCTGCTGGGGATCCGCGGAAGGGATCGGGATCGGAACCGCGATTGAATTATCTTTTTTTCCTTTGTTTTAAGGGCCCCCCCCGCCCCGAATTCCGGTGAGTTCCTACCCGGGGGCTGCGCACCCCTCGCCCGCCCCAAACGCAGCGCAGGGATTGAGGGGAGCCGATGCTCTGTGCTGAACAGGACCCTGAGGGGGGGACTCAGCATCAGATCTGACCCCAAGATCCCAAATCTCGGTAGTTTTACCCACAACTGACCCACGGTTTAATCCTGAGGCCACTCAACAGCTAGATTCCTTCCATGGGATACGTTCTCCTCCTCATCCTCTTCTTCCTCCTCCTTCCCCTCCTCATCGCTATCATCCTTTTCATTGCTGCACCCCACTCTCATGCTGGGGAAGCCCAGCCTTTGACTGGTATCATTCACATTCACTGAAGATCTTTCTTGCAAATAAGCCACCTACAAGCCCAACACACAGACACAAGCACCCACCAGCACCACAGCCCCTGCTACAGACAGGGGATCCAGCTTAGGGTCCAACATCTTGCCCTGATCCTCCAACCTGGAGCAGATATTTGTCTACAGCAGCCCTGGGACTTTGGGGCAGCACACAAAGCCACCAAGCTGCCAGCACTGCAGGACACCACGTCCCTTTGCCAGCAGCACGGCACGGCTTGGCAGCTCAGCTCAGCCAGACCTCCACCGTCCCACCATGGGGAGGTGGCAACTGCTGCCAACTTCAGCCAAATCGGGGCCGTTTGGGAAGGTGTCAACCCTTGGGATGGGGATTTGGAGTGTGGAAGATGCTGGGGCTGGCAGCCTGTGCCCCCACCTCTGTACTCTATAGAGGAACCCCTCCAGCCCTGGGTTCCTGCTCCATCTCACCTTCAGGTGTTCATTTAGGAAACGCATCATCATGGACAACGGCGAGGTGATAAATGTCAGTCCCTTCCCTGCCATAAAGATGATGCAGAGAAGGATCAGCACAAGGAAAGCCACCAGGAAGAAGTGGAAGATGTTCCAGCAGTGCTGTGGGGTGAGGAGGGGCTGAGTGCCACCCCATGTGAGGGTCACCAAAGAACCACAGAATATCCCGAGTGGGATCCACTGGGATCTCTCAGCGCAGCTCCTGGATCCACACGCAGCACCATCCAAAATCTAAACCGTGTCCGAGAGCGGCTCTTCCCTCTCTGCCCTGGAGACGGCAGCAGAGGGCTGAGAACCGCTTCGGAACGGAGAGGGAGCGGGGAGGGATGGATGGACAGAAGGACACAGCGATGGACAGACAGAGGGACGGAAGGATGGAGAGATAGAGGGACACAGACATGGAAGGACAGAAGGACGAAAGGATGGAGGGATGGAAGGAGATAGCAAAGGAGGGACGGAGGGACGGAGGGACAGAAGGATGCGTGGATGGAGGGACAGAAGAAGGGAGGGGCAGAAGGACATAGAGGTGGAAGGATACAGGGATGGAGGGACATAAGAACAGAGGGATGGAAGGACAGAAGGATGGAGGGACACGGATGTGGGGATGGAGGGACAGAAGGATGAGGGACAGAGGGACGTGGAGATGGAAGGACAGAGGGACACAAGGACAAAGGGATGCAAGGACGCAATGATAGAGGGATGGAAGGACAGAGAGATGGAAGGATAAAGGGACATAAAGATGCAGGACATGGAAGGACAGAGGGACGGAGGGACATAGGGATGCAGGGACACAGGGATGGAAGGATAGAGGGATGCAGGGATGCAGGGACACAGAGACACAATAATAGAGGGATGGAAGGAAGGAGAGATGGAAGGACCGAGGGACACAAAGATGTGGTGACACAGGGATAAGAGGAAAAGGGACACAGGGATGGAGGGACACATAGAGGGATGGGGGCACTAAGGGACTTGTAAATGCAGAGACACGAGGAGGCAGTCAGAGAGGGGCAGAGACAGGGGGGGCACACATGGAAGGATGGAGGGACACGGGGATGGAGACATGCTGAAGGCCTCCCTCCTGCCTGGCTCATCACAGCCCTCACCTTCCAGTACAACCAGAAACCTCTGTGCCAGTGGAGCACAGGGTAGGACCGAGGGACACGTGGCCACCACCCCAGGGCACCAGCAGGGTCCCCAAGAGTGCAAACCAGAACACTGGTGGGTTCTCCAGCAGCTGATATGCACAGCCTCCCTGCCCGGATGGGAACGTGGTGCTCGTTGGGGCAATGCTACTGCAAATGGAGCTGTGGGGTTTTACAGCCCCGAAAGAGATGGGGAAAAGGTGAAGGTGAGGGAAAGAGCTGTGGGGGTCACCACCTCCATGGGCTTCAATGTATTGATCAGGATCATCCCCATGTCAGTGGTGATGAGCGCAGACATGGTGAACTTGATGCTGGGGTGGTTAAGGAAACAGTCTGGGCTTATCTTGTAGATGTATTCCCAGTTGTCCCAGGGGTCCTGGAGGGGGGACATGGCAGGAAGCCTGGGGGTGTCCCCACATCCAACGGGCTGCAGACGTGGTCCCACACTCAACCCCCATCAGTGGTGACTGCAGTGGGGACAGGAGGAGGGTTGAGAGTTGGAAGAGGCAGAGCGGCATCACGGAGGTGAAAGGGTTAATGTGGAGTCTCAAACTGGTCAGGTTCCAGTCTGGAGCCAGAGGGACACTGGTGGAAAAGGACAGGAGATGTGGGACACGCACCAGCACTCCTAGAGCTGTGCTGCTCCAGTGTCACCAGGAACATTCCCAGCTATCCCAGCAGTGTCCCTCCCCTGTCCCAGTGTGCTTCCTGAAGCTGCAGATGGGGAAACTGAGGCACGGGGGAGCTGAGGGGATGGCCCTTTGTGGCCATCCCCAGCCCCACCATGGGGCCAACCTTCCCCACATCCCCCCCATCCTGAGTGCTCCCCATCCCCATGTCCAACAGGGCCCTGCATGTTCCCACCCCCAGGATGATCGTGGAGGGGGGCAGTTTGGGTTGCCCTGTGTGACCAAGGAGACTTGAGCCCACCACAAAGCTCCATGTGCAATTAACCCCATTAATTAGCAGTAACGAACCTTCCTTTCTCTGTTCCAGCCTTTGCTTCCCTGTTACCTCTGTGAATGTTGGGGCTGCATGTAGGGTCTTGGGGTGGGGGGGGGGCTGAGGGAAAGGGGCAGCTTTGGGGCAGAGCTGGAGCCCGAAATACAGCAGTGGCCACAAGTGCTTATGGGAGTGTAGCTGCCTCTGTTGGATGTGCACATGTGTGTGTGTGCACACGTGTGTGCACACGTATGTATGCATGCGTGCATGAATGCATAGGGCTGCATGCGTGGGGAGGGGTGCACGTGGAGGGGTGCACACTTATGGGGTGTGTGAGCCCCTATTCACGGGGCATGCACACGTGCGTGGTGTTTGTGCCCCTATTAAAGGGGTGTGCACACCTGTAGGGTGTGTGTGCCCCTATTCATGCTGTGTGCACACGTGTGTGGTGGTGCTGCTCCTACGGTGTGTGCACACGTGTGTGGTGTCTGTGTTCCCATGACGGGGGTGCGCACACATACGTGCTGTCCTGCAGCTGCGTTCGTGCACGTATGTGCATGCACACGTGTGTGCCAGCAGAGCACGCTGCTGGCTGCACGCATTTGCACGGGGAAAAGTGCACGCAAGCACACATAAAAACACGACTGCATTAAAGGCACACACACACACACACAAATCACCCCCGCAACCCCAACCCCTCGTGCAAACCCACGCGCGTTGCACCCCGAGCCGTGCAGCCGTTCACGAGGCCACGCGTGTGCCGTTTCCCAGCTCTGCTGGGCTGGCTGGCTGCGGGCCGGGAGGCCTTGGCCGGGCCAGCAGAGGGAGGAGGAGGAGGGAAGTGCGGCTCAGACAGCGCGGCGCCAGCAAACACCTGCAAACAGCTCCGGGCACACAATGGCAAATACAGGTGGGGAACCGCCGGAGCGGCCCCGTCACGCCGCCGATTGCATCAGACTGCAGGCTGCCAGGAGCCGGCCCGGCCACGGCACCGCTCGGGGCCGTGTTCCCAGAACCCCCCCCCTCCCACCCCCCCATCCCCCTTTTTTTCATATATTTTCTTGCTCCGTTCCCATCCTCGAGATGAAAGCGGAGCGCATCGCAGCACCCGCGAGTTGTTGGGGTTGGGGTTGGGGGGGGGTTGGCCAGAAATGTGCTCCTCCGGTCCGTCCCAGCCCCCCGATTTGGGGGGAGTTGGGGTGGGGGTGAGGGTGGGGGGGCTGTTTTGAGCATTTTATTTAAAAAAATTGAGAGAAAAAAAAAAATCATGATGCTTTTCCATGGAAAGCACCGCGGCACAGCCCGGTGTGTGGCTGGGGACCCGGCACAGCGTTTGTCGCCACTACTTGGTGGGGGGGGGGGCTGCGATCCGGCCCCCATCCTTCACCGCCGTCCTTCTGTGTCCAGGGCTCAGAGCTGGAGGGGGGTGGGGGGGCGTTTCTCTCCCATCCCGCTCGTTGCTGATTGCTCGTTGCTGTTTTCCAGCTGCACGATCAGAAATGAGGGCCCGCTGTGCCCCCAGCTTCAGTGGCATAGGGGTGTCCCCAGCCCCCCCTTCCCCCCCCCCAACACTCCAGTGCACCCAGAGCTCTGGGGCACACCGATACCTCTCAGGAGCTGTGTGTGACACTCATCCCCATCCCATTTCCAGCATGCTTCTCCCACCCAGCCCAACCTTTCCAGCCCCAGTGCCAAGAGGAAGGGGGGGGGAAAACACAGGGACATCCCCCCCCCCTCAACCACCACCTTCACTCAGCTTTTCCTCCCAGCCCGAAGTGAGCAGGGATGGTTGGAGCCTATATTTAGCTGTCAGCACAAGGCCAGCCCAGTTCCCAGCAGTGGTTTTCAGTGGGACACCCGCAGCTCTGTGTCACCCCGTGTCACCCTGCATCACCCCACCCATAGCTGCCGCCGGCAAGATGCTGCTGGGGGACATTAAAGCTCGTGGGAAGAGCTTTGTGCCTCCCCCAACCTCTGTGCCTTCCTCTTCTTCTTCCTCGCTCCAGCTCACCTGGAGGCCACCAGGACACCCAGGTGCCACCAAGAGAATGCCAGCACTGTTCCCAGGAGCAGAGGATGACATTGCCCTGGAGGGGGGGGGGGTGAGGGGATATTTGGGCAGCAGAGCCTGAGCACTCCCCAGAGAGCAGGATTTAGGATTGAGCCCAGCTGTGCTGCAGCCGCCCCACAGCTGAGCCAGCCCCAGGCTTGGGTCACATCTGCTTCGGGGGGGGGAGGCTGGAGGGAATTAATCCAGGGAGTGGAGGCATTTTGGCTCCCAGCATCCCCCATCACCTCCTGAGGGACCAGGACAGATGTGGGGCACCTCCAGCTTGCTTCCCCCCCCACGGAATGGCACAGCTCTGAGCAGCCCTAATCAGAAGCAGCTGCATCCCATGAGCATCCCTTCCTTTGGGGGGGGGGGGGGGGGGGAAAATGTCACACAGCCCCCTCACCCCAGAGCAGCATCCCCAGAATACCTCAGCAGGGAGATGCAGCAGCACTGCTCTGAGATGAGGCAAAAGACACAGAAAAGCCCCCCCCACACACTGCTCCTCAGGGCTCAGCAATGCTCAGGGGGGTGGGGGGGGAACCTCCACAGCTTCCATATCAGATAAGGAGAGCAGCACCCAAAATAGCTGGCAGACACCTCTGCTGGGAGACGGCAGCCGGGGGTTAATTCCTCCCATACCTGAGCTGACATTTCAAAGCTATTAAACAATTAATGAGATTCCTAACGTAACCCTAGAAGTTACGATCCTGTGGCAGCGGGGTTTGGCCAAGGAGGGGATTTGGGGGGCGGGGGGGTTAAAAGCACAGGCACCGAGACAAGGTTTATTACATAAAAACGGTAACTTTTATAAAAAGTTTATAAAGCAAGTACAAGGCACGTCCGCAGAAATTCACCTTCCTGCACAAAAGGTACAAACGTTATACTCTAGTATAGAGCTCCACAATACACGAGGCCGTGGCCCCAGAGTTTGGTTCGCATCTGAGGACCCCTCCCCACAAACACCGCCCTCAACCCCCACCCCCCCCCCCCCCCACTCACACCCACCCCCCTCCCCCATTAAACACCTTTACAAAGGACTCGCTCACTATAATCCAAAAATATACAGACAACCGCATCTTCACCAGTCTGTCGAAGAAAGTGTCTCGTTTTTATCAGCGGGTTGGAAAAGAAAAAAAAATAATCATAAAAGTCCTAAAGAAAAGGGGAAAAAAAAAGTCCTAAAAGAGAGCCGGGATTCGGGGAGCGCCGCTCCAAAAAGTCGCTCCGGTTGGGGTTCAGCAGCCGCATCTCTCCCGATTTCTGGATATCGTCGGGTATCGAAGGCACCCCCGAGGTGAGGGGAGGTGGGTGCAGCCCCATAGCACAGCACGGGGGGGTCCGCAGCCCCATAGCACAGCACGAAGCGGGGGGCCGGGGGGGTTGGGGGGGGCCGCAGCCGCCCGGCGCCGTGCAGGAAGCGGCTCGTTACCTCCGGCTGATAACGAATCGGGAACCGACGGTCGGTGCGCGTTTGCTAATTGGCACTGGGAAAGAAGAGAAGAGCAATTATAGGGAGAATTCGGCAATTGGGGAGATGGGGGCGGGGGGGGAAAGCGGTGCGGGTTTGGGGTACGGCGGTGCCAAGGGGGGAATCAGTGCGGGGTGGGTTTGGGGTACAGCGGTGCCAAAGGGAGGAGGGAGAAGCGGTACGGGATGGGTTTTGGGAACAGGGGTACCAAAGGGGGAAGAGGTGTGCGGGTATTTTGGGGTACGGCGGTGTCGTGCTGAGGGTTTTGGGGTTCCCAGGATGGGGGTGGCACTCACCTGATGGAGGAGGCGTTAGTGACACAAACTTCTTTCGTCTTTGGAGCACAGCTCGGAGGCCAGCTCAGCTGCCTGCAGAAAGCGGGCACAGGGTCAGGGCTACCGCAGCACCCAGGCAGCCCCTTCCTATCCGAGCCCCCCCTCAACCCAATCCCCAATAAGAAAAAAAACACCCCCGTACCTTAAGGGACAGCAGGGTGGCTTCCGAGGAGTGGTCTCGCCCCTTGGCCCCCTCTTCCAGCACGATCTGCAGGTCGAAGATATAATCGATGACGTGCTGGAGGATTTCCACCTGGCTCAGCTTGGTGCCCTGCGGGATGCCCGGCACCAACTCCCTCAATTTGGAGTAGCAGTCGTTCATATCGTACAGCAGATTCATGGGTTCCTCCAACGCCGGGCTCTTGTTGTTGCTGCTGCGAGCGATGGCCAAACTTTGCTCCGAAAGGCAGCAAACGGCCTCGTAACAGCTCCTGACCGACCGCACCGGGCTGATGGCTTTCATGGTGGGGGGTGGTCGGGGTGGGGGGATGTTGAATCTGATGGGGCTGAGCGTGGGACCACCGAGAATTTCTTCACCCTTCGGATCTTCGTTCCTGGCTCCTTCGCTCCCGGTTCTTCTGACCCCTCCTGCTCCGAGCACCCGAACCTCGCTGGCGCACTGGGGATGGGACGGCCCAGCGCTGCCGTCTATATGGGCATCCTATTGACCACGCCCCCATTGTATGCAAATGACCACAAACCCCACCCTCTTTTATGCAAATGAACCCCCAAGCCCCACCCACTCATGTAAATGAAGCAAAAGGAACTCCGCTCCCCCCCTCACCCCCCTCCCCGATGACCCTCGGTGGCCCCATGGGGACAAGGGGACACAGCCACGCTGATCCCATCCCACCCCACAGCATCACCCCCAAACCCCCCCGCATCACAGCGTCACCCCGCTCCCCCCACCCCGACACTGCAGACCCCTCTCCCCCCTCCATTAGACCCCCCTTCCCCCCCCCTCAAGCTGTGTCCCCCATCTCGGAGTGGTTTGGCCCCCCGCTTTTGGGGAGGGCGATGTGTTCCCCCCCCCCCCCCCCATCAACTTTCTGCCCGGCGATCTCGTAGGAAATTAGTGCCGCCCTGTTCCTCAATTCGCTTCTCATATGACCTCCAGACTTTCTGGCGTCAGGAATTATCTTGTGACCAGAAGAAAAAAATTAATTGCGGTAAAGCTGAGGTTACGATGGAGAAACCAGATTTAGGTCAGCGACGGCGCTCCTGCGAGCGGGCGGGAGGGATTTCGGGGGGGGGGGGGGGGGCGAAGGGGGGGGGTGAGATTTATGGGCACGGGGCTGATTTCAGCAGGAGGACCCCCCCGAACCTTGAAGTCCAAAGGTGTATGGCCGTGGGGGGGGGGCGGACCCCACGTGTGTGCCCGCAGTGGGTGGCACTTGGGGGGGGAGCAAAGCTTCCCGTGAGAGCCGCACTGTGGATGGCTGTGAGGGGTGATTCCCCCCCCGCCCCCCCAACAGTGAAAGCAATGGGCAGCGCCCCCCCCCCCCCCCCCCGTGCATCCATGGGGCTTTTGGGGGAACTTTCGTAGGCTTTGGTTGCTCGGGAAGGGAGCTGGGACCCAGATAATGGGGGGGGGGGGAGTGGGAGGGGGGGGAGCAGCAGCACCTGGAGCAAATCACTGCCTCTCCCCCCCCCCCCCCCCAAGCAACAGGGATTTGTTCCGGAGCTGCCCCAATCCCAGGACAGCAGTGCAGGGTTTTGTTTCCCTCCTTCCAACCCCTCAGAGCAGCGCTTGGGGGGGGGGAATGGAGAGAGGGGGGGGGACACATTTTTTCTATTTTTCTTCTTCCCCATCTCACCCTCGTTACAAATTCCCTGGGAAATCACCTCAGTGTGCAGCACAGGGGTAAGCAGCCCCCCCAGCTCCCTAAACCTCTATTGAATGTGCCTGGGATGGGGGGGTCAAGGGGGGGGATCACGTAGGAACCACCCCATCGAAACGACAAAATCAAAGCAGAATAAAACAGAACACAATCAAATAGCTGAGATACCCCAAACCGTTTCCTGGGGGTGGGGGGAGGAGGGAGGGGTTGGGGGCAGATGTGGGGTCCTCACTGTGTTCCCGTAGCTGGGGTGTGATGATGATGATGATGATGGGGAGGGGACGGGGGGGGGGGGGGCAAATGTGGGGTCCCCACTGTGTTCCCATAGGTGGGGGTGTGATGATGATGACGATGATGATGGGGAGATGGTGGGGGGGGGGGGCAGATGTGGGGTTCTCTTCCCATCCCCGGGGGTGTGATGATGATGATGGGGGATGGGGGGGCAAATGTGGGGTCCCCACTCTGTTCCCATCTCTGGGGTGTGATGGTGTGATGATGATGATGATGGGGAGGGGGAGTGTGTGTGGGGGGCAGATGTGGGGTTCTGTTCCCATCCCTGGGGTGTGATGATGATGATGATGATGGGGGATGTGGGGGGGGGTGGGCAAATGTGGGGTACCCACTCTGTTCCCATTCCCGGGATGTGATGATGATGATGATGATGATGATGATGGGGAGATTGGGGGGGGGGAGGATGTGGGGTTCTGTTCCCATCCCCGAAGTGTGATGATGATGATGATGGGGGATGAGGGGGGGGAGGGGGGAATTTTGGGGTCCCCACTCTGTTCCCATCCCCGCGGTGTGATGATGATGATGATGATGATGATGGAGGATGGGGGTGGGGGGGTGACACCCCTATTTCCCACCAGGCTGACAGGGCAGAAGCAGAGGGTGAAGGGGGTTGGGGGGGCGGTGGGATGGGATGGGAGGAGGGGATGATGGGGTGGGGGTGGGGGGGGTGCTTTTGTTTGCAGGGGGTTTTGTTGGCGGCCGTTCCCACAGGCCCGAACGGGGCGGCGGGACCCGCTGCCTTTGCCCAGCTGTGGCTCGGGCCCTCCAGCTGTGTTGATCTAACTCCCGGCCCCAGACAGCCTGGCGCCAGCCCTGTGCACGTCATGCATTCACACAGGGATGCGTGGCCAAGGCAACCTCCCCGCGCCATGGCCACGGAGCGTGCGAGCCCAGCCGGCAGCGAGGGGACGTTTCCGTCGTCCGATGGGCCCCCCAAATAGCGGGGGAGGTCGGGAAGGAGAAGGGGGGGTGGATCTCTTTTTTTTTTTTTTTTTAAGGGGGGGGGGTTATCGATGTGTCCTCCCCCTCTCCGACCCCCAGCCCTGCCCTCCTTTGGATGGGAGGAGGAATTCTTGGCTCGGAGGAGGGAAAAGTGTGTGTGTGTGTGTGTAAAGGGGGGGGGGAAGGGAGAGGGAATGCTCCAGAGTGCAATGATTTCATGTTGAAAAGGGCCCACACTGTGTGTTTTATTAAAAGAAAAAAAACCCAAAGGGGGAAAAAATAGAGTTGGAAGTGCACAGAGTGGGAGGGAGAGGGGTTCAAACCCCCCCCCTCCCCCCAGCGTGGGCCCAATGCAGAGCTGGGGGGCACCCATGTATCCCCCCCCCCTTCCCCATTCCCCCCTACAGCACCTTTCCCCCTCGTTCCCATTCCCAGCACAGGACATCTCGTTAATCCCATACAATTTCGGCCCCGCAGCTGTAGGGTGCTGTGGGAGTGACACAGGGGACGCCCATAACCCCCTCCCCACATCCCAGCCATCGCCTCCTGCTGCCGTTCTTTAGGATACTGACGGAGGTGGTTCCTCCCTAAAGAAGCCCACGCAGGTGGCAGGAGGCAGAGGATGCAGAGGGGGGTGGAAATGGAGGGATATGATGGGGGGGGGGGGGGGTGAGGAGACCCCAGTGTTCCCAAACTTGGGGGCAACGCTGGCACTTTTGGGAGAATTTCTGGAGTTCTGGAGGGCAGAGCTGCCTGGAAGTGCTGCATCCATCCGGGGAAGTGATTTGGATGGGAGGGGGGGGGACAGAGACGTGGCAAGAACCCAAGTGAGCTACAGAGAGAAGAGCAGCTCTTCCCCAGTGGTCATCTGGATTCACTTCTGGGACAAGGACGGGCATAAATCCCATCTCCCTGTGATCTTCGGAGGGCCTTTTTAACCAGCCCTAATTCATGAGTAGGGGCTGGAGGGGACACAAACCAGCAGCACCAAAAGTGACCACATCCAGCCGTCCAGCTGTCCGTCCGTCCATCCATCCATCCATCCATCCATCCGTCCATCCTTCCATCTCTCCATCCACCCATCTCTCCATCCATCCTTCTATCCCTCCCTCACTCCCTCCCTCCAACAGCCATCCCTCAGTCTGTCCGTCCATCCCTCTCTCCCTCCCTTCCCCCTTCAATCCATCCATCTCTCCATCTCTCCATCCACCCATCCATCTCTCCATCTGTCCATCCGTCCATCCATCCCCCCCTCCATCCCCCTATCCCTCCACCCATCCATCCGTCCACCCATCCATGGAGTTTTGGGGATGCTTTGAGCAAATCTGAGCTCGTGTCCTTCACCCTGGACTGCTGCAACCAGAAGAAGGTCGGAGGAGAAATGCAGATGGATGCTAAAGGGGAAAAAAGGATTTTTACTTCTTAACCTCCGTAATCTCCGACCCACCTTGTCCCGAGGGCTGGACCCAACCCGGTGCCACGCCGGTGAGGTTTGGTAACCGCGCTCCTCCCTGGGGCACTGGGCTCCAAATGCCCCAATTCCTGAGTGTTCCCATTGGGGCTGTGCTCCCCAGCACCCCAAAATGAGCAGCGAGTCCCCCAACCCATCACTGGGAGCACAGTTTGTGCAGGGATTACCCCCAGCCCCCACCTTGACCCCCTGTTGGAGCATCCCCTCCCATAGCCAGCCAAAGCCTGGCCCCCCCCATTTCCCCAACCTTCCCCATAGTGAGCCGTGGTGCTGCTGGAGGGGGGGGGGGCTGCTCATAGAGGTCATGGGGGTTCCCAGGTTTGGGGTTGGGCTCCTGCAGGACATTGGGATCCTATGCAGCACCCTGAGCAGCCCCAAATCCCAAAGTGATCCTTTCTGACCTCACCTGGGAGGGGCTCAGACCTGAGCTCAGCAGTGTGAACACACAGGGCTCAAATCCACCTCTTCCAGCACCAAAAGCCTCTTATGAAGAGTGAGTTGCTCCTCCTCTCCGTGCTGTGCCTCAGTTTCCTCTCTCTGTGTTATTCCTATGCTGGAACACCCCATTATTTTGGCAGGGTGGAAGTTTCCCTGCAGCATGAACAGGAAGGATCCACCCCATCTCTCCCCAGCTCAAGGGAAACTGAGGCACGAGCCGTGGGGCTGCCAGGAGGGAAAACCACAGGGATGGGGCTGGGGGAGCTCATCCACCCCCATTTCCTTGGGACAACGGTGCCTCAAATTGGGGACTCTCCTCCCCAAGGAAAGCCCAAGCTGGAGCACAGCACTGAGCCATCATTAGGGTTCAGAGTGAACACGGAGATGCATCACCTTTACAGGCAGGGAGAGGAGTGCAGGCTCTCCCAGGGTGGGGGTGGGGGGACGACTGCATGAGACAGCCTTGTCCATCCACCCCCCTCAGCATCACACCAGGCTGGGGGGGGTGGTTCTTTGGGGGGGGTTCTCACAGCCCTGCAGGGCCTCAGCAGCCGTTCCCAGCACCGGGATTCCCCACAGCTGCTTCCTGCCTCCCTATCTCACGGGCACATCTGGGGGAGCCGGGAGCAGCCCCCCCCCCCACAGCCGCTTCCTGCGCTGTCCTCCGTTCCCCCCCCCAGCCCTGGCCACTGTTCTCACGGCAGCCCCCAAGGCCAACCGGAGCCCCCCGGGGTCCTGCTTCCCCTCCAAGATGCCCACCCTGAGCCTGACCCTACTGCAGCCTTCCCACCTCCCAGCTGCATCCCCTGGGCTGTTTTATTCCTACCCCCCCCCCCCCCCCCCACCTCCTCCTCCCCCATCCTCCACCCTTTTGGAGCTCCCCAGTGCCACAGGGGGGCTGGAGCTGGACCCAATGGGGCCCATTATGCCACCCAACCCACCCCGATGCAGCCCCACATGGGGGTCCCACAGCACTGTGGCACACAGGGAAAAGCAGACCCCCCTCTCCCCCCTTCCTGGGCACCGATATCCCCATCTCAGCACATCCTCAAACCACATCCACCACCCTTTGGGGTGCACCCAAAGCTCAGCATTCCTTCACCCCCCCCCCCCTCCACCTGCATCCCATGGATCTCTCTTCCTTTTTCTCTTGCCCATCGTTCTCCATTGCAATAGTGGGGGATTTGGGGGGGGGTTCGTGGTGCAGGTGCACTCAGCAGGGTCTGCAGGTGTGGGGTGAGGACATGGGTGACTCACAGGCCTCGCTGCCACCCTCCTCCCACAATATCCTCCCAGGGAGGTGGTGAGGGAGGCGGGGGGGGGCACGGCCTGCCCCATAAACCCCCCCATCCCCATGCATGCGGGGCACTGCGGCTCCGAGTGGGGAAACTGAGGCTGAGGGGGATGGGCATGAAGAGGGGGTGGGCAGCACTGGGGGGGCTCTGCTTGTCCCCCCCACATCCCCACCATGCTCAGCTCCCACCTTCCTCCCCCCGCATCCCACACAGCCGCAGGATGTGGCTTTGCCTCGTTCCACCCACAGACACCCTTAAAACTCACCCCCCCACCCCCCCCACCCCAACACCCCTTTGGCTCACGCTGCCCACCCAAAATCACACCAACCCCAGCACGGGTGAGGGAGGGGAGCACCCACACAAACCCCACCTCCAAACTCACCCCTCCGTCAGCCTCATATTACCCGAATCCACCCCAAAAAGGGCTGAACCCCCCCCCCCCCCCCCCCCCGGAAAGCTGCGTCCCATGGAAAAAGATGGGGCGAAGGCACGGCTTTATCGCGGCCCCATCGACCCTAATGAGGCAGCTTTATTTTTAGCAGAGGTGAAAGGCAGCTCGCCCGGCGCGAAGCATTTTCCACTCGCATCTGCATTTGTACAATTTGGGTTTCCTGTCGTGTGGTTTTCGGCTCTTTTCGAACCTGAATTGTTATTTCTTTCACTCGGCACAGAGAACCCTTCGCATCTCCTCTCGGTATAAATAACGCTGCAGCCCCTCCCAGAGCTGCATTCATCCCCAAACCCCCCCCCACACCCCATAACCCCAAACCCCCTGAGGCAGAGATGGTGGATGCGGCAAGGGTACGACGGGCAGCAAAGCATGGGGTGGGGGCTGATGGGGGTGCAGGGATGGGGGGGGGGGCAGTGGGTTTTGTCCCCCCTCCCTGCTTCCTCTGACGCAGAATTTCCATCCGGCCCAGCAGGTGCCAGGTGAGGGGCAGCGGGGTGGGGGCTGAGTCCCTTTGGCCCCCTGAACACCGCAGGGGATGGAGATCCTCATGTTTGAGTGCTCAGCCCCATCCGTCACCCCGTGTGCCAAACCCCACCACGAGCCGGGGGCTCATATAGGCTGGAGGTCCTATCCTGTCCACATCCCTATCCCTGCCCCCATCCCCATCTCCATCCTCATCTCTGTCCCTGTCCCCATCCCTATCCATGTTCTGTTCCCATCTCTGTCCCCACCCCTGCCCCCATTCCCATCCCTTTCCCTGTCCCCATCCCTACCCCTGTTCCCATCCCCATCCCCGTCTCCATTCTGTCCTCATCCCTGTCCCCAACCTGTTCCCATCCCTGTTCCCATTCCCATCCCTGTCCCCATCTGGTCCCCATCTCTGCCCCCAACCCTGTCCCCATTCCCATCCCTGTCCCCATCCCTACCCCTTTTCCCATCCCCACCCCTGTATCCATTCTGTCCCCATCCCTGTCCCTATCTCCCTCCCTATCCATGTTCTGTCCCCATCCCTGTTCCCATCCCCACCCCTGTCCCCATCTGATCCCCATCCCTGTCCCCATTCCCATCCCTATCCATGTTCTGCCCCCATCCCCTCCCTGCCCCCCCGCCTCCCCCGGTGCCCAGCTCAGCTCTCAGCACACACACGCGGTGCCACAGCTGCAGGCCAGGTGCCGGGGCCGGATGCCGACCTGCCCTCGCTTTCTCTCCTCTTTTATTTTGTTTTTTTGTTCATTCTCCACTGACCCGGGAACTTCACTTTCTAAACAAGAGGTGGTACCGCCCCCCCCCTCCCTCCCTCCGCCTCCACCCCCCTTTTTTGGGGACATACTACTCAGCTGCCCCCCATGCTGGGCTCAATTCCAGCCCTGCGACGTGGGACAGCGTGGGGACAGCAGCCCGGCCGTGTGTCCGTGTGTCCGTGTGTCCGTGCGTCCGAGTCACATCGGTGTCCACCCGCCACCAGCACAGGACATTACCACCGTCCTTTCTCATCCCCTCGCCGTCCCGACGGCTCCGCGTGTTGTGGACACTCGTGTCCCCCCCGCACGCAGCCCCGCGTCCCCCTGCGCGTGAGAACCGCGGCGACAACGGAGCTGAGACCCCCGCGTCTCCCACCCGCTCCGAACCCGCGCTGGTGCTGCCCTCTGGTGGCGAACATCGGAACTGCACCATACGGAACCCAACCCGACAGACCCACCGCCACCCAGCATCAGCCCTACAGCCACGGATCCCCCCCCCCCCCCCCGGCCCTACAGACACGGACCCCCAGATCTGTCTCCTCGCCCCCAGGCACACGTGGGACAGCACAGGACCGACAGGAGGGGAGGCAGCTTTAATCTCCCGGCAAGGAGCTTGGGTGGCACTGCGGGGACCTGGGGACATCATGCTGGGGATGCACAGTGAATTCAGGGCACAGCAGGGCAGGGGACCCCGGTGCCCTTCAGGCCGCAGTACCCCCCGGGCACTTTGTGCAGGTACTGCTGGTGGTGGTCCTCGGCATAGTAAAAGTCACCTGCTGGCTCGATGGTGGTGGTGATGTCCCCTCGATGCTGCTGGCTCAGCTCCTGGCACAGCCCCACGGTGGGGACAAGTTGGGGACACCAGGACAGACCTCCCCATCCCACTGCCCCATAGCGTGGCATTGCCATAGCGGGGCTTTGCCCAACACCTGAGACAGGGGATGGCAGCCTGTGTTCCCAGAGAGGGGTCCCAATGTCCCTAAGAGAGGTCCTGCTGTCCCCAAGGGGGGGCTCTGGTGTCCCCAAAGGGGGTCCCCAAGTCCCACCTACCCTCTGGTAAGCATCCCTGCTGCGGAGAGCGGCCGCCTGCTGCTGGGGGTTCAGTGTGAGGATGACAGAGCGGTACTGGGTGCCCACGTCCTCCTGCTGCTGCATCCCTGGGGGGCAGCACCGGGGGGGTTATGGGGCACCAACGACCCTGACAGGCACTGTGTGGGCTCAGCCTACGGTGATGGAGATGGGGAAACCGAGGCACGGGGAAGGCAGAGGCTGCTAAACAGGTTTATGTGAGCACTGAGGGATGGGGATGCAAGGAGCTCAGATGGGGCTGGTGTGGTGTTTGGGGTTGAACTGCCTGGCCAGGGTTCCAGAGATGCCACCAGGGCTGAAGTTCCATCCTCATCCCCATCCCATCCCATCCCATCCCATCCCATCCCATCCCATCCCATCCCATCCCATCCCATCCCATCCCCATCCCAACACATCCCATTTCCATTTCCATCCCACACCAATCCCCATCCCATTCCCATTTCATTCCATCCCTATCCCATCACATTCCACTCCCATTCCCATCCCGTCCCAATCCCATCCCCACCCCCACCCCCATTCTATCCCACCCCATCCCATCCTTCTCCCCATACCCTGTGTGGGGTCGTGGTTCTCCCAGAAAGCCTTCAGCAGTTCCTCATAGCTGATCTCGTTGGGGTTGAACACCACCCGCACCACCTCAGCGTGCCCCGTCTGCCCTGCAGGGACACTCCAGTCCCCTCCACCCCACAGCCCCCAAAGTCCCTCCCTTCTGGGGACAGAGGGGACAGAGGGACAAACCCCCCCCCCCCCACAGAACGCCCCTGCCCACCCAAACCCCACACCCAAATCACGGGGGCACACCCAAGGTAAGTGACAGCCACAATGGGGACATTTTGGGGACAGAATCCCCGAGTACCTGAGCGCACTTCCTCATAGGTGGGATTGGGGGTGAAGCCCCCCGCATATCCCACCTGGGTAGAGAAGACCCCCGGCATCTCCCAGAAGAGCCTCTCCACTCCCCAGAAGCAACCCATGCCTGGGGGAAGGAAGGCAGTGGGGTGACCCCATAGAGAGCATTGGGGTTCCTGGTTTGGGGCTGGGGGCAGCACTCACCAAAAATCGCCGTCTGCATCTCAGGGGGGAACGGAGGCAGCGTGGGATTCCCAGTGACAGCGTGAGTGGCTGCATGGGGATGGGGGTCAGCATTCCCCAGAGGGGTCGCATCCCCTCTCCCTGGGATTTGGGATCTGGGACGCCCCCCCCAACCCCAAGGAACCCTCTGGGTACCCTCCACCTGCAGCCGCTCTGCTCTGCCTGGCAGAGCCTCGCTGGGGCTGGGGAGCGCCTGGAGATCCGGCATGGCCACCCCAGAGCTGTGCTGTGCCACCGCTGTGACTTTGGACTGGGCTGAGCCCTGGCAGCACTGGGAGCACTGGGAGGGAGCGGGGCACCGCAGGCAGAGCCAGGAGCTGTGTGAGCACACGGGGCTACAAAAAGGGCTGATGTGTGACATGGGGACGGAGATGGGGACATCGTGCATGTCCTGTGAGCACAGGGCTGCCGTGGCTCTCCTTCCCTTTGGGGACAATGGGGTTTTTGTGCCCGGTTGGATGCAGCACAGTGGCTGCTGCACAACCCCTACAGACAGCAGAGAATCCACTGCGTGGGGCAGTGGACCCAAACCGGGTCCTTTGTCAACGATTAATGCGCCCTGGGGTCACCGTGGGACAGACCCAGTGCCCTGCACTCCATGCAGGATTGGGGGCTGGAGCCCATGCCAGCACCCAGTGCCCCCAGCCCCCACCCCCACCATGGAAGGAGAAGGGAAAGGTGTGCTGCTGTGACCCCTACCCACATCGTCCCTGTCCCCATGGGTCCCCAACGTGTGTCCTGTATTCCCCACGTTCCTGTAGGTCTGTCCCCATAGACCCTGCATCCCCATGGGTCCTCACCCCTGCAGGTTCCCATCCCCGTGCATCCCTATCCCTATGGGTCACATCCCCATGATCCCCCATCCCCATGTTTCCCTACCTCTGGGGGTCTCCTACTGCCCGTGGATCCCCACAGACCCCTCACCATTGTGCTCTGTCCCCTCCCCCATGTCCCCATCCCACCTCGCATGGCATCCTCAGGGACAGGAGGTCCACAGCAAATCACCCCCCCAGGGGAGAGCACAAAGGAAGGAGCAGCCCCAAATCTCCCCCTCTTCCAGACACCCCAGGACCCCCCCCCAGCAGCACCGTGCTCCCCCAGCCATCAGCCCCAGCATTTTGTGTTCACTGCAGACCTTGATTTCATGTCACACGCAGTGTGGCACTTAAGGCACGCAGTGAATGCTGAAATGGGGGGCAGCCCACTGCTGGCAGATGCTAAAAGCACAGCCAAAAGGAGCAGCCCTATGGCACACCATAGTAAGGGGATGCACCCAGGGCCCATTGAAACCCCTGGTTCCCAAGGTGGAGGCTGCACACACTGGGGAAGGGGAATGACAGGAGGCAGAAGGGACCCCAAAAACCAGCACAAGGCTCTGCAGCCCCAAAGCAGGTGGGAGAGGCTCACAGAACATTGCACAGCCATACACAGAGGTACAAAACTACGCACAATCCCATGCAGCAGCGCAGAGCACGGCAATGCACAGCCCTGCAGAGCGATGCACAACCTTGCAAAGCAGTGCACGGCAATGCACGACCACGGGGAGCAGTGCAGAGCGATGCACAGCCACGCAGGGCAGTGCACAGTCATGCACGAGTACACACAGCAGTGGGCAGCAATGCACAACCCTGCACAGCAATGCACAACCTCCCAGAGCAGTTGCAGAGTGGTACGCAACCATGCACAGCAGTGCACGACACCACAGAGCAGTGCAGTGGTGCACAGCCCTGTATAGCAATGCACAACCCCACAGAGCAGCACAGAGTGGTGCACAACCCTGTACAGCAATGCACAACCATGCACAGCCCTGCAGTGCAATGCCCAGCCATGCAAAGCCGTGCATTGCAGCACACGACCCCACAGAGCATTGCACAGCAGTGCACAGCAGCCCTCACATGACAATCCCAGCCCCTCCAGCTCCTGAGCAGACCCTGCATTGAGGTCTGGAAGCAGGGCAGCAATGCTGAGCATTCCTCTTTGCTTCTTCCCAAAGACAAACCGTGCATGGATGCTGCGATCGCAGTGGAATCAAGCACAGTTTTCCTGCACCCAGCCCCCAAAACAGGGATGGATGGCACCCATGGGTGCTGCACCTCACCCCAGGCAGGCTCTGAACGCTGCACAACTTTGCAGGAGGGACAGAGGGAAGCAAAAAGGGAGCAGCAAACAACAGTGATGCTCAACAGGATCTCACGTTTATTACTGAGAAGTGATTAATGGTGAAAAGAAAGGCAACGCCCATTCCTCATTGGCTTAACAAGAACTGAAGGAACATGTTCATCACTACACATTTTACAATATTTTTTTGTCAAAAAAAAAAAAATAGAATTTTTTTTTTCTTTTTCCTGTAAACGAAACGGGAGGTTTTTGTTCTTTTTTTTTTTTTTTTTCCAATGGCCATTCTCACCTTTCCAATCAAATTAACCCAAACCTCACCTGAGAGCCACGCAATGAACACAGCATTGCTTTGGGCTCTGAGTGCTTCTGAGTAACAAAAAGGGCAGAGGAAAACGAACCACTGTAACAGAACCTCGTGGGCAACATCTGCTCATTCTTAGGCCCCAAACCCCCACGTGCTCGGGGTGCTCCTCCTCTTCCAGGCCAGATGGGAGGAGGGAGGGGGGGATAACAGAAAGTTCCTCCACTTTGCACAGTGGGTGTCACACCTCGGTGTTCCAAGTGCAAATGTCAAACCCAGGGGAGGAGGCGTAGGGTGGGGGTGGGGTTAAAAATTAAAGGAGGGGGGGGGAAGGCATAAATGCCACTTATGGGCCTTAAAATAAAAAAAAAACCAACGTAGTAAAAAGACAAAAACCAAAGCGTATGCTCCGAAATCACAACCAAAGCCAAAAGGAAAGGGAACGGATTTTAGCTATGCTCTATAACCTAGAAGGGACATTTTTTTTTTCTGTATTTTTTTCCTTTTTTTTTTTTTTTAAAGTCCTATGTCTTGTGAAATTCCAATGCTTTTCTTTTTTTTTTTTTCCTCGAGTTTGTCAGAGTCCTTTTTTTTTTTTTTTCCTTCTTCCTCCATTTGAAGTCACTGAAATTAAGAAAAATAAACCAAAAAAACCCAAAAAACCCAACCAAGTCCTAATTCTCTCTGGGATTTTTTTTTCTTCTTCTTTTTTTTTTTGCTCTTTCTTTCCTTGCTCTGACGCGGTGGGCGCGATGCAATCTCTGCTGCAGTCTCTGGGGGAGGAATGGCCCTTCTATTTGACACGGCCTTGGCGTTCCTGTGGGGGAAAAAGAGAGAAGGCATCAGTCGTGTCCCATGTGGGGAAGGGAAGCGTGAGGAGTAGGGTCTGCTGGGTGCATTCAGCCATGGGTGCTCCTCGTCCCTGTGTTGTGGGTTGGCTGGGGGTCACCCCATTCCTTCCAGGTATGTGGGATGCAGACACCTGCTTGCATCGCCCCTTCCTCTCTGTGACTCCAGGTAAGTGCCAGCAGGATGGCAGCTCTGCCCAGGAGGGCACTGCCATGCTAAAGGGAGGAATGGGAGAGAAGAATCAAGCAGCATAGGGCAAAGTGAGGAAGAAAAAGGAAAAAAACAACTATTAACAAAGGGAGTCACAGAACCACAGAATTGCCAGGGTTGGAAGAGACCTCAAGGATGATGAATCTCCAACCCACCTGCCACATGTAGGGTCACCAACCTCCACATTTAATACCAGACCAGGCTGCCAGGGCCCCATCCAACCTGGCCTTGAACACCTCCAGGGATGGATGGGCATCCACAGCCTCTCTGGGCAGCCTGAAAGGTCAGTCTAGGCAAGGACAGTGACACAGTGTGCTACTCTGGGTGGGCAGCAGCTGCCCAGGAGGTGGCTGAGGTGGGCAGAGCAGCAGCTGCAATTCACACCTCCCCATCTGGAAGGGATCCATGTGGGTCACTGAAGCCAAACCCCGTATGGAAAGACACCAAGGGCACGGGGCTCTGACCCCACAGTGCAGGGGACAGCTCAGAGGGCACCCAGTGAGACAGCAAGAACAGCACTTGGAGGCACTGAGCTCTGCAGGGAAGCAGGAGCAGGCAGGAGCACTTTGTGCTGGCCCTGCTCTGCACACACACCATGTCCATGGGGGCTGTGGTGGTATCATGGCCCTGTTCTGCTAATAGTGAGTGTGGAAGGCTGATGGCAGATCACATTATCCAGCCCCAGCAGCAACAAAGGGCTCTGCAGCTCAGGATGGGAACAGGTGAACGTTTGTGTGCTCTCACCTTCAACAAACATCTGGCTGCAGTGCAGTGCAGGTGGGGCAACAGAAGGCCATCAGAGGGCAGAAGAAAGCAGCACGTGGCTCCCAGCTTCACTGGGATCAGTCTGCTTCCCAGCACAACACGCCTGCTATCACTACACAAGGTCTGCATGATCCCAGCAGTGCTCCCTGAAGGGCTGAGCTCAGCCACCCAACACTGGCACCAACACCTCACCCAACAGCACACCCAGCCCACAGCTCTGCTTCCCCAGTCCTGCAGCACAATGGATGCAATCCCAACACAGCACAGGATTTCCATGTGCCCGTTCCCAAGATGGGCTTCAGACCTGCCCTGGACATAAATCACAGCCATCCGTTGCCTCAGAGTTGCCCTGCAGAGCCTTTCCTTCTCAACAGACTCAGCCTGAGGCACAGCCACAGCCAACAGACTGTGCATCACTTTTATTACGCTCCACAAACAGCCTCCAGTCCTGATTTACAAACCAAACACAACGTTTTCCTCCTGCCAGCATGAGAAAGCCATCAGAGCTACAAAGGAAAGTTCCACCCTAGCCTGCCTCACCTATGAGAGAGGATAAAATCAAACAGATTGCTCTGGTTACAGCCAGAAAGCTTCATCCTCCCTCTTACCCGCAATACTGATTGCAAAGGGTGAGCCTCTTCTTGCTTAACCATCACTTTGGATTA
Organism: Chrysolophus pictus; assembly: GCA_037305975.1. Lineage (NCBI taxonomy): Eukaryota > Metazoa > Chordata > Aves > Galliformes > Phasianidae > Chrysolophus > Chrysolophus pictus. The sequence goes on along the minus strand of CM074598.1, from coordinate 3,582,629 downwards.
CACAAACAGAGCACCCAGTTCCCAGAAAGGTGATCATCCTCCTGCTTTTTCCCTTGGCTCTTTGGAAAAGGCAGAAGCCCACCTGGCTGTTTCAAGGCAGAATAAATGCATTAACACCTCTGTGCTCTGCCACAGCACATAAGTGCAGTGCTAAGGGCTGCATAACCTTGTGCACAGATGGGAATTTGAGGGCCTTCACTGGAATTGGTGGTTTGATATAGTCATAAGGAACCCAGGAAAGTTTGGTGGTTTGATAAGGAAACCAGGAAAGTTTGCTGATGGTCCTAAGCCACCCAAGCTAATAAAAATAGCAGCCAAGTGTGAAGAAATGGAGGAACCTGCAAGAAAAAGCAATGAGTTTGCCCTGCTTGGTTAGAGAAATGAAGTGATGCACATAGGAAGAAGCAAAGCAGACACAGAGTGCACTGAAACCTACTGCTCACCACCTCCTCCTGGATGAGGAAACGTCCTCTGGGTCAAGAAGCTCCTGAGAGACAAGTTGTTCCAAGGAAGGACTGCTTTCACAGATGGACAAAACACGTGTTTGTGCTCTCCTTACGGAGATCTGCTCCTACACCACTTCATTTTGCTGCACACAGAGCTCACTGCTTGGGGAAAAGGAGCAAGGAGCAATTTGCACACACTCAGCAGGCCTAGAAAACCAAGATGAAGATGCTGCTTTCCTCACACACACAAAGCAAGCCTTCCCCAGAGCCCTGGGACCAAGTTCTGCTTAGACTTCACCTTAAGTTTAAGCTGATATTGGATATCATTGTAAGAAATGATCCTGCTGTCAACCACAGAAAAGAAAGCTCAGCATCGTGCTTTGAATAAAGAGCCTCTGAAGGTATGGAACCAGAAATGCTGCCTCCATTTCCAAATTCTTTCTGCAGAACGGCTTGCAAAATCTAAACGCTTTGTTTTGAACTGCTCAAATGCACCATCACATGACAAACTCCAATTAAAAGCCCCACGCTGGGCAGAGAACTCCAATAACCACAGCTGGAAGGATGGCACAGTGCAGAACAAGGTGCTTCCTAAAGGAACAACTGCCAAACAACACCTTGCAGGACAGCAGAAAGCAGCACCTTGCAGGCAAAGGCCATTGCAGCATTAGGGCTGTGTTAGCACCCTGCTCAAAGCTGTTCCTCACACCTGCTCATACACCAGGCCCACGTACCAGTGCACCTCTACAGCTCCTCAGCATCCTGGTCAGCTTTAGGCAGCGTCCTGCAGCAGGCAGAAAGTCCAGGATCACTAAGTGACACGGCTGATCAATGCTCTGCTTCAAAGGCAAGTCACTCCGTATGGAGAAGCCTCTGTTAATAAAATAACCCAAAACACAGCCCCTGTGTCAGCAGCTATTAACCTCAGTGTCAGCAGCTTACTCAAAACACTTACAATAAAAGCCACCAGCGATGACATCTTCCTCACTCCCTCCTTGCATACCAAAACCTCCATGTGGTTCCTAGGGAATTCACCAACCACACTGCAATTCAACTCAGCTGAAGAAGGAACAAAGTCTTGTTTTATTTGTTAAAGGCTTTCACTTGAAGTCGTTGGTCTGTTCACAACGAAGGCAATCAATGCTTTGGTAGGACAGAGAAGCTCAGGGCATCCTGCAACTCAGAGCTGCAGTGCTGAGGCCAAAGGGAGGACAACCTGAAGGCAGTAATGAACTGCTGGAACGTGCAGTTTGCGTGTCCTTTGTTACTGAGTTGTGACAAACAGAAGGGCACAGGCGGATTTAGGAGGTCTGGAACTGAACTGGAAGAAACAAGGTGTGTTATCTTCTCCTTGGAAACACTGTGGGTATGGTAAAATCAAATGTGAGTGCAGTGTCAGCCAAGACAGCGAACAGAGGGGTACAGCAGTGCCAGTCTGTGCTATATGAAGAAGAAAAACAAGAGCTCTGCAGAACACATCAGAAAGCATTCCCTCTTTACAGGGGGTGTGAGTAGTTTCCAGCAGGCTCACGCAGCACCACTTTGCTTACCCTCATCCTATCTCCTACGAGGAGCAGCAAAACTCCTTCCATCTCTGCTTTGAGAGGGTCTGCTTCAGTGAGGAGCCTGACCCACGTGGCTCCTGCAGCCCTGGGATGGGACAGGACACGACTGCACCCATGCAGCATCCTTCCCAACTCCCTCCTGGGGAGGCAGTGAGACAAAAAATGACATCAACATCCTCCACAGCTTACAGATGTTGCTTCCAGAAGCAGCAAGCTGCTGCCCTGCACATGCAAGCAGTCCCATTGCTATCCAGGACCTTTACACTGAGGTCACTGCAACACTCCTAGAAACACACAGGTTCCCAAGGGCTGTTTGTTTCACAAGGATAAAGCAGTCCTCCCAAGGAAGGCACTGGTGCCACGCTCTACCCACAGAGCTTCCAGCAGTCCCAAGTTCCTTCAGCTGGGCTCAAGCCAGTGATCAGCTGCACCAGTTTGAGCAAAAACACCCAAACCTCTTATAAAATTGCATTTAGCAGAGAAAGGCACTGGGAAGAACTAGAGAGCCTCCGTGGGCACAGGCAGAGGAGACAGCAGCAGGACGGCAGTGTTTTCAGCTCTGAACCATTCAGCCTCCCTCTGCTGGCCAGAGGGAACAGCACCAACACTACGCAAGATATTTTTCGTATGATTTCTTGGAACTATCTCTGGGCATTCTAAAGAAGTGAGTCTCACAGTGAGAAGTACAAAAGAACATTCAGGAGTTCCCAGACTTTCACAAGAGCTCGTCCATCTGCCTGGGCAGCGAGCGGGAACCAAACTGCAGAGCAGACAAAGCTTTAGGCAAGCTGAGAGCCAAGTGAAACAACTGCAGCTCGCAAGTTCCAAACAAGCCAAACCCTGAGACATCTCAGCTTCAAGGGACAGGAATGCAGGACACGAATGCATCACCACCATCCCAAGACTGCAGCGTTCACTCAGCTGCTTTTCAATGAAGCCACCAAACAGCAGTGACAAACTCCAGCCATCCTCAGAGAGCCACCAAAGAGGTCAAACTGCAGCAGAAAGCAAGCCCAACTCATTTCCTCCACGGCGGATGTGACAGGGCAGGGGCCCTCTGCACGTAACACTGAGTCAACAGCAAAGCTGGCGTTTGCTTTGTCTATCTACAAGAATCCCTCCTTGCCTGTGAATTCCACAGATGTATGACTAAGTTTCCTTTGAGAGAATAAATGTTTTCCTACTCAAAACCTCTGCACTGTGGTGTCACACTCCCATGCTGCACAAAAAGGAGGTATGGGCACGCTGTGCCTGCTGCTGACCCTCAGCACACTGCAGAGAAGCTGAGCATCTCTGGGGAGGAGCCTTCAAAATACAACTGGAAAGATGAGCAAAGACGTTCTACATTTGAAGAGAACTGCTGTGTTGCTTGTTTTCATATCTTACCTACTTTAGGGCCACTTGCTCTCCAGCAAGACCACTCATCTGCCTCATTCCTTCCCCAAATCTCCCCCATTCTGTCACTTTTCCTTCTCTCCCATTTCCATTCACCATTTTCATTGCATTCACCCCCCTACCCCTCCATCCTGCAGTGCTTCTCCCCTCACTGGGCTCTGCCCCTTTCTCACACCGTCAGATATACAGCACACCACAAGTCCCACTTCCTACAGCATCCCACACAGAGCAGATTTCTGACTGCATTCAAAACCTCAGCTGATAAAGGAGAAATCACCACTTCGGGACAGGCTGGAGAGCACGTGAAACCATGTGAGGTTACACAGACATCGAGTTTGCATTTAAAACAGAAAGAGAACATTCCCTCTGCACACCTTGCAGTGTATTCCTCCCTTACAGATTTCCTTCACACACCATAAATGCTCGAGTATCAGCTGCAGCACACGACTGCCTTTGGTGGTAGTGTTTGTGCACACAACGTTCCATGTAAACGACATCATAAAAATTAAGAATTAAGAGCTGTTGAGGTGAGCAGCTGCAGCTCCTGACTCCGTTCCTCAACTGCTGCGTGGAAAATTCCCCATTGCTGAAACTAAGGAGATGATCAGGAAACTTGGCCAGCTCCCAGAAAGCTGTGCTAATGCTAATTTGTAATTACTGTTTTGACCAAAATATGGCAGAGGGGGTCAGGTGCAGATGGTTTGAATGGTCACTGAGTTTGGGCAGAATTTTCAGCCCTCCAGTGAGCAAACAGAGGGTGACAGTGGGCTCTGATGCGACGCAGCCCAGCTGAGGGCACAGCCATGAGCAGCTCACTGCCAGGAGGAACAGAATGACCTGCTCTGCATCCAGAGGGGAGCACGAGCAGTCACAGACTTAAATTGCTGCAAGGGAGATTGAGGTTGGGCATTAGACAAAGCCTTCTAACAGGAAGGATAATTAAGCACGGGGCTAGATTGCCCGGGGAGGGACAGGAACTGCTGTGCCTGAAGGTTTTACAAGCAGTGGGAAACATCTGTCACACTGATCCTGCTCGAGGTAGGGGGTGGATCAGACAGCTTGTCAGAGCCCAGCTCTGTTTCTCAGCCACTGCCCAGAGCCCCCACTGATCTCTTACTTTAAGTCACGCTGAACCAGGAGCTGAACACAGTGTAGAACTGAATACAACACTGAGAAGTCTGGGATTTACAGCAATCCAAGGGCAAGCTGGTATGAGCTCTGTCTGCCAGGACAGCACCCAGCTCTGGCAGCACACACCTGCACCCCAAAAGGAGCTCCTGTTTGGGCAGCAGGTACCCTACAGCAGCACTCAGCCAACCCCAAACCCATCCACCAGCCCATGCCTTCAGGCCACGGGACCACCACACACACACACACCCCCATTACCTTTTTAACAGTTTCCTCCTCCTCCTGGCGTTTCTCATAGTGTGAGAAGTCATCGAAGATGGACGTGGTGTGCTTGTAGGTGGCAATGATTTTCAACACCTGCTTAGCCTTTTCCAGAGGCACCTCCTGAGTGTCCCTGGAGTTGGTCACTGGTTTATTCTCGTTGTTCTCTAGGCGGATGTGCCGCAGCTGGCTGTTGGGAACGTCCTTCACAAAAATCCACCTGACATCAAAACGTCCCTTCCACTTGTCCTGGGACCACACACCCGCACACGTGTTGTAGTCCACAGCAGATTTCATTTCTGCTACTCCGCAGAAGTGACCACTACCGTTGACACTGAACAGTAAGTAAACGGGGCCCTTCCCATTCATCGAGCGGTAGGCAGCATCCAGTCTCTTGTTGCCATGCTCTGTACTGCACCAGATGTTATATTTAATGGAACGGTGGATATCGTCCTCAGAATAACTCTTAATGATGAAAACCCGGCCGTGCTTTGGGTTCCAATCAAAATCCTTGGGGTTGTAGTTGTTGATAGACCTCAACTTCTCCAGCACCGGGTGAGGTTCCGAAGGAGCCGTCCCAGCACTGGGCTGTGCTGTTCCCACCCCACTGCCCTCCGTGCCGTTCTGGCCGAAGCCGCCGCCGCGGTTGCGAGGCGCAACCCAACGTGTGGGCTGAGCTGCTGGCTGCGGGACGGGCAGCGGGGTGGGCTGTGGTGGTGGTGGTGGGGGCAGAGGTTGGGACTGCTGCCCGCTGGGAGCCTGGGCCACGGGCGGGCTGCTGTTCATCTGCTGAGCCACGGGCTGGGGGGAGGCCTGGGGGGGCTGCTGGGCCAGGTTTTGCACTAAGGTCTGCGAGGGGGCTTTTGTCACCGGCCCTTTGTTATCCCAAGTTCCTATATCCATGTTGTGTTTGATTGGAGGCGGGGGAAGACTCGAACCTGCCATGCCGTTCTTGGTCTTCAGCTTGGGCTGCTGCTTAGCTGGCTTGCTAGCAATGTCAGCCCAGGACGTCGGTTTTGGGGGAGCGATCGTGGCCGGAGGCAAGCTGTTAGATGCCACCATGTTACTGGCAATGGATCCGCTCCCGACGGCCGAACCGACGACCTTGGGGACGTTGCTGGCCACGTCCGTGCTGCCCAGCTTCAGGGCTGCCATCCCCTGGTCTATGGTGTTCATCCCCGGAGCCTTGTTGAGAGTCTCGCTGGCAAAAGCGGACTGTCCATCGATCATGGCCCCCCCCAGAGAACTGGGGGCATAGGCGTAATTGCTGCTGTAGCCAGAGCTTTGAGTGGATTGTCCCTGAGAACTGTTATTCCCCCAAGCCGAAAAGTCAATCCCACTTGGAAAGAAGTTAAAGCCGTGCTGCCCGAGGAATGGAGTGCTGCCAAGGGCCCCTGGCTGCCCAAACATGGCATCTGGGAGGAAGTGAGGCTCCCCGTTGCTCAGCTGTCCGTAAGAAGTTAGGTAGGGCATGGGGGGATCGCCCCCCGTGGACCAGGCAGCCTCACCCAGCGAGTAGGAGAATCCAATGGAGGGACTGTAGTAGTTTGGTAAGTAGGAATCGGACATTGCAGTGTATGCATTGTTCTGCAAAAGAAAAACAAGCACTGAACAGTTAGGATGAGGAGAACAAGCGGGCAGGGACCAGGACTAAGGGCCACCTCTGGCTTCCCGTGCCCTAGCCTTCCCACCCCGGGGCTGAGCCCACAAACAGGCCTGGCCCCAAGCACCTCTGCTGCTAGGAGTGCTCCCACAATGGCTTCACCGCCCCCAACATTAAGCACAAAGGCTCAGCACGCTCCTCACACTGAGATCAGAGCACCGTGTCCCAAAGCACCATACAGTCTGCCCACGGGGCTGCCCAGGAGCAACTGCCCAGCAGCAACTGCCCAGCTCTGAGAACAGCACCTTACCTCACATATGGATACCATCTTCTGCTTTTTCTCTCTCTATAAAAGAAGGCTTTTCTCACCTGGGTAATGCACGTCTCAGAGCTTATTTTGCTGTGTGTTTGATGAAAGGTTTGGAGGAAGGAGATGGAGAAGGGCAATATGGAGGGCAAAGGTCCAGTGGTACTGCACTGCCAAAATCACAAACATCCCTCACTGCTCCTAGCACAAGCCCCTTCCTACAGCTTTATCCTGACAATCTACAATTTGAGAGCTCCAAAAACCCAAGAACTTGCAAACAAAACAGGATTTAATGCCAGAACAGCAGCTGCTCCAGTGCTGCAAGCAGACACTCAAAAATACCTGAGAACAGGGAGCAGTCAGTAGTATTGCACTGGGAGCCCTTTGTAGCACAGGGACCTCTGCAGCACAGCAAAGCAGGCTTTGGTCTGCCTTTTTACATCCAAATAGCCTTCAGGTTATGAAAACAAATGTTTAATTTTACAATTAGGAAACTCTCAGACATGACTAAGGTTCACTTACATGAAAAACATCTGTCATTCAGCATTCAAACCAACGTCCCCCCAGGGAGCTGTTCAAGCCACACTAATGGACATTATCATCCAGTAATGTGAACCAGTGTGCAGACAGCCTTGTGCTACACAGCCAGCTTACATGCCAACCCGATGCAGATGAGATGAAAAGTCAGCCTGGGTTCCCATTTAAGAGCCTGGCTTGCAGCAGGCTCTGCTCCATTTTTTGTTGAATCATGTTTTCATGTGCCAGGCACAGCTCCCAGAGGACTTCACGCCACGCTGAAGTCTATGGAGGCTCTCAAGATGGCTCTGGCCTCCTCCAGAAATAGCAGTTTTGCCTCTCCACCTTCCACTGAGTTAAAGGAAAGCAACAGGTTTGGGGCTGGGATAGCCTCAGCCCTTCTGAAAAATCAGCAGGAATTATGATAGCACCGTTTGGTTCATTGCATGAAACACTGGAAAACTTTCTGCACTGCAGCCTTTGTTTTCCCAGAGAAGATGGCACAGAATTGTACTAATAAAACAATTAACTCTTACCCAGGGTACAGTTTTAGTTTTCAGCTTCTGCAGCTATGCTTTGCTATGGAGCACACCTCGCCCTGCCACACTGCACTCGCACAAAGACACTGATTGGTATGCAAATAAACCTTTTAATTCTCTTCATTAAGACTTCTTGCGCAGTTAATTCCTCAAATTCACTATTCCTCTGCATCTGCACCTCAGACAAGGAGAGTTTAAGCTGACTGACTCCTAGAGCTGAGGAATCTCTGTGTTCCTGAGCTTTAAGAACACACAGCAACGTGATTTACAGGGCTGACAAGTCCTGAGAGTCACAACTGAAACAGCAGCTCTCCAGCAAAGAGCCAAGAAACTTTACAAGGTGGTCACCTGGTGTGTGTGCAGACAGCTCAGGTAGCAGCTCTGAAAGCACCTGCCTTACTCTGCAACAGTTGGCTGTCTTTGATTCAGAGCCTTGGCTCCCTTTCCCCTTGCCAGAAAGGCACACGTGTGACGCTGCTCTGTCACAGCCCAGCTTGTGGGCTCAGCAGCTCCACATCCAAACTGAACCCCAGCTTTTTGTTTTCTGCCCACTGAGGCATCAAAGGACGCATGAGAGCAACAGGCAATGCAGTGAGAAACAGAGAGAGAAGGAGGCAAACTCATCCTCAAGTTTCACCCAACGTTAACACAGAAGTTTTACCTCACTGCTGCTGCATTCCCACAGCCCTCCTCCTCCCCCTCCTCAGGTGCACCTCCTCCTTTTTAAAAAATACCCTGACCAGTTTGTGACACGCATGCACAAGAAGAAACTACATATTGAGATGTGTAGCAAATGCACAAAATGGAGTAAAATACCATAGGGCAAAAGGAAGCAGCTCGCTTTACTCAAGGCTGGAGAAAGCAATCACACCTCTCTCCCTGTGCAACTCAAATTCAGGCTTGTGACTTGTTTTAGGGAGCTAAATAGAGCAGAGTTACTTAACGGACAGGTGGAATGCCCAAGATTGTGCAACAGCTAACAGGTCCTTACAGAGCACAACCAAGGAAAATACCTGTTGAGTGTTTACCTGAGACAGAAACCCGCTCTTATGTTCCAACAAAACATGAATCACAAGTACCTGAAGTGATGCACTGGCTAGGAAAAGTCATTAAAAAAATACAGAAAGGGAGAAACAAAACAGCTTTTTTTTTTTTTTTAACCAGTCACAACAGTAAAGGGAAAAGAAGCCAAGAGAATGAACTGCTTCAGCCTTACTACAGATGTTTATCTGTAATGCTTACTTGTAACATCTAATCAGCTGAACTCCATCTGTTGTGTGTCACTCTCCTACTGCTCACGAGACAGAGCAGTTAACAATGGAGCTAATCTCAAACAACAACTAAAAAGTATCTGGAAGCCTGACTTTCAGGAGCTGCTCACAAACTCCCCAGCTCAACTCCCAATTGAAGCTCTAAGACCCATCAGCCCTTATGACAAAAGTGTTCTGGGGCTTTTTTGGGGGGTGAGAAATGGAGAAAACCCCACGACATGCATTTTCAGTTTCCTTGGCAGAGACAGAAGAGCACAGATAGCATCTTCCAAATGCCTCCAAAGCATGGCTGCATCTCATGAAGCAATTTCACAACGCTGCACAGCACATCTGCTCTACAAAGAGCCACACACAAGCAAAGAAACAAAGCCAAAGCAACACAACTGAAAGACCAGAAGCAGTAATTTCAAGACAGCTGACAGCGGGCTGAACCTCAACCGTAGGAAGCCCCAAAAAGGAAGACACAAAAAGTTGCCAACAGCTCCAGCCCTCACCCACGAGTGCAGCTTTTGCTGGGAGAAGCACGGGGACACAAACAGGAGGCGATGAGGGGAAAACGAACAAACAGCAGAGCGCAACGGGCAGGGCAGAGCTCCAGCAGCTCAGCTCACTCACCGGCCGGGCCTGAGGGCTCAAGTAAGGCTCGAAGTCGTCGTCGTTCAGCCCATCCTTCTGATGCACGGAGCCGTTTTGCACTGGGGAAGAGATGCGCGGCGTTAGAAGCACTCAACAAGCAGCAACACGACCGCCTCCTCCTCCTCCGGGCCGGCCGCGGGACCGCGCTGTGCCACCACACGGCGGGCAAAGCCAAGCCAAGCTCTCCTCCGCGCCCCAGCCCTCCCCGTGAGCACTTTTAAGATGTTTTTCTTTTATTTTTTTTAGCGTTGTTTTCTCGGCCCTTTTCCCGGCTCGGTTCCCCCCCCGCGCCCATCCGCACCGCCCCGGCCCCGTCTCACCTTTGTTGCCTTGGCCTTTGGGTCTCTGCGGAGGCGGCATGGAAAGAGAAGGGAGAGCGGTGAGCGAGGGGAGGGGCGGCCGCAGCCGGCGGGAGGCCTCGGGGAGGGGAAGGGGGGGAAGGAGGGGAAGGGAGGCCCGGCCCGCGCCCCGCAGCTAGGCCTCAGCCGCGGCCTCGCCTAGCGGGCCAGGCCCGGAGCCGCCAAGGGGAGGCCGGGGGGCGGCGGCGAGGCCCCTACCTGCTCCAGGAGGCTGCTGGCCGACATGGCTCCGCGGCGGAGCGGCTGCTGCCGGGGTGGGGCGGGGCGGGGCGGCGGGCGGCGGTGGCGGCTTTGTCCGGGAGCGGGCGCGGCGCGGCGCGGCTGCTTGGCGGACTCCGACTCGCCCGCGGCGGCTGCCTGGTTGGGGCGACGCTCTAGCCCGCTCCCCTCGCCTCGCCTCTCCTTCCGGCCCGCGTCTATGGCCCAGGCCCGCCGCCTCGCGCCCACACGCGCTCCCCGGGCGTCACGCGGCACCGCGCGCGCGCCGCGCTCCCAGGCACAATGGCGTGGGGGGGGGGGGGGGGGGGGAGAGCGGGCGCGGCGCATGCCGGGCGGGAGGAGGACCGCCACAGCGCCCCCTCGTGGATGGGCGGGGGAGAGCGGGCCGTGCGGTGCGAGGCGCTCTTAAAGGGCCACGCACGCCACGAAGAGATGCGCTGTGCCAGCCCCAAAGCAGCCAATCCCAAATCCTGCCACAGACATCCCACCCAGGTCCAGCGATTCGTCGCCCTGTGATTTAAGTTCCCCGAGCTCGGCTTACTCCATCCCTACTCCAGAACGTGCAGGGGTTGCCCCCCACCCAATGCCCTCAGCCCTGCTCCTGCATCAACTCAAAGGTTCCGGGGGGAGGGAGGAAGGCAGTGATGGGGGGCCGCGGTGGGGCCTTGGTGAAGGGTTAAGGGGGTGGGAGACTGCATGCAGAGCCCCTGCAAACTCAGTGCAGCAACTGCACCCACAGTGATGGCATTGCACCTGCAGCACACTCACACCCTGCACCCCTCCTGCCAGATAGGGGCACCGAAGCCCCATAGAGGAACCCAGTCCCCCTCCTCTCCCCCCCCCCATCCCGAGGAGCTGCTCTGTGCTGCACCTGCCGCTCTTAATTAAGAGCAGTGCAAGCCTTGCACTCCTGCTGCCTACAAACAAACCACCTGAGCCCAGTGCCGTTTTTCCTTTTAATGCAAAAAAATAGCCAAACACATCTTCCTCCCCCCTCCCTCTCCCCCCCCCGCGCCCTCCCCAGGTGTGTTTCCTTCGCTGTCGTTTTGCTTCATTCACATTTCCAACCAAACAGCTCCCCCCCCCCCAATCCCCCAGCTTTCCCTTTTGCCTTCTGCTGGGAAGACGAGGAAGGACGGACCGCAGAGGTGCAGGCGCTGTCCTGCCGATGCACCGCTCCTAATCCTGCAGAGAGATTATAGGAAGAAGAAGAAGAAAAAAAGAAAAAAAAAAAAAACAAAAAAACAACCCAAACCCAAAGAATACAAAAATAAAACCACCAAACGAGTAGCAACGAGCACGGAGCAGCCCCAGCGCGGAGTGTAAACGGGACCGCCCCGATCCCATCCGGAGGCCGGCGCTCCTGAAAAGCGACAGCACGACATGCTTTGCACGCCCCGCCGTGGGGAGGCTGTGGTTTTAAGCTTGAGTTGTTCTTTTTGCCTTGAAGCAAGTGAAGTGATCAGAAGTCTCCAAGCGGTGTCTGCAGCACCGAGCTCAGCCAGGCGGGGAGAGGGAAGGGGAGAAGTGCTGCGGGGGGGCGAGTGCAGCCCCAGAGCGGGACCGAGGTTTGCAGCTGGCGAATGTGGGCATGGGAAGGGAAAGCAAACAAATACAAAAAAAAATAGAGATATAAAAACAACGTGTGTGGAGGAAAACGCAGCCAGCGAAGTCAGGATTCCTGTCTTCTTCCCCCAAGCAATAATAATAATAATAATAATAATTAATAATAAAAAATCCCAGCTGAGGTGACAGTGAAAAGTCTAAAAGAATTCCCTTCCCTGGGCAAAAATAAAAATACAAATGAGGTACCTGTGCCACCCCTTCCCACAGTGCCACCAGCACGCAGCCACTGGGTATTGTCTCTCTGACATGAAACCATCCGGGCTGCAGCAGCCCTGGGGCAGAAGCACCATGCTCCCAGCACTGGGAGCCCTGTCCCATCCCTCCCGGTGGGGTTTTCAGCAGAGATCCAGTCTCTCCTCGACCCTACAAACAGGCAGTATTGTTCAGTGCTCCGTGGAGGTGGAGCCTTTTCCAGGTCTCGCGCGTTTCTCCAGCTTTTTTGTTTAAAAAAAAAAAAAAAAAAATTATATATATATATATATAATATATACAGTACAATGAAAATATCCATGGAAACAAATGGGGCGGCTGGAAAGTATGCTGAACAAAAAAAAAAAAAAAAGCCCAAAATAAAACAGATTCCCAACTCTTTCCCGAACTGACGCTCGCTTTTCCCACTAGTCCTCCAAAACCACGATCTCCACGTTGTGCACGTGGTGCTGGTGGTCCTCCACATCTCCTACCACTTTCTCCTCAGTCCTCAGCTCCGTTTCCAGGATCACAGCTTTGCCCTCTGACTCATCCGCATCCGCCTCGGGGTCGGGTGCCGGGTCGATCTCAATGATGGTCTGCCCGTCGTCTGAAGTGCCTTCCACAGCCTGGATGGTGGAGGTGAGGCCGGATTCCATGGCCACCAGTTCCACGGGGTTGACCACGGCCGCCACGTTGGCCAGGGCTCCTCCATCCTGCATGGCAGCAGAGCTCAGCAGCGCCAGGCTGGAGGACGGATGGAGGGTGACGGTGTCGGAGGAGCTGGTCTTAGAGGAGGACACCACGGTGGCGTATCGAAAGAGCTGAGAGCCTGAAGGCAAAGTGTGGACAGTCACCGGGCTGGAGCCTTGGCTGATGGTCGCCACTGGGATGTTGCCCACTGAGAACTGCTGGCCGACGGGAGCGATGGCGATGGGAGAGATGACCGTGAACTGAGGCTGCTGGATGGGGGTCGAGGGGCTGAGGACGGTGGCAGAGGCCGGGCGCTGCAGGCGGGGTCGTTTGGGGGGCTTTGGAGCGCTGACGGGCATCAGCACCACGTTCTGGATGGTTTGGGACTTGGCCTTCTGGTCCTTGGCGAGTTTCTTCTGCTCTTCCAGCTGCCGTTCCAGGTCTGCAAAGACAACGGCTAAGCTGTGCGTGGGGCTGGGAGCAGCGGGCTGGGAGTGTTCCAAGGGGCTCCACCAACAGCCAGCCCACCCCAAGGAGGAGCAGGCACTGCTCCACACCGCTCAGCTACTCCCAGTGCCAAAAGGACAGGCGCTTATCCGGGGGAAACCCACCCACAGGGAATGGACACCCCCTCCAGGCAGCAGGAACTGGTGACTGAGCACAGCTGGGTCTCCCAGAAGCCAAGCCCTGTGCCTGGAAAAAGGAGCAGAGCTGCCTGGGTCGGTTCAGACATCCTCCTCAGCCCTCATCTGTATCAACATCAAAAGCCAAAAGCAGCACACTAATCTCATTTATCCAGGGCAGTAGGGGACTAGAACACCCCAGATAAGAATAAGTCCTACAGGACACAGACAAGAGGGAGACACATGCACCAAGCAGCTCTGGGGAATCCAGGTCAGGTTATTGGCTTCAGCTCAGGGGAGACACCGGATAGCTCCACGCCGAGACAAGCAGACAGCTCAGCACCACGCAGACAAAGAGTTTTATTAGCTTGGGTGCAGCACTGCACTGCCAGCAGCTCAGATGACTGCAGCACAGCTTGCAGCTAGCAGCAGCACCTATCTGCTAATGCCAGCTGAATCAGATCATGCTTTGGGCTTCTGAATGCCCTGAGCACCTGATCTCTCCTAGGAAAGGATACAAGAAATTCCACTCAAGCCCTAGGATGGAAAGGGGTTGGGCTACATTTGTTTGAGGGCTACGTGGATTGAACAAGAACGCAAATACAGTCTGTTAGGTGTTGTGTTGAGGAAAGGTCACATTGGTTCCCAAGGGTGGCAAGAGGATGAGAAGCCAGGGCACTGACTCTACCTGCAAGTGTGTAAAGAAACTGTTCTTCTCCTTGCTCTGTCTGGTTTTTCCTGTTGTCCAGAACCTTCTTGACTGTGTCCATCAGGCCAAACGTGTGAGCAACGTTGTTTAGAACTGCAGCATCTGCAAGGAAAGTGCAGGGGAATGAGTGCCTAGTCCCACAGGGGCCTCAATCAGGAACTCAAAAGGTGTTGTGATCAAACTCAAAATTTTCTGATGCTTTTTATAAAACCGTTTCTGTTCTTCCACATGTGCTGGCTGACAAGGGCAGAGCCCTTCATCCTTCAGACATCCAAGGACTAAATAAATTCATTCACGATAATGAAAATGAAACAGATGTGTCACCCAAGCAGCTCAAGATTGCTGCGAAGTGAAAGCATAAATTGCAATCACACAGATACAAACCAGATCTCCACCTACAAACCATCACCCCATGCAGCTGACAGTGTCATTACTGTGCCAGCTCCACCAAAAGCTGTGCAGAATTTCTATTATAATCCACTGACTTCAATCGCTCACAGCTTCCAAAAGCTGCCACCTACCAGACACAAAGATTCACCAGCCCAAAGCTACATGAGAAGCAAAAGACATCCTGGGTGAAATGAAGTCTGAGGTCGCATGGGTGTTCTCCTAGAGCATCAGCACGCCGTGCTGGCAACCCTGTGCTCACAGGGCCACGAGCTGAACTGGATAAGGGAACGGATCCAAGCCAGAAATAAGCCTCAAAAGGGAAGGGAAGCTATTTTTAACCTGTTCCCTCACCTGGTTCAGCCCCAAAACAAGTTTTTTTGGCACAGGTGAGGATGGAATGAGGAGTGAGACAGCAAGACCTGTTTAAGTTCACAGTCATGGAGAAAAGTGTTCGAGTAACTCAGACCAAGCAGCACATCCAGGCAGGCTTTAACAAGCACCTGGAGCTGAGGACAGTCATCCAATGGACTCCTCAAGCTGCCAGTCGGTGTGCTGCAGGAGCAGGGCAGCACGTCGAGTCCTTCTGTGGGGTAAATGAATGCACCTCATGGTTGGGAAGGCTGAGGCAATGCTCAGGCTCAGCTCACAGAGCTCAGCCAGCAGGAAGGAACTCACCATCCCAACTCAACAGCTCTAAATGCCACGGTGGACTCTTCTCACTTGTTTGCCTGCAGCTCCCTTTCGAGCATTCTTCCCCATGATGGAGGCTCTGGCTCATCACCTACCTGTCATCTGGAAGGGAGATTGCCCCAGCCTCTGCTGGACGCCTCTCAGCACTTCTTCTATCTCCTTCTGGATGTTGCACACAACCTCTTCCATCAACCCCACATCAGCTATTCCCTTCCAGAACATCAGCGTGTCCTCTGGCACGGAGAGAAGGCAGAAGTCAAACATACAAGGGTTTGGCATTTCCCCACAGGACCACCTTAAACCTCTGCCATGTGCAGTAAGCTTTTTGGCAAGGATAACTTTGCAAAATGACTTCTAATTTGGCCATTTGGGGTGGACAGATCCAGGAAACAATGCACTAACAAGTTTTCAAAGAGCACCACGACCTCCAAGGCAACATTTCGTTGCTTCTATTCATCTTCCCAGGATGCAGAGCTTAAAATCTTTGAGAAAATTCCTCCTCAGCTTCTGTACTGATCCTGAGAGGGAGAGCAAAGCGCTGCAGCCAGAGAAGCCAAGAGAGCTGATAGGGTACTAACAAGACTCTGCTCGCTGATGGTTTCAGTCTGGCTCCACGCTGGCAGACATTTACATCCTCTAAATGAACGAAAACCCCACGATCCTCACTGCAACTGGTAGCAGCTGATCTGAGGGATCAGCTCCAAGGTCGAGGCTGAAGTTCCACACTGCCTGCAGGTGGCTGGGAGCTCTGCTTGGCAGGGAATTATGGGATGGCCAAGGGGCAGTGGAGCTCCGGCACTACCTCAGCTCTCCTTATTTCCAGGATTTTCACTTTCAGAATGTGAGCAGAGGGAGAGAAAACACCTGAGGAGCAGCCAGAGCTTACCTGAGATCTCATCCGTGTCCTTTTTCATGCCCTCCTCAGTGGCCATGGTGACAGCAGCTGTCAGAGCAGAGTTCCACTCGATCCCCTCCTCCATGCTTTCCTCCGACAGTGCGATCTGGGTGATGCTCCCTGCCAAACAGGCAACATCAGCCCTCTCTGCAGCACCAGCCCGGAATCCCTGCTTGGTGTTCCACTCCCCTACCCTTCTCAGGCTCTTTTTCACTCTCGTGGTCAGGCTGGTTCTGCCTGGCCTGTTTCAAACAAATCAGCTACGAGCAAGTAATGCTGTTTCTCATTGGAAGTACGATTGTGAAAGGCTCTGTGGCTTCTGGAGGGAAAACCACATGCCCTCCAAAACAACCAAACTGGAGCTTTAGCATTAAAGGAGAAAGGGATCAGAATAGAGAGATGGGGAGCAAGTCTCAGCCCAGCCACCTTTCTCCTTCTGCATCACCAACAGAGCGCTCTGCACCTCAGACATGCCTTTATCTCTTAGGAAATGCCACAGCCTGGCTCCACGCTAGTTCATACACATGAAATGTATCCAACTTGATCTTAAGTTTTTGAATCAAATTTTGGACATCTAAGGCAATATCCGGACACTGCAATGTTTTCTCATGTGCTCACAGAGCTTTCCAGGAGATTTTTCTTAGCTTACAGACAAGTCTGCCATCACACCACCCCACAGCCTTATAAAAAAGTAAGCTGCCCAGATGAACGAGGTGGTATTCTTCTCCTTTGACCTCTGCAAAGCATGCGACTAGCTGACAATTTGTAGCTGGAATGTCAGTCAAATCAAGCCTTCAGCCATTCTACCCTATTTGCTGACCTCCAGGTGACGTGGAACAGACTGCCTGGAGTCATTAGCCCATGCCATGCCTTTCTTATAGAGCCTACCATCAGCTGAGGTTGGGGTCTGCACCACGCTCTGCTGCCCCGGCATCGGTGCTCTGGCACTGCTGATCAGGAGATCAAACTTGGTGCTTCGGCACGTGTTGGTGCAAACCTTGTCATGCTGGTAGAAGTCGATCTGTCCCGAGTCCATCATCTTCCTGTGCACGGAGTGGGAGAGAATCAGACTCAGCTAAAGACTCAGACTGGAGATGAAAGGGACTATTCCACTTTGGCCATGGGAAAGATGGGGAAATGGGAACCCTGTGCCCTTCTTCCACACAAAACTGCAGAGCTTTCAGATGGGATGCACAAGCCAACCCCCAGCTTCACACACATCTCCAGCAATGGGCCATCCCCCTCCCACCCCCAGTTCCCACCCCCAGTTCCCCCAGGTGAGGCTGTTACTACTCAGGATGAAGAATCCTGCCCTGTAGAGCAGGATCTCTCCCCCAGATTTGCTGCAGGGAACAAGAGCCCCCAGGAGATCTCCTGACAAAATGCCTGCTTGGGATCCTGCAGTTGGACACAGTGGTGGGCAAGTCAGATACCTCAGCATGATTCCTCCGAGACGGATAGCCCTCTTCCAGTCCTTTAGGGTAGACTTCCCAGCCAGGTGAACAAAATGCTTCGGGCTGATCAGTTGGTCATTGAACTGACAATGAGATAAAACAAAAGCTCAGCAAACTCAGGGTAGCATTGCTTCAGAAAACTGTGGGCATATAACCACAGCCAGTCCAGCTCTTACTTCTGCTCAGAAAGAGAAGCTGCTTTCAAATTCTTACCAGCTTTGAATGCCTAAACACATCAATGATTCTAACTCCAGCATGGATGTGTTTGTGAGGACAGCCTGCCAGTCATTGGCATTCAAACCACACAGCCCTAGCCAGGAACAGCCCTGCAGGCTTTTGTACAGAGCACGAACCAAATGGTCTCCTTCTGTGAGAACATACAGTCATCTCAGAGATTGTTACGGGAGCTTCCTACGAAATCAAATCGACCAGCAGACACTTGGTATTCACAGGTATTCACTTGGGCATCTGTTCCATCCTATTCCAGCACCTGAGCTCCTGGTGAGGGTCAGCCCTGGAGTGCTCTCACTGCAGAGCCCTGTGACTCAGCCTCGGTCATCAGCTGTTATGTGAGCACGCTGTCAAATGGGAAAAGGTAACAGCACGATTCCTCTTCTTGGTGCAGCCTGCTCACTGAGGAGCAGACAGGAGTGGAGTCTCAGGACACCAAGGGAAAGAAACGAGGAAGAAAAGCTCTGGCAGATCTCACTACACATTCCTGCCTTCAGCTCCAAGTCCCTCAACGAGAGCCAAATACAACTCTGCTTTAAGCAGCAGCCAAGAAATATGAAGTGAATGAGACCTTCACCCCTTATCCCACTCTTTCTCTCCTTCTGCTCATGCTAAAAACAACTTTAGCACTAACAATCCAGCACACTGCAAAGGTAAAGTCGCTCAGCTCCAAGGCTCAGATGAAACACAAACAGAAAGCAAGTGCTGTGGAGGTGCCAGACCTGGAGAGCAGAGAAGGGATCTGCTGTGAAAACTCCATTACCTTCACACACTTGACATTAATTCCTGGACAGACGAACTTCTTCCAGAGCAGGATGGCTTTGCTCTCCCCGCAGGTGATGGGATAGGCAATCTCAATTTCCTCGTTTGTTTCAATGGTGCTGGGGTCTGAGGGAAGAAAGGGACAAATGAAACTTGCCACCCAAGAGGCTCAAACCCCACACATTTAGAGCTGAAAGCCCACAGGCTGAGACCTACGCTCTTGTGACCAAAAGAAGGGACGTTCCTAGCTAGGAATTCCTAGCTCCTGTTTTGGCCTTCTCCTGTTACTGGCTCTAACTTGTAACTAACAAGTGACATCTGCTTTTTAATACAAAAAGGAAGCTCGTCTATTTGGAAAAAGTGGGATCACATCTGTAAGGGGAAGGTCAATGAGAACAACCATATGGAAGAAAACGCTCCAAAATTTGAAACACACATCTGTTGGAGCTCTGGTTTCTCTAGCAGAGATATCAGCTACATGCTCATCAGAAGTTCTCCACTCTGTTAGATTTTGCTAACGCTGCCAGAAGAGCCTCACCCACACAGGAAGCAGAACACCAGTGAAGATCCAGCACCTAAGGCCAGGAGGCTTTTCCCACTGCTCCTCAGGAGGGTGGGGAGAACACGCAGCAAGCCTCAGCTCTTTAGAATGCTCAACCCAAACCTGTACAGGTATTTGTGCTGCAAAGCACAGCAATCAGAGTGCAGACACAGCCACTACCCTGATCGCCTTCATCCCAGCTGTTAGTATCTGCACACCAAGGCTACAGCAAAATCTTGGCTCCCCATGACCCCATGGGAGCCTTACCATGCACTGCAAGATAGCCAGGATCTCAGCTCCAAGCCCAAGCAGTAACAGCTCTCTTATTCCAGAGCATGCACAGACCCTGCACCCACATCCTTAACAAGAGCCCAGGGAACACCATCTGCAAGGGCAGAGCCAGAGGGAAGCCCCACAAAGCAGGGACACCCACTCAGCCCTGCAAAGCAGGGACTGTGCCCACGCCACGCAGCCACTCACCGATCCCTTCCTCTAGTTTGTGTATGGTGTGCGTTTCCACGGCCACAACAGCAGCACTTGCCTCTGAGCCCTCCTGGTAAATCCTGTTGGGAGAGCATCCATGGATAAACAAGCTATTCAAATCATGGAAATTTTAGATTCGTGGAAAATTAAGATGCATGGCGCAGGGCTGAAAATCTGGCTTGTTTCTTTCCTCGAGGGACGTGCATTCTGTGCTTGATGAAGTTTCAATCACAGCCATTTTTTGGCACAAAGGCACGATAACAGTCCCAGGGACTGACACAGGCAGAGGCATTGCCAGCACCACTGACACAGCCCTGCAGGACGCTTCCCTCGGCCTTTTCCTTTGATTCCTGACAGAAGCATTTCCACAACAACAGGAAGCAGAGCTCAATGGCCCAGGACTTCCCCTCCAACCCTGTGTGACATTCTGTAGCATCGGTGACTTCCCCCAATGATCACACAGGGCTGCTGTCAGTCCCACAGCAACCCTGCTTTGCAAATACTGCCAAACCAGAGCCGGTGTATTTGCATCCTATAGGAAGAAGTGCCTGCTGGCAGCTGCTTTGGAGTGCTGCAAGATTCCCCCCGACCCCCTGGCATCACTGCATTTGAGAGGATCGATAAAAACCAGCACGGAGGTGCATGCAGATTTACAGGACCACCACGTAAAGCAGCTGCAATGCTGCAAAATCCCACCTGGAGCTGAGAAAGGGTGACGGGAAAGGACAGACACGAGGCTGGGGTGCCCCATGCCTGCTCCCCACTGCCAAAGCCATGCAGCTGCAGTACGCAGGCAGGGATGGCACCGCGTCTCTGCAGGACGACTTCAGCCCTCGGAGGCTCTGCAGTGCTCATACACAAAAGCCCTTTTTGAGTTACGCCTGGCGAGGCTGCAGATGGTTTATTCCCCTCCGTTATTGGCACGGAGCTGGAAAACGCATCGAGTTGCAGCCCCCCCCCTCGAAACACCCCCCCCTAAACCCCAACCGCCACCACGCCGGTGCCTGACTCACCCCTGCTGCACCGGCTGGAGCTGAAGGATCACTTGGGTTTTGGTATCCTCCGGGTTCTCCCCTTCGTTGTTGTCACTTGGTACAACCACCACATCACCCACCGGGACGCTCACTTCGGCATTCGCCATCTCTCACATGAAGCCCACCAGCGGGGGGCAAGCAGAAAGGGGGGCTGGACTGCAGCAGCCTCCCGAGCACCACCGCCTGTGTGCCAAGGGGGAAAAACCCTGTAAGCATCATCCCCGGGTCCCACTGCAGCACACGGCGTGGCTCCGGGCTGGCGGAGCAGCTTGAAGAATGGAAGCAGGCGTTTTAAATTCACCACCAGAGAGACGGCAGCTGCCTGTCAATGCACGCGAGGATTTCTCCCCGCCTGTCGAGCACCATTGCTGGGAGCATCCCATCCAGCAGCATCAGGCGGCCAGCAAAGCAAAGAGCTTCCCCAGCCAGGGAACGGCCCAGCCCCGCAAACTGCACGTGAGGTCGTGGCAGTGGTACGGGAAGGAAAAACCCCAGGGCTGAGCTTCTCCTGCCGGGAGATGCTCCGAGCACCCGCTTTGGGACGGCCCCCCACTGCGTGTTGGAGCGGTGCGGATGTTGGCTGCGTTCTTACAGACCGCTTCATAGCGAAGCACAAAGGTGGTTTTGTTGCACCCGGCTCGGCTCGGGGCTGCGTCCCATCGCACAGCCGTGAGCGGCTCCTCACGGGAGGGGCGGCGATCCCCCCGCAGCCCCAACACCGCGAGCGATGCGTGGCAGCTCGGAGCCGAACCCGCGGCGAGATGAACGCGGGGCTCCGCGCCGCGACACGAGGGCAGGCGGGGACGCGACCCTCGGGACCCCGCAGCGCCCAGCGCACCCAAAGCCGGGGGGGCTCGGAGAGCCCGGGGAGCCCCGCGGCCACGCAGGGCAGAGCCCTCCGTGCCTCCCCCCCCGTGCCTCCCCCCGGGGCCGCCGCAAACGGCGATGCCCCTCCGCCCGGGGCTTGGGGGGCGGGGGGGCAACGCGCGGACGCAGCGGGGCGTGGCCGCCCGCGGGAGGGGCGTGGCCTCACCCCCCCTTCTCTCCCCCCCCCCCACCCCCCCGCAGGCGGACGCAGCGGCGCAATTCCCCCCCCCCCCCTCCGCCCCCCCGCGGCGCGCGGCGCCCGCCCTCGCGCCGGCGGCGGCACGTACGGCGCGACGCACGCGCCCCCGCCCCGCCCCGTCGCGCCGCCGCCGCCTCCGCCGCCGCGTGGCCCCTCCCGGCTCCCGTAGCGTCGCCGCCGGGTCGGCCCTTACCGTCGTCGCCCGAGCGGCCGAGTCCGGGGGCTGGGAGCCGAGGGGGGGAGGGGTGGGGGAAGCGGGGCCGGGCAGAGGGGAGCATGCGCACTGAGCGCCGCGGCCTCGGTCGCCAGCACTTCCGGCCGCCGCCTGTCTTAAAGGGGCCGCGCCGCCCTGAGCAGAGCGAGGCTCTCGGTCGCCCCCAGCTGGCGGGATGCCCGCGCTGCTCCGTCCGAGTGGCGACGAGGCCAGCCAATGGCGGCGCGGGGCCGGAGGGCGGCGGCCAATAGGCGCGGAGGGGGCGGGGCGGCGCGGTTGGCGGCGGCGGCCGGTGGCGGCGGCGGCGGTGGCGACGCCGGGAGGATGCGGGCGGGCGGAGGGGCGCGGGCGCTGCTCGTGCTGCTGCTGCGCCGCTGCCTTCTGATGGCACCGCGCCCGGCCGCGGGGCAGCACGGTGAGTGCGGGGCGGCGGCGGGAGCGGAGGCAGAACCGGGATGGACTCCCGGCGGTGCCGACCCGCAACGGCTTCGATGTCGGTGCCGGCGATCCCGCCGCACTTTGGGGTTTCTTTCTTTGGGGGGTGGCCCGTTGGTGTCCCCGCTGGGATCCCCCATTGATGCTCCTGTTGAGGTCGGGTTCGGGGTTTACTTTTTGGGAGGTGACCCATTGATGTCCCCGTTGGTGTCTCCATTCGTATTGCGTTCGGGGTTTACTTTTTTTTTGGGGGGGGGGGGAGGGTGACCCATTGACGTCCCCCATTAATGTCCCCATTGATGGCGCTGCCCTTACAGCCCCCCCCTTCTCGCCTCCCCCAGCCCCGCATCCCATCCGGTGTCCGCTTTGGCCGCCGTCCCGTCCCGTCCCGTCCCGTCCCGTCCCGCAGAGTTTCCCCTCCCCGCAGGATTTGGCACGGCTGAGGATTTGGGGTTTCGTTTCCCAGAAGATGAGCGGTGACCCCCTCTCCCCCCAAAGCCCATGGGGGGCTCAGCGCTGCTACCCCCCACCCTCGTACCCTAGAAGTGCCCC
Source organism: Chrysolophus pictus (assembly GCA_037305975.1). Classification (NCBI taxonomy): domain Eukaryota; kingdom Metazoa; phylum Chordata; class Aves; order Galliformes; family Phasianidae; genus Chrysolophus; species Chrysolophus pictus. The sequence continues at coordinate 3,559,797 of CM074598.1, read as the reverse complement.
CCCCCCCCCCCCCCCCCACGGCAATGCACGGAGCAGACTTTGCTCGGGGTCTGCATGCTGTTGTGAGCTTTCCAGCCCCATCCAGGCACGGCTTTGTCCGCTTTTGGGGCAGGAATTGAGCGCTTTGGTTGACACGACGCAGGGAAAACCCCTCTTTTGTATCCGGATTTTGGGGATATTCTGCCACGTAAAGCCCCTTTGTGGCGGGTGTCACTTTGAGGACATGAGGGACACTGAGGTGGGCCGGGTGCTGTACAGCCCTGTGGGGTTATTTCCCCCAGATCCCCCCCCCGAATCGGGGTCCTAAAAGTAAAGGGGTGGCACGATGATGTCGGCAGAGGGGAAACTGGGGCTGTCTTGTGATCTTGTGATCTTGGGGGCCATCCCCAGAAGGGTTTGAAAGAGGACCCATGTCCCTATGGGGCAGTGCAGCATGGGGAAACTGAGGCACGGAGAGCAACCCCACTCCTTTGCCTTCGATTAGGGGACGGCTGTGGCCACACGGTGCTGACAGCACAGAGCGGGACGCTGAGCTCCAGGAACTACCCCGGCACGTACCCCAACCACACTTCGTGCCATTGGCAGCTGCAGGCCCCCCCGGGCACCTCCCTCATCGTGGCCTTTGGGGACGTCGACTTGGAGTCCTCGGAACACTGCACCCACAGCTCCCTGCTGCTGGCCGACCCTGAGAGAGGCACTGCTTATGGTAAGGGGGAAACTGAGGCAGCACGGAGGGGTGCAGATCGCGTTACATAAAGCCTTTGCTAAGGAGGGGATCAGGGGAAATCCGGCTTTTTAGCTGATTTCATCCCGAGGAGGATTGGGGGGGGGGGTGGGGGGGGGGAGGGGGAGATAGCCAAGGCGACCCAGATGGGAGCAGATGCAGCTGCTGATTAAGTAACTTTGCCCAAACGTTTCCAGGATTTTCCTGGAGAGATTGAACAGTTTGACAGCACCCAGTGGGGAAACATCTCCAGAGGGGAGAAGTGGCAGTGGGGTGGGACGGCCCCAGTGTGACGGGATGGGGGTGGCAGAGAGGGATCAGCCATGCAGCACATTGCCCACCCACCCAGCATTCCGGACCCCCAGCCTCTTTCAGTGCCTTTGCCATCGGGATGGGGTCAGGCAGGGTCCCACCAGTATCTGCTGCTGTCCCTGGAGTGATCCCAGCTGGTTGTCGGGAAGCGGCTGACTCAGAGCCGGCTCCTGGCTCCCAACCAACGTCACAGCCTGACCCTGCTGCCCTCCCTTCGGGGACATGCTGGGGTCCTGGGGACCGTCCCCATCCCTGGGACAACAGCAGTGCTGCTGGGAGCATCTCTGAGCGCCTGGAGATGGAAGCAATGCAGAGCAGCAGCACAGCCTGTCCTGTTGTGCCCTCCATCCATCGGGAAGGATGGACAAAGAGGAGCGATGCAGGCACCGGGGACACCTCTTGTCCCCATGTAGGCCCAGGGATGTCCCCAAGGAACCCATCTTCCTCGCTAAGCTGAAGTTTTAATCAGAGAGATGGAGACTGCAAATCAATTTGGATTAAATGAGTCGCTGCTCCGGGGGATTTAGGAGAAAGCTTCGGTGGCTCCTGTGGAAGGGGGACGGGTGGCAGTGGGGAGGGAATGTGGACCCATTCTGCAGCCGAACCGTGCGTGCCAGACCCACAGCCATTGCCTCAACAAGGGCTGCTGGCCACACGGCTGCTTGCTCCGTCCCAGCTGGGTGCAATTAAGAAGCTCTTAAGAGAAGTTTGCCGGGAAGCAGCGGGGGATGACCGGCTGGCAGATGTGACGTCACTGCATTGTCATTTTGTGGCTGTGGGGACAGTGATGGGGCCACCCTGAGCATCCTTCCCAGCACACACACATCCGGGGAGGTGAAGCTCTGAAGCTCTCAATGCGGGTCCCTGTGTCCACTCCCAGGGACCCCAGTCCTCCCCACAGCCCCATCCCTCCTGCAGGGCCCTACTGCAGGAATGCTGTCCCCAGCGCCCCGCTGCTGGTCACCAACTCCAGTGCCATCACCATCCTGTTCAACAGCACCAGCCACCGCTCAGGACGAGGCCTCCTCCTGTCCTATGCCAGCTCGCAGCACCCAGGTAGGGAGGGGGGTTGTCCCCTGCAGGTGCTGAACCCCTCTGGCTGTGTCCCTGCCTGTATCAGGGGCACAGATAGGGGTGCAGGGAGGTCTGTGCTCACCCCAGCTTGGCTCCCGTTGCCCCCAGCCTCCTATAAGCCCCCATTTTCCTTGCCTGGAGGCTGTGGATGTGAGAGAGGGAATGGCAGGGAACTGGGGACCCTCAGACGTGGCACCCCCAGGGCAGCTGGGGCCCCATTATCAAGCTCTGTTGCAGACAGCACTGTGACCAAGGAGACACTATACCCTGTTCCTGCAGACCCAGGGGGAAAAACCTACCCCTGGAACAGGATTTGGTTGGGAAGGTGACAGAGATGGGTGCCCCAGGGAGAGCTGTGTGCTGTGGGGTCCCACACAGCCCCTCACCCTGGGGCATCCCTGCCTTGCAGACCTGATCTCCTGCTTGGTCAGAGGTACCCACTTCTTCCAGGAGCACGTCAGGTGAGCAGCTGTCCCACCAGCAGCCTGTCTGAGCAGTCCTCAGCTCAGCATCACTCCCTGTCTCCATCAGTACTTTCCCCATCCCACTCATCCTGTACATTTCAGTGTGTACTGCCCTGCTGGCTGCAAGGACATCGAGGGGGACATCTGGGGCAACACGAAGGACGGCTACCGGGATGTACGTACAGAGCCCTGCTCTCCTGGGAGGTGTCACCCATGGGTGCCCTGTTGGGGACTGTCCCCAGCAGCTGGCTATCTGTCACCTGTCACCTCCATCCTGCTGCCAGTAGGTGGAGGGAGGACAGGTTCACCTTGGGGGGGCCTGGCTGCTCTGATCCCACGCTTCCTGCAGACCTCGGTGCTGTGCAAAGCAGCTGTGCACGCCGGTGTGGTCGCCGACGAGGTGGGTGGGCAGGTCACCCTGTCCCGTGAGAAGGGGATCACACTCTACGAGTCTGCCTTCGCCAATGGGCTGCACTCCAAAAGGTGGGCACAGGGGTCCCAGCTGCCACCCCTCGATGTCAGAGCCCCCCCAGGTGGGTTTGCTGGGTCTTTGCCTTACAGGACCATTCCTGACATTCCCCCTTTCCCTTCTCACAGGGGCTCCCTCTCTGAGAAGCGTCTCCTATTCCACAAAGGTATTTTCCCATGCATTAAGCCATCATTTTGGCTGCACGAGGAGGCCGTGGTCCTGTCCAGGTCCCCAGCTGTCACCTCACCTTGCAGCCTGCGGCGATGCCCTGGAGGTGGCCGCCTTCAACGCCTCATCCTGGTGGCAGGAGGTGGACACGCTGGGGCAGGAGCGGAGCTGGGCAGCTGAGCGGGCAGCCCTGGGCACCCCCAGCCCCTCCTGGGCAGCTGATCCCAGCACCGACACCGCCTGGCTGGAGCTGGACCTGGGCACCCGCAGGAATGTCACAGGTCAGCACTGTGGTGGATGGGGCTGGTTGTTCCCATGCCACCCTGGTCACTGCCCAGATGGGACCCTCACACTTCCCGAAGAGGCTGCAGATCCCCTCCCCTCCCTAACCTGTGACTCCCAGGAGAGTTTGTGGGCTCCTCGTGCCATCCCCTGCTCTGGTTGTACTGGTGCAAATTGGGATCCGGACAGCATCGGTCCTTCCTCGTGGCTTTTTCCTGTCCTCGTTTTCTTCCTTCCCCACTGCAGCCATTTCTGGGATGAACAAGTCAATATTATGCTCTTGCATCTGGTGCCAGCGAGTGCCTTTTGTTCAGCCAAGCCCGCCGCCAACGGGGGCTTTGTGCAGAGGCCGGCAGGAAGAAAATGGGGACATTGTGAGACCGGGGGCCGGAGGAGGGAGGAATGCAGCCGGGGTTTATCGGCTCCTCAGGGCAGAGTGGGGGATGTGGGTGCCCAGGAAGGAGCTTTGGGAGGGTTGGGGTGACGTAAGGGCGCATCCTGCCCAACAGGGATCATCACAAAGGGATCTGCTGAGATATATGACTTCTACGTGACGTCCTACCGGGTGTCCTCCAGCCGTGATGGGAAGAACTGGAGACCCTACAGGGGCAGCAGTGGCCGGGAGGACAAGGTGGGCACGGGGGCAGCAGGGTGGGAGCAACCCTCAGCCTGCAGCTCTGCAGCCATCCCTGCCCTCCCCAGTAGGTCTTTGAAGGAAACATGGACAGCCTCGGGGAGGTCTCCAACGCCTTCATCCCGCCCATCACGACCCGCTACCTGCGCATCACACCCCAGAGTTGGCATCAACGTGCTGCCTTGAAGGTGGCCTTGCTGGGCTGCCAGATGGCACGAGTCCGTGCAGCACGGCCCTATGGTGAGCATCCCTCGTGCCCTTGGGGACCTCCAGCTCCCCGTGCTCCCAGCACTGACAGCACCCGCTCTGCCCTGCAGTGCCCAGCGTCCCAAAGGAGGTCCCTGCCCACATCCCCATCCCCACCAGCCGCCCACCTGGCCGCACACCCATCCCTGGCGTCGCCCTGGACCCTGAGAAGGCAGGTGGGTGCCACCACACAGGGGCTGATCCTCATCCTGTTGTTGGTTCTGGGCAGTCATCTTAATTGTGCAGTTCGGCTCACCCAGGGTGGGCTCTCAGCACCCAGGGGAACCCCAGACGTGGAAGCGTGGGATGGTGGCCCCAAGTGCTGATGCTACTCTCCCTTCCCAGACTCCACACTGCTGGTGATGCTGCTCATCGGCGTCTTTGTCCTCCTCTGCTCCAGCCTCCTGCTGCTGGCTTTCCTCTGCCGCAGGAGGAGGTGGGTCCCAGCCTGTCCCCCCCTTCCCACAAATCACTGGGTTTCTGGGGGGCTCTGTTAAGCTGCTGGCTGCATCCTGGTGGATGCCTCCATAACAGGCCGCCCTCACCCGTGTTGTGCTCTCTCCCCTTGCAGGAAGCCAGCCACCAAGCTGAACTGTGGGCTCACGAAAGGTAATAACCCCCACTCACTTTGGGGGGGCTCAGAGAGGTGCTGAATTCAGGTCAGATGCAGCTGGTTGAAGGCCTGAGCTCAGGCTCCTTCCTGCTCCTCCTAATGTCCCACTCTGGGGGCACCTCCATCCCCAAGGGCATCCAGGGGTGGTGGGAGGCAGGCGTGTGATAAATGGGGGTTTCTGCTCTCTGCCCAGGGCAACCCAAGCTGGAGGCAAGTCAGGTGTGTTCCCTGGGGAGCCTGCCACCCCCCGGATCCACGCTGCCCTCCTTCCCTGTGGTGCTGGGTGACCTCAGCCAGACCTCCCCAGGTAATGGGAACACAGGAGCACAGTGATGGGGCAGAAAAGACCCACATCCCTCCCACTGCACCCTGCTCCAGCCCTGGGTCCCAAACCTTTGCAAAGGGAGAGCCTGGGAGTGGATGGGCATCACAAGGTGGCCAGAGGGCACTGTGGCAGAGGGAAATGTGGGGTGGGTGCCATGCCCCACATGGGTTTTGTGGGGTCCCTCAGGGTCTGTGTCCACCCAGGGGTGGACACGGGGCCACGTACCTCCGTGGGGCTGTTCCCTCTGCCCCATCCCCATCTCAGAGCCGTGTTCTCCCACTGCAGACTACGCCGAGCCGGATGTGGTCCAGGTGAGCCCCAGCAGCCAGTTGGCCTCCTCCACCTTCAAGCCTCCCCCCAACGAGGGCTACACCCTGCCGCTGGTTGTGAGCCACTACGACGTGCCGGGAAAACACCACGAATACGCAGAGCCTCTGCCACCAGAACCCGAATACGCCACACCGTTTGGTGAACCCGAGCACGTCGGCACCCGCTGGAACCCCAGTGACACCGCAGGGCTCCCCGCCTCCCCGAACCGTGCCGGCTCCCCAGGCTCCCCCCCAGCACGGTACGTTGCCCCCCCGTTGCAGCTGCCTGGGGTGGAGCGGACTGCCAGCCCCCATGGGGACGGGCTCCCTGCGGAGGGATCCCACTCACAGCAGCTCGCAGACTGTCCCTTCTCTCATGTGTACCACGAGGCCTGGTGAGGCGGCAGAGGAGAGCTGCCCACCCTCGGATGGAGCCCTTCCTTGGGGTGTGGAGGGGTTTTATACCTAAATCTGCACTTTTATTTAAATATATATATATATATATACACACATGTATATAAACCATCAGCTGCCGTGCGAGCGCCCTCACGCAGGGCTCAGAGTTGGGCAGAAGCCAACGAGCTCTGCTATGGGTAACCCAGCCCATACGGCCCTATGGAGGAGCTCTATAGGCACCAACAGCCTCTATGCGCGGCCGCCGCAACCTATGGGTACACCCGTCGCTGGGACGCGGATCCTCCATCAGGACGCCCCCACGTGATCACCCCCCTTCTCCGCTACTCTTCGCACCGCCACCCCGGGGCGCCAGAACAAGCGGTTACCGGCGACCCCTCCCACAAAAATTGTGCTTCCGAAATCTCTTGATGTCGATTCCGCGGGGGCGGCCGAAACCCCCCCGTGCCACGCACGGCAGAAGCCCTTTTTAAAGCTGTGCTTCCGCGCTGCGGCCAATGGGCAGCGACAGACTCCTCTCTAGGTCGCGGCGAGTCTCCTGGTATTTTCCCCGAAGACAGAAGGAATACTTTATTCTTTACCTTTTCCCCTCCGTATTTCACTGCGCTTTTAGCCATTTCTGCGTCTTTTTTCCCTAAAATACCGTTTTCCCCCCCCCCCCGCCTCGGAGCGCTATGCAAATCGCGCGGGGCATGCTGGGCCGCTCCCTTCCCCGCCACCACTCTGCGCACGCGCAGCGGCCCCTCCTTCGGAATCCGCGTTGCGTGCGGACGGCGGCGCCTCCGCTAGATCCCGCTTTGCGCACGCGCAGAGCATCTCGTCTTCTGATTGGCGGTACCGAAAGTACTTCCGGGTGGTGCCCCGGAAGGGCGTCCGGTGTGCGCGGCGAAGGGAGCGCAGCCGGCGGCGGGGCCTCGGTCCGCCCACGGGGCATGGGGAGGTACGGGGCGAAGGGGCCGGGGGAGCGGCGCGGGGTGCAGCGCGGGGTGCGGCCGGCCGAGCTGCAGCCGGTACCGGCGGGGCTGGGGCTGGGGCTGGGGCTGAGGCTGGCTGTGAGGGGCAGCGTTGGCCTCCCGGTGTGCCGGGGATGTCAGTCCTAAAGCAGGACGGGGGCACGGAAAGCCTCGTTTGATTCTAGACGCCAATTACAGCGGCCCCGTGCTGCGGCAGCGATGCTTAACGAGCTGCGGAGGATCGCCGGGAAGCGAATCGTGGCGTTCATTGAGGCCACGCCACCGCTGCAAGGAAAGCACGGAGCTGCCCGGCAGTGCTCCCAACGGCAGCCCCAAAGCCCGCTGTCTGCTGGTGTAATCGGAGGGCTGGAGCTGCTCTGCTGTGTGTTCCTACGGGGTGTTCAGCCTGGAGAAGAAAAGGCTCCGAGAGAGCTCGGTGCAGCCTGCCAGTGCTTGGAGGGAGATCATAGGCAGGAGGGAGAGCGACATCTGACGTGGGTCGATAACGATAGGACAAAGGGGAATGGCTTTAAACCGAAAGAGAGAATTAGGTTGGATGAGCAGCACGACCCAGGCAGCTACAAAAGAAATTCACGGATGGAATGCGTGCTGCAGTGTGGTGAAACTGTTTCCTGTTGAGATGTTACGAGGGAATGGGTGACACGGGAAATATCTGGTGTTCCTGTAGGAATGAGAGTGATGTGGAAGAGGAGGAAGAGAGAGTAGGTTAACGCTGGCTGCTGACCACGGGAAGGCTTTGGGAAATGGCCTCTCCGTTCGCTGGGCCCACAGCAGTGGCTGATGTAATTAAAGATCTAGACACGCAGATAGCTGTAAGTAAACTGCGTGAGCTTGCCTTGAGTTGGCATGCAGGACTGGTGGGGACCTCCTCATCCTGGGTGTTTTGCCTTTGGTGATCTTAAAGGCACACAAAAGGTGCCAGTAAGATCGAGAGAGAAACGTGCAAAACGACTTTATACCAATAAAGTGCATCCTGCCCCAGGATTTCAAAGCATTGCACAGGCATCGCCTGCTCCCCTGCATGGCAGGTGAGGATTCCTGCTTGGTGGGTGCATAAATGAAGCATGGGAGCAAACGACCTCCAGCCAGCCTCTGTGCAAACCCAGGCGTGCGGTGAAATGCCTCGTCCAGAAACACCACGGAGGATGCTGAGATTTGAGCATATGGGCCTCCTGCCATTGACTGGTTCAAACTGAGCGAGCTGGGAATTTGCTGAGAGCCCTACAGAAGCGTGTCTCAATGTAAATTCTTCTAGAAGAGCTCCACAGTGCAGCAGTGCATGGCTTTGTGTTGCAGTGAAGCACTAAAACAGCCACCGTCTGAGCGTGATTTCTGGTTTTGTTTTCTGTATGAATTAATCCAAACTAACAGCTTGCTGTGCTGAAGGGAAAATGTCTGTTTGTAGCTGAGATAGGAGACGCTCTGCTCATCAGTCTGTATGTGAGTGTGTTGCATACAGCAGCTCTGGTCCATCCACACAATCACTTGCAGTTGACAGTGTGAGTAACCACAGGCACGTGGTGGTGACCCCAGGAGATCTGAGCTGCAGGTTGTGCTGCCAGAACCCCCTCTGGCTGCCTGTTAGGTTCCCTCACTGTGGCTTTTGGTGTCCTGCTGTGGGAAGCCACATCCGTGTTTCCTTTTTTATCACTGTTCCTTAGAACTGGGGCTGAGCTCTATGTTGTGAAGATGGCTCTGGATTTCAGGAGGGGGATTGCTGCAGAGCAGGTTTGGAGCAAAGCTGGAACTGAGACCTGCATAGAGAGCCTGAGCCTGGTTATCTTCTGGTTTGGGTTTCTGCCTCCTGGGTTTGTGGAGGATGGAAAGTGACCACGGACAGGGCTCAAGCCTGCTGTGCATTGCAGGCTGGGCTGTGTCCTTAGGTTAAATCTCAGCTCTGAGCACAGTTTCACCCTCAAAGCTGCCTGCAGTACGTGTGAAGTGGTTTGGGCAGGCCCTGCTATGAGGCTGAATACATGCAGGACCCAGCAGGGCGAGGAGCCACTGTTGTCAGTGTGCTGCATGCAGCTGCTGTGCTTCTCAGGGCAAACTTCATTCCCCAGATACCAAGGAGTGTTTTCTAAACATTCCTCTTCCCTTACTGTGCCTCGAGACCTGATCTGTAAGCTCTGGGTTCTGTCAGTAGCGAGGGCAAATCCCCCTTTGGATTCTTGCTCTGTTTGCTAACTGTCTTCTGTTTCTCTCTGCAGTTGATCGGTTTGGGTCCCCACAACCCCAAGAAGAAGCAGGACCTCGACAAGCTTTATGATCTAAAAGCTAAAGCCCAACAGATTATGAACCAGTTTGGCCCATCTACCTTGATCAACCTCTCCAACTTCTCCTCCATAAAGCCTGAACCTGCCAGCACTCCCCCTCAGAGCTCCATGGCAAACAGCACAGCCGTGGCAAAGATGCCCGGCACACCCAGTGGAGGAGGGCGGCTCAGTCCTGAAAGCAACCAGGTAAACTCATGTCCAGCTGCAGGGGAGATGCTCACACCTCTTACAACTGCTCAGCAGTGGTGAAATTCCCAATCTTTTGGCACATTTGGGCTGAGAGGATGCTGCCTTCTGCTCTGCAGTAATCCGGCACTCATGTGTGTCTGTTTGCCATTTGAAATGCTAAAGGTGATGAGCACTAGAGCAATGGAAATACTTCTTTTGTGTCCTGAACACAAAATTAATTGCTGGAACGTTGCTTGCATTTGCCTTTTAAGATTTCTCAGTATGTCTTTGTCCTCTCTTGCCAGCAGCCATGCTTCAGCCAGGGGCATTTTAGTGCTGATTTAGTGCAGGAGAATTAGTCATCCTGGCCTGCTGCACTCTGCTTTCTGTTCAGAGCAGTCACTGGTGCTTGAAAATGACCCTTTAGCACTTGATCTGCCCTTCATGAGCTGATACTATATGTCAACACGGGTGACTTGGGTCTCTGCTTTGTGGGGGAGGAGGCCTTTTGTGACCATGCAGGGTGGGCAGTTATTTGCTAAAACAGCACAGTAAATTATTCCTCTTTTCTCTCTCACGTACTCAGGTTCTAACCAAGAAGAAATTGCAGGACCTGGTGCGTGAGGTGGATCCAAATGAACAGCTAGATGAAGACGTGGAGGAAGTAGGTACCAGCCCACGGCAGGGGCTGCAGAAAGAGCAGATCTGGGGTTTTCCACAGTCTGATGGCCCTTTGCCCAAAGCTGGGAGCGTTGGTTTAAATTACACTGCCTTATTCATGGCAGCCTTCAGCCATCCACATCTCTGCTTCCCAGAGTTCAGAAAGGTTTCAGGGAAGCGTGGCAAACACCCTTGAAACATTATCTTCTGAGGGTTTGTTTTCATAGTTTCAGCTGTTCAGTACTGATAAGACCTCTTCTTGTCCTCATTCTGTGGCAGATGCTGTTGCAAATTGCCGATGATTTCATAGAGAGTGTGGTGACAGCTGCCTGCCAGCTCGCACGGCACCGCAAGTCAAACACCCTGGAAGTGAAAGATGTCCAGTTGCACCTTGGTAAGGAGCTTGCCCTCACCTGAGTGGTGGGCTCACACCCCAATGCTGGGGAGAAAACCCACGAGAAGATTCATTGCTCTCGTAATACGGGGATAATCTGCCCCTAACCCCATCCTCTCCAAGTGGGTGCAGTGTGCTGGCATGTTCTCTCTATTCCAGAACGTCAGTGGAACATGTGGATCCCGGGCTTTGGTTCTGAAGAAATCAGGCCCTACAAAAAAGCCTGCACTACAGAAGCTCACAAACAGGTAAGGAGCCCTCAGGAACATGCTGAGAATCACATGGTAGAAGCCTGATGCAGGTAAGGTGCCCTCGGACTCCTGGCAATGGTGAATCTGTAGCCTCTTCCAAGTGGTTTGGACTTGAAATAACTTCTGGAGCTTCCTCATTGGTTTGTGCAGAGAGGATTGAGTGTGGCAGCCTGGGTGGGAAGGGTGAAAAAGCAGCTGAGAACATTTTTGGTTTGTTGGAGTGATGTAATGCGATGGAAAGCACAGCAATGATAGCAGAGTAGCAAAGTTCTAGACTGCAACAAATGCAACAGCTGTGGGCACAACAACAAAGGAAAGAAGCTGCTTACCTTCAGAAGGCCTCAGGTATAGCAGGGATCTACAATGAGAGATACCCTCACCTCCACTGCTGACCTTTAAATGAGGCCTGGGAAGGGGTGGATCCTGGCTCCACCCCTTCCAGTCACTCAGGTGCATTGTATTGCATGCACCTGAGCTTCCCTGGGTTGGCCCTGCCTTCCCACCAGGTGCTCAATCACTGCTTCAAGCCATGACTTAACATTTCCACTACAACTGTAGATCGCACAGACACCGTAGGAATAATTGTAGGTCTGCAAAGGCCACAAATGAGCACAGTGCTGAGAGCAGCGCTTGCCCTGCCCCTCCTGGCCTGATGCTTCCTCTGCAGGTGGCTAGAAATCAAGGCAAGGCCTGGGATTTTCTTCCCAGAATGCTAAAGAAGGACTGGAGGAGGCAGGAGCACAACTGAGATACCCTGAGGGACTGCCTGGGAGAAGTCTTGTGGCCAGTTCTGTCTGGGATGCAGCATATGGTGCGAGTAACCAGAACTGCCACCCTGCATTTGCAGACCCGTGCTGCATGGTACAGAGTCACAGTGGCTGGATGTGGTGTCACACACAGGAATCTGTGCAGCCGCAAGCAGGCTTTGGCTCAGCTTCCTTGGGCTTCTTTGTACCCACAGGCCAAGACTGCAGTCATGCACACTGTGAGCAGCACAGGGCACCTGCTGTGTCTTTATGTCACAGGTCTCAGCTGTCACCATAAGGTTAAACAGTTGCAGCAGAGAGCGTGCAGTTGTCTGTGATTTCAGCTGTGACTGCAGCTGGGCAGCTGTTTTTTTTCCCCCTTACTTTTGCTTTAACTGAATTGAGTGATTGCTTTTGAAGTATGAGGCCAGAGGCAGGGCAGGAGGTGCCCTGCAGGAGCTGTTGGAGTTCCTGGGTGGTATTGCAACTCTCCTCCTGGAGCTTGGGTGGGCTTTGGTCCCTCCCCTGGTGCTGCTGCTCTGCTTTGTCACACAGCCTTTGCAGCCTGGGGGGCTGAGTGGGGACATGCAGACATTCCCTTTTCCTCCACGACTCTGAGATTCAAATGGACTCGACAGACCTGTGTGGAAACAAAACAGGCAGTGCCCTGAGAGAACCCGAGATGGGTTGTTCTGCACAGCTGCTGTTCAGGTTGTTTTGCAGTAACTTCATCTGAGACTCAGCTTCCCACATTCTTCTCTTTCTTCTTACAGAGAATGGCACTGATTCGCAAAACCACCAAGAAATAACCCCTGGGAAGAGCTCGAGTGACACCGGTGCATTTTGGGATCTCTGCCTCTCACTGCAACCTCTGCAATGCCATCCATGGGATATTTTTGTTAATGCTTTACAGAGAAGCATATATTTTTTATTAATGGTGCAGCAATATCTGACTTTATGAGGAGATCTGCCAAAAACATTCTGTCCTCGTTCCCCCGTAAGAGCGCAGCGTATCTCAAAGCAAAGACTTTTATTTGTGACTTGAAAGTGGTTTATCGTATAAGTGATTATCCGAGGGACAGAGCATTTGATCGTGTGTGTGGGACAGTATTAGAAGCATCTGTAGAGGTTTTTGTTTCCTCCTTCCTGCCCCTCCCCGCTCCAGTACTTTGTAATGTCAGTGTTTATATAAATACTTGCGTTTGTTTTACATGAATAAAGAAATTATTAATCTAAAACCAAGGGAAAGAGGCAGCTGTGGGGTTACCCTGGTGTCTGTATGTGAGATCTGTGCTGGACTTCGAGTTGAGCTGGGGGGTTGGATGGTCTCTGCTCTGCAGATGGGGCTGTGCCCCCCCTGTGCTCACTGAATCAAGGCCTCCTGATGTGGTTCAGCCTCTGCTTGGCTGGAGGTAGGAGGGATGTGGTGGCTAAGGATAAGAAATGAGTACATTCATGACATAAAGACGTGAAGAAGGGTCACATCCCAGCATGTGTTCTGCCCAAACATCGGAGAAACTACAGATGCTGTGGGATGTGGTGAGGAGGGAAAGGGCAGCTCTGTGTGCTCCCTGCAAAGAAAGGGAGGTTGTAGGCACTGCCCCACAGCAGAGCTCACTGCTGGGGCTCCAGAGCTGCCAGCACCCATGGTGAAACCCACTTTGTTGATAGATGAGGGCTCTGTCCAGCTGGGGAGCCCAGGGCATGCAGTGAGTGCAGCTGAGGCCGGTCTGACTGGTGCTCGGGAGGGAGAGGCAGCTCGTGGGGCACAGAGCTGCTTTGTGGTCCCAGGTTCTGCCCAAAGCGTGGCTGTGTGCTGCTGGGCACAGGGCTGAGGGAGTTTTCTGCTAGATAATAAAAAGGGTTTGGGACCCGAGGGCGCAGGGAGGGGCTGTGCTCGCTGTCTGGGAACCGCTTTGTAAGGGGGGAAGAACAGAAGAATGGAGCCCTGGCACCTCCCTTTCCCCAGGAAATGGGGCAGGCAGTGGGGTGAGCAGAGGGCTGTTTAATGCCATCATTCACTGCTCCTCCTTCCTCGGCACCTGGCAGAACCCAGCACCTCCCATCCCCTCCTTAGCACGCGCACCTCTTCTGCTTCTCCTCCTTCTTTGGGCACGGTGCTGGCAGTGGGATGCTGCTCTTCATCCCATCCCAAGCCTCGCAGGGTGCCAGCAGCCCGCTCTGCAGCGCCCTGTAAATGGCCACGCTCAGCATCTGGAACGCCCGCGTCACATCGCTGCCATCCTTGGCTGAGGTCTCAATGTACTGCATGCCCAACGAGGCCGCCAGCCGCTCCGCCTCCCTCCTGCCCACCTTACGTTCTCCCACCAGGTCGCTTTTGTGTCCCACCAGCAGGAAAACCACGTGGAAAGGTTGGACTGTGTCTGTCACCTCCCGGTGCCAGCGCCGGACGCTCTCGAAGGACGTGCGGTTGGTGAGGTCGAAGAGCAGCATTGCGCCCGCAGAGTTGCGGTAATAGGAACGGGTGACAGACCTGGAGAGCGACCAGAGGTGGGGTGAGGGGATCCCCTTTTGTTGGAGCATCCCTGCCCCACCACCCTGCCACCAAGGCCACCCTATGACCAAGGAGAACCAGATCGTTCGCCGTATCAATCGCCCCAGGCAGCTCCATCACCACAATGTGGTGCACGTGGAATGGAAGCATTCCCATCTCAGATGTGTTTTTTTTGGGGGGGTGGGGTGCAGCCAGCAGCACCAATATCCCTTTTGTCCCACTGGGAAACAGAGCAAACTGGTGCCATGCTCTGCCCATGGACTCTGGGGTGCAGGGAAGCCGCTTTGCTCTGATCCCAGCAGGAGCACCCCAGCCTCTCCCCCGTCCCCCTGCAGCTCCAGGAGCCCACGGGCTCCTTTGGGCCCTCTGCACATGGATGCAGGGCTCAGAAGCGAACCCTAAAGGCCACCTGAGGGCAACGCCTTTAGCAATAGAGACACAGCCCTACCAGGGCGTCCTCGGGATCCCAGCCCACAGGAATCCATCTCCCCCTGCCTCCCCACGAACAAAGCAGGACCCACCTGAAGCGCTCCTGCCCAGCCGTGTCCCAGAATTGCAGCTTGACCTGCAGCCCCGGCTCCAACTCCAAGAACTGAACGTAGAAATCCACCCCCACCGTCTGATTGACAGCATCCAGGAAAACCCCCTCGGTGTAACGCCGCAGCAGGGAGGATTTGCCCACGGTCGAATCCCCCAGCATGATCACCCGGAACTGGTAGTGCCACCGCGGCTCCATCGGCTCCCACCAACCCCGCACCCACTGCGTGCTGGGGCAGGCACTGCTGCTCCTCCCTGGGGTGTGGGAGGCGTTCCTGGGGATGGGTGGCACGGGGGGGGGGGGGAGGGTGCTTAGGATCACCTCCCACTTTGCTCAGCTCCATCCAGCTGTAGGCACCAGGGGCTGTTTGGGTGCACGGTGCCAGCCGTGCTGTGGGGCGCAGCCCTGGGACACGGGGCTGGGGGTCTTCAAATGATGTGGAGATGTGTGCAGAGCAGTGGGTGACCCTCTCAGCACCCCATAAAGCAGAGCATCGCTCCCCCCACCACCCCGTATCACAGCTGTGGGGTACCAGCACTTGGCAGAACCGTGATCTCCATGCAGGAAACATTTGGTTTTGGGTGCTGACCATTTGCCAGCACTTCGGGGAGTTCCACACGACAATGCCTGGCCCTGCCAAGCCTCTCACCGCCACTGGGAGGATGCTAAGGCACAGTCACAACTCCACAACACCCAGAAGTTGTCTGCAGACCCACAAAGCCTCCACATATCCCTGCCGGGCAGCCATGCTCACCCACACTGCATGGAGAGTCCAGGGACCCCTCAGCATTCGTAAGGGAACCTTCCGTAGGAATCTCCTCCCAGCCAACCATACCACAAATGCAACCCACTCCTGTGCTCCAGGGCTGCACAGAGAGCTCAAAGGCACAAAATGAAGGAATGCAACCATTGTGGGCAGCTGTCGTGTATAAAGGTAGCTCTTTATGATTCAATATTAATGAAGAAAGTGCAAACCTGTCTTTCATGATATCTCACAATCCTTCTCCAAAGTCATACTCTGATACATAAAGCACAGATTCAGAGGAGCAGCCATTTCAGCCCTACAGATCCAAGGCCTGTAGCAATGGCTCAGCCCCAGTTTAACTTTATTTCCTGGAAAACTACTGAAGCAAAAATCATCACCATCTTCACCCTGTGATAGAAAAAACAACTCATTATGCCTTGTGTTTCTAAGGCTAGCAGCAAAGCACTGGTCAAGCTGAGAACTGGAGGTGACTTGAAGTCCTTGCTTCCATTCAGAACACAGCTCTGTCTGTGCCTGAGCCTCAGTGTGCTCCAGGGTGCACTACAGGCTTTCCAATGCATCCCAGCGTACTCCAAGGACTCCCCTTTGTACTCTAGGCCACAGCAGACTACACCCAGAGCTCCCTGTGGCATTTTAGGGCACCCTAGAGGCCTTCCAGTGTGCCCTAAAGGACTCTCAAGACCCCCATGCTACCCTAGGCCCCACTAGAATACTTTCACAACTCCTCAGCACAATCAAGCAACCTCCAAGAACCACCCAGTGTGCTCCAGGAAATCCTCCAGTGCTCCCACAGCTCACCAGTGTGCTCCAGAGGCTTCCTAGTGACCCTGGAGGCCTCCCAGAGCCACACACTGTGTTCCAGGGCACTGTCACAGCTCCTCAGGGTGCCCTCAGGTGCCCCAGCAGCTTCTCAGTATCCCCCCCAGTGCATTCTAGAGCACAGCAGAGAGTTCATAGAGATTTCCAGCGAAATACCTTCTCAGTGCTAAATAAAACACGTTGTATGATACAAGGTCCATCAATGAAGTCTTAAATTTATGGCAAGAAACAAAGGCCATTCTGTCATGCAATCATGGGGATAATTAGTGAGCTAAGAAATACCCAGGAGAGAGTAAAACCAGCCAGCAGCCTTCGGTTGTGACTTCAGGGTTTCATCACTTCCTTCAATTTCATTCTACCATGAGGTTAGACAAAGTCATCAGGAAGACATCCTTCAGCACTGTGAACCCACAGCCTGCCAAACACAGAAGGCGTGGGAAGCATTGCTCAGCTTTCTCAGCAGCTCTGCACCATGCTCAGAACAGAAAGAATTGGACGTGTGACCTCTGTGGATACTGGAAATGGTGACCATTTATATTGCAACAAAAAAAAGTTTTAATGTGACTTTGAGTAGGCAGAAAGAACATCATCCAGCAGCACTCACTGCACTCTGTAGAATATCCTTAGCCAGTCATCAACATCAAAATACAGAGGAAAAAGAACTTCCATCTTAAAAAGGGTTGTTTTTTTTTTTCCTTAAATATAACAACACATGGAAAACATGTCAAATCCAGAGGGTCTTTCTTAAGTGTCCAGTGCAGAAAATTCCTAATAAATAAAAGTGGCAAAAGGTTCAATCCTTAGGAAGGCAGCTACTGTAGAGGAAATTTTGTGAGCTTAACACTTTTGCTTACGGAGCTGAATGACTGTAACATCATTTCTCCTTCAGAGTCAGATCTTCCTCCTTCAGGGCAAATTTTCTTCTCAAGACTTCTGCTATAAGAACAGCAGGGTCTTCCTCCTTCGCAGAACTTCGGTTTCTACATGGAAGACAAACACACAGTGTGTTAGTAAGAAGTGCCCAGCTGGTGGCTGGCAGCCCTGCTCTGACACCTGCAAGTATTTCTCTGCAGCATTCTGTGTTGGCTTCCATCACTGGAGCTCATTGTGTTGGGTGAAGGGGGGTATTCTGAAAACCTCAGCATTCAAACTTCAGGATTTTTGTTCAATTGTGTTAATAACAGGAAAATAAAATAAAAATTTGCTCATTATTAACAAGCTATGTCCCCTCAGTATAAATACACAAGCGCTGCTTGTTTTGTCTTTTTATTCCTTTTCTCTTATCAAAAGATCATGTAATTGCAAGACCTATTTCAGTTTCTTAAAAGCTGTATCTTTCATAAAGTCATTAAGTCGTAAAGTCATTAAGCTTATTTTGATTCCTTAAGGTCATGTAGTCTATCCATATGGTTTAAGACAGATTGTACACGTTAAAGTGCCAACATTTTGGAGACAATTGTAGTATACAGCTGCTGTTGCTGGCCTCCAGACTTCTGAGTATTGTTTTATCCTAATCTAACCGGGGTTTTCACAACCCTGCTCACCCCCTCCCACTCCTTATGGGCAGGACATGACAACTACAAAGAGATGTTCCCCCTCTCTGAATCATGAGCATACAGCAGTACCAACAAGCAGGTGAATACAACATCTGGTGTTGGGGAGCAATGGAAGGCAATGGTAATGCCTTCTACCAGGACAAGAGCACACTTATAAGGCTATTTGTTAAGATTTAGCCTAGAAAGCAATAGGGAACGTGGCTCACCCTTTCTAATGACTGGTGACAGCTCAAGAAGAGCACAATGTCTGAAGAGAGACATCGCTCCCCTGGCTGCTAACACTTAAATGAGGGTAAGGAGGACCCAGGGTCCAGCCCTTCCAGTCACTCAGACACATTGCTTGCACCTAAGCTCCCTGTGTTAGCCATGCCTTCTCACCTGGTGCTCAATCACTAGTTCAGGCTGAGACCTAGCAATCCTCACACAGGTGTCTACAGTGATCTGACAAACAAAAGCAGAAAAAAGAAAAAGGTGCCAAACTTGGAAAGAGAAAATAAAATCAGACTTACAAGTCTTTGCTCTGCTTCATCCTATGAATGTCTTTTAGAATGCCCATCATGTCTGCAAAACTGCTGGCCTTTGACAGAGACACAGAATCTTCCTCATCAGGATCCTTTGGTTCTGATTTATAGCACTCAGATGTAGAACAAAGCATGGAGACTGATGGAAGCTCAGGGCTCTCGAGTTCTGCCTCCTCCTCTGTGATGTCACTGATGACAAAGGATGTTGTGGATTGGAAAGAGGGTCCAAAACAGTGCAAAGGAGAAGATGCATTTGAACTTCCTGGAGATAATACATCAGGGGTGAAGGAAGCAGAAGCTGAAAGAGAAAACAACACAGGTAAAAAGATTAAATAATATTTTATATTTTATTTTGGTTTTGTTTTCTCAAAACAACAGAATATAAACCCAGGGGCACCGTGAGCCATCCATCCTTCTGTTATTTAAAGAATAAAAGTAAGGAAATAATCACAGCCTGTGCTTTACTCTCCATGGCCACTCCACTTTTTATGACGTGATACTGCAGCACAAGACAGAGGTGTGCTTAGTCTATTTCTCATTGAAAGAACTTTCCTGCACTGACAAAGAAAGAAAACAAAACAAAACCAACCCTGTATTTTAATGCCCTAACACCCTTGGCCTCAACAGTATGCTTGTCAATAGTTATTAATTGCCAGCTGAGAGACTTCTCTAACAGTATAGAAGCAGATTGCACAACGTTTCTTTTTTGACATCAATCTTTCCAAAATGAGACTGCTGTGTAGTTCAGATTACTGAGCTCCAGCTAAGCCCTAAACCACCCCTCCCCACATCAACTCAGAAGACACTGAAGTCAATAAGAACAGTTCTCAATGCCATCTGGTAAGCAGGCACATTGCTGAGTTGAGGGCAGAGAAGTACTGAATGATTACATCATTTTTCTCCCATCCACATCTCTAATCTTCCTCATCATTACTTTCAGTGAATTAAAAAGAGCTTTTCTAACTTGCGTGTTGGACAGCTAGAGAGCTGAGAGCCTGGGGAGGGGAACAGCAAGGAATCTGCCCTGCTCTTTATTCCTATTTCTTTGTTGCTCTGAATCAGAGCAGTGAGGGAAGAGGACACACGCAGGCTCTGTGAAGCACACATCTGTGACAGCCTGTTGTACAGCTACTCCCTGCAGAGCTGAGGGCAACGTAGCTCCTCGCTCCCATACAAAAAGCAGCATTCCACCTACATCAAACACCACAACTCTGCTTCACATTCAAGTGCTTTTCAGTCACAGAGAACTGAACTAAAAATAACCAATCATCAGAGCTGTGAGTCCCTGGGGGCTCCAGCAATCAGCCACGCTGCATTCCACACATCACGAGGTGCAGTCCCATGCACACGCTGTGTCCTGTGGTGCTGAGTGACAATCTGGGAACTGTTTGCTTTTGGATGCAGGGTAAGGATGGTTTTGTAGCCACCATCCCCCACCACGAACAGCTGCAGGACATCAGTTCAAGTGGTGTTTGATCTTGTTTTGTTGCTTTAAAGTAATGGAAAAATTATAAATCCTTCTTTTCCTCGCAGCTGTAACACAACTGCTATCTTGGTCGCTGGCCAAAATATTCTGCATACATGAGATGCAGCCTTTAAGAAAAGCTGCCTCTAATTCAATTCCTGCAGCTTGCAGAACTGCTTGTTTTTCAATGAATTCCAAGTTGTGAGACCAACAATTCCATTTTCTGACTGCTCCACAGATAGATACCCAGGTACTTCTGGCCTTGCTAGCTTCCACACTCAAGCAGCCACTGCAGCAACACATCCTGTACAAATACTAGGATTTGGATTCTAGCAGATATCTTCTCATTTCCAGAGCTCATATAAACCGTATACACCCTGTACACCCACACAAGGAAGGCCATGAAAGGAAGAACGAACTCACAGCTCAGTTTCATGGCCAAAACATGGATTTTATCTGCATGCATGTTTACTAAAAGAAATAATGATTTAAAAAAAATAAATAAATCAGATCAACCACACTCCCCAAGTACTTTGTTACATACACAGGACTATGCTCACAACAGAAACAAGTGCTGTTGGTCACTCCTACCCAACTCAAGATGTGGCCCTCACACTCATAGTCAACTTGGTGCAGGAATGGCAAGAATACACCATAAACTGCCATGGAACAAGGTGGTTGGGATGAAACACCCTGCAGAACAAATGCAGTCACAAAGCAACGCCTGGTCCTTCTGAAAAAGAAACAAGATTCCTCTAACAAAATAAATGCAGACATCTAGACAAAGAACCAGCACTGAGTTGGCATCACACCAGTAAGAGTGCCAGTCCTGCTGAAACTGTAACAAGTCTGCTCTGTATGGAGGAAATAACATGCTTCACTAATAGAGCCCTTCTCATTCAAGAAAAGAAAACTCACTGTGTTCCTACCTGACCCTGCAGCGACAATTTTTGCTATCTGACTCCGAAGGTGACTCAGCTCATCCTGGAGCTCCGTCGTTCGGCTCAGTGCAGGTAAACCAGGCTTCTTCAAGGCCAGCAGCTTCTCTTCCTGCTTCCTCAGGTTGGGGACTGAAGCATTTCGCTGTATGACCGTGAAGGGACTCGGTTTCCATTTGTGTTTCAGTGGGCGAGTGTCACTTCTACAAGACAAGGACCTGTCAGTCACTGATGCATCCAAGCTCCTCCACAACAGTGCTCAGCATCTCTCTGCCCCTCCCTTGGGATAGCAGAACAGTTCAACACGATAAATTAAGCCTCTTATACTACTGTGCCTTGTTTGGATGTGCTGTGCCATCACACGTGCTGTCTCTCTACGTTGCAAGGAACAGAAAGTCAAAGAAATCACAATCAAACAGCACAAGACAAGGTGAAGTGATACAGGGACAGAAGTCTCCGTGTGCTCCCAAGGTTTCAGATCACATCCCTCCTGTTAACTGCATCCCCATGCTGGGCAGTATGCTGGGTGCACAAGATCAAGCATCACTTACCCATTAACTTCTGCCTCTGATTTAATCTCTCACAGGATAACTACTGCTGTTGTCCCACTTAAAGGACAAAGGTTCCATTGAACAGTACCAAACTCCTCAGGGCTAAATGTATCAGTCCCACGAAAACTGGGACTCACTTTGAGTGCTGGAACAAGAGGCAGTGGGCACTAACTGGAACACAGGAGGTTCCATCTAAACATCAGGAAGCACTTCTTTACTGCGCAGGTGATGGAGCACTGGAATGGGTAGCACACAGAACTTGTGGACTCTCCCTTCTTGGAGATGTCCAAAAGCCATCCTGTATACACTGCTGGAAGCTCCAGGTGTCCCTGCCTGAGCAAGAGATGACCTCCAGAGGTCCTTTCCAATCTTAACTATTCTGTGATCCTGTGAGCTCAACCCTTCAACTTCCTAGGCTGAAAAATACTACAAGCTGATGGCTTGCTCTGCTCAGATGTTTCAGTGAGTAAAACACAGCACAAGCTCTTAGTGCTTTGTGGGAATTCCTCCAGGAAACCTCTGTATTTTTCTTGTCCCTTGGGAAAAACATCTTTGAACAGGCATCACATCAGTCCTAAGGTGACTAGAGATCGTGAGCACTGGATCAATTTCTGGCCTGTGCTACACAAAAGAAACCACTTTATAAAAATAAGGGTCAACAGACACAAAGATGAAACCAACCTGACTCGGGCATATGTTTCTTCATCATCTGCTGCTATCCACCCAATGTCTGCCAGGGTGGGGACAGGAGGGGCATCATTTAAATAGAGCTCTGAAACATTAGGTAGAACCTACAAAGAAGAAAATGACATGAAGGAAATGATGCTCCTGTTTCCTGAAGCCATTCTGGATTTGCTATACTGTTTGTCAGAGCCCTTCTCCTCTACACCAAGCCAGCAAACAAATTTGCAACACTGTTTACCCTATGAAAATGTAGTGCTCTGCTGTGCTGGTTCCAATCTGTGTTCTTGGGTGCCTCAGTGTTACTGTGCTATGAGTCTAAATAGCAAAGCAACCAAGGGATATTTGATACTGCTTAACACACTGCCTAGGCCACGTGCAACACTTTGTCATTACAAGTCCTTGAGCTTAAACAGTTACACAAGTGCTGCCATTAACCTTCCTCACTGCTTAGGAAAGAGAATCAGCAGCTGCACAAGGGCCACAACACAAAGCAGTGGTTCAGCAACACGTTTCTGTCTTCCCTAGCTACCAGCTCTCCAACTCTGCACAGGCATTATTTTAGGAGGTATTTTCCTCAATGTTTACCAATGGTCACTTCCAAGCACAGGAATTACAATAAAAGAAAAAAATCTTAAAGTTAAGTATGCAGCTACATGAAAGTTTTGCAAGTGCTGGTCTACATACATTTGGTTTATGGTACAGCAGTTTATGAGAGACACAATGAGATCAACATATAAAAGTAATTCAAATACACTCAATTTATAATAAGTGCTCATCTGCACATAGAAGACGTTAAGCATAATGTCCCAACAAGCAAGCTTTCCACACATTACCCTTATTTTTTTCTGTCTGAATGGTGTGCTGACACTGAACACAAAGACACATCAAAAATAAAGATCCGATCCACAATCTGTCAAGAGAACTAATGGGGAATGACATCTGGAAACAGTTGCATGTACATTTTTCCAGCAGCTCTATCTTATGTCAGTAGCACAACGTCAATTTATGCTGACTGAAAGTTATCCTGATGTTTTCTTCTACTTACTCATGTCCCCATAGTATGTGGTTGCCTTGTTTTTATTAAGTTTTTATTTTTATTTATTTATTTATTTTTTTGAAAGAAGGAGGAGAAAAGAAGTTACATTGATTTGTTTTCTACACCAGTGAGCATGGAGGGGGAATAGTGTAAGTCATATCTTCCATTAGTTTTTCTTTTTTTTGAGACACCATTAACTGAACATTGCTTCTGCTTGCAGTGTGGTTTTGGTATACAACAAGGAAGTTTCTCTTGGTGGAAACTATGCTGGAGGTGCTCAAGGCCAGGTTGGATGGGGCCCTGGGCAGCCTGGGCTGGTATTAAATGTGGAGGATGGTGGCGCTGCATGTGGCAGGGGGTTGGAGATTCATCATCCTTGAGGTCTCTTCCAACCCTGGCTGTTCTTTGATTCTGTGAGAGTGCCTTGTTTTACTTCCTACACACCATCACCAAACTCCTTGTGAGCATGCTTACCTCAAAGGTCGCTCTGGGACAGGGCTTTAAAGGGAGGTTGGATCCAATCCTCCTGACAACGCTGCGTGCTGAGCCGTGGGGTTTGTTCTGCCAAATGGGGATTGTCTGAAAGAAGCCATATTACACAATTAATATTCAAAGTCAGCTGCCCTTCTTATGACCTATTAAATTGGGAACCGTCATATGTAATCTGATCTCTGATTTTCTATTTGCTTAAAGATAGTTTTAATTAGGAATATGAGAACCTACCAATAGCTAAGGTTCTAATTCCATCAAACTGTGCTTTAGCTGAACATAACTGGCAGTGAATCAGTTACTGAGGGGCATCTTAAACACAAGTGCACTATTTCAGCACTGAAAGCTACAAGTGTTCAGGAACAGACACTGAGCAATAAATAAAAACGTGCTGAAAGGAGGAAAACGTTGTGTGAACAGCCCAGAAGAAAAACGAAGCCAGAAATCACGTTTAAAGGAGGTGCCTTTAATTCTACGATCTTTAAAAGCAGCGCTGACACAACTGTGAACGATTCTTGAGCAACAAAGCATCAAGTCTATTCAACGCCTATCCAAACTGAGAACAGCCACAGGGAGCATTTTCAGAATCAGAGTGTTTCTGTGATCTCTGGTTACTAATTAAGCTGATTCCTAAGAAGTTCTGTCTCTCGCTGGTTGCTCTCCCTCCCCCAGTTTTACAGCTCTGCCATTGGCTTTCTGACAGGACACTGCACGGGACCGGGCAGCAAACACCACAACGAGAGCCAGGAATCCAAACAGCTTCTTTTGCTCAGCTCACCACCAAACCCATCAAGAAGTTAACAACGCAATGTGCTACGCGCACAAAGCCTACACGCTGACCTTAAAATAGCAGTTACATCACCGCACTGAAAACTCCCCCTCTGCGTGCTTTGAATCGAACCTCCGGCAGGGCAGCGCGTGGGGAGGGACGCCAGGAGCACCGCGGAGCCGCTGTACGGTGATGGCGGTACTTACGGACTCCGCTGCCATATCGGGCACCGGCAGCTCGTCAGCGGGGCGGGATCAGGGCTGCGTGCTGCGGATCCCGGGGACGCGCTCCGGCCTCATGGTACGTCGCTCGGGGCCGCGCTGCGGGCTTCTCGCTACAAGACAGCGGTCATCGCGCTGCAGCGCCGCGCTCTCCCGCACCGGGGCCGCGCCAGCAGCGACCGAGCCGGGGCCAAGCGCGTCCCCTACGCGCTGCCGAGCACCGGCGGTGCCGCCCGGCCGCTCCCGGCTCGAAGCGGCGATGTCACCCAACCCGACGGAGCAGAACGCGCCGCCCCGCCGACACCCAGCGCTACCTGAGAGCAGCGCCGCGCCGCGCCCAGCACCGCCCCTCCACGGCCCGGAAGTAGAAAGCGCACCGGAAGCGGAAATCCTCACCGCACTTCCGCTGCGGCTCCGCGCGCATGCGCCATGAGCCCGTAGGCAGCACGTGGGGCAGAGCGCATCCCTTACACCCCACCCCTCCCCCACCCGCCGTTTCGGAGGCAAGGACTGAGCGAGGCTGAGCTGGTGGGATCGGTTTAAGGAACGCGGCTACACGCGGCCCGGACAGCCCGTCACACCGAGCGGCACCGGCGCACGCAGATCCAGAGGCGGAGCAGCGCTGCTTTCCCACGAAGTGCTGCTGGCAGACATCAGCTCTGACCCGTTTGTGGATTTAAGGCCAGAACGTCACGAAGCACAGGAGATCGTGAAAAGCAGCATCGCCTTCCCCCTTTGGAATATAACAAGCTTACTGAAAAATATAGTAAGATTACAAATATAAGAGAAAACGCTTGGCAGGTATTAAAAAAAGTCCTCAGATAAGAGTTTCTGTCCAGAGCCCACTCACAGCAGTGGATGGAAGGTGACAAGTTGATCGGGATGTCTTGTGGTTCATGAGTTAACACGAGGACACTGCTGAATCCAGGATTCTCCAGATTGCTCCAGGCTAAGGAGGGCTGTTTGTGCTCCTCCTGCTTCTATTCAGCCGAATCCCTTCTTGCTGTGCTCACAGCACCAGGGAGAGGGGCTCCGGTCCCTCCTCTGCCTGCTGTTCCCTAGCTTTGCAGAACTGCTGCTGTACCTGATTCTCCAAGCCTTCAGGAGACAACCCTGAGTGCTCAGCCGCTGCTCTCTCTGGCCCCTTCTGCTGCAAAACCAGTCAAAAGAGAAATAAATGGAATGAATACACACGTGTGCAGGTTTGAAGTCTGCAGCTCCAGACTAAAAGGCTAACAAAAAGTGAGAAATGAACAAAAGCCCTCAGGTGACACTCCAAAAAGCTGTAAGAGCAGATAAAACTAAAGCAGTGCTTCCCAAAGTGCTGGATGGAGGTAGGCCCTCTGCTCTGCCCTCTTGCCTTGGTTCAAAGTCCCCAGAAGGGTCAGAGGGGGCTGAGCTGCTATGGTGACTTGTCTCTTGGTCTCTTTAATGCTGTCTGGAAGCTTTGACACTTTCCACAGCCACCAATGAAAGCACTGCCTGTATGTAATCCAAACCTGTAATTACTGCAGGCCACTTGGAGGGCTAGAAAAGCGTGGAACTAATGCATAGTTAAAAAGCCAATACTAGGAAACATCCCACAGGTAATTAATCTCACTTAGAGCAATTAGCTACGCTACACTGAGTTGTTCAAAGGTCCATCTAACCTGGCCCCATGACCTCCAGAAATCCTTTCCAACCTTATCCATTCTGTGGTTCTGTGAATCACGACCCCAGCATCCCTTCCAGGTCCTGATGCCCAGAATGAAAGTACCCCCCTCCCCCCAACTTTGGATTTGGTCCAACAAAACTGTGCTTCAGAGGGCAGAAAAAGCATCAACAGAAAGGGCTGCTTGCACCCTCACCTATCTACAGGAATCTGCTTAAAACACCATTTCTTTTACCTTTCCTTTCCTAAATTTCACTCACTGTGCAGTCAGCCATTGGTACAGAGGAGGAACAACTGCTCAGGATGTTTATAGATACGAGCAATCGGCACTCTGTCCAAACAGTTCCTTCCTTGGGAAATGCTCCTGGCAGTTTCTTTAAAACTGGTCCATTCTAAACCATTCAAAACTCTCAGGATAAAGCTGAATATCCCCTTCCCAAAAGTAACTTTATCACAGTCCATTATTCAGTATGACTTGGAAAATCACAGCAAACACGCACTGACTATTTTGTCACTGCTGATGACACACTGGGAGAACAAAGCTCTCAAAACAGGCAGGGTGGGAGTAGCTTTGGTGTGAACAGGATGGGGGCACAGATTATTACAGTGTCCCATAGCCTGTAGGCACCCTATGACAGGTGGAGCTCACTGCCAGAGGCTCTGGCCCTTAGTCCCCAAGTTAATCCATACCTAACATCTCTGAGCTGCACCATACCTCTTATGCCCCATTCTCCACTCCTAATTGCACCACATCAACCTCACCATCTCCATCAGCTGCAAAGATTGTGAGTGATACAGCTCTTGCACCATGTCACTCAGGATAACCATCCCAGGAAGCTGGGAGGAGGTTACTTCAGAGATCAAGCCTGCAGCTAGATCTTCCTACTTCCACCTCAGCTACAGTCCCATTACACACAGGTTGCCACTGCTGTCAATAATGCTATCACAAAGAACTGGGATCCATGCCACAGAGCAGCTTATAGCTCAGTGCTGCTGGCAGGAAGCACGGCACACACCAGCTGCCCAGGGAGGAGCTTGCTGTCTGCACTGGATTCTGTGCATTTGCCCACACAGCACAGGTGTGCATCATGATTGTTCAGTCATCACAGCAGTGCTGTTCTCTGTAACTCAACACACAGTCCAGCCCTTGAGATCAGAGGTTTCCTGGCGATGCTTGGTATGGCTGTAAAAAGAGTTTCATCCCAGAGTCTGAACAGGAGGTGGAAGAATATGAGGGTGGCAAGATGTATGCTCAAAGAATGTTTATAGATCCAAGTATTTTCACTCCTGTAAAAACTTGCCCAAACTCAGAAGGGCAGATGACATAAACTGGTATCACTTGAAAGTTTAGCCTTGAACCAACATCTCCAGATCATCCACGGAAAAGCCCCAGTTCTGGAATTGTCTGCATCTTAACATCAATGCATGGCACAAAGATGAGGAAGAACTGCTGCAACTGACATGGATGTCTGAAGTGTTTGGCCAAGTCCATGAGGCATTCGGGTGCCTTTGGTTTTAGTTCTGCAAGTAAGCCTTTGCTCTTTGCAGTCCTTCCTTCAGAAACTGGAGGTAAGTTGCAGTAGAAGGGTCATCAAAATTGGATGAGAAACTAAAGATACTACTTTCAACATCTTCAGGCTTCATAGAAGTAATATCCAGGAAGTAGTTGGCATTGATATGGTGAATCTAGGAGAGAAAACAGATGAGAATACTTTAAAGGCCAGCACAATCTCCCATCCACTGCCTCTGCCTCTAACCATGGCACAGGTGACAAGACTGCAACAACTCTTAAAGAATCTCAAATACTTTGCAAATGCTATTTCAGCATCTAGGATTCGGGTTTCTATTTCACAGTCAGACAAAGATGAACAAAAGACAACGGTCCATTCTTTCCCTTGAGAGTGCTGACCCCTCATTTAGGTTAAGAAAAATATGAAGGTGATTTGGGAGAAATCACACAGATGTGAAACTTAGCTATGAGTGCAAGTCAGCACATGGCAGCCCAGCTGACTGCTGGGGTGCATGCTATCAGACCAGCCTACATGCAAAACCAGCACATGTGTTTAAAATGCCTTCCATTCTCCAAAGGAAATAGGACAAGGGCCCACAGAGTCACTGTGTCACCCATGAGAACAACACACAGTCCTACAAAGCATTGAAGAGCCAGAGAATGGCTGAGGGAGCATGGCATTCACTTCATGCTCTGCAGATGAGAGTACATTCTGGTGGGGAGAACCAAGGAAAATTGAAGAGGTAATGATCGTACCACCGTGCCATTGGGAAGGCAGATGATCATTTCCACAGGGAAGTTGTATTTTTCAAGATGCAGGTCAGCCAGCTTGCTGTAGAACTCATTTTCCCTGTTTGTCTGTAAAGGAACCCCAAAGAAACACACTTGTATACACCAAAACCAGCAGAAGAAAGCAGGAAGAGTAAACCTAACATGAGAGCCACTCCATAACATGGTAGCTGCCTCCATTTTCATGATCTGCTTTACTATTCCCTTGCAAGTGTCCCCCAACCCTCACACTTTGCTGCAGCCTTTCTCCTCCAAAAATGAAATCATCCCATTACTGGCAGTTCCCAGGCACATGAACAGTCCAAGCCCAGTTTTTCCCAGCATCTCCAACTCTGTAACTGACCCCTGCTGACAGCAAAGGCCGAGGGATAAACTCATGAGTGAGGAAAGGTGCAGTCAGGAGATCCAGGAGTCAGAGAGTATTTGGTTACTCCCTGGGTTACAGAAAAGTCAGCCTGCCAATAGCACAACAAGCTCTGGACAGGGCTTGAAGCATCTCGGAGCAGTGAAACATCTGGTTTGGTTTTTTGTACCACCACCAGGACAGAGTGAAAGGATGACTGTGCTATTTTCTTAGCCAGCCTCTATCTGGTGTTTGTTTTGCCATTGTGGTTACTAGAACACGCAGGGCTTGGAACCAAAATCCCTCATCTGCACAGGTGTGATCTCCCCTCTTCTGCCAGCACCTCTGTGCCAAGCACCACAAGCAGAAGGGACTGTGACACTCACCTGCAGCTCTTCCAGCTCCTTTACAAGTGACCAGCTGCTAATGAAGCTCTCATTCAGCAGGGCGAGGATGGGCGAACTTTCCAGGACAGTCTCCCGGAGAGTTCGCCCCGAACCTGGCACACAAAGAGAGGCAGACAGTTGTTTGCAGTGACTCCCAGGCTGATTATTACCACGATTCATGCCACTGCTGAGCTGTTGCAGCAGCTGCCTTAGGCTCCCCCTAACCTGGCACATGGTCTTATTTCCCCTCTGCTGACAGTTTTCCATAGCTTACTGCTTCCAGTGTATGCTGCTGGTAAAGAAGACTCACCAGAGCAGATTCTACTCACCTGCAAAACATTACAAGGACCAGGGCAAGAATGTCACGGGGGCTGACCAGTTTGGTGTTTTCCAGAAAAGATCAGACCCTGCACACTCACTCTGAGTGCCTTTTGCTTTTCACACTAAGCAGAGCAATCTGCTTGGAGAGTTTTTAAAGGCAGACAGACAAAGGTATCCACACCTCTCCCAAACATTACTCCTATCTTATGTAGCACACAAGTTATTGGGCACATGGAGGGATAGCTACACAGCAGGACAATTCTAGGCCCACACTTGGCTCTGGCTTCTCCCATGCAGATGTCAGGGACAAAGCAGAGAGCAGTGTCTCTTTAACTCTGCAGATGCTGCCTCTACCTCAGCAGACTGAGAAGGGAAGAAGGAAGACCAAATCCACAACTCCACCCCAACAAAGGCACCTAAATTACTGAGTCACCTAGGTCTTTTCTCTAATAGATCTAATCTCACCACTGGGTATCTAAGCTCTGATCAGTAATTCCCCACTTCCAGCCCTTTTCTATCCAGGCATATTCAGTACCAAAATAAGTAATATAACATTTACCACTGGCTCCCTGACCAACTTCCTGACATTCAGCCCTTCTCAGACCCAGAATGAGGTACATCATTCCTCCAGCTGTTGTGGTAGAGTCCCTCACCTCAGCAGGACTGGTCATCCAGGGCACCCCACAGCAGGATTGAGTGCACCAGCTTCTTTTCTGCTTTTGCTCTCTCAAAAGCTTCTGTGAAGGGAAGATAGGAGACCTGGAGACAGATAAGAGACGTGAGAAACAAAGAACAGCCTATCCCAAATACAAACAGGATCTGAAGGAACCAAATCTTCCACGCCCCAGAGATGGCATACAATGACCCACAGCAGTTCCTATAAATCAAAGCAAATTCCAACTCTGGTGCTCTTCCCAAGGAGGATTTTTATCTTCCCTCACTACAGAGACAACACGAAGCAGGGAGGCACTTCCTTGGCAAGAACAATCTCTTTTCCTGCTGACTTTCAGCTGGTCATCTTGTTACTGCTGCTCAAGTAGAATGCAGCAAGGCATAGCAAGTCTGAAGCATTAACATGTTACCATGTGACCCATAGGAACGTTTAGGAAACGTTCAGGAAGATAAAATTACCCTCAGGTCTGACAAACAGCTGAGGATACAGTGAGATTGTAACAAACCCCTCATAGCAAGTGGGCTTTTATTTGCACACCCAACTTTACACGCTGCAGACAGCCTCCAGATGTGCCTCTGCAGGCTGGGGAACCTGAACTTGAGATATTTATCACAAAATTTCACTGAAACAGCTTAAAAAATGTCTGAGAAGGACCCTGCACAGAGAATGTTACTCAAATGAAGGGAATTTTATCACCAATTGAGCAGGTGAAAGTAAGATTTGCAAGCTCAAGCACAAGGAGACAGTCATTGGAGCATTCCTTAGCCAAGGAAGGAGTGACAGGCAGCTGCCATCTGTTCCACAGGCTATTGTCATATTAAATAGTTTCTATATATAACCCAATGCTATACATCTGTGGTCACTGTAGGATGCAGCAGCACAGGGAGCACACACTGAGTTGCTCAGACCACTCTGAATGCTGATCAGGTTGTGGCCTCTGGTTTCTGCTGGTCCTCAAATTGACTGAACATCTCAGTAAAAATGACTTGCCTCAGTAAAACACGCCAAAGAAAAGTACAGCCTGTTCCTCACCTTCTTAAATGGATACATGGCCACTTCCAGCTTCTGGGCTGCCTCTTCCCAGGAGATTTCCTGCTGCCAGGTTATCTCTTCAAACACAAACTGAATAGGCTCCCCTGAGGGATCCCTGCTGTCAATCACATTTCCATTCTCATCATAGATCACAGAGGGGACTGAGGGCCCTGTGGATTCCAGCTCCATCTGCAGGAGAAGAGGCTCAGAGTCAGACACTGTAGGTATTCAGCTATGGGTTTTTCTGTACACTGGGACAGGATAAAGATGCAAATTAAGACTTTACAGTTCCTAACGAAGATAGAGACCTATCTCTCCTGGAGCTGCACCTGAACAACTGTAGATTTGTTTTATTGGGGAAGAACAGGAAGGCAACTTCATTTCCGTCAGTTATTGTTTGCCTGTGCTATCTAGATTGGAAATGCACGAGACTTGTTCATTATGTGTTGCCATCTTCTGAGTGGAGATTATTGACTATGGCATATCAGACCCTCAAAATGATTAGAATCTGCAGAGCTAAGCTTGTTCACGTGATCAGCAAAACCTTTATACAGTCTGTGCCCATAGCCACAAGAAAGTGCAACAAAGAAAGCTGTTCAGGAGCTTCCCTGTAGCTCAGACTCCTGGTACAATGAAACTATTTTTTAAGTCTGTTCTCACTAATTTTGCTGATTAAAAATAAATATGGAATTTAGTTCAGGAGAAAAATAAGACTGTTAAATTCAGGTATTCAAAATTCTGACTCACGTTTCCTGTCCCAAGAACTGGGATTACCACAAAATAGAGGAATAAGCTCACGCAGTTTCTAAATGCAGACTGTTGTACATACAGCCCTCTGGGCTCAGAGCCTGCGTTCAGCTCCCTCACCCCTTCTGCCTGTCAGTCAACTCTTTAAAAATAGAAAAATTCATGTGACTCCAGGAGGTTAAGATTCGACCTCCAGAGACCAACAGAGGGGTGTAAAAAGATCATAAGAGTTGGAAATAGTCACGTTGCTGCAAAGGACATACACAGATCAACAGAGAATATATTATTATATTGAAGCATTCAACAGAAAGCTCTAATACCAAGGATAACTGAGGTTATGCAGCTCAGGCACACTGCAGCATAAATCCTTGCCAAGATCCAGCATGCACACAGAGGACTGAGTGTGGTTACAGACCTGAGGCAGGTAACCTATATCCACTTCCATGTTGCTGCCTTCACTCGCTCCATACAGCCACTCCATATCAACATTCAGAGACCTGCAAGGTGAACCCAGAATGTTCAGCCACCCAAGGCTAAAGCTGTGCATGGAAAATCCTAATGCTCTTCTTCAATGGCCCACACTGAGGCTCAGAACCTGTAGGTTCTTAGAGATCACAGTGTTTCCTGCACAAGATCAGCAAAAGTAGATCCCTGCTGGCTCAGGGCCCAAACACCCACCCAACATTTCAGGCAAATGCATTCATACATTTGAGTAGCATCAAAGTAAAGAGAGAGGTATATTTGCACATCCTTCCCTGCCAGCACTTAACTTGCACATTCTGATCCCTCTGAACTTTTAAAAGTGGGTTTTTTTTTGTAAGCAGAAGGCTTTTTGTAAGGAGTTCTGGCAGAGCTGTAAGCGTCTGCTTGCTCTACTGAATGTGCTGACAGAGCCATAAGGACAGAGACACCAGGATTTTAAAATGTAATTTTCTCTCCTGCCATCACAGGCAAAGAGAATTGAGGCTTCCTTCCCCTAGAACACTTCCAGCTGCTTGCCAGAGAGCAGGAATGAGCTGGTGTGAAACTACACCATAAAACGAAATGACAAGCAGAAATGTTTTGAAGTGTGTGCATCAGACTCTGCTGAACTTCAGGGCTTTCAGCCAGACACTGAGATCATCAGGGGCTGCTGCCTCTTCAGACCCTTTCCAGCTCTCCCCATGCTCCAAGTACAAAGGGACAGTTCCTGGCGAATGAATCAGACCCTAAAATAAGTCAGGGATTCTCAGTAACTGCAGAGATGCATTTGCTGGTATTATAGGCAACTGTAAAGCTCATTTCACTCAGATTTTCCAAGGAGTTGGCTGAAAAGCATCAGCTCATCCAGCTGACACCCAAGCTTGCAACAAGCCTTTGACTTCTCCAAGTGTCCTGGCCACAAGCAGGGGCTGCAGGGACAGGTCAGAGGATCACAGCCAGCCTGAAGCAGTGCTGATAATGAAGAGGCTGCTGTCTGTCTCTAGGGCAATAACAGGAAAACTTAAACTCACCATTCTCTTGTGTCTTCCCAAGTGGCTGCAGATACGTCCCTTCTGAGGTGGTGTGGCACAGTACAGCTCAGACTTGGATTCTCATTACAGTCAGGTTATACAAAGACATCAATCCCCTAGCCCCATTCATGCTCTGTGTCTCCTGTAATCTCTGCCCAGCTGTCCCTCCCTCCCTCCCTCCTCAGTCCTTGTCCTTCTCTGCCTCTCCCAGGCCTGATGCTCCCCCCTCACACCTGTTGATAAGCAGAAGTATTCCTGAAAAAACGGCATCAGATCCAGTTTAGGGAACAGTTCTACCTACAGAAAACATGACAACCATGATGAACACTAGCAGAGAAGGATGTGCAAACAAAACAGAAGCAAACAGCAAAACTATCAGGCATAAAGCTCAGACTGCAGATCTGTCCTTCCTGTACAGGCCAGGACAACCACACACTGCAGTGCTCTGCTCAGGGCTGTCACTGCACCTATATTTTCAAATAAAAAGAGTACACCAGCCTCCTCCCATGCACAGTCTCCACGTTTGCTTTGTACAGGACAGGATCCCAGAGTCCCTGGGCTTCATTTACCACAACCCTCAAGTCTGTTCAGCACACAAAATAAACTGCTGTACCTCTTGTTAGGGACAAAGAGCTTAAACTCTCGCACATGAGAAGAATCCTTGGAGAGGACAATGTAACCTGTGAACTGGCCTGGGGAAAACCAGAAGGGGAAGTCTGGTGGCTCGTTGAGCTGGAACTCAGCATGGATCCTGAAACGAGATGGGAGCCATCAGCTCCAGAGCTGGGAGGAAGGAATCGTGCACTGCAAGTGACAGCAGAGAGAAGTGATCTGCAGGCACCAGAAAGTACAACTGCAGGAGAGAGGTTCGGTTCAAAAAGCTTTTCATGTCACACAACAAAGAAGGTAAAACTGGAGCAGATTCCCAGGGTCAGCAGTGTCGCTGGTACTGATGCCTTTTGGAAGCGGGCAGTAGGTGTACACCCAGCAAGGATGAATTACATTATGAGCCCTTGAAACACAGAAACAAACTCAGATGCCCTCAGTCTCCCTTCCAGTCTAACTGGGCAAGTAACAGTTGTATTTAACAAAGACAGTAAAACATGAAAACAATTCCACAGAATCCTCCCTTCCCTTGGAGAAACACTCTGTCCCCCCTCTTCCTACTCAGAATTTCAATCAAGGATGCTGTGACCCTGGCAGAACACAGGTGCCCCCTTCAGGCCTCAGGAAAGCATCACACACAGCTGCTCTCATCCAACTCCAGCCAGGGCACATCTCATCTAGTCTGGGAACAGGACTGCATACAAGCAACACGCATGCTCTCTGGCACATCGCAGCCTTCTTCAATCCCCTGAGATATGGTACAAACCAGAAGTGTCCCCTTCTCTAACAGGCTGGCCCCATGCCCTTACCTGAATGCTATGGTATAGTAGTAGGTGCTGATGGCTTGGATACAGGCCACGGATCCTTGGGGAGCAAAGCGGGTTTTGACGAAGGGGCGTGGGTGGAACATGCTCAGAAGCCTGTGGATTATGATCTATGGCAAGAATTGGAACAGAGTAAGAATGACAGCACTTTGCGTATCGCAGATAACAGGTCAGATGCAGCTCCAAAACAACTTCCCCTCAGATCAGGAAGACAGGAGTCTTGCTATGACTCAAAAATTAGCTTGGAGTCCTACTAGCCACAAAACAATGAGATAAAGCTAGAGGCTTTCTTTCAAAATAAATCCATCTTCCATGTTTTTTAATGCTATTCCTGTTGTTCACAAGATTCCATTATCCCAGTTGGGTGAATGAGCATGCTAAACTGATCCACGAAGCCGTACCTAATCAATACTCCTTAAGAGTGAGTAAGCAATCAATAAACACAGACTGTGAAGATGTATCAGCTATGTGATCAGGGACACCTGTTTGGGCACCCACACTGGCTTTACAACTAGACTAAGAAGTCATAAAGCAAAATGAAGTTCCTCCAGTCAGCCTTACGAATGACAGATACCCCGAGATGTTGCCTGCTTTCAGTTTTTACCTCTGATTTAGAAGACAGTGCTCCTGGCTGTACCCTGCAGCCTTTCTGCTGCCTTGGAAAGTCCAGTGAGACATAATGCAATAGCCTCGTCCATTCAATTTATCTGGGCTATAAAGCAGTACACATTCATACAAGCCACGTCTCAGATATATGGGAATCAAATTTTGTATCTCACCTCTTTGCCTTTGGGAGGTGGAGGGTAAAACCTGTTGTTGGAAAGATATCCAGTGAAGATGTTCAATTCACTAGGAATTATCCACCACGGATCGCCAAGATCAAGTTTATTCTTCGGAGGAAGAAAGGCTTTAAACTGTCTGGCAAGCATCACACTCTTAGGGGACACAGGAGCAGTCCAATTCCTCAGCCCAGAAAGAGCGACGTGAGAGATCTGTCAAAAGATAGCATCAGAGCCCAGCCTACAGCCCTCACGCACACAGCAATGCTGATGGATGTAACTGTGCTTAAGAGGAGAAAGAAAAAGAAAAAAAATCATATTTTCAATTCTTTGCACCACCCTGAACACCATCAAATAGTTCTGTCAGCTTTCAATTATGTGAGCAAAATGGGGGGCAGTAAACAGGGCACAACATCACTGCTTGTGGTGGAACCACCTCTGGTGTCTGCTTCAAGCTTCCCAGGAAGAGCAGAGCATTCATTCATTGGGACACAGTGGGGCTGAATGCACTGAAAACAATACAACATTGCTGAAAGCTGCAAGCTTCCTGGTCAAAGCACACATCTAGACAAAAACAATGTGATGGGTGAACAACTGGCTGACAAAGGGGTAAAGGAAATGGGGTCACACCAGGCTGGTGGCCAATCACGGGTGGAATTCCATAGGGCTCCATTTTAGGGCCAGTTCTCATTGTTTCAATCAATGACTTGGTGCAGGACTTGAAGCTGAGTGAGTCTGTGGGTGACGTTAAACTGAGAGAAGATGCTGACTGTCTCAGTGGTAGAGAGGCCTTGCCTGTGCTCATTCCTGGTGATGCTAGCCCTGGTTACACTGGTATTTCTGGCCCTACACATCCTGCAGGATACGTACTCCCAAGAAACCATCTTTGCTCTTCGTCATCGTTTCCATGACCAAAGGCTGGAATTTAGCCACAATGGACAACGTCTCCCCATTTGGATCAGGCACATCCTCTTCAAAGTCTGAGACCGGAGTAACTCCTAGACAAGGAGACAGAAATTAAAGCAGCTGTTTCCCCTTCCTCCCCTCTTAAACCACGGTGAAGTGATTATACATTTTTCCTGGCTAATCTAGGAACACTGGGAGCTTCCCAGCAGTCACACTGCATGCAATGGGGAACCCACCAGAACTTGCAGCCATACCTGGCTTTTCCTACACGAATTAAAGGGGAGCCCTTCTTTCAGTGGATGACACTCTAAACCCCACGGCTGTTAAACACTCTTATCTAAACTAGGAGGGAAAAGACATGTGCTTCAGTCAATTCATTAAACATAAGCAAACAACTCTCTGTATTTCAATTGTACTGTTAAGTTCTGCTGGATGTCATTATCTTCACGCTTCCCCCTGCTTGACAACACCAAGAGACATTTGCTATGTGCTGATACAGCCTCCAAACACGAGCTCTCCCAGCTGCTATGAGAGAGAATGCTGCAGCAAGAGAAGCATACGATTGAAATAGGATTCACTGACAGTATTGGCCTAGCATGGGCTGAGCTGTATTTGTTGCATTTATCCATCCCAAATCTCCTATAAGCTCCAGACAAAGTAACTTCCATGCTCTGCTAGGCCAGAAATGGGACCTTTAGTCTTATAAAAACTGAACTTTGTGAAAGTAGCATCTAATGCTCAAGTCTTTTCATGAGCAGTCTCTCTTCATGTAAGCAAGATCCAAAACAGCACCCAGAAAAAAAAAATAAAGACGTCAATAAAAACTGTTTCTGCTCAGTCTGTGCAGAGAGCTCTGCATGGCAGGCAGAAACGTACCTGTCAGCTTCTCAGCTATGGGCTTGAACTCTTCTGGGCTGAGGTACAGATCGTTGTTTGTGTCCAGAGAAGAAAAGAGAAACAGCCCCTCACTGCCCAAAGACTTCAGCGCCAACTCCTACATTGGGAAGAAAGGGGAAGTGAGGATCACTCCTACCTCTCCCAGACACTCATTCTGAGCACCCTCAGCTTCAGAGTTAATTTGCATTCTTTCCAGACCACAAGCAGTGATCAAATGAAAAGATTAACATCCCTTGGCAGGATTTTGTCTCCTGTGTCACGACTGGGCCAAGATTTTGGCTCCTTGCTCCACAGGCACCACTACCTACATCAGGAACCACAACTCAACCACCTTCTCCAGACTCTCCTGTAAGATCCCTGTGCTTCAGTCTCTTCCTCTGTAACACTTGGTGGGACAGCCTGCAAAGCCCACGTGGAGATCCCCCAATGGCAAACAGCAATGACGTGCATTGAAATGCAAAGTCTCGCTTGAAATGGCCCCAGAAAGGCTAGATTCTGCTAGACTTTTCCACTCTGCAGCACTTATCATTGACAGAAAAAGAACAACTTGCATGCAGGGCAAGAGAGCTCCGCATGGCTGTGAAGGGACAGCAAGACAGACAAGTCGCATCACTTGCAGCCAGCAGAGAGAGTGGTGAGGCACTGGAACAGCTGCCCAGAGGCTGTGGATGCCCCATCCCTGGAGGTGTTCAAGGCCAGATTGGATGGGGCCCTGGGCAGCCTGGTCTAGCATTAGGAGGGATGACTGGTGGCCCTGCATGTGGCAGGGGGGTTGGAGATTCATGATCCTTGAGGTCCCTTCCAACCCTCTCAATTCTGTGATTCTGTGATCCCACCTGTCTGTCATTTTGGGGCAGCTTCCCCTGCCACCCCAGTAAACATCTGAAGGACAAATACTGTCATCTGCTGTTCAACTGTTTATTGTTTACTGCACCATTATCATCCCCACAGCTCCTGAACTAGTTTATTTCCCTGCCTGTTACCTGTCAGTTACCTGCCTGTTACCAGCAGTAATGCAGCCCAGAAGGCTGTGCTCCCATCACCTGCAGCAACAGAAGCACTTAAGAGCCTCCCAGGGTGGCTTCAGGACTGAGCAGATAGAAAAGTAAAGACACTGGAATACAAACCAGAGATCTGGACTCAGACATGACTGAATAAAGGTGATAATGCAGAACATGGAATGTGGAGAAGAGTACACAGGAACTACGCAGCTGCAAATAGGAGTAAAGAAACATGAGGGTTATTTATCTACTGAGAGCAGCAACCCATTCAGGAATCCCCATGTTTCTAGAGCCAAAACCATGCCTTTATTCCCCAGATGAATGGGGACAAACATACACGGGGCTCTACATAACATCTTCTGAGCAGCTGCCCTGTTAGCTGAAAGCCAGGTGACAGGGTTATGTCACGAAGTGCTGGACCAGGATCCAGAGCTTGCTTGGGCATGGCACATCCTGCACCATCCTTACAGTGCAGTCAAGTGTACAGGCTGTGCACAATGGCAACTTCTGCACAGGAGGCCATCCAGGCTGTGTGCTAAGCTCTAACGAGATGGGTCACATCCTAGGCCCATCAATGATTCCCTGCTGATGAATTTTTCAAAGCCTCCCTCTTCTTTTGCACTTCACAGAGACGGACCTCCAGGGATGGAAGGCAAATGAGCAACGAAGATTTTAGCTGGTGAGACCACCTGCTGCTGTAGCATTAGGAAAACGACATGATAATTTGCTTAACAGGGCTGGAGGCAGAATCAGTTATGTCCCACACATGCAGAACATTTCTGAGCAGTGAAGGCAGCAGAATATGAGGAAGGGAATGTGGGTGCCAGGTGTTAAAACGGCACCATCTATCAGTCCATAAGAATGGAGAGCATACTCCAACAAACAGAACCACGTGCTTTAAGCAAGCTGAAGAAAAGTTAAAAACTTTGTTCTGTTCACATTTTTTCTCATCTCCAGCACTGCCCAGTCACAGCCTGCCACAACACTGATTCTGTGGCCACCAATCCCTGGCTGCTTTCACAGCCCACTGGGAGCCAACAGCACATCTGGAATCACCCCAGCATGGCAAGCATTGCCATCATCCTGGTGACCATCTCTACCACAGTGGCCACCTCAGCCCCACGATGGAGCCCTCAGCACTGTGATCACAGAATGTCAGGGATTGGATCTCCCCTGCAAGAGCACATGGATCAGGTCACATAGGAATGCACCCAGGTGGGTTTTGAATGTTTCCAGAGAAGGAGACCGCACAATATCTCTGGGCATCCTGTTATTACTCTTACTGTGATGAAGTTTTTTTTTCTCATATTTATGTGGAACCTCCTATGTTCCAGCTTACAGCCCTTGTCCCATCACTGGATGTCACTGAGAAAAGCCTGGCTCCATCCTCCTGACACCCTTTACATATTTATCAACATCAGTGAGGTCACCCCTCAGCTTCCACCAAACTAAAGATACCCATCTCCCTCAGCCTTTCCTCATAAGGGAGATGTCCCTTCATCACTGTCGTGGCTCTGCGTTGGAATCTCTCAAGCAGTTCCCTGTCCTTGAAATGAAGGGCAGTGATGGACTCCTCAGCCTCACGATGGCCACCATGGCTGTGTGATGGCCACCTCATCCCAATGATGGCCACCTAAGCCTTATGATGGCCACTTCATCCCAGTGATGGCCACCTCAGTGCTGCAATGGACCCCTCAGCCTCATAATGGCCACCTCAGCTGTATGAACATCACCTCATCCCTGCAATGGCCAGCTCAATCCCCATAACAGACCCCATAGCCTCATGATGGCCACTTCAGCTGCGTGATTGCCACCTCAGCCCCATAACAGACCCTTCAGTGCTGTGATGGACTTCTCAGCCTCACCATGGCCACCTCAGCCCTGCAATGGCCACCTCAGCCCCATAACAGACTCCAAAGCCTCATGATGGCCACTTCAGCTGTGTGAATGTCACCTTAAGCCCCATAACAGACCCTTCAGTGCTGTGATGGACTCCTCAGCCTCACCATGGCCACCTCAGCCCTGCAATGGCCACCTCAACTGTGTGATGGCCACCTCAACTGTGTGATGGCCACCTCAGCCCTGTGACAGACCCTTCAGCTCTGTGATAACCACCTCAGCCCCACCACAAACCCCTCAGCCTTATGATGGCCACCTCAGCTGTGTGAATGTCATGTCAGGCCCATAACAGACCCTTCAGTGCTGTGATGGACTCCTCAGTCTCACCATGGCCACCTCAGCCCTGCAATGGCCACTTCAACTGTGTGATGGCCACCTCAGCCCCACCATGGACCCCTCAGCCTCATGATGGCCACCTCAGCTGTATGAATGTCACCTCAGCCCTGCAATGGCCACCTCAGCCCCATAACAGACTCCAAAGCCTCATGATGGCCACCTCAGCTGTGTGAATGTCACCTCAGCCCCATAACAGACCCTTCAGTGCTGTGATGGGCTCCTCAGCCTCACCATGGCCACCTCAGCACTGCAATGGCCACCTCAACTGTGTGATGGCCACCTCAGTCCTGTGACAGACCCTTCAGCTCCATGATAACCACCTCAGCCCCACCACGAACCCCTCAGCCTTATGATGGCCACCTCAGCTGTGTGAATGTCATGTCAGGCCCATAACAGACCCTTCAGTGCTGTGATGGACTCCTCAGTCTCACCATGGCCACCTCAGCCCTGCAATGGCCACTTCAACTGTGTGATGGCCACCTCAGCCCCACCATGGACCCCTCAGCCTCATGATGGCCACCTCAGCTGTATGAATGTCACCTCAGCCCTGCAATGGCCACCTCAGCCCCATAACAGACCCCATAGCCTCATGATGGCCACCTCAGCTGTGTGAATGTCACCTCAGCCCCATAACAGACCCTTCAGTGCTGTGATGGGCTCCTCAGCCTCACCATGGCCACCTCAGCCCTGCAATGGCCACCTCAACTGTGTGATGGCCATCTCAACTGTGTGATGGCCACCTCAGCCCCACCATGGACCCCTCAGCCTCATGATGGCCACCTCAGCTGTATGAATGTCACCTCAGCCCTGCAATGGCCACCTCAGCCCCATAACAGACCCCATAGCCTCATGATGGCCACTTCAGCTGTGTGAATGTCACCTCAGCCCCATAACAGACCCTTCAGTGCTGTGATGGACTTCTCAGCCTCACCATGGCCACCTCAGCCCTGCAATGGCCACCTCAGCTGTGTGGTGGCCACCTCAGCCCCGTGACAGACCCCTCAGTCCCATTACGGCCACTTCATACGCCCCCCTCACCCCATCACGGACCCCCAGCCCCGCAGTTCCCTCGCTCCGGTCCAACCACCCCCACCTCAGCCCCGCTTCGCTCCAGCTCCCACCACAGCTGCGGGGCGCCCGCCCGAACCCTCGCTTTCCCCTCAGCCCCACCGCGGATTCGCTCCGCCCGCCATTTCCGGAGCAGCCCAAGCCGCCGTCCCGTTACCTGCTGCCGGGCGGCCTCGGCGTCTCGGTAATACTTAACGGCGGCCAGCGCCGCCAAGGCGGCCAGGGCCAGCGCCAGCCGCGACGGAGCCGCGCCGGGAACCGCCATGGGCCGAGCGCTCAGCGGCGCCGCTCCGCCATGGCCGCGGCGGGAGGAGCCGGGCTGAGGGAAGGGCTCCGCCCGCAGCGCGAGGCCCCGAGGGGTGAGAGGAAAAAACATGACTTCGTGCTTTGCAGCCGCTGCGATTTGTTGGAGAAGACCTTCGGGACCGGCAAATCCACCGCAGCCTAAGCGTACGGAACTCTGACAGCGCCCCGCTAAATCGCGTCCCCGAGCATCCGGACGGATTTTGAACGCATCCAGGGGTGGCGACTCCAGCAGCTCCCTGGGAGCCCATCCAGCGCTTAACAACCCTTTCTGTGGAGAAGTTTTTCCTCGCATCCAACCTAAACCTCCCCTGGTGACACTCGAGGCCACGTCCTGTCAGCAGTGAGAAGAGCCCAGCGCTGCTCCCACAGTCACCTTACAGATGCTGAGGATATCAGCTCTCCCCTCAGCCTCCTCTTTTCCATCCTGACCCATCCCAATTTCCACAGCTGCTCATCATAAAACCTGTGCTCCTGTCCCTTTTAAGGTCAGTACAAATTTCGCTTGCATCCCTTTCACAGGGATTTAAGACCCATGGCCGTAATGGCTCGGTCGCTTTGCAGCCACAGGACAATTCTCACCTGCAGTCTGAATGGAGCTGCTGCCATCCCTGCTCCTTGCACCTCAGTTTTCTTTTAGCCCTTCCCACCACCCTCACCCTGGCTATGGACATCACTGACACCACAAACTCTGACACGCTGAGTTCTTTGTGCTCCTCTGTGTGGTTGTCGCGTCGCTTCTTAGCACTCGACTGGCCAAGAGGTGTATATTTAGTCATTTTAATCTTTTCCCTATCAGTCAGTGTCCTGCTCTTCCCTACACTGCACTGCATTGAAATCTTCATTGCTCAGGAAGATTTAGTGCCGTGTTTTGGTGCTGCAGGGTTGGCACTGCAGGATGGTTGAGCTCCCTGAGGGCAGCAGGAAGCAGTAGCATTTAATCTTGTGAAGCTTTTGCTGTTCCCTAAGCCTTCCTAATCATTTCTGTTTTAGGTTTAAGGAGCGTTTTGATTAGAGGGCGAGACCAAAAGCCATGAAAAAGGCAGTGTGAGTTGCTCAAGGAAGAGGCTGGTAACCCTGAACAAAAGCCAGGAGCGTGGAGTTGTGAGAAATCCCCAGGACCAGCAAAAAAGCACAGTGCGTTTTCATAGGAACAGAGTAGTGCTGCACACAGGTTTGGACTGGGAGATAAGTGGTTGGAGAGCTGGTTGACAGCAGTCTCAGTCTGAACCTATGTATTCTGCGGTGCATTAAACACAGTACAACCAGCCACTCAAAAGAGGAGATTCTCACACATTTACCATTGGTCTGGCCTCACTTCGAATATTGCGTGCTGTTCTCAATTTAAAGAGGGTGTTAAGATGCTTGAATGTGTCCAGAGGAACACAACAAAGCTGGTAAAAGGGTAGGAATGAATGTCCTGTGAGAAGCATCTGAGGACACTGTGTTAAGCTTGCAGGAAGATTGAGGAGTCACCTCACTGCTCTGCACAACTCTGTGAGGAAGGGAAGCGTTCATCTTTCCTCCCTGTTATCAGCAGCAGGATGCACAGCAATGGCACAAAGCTGTGTTAGGGGAGGTTCAGACTGGACATCAGGAATAACTTATTTACTATGAAAGTAATTAGACACTAGAACTGACTTCATAGAGAGATGGCTGTCCATGATTAAGAGGCATTTGGATAACGCCCTTCAATGTAATTTAACTTTGGTTCAGTTCCAGAGTAGCCTGCCAGCTGGAAGGGACCTACCAACAAAGATTATTGAGTCCAACTGAAACTATTCTATTCTAAACACAAAGCACTAGAATGGGGCACCCAGTAACGCATAAACAGACATTATTTACCACTCAGATCAGTGCTGTCACATCTGCATGGCAGAGGGAGGGAGGAGAGGGCTCCTTCTGCCACCCTTTAGAAGAAAGTGTTCACAAAACTCTATCACTGCTTTTTGCCCCATCAGTCAAAGAGCACAGCTTGGGCTGTGGGGAAGAAATGGGAAGAACAGAATTAACAAAGCACTGAAATAATGGTTAGGAATAGAGATGATGGTGATTGAGTTGATCTCCAGTCAAGAAGCTGTGCTTTAAACTTTCCTAGATTCACCAGGTTGGACAGAGAGGTGTAGAGAGCTTCAGTTTACCTCAAGTAACCTAGCAAGTGCTTTTAGAGCATAAACTATAACAGGATGAGACAGCTTTGAAACAGGATAAATATACCTGAGTGTCTGGGAAATGAGCAAGAGGTGACATGAAATGACAGAGCCTGCAGATGGAAAAGGAGACCTGATAGAGTGGCTGGCAGAGCCAAAATGGTATCGTGTAGATAAGAAGCAGAGAGGCTCATTTTATACCTGAACCATTTCCAGCGTCATCAGCGAGCATATAAAAAATGACAGAGTTGAATTATTTGGTAGGAAGAAGAATGAAAGACAAAAGGTGAAGTAATTCAGGGCATCTGCTGGGAACCAATTCTCAAAGGAGAACAAAACCAACTTCTGGCTCTGTGCTGCTGGTTCTTGAAATTATACATTACAGCACTGAGGAAGAATTTCAAATATTCAGACATCTGCGGAGCGGCCCACTCAGGCACCCTTGTTTCAAAGGAAATCCTCCTGATAGAGAAATAATGAGGAAGATTTCCATCATGAAAATTCACCCAGCAGGAAAATACTGTCCTGCATTCCTCTTCTCCCAGCAGGGAAAGTCCAGACAAAAGTAAGAAAAAATAGGAAGAGCTTGGTAACAGAAATGCAAAGCTTGTATTGAGCTTTTTTGGAATAGGACAGGTTTTCTGTACTCCAGAATACACAGAGCACCTCCATGTTCTAGAGTGGAATGATCTGAGAGAAACCCCATCCTCATT
Source organism: Chrysolophus pictus (assembly GCA_037305975.1). Taxonomy (NCBI): domain Eukaryota; kingdom Metazoa; phylum Chordata; class Aves; order Galliformes; family Phasianidae; genus Chrysolophus; species Chrysolophus pictus. The sequence continues at coordinate 3,515,000 of CM074598.1, read as the reverse complement.
TAAATTTATGGCCTCATTCCCATAGCCTGAAACTTGGCCTGTTTTAAAGTCAAAGTGATCATTACGTAGTGGAAGGCAGCGTTAAAATCGGAGCTCTGCCCACAAATGGACAAAGTACCTGGAAACAGAACAGCCCCTGAGGAAGTGAGTGCTGGTCAGACTGCAGCCCAAAAAATCCTTTGGAAAGCAGGGAGGAACGGGGAGTATTGAAGTCTGGCTTCACATGGGGCCTCTCAAAGGGAATAAGAATTACTGAGATGCATTTATTGCAGCTTGCATCTCATGGTAGATGCACTGTGACACAAAACTACACAGGCAGACATGAGAAACACATTTCACCCTAGAAAAGGAATGGGCAGTGAAGCTGCAGTGTTCAGTTTGGTTCAGACATTTCAAAAGAGAGCGTTCTGTAGAAGAGTTTGAGCCAACACCTCCCAGATTCCCATGCGCATGCATTCCTCACTTTTCATTTTCAATCCATTCCAGCAAGTCACTCACATGGGCTCTATAATCAAAAGCACTGACAATGCAAGGGTGTTTAATTGAAAGGATTCCTGATTCTATGATTCTAACTACCCATCTCTATGCAGAATGAAGCCACAGACCCAAGTGCAATGAGAAGTAGCAGCTGGAACTTCGGAACTGCTAGCTCTGGTAGATGGAGCTCAGTACATCATACATGAAACAATCAGATATGCATTTATTTTCTTGTTTGCTTTGTATTATTCCTTTGTACAGTCAATTGGCAACAGCCAGCTATTCTACCAGTCACTAGTTTTCATCTCCAGCACGTGATGGAACTTTTATCAGAACAACATTTAAAGGAAAATTCCCTACAGGCATAAACCAGGATCACGTTCTGATACTGAAAATTAACACAATCATCTCAGTTCCTGAGTCTGAATGCAAGAGAGGAAATAGGAAAGAACCTAGGCTGACACATTTCCTGCTAAGGTGACTCTAAAATACGAAACACCATATATCAATAGCATAACTGAATCACAGAATCATAATGGTTGGAAAAGACCTTTAGGATCATCTAGTCCAAGCATCAACCCATCCCCACCACCTCATTAAACCTCATCCAAGTCATGCACCCAGTGTGGGGCATAAAAGCAAAAGGCAGGAAAGCAGCCCAAAGACATCTATCTTCCCACATCTTTTCTGTTAGACATTTAAAGTGTAATCTCTGGTTCAAGCATAACACCCCATTAATCTACTTGAAGTCCCATGTGGACAAACACAAAAAATCCTTCCATTCCCACCTAGTGGGAAGCACACAGAGTGGGTGCAAAATAAGAGCTGAAAGCCCAGAGCTGAGGGTCCTGCAAGCATCCAGCCAAGGCTCAGGGCATGCCAAGGAGTGAGGAGAGCAGAAGCATTTCAGGACACCACTGAGGCAAACATTCTCATCACCTGCATTGCTGTAGGACAGAAGAATCCCAGCTGTGGCTCAGGGCTGTGCCTTAGAACAAAGCTGATCCTTGGGACCAATCTTTACTCCTGCTAAATGCAGACACACTTAATGCAATGCCTGTGATTAATCCACTGACTTGAGAGACTGTGAATATCTGTAAGCACAGCCAGAGGTATTTGCAGAACTGTAGTCTGCAGGGGTGGAAATTCTAAGGATGGCTGTTTGCAACAAAAAGCTTTTTTTGTGTGTGTGTGATTGGTGCCAACCTCCACACGAGTGTCGTGGTAAGCAAACTTATCCATCAATCAGCTTTACATCAACAGGCCACTAAAGAAACTCTTACTGGTAATACAGCCACTGAACTGCAAAAAAGCAGGAGCTTTCCTCCATAAGTGTTGTGACTTTACTCATACCATCCCTGCTCACTTATGTGGAAGAGAAGAGCAGAGTTTTAACCCTGCATCCTGCAGGATCTGTTTCTAAAGGAAGCCAGAAATACCCTTATGGGGAGTTATGTTTTACCAAGCAAACTGTTATGAGTGACTCCAAGAACACATATTTTAATGTATGGAATTCCCTCGATCCATTATAAATATTATCTGGGCTCAGCTGACTTCCCAAAAATCAAATCCCACAGATAAGACAATTAATTCCCAAGATGTTTATTTACCAATAACAATTCCTCTAGGCCAAGCTTGCCAGTCCACAGTATTACCCAAGGAACAGAGATAACTCCATATATGATAACCTTATTTCTCCTGGGCAATTCACAACCACGGATTTCAAAACACATTTTTTGTTCCCACAACTTGCTCCAAGCAACTTCAAAAGGGAGAAAATGCTCCAACTTCCGAGGACTGTGCAGTTTTGCAGGGGCCAGAGGAAAGGCAGGCAGGAGCAGGCATCCCACAGCCAGCCCCAAACTGCTAACCCATACTGCTAAGCAAGGGCTCCACGACTCCCAGGACTCTGCACAGCCATCTTCTGCACAGAGTCACACACTGAAGACACACATGGTGAACAGCAGGGACACGCAGAACAATCTGGCTTCAATTTTTTACTTACTTTTTCTCCTATTACTTCGTTCCAGAAGCAAACTTACCTGGAGATCATGTATTTTTTTTGCTAGAAAATAAGGTATCCAGTAGAACTCCTGCTAACTTATATCAGACAGTGAACAAGCAATTTAAAAGCGTGGTGCAGATGGGAACTGCTGTCCATATTCTGGCTAGATAACACTGGAAATCAAAATATCTTGAGAAACATTCCTGAAACCAACAAGTATTGTCAGTCATCTCAACAAGCACAATGTAACAAGTCTTTGGCATATGGCTTTAAAGTAGGATCAACCCAGAACTGCTTTTTATTTTACAAGACTTATATTCCATTTCACAGATTTGACTATTACAGCAGTGGAATTATTACAAGTGATTCGTAACATTTAGTTCTAAATAAAAGTAGAAAAGCACAAAAATGATAATGGAAAGTTAAATGAGATATGACGTGTGGTAAATGTGTTTTAAGAACACAGAAAAAAAAAAAGAATATAAAAATACATTAGGATAAAGAATTTTGCTGACGGGTTTTGCTTTAGTTACAGTTTTGACACCACTTAGAAAGCACAGTATATTGAAAACTGTTAATTAGAAAGGTGATAAATCCAACGGTATATAAAAGGCAAAAATGAAACAGAACAAATGAAAGGAGGAGCGTGTGTGTGTTGTGGGGAAGTCTGTTTTATGGAAAACTTCCAGTCCTTTGGCCACTATAAAGCAAAGTCAGTGGATTTCATATAAATTCTCTGTAGAAAGGAATGTCTATGAACTGTGTTCAGTATGGCCCAGAATAAACATCTCATTATCAGGCTATTAGAGCTCCTCACAGAGGAAAATAAGGTGCTTACGTCATGGTTTCATCTTCCCAATAGAATACTGTCCGGAATTGGACTAGTGCCCCAAAATACCATTTCAGGAACAACACAAATTCCTTTAATGGAAAGGAAATGCAGTAACCTGCCGATGTTGTGGGAGCAGGGTGCTGGGCAATGGCCTCACTATTGCACGCTGGCTTTAGCTTTAAAGTTTGAGTGGTTGACTGGCAGGGGGTGAGCCTCTGTGTTGAACACCCAGTCATCCAGAGACAGCACGTCATCTTCACAGAACAGAAGATAGAGGTACCTGCAGCCATCAGGGCAAGAGGGAAGAAGATGGACACAAAGGGAGATTAAAAGAAGCTCAGGTGGGACTCTAAGCATGCTCAAGAGAGCAAGAATGTGATGGGGCTGCTGCTAGCCTCAGCTCCCATAATTCGTGGTGACAGGTTTCCTGACAGCCCACTTCACCCTCTTGCTGAAAGCTGCCACCCCTGGAGGAAGCACAGCAAAATGGTGCGAGCACCTGTGCTCAGCCACCCCATAAACGCTACCTCAAGCCACTACCAGAGGCAGATCTGCAGTAAGGGACAGCAAATCCATGCCACAGTCAAATCTCCCCCTTGTGCAGGGCACTAACTGACAGAGGGGACAGCTGTCACTTAAATTATCAGAGCTTCCCACTCCTTTTTGAATAGCTCTAATGGCAGGAAGAATGGTAGGAAGAGTTCTTTAAACCAAGCACATAAGAAGAGTCCTGCAGACAGCCTCTAACAGCAATAGTTCTACATGAGGAAGTTACTAAAGCTTTGCCACACCCATATTCTTGGCCCAAATTTCCCCACAGAAAGTAAAAAACTTTCCTTAATAGAGATCTATGCAGGGAAAATTGTTGATCTTGCAAGAATTGTGGTATTCTGACATGACCTTTGTGATACCAGACTTACTTCAGAGTCTCTGCAAGGAAAAAACTCTGTTGCATGTTGTCATGGGTTGGGACCGTGGTGTAAACATCTCGGATGCCAGAAAAGCCAGCCTCTACTCTGCAGTGTTTTTCCAGAGCCTGAGAAAGGAAAAGAAAGAAATCTCAGTAACACACGACAGCATGGACCAACACATTAATCGTGGGCTGCATTGAAAGTCCACTTTACAAATCAAATTCAGAGTTCATAGCAGCTTCTGCCTCTCACTGAAGTTAACTGGTGGTTACTCCAGCCTCCAGGAATAAAGCTAGCTCTAACGCAATAGCAAGAGAAACATAAACTGCCTCAGCTGGATGACTGATTGACCTTGACAGTACACACAACAAAAACGGATCTCAAGTGGCAACTCCAGCTGCTTGCAGAGCCTCTTTTCCAGGGCACCAAATGAATGATGGTTCTGCCACTGAAATGCAGTCCCTGCCATGATGCAGGGCAACAGCTGAACAGCTAGGAAGAGGTGAAGGACTTTCTGGTTGGGAAATCGTAGAGGGAAGAAGACAATAAGACAAAGGGCAAAGCCAGGTTTGCTGATTTTCTCTGGTGAACTCGAAACCAATGGTTCAGAGCACTCCAGATACAAGGTTGACTCCTTTTTGCAGAAAGCTGTCACATCAACATCAGGTTTTGCTGGCTGCAGCACTCTTCTCCATGAACTTCTGCTGCTTTGACCGATTACATTCACTACAACCAGCAAAGCAGCTGCACTGAATTGAGCTATTGCTTACTTCTGCCCCACTGCAAACGTTTCCCAGCCCCTCACGTTTTAAGTAACTTCTACTCTTTTTTCCTGACTTGAAGGAGAGATTCTTGTCAGAATCCAGCAGCCTGCAAGAGACTTTTCCAGCCATACCTTCACGACCTCCCAGCCCCACTGCCTGTACTTGACGTCGTGTGTCAGCCTCCACATGTACAGGTAGCTCTCCACCACTTCTGGGCGCAGGATGTAGTAGCGCTCGCTGAGTCTGGTTGCCATGGCTTCAGTTCCAGCATCAAAACGAAAGGCTTCAGGGCCAAGTTTGGTATCTAAACAAAATCACACACAGTAATAATCAGTTTGAGCAAGCAAGTAAACAGACTGTTCAGGTGCTTTTATGCTGTTCAGGATGCAGACATTTGACTCAGGCTTGAATGAGGTCAGTAGAGAAGATCAATCATGCCTGTGTACACGTGTCAGAGTTACTGCTCATAGTCTGGCTACTATTTAAGCTGAGGATGAAGTGTTTCTGAGGGTGAATACAACTGAAAAAGCAAAGACCTGGACCAGATTTGAGTGTGGAGAGAGCAGAGTTCACCACTGCAAACAAACTCAGGATCCAGGTGAGGGTATACAGAGAGGCTGATCATTTCCTAACGCCTCAAAGAGAAAAGTAAAACCCTGTGACTGGACCTGCAACCACTGAGATATTGATGCACTACTCCCAGACTGGGGGGTTGTTGTTTCACAGTCACCAGTAGAGCAGATCGAGACACTTCAAACTGCACTGGTGCATGGAAGCTATAAGGGGAAGTACCTGGGACCTGGAACCATTTCCTCTATCTTTCCTTCTTGTCAGCCTTAAAAAAAGGACATCATGTGGACAGGGAAAGCTTAATCCATTTCACTGATATTTCATGAATAAAACATGACAAGTACCTTGATTTTTTTTTGAGTGCCCCTTATGCAAAGCTCTCAATCTCTCACAAACATCATCTACTATTCAAATCATGCCTTCAAGACCTACTTATATCATCAGGCCACATCAGCCTTCTCTTGCTGCACCTACAGACTTACCACATGGCTGTGTTTCAGGTAGTCATTTTATTTTTATATATACTTTGCACACTTTCTCTGGACCCTCCTATCTACATGGGGATCTGATAGTGTCTGCTAGTTGTGCTATTTGCTGAGAGCTGGTGCACAGACACTCTGCAAACAATGAGCCTGCAGAGATGACAGCACTGTAATCAGAGTGGGCAGGCCTGCCATTGTCCTTTTTATGCTGATGGATACTGTTAAAAGGTGAAAATTGGCTCCAGGCACTCACAGCCAGAGGATTTTTAGTTTGGGTGATTTGCTTTATTTCTCTAAGTGCTGAGGGGAAAAAAAAGACCACTAAAACAAACCACCTGCCTTATTTGCAAATATAATTTCAGGTTAACCTAAAGCTTGTTAGGCAAGCGTGCCAGACCACAACTGCCAATACAGTCTTGCTGATTTGGTGAAACAATCTTTGCAAACAGTGCAGACAGGATGTGTTTGACAAGGTCTTGGAAAGGTGACTGCTGCTTTTCTGCCTGCAGGCTCAGAAGAGCTACACAGATGCTTTCAAAGAAAGGAGTAGAGTCCAAAGCAAGCTTATCTTGCTGAAAGCCCTGTAGGCAGAAAATTCACCCAGTCTCTCATTCATTGCCAGTCACTGCTCTCCCAAAGCACTGACTGATAAGCACACTGTGTAGGTGAAATACATTGTACTGGACTTGTGAAAATGAAAGACTTAACCAGTCTCTCCTTAGACAGCAGGGAAGGGATAAGTAATTTCATTTTTCCAGTTCCTATCAGCAGCTGCAGGTCTCCTGCTGGTCTTCTCAGCTGCTCTGCTCCATATAGTGGGACACCGTGCAGTTAATCACTGTTAATCTCCTATTTTTGTTTGCACAGGGATGTGAAAGAATAGATTTGAACTGTAGCCTTGCTGGGAAAAGGTTAGTTCTGGGACTGTTCTGGGAGGCAGGCCTACAATTCAGCTCTGGCTTCATCTCCCAGCTCTGCCACAAGAGCACACATCTGTCTGTCCCTCTGCTCCAGCTGTCTGCTATGCAAAATACAGTTTTCTCTTCTAGATAAAAACAAGTGAAAATTAGAAGGAGGGATGAAGATGTTGCTGAAGCACAAAACACTCTGCTGCAGTCCTCTGCAGCATGAAAACTGAGTCTCTCAAGCTGCAGACTCTTCCTTACTAGTGGCTTCCAGGCAGCCCACAGGTTTACCTGAGCGCACATAAGACTCATGACATGTGTTTGTTATTTCTGCAGCAAGATCCATGTAGTGCTGCTTCCTCTCTTCTCCACCATGTTCAGCTCCCAGTGCTATCATGCCCCCAGAGAAGCAAGCCAGGTGCCCCATTTTGTGGTCCAAGATGCCGCCCCTCCATTCAGCGATGTAGGTCAATCCTCCCGCAGATTTTTTGACCAAATGCTTTTCTATTGCCTAAGGAGATGAAAAGCAAGATCTTAGGAGACTTAGTGGATCAGGTGAGAAGTGAATATCAGATGAACTCAAAGACATACAACACTTTTAGCAGAAACAATCTGATGAGCAAAGACACAGCGCTCCAACCTGCTCCTTACCTCTAGTGCATCATCATACATCTTTTTTGCTTCAGAGTCCTTCTTGTCTGACATCAGCCATGATTTGATGAGATACTCATAAAAGCTGTCTCCGAGTCCTCCAATAGAGACATGGTCTGCAGTGGGAAAGCCAAAAAAAAGAGCTCAGGTTCAGGAGCAGTGTGTAGCTACGTTAGCAAGAGCAAATAACCACATCCTAGTTGATGTCTTTTTCTTTCCTCCTTTCCAGTTTTCTCAGAAGAGTTTGGAGCATCAATTCTTAAGACAGGAAGAAAGGTGGAAAGTGCAATCCAAAGAAAAACATTCTCTCCCTTTATAAAACATTTTACAAGTTCACTGAAGCCATTCAGATGTCATATTTTCCAAGTTATTGGTACTACAACTTGGAGATACTTCTCATTTATGAAGCAATCATCATAAATCCCCATCCCATAAACAAAGTGCAATGGCAGGTATTGACAAACCTCTACCTACACAAAGCTGCCAGGTGCTGTCTGCCTGCCTCAGGAAAAGGAGAACACATGTTAGATCAGCTATAGATGCCAGAAATGGACTGCTGCAGGGACCTCCAGGTTCTGCCCATTGGTATTCCTGTCTCATAGAGGGATGGGAAAGGCTGCTGGAGCATTAAAACGATAGTGTCAGGTATAAGGATGTGCACAGAGTATTTTTCTTCTGGAGAACTCCAATTTTCAAGGCTACCTTGTTAGATGCTTTGACCTTAGCTGAGAGGACGCTAACAAACCGCACACTGACACAGGAAGGACAGCTGCAGGTTTCTGCCTGGCAGGGAACTGCTGGATGGATTTATTTCTTTAAAGCATATCGCAGGGGAAAAAGCAACAGCAATTCTCTGAAGCAGCCAAGAACGCCCCTTCTTAGAAGAACAAGAGAAATTGCCCCCCATGGACTGAACAGCCCCTGTTAATTAACTGTGTCTACCTCTGTGCCTGCATGCTTCCTCATTTTAAATGTAAGCAGGTGCAGCAGTTTTGGAATTAGCTGCTCAGATTTTTATTTCTCCTTTTATTGTACATATCTAATGCCCCAAGGCTTGTTCTAACTGCTAAGTCCTACCAATAGGAGAGATCAACAGCCACGCATTTTCCTGACCTTAAAAGCAAACATGCCTCCCACAGTATGTCCAACGATCCATGGAATAACCCATAGCAGAACACTGAGATTAGACACGTGGATCCAGGAGGAAAAAAAAACAGAAGAGGACAGATTATTTACAAACAACGGCTGCACGGTCTGTCTCCAAAGAGATCTCTGTGATCTTAAGTGTGTCGCTCATAAAATCACCAAAGCAGGAGCTCTGGTACATAATTACTTTCCATATGGCAGCAGCTCTGCCAGCATTTTCCTCTGAGGCACTGTGCACAAACAAATCTTTCCTTTCAGCAGGGGACTGCACCCTGATATCCTGAAGGTAATAACTGCAGGTACAGCACTACCTCTTCATTTAGAATTGCTGCTCAGCCAGGTCAAAGATTCGCCTCTTAAGAAAATCACTGCAATTCCAAGAAAAACATCTTCCTGCAAAGAGCTTTAATGATGAGAGAAAATGAGAGTCTGGCACCTACAGGGAACATCTCCGTGGCAGACAGCAGCTGCCTCCCCACTTTGGCCCTAATCTATCTTCCATCAGCAGCGTTGTAGATGCAGAAGAGGCTGATTAGCCTTTTCTCTCACTGGAATATGGATTCAGACCACAAATGTCACATTATGAGCAACAGCCACAGCAGTCTGTGCTGTAAGTTGCCCCCATGACGTGAAAACCTAAGAGAATGAACACCCATACTCCTTTTGTGTAAGTTTCCATCCCCAGAAAAAAATAATCAGAGGCTACTTTTAATAAGTTCTGAGCATCAGCAGGCAATGGGTCCATCTATATGTCAGTAAGGAACAGGAGTTCAGAACAATAAGCCAAATTCGCAGACAGAAATAGAGTTAGTGGTAGAAAAGATTAATCCTGAGTATCAAGCTGAGTATTTTAGACATCTGAATTAAAAGCACAGCTCTTCGGTTTCCCAAAGATTCAATCATGATGAGTTATGGCAACAGCAGATCGAAGAGGCAGGCACTCCTCCTGTCAGCACCAACGAATAGGAAGCATTAGGGCTGCTTTCTGGGAAGGTGTCACATCAGCTGTTGGGAGTAACACAAAGGAAGCAGCACTGCAGGGGTGAAGTAGAAGACTGGAAATTGGTTTTTCAGGTGCAACATCTCACAGCAGCTCTGCAGAGAAGAATGTGGAGGGAAAGCTGAACTGCTTAGGAAGGGATTGGAATGAGTGGGAAGATCAATCCTTGGGACAAACAAAGAAGCCTATTTTCTTTCTTCACATACAGATCAGTTTAACGAGACAGCTGCACTCATTCAAGATGCTTTGTTGGGACGCTGCTCAAGCCAATCTCTGTCCCTGACAATTGCTTCCTAAAAAAGAATGGACAGACCAAAACGCACCATGCAGGATGCTGAGCACAAACTGATACCTACGCTGCACCCAATTCCCCGTCACTGGGCTGAGAAAGTTGGGATAAAGGCCCTGTGGTTTCTCCACTCTTTTCAGGACTTTACGGATGTTGAGCACCTAGGAGAGATCAGAGACAGGAACTGTGTTACTTCTCTGCTGGAAAAAAACAATATCAGTAGTTTTCACCATCACTGAGAGTTCTGCCGTTCACCAGCATCACCCTTGGCTGAACACAGCCCACAGCACTGCAAACCACCACGCAAGCAGAACCTAATGATGTGGCTCTGCAGTGAGAGACCTTCCTGCTGCACTCCTCAGTGCTGCCCAGTTCTGTGGGATTCTAACAGTGGTCCTAAATACCCTGCAAGGCCCCAGTTCTGCAACCATCAGAAGCAGTTTCCCAACACTGGGTCAGAAAGAATCCCAAAGGGTGGAAACGGATGGGAGGTGGAAGGTGATTTCATTTTTCAAGACACAAATGGACAGGAGCAGCGGGGATGAGTGACTCACACAGTACTCACATTCACCATGTGGTCACTTCATGAGATGAGCTGGTGCCTTCAGTTTCAACAACCAACAGCCCCTTTTATATGCTCGAGAAGTTTTACACTCCAAAGCCTCTCTTGGCTTCACCCCAATTAAATCCAACAAGCCTTTCCCATAAGGGATATCATTAAATGAGAAGCAGCATAAATATTCTACTAAAGCCTACAGAGCAGCTAATATGCTCTATAAACCTTTTATAAAATCAGACAATCTGTGCGTAAAAGCTGGCTACAGACTGCAGTTGATACTTCCAACTAAGTCATCAGGCTGCATAATATTTACTGAATTTTAGTAGCACGGTGTTTGAATAAAGACACAGATGGATTTTATTCCTGCTAAAATCACACAAGTCTCAAGCTGCAAATTAATGAGTTGATCTGTTTCTCTGAAGTCATTTCCCACAGGATGAGCTGTTTGAGCCCCTATCATTTTACGTTTTCTCTCTCAGAGGGTATAAAGATGAATGGCATACAATTTCTGTAGCACACAGCAGACATGGGCAGCTCAGGGGAGTCCAATAGAAAAGTTCTGTCCTTACAACTCCACAGGCGTAAGAGACAAAGAGGAAAGCATGTTACACTGGGGACAGTGGCTCAGTTTAGCTCAAAATACCACGTTTGAACTTGGAATATAGATGCAATTCTTCTTGTGCTTGTGTTTTCAGTGCTCACTTCTCCCTTCCTTCCTTACAAGTAATGGAGAGAGGCAGATGAAGGGGCTGGCAGCAAATGCTCAGAGGAAACACTGGGGTTAATGCTTTACAGAGCCAACTGGTCTGATGGGACCCATGAGAAGAGCTATTAGTGACCCTTTTAGGGAACTGGTGCATAGGATGCACTGAGTCTTGTGACCTTTGCACCCTGCAGGATAGAGGTTTCTGAACTCACGTCCCACTCTGGAAGGTTTCTCCTCTGCAAGCTGTACTGGTGTTGGGAAGAGGAGACAGCTGCCATGCTCCCTGCTGCAGGCAAACCAAAGTGCTGCTCTACTCCAGCCCTGCCCCACAAGGATGAAGTTACCAACGATGGGGTCGGGAGTACTTGCCTTTTCTGCAAACACTGGGTTGCCAGAGAGCTCGGTGAGGTGCAGGAATTCTAAGTGCAAGGTACCAAATTCTGCTAAGATGCTGCTTCCGGCAGATGCCCAACCCCAACTCCAACTCATGCCGCTGCAAGGAGAGAAAAGAGAGCCTTCAGTGCCAGGAAAACACAGTCAAAGCCTGCGGTCATCCCGCTGCCCCAGTGCAAACCACACCTTTCCTTCATGTACTCCACTGCCCCAGACTGCAGCTCTGCACCTCTCTGAAAGCTGCACAGACATTGAAGGTGATCTCTGCCCATGGGTCAAAATAGCCTCTGCAGGTTCTTGCTGAGGGAAGTGTGGCTGAGTGTTACCTCAGAAGCAGCACGGCTTTTATTTTCACTTCTCTTTGCAAGAACTGCTTGTGGTTGGTACAGATGAGGCAGCACATTGCCAGTGGTTTTGGGGGAGAACAGCAGACAGCATCTAAAAGCCAGGCTATGAAAACAGAAGTGCTTATGTTGTTTACGAGAGGCTAAAACCAACGATCCTTCTGAGGAAAAAAGGTTTCTCCTCCATGTCATATAAGGAAAACCATTCCAGGTCCAGAGCAGTTTGTTTCACCTCCAGGCAAAAAGAGCTATTAGATAAGCAATACACTCCCAGCTTCAGACAGCTCAGTCACTCACTGCCACCCATCAGCCTTCCCTCCAAAGGGTCAGGATGCTCTATGACCAATTTTTGCTTTCAAGACATCACGGCTAAAATGGGTACCTCAATAACACCAAGTATTATGGATGGAAGTGTTTATGGATGGGCTGAAAGGCTCAGAGTGCTCTGCCCAGAGTAACACTGGTGTGAGTGACATGTTGGAAACATCTGCTGAACCTGGCAGGAGCTGTCCCTAGGATAGGTGTACTAATTGATCCCTAATTGATTGGTGTTGTATCACCAATTACTGCACTGAAGGCGGACTGTAACAAATACGACCTCACAAGCAAACTGCTTCCTGAGCTAGTTTAGATGAGAGTTCAGAAGCAGCTGAATGGGGCTGTGTTAATTGCAACAGCAGCTCTCTGGGGTCACAGTGGCTGGCAACCCTCCCCTGGGAACTTCCACCCAAAAAATGCAGCAAGCCTCTGCCTGCAAGGACCCTGCTGCCAAGAATCCAAGCTCTGGGTGACAAATCACAGTAAAACTCAGGGAGAAGTGGTCTGGAGGAAGCAGAGTATGTCTGCTATTTGCCCTGGGGTTAAAGAACAGCCTAAAAATGACCCCTTGCAGGAAAACATTTTTTCAGCATTAGACTAGACAAACTGGATCTTCGTACATGCCCTATTTTACAGCATCTCAGAAGAAACGACCTTTTCAAGGATCCTAGTCTGCAAGACAAAGGAAGATGCCTCTTTAACCCCTTTTCCTTAAACACTGCCCAGTGCAGCAACACCAAAAGTGACTGCACCACCTTCCCTCAAAAAGCAGCAAAACAGTGCCAAGCCAAAAGAGAGACCAGGAAAGGAAGGTGATGAGGAAGGATTTGGGAATGCAGACAGCTTGGGGAAGCTGTGAAGAAGAGGAGTCAGGGTGCTGGAACAGGAGAGAAATCACAGCGTAACACAGAGTGCAGAACAGCAGATTTTGAGATGATGATGTAGTCCAGGACCTGGCAGACAACATGGCAATCAGACTGCCAGGATGGAAAACAATATCCTCTATGGGACACGATACTGAAGCCTGTATGAAAACACATGGCCATAGGGAAACCCATCCCTGGGGAGGGGACAAGAGGAAAATGCCCTGTGAGGTGTAGGAACAGAAAAAGATACCCAGCTATACGAAGAGGGAACGGAGATATCTTTCTATTTGGGTCCTCAAAAATTGACTTAGAGCCAACTTTTGTTTGTTTCACCTTTCTGAACACTGTTCCTACCCATCTACTAAAGCTACCACCAACAAAAGCCTACACGTGCCACAAGATCTGTGCTTTTGAGCTGATGAGGTCTCTGCAATTAGCATATGCTTGGAGACGTCGAACTGGTGAAGCAATTCCTTCTTGCAAAACTCTTCTGGCCTTTGGCTTGGCCCTGACATTCGGGTTCTCACAGCATCACTTCTTTGCTCAGTGTCCATTTCCCCACGCTATCTCAAACTGAATAACTCCCTCATGGCCTCTGGCTGTTCATCATGTTCCAGCACTAGTAAGACAACAGATTTAGCTCACATCATCCTTACTCCTAAATCAATTGTCACTCCAAGCCCTCACAGCAGTTTCGTAGCCCTGATGCCAGAGCTCATGCCAGTAACATGGCGGATTGTGAGCTCAGTCTCATTCTTATTTTCTTTGCACTTAGAAAAGGTCATCAGCAAAACATTTGGGGAATGTCTAGCCAGACACAGATGGTTTCAATTGTCTTCACAAAGGGCACGGGAGGATTTGGCATTTCTGTGAAAGGTTAGTCTATGCCGAGTCTTTATCAGTTACAGAAGAAGCAAAATGTCTCTTCTGTAAAAAGAGACCAAGTCCTGGTAGCAGTGGATTGAATTTTCAGTAGAATGACATGCAGATGGAACAACCAAAGGGTGACAGAGGGATTTAAGCAATGGATCACCATGAGCCAAACATCTGACAGTCTTGCACTTCACAGATGGGAGCCAAACAGGAGATCTGGGCTGAGAGATGAGTAATGATTTTCATGGCTGCTGTTCTGAGTTTTGCAAGAGGGGAGGATGAAAGGCTTTTGTTAACCCACATTTCCTGCTGTCTGTGCCTCAGCTGGCACGCAGCTTTTAGCCAGGGGAATTTGTCAGTAGGCATCAAGAAGAACCAATGAGTCCTTATTGGCAGGGAACAGTGTCTGCTGGTGAGAATCAGAGACTAGGAGTCTAGCCTGCAAGTTTGCCTCTCTTTTCCAAGCGTCCTTCAACAAGCTATTTAACCCAGTTCTCCTAAAGCTTCCCTCCAGCAAGAGGCCACCACCTACCTGAAATCAAATGATGTAGCTTTAAATGAAGGCTGCACACCTGGCTGAGTGCTGCCAGCAGGGAGAGAAATAGAGGATCAGTACCTCCTCCCTTTCTAGCAGCAAAAAAGTCAATCAGCCCCATCCTGTTCCTTTCCAAATCTCTACAAAAACGGAACCTGGATAAATTCACATGCATCTGATTGGGTACACTGCAAAACGTACAGACTACAAATAACCTTTCAAAGAAAATGAGAATGAAGAAAACGCTACTGCAGCAGGGAGGCCTGCCAAGAATTAGAGGAAAAAACTGTGGATAGTCCAAAATTAATAAAACACAGCTGGCTTTGAGTCACCTGCAATCTCTGCCAAGGCACTTCTTGGTTCTGAGTTGGCAAAACAAATGACCTCGAAGAATCTGCACTAGAGGGGGGGCAGCTCTGAGAAACTGCTGCTGTTCCTGCTTGGGTGCTGGTCTTTTACATTCAATAATAAAATGACATGCTTGTAAGGACACGTGTCTTGCCTGCCCAGATTTATGACGCCACGTGGGATACCAGTGGGAGTGTTAAAAGCTGGCAGAAGTTTCTCTCCGAGTTCCAGAGCTTTACTCTTGAACACCTGTTAAAAGAAAAAGAGAGGATCAGTGTTTGATGGACTGCTCATGAGCACCTTTGATTCTTTTAAGCCCACCTTTTCAAACTAACCATTATAAAAAACTGGAAGCACTGTACACCAGACAGCTCTACCACTTCAGTCACAGATCCACTGCACGACAGATTTGAACCAAAAGTGATTGAACTTAGCTGTGTACTTAAATATCCTCCAAAAAATCAGTTCTCGAGTCACCTGCCAAACCCTCAACCTGTATGAGAGCACACAGAATGCCCCAAACATCCCAGCAACAGATTTCAGTGATCTGAACTGACCCAAAGAGTGTTCTTCTGGGACAAATTCTGTGATTTTCCCAGTGTGGAAGTGCATGCTGAATTAAAATCAAAAGACACCTTTCTAGGGTGAAGCCATGTCAGATTTACAACATGCTAGTCTACCTGTTGTTAACTCTAGACACAAAAAACCCACCATTTCCAAGGATCAATCTTTAACTTGCATCTCACTTCCATGAGGGATTCATAGTTCCATGGCTAAGCTGTTCCCTTCCCATTCATAATGCCTGAGTTTTTGAGCTTTCAAATCAAATTACAGCTTACGGTGCCTTGCAGCACAAAATCATCATACATAATTATTTTGGAACAAACTGCTGTAAGCACTAATCTTTGCTCCAGAGCTTAGCCCAGATCAAGAGAAGCTTGTAGGTGACTTAAGAGATAAAGCAGAAGCCTTTTACCTCTACCCCCCTCCTGTATCAGCCCAAGCTGTCACAGTAATTCCAAGAAAGAAGGAATTTACTGCTCTAAAATTACAGCACTGAGGAAACCTGAGCTCTCCTGGGGGCTATCAGCCTATTGATATGCTTGCGAGGAGGTAGGCATTCGATTCAGAAGTCAAAGCCAGAAGACAGGGACTTGAATTTTGCCAGGCTGAACCTGGTGCATGTACGACAGGTACTGCCCTGGCTGCTGATGGCATTTCCAGAGGTCACTGCTGGAGTTTTACAGTTTAACGTGGTTTCTTTCTGCTGCTGACCTGAAGCCTGCTGAAGCTGTGACTGGGCATGGCCTTGGCACGAGAGAGTTTAGGCACTTTGAGAGTTTGCCCAAGGCAGAAATTACAGAGAGAAGTCATTCCTGAAAGTCATTTAAATGCAACCCAATTAACAGTGTGGCTGCAAGGATCAATGGTGCCACTTTGCAGTGATGAGCCACTCCATCCTACTACAGTGGACAGAACACAAACACAGTCAGCGTATGGCACAAGAGCTAAACTCTCATTTAATAGCCAGTCTTACAGCTCTTTCACTCACAAAACTCCCCCCACGGAACAGAATTGTTGCTTCCCTAAGACTCCTGGGGCAAAGCAATGACCTCTTAATCTCTCTACAGCCAGATGTAAAATTCCAGTCTGGTTGTATTACAAAACAGATTATGGCACTAAGTCCTCGCCTCTATCAGGATTGAGAGAAAGAAGGGAAGTGGGAGTGAGAGCCTCCTGCTTTAACCAGCACTGCAGGAGGAAGGCAGCATCCACGAATGGCTGCTCCACCACACCACAGTGTGGGCTCAGCCCCCCAGCACACACCTGCTGGGCACCAGCACACTGCATGGAGCTGTATCACTTTGTCACATGAGTTGGCAGGATACAGGAACTCTGCCTGGCAGCTTGACAGGCCCTCCTTCCCTGTGTCCCAAGGCACTTTATCTGACAAATGGATGCTGCAGACTGTTCAGACAAAGTTTGGAGCAATTGTCACTGACCAGTTGCCTTCCTCTGGTTGGAGCAGGACTTGGAGTGATGTTTGATGTAATACTGCCCATGTTTAGAATACAAAGGAACAACAATAAACACAATAAACATCACTGCAAGTGGCATTTCAGTGGGGAGCAAGTATCCAAACTGCCCACCAAAAGGAAAAGTCTGTGCAAATGAGCCATTCAAAGTAATTACATGAGAATTAAAGAATAGGAGTGGCTTTTCATATACACAAAAACAACAGGTTTAGCCTGTTGTAATGGTGAGATCATCCCATGCTCCGAGAAAAGCTGATGGAGAAACCTTTCAGTTCAGTGTGACACACAAAGCTGCTGACACAAACCTCTTCTCCAGTTAAGTAGTACGCAGCCAGCAGTCCTCCAATGTAGCGGATGTTCACCTCGAACAAGGATGCTTCTCCATTCTGAAAATACAAAACGATACACCCGACTGCCAAGTCCACACACAGAAATAGCAGCTGAAGTGAGCAGACTGCAGGCAGATCCCCAGGTCTCCCAGTCCTACTGCAGCACACCTTCCCATCTCAATGCACTTTGCTCTACAACGACAGCAGGAGCCCAAGGGGAACAGAAGCACCCAAACTGCCATTAATCCCCAGCTAACGATCTCTAAATCAGTTAAGGCAGATTTATTGCTCAGCCATTCAACTCTGTCTTGGATTACACTTTGCAAAACTCTATGAGATGCATGTTTTCAAGAGCAAATTGCACAGCCACATGGAAGAACGCTCTCTATTTTTTGGTGAAGACTACATTGCATTCAATAGACTGAAGCACTTCCTGCACAAGGAAGGTTCTGTCACTCAAGGACTCAGCCCAGTCTGCAGGATCAGAAAGGCCCACAGTGTGCATGCAGTCTTGAGCATGCTTAGGGAGAGACAAACTGCATGACAGCCATCTGCACCAGAGACAGCAGACAGAGATGGACATGGTTCACTGAATCAATCACTCAAGAACCACTCACCTGGAACAAGTGTTGCTCTACCTACCCAACCGGTGATCAGCAAATGTCAGAAGGACTGCATTCAAAACAGAACACAGGCTCCTAGCTGGTGGGTCTGCATGATAAATGATTCCTACCCACATGCAAATGCATAAAGCCGCAAAATGGAAAGGTATTTTGCCAACATAGCACTTTCAGTGAGCAGGGCAAAGTGAAGGGACACCCAGCCCTGTGCACCAGGCTGTTCTCTCTGCAGGCTACAAACCAGAGCAAACGCTCCCTTGAGATGACAGCTGAAAAGGCAGGAAGCAGTGCAGGGCACCCAGTTTCAGAATGGGCCTTGGGAGTCCCTGCCTCAGTCTCTGGGACTGTCAGAGTCACTTGCACAGAACAATTTTGAATTAACCTCTCTGCTGGGCTTTCTGACACCACCAATCAACCCACAGCATTCATCCTTGTCTCTGCAGATCAGCCTATTCCACAGACTAAGATTAAAAGCTTTTATGAGATCCAGATGAATTATTTCCCAGTTGATTCTGTCCCTTGTTTATCGATTTAGTAATGTGCTGAGAGCATCCATCCAATTTATCAGATGTGGTCTTCCTTTTATGAACACGTGAATGCCAGTCATGCCCACCCACATGATGAGGTGGCTGCATGCATTTTTCTTCGTGGCAGACAACGAAGCTGGCATTCAAACAGAAAAGTTGGAGCTGTGGTTTGATTTGAACACTCTCTGCATTCCACTGATAAGATTTCACCAGCTCTCTCAGGAATCACAGAATGGTTTGGGTTGGAAAGGACAGCAGTTATCAGCTACGTAGCTCGCTCCAAAAGTAATGCCTCCTTCAAAGTTCCCCTCCTCAAATGACTTTTAGAAAAGGTTCTGCAATTAGAACTGGCCAAACATGCACTGAGGCTTCTGTGGTACAGACAGGCACTCCCAGAAATTGACTCACCACATTCAAGTCAAAACTCTTCTCCACCCATGTTTTTGCTTCTTGGAATTCCTCCTCCAGTTCCATGATGTACAGAGTATCTAAGGCATCTACCACCGTAGCTCCTCGAAGTCCTCCTGCAGTGCAAGCAGAACAGTGTGATGAAAGCACTCTTTTTTTTGTCTCTACATGGTTCTGCAGAAGCTGAGACAAGCAGGCGTTCCTAGTCCCAGTAATGGGGATCTCTGGATGGGACCCAGAGTGACCACAGCTTAGGCTGAGATCTTCTGGGAGGACTTGTGAGCTCTGCCACCCAAAAGATATTGCTCTGGAGAAGCCAACTTTCAAAGGCCTGATACTGTTCACAAATACCTCCAAAGAACAGCACAAGATCCACACTTTAAACATCAGTCATGACTGCAATCCTTGGACTTGCTTCTCAGCCCTTGTCTCAGACAAAACATTTAGGCAATTCCAATTCTAACCTTTGCTCAGCTGCAAACCCAAATACAGCCTCTTCCTAATTCAGTCCTAAGAGCAGCCCTCTTCTGAGGGAAAAGAGCTGCATTTGCACTGTGCAGGAGCACCAGGACAGGGCTCTGATCATTGTGTCCTGATGCACTGTCCATTATCCAGGGCACAAAGTACTTTTTCACCACATCACAACCCAGGGTTTCCCATTAGCACAACATGCAAACCGCAGCCTGAGCTGTGGGTGCCTCTGGGGATGGCACATGGAATTCAGCAGTCTGGGCACTTTGAAGCTTTGCCGTCATCCCTCCGTGGATGCAATGCAGCAGGGCCATAGGCATGATGATGTTTTTATTTGGCTCACATCAGCTCCTTTGTCTCGCTACCTGACTTTAAAATACCACCCTATATTCTGCCAGCAATCCCAGCCTGCCCACACCAGGCTGGCACTTCTGCAACACCTTCAGTTCTACTTCAGCTGTAGTTTTGTTTGAGAGAAAAACCCAACTAAGGAACTACTGCAGAGAAGAGAGGAAGGCAAAGGTGAGACATGTCACAAATCTTAAGTATTTGGCTTTTCTCATTAAAAAGAGGCAGTGTCTGATATACATCATACCCTTACCCAAAGAAGGGCTCAGACCCACCCATCTCTTGCAGGGCTCATTTATGCTTTCAGCACTCGTATGCTGTGCAAAAGGCATCCTGCCTTATTTTGTTGATGCTACAAGCCTGCAGTTTTGACACTTTTCAGCCAGTCAGCACATCATTGCTTTAATAAAAACCCAACCAAGACTTCACTGCTCAGCTACAGATTGCTGGCTTTCAGATGCTGTCTGCATGAAAAAACAGGGACTGTGGAGAAGAGATGAAGGCAGTCTCTAGAAATCCATTTATTCCTACCAGGCTTGCAAAATGTTCATCTAACTGAAGCTATCTTCCAGCATGCAATAGATGGAATCAAATAGCCACTACATCAACTGATGGTTACGAAAAAAGTCAACTGAGCTGAGGTTTGTGTGGTGTGTTTTCCAAAAGCAGCGATGACAGCATTGCTGCAGTCTGAGCTCTCTTTATCAACTGTAATGATTCTTCAGTACTAATGATTATGTCTTTATATATATATATATAAAGGAGAAAAACAACATGGACACAAGCAAAATGTTTCAAAAAGAGAAGGAAGGGCAGTACTGCTGGAGGCACAGCCTGTTACTGTGACAATTCTAATAACACTAATTGGGTCTGTTTAATTTGATGATATTCCTTCCGGGTCTCTGCTTGGACTTTGTTTCATCAGATCACCACAGAGCTCATGACACAGCGTCCAGTGATGGCTGGGACTGCACTCAGCTGTCCAAGGGCAGTGCTGTTCACATCCTGGCACGTTTGTTAGATCACACACACAGCCATTGATAACGGCAGGGATATTTGCTTGCCGTGCCGATTACTTTGAGAGATGTTACAAAAGAATCCCCTTTCAAGATCTATACAATACAGTGTGAAGGATATAACCAAAGGGAAGCAGGTTTGGAAGGAGGAGGAATCAAAACCCAGCATCACTTCTGACTTTTGCTGACACTCTCCTGCTCAGCAGCTGTTTCCATCTTCACTGCACTCCCGCTGAGAGGGTTCTGAAGTACAAACCCTTGCATACAAACCTTCCAAAGGTGCCCAGAAAAGGTAGCAATGACATTTAACAAGACTCCATGTCCGAGTTTCTGCCTGCTTCTATGAATCTCAGGTCCTATGTGCCAAGAAAATCCTCCCACCTTGCTGATCCTGCTGCACAGCTGGCTCAGAGCAGAGCTACACCTCGCTTGGAAGAGGCAGGTCATGACATAGCTGGTGGCCAACAGGACAGCATGTGCCCAGCAGACAAAGCTCTGGGATCCCCATGAGCTCCTACACTGCTCCATGAGAGCATTGTGAATGAGGAGGAACCTTTTGGTGGGACCAGGGGAAAACTGGGAGCTCAGGCAGAACACGGTGATGCTTGCGTGGGGATCATGATATTTTTAACTGAAGGACTTTGCAGTATGGCAGCAAGCAACAGGGGCTCTGCCTGGAGCTCCATCTGTGGGAAAATGCAGCAGCTCATGGAAGCAACACAAACGTTCATCTCTGAGGCCCCTCAGACTGAAGGAGGTCCTGTACCACCGCGTCCCAAGCTGTGAGCATTCGCTCTTTTACGCACGAGAAGAATGGAGACAGCCATGTATGCAACAAGGCTGCTCTGTTCCCACTCCCACCCACCCAGGGCGATCACCACCCATCCCCTCACTTGTGAGCACTGCCACAGAAATCACAAACAAACGTTACATTAATTAACATAGTGCCTGTGAAAGGTGCAGAATGGAGCGTGCTGCAGAGAGAAGGAGGCATTGTATGCATGCTGTCCCCCCTGGAGCCTCTGTGGGAACACGCTGTGATGTCGGCCCAAAGAAGCCAGACTTCAACTGACATTATCTCAACTGACACTATCTCAAAGTGGCCTTTAGAAATCACCCATAAAGCCCATAGCAGCTCCTTCCAGTTTGATGTGCATCAGCTGAATAGAAGGTCTCAGGATCCCCTGCTCCCACTCTATCTCTGACTCCTGGTGCCTGCTAGCTCGGGTACCCATTAAAGCCACCAGCAGCAGGAGCTTGCAGGACAAAGCAACTCCCAAAGATTCGGCATGAGGTTCAACACACACCCAGCAGACCAGAAGGGCAATGCTTTGGAAGACACACATCAAATCTCAATGAACACAGTCCCCTGACACACGCACAGGTTTCACCCACTCGCACATCCCACAGCCCTGCTCCTTTTTCAGGCTCCCAGCAAGCCCCTGTGGGGAAGAAAAAAGGAAACAACACCCTTCTTCTCAATGTGTAGTTTAAAGGGAGGCCACGAGAGGCAGCCAGAGGTGGAGAACAACAGCCCACCACCTGCCAAGCATGCAAAGACCAATTACAACCTGAAAAGCACTGCAAAGCACCAAGCTGGGACTTACACCAACCGTGGTAACTCAACTGCTGTTGCATCTGTGAACCTCCTTATAGCTACCCATTATCAGCAAATCAAGCCCACCAACTCAGGCACAAACAGCCCAGTGAAACACACTCACAACAGAAACTTCACGTTTGATCATTAGCAGATTAATGAAGGTTTGCATCTGACCTGGTGAAGCTTTCAAAAACCACCAGTTCCACGTGTGTAATCCAACTGAAGCGACCACATCCCTCCTGCCCATGCTTACCAACCATGGGACTGCTGCTGGTTGTGCTGGGATAGGTCCAAGTGCTGCTCTCACAGCACAGCAGAGCTGCTCCATTACAAAGAGGACAGGATTAAAGTTTTTAAGAGGCAAAACAACCCACCGCACAGCAGGCAAAGAATCACCTCCTATCAGCAGACTGTGATGTAGCCTTGGTTTTTCTCTCCTTCAGCCTCATTGCAAGCTATGCAGAACTGAACACAGTCACGTCAGAGACAGCCACAAGTTTTCATACAGCTTCTGGCAGCCAAGGTGAAAACCTTCAGCTCAGAACAACTTCAGTCTCCACTTCTGCACCCTCCAGTGCGAGGTGAAGCACACAGCACTGCGCAGATTAACAGCAACTTTGTGACCAAGGAGCAGAGAGCAAAGGACAAAAGTCAGGGAAGAGGGTCAGAAGTGGACTGCGAAGAAAGAAAAATGACAGGCAGACTGCAGAGCACCTGCAAAAGCATCCAGGATATTTTCAGTGTGTTCCCTTAGGAAATAAAGAGCAGTTCTGACTGTGTTCAGAAAGTGGTTCACCTTCTCTGGCTGTGCTGCTGCTCCATCAGTTCCACCTGCCAAAGCGCTGCCTGTAAGTGATGCAACCTCTCAGCTTGCTGGACCCTGAGCCTCATACCATCTTGTCAGCTGCCATCCCAAAAAAGCCCCGTTGCACACCTGTAAGTGGGAGCAGGGCCTGTGGCCTACGGCTGCTCTAACAAGGTGTCAGTGACTCACTGACAAGGGAAGAGAGGATACTGAGGCAACAGAGTGACTCACCAGCAACAAAGCGTGATTCATTCACCTTCATCCTTCCTCAAAGGCTCCGTATTAAGAAGAACGGACAACAGCAGGCCCAAGGAGAAGGGATGGTTGGTGCAGCAGCAAACATTTCAGGATCTCTCTTCAGAATTGCATAAAACACTTCTGCACGCTCTCCTCCCCAGGGCATTCCCAGCTCCAAAAAGCAATCCTAGCCAATGGACACTACTTTGCAGTTGCACATTCAGGGGGTCAAACAGCAGCCATTAGCCCAAACAAGTGGTGCTGTGGTCCAATGGGGCATACAGGAAAGATGAGTAGGGGCCTCTTTTTCAGGGAACGTAAGGATAGAACAGAAGACAATGAATTAAAAGTAAAACCAGGTTGGATGGGGTCCTGGGCAGCCTGATCTAGTGGAAGGTGTCCCTGCCAGGGGCAGAGTAGAAGCAGGTTAAGGTTCCTTCCAACCCAAACCATCCTACAATCACACTACTGTTACGAACTGTCACAGAGACAGATGGAAGCCCCAGCTAACCTCAGCATCACAGCCACCCAGGAGGCAGTGCCAATGCACCAAGACACTACAGCAAGCCAAGAAGCTAAAGAATATTGTGTCTAAAGTGCTGGAGACAGAACCCAGGGGGCCCTGCCATGCCATGTGGCACATCATTCATTATGAAATTTCTCAGCGAAGAAAAACCAGATCCTTCATTTCCAACAAAGCCATTTAAAATTATATATAACCATACAGGAACGCATTGCGCCAACGCTTAAAATGAAAAGTACAAAGCACGAGGAAGCCATCGTACTTCACCCTGCATATAGCAGAGTTGTGTAAGTGCTACAGGAGAGAGTGTCAAAAAGCTTTTTGCTAATTTTAATCACCAAGTTTGCAAGTGAAAGGCAAGAGAGGGGATGGAACTCAGATCAGCGCAACGCAGACCCAGATCGAAAACGAAAGGCCCCGACTCCCACTGTTCTCATGTCACATCACATTTGTCAGAACAAAAATTAGTGCTGAAATCTTGTTAGGAATAAAAATTAGGATGCAGTTCTCACCAAGTATGACAAACCTGTTAACTATTCAGGCACAGAAGACTCCAGTCATTAGTGACTATTTATTTCCACCTCTCGGAGGGTTGGCAACACAGGGCAAAACAAGAACGAAAAACACTGAGATCCCTTCTTCTCATCATGCTGCTGGTGAAGGCTTCAAAAGATTGAACCAGCTTTGATTAAAATCAGTGCCTTGTTAAAACAGGAGTCTGACAAGCAACCGTCTCTGAGCGCTCCTCTGCTTGTTCCCCTTGGTTCTTTTTGAACACTGATGCTGCTTGGAGACCAGACTCAACACCTGACATCTTATGGAGGTTTGTGCTGGCAGGGAGCTGTGGCCACACAGCATCACAAAGGATGGAAAAGACCTTTAAGATCACCCAGTCCAACCACCCATCGACCACCAACATCCCCTCATTAAACCACATCCCTCACTCAGTACATCTTGAGCGCCTTCAGGGATGGTGACTCCGTTACCAGACAGCTTCTGGGTGGTGGACAAAGGCAGAATTTTTGGGGGAACCTTCATGCAGGTTTCTGCACGTCTCAAGGTGATCTCAGCAACAAGGTCCATGGTGAACAGTTCCTTGAAAACGTGCTCTGCAGTGCAGATTTACCAGTCCTCTCTGTGGGGTGCAAAATGAGTGGTTGGAAGCCTGGTCCTTCTGAGATATTGATCTGTATTTAGGTCAGAGCTCCCTACCCACTCTGGACCACTCTTATTATCCACTGTCATTTTTTAACCTGTAAACCTGACAGCTGTAACACAGAGTAACTTTATTTTCTTTATCTGAGCAATCAAGGAAGCAGCAAAGAGAGAGAAAGGGGACGTGAAATTAGTTCAGGAATTAGAAATGATCTGTTTCTTATCAGCACGTTCGCAAGCAAGCTTAAAAATGAAAGGTTCTTCAGGCCTTCAGACAACCTCATCTTTCTTTGCTTTCCAAATAAAGCACTGCACCTGTGCTTCACAGAAAGGAGGAGAAGAAAATAAAGGTGTTTGGTATGAAAATGAATTGCTCATCACAGTAACAGCCCTTCAGGTAGTTACTTCCTCCAAGTGGAAGGAACGACATAACAAGCATCTATTGCCAACTGATTATTAAGCATTTAACACCAGGCAGCACCCAGTTTAATATTTTTCCCCCGATTTCTCCAACCACCTTTTGACATTTAGTGCTCCTCCACCAACAGGTGATATCCCATCATCAGGCAACTCCAAATTCCCCAGTGCTCAAGTCAAACTGTGTCTGCTTGTGAGTGCCAGAAGTGGTTTGCCTGAGCCTCAGGAATATAATTCTCAATACAGAAGAGATACTGCAAATCCACTCTCTGTGTGTATTCAGTTTCCCATGGCACAGATTCCATCGCAGGCAGACTAAGTTGGCTACGGAGAGCTCAGTGGAAAATGGAAAGCAATACTTGCTCAAATGCCCCTTTGGGAAAAGAGATTTTCTCCTTTGTTTTGGTTGTTGGTGAGCCAGCAGGGATTGTTTTGGGGAAAAATTTGACAAGCAAGGAGTAATTCTGGGTAAAACAGTTCAAGGAGGTTGAAGGGAAGATGACAGCAGCAATACCAGTGGGCAAAACACTCTTGGTCTCTTTTCTTCCGGATGTTTGAAATTAATTTCAGGCTGGTTAAAGGTAACCTGGTTATGTATTATTTATTGCTTTGTCATACACCTCCTTGAGGACATGCATCATTTCACACGAGGGGCCCCAACAGGCCTATTAAAATAAACACACACATTCTAACTGCAACTATTATCCACGAACTTTGAGAGATATTGGCAGCAGTTAATGAGCACAGACTGCTAATTGATGTTAGAATTCAAAGGTGAGACGCTTCATTATAATAAAGGAGAAGGTGCCCTTCTACCTTCCAATCACACAGCCCACAAAGCGTCTATGGCAGATGCACTGTGACAACACAAGAGGGAGATGAGCAGAGATAAGTCAAGGTAGCACTTTTCCTCAGCAGATGAGACTCATCCTGGAGAGGCTCTGCAAAACAGACACTGCCTTTCTAGGTAAGGCTCAAAAATCCTATAGTTTGGGTTTTCACCAGTCTAGGTGAACAAACATCACTTCCCATAGTGTGTTCACAGAAATGCTCTGACCCTTAACAAAGTCCAGTTGTGAGAGCACACTTCAGAGAGATAAGAAATTGCCCCTTGCTTCAAACATGGGTTTAATAGGATTACTTATGCTGTTCATTATGAAAGTGAATGGAAGGATCTGCACCTGGACACCTGCTTTCAGACCAGATACAGTGAAGCTCTCGTTACTGGTCATGAGTTGAGCTAGGTGAGCAAGGAAAGGATCTAAATACATACTGTTTGTGAATGCAGTGGGTCAGGAGAATGCACACGGTCCATTACCACATCAAAGCCAATGAGCAGAAACACAGGAAGCCATTTCAACTTGGAACCATCTGTCCATATTTCTTTCTTCTCCCATTAGGAGAAAGTCACACCAAGAAGACTGCAGCTGAAAGGCTGCAAATGCTCTCCAGATTCTTACAGAACAGGATTATGTTTCAGGATAGCCCTGAAAACTAGGAAAATCTTCTGAAATAACCAGGATGCAATCCAATTGGAACACAAAGTATTTCACCCAGAGGGAAGAACAACAAAACCTAAGGAATAAATGTTTAGACAGCACTCTGCAAAGAACGATGCCAGGACTACAGCAAATAACAAACTCAGCTCAAGTCAATGCTGTAATGTTGCAAAAGGAAAAAAACTCACCTCAAGATGGGTAACTGGTGTTTGCTGCAAGTGAGACACGGAAGGGCTCTCACAATCCACTCTGGTGGAGCCTCAGCTAGGAGAGAATCCAGGTGAGGAAACACAAGGGCTCATTTGGAGAGTTTGGTGGGAAGCAGAAGAGCAGGAGAGCAGGGTCAGACACCAGCATGGGTCTTAAAACTAAAGCATGGAGGTTGGGAACTCAGTAGAGCTGTTCTACATCTGGTATCTTAGGAATGGCTTAAGAAGGGAAAAGCTAAATGTTCCTTTTCATCCTGTGATTACTCACTAAGGTGAATGGGAATTGCAGGTGAGCAGGAAACCTCGTGAAGGTGCCCTCCTGGAGATGCACCAAAGCGATGCTGAAGAAAGGAAGTGCTACACAGAATGTTTTCTGATCCATGCAAACCCCCAAAGCTATCTTAGTGACAGAGCACATCGCAGTACAATTTTGGATGTACACAGAAGTCAGGAAATTAAAAGGGTTGGTTCCCACAGCAACCAGGATGCAGCCTGCCAAGAGAGAAGGAATGTTCCAGCCTAGTCAGAAAGTGCTAATTTTAACACCTACGTGGGGCAGCTTCCACTTCCAGGTGCCTGAAGAGGGCCTCAACGATGGCAATGCATGTTCTCTACTCTCACCTGCAGGGAAAACCTTGATCCTTAGTTTCCTTGATCTTGAATTACCAGCTCCTGCTTTCAGAACACAGCACAGATTTGAGTTTAGAAATCAAGGTATGACACAGAGAAATCATGGCTGATGTGAAGAGCATCACCTGGAATGCTGTGCTCATGGACCACGCTACTCTGCAGTGCTCACTAACTGGTGCCTTCCTGTCCTCCAGCTCCACGAAGAAATGGTATTCCTATGTAATCAGATACTCAAATTAAAGCACAATGGCTAGAATTAAGCATAACTTAGGTGTCCTTAACTGCGTGGCTCTACCACAGCAAGGATATTCTGAACACATTTAAATTTGTATGGAAACAATCTCTGCCTTTAGAACTCTCTCATGAAACATCTTTATTTTCCAGCACTGATCTTTTGCTCATTATTTCTATTGGGAGCTGCAAATACAGTTTCGGGGTGTAGTAGGTTGGTTTTTTTTGGATAATAAAACATCACAAGAAAGATGAATGATTTTATTAAGCCCTGAAAATCCTCCCAGTTTTTGCACACAGATGCCTCCAGCAAAGGCTAAGCAGTTTTCCTGAACTTACAAAAAAGAAATTCTCCCTGGTGAGAAGAACAATCTTGAGGGCTGAAAGAGTGTTTTAAAAAATTATAAAGGTCCTCAAAGGAAAAATGCCCACCTCAACACAGACCCAAATCTGAGAACACTGAAACCTGAAAGCTGATGCCCTGTGGGATGATGTAACACCTGCTGATCAAGAGAGGTAGAGACTTCCCTCGTCCCAAAAGGCAGCAGAGATGAAAAACTAATAACACCAGAAATGAGAACTTGGCAAAATTATAGAAAAGGAATTTCTGGAGCAGAAACTATTTTAAATGCAATCTCCCGAAGGCAAACAGAAAGCTGTCAAAGTTTAGCAGTAATCCAGATCAGTAATCAATGAGATAGGCAATGAAGGTGGCAAGAAACTTCACAACAGCACGAGAAAGCGTGTGCTAAAGCAGTTTAGTTCTAAGTGGGAAATCCAGCACAGCAAAGCCAGGTCTGAACCTGTCTAATCTCCGCAGAACTTCCACGAGTGAATTAAAACCAAAGAAAATAAATGGGTTTTCTGCCACACAATTTAGAGCTACCCATCCCCTGTGAATAAACGAGGAAAAGCCAAACACAGGAGGATAAGATAAGAAAGCCAGAAGTCTCTGGATACTTCAAACATAAAGAGATGCCACTGAAAACGTGGCTTTTAATTTTGAACTCGTTCTGCTGCTGGTGGCAACGTGTCTGCAGGTGGGTTCGTGTCTGCAGCAGGAATTACATGTAGTACCTAACGATGATACTAAGACAACTAAATGCCCTCAGCACTTCTGCAAGACGTCTTCTTTCCAAAGCAGAGGAGCTGCAAAGTTTGTATTCAATGCTATATATCATCATCACCCAGCTGGCATAAAGAGGTGCCATGGAAATACCTGGGCTGGATGCTGGATGTCAGCTCAAGCCAGCTGGAAAGGCCAACCTCCACGCTGCATTTGCTGTAGGGTTGCCACCAACACCTCCATAACCCAGAGAAGCAGCAGGGCAGGCCAGCAATGCTCACTCTCAGTTGGCCGCCTTTTAATCACACGCTCAATAACTCTGCAGATGAGACAATTATTTCTGCATAATTAATGCCCGGAACGAGGCGCAAACAACACATATATGGGCAGCATTAAAAGAGCCTAAAGACAAGCTCGTTGTATCCTTAAATACGATCCCCAGTTAGTGAGAAAAGGAGGAAACAAACAAGAATTTGTCCCAGCCCATCCACACAGTGAGAGGGAGCTGCCTCCACAGCTCCTCTGTGCTCCTCAGCATCTTGAAGAGAGGGCCCAAAGAATGTCCTTAAGCACAACAACTCCAGAGGATTTTTTCCCTCCTGTTTCTATTTGATGCTCTATTGGCTGTTTTTTCTATTTGTTTGTTTGTTTGTTTGTTTCCTTATCCTCCCTTTTGCTGTTCTGACAGATCCCAAGATGCTGTCCTACTTTCAGGCCTCATTAAACTCAAAACTGTGCTCGAGGTCAATGGGAAGTTCATTAAATTCGGGAAGGAGCACGGGATGATTAACAGTTTTACTGAGGTAATGTGAAATGTGTTCCTTTTCTCACCAAAGACAGGCCCAGATCAAACCTCTGCCATCCAAACTTTGCAGCTGTTTTCATATCCAAAGAGCTGAAGAGAGACTACAGATGCAAACACAGACACTGGAACGTGCATCTGTGCTTTGCATCTTAGGCCACGATTCTTCCCCCAAGTTTGCTTTTATTTTCTAAGACTTAAATCTCAATCTTCAGCTCAGAAGGGACTTGAATCTATTTGGTCCAAATCAAACGTTTTCAGTTTGCTGCTGAACACAGCAAAGCAGATCTGCTCTACGTCAGCCCCAGAATGAGGATGTTAATAGCAAAGGTGTTTGAAGAAGCCCACAGGACAGGATGTGACATTAATAGTGCTTTTGTTTTTCTCCTGTTCTAACTTTTCAAATGAGCATTTCAAGCTGTAATAAACACGGAAAAGCTTTCACTATTTTTGTCTGTTTTGTCTTCAAGCTCCTTCAGGAATTTTGACCTGCTTACCAGAAAGAAGTTGCAAAGTGCTTAACTAAGAGCTGAAGTTAATGCAAATTCTCGACTCTGGGTATCCTTGGGGTGGAAAAAGAGGAAGGGAAAGAAAGAACAAACCCAAAATCACTGCTCCTGACAGAAGTGAGACCATGTAAGTGCAGCATCTGGGCATATGCAGCCTGTGCAACACAGTTCTCACTTCCCTAATTGCATGCTCCAGGCCCCCCAGCAACTGTTAACACAGCTTCCATGCAACTTACAGACACCACAACCAGATGTAATTAACTCTTCTGGTATCTCTGCAGAAACAAAAGAGACAAACGCCTCATCTGCGGCAACAGAAGGACTTGATAGTCATGCCACAAGCAGAACCCACAGGTTTCTCCTCCCAAAGCTGTGGTTGAACTGCAATGCAGCCCTTCTTCCTCTACCATCTCCACCAGGGGATCTCCTCAGCCAAGCAGCACTGCTGCTCTTCAAGGTTATGAACACCGTGGGGGACACGTGAAACTATTTCCTCCTCCAGACATCCACTCACACACATCTCAAGCTCCCCTAAGCTCATGAGGCTCCTCCAGGAGGCTGCATGTCATACAACCCACATTAGAGAAGGGCTGGGACACCTGGAGAGCATCACGTCAGAAAGAGCACGAGAACAGCACTGCAATTATGCAAGTGGCTCACAAAGAAAAAAAGTACTTTGCTAAAGAGTAGAATTATGCAAGTAACCACATGGCATTAAGAGCCTGAAATATTCATTCACTCATTCAATATTTCATGGAATTCACATCTTGCTCAGCAGTGGAGCAGTGACAGAAGAAACGCTCAGTTTCATCAAGTCCTGATGTGTATAAACTTAAACAAACAGCAGCATTGACAGATTTGGACTGACTTTATGTTTTAATAAACATACAGCTTGGTTTTAACATTACTCCCGGATGTGTTTGGTGCCAGATCTGCACACAGAGATGATGCAGGTTGAGCACTCTGCTTATAGGAAGGAGATTGCCAGCAAAAAGGCAGGAAGCTCCTAGGAGCATCACTACATAAAAATGGAAGAAGAAAGATCAAATCTGTCGCAGACACCTCACTGCACTGCTGAGAAAGGAGTGACATGGACGTGTGACCTTACAAACAAGACGAGTTCACACTGAAATGGATGCAGAACTCACCAAACATGTTACCAATGTGGCCATTCTTAGTCAGCGGTCGCAGCTCGTTCTTTCCCAGTGCATACTGCTTGTAGTTATCCCAAGCGAATTTCATCATCTGCAAAAATAAAAACTGAATTATAGCACTGAACTAAAAGTTTTCAGAACTTCACTTCTGGGAAGGAATGATATTTTCCCAGATGCTGCTAGAACTGGCAGCCGACGGCTCGTTAATTATAACATCCTTAATCCTCACGGAACACTGAATGAATGGGGCTGCATTCAGCACTGTGCTGAGCAGTCTCAAACTCAGCTCTCCTGGTGCATTTCTGAAGTACTGCAGTGTTTTAAAAACACCAAGAGCCTGCTTTTACCCTACGCCATGCAAACCAAGCTGGAATTTTGTAAACGTGCCTCAGGCTCTAAATGATCAGTGTGTACTGGGGGAGCACTGGTGTTTTGGAATGGTAATTAAAATGGGCTAAAAATGGAAGGCTGAAACTGATGTACACCTAAATACAGAGATGTTCATTTCTGAGTTTTCACATTTATGATACTGACAACAGAAGTCAATTGAAGTGTAAACCCACCCAACCCCTGCCCTCCTTACAGCAGTGACATGTACAGCTTTGGCAAAGAGGGACAACACGTGTTCAATACTGAGCAAGCAGAAAAATAAAATGGTCTTTAAGGACTGCAGAGCAGCTTTCCTTCTACTAACAGAGCACCTTCACAAGGAAGAAAGGAGGGATCCAGGGCATTTGGGCATCTCCCTATCAAAACTCAGAAGTGTTTTCTTACCAGAGGCCTGCAGATGGGCTGGGTGTTTTCTAAGGACCCCTTCCAACTCAAGCAATTCCTTCTGGGCTATATGAGCCATCCTGCCCACGCTCAGCACATGAACCTCCCCTGGAGGACTGCAAGGTTTGTGTGTGTTCCAACACACGCACCAGCACAGCTTTTCCTCTCCTCCTGCCCCTTTGGCTTCATCTCTCGTTGGAAAAAATTAAACCTCTCTTCAGCTAGGAGAGACCAGGATTTGTCAGCTAAGGACTGCTTCAAATAAAGCTCCCTTTTATAACACACAGCCCAGCTCTGAGCAAGTTCAGCTCCAGCATCTCAGTGATCCACGTATTCTTTGATTCAGATAGCAAAGGGAAGAAGGCGGCTTCAGAAAACCAACTACATTCTTCTCCAGCATCACTCAACAAAGTTAAAGAGTCTTCCAAAATCCTTCAGGCAAACAGGAAACATGGGAGAACACAACAGTTTAAAACAAACCTTGGAGTGATGCTGCCCAGCAGCTGTAACAGCATTCACTGCTTTATTTCAGGACCAGAACACACAGGTTACTTCAGCCTGAGGTTCCTATTGTCATTTCAGCTCTTGCTTTTGTCCTTCTCTCTGGCTGTGTGTTCTACAAACCCAACACAGCCTCAGGCACAGCCCTCCCTCATCAGCACACGCACAGAACGCCCATCTCCATGTTTCATAGCAGAATTCCACCCAGCTGGTCCCATGAACTCATGGAAAACATGCACTGATGGACAACACTCAGACTCCCACACTGCCAGAAGGAATGGGGGACAAACCAAGTCAGCCTGGGCTCTCACAGGGGGTGAATCCGTCGCTCACATTTGCTGCCCTGAGGAAAAGAAGTAATGATGGGGAAAGGAAGAAAGCCTCCAGAAAATGCACTTGAATATACACCAACCATCTGCCTCAGGATATTCATTTCATTTCCTACAGATCTGGTTGTTGGTTTGTTTTGGTTTTTTTTTTTCAGTGGCAGCACTATTCTAAATGGGGAGTTTTCTTTCTTTACCATCATAACAGAACCGATCTGTAAGGAACCCTGGACTCAGCTTCACACTGCAGCTTTCTGCAGGAAAGTTGTTTTTGTTTTTTTTTTCATAGAAATGACCGATAGGGCTTGCACACGAGAAAGGAAATAGGTGGGCAATCTTTTTGGGTCATTTTTCTTCTAAATCAGAGCTTAGGAAGGACTCACCCTTCCCGCACATGGACAGGATGTGGAAACGACTACTTTGCTGCACAGAACTCCTCAAACCGTAATTCTGAGTCAGCATCATTTTAAGCCAAGTAGGAAATTTCAAGTTATTTCCCTCCCTCGCCAGTTCTAACCCCTTCATTTGAGAAGGTCAGAAGGCTCTTCCTCAAAGCACACAAGAAGCCCACGCTGCATTTTTCAGGTACAAAAAGTCCCACAATGAAATGGTTCCTTGGGCTGTGCTGGCTGTAGTGCCTTCAACCTTCCTGCCCTGTTCTGTCCCGCACTGCTGATCAGGCACACAGAGATGGATGAGGCTGGATGTGCTGCCTACTCGTACTAAAGGGCTGTCAGTTTTCCTTTCCTCACTGCTTTTTAACCCCACGCATTGGAGAGGCAAGATGCACAACGCGGCGCTTTCATTTTCCAGGATCCAGCTTTCACTTTGCTAGCAAAGTGATCCAGAAGCAGCAATTGGAAAAGTTAAAAAGCACAAAAGCATCTGTGTCATTCTGCTCCTTCTGCTTTCTGTAGTTGTCTTTCCATTCCAAACGCAGCAGTACATCTTCCAAACCACCAAAGAGATTCATCACGTTTATAGAAGCGGGGACTTCACGTTTCTAAGCTGTACGGGGGACTGAGATGTGCTTTGCAGGAGTTTTTTTCCTGCCAAGTCTCTAAGCATCAAGCTGAAACAGAAGGGGATGGAGCTGAGATGCGCAAGATGGAAAACTGCACGGTACGTCCTCATAAACAAGGCATATTTTATGCCTTTCTAATCATGATAGATCACCACACATCAGCATTTACATGATGCCATTTTAGATGTGAAAAATGGCACCAGAACCACGAAAATCACAGAGACTGATCCGTAGTTTTAGGTTCTGTTCTTACCACGCTGCTTGCCATCTAACAGGCAGTGGTCCCAGCTTTTAGCTGGTTTATAGCAGAAGCTTCCAGAATCATCAGAGAATGGCTGGGGGTGGAAGAGACCTCCAAAGATCACCTTGTGCCAACCCCCAGCTCTAGGCAGACACCTTCCATTAGGTTGCCCATCCAACACCCCATCCAACCTGGCTCTGCACGCTTCCAGAGATGGGGCATCACCAAGTCCCCTGAGCAGCCTGCTCCATCATCACACCATCCTCACACAGAGGAGTTTCTTCCCAACCTAAATCCACCCTCTTTCAGTTTTTCTTTCCTCCTCTGCAGCTGCAGGAAGGCCAGTTGTCAGCTCCAAAACCAGGACCTGCTCTTTCCTATTTCCTCCCCATCTCCCTGCCAGCTGCCCCGCAGCCCTGCTCAAACCCTGCTATACAGTGCCAAACAGATTCCCCAGCTGGGTTAAAAAGATAATTTGACTGATGACAATAGTCAGATTCATAGAATCCTTAGAGTGGGAAGGGACCTTTAACAGCCATCTAGTTCTCTAGCCATGAGACACCCAAAGCCCCACTAGGTTGCTCAGAGCACATCCAGCCTAGCCTCAAAAGTCTCCAGAGACCACTTTTATCTGCTGTTTTTTCAGTATTACTTCAGAGTTTAAAATATCCACAGAAAAACCACGTCAGAACGTTAGAAGGCAGCTAGAATTTATCTGCAAATCTGCAACAAAGCTGAGCTACCTCTCAGACAGCTGCTTTTACCATCATTCTACCCAGCTTTTCATTAAACACGAGCTAAAACCTCACGTTTCCACTCCCAGAGCCCCAGCCTGAGCACACAACTGCAGCCAGGTGCTCCAGCTCCTCCTAACAGCTTCTACAACACAACTCAAACCCTTCTCCACCGAGGAACATTTATCTGCCTATCATTTCATGTTGGATGGTAAGCAGATATTCTATTTTATTTGCTTTAGTCAGGACAAAGGCAAGGCCAGCAGGCTGCTCTGCACTGCAAGAAAGGGAGAACAGCACAGAGTAGCCCAGTGCTGTTACTGTCAGCAACAAGGACAGAAATAGAACTCAAGAGTCTCTTCCTGACGCACAGCTTCTGCTAGGAAAGCTGAATGGGAGAGAGGACAGAAAAACAGAACCAAACTAGCTCCTAATTAAACTCTTAATGCAACTAGATTTAACCATGTCAAGAGGGAAAAAAAAGATAATAATCATTTGATGGGACTATCTCAGGCATTAAGACCCAGCTGGATCCAGCTGCATCTAAATCTGGAAGCATCTCAGCAAGAGCAGCTGATTCTGCAGTTACAGTCCCTTAACGAGGTGCTGGGCTGTAAGAGGATGACAATGGGTTTGAAAACAAATTTGCAAGCCTGGACCAAAGCACAGGGCATTGTACAGAGAGGAGAAAAGCTGCAGTCTCATCTTCTTCACTTCATAGAATCAAAGTTTATAAGGAAGTCCACCAGAAACAAAAGTGCTCTTGGCCCCTCCAACACCACCAGCTTATTTCCTCCAAGCTTCTACAACAGATCAAACACCTGATATTCCACAAATCAAAGCTGATGCTGTAATAACAAAGGCAAACTTTGTTTACGAGGGTGGATAGCGATAGGACAGGGGGGAATGGTTTTAAGCTGAGACAGGGGAGGTTTAGGTTGGATATGAGGAGGAAGTTTTTCACACAGAGGGCGGTGAGGCACTGGAACAGGTTGCCCAAGGAGGCTGTGGATGCCCCATCCCTGCAGGCATTCAAGGCCAGGCTGGATGTGGCTCTGGGCAGCCTGGTCTGCTGGTTGTTGCCCTGCACACAGCAGGGGGTTGGGACTGGATGAGCGTTGTGCTCCTTTTCAACCCAGGCCATTCTGTGAAAAATAGCAGTGATGAAGATACCTCTGGCCCTACACTTAGGCTGCTGCTCAGACACTTGCTGTCAGGATGTTCAGAGAACTCACATGAGATTGCACTCCGTGATGTACAATTTGCACCCCGAGGAACCAACTCTCTTAGCTGTGCCCATCTGGAGCACAACCAAATGCTTTCAGAGGAAGATGATAGCAGAATGCACAGAAATAACAGCAGAAAGCAGGACATCCATTACCAAGAGGGTATTTTAAATTGTGAGAACATACCTACAAGCCACACCACACTGTGCAATGCTTCCCTGTGATGCCAGGCTCAGGAATTACTGCGTGTGCTGCTGTTTCCAAGAGGAAAGGTGCCATATATCCACATGAATGCATACAGACTTTCATGCACAAAGAGGCATAGCAAGCAAATGTTTTGCCCAGCACTACTGCAACGTCAGAAACCATTACCTTTACAGGCTAATGTGATGCTTCACCTCACAAGCTTATTTTGCTAACAGTCACGTGTCAGGAGATGCCTGTCAAACAAGCAACGATTATTTCCACTGTTGCTGCTGGGGTGGATGTACAAAGGCAGGCAGGCAGAACCCAGAAGTGAGCAATGTGCTTTGTGTGATGATGTTACATGGGTTTCTTTCTTAACTCTAAGTTGGACAGTTCGGTAATGGCTTTTCTTAGTGACTACTACTTCATTCCAGCATGCTTTGAGGAATACCTGAGCAATGAGTTAGGCAGTAGTTGTACTTTTACAAATGTCACCTTGAAGTTCCCCTCCGCAGCTCTCTGCATGCAGTACAAGTCATGCAGGAACCCCCCAGCTCTGTGCTGTACCCGCAGGCTGCCTTAAGGCTTCCTACATCTCAAGTTCATCCCTTCACACACACACAGTCTTCCTAAATCCCAGTTACACGCAAAGACTACAAATTCTCTTCAGAAGTGACCAACATTCCAGATGGATTATGTGCAACGAGCAGCTGAACCAAGCCAGAATCCATCTGCTCCTCACCAAGTACCCCCACATTCATGGGCAAGGTGGGTGGAACCACAAACACTGAGCAAGACAGCTTTTCCAGACATGCATTACGACAAGGCAAGCCATTTTCACGTTCCCTAAAGACACCATCTGAAAGAGATTCTCATTTCTGGAGAGCCAGAGCCCAAGGGGATGCTCTAAAAGATGCTGTTGCCATCACTAATCAAAAATGGGCAGATTGTAGGGAAAAAAATGGCAGGGATGCTTTTATTTTCCTTCTAGAAGGAAAATAATAAAACAAACAAACAAAAAAACCCCAACAAACTCATCTGTAGAAGGTATCGGGCCTGTCTGTTGGACAGCCTAGGGGACAGATGTCAAACAGATGAATTACAAGAAGAAACAGAAGATACAAGGCTTCGTACTCCTGAGCTTTGGATGTGCGACCACAACTGGCGTGCGCTGTTGGTATGGAACATAACTGCCACCAGAATGACTGAACAGGGGCCAGAATCTGTGCATAAATCTGCCCCTGAGCCATACTGAAGTCAGTCAATAAAGCCTTCCATGCCCACAGCAAAAATATCCATATAGTCACTGTGAAGCATGGTTATGAAAATTACAGTGCACCAGAAGGCTCTGAAATCAGCAGCCCAGAGCTCTATGCAGCTGAAGTCAACATATCCAAAGTGTTTTCATATGTAAAAAGTGAAGCCCACCCTTATAATTAAGCAAATCCTCTCCCAGGAAGAGGAGATTCTCAGCCTGGGACACAACAAAACGTTTTTGAACAGGAGAGAGTTGGAAGTCAGCATAGGGAGCCAGGTGATAAACAGAACTGATTTACACCACAGCTTGAAGCGCAGTCTTAGCCAATGACAATCTAACATAACTGAACCTCTCACATCCTTTAATCAGGAAACGCAAATCACAGCTTTGAATGGAGTTTTGATCCACAATGTACGAAAGGAGTTCTTCTACATCGAGGGGGAAAGAAAAAAAAAAAGGTTAGCACAGTCACAGGTTCACTCAATGGCTCAACACACATCTCATTATTTCCATTTCAGGACCAAGTATTTGATCTTTCCTCCCAACACTAGCAAATTGTGAATTGCTTGACACACAAATGACTCAGAAGCCCAAAAAGCACAGAGTCATCAGCAGATGAGAGAGCTGAAGCAGGAAAGAAAAAAAAACAAAGGGTAAATACAAGAGGCACCCTGCATCACTGCACACAATGTTCTGCATTGGGAGAACTGACACAGGAGCAGAAGAAACGTGTTTGAAAACTGTCTTTGTCTCAGCCCAACCACTGGAACAGGAGAGAAGAGGGAAGTGCAGAGCTGCTGGCACACCTGGTGCTGGCAGGGGGGTTGGAGTTTCATGATCCTTGAGGTCCCTTCCAACCCTGGCCATTCTGTGATTCTGTGCTTTATCTCACTATGGGATGGCTTAACAGGAGAAACTGGGAGGAAGAGTTGACCTAAGAGTTGAGTTTCATCATCTCTTGCTTGATCACCTGCTGTCCATCTGTCTTTGCAGTCCTTGCTCAGAGGGACAGACTGAAGTGTTGCTGTCCTCTTCCCCTTTCAAGAGCTGCTTGTGATCTGAACTTCTGAAGAGAGGAACAGAGCAATTCTTAAGCATTAAGTAGTCAGTAGAGATTAGTCCAATGATTTATCAAAGGTAATGGCTAATAAAACGTACAAGAAACTCAGTCACAGCCTTCCTACAGCCTCTTGTACAAAAGTACTTGAAGAAATTCTTGAACCACGGTAGCAAGTTTATTAGCCAGAAGCTGATAAACTCTTTCAAGAGACCCTCAGTCAACAATAAATCACACAAATGAGCTTGCAAGGACTGGATCTTTAATAGAAATGGAGTTGGTGGAGTGGATGTTAGAATGCTGCTGGCAGGATGGAGAGGAATCACTTTCACACTGCCTCCCATCACAAGATGGACCAGGATTTGGCCCCAGCACCATTCCAACACTGCCTCACTCAGCTGCCACATGAGCATCACTGGCCCAGCAGGCAATGACTTCCTGGTTGTTGGAAGGCTCACAACACTCAGAACAAATGTCTGACAGATAAGATAATCAAACACAATTATGACGTTTCAAGACTGAGGAACCTTAATGTGGTAAATAAGGCTTTCAAGAAAGCCAAAACAGCACCAAAAAAAATCACGTTAATGCAATTAGAGAAATCAGCCTGTTCTGCAGCATCACACAGACACTACTGTGGCTCCAATTCTGAGCACAGGCTGCCCAGAGCCATCCTGCTCCATAAACGTGTGGGAGTTAGGTCACTGATTTCTGTAGATGCTCTCAGAGAGGAGATGTCCTCTGGGAGGAACTGACCACACAGCCTCACTGTACAGCATCGCCCCATGCAAGTAAGCAAGTGCTGCTGGAGAAAGAAATGCCGTAGAATTCCTGAATCTCTTCCATCAGTTACTCTTTGCAGCTCTCCTCTTGCATCATTCTACACACTAACAAACAAAAAGAAAAACACAACAGCTGAAGGAGAACCTGACAGCAACACATTGCCCTCTTTCAGGTTCTTCGGCGGCGAAGAAGGGAATGCTGCTCAGGACTGTCAGAACCACACACTGGAAAGGCAGCAAACCAACAGCAAATCGTTTTCCACCAAAATGCAAGTCCTGAGCACGTTTCTATTTTTGTCAATTACCTCTAGTGACAAACTGTCAAGATATTTGCGTTTAGAAGACTGATGTACCTTAGTATGTG
Organism: Chrysolophus pictus; assembly: GCA_037305975.1. Classification (NCBI taxonomy): domain Eukaryota; kingdom Metazoa; phylum Chordata; class Aves; order Galliformes; family Phasianidae; genus Chrysolophus; species Chrysolophus pictus. Next base: position 3,474,961 of record CM074598.1, on the reverse strand, counting down.
CTTGCTAATCTGCAGCGGTGCAGAATAACTGCGTGCATGGGCTCTGACAGCTTTCCCTCCCCTGGGATCTGATTATCAAAAGCAAACACATCTTTAGAGCAGCGTTAAAAGAGGCCAGCAGACAGCAAGGGGAGGCAAATGCAGGTGAGGACGAGAAGAAAAGCCAGGATGAAAGGAATTGCTGCGTAAAACAAATGGGTTTCAGTATTACCAGTCCCAGAGGATATGAAGGCATGTGTCAAACCCTAGAGCACTACTCCAGAGGAGGAGTAGAAAAACTGACTGAATTTGGCACATCTCCCCATTCAAAAGGGACAAAGGACACCGTCAGGTTAAAGTATGAGGTATGCTCTGACATCAGACAAAGAAACTTTCCTTTTGTACCCGAAGAGTAAAAGAACCATTGAATCTACTTCACCACACACTTTTTTTTTTTCCTCCACCTTCGTGACTGGAAGAAAGCCAGCTTGTTCCAATGCATCCACAGACACTTTCTGGTCCAGCTGCTTGCAGTGGTTGCTCTTAAGCACTAGATGGTATTAACAGGGTTGGTATAAAAATACTTTACAGTAATGCTGTTCTCTCTCCTCACTGCTTCCTCACCTATGAGACGCACAGGAGCACGACTGCAGGAAGCAGTCTGTTCTGCTTCATCCATCATCAGCAAAACTGTCAGCTCAGTTCCAACAGCAAAACCTTTATTACTTGTTATGATGCGAAAGGCAGAAACCACACAGTATGATTTTCCCAGATCTGAGGCTGAGTTTGCAGTAGCAGCAGTTGGAGGGGAAATCATTCTGACTTTTCACTGAAGCAATTTGATCTGAAAATTGTTGAGAGTGAATAAATATGGAATCCCACTGTGGCGTTTTTGCAGTCACTTTCTGACTACAAACAGCCTGTTGTTGTTGTTGTCTTTTTGAATACCAGTTATTAGCTGGTTTTTGGCACGTGCTGCTGACACGTATGATGTACTATTCCCTCTGAAGCCATGCATGACTGATTACAGAACTAATACATTTTCAGACACCGGTTTAAGAGGTGAATAATCAAAGACCTCTTTAAAATTTCCCAACCTCCAGCGTGGGGAGATGGTTATTTGCTTCTATTGAAGTTTTCTGCAAGAAATCTGAGTGCTCACCTCACTCAGCTGCCCGCAGTCACACACAGCTGCACCTCCCAGGCAATCCGCCAGGTGACCAACAACCTTTTGCAGAAAATAGTCTATGCAATACAGCTGCTTTCATTTTCCTTCTCAGGAAAACAACTGCTTATCGATGCCAGACTTGCCTTTAACAAGACAAATTGAACCTAGGAAGCCTACAACTCTGCTAAGTTACCCTCCAGTGCAAACGAGAACACTTACATGCACACGTCAGCTCAGCTAATTGCAGTACTTTCTCCTAACAGGCTTCAACACCTCATTTAAACTTACCAATCTACTTCCTCTCCATTCTGTACCACTATTAAAAACACAGCGCTCACAGCACGGAGTCAAGAGGATACCCCCTACTCAGAACCAATCTGCAGACAGCTCTGCTGCTCCTACTGCTGCCTAGAGCTCTCCCAGACAGCAGCCAAGTAGAAGATGCTGCAGAGGTGAATTTCACACTCCAGACAACATTATATTTTAAGCAGAATAAAATCTAGCAGTAACACATTAGTTGGCAGTTTACACATAGCCTCAACACTACAACCACATCCTCTTCTTTGGTAGAGCACCAAGAAGTTTAGACGTGGGGTGATGAGGAGGACATCCTTAAATCACACCATTATCCAGGTTGGAAAAAACCCTTAAGATGATCAAGTCCAACCATCACCCAATGCTACCCAGCTTGCTAAACCATACCCCTGAGCACCATGGCCACACGTCTCCTGGGTGGACTCCAGCACCTGTTTGGGCAGGCTGTTCCAACACCTGAGCACCCATTCTGCAAAGAAATCTTTCCTGATACCCAAAGCAAACCTCCCCTCCCCCTGATGCAATCTGAGGCTGTTTCACTGGGTCCTGATAAACGAGAAAAGGGACCAAACCCCTCCTTGCTACATTGCTGATGAATTCCCAGGACTTCTTGCACCACAGCTTTGTGCTGTCCATGATTTTGATTTATAACAACATGTTCTGGAGACAGTGACCTAACATGTACTTTTTTTTTTTTTTGCTATAAATTACCCTGCCCCTCTAACACAGAACTGCTCTTCCAGCAATTTGAACACATTTCCTGCATATTTCCTGTGCCCAAAGCTACATCATCACATTTCATTTCCTCCTGAAGAAATACTATCAGAATACCTTTAATCAATGAGTTTTTATCTTAATCACACGTGTGCGTGGCCGCACTCTTCAGTTCAATGGACTAGAATAACCTGATGGAAGTTTTCAGTAGCCTTATGTCATTATGCCTGTTCATCTCAAGCCAGAATGGGAGTGCTGGAATTGGATATCAGTAAGAAATCTACAGAGGAAAGAGAAACAAAAACAAGCATGCATTATCACTTCCTTTTTTTTTTTTTCCCCCCACTGTGGTGAAAAAAAACAGAATCTATAGTTCTTGGTTAACTGGGTCACGGATTGCAGTGCAATGTCTGTAAGGCTGCCAGGCTTTTACGCACCAAATGTGGGCACGGGGCCATGCTCTCCCCTCCATCACACCCACGTCACCCTGCTGACGATGGTACCAGCCTTGTTGGGGTCTGAATGAGCACAGGCTCAGGACTGCAAGCATCGCCCTGAGGACAACTCCGCTCGTACCAAGTGACAGAACATCCTACAGGACGGTCAGCCTCAAGCCTTATTGAATCACAGAATGTCTGAGATTGGAGGGAATCTTAAAGATCATCTAATTCCAACCCCTGCCATGGGCTGGGTGCACCCCACCAGCTCAGGCTGCCCAGGATTCCATCCAACGTGGCCTTGAGTGCCTCCAGGGATGGGGCATCACAGCTCTGGGCAGCAATGCCAGCGCCTCACCGCCCTCTGAGTAAGGAATTTCTTCCTAACACCAAACCAAAATCTCCCGTCTTTCAGTTTAAAGCCATTCTCACTTGTCCTGTCACTGTCAGGCTGTGCAAGTCAGTCCCCCTCCTGCTTGTACTCCTTTCAGTAGTGAAGAGGCCACAGCGAGGTCTCCCTACAGCCTCCTCTTCTCCAAGCTAAACAAGCCCAACTCCCTCAGCCTTCCTTCATAGGAGGTGCTCCAGCCCTCTGATCATCTTCCTGGCATCCTCTGGACCCGCTCCAACAGCTCCATATCCCTCCTGTGCCGGGGGCCCAGAAATGGGCACAGTACTGCAGAAGGGGCCTCACGAAGGCAGAGCAGAGGGTAAATCCTCCCCTGCCCATTGCCACCCCTCTGCTGATGCAGCCCAGGATACTGTCAGCCTTCCGGGCTGCAAGCACACACCGCTGGCTCACATCCAGCTTTTCCCCCCACCACAACCCCCACATCCTTCTCCGCAGGGCTGCTCTCATGGAGCTCATCTCCCAGTAAAGCTTTCTCTCCGTGACCACGAAGGCGCATCCATCTGTACATCCCCAAAGTCGGGCACAGTTCCATCATCTCCCACCAGCTTTCACGTTTTCAAACACCACATCTCGGGTGGGAACCTCTTCAACAACCACACAAGCATGTTTCATTTTTTCCCTTGATTAACACTAAAGCTGAAATCTCCCTTTCGCCTGAATTCAGTGCTTTCCAGCCTCGCACTATTACATTACCCTACGTTACCCTAAGACCAAGAGGTGTGTGTATACAAACATCACACCTGCCAACATGTCACGGGAGCAGCCCACGGGCAGAGATGCTCTCCCTTCTCTAACTCATCATCCTCCCTGGATGGAGAAGGGAGAAGTGAAGGTGATGGGGCCTGGTTTGGGAACTGCAAGATGAGAGATGTGAAGAGCGTGGGCTGACAAGGGGTGATCAGGACAGGACTGTGAGGGGATGGATGGAGCGACCGAGAGGGGCAGGGCTGTGAGTGGGACAACGCAGCTGTGAGGATGAAGCCTGATGGAGGAGAAGGAGGAGAAGCAAGGCTGTGAGGCTGCCCATGGCAGGGGGATCAGGGGTAGGAGCCAGCACAGGGGACACGAGGCTCTGAGGTGAGGGCAGGGCTGGGGTATGACGCTGCGAGGAGAGCGGTTCGTGCAGTCCTCACCTCTTTGATCTTCATCTTTCGGGCTCGGATGTCGGGGTCCTGGTCGGGCCGCCCGCCCCGCACCGGGTGCCGAAGGCTTTGACGGAACCGCTCGTAGTCGAATTGGAACGGAGCTCTCGACTCGCGGGGAGCCCCGGTGCCGACCTCGGCCGGGCGTTCGCCATCGGGTCCCTGCGGGCGGGATGCCGGGGCCGTGTGTGCCGCCGGGGCTGCGTTGCGGGCTCGGAGCTTCTCCCGAAGGCGACGCGGGGCGGCGGGGCTGGCGTGGCGGGGCTCGGCGGCGGCGGGCGGGCTGCGGGGCAGCTCGGTGTCCCGCGTGGACGACGACGATGATGATGATGAGGAGGAGGATGAAGAGGTGGCCCGGCGAGGCAGGAAGAGGCGTTTGAAACGAGAAGAGTCAGGCAGGAGGAAAAGGGCCCCGAAACACAGCGTGAGCAGGCCGGAGAGGAAGAGCAGGAAAAGGAACTTCTGCGGCAGCCGCAGCCCCAACGCCGCCGGCCAGCCCGGCATCCCCGGCAGCTTCCGCGGCAGCACCATGGGGCGGCGGATCGCGGCCGACGGGTGGGAGCCTCCGCCGCCACCACCGCAGCGGAGGGCTCAGAGACGCGGCGCCGCGGACGCCTTCACGGGGCCGCACGTGGGTGGGTGCGGGGCGCGATGAGCCGCGGGGCTCCGCCGCTGCCCGGAGGTCCTGCGGGCGGGCGGGCGCTGCGGGGCGGGGCGGCGGCGCTGCCCGAAAGGTTCGCGGGGCGGCGGCTCAGGGTCCCCCCGCCCGGCATGAAGGCGGCGGGGAGCGCATCCCGGGGCGGACGCCGGACGGCGGCTTCCAGACTCGGCTCACGGAGAGGTGCCGGCCAGGCGCGATCCCGTCCCTTTAGGCGGTGGGTTCATGCTGCGGCATTTCTGCGGGGAGGAGGGGGGGGGAAGAGCGTAAGAGCGCGTTATTTCCACGGAGGAGCTGCAGCCCCCCCGGCTGTTCCCCCACCCTCCAGCAGCATCGGTTCGCTTTCGCCCTCTCCCTCCGGGCTTCCCATCAGCCGTCGGATCGCTCGGCTCCGGCTGGGATCTCCGGGCGGGAGCCGAAGCGTTTTGTTTTGCTGCTCAAACAGCTCCCAGCGCATCACCGCTCTCTCCAACCTCTGCCGTTACTCACATCCCCTCGCTCCCTCCTCGGGTCTACGGGAAAAGCTTAACTTTCAGACCACGAAAGCAAGCAGGATCGCTTCCAAAACGCGTTTTAAAGCCTGTCATCGCGGTGTTCTCCCGGGGCGCCCCGCTCACTCACCCCTCCGACGGCTCCGAGTGACAGCGAGCGCAGCCCCGCTGCTGTCAGCGCCGACGGGCGCCGTTACATCAGGAGGCACGGGGCAGCCCGCCGCTCACACGGGCAGCTCCGCTCTCCCGCCCACCCATCGCTCAGGATGGAGCTAACCGCATCGAGCCGCTCGGGGGGACTTTTCCGCCCCGTCCCTCCCGAGGAGCTCCGCCGTGCAGAGCCGCGCAGCACCGCACGCCGCCAGCGCCGCTCACTGCGACAGCTCCCGCAGCCCCGCCCCTCCTCCCGCCCGCGCCCTCGGTCACCGCGCCAGCCCAACGGCCATTCGGGAGGCGGCCAATCAGCAGCCCGGATCCTGCCCGCCGTGACGTTAGCCCCGCCCACCGTCTCGCCCCGCCCTCGCTTGCTATTGGTTAGCGGGTGGAGCTCGGCCTCGCCCATTGGTTCTTCTGAACGTCAGGAAAGCCGGGAGGCCCGCCCACTTGTTTACCACAGTTGCTGGGCTCGAAGAGGCGGCGGTGTGCCGTTGTCCCGTTGAGCTCTGTGCTGGCCGTGTGGCGGCTGCGGCTGGCTGTGAGATACCTCAGGCTGAGGGAACACGTGTGGGGAAGCGGGCTCGATGCCTGAGAGGCTGCACGACCCTTACAGGTCGAGGCACCCCTGGAAGGAGCCTTGTCTCCGTGGGCTGACAGCCACCTTGCTATAGACACGATTGCCTTTTTTCATTTCCATAAACCCCAAATCAGCTCCTACCGTGGAACACCCCTGAGCCCTAAATCCTTAAGTCCTCACTGTGCTCTGTGCTCCCCCTCAGCACGCTGCGCAAACAGCGACTCGGTCTGATGGTCACCTTGTGAGCTGTCGCTGAGGGCAGCAGGCTGAAATGTTTCTGCTCGTAAACGCTTATAAAAAAGTACACATCTGTCACAGGATGAGCAGTGAGAGCGAAAAAAAGGCTCCCACCCAAACCCAAAGCCCTCTGAGGGGCTGAGGAGCAGCACTGGGGGGTGGAGGGAGAGCGATAGGATGAGAGGGAAAGGTTTTAAACTAAAAGAAGGAAAGCTTAGGTTGGATGTTAGGAGGAAATTCTTCGCTATTCTTCTTTGCTGCTCAGAGAAATGTGGGTGTCCCACCCCTGGAGGTGCTCGAGGTCAGGTTGGATGGGTCTCAGGTCCCCTCCAGCCCAACCATTCTGTGCTATGACTCTGAGAGCAGCTCCCAGGAAAGGCGAAAGCACAGCCACGGAAGTATTGATGTGACTAAACTTAGAAAAGCTAAAAGAGAACATTTTGTAGGCTGCAGAGGAGCTGTGAGGAAAGAAAATCATCTGCTGTTTGCATCTTCCTGTGTTCAGGGAAACAGGAGCACGTTCCTTCCTCATGAATAACTAAAACCACAGGAGAAAAAGAAGTGCTTTGATTTCTGGGTCTAGCAGGGGCCCACGTTTTAAACTCTTCAACCAATAATTGGTTCTGCTGACATCTTCTTATTCAAAGTGCTGACGGTGCTGTGAAGCAGGCAGGCAGAGCAGCTCTAGGAGGAGGATTGCAAGGAGGGCTGTTGACCCAAGGCCTGCAACCATCCTGCTTTACCAACCTCCTTACACCCACACGGCTACCGCAGGCCTTCATCTAGTCAAAATAAAAATAATAAGTAGCTCTTGTGCTTTCAGATCTCTGGTGGCTGCCCTGTGAACCTTGGACTCATCCCCCCCGCCTCCCCCTCAGAGGCGAAGCTGCACCTTGATGATTTGGTTTTGAATTTGTGCCATCTCCTGTGGTTTACAGGCAGGACCAGTTCAGCCTGAGCAAGGAGCGCATCCAGGCCACTTTCTCTGCATGCTGTTTTGTCTGGAGCAGCTGCTTGAGGAGTGCTGAGTGCTCGGTGCTCTTGCTTCCCTGCCCCATAGCTATACTGGGGGGAGGGGGGTACATGTTGGACAGGCTGCATGGGAGCCATGCTGAGTGAAGCAGACACTCCAAAGGCTGTTCAGAGAGCAGAGGAGCTCTTTGCAAAGGATATTTTGGTTTTGCTTCATTGTACACCTTCATAATGCAGTTCAGAAGATGGGAGGAAACCTGAAAGCCACCTGCCGGCTCTGTTATTTTCAGCACTGGTTCAGTTGGGAAGGCTTTTATAGCCTCTCGCCTTTATCAGGGACCCATTTATCAGCACTCCTCTAGGGACCATTGCTCCATGAGCTTCCATCATTCCTTCTCTGATCTCTTAACACCCAGCTTCAGCCTCACACTGAAAAAAAAAAAAAAGAAGCAGCATTCACCTCCAGATCTCTTCCCTGGAGAGACCACAAGACTGTGATTTGCCTCAGCCTCATCAAAACAAACAAACAGAACAACAACATTCCCACTATTGTGGTGGTCCCTTCATCTTCTTAGTGATGGCCCCAGGACTGCAGAGGTCAGATAGCACTGCTTGCTAAGAGGATCTGGCAGCATCAAGGAGGATAAAATACACAGCTGAGAACAAACCAAAGGGATAATAAAACAGTTCTGAACAAACCAAGGGGGTGTGATGAGCTCCTAGAAAAGTTGAAGGCTTATGATTATACTAGATTAAGATTTTTTTCCTTTGTGTTTAGCATGATGTTGTCTTGAAGGTAAATGCTTACACATTAAAGGTTTTCTGAATGAGGTTAAATTATAATATCGTTGTTCTTAACGAAAACAAAGCATTGTCTTCAAGGTAAATGTTTAATTACTTTAAAAAAAATTGTAATAAGGCAAAAGGCTCAGCCTGTGTGTACAAGAAGAGTTCCAGACATAGCAAAATAGTCACAGGACTTGGTGCTGAAGGAGCTGGGAGAGTGGAGTGTAATTGCTGGAGAGATGGGGGTCCTGCTGCGTTTTGGTTCTGGTTTTTAGCAGGGCTAGAAGAAATAGTTTTGAGAAAATCACTTCTTATGGTCTTTATAAGAAAAAAGAGAATATAATATCTCCTTCTCTGTGAGGAAGAAGAGCACAAAGCAATCGGTAAAACACTGAAGGCAAAAGTTTGGCAAAATAGTTATGCTCAAGCCTCCTGCCTGTCTGTTAAATAGGCTTGATTTCTCTCCCTCTTCTTAGTATAGGAAATGGCCCCTCTACAGGAGAGGTTGGGATGCTTCTTTTGGGCTGGAACAGCACTCATCCATAGCCAGAAAGCCTTCAACTCAGAAGAGCCACTAAGCTCTGTGATTTTTAGTATCACAGCAATGACAGGTTAGAATGGGCAGGTTGAAGGGAGGCTCCGTAGTGCTGGTGGGTAGCTTGAGTTAACGTGGTTAGTTTTGCAAAAACAAAACAAAACAGAGGGAAGCAAACAAAACAAACAACAGCAAAACCTAACCTCAAACCACTTGTCCTCACCCGCGTACAGCGAGGGCTGGTGTCTATTTAAGCACTTAGCTACGTGTAAGCTGTTGCAGCTCTCATCACTTCATCTAGCTGTGATCAGAAAAGGGAGAATTGTACAGTCAGACTGGCAGGAGTGTTGTGCATACAAGAGCCTGAAACTTTCCTGAAGTGGGTCTCATCTGCACGTGATGAGAATGAGCACAGCAATCCCTGACGGCCTGTAATCAGTCAGAACAGAAGAAATCCATCTGCTATTGATTATTCCAAGGTTTTAAAAAGCAGTGAAGACACAAGGCTCCTGAGAAGCCTAGATAATTAGAGACTTTGTTACCTGCTATGTGAATGGGAATTGCAGATGCACAATACATGTAGTAGAGTGCCAGTGGAGTCTGCTTTTACCTTAAGGCACGAAGCACAACAGCACTGTTAGGTTATGTCATGTAATGATGCATTGCTGGGATTGGGCTGGTAGGAGCTATTCTAAAAGGCACCAGAAAAGCTAAATTGTAATAATGTGACCATGGCAGTGCCACCACAGCAGTACAGATATACACCCAGATGAGTTCAGCCAACAGCACCAGTTCCCTCCAACAACAGCATGGAATACCAACCCACGCATGGTACAAGAAAACCAATACATCAAATAGCTGATAAAGATGTAGTAAGACACTTCAAATGCACGGTGCTTTGGAGCTGCCTTCCTCTACCTCCCCCTCCAAATGACCCTGTCGTCATCTGTTGATCATTTTGTACTGCCAAGGAGCAGGCTGAAAGTAAGGAAAGAAATTCATTATTTCAAAGTAGGACCTGCTTGGACCCACTGTCACACGTTACAGATGTTGGGCAGAAGCATCCAGAGCTCCTCGTGGGTTTTTGGTTAGCCTGGTGTTCTGTATCCTGAGCATTGCTCTGAGGATGCTGTAGTTTTAAGCTTGTTTGCAGCTCTCTCTGTAACTCTGCTATGTCAGGTAGGAAGTAAAAAGATGCAATTTTGAGCTCAGCAGGAATGCACCTCCTTATGCAATCTGGGTAATGAGACAAGAGAACGCCTGTAACTGAACAGTTCTGCTCCAGCCTCTGCTGGCTCTTCATTACTCCTGGTCCCAAGAGACTGTGCCCTCATTTTCAGAGGGTAAAAAGCAGAACTGGAAGGGCACATGGCATCAAGGGCAGAGGGAAACACCTGTGAAACACAACGAGCTGCACTAACTAAGCTTCTCCCATTGTAGCTGTAAAGCAACTTGTGTGCTTACCCTATTTAGGACCTATTTGAAGTCCTTCGATAGCTTTACTAAAACCTCCCAAAACATCCCACAGGCATCAGGTCAGCACAATACATGAACGTGAGGCCACAGCAGAGCAAGCAACTCAATTCTGACAATTCCCCCATAACTCAGTCTCAATTTATACAATGCCAGCTATCAACTGGATCACAGTGTTAAAATCAACATGAAAAAAGCAAGGCCCACCTGCATGTCACCCTCAAAAGGAAAGGCTTTGCTCTCTCAGTGCTGTTTGTGGCCATGGGCAGTCACGTCTGGCTGGTTAACTCCCACCTTACCACAAAGATACTCCCAGGTAACTGAGGACACAGCCTCTGGGATTCATTTAATTACTCTGAGCGATGAGAATATGAGCTCAGAGAAACTCTGAGTCAATAAGCTCCACCTACAGCTTAGGGAAAACCTCCTGCTGGATCCTATACCTAACGCTGCACAGCTGAGAGGTGAGACCAGAGAACTCATGGCTTTACCTTGCGGTCTGGTGGCAAAGGTCAGGGCTCAGAATTTCGGTGTGACTTTGTATCCTCAACATGAAATGAGTATTCCTGACTCCTGCTGGACCCAGGGATGTAATAAATCTGCATAAGAGTGCACTGGATTATCTTCTGGCTCATGCATCAATCACAAAATTACAGGTTTCTGTTTAAGACCATTGAGGAGTCCTGTGATTTCATAGCAGACATAAAGGAAAGAATGTGATTTTAAAATATGAGCCAGATCTGCAGGTCTGACATATTTTTAGCATCGTTCTGCCTTCTTTAACCACCCACCTTGCCTTTTCTTTCTTTTTTAAACTTGCATACAAAACCAATTTGATCTGGAAGTCACTGACAGGCACTACACCAAGTTCCTGTAACAGCATTTGCTTGGCATCACCTTGATGATAACCATCTTCAAAACCTGCAAGCTGTCTCCTCCGAGCCTGCTCCTTTTCATGCTAACATGACACTTCCTTACAGGTAAATCAAAACAGAAAAAGAACCCCAACACACTCTTGTTTCTTTTGGTGATCCACTCGTTGGCACATCAGCTGTTCTTCTGCAGAGGTTAAATGATAAGTAACATTCTATGTGTAATTCAACAGTAATTTGCATGTTCTGCTCTGCAAATATATCATCCTTGAATTTGCAGCCTCCCCTGGGGAAAGATGCAGGAAATGATGACCCAGGAACACTGCATGACAATGGGAAATGAAAGACATCAAAAGCAAATTGCTGAACACGAGAAATGTCAGACACATACACAGCTTTGGTTTAAGATCCTGTTGTTGTGTACGTGAACGCTTATTAAGTCTTCACTCTTTGCCTGAGATTTCTAAGCATGTAAGCACAGTTTACTACCACAACTTTAATTATAGTAACAGATGAGCTTAGAGGAAGGCCATCAGTGTGTATTGGTGGGGCTTTTCTCCCAAACAAGACGTAGGGATCTTTGAAGAGCAGAAAGCTACAGCTGCTTCAGATCAGAAGTGATCAAGGAGACTCAGATGAAGGGACAGTATCCAAAAAATGACTGGGCGCAGTTTCACACTGATGGGCTTTTAAACATCAGCTCTGTTGGAGTGACTTTGCAGGGACAGCAAATAAGAACTCTACAAGAAGAGAACACAGATAAGGCCAACTCTAGTTGCAATCTAACAGGCAGATTCCCAGCAGAGCAAGCTAAGGAACCCTTCCCCTCCCCTTGTACCTTCCCTGAATACTTTCAGGCAGAATTAACATCAGCTGAACTTGATGGAAATTCTCCACTTTTACATGATTTAACCAGAAGGCTCCAACACAGCTGAAAAAAAAACCTCACATGAAGTGAGGATTGTAAGAGCAAGCCTGAATTCCCAACTCTCTGTGTAATGAAGCATGCTGGCAATTATTAGGTTTAGATCTTTCTGTAAGGAGAATATTGATGGGGAAAGTGCTGTGCATACAGTTGTTTATTTGAAAAAATAATCCACAAAAAAAAAAATCAATTAAAACCCTGCACCTCTGGGACTGTCTTTGAAAGGCATGTGATGTGACTCAAGTAGAGAAGTGATCAGCCTACAATAATTTAGATGTTCCTGTTGCTATGGATACTTTTTTATATTTTTTTTTAAAGTGAAGCATACCATTATAATTTAAATTTCCACTAACAAAAAAAAAAAAAGCAGCATACTAAAAGTAATAAAAAACGCCAGCGACAAAATTGTTTTATTTTTTACTGTCAAGTTTTATGCTCGTGCTGTGACAGTACACAGAAGTGATAAATTTGCCACATCGGAGGTTTAATGCTTTTACACTTCTTTTTGTGCACTGCTCTGACTGGGGCTCACACTATGAGCATGCAATGCAGGCAATAGCCGAGTGACAGGCCTGCTGCTGAAATGTCACATTAAAATTCACGCTGTTAAACAGAAAGAAGGTTTTGTTTGAGGCAAGACCTGAGAAGAAGCAAGTTTGGGGGCTGGCGAGGCTGTTAGGAATATGGAAAGACAATGGTACAAGTCAAATGATTCCAGCAAAGTATCCCTGCAAAAAAAAAAAAAAAAAAAAAAAAGAGGCCTGGAGTGGCACGACCAGAAATAGGATTATTAACAACCACGCCAGAAACTGCCCCTGTCATTTGCAGGGAGAGGGCATTTCTTTGCTGATTGCAGGCAGCGACAAAACTTCATGCTGGGATGCTTTCCTTTCACACTGCTTGAGACTGGAGTTTTTGCTGGGGCTGAAAGTGCTGATAGCAATGGCTGGAAAGAGAAACAGCCCTCAGAAGCACAGAGTGGGAGATGTGCATTTCAGCTTGCAGAGTGGCTGAAAGCCCCAAGGGGTCGGGATCACCCAGAGCTCATTTCAAAGGGGAAAAACAGCCACATCCAGCAGCAAAATATGCTATTTAATGTGTAACCACTGACATGGTTTTTCTGCAGAGATGGCCCTGCAAACAACCTCCTCTTCTCCAGTTGTTTCCAGTTGCTTCCTGCTATGCACCAAGGGAGAAAGAAAACCCAACCAGACAGAAATACAAAGTTTTCTACACATGAAAAATACCGTGGTAAAAAGTAAAGTCAAACCAGCACAAACACTCCAAAAAAAAAAAAAAAAAGGTAGAACTTTTATTTTTCTCCATACATTCTTTTTTCTTCTTAAAAAATATCTACATACATATATAGCATTGTGTATATCAGTATATGCTCCTCGGATCTCTAGAAAAGGAGAAAATATCATTGTACAGAGAAAGCCTCACAGTCCATTCCTGCAATACAATACCTTTCTTAGAGAGATGAGCATTCCCAGAGCTCAGCACAAGGTGTTTCCTACCACTTCTGTTCTTTTAGCACTGCTTCTGCAATGGGTCCATGTCCCTACCTCTGCAAACTTCAATCACAAGAGACCGATGTTCCACATGACATCAAGTCACGGGCACAGTATTTTGAGGACTGCTCTGAACACAGAACGTGTTCCCTGTTCATCCTGCAAAATTATAAAGAGACATGATGAGTTGGCTTCACAAGTCATCAATACCTCATCATGGTAACTGGCAAGTAAATCAAACCTAAGTTAGTGTCACTTAGCTGTTTCCTAAGAAATTCTTATAGCTGACCAAGATTTTTGTTTGTTTGTTTGCAAGCAGCCTTAGGAGTTACAAAGAGCTGTCTGGGGAATGAATTAGTGTTTCAAAACAAAGTTCCGAGTTACAAATCTATAAAACAGCTTAGTATACTTCACAGAAGGCCACAAACACTGCAAACTGTCAGTACGACTAGGATCATTAAACTTAATCTTTTAATTGGCGTAAGCTTTATACCTCCATTACTTTGTTTGAATTCCAGGAGCAGATGAAGACAGCTTCCCAAGCCTCACGGGAGATGCAGCTGTCAGGGGAAAAGGACTGGAGCACCACTGACAGGGGCACCTTCTGCTCATTAAACATACAGGTATTGGTCTTGCCTAATCCAATTCCCTTCGAGTCTATTGAGCAGGCAACTGCCAAATGTTTCTGAAACTGTAAAAAGGCATGCACAGCCAAATCCACTTAGCAGAGCTAAGAACACAAATCTATTGTGCTACACAACCTGCAACTTCCAACGCACTTTAGAAAAACAGATTATTACTGCCTGCTGTTTTTTGCTTTTAAACCAACCATGCAACTGAGCCTTAGTATTTCAAGTCATAACAGAAACAATACGTGTGAGCAATCAGTTCTGAAACAGCTGCAGCACTGTTGGTTTCTTTTTGGGGGGTGGGGAGGTAAAGAGCTTCTGAAGAGAAGTTACAGGCACTGCTTACTTTGCCATTTTGGACCATTACTTTCAGCTCAAGTTTTAAAGTGCAAAACTTATACAGTCTTTGGATAAGAAGTGTCAATTCACTTAAGAAGCTGGCAAAGAAAAAGCCAGAACATGTATGGGTGATTGACAACTGAGAGTATCACATTCATAACAAAAGCAAGATCTCTGCTACCTCTTTCAGCACTGACAGCAGCTGCTGCAACTCTCCTCCCCTCAGCCCAGGCAGGTGTCATGTTGTTCAAGAATCAGTGGTTTAGTAACAGTTGTGCTTTCAACTGCATTTCCATCTGCGGACCTTTGTCTAGAAATGTGTATACACAGGAACTTTGGTGTTGCATAGTATTTGTCAGGGAGGAACAGGCACTACTGATGGCATATTGCCACCTGATACTGTAGATGCTCTACACACCTTTCAGTAATATATGTAAACTGTAACAGCTATGAATAAATATCTTCAGGAGCATCTCATGGTTTAGATAAGAGCAAGGTAAAAAAAACAATCCACATTAGATTTCTAAAGCTTTGGTCTAAGCTGTGCTATAACTTCATCTGACTTGGTGAAGACCCCTCAGAAGAATCCCTTGTATACAGCACCTGGAAGAGCACGATTTAGTCCACAGACTTTTAGTGGTTATTCTATTGTCAGCTGTTAGATGAATTTGACTTCAGAACATGAACAGGTCATCCTTCTCGCCTGTACTTGAATCTATTTTATTCCAATCTACAGATGAGAGCATTTCTGCACTCTGGATGTCTTGAGCCGTCAGTCCTGTGTCGAGAACATAAGGGTTTGTTCTTGACTGAGCAAGTCTAAGAGGGGAGAAAAAGAAAAAGTAAGAACACAAATGCATGCAGTTCATAGCTCAGATGCTTGATGCAAATGTAATGCCAAAGCCAAACTTCAAAGTCCTCCAACTGAAAGAAGTAATTCAGCAAGGGGAGAGATGACAGCATTTGCAACTCTCAGGTTTGTTGCAGCTTTTCTGCTTGTTTATCCTAAAAGGGAATTTGCAGTCTGGACATCCCATACATTAACAGTGTGACACACAACAGTGCCTTTTTCCTCCTCTGAGCTCTTCCTGGAGGCTGCATCATTAACTGGGATCTTATCTCTGTTGACCGAAGGAGCAGCCTCAATGACTCAGTTCAAATACTGCCTTACCCAAAGGCCAAGGGTAGTGTGACATGTCCAGCAATGCAAAACAAAAGACCTCAACCAACACTTTAGTTAAGCAGAGCAAGGAACAGAGCTGAGAAAAACTGATGACATTACATCAACATCAAGCAGTCCCTGTACAGGTCTTGGGACGGGGTTGCCATGGAAATGGAAGTTGTAAATCATTCCCAAAACCTGAACATGACAAAGAGCTCCATTTCCTTAGGGCTAAGCAAGTAGTTTTTTCACTTGGCCATGTGCCTGTCAGCCTCTACAAGCCTGCTTGCATGAAGGCAGACAGGATAACTCACCTGAAAGAAAATGGATTTGTTTAACATTGCTGGATTGCTTGGTGTGCACCTCAAGGGCAGATCTTAATTTGGACTAGAAAGTGAATTAAGCCACATGGCGTTATAACCATAAACTCTGAATGTGCTCAGGTACATCAATTCAAATCTGGTGCATTAAAGTTGCCTTGATGCGACCAATCTGCAACAGGCACCCAGTGCAACAGCATTTGTCAGGGAGGGAGCATGTTGCCTACAGCATTTTGCTGTTGGTCTGGGGAAAGATAAGACCAAGGTACCAGAATTTGGCCAAACCTCACAGAGGGAAGAGAGTAAACATCCCCATACCAGAAATTGGACCAGCACTGTCACACCTATCACAAAGGCTTGAAACAAGCTGCTTCAAACATCCCTGAAAAACAAGGGTGGACATGCTGGCTGCTCAGGGAATTAGATTTCCTATCACACGCAGCCTCTCTCCATCCTTAAAAGGTTGTCAAAATGTATGGCTTATCAGCCAGCCGCAAAGCCTATCTTTCAATTAAGAGTTGAGGTACTGATGGGGCTGCTGCCTAGGTCAGATCATGACAGCTGATTAGATTAGAAGCATTATTAAAAAACATAGGCCCCCCTGGGCTAGTCCCCAGTGGTGTGAACTTGTAAAGGGTGTTATTAGAATTACCTTGAAAATGCCTCGTCGAGATCATCATCCATTTCCTTTTTCAAAGAGATAAAAAGAGAGAGAAGTAGTTGCTAAGGGAATGCACAAAAGTGTATTTAGAGATCTGGCTCCACGCTTCAGCACAGCAGACAAAAACGTATATATGGACCTCTGAATGCCCAAAGCAATACTCCTATCAACAATTTGCCTCCTTAAGCAGGCTTTATCTCACTCTCCACACAAGCCATGGCATAAAAGATGTAATTCTGGGTGGCTCTGGCTTGTTCAGAGCAGGTCTCAGGACTGAGGTTGGGGATGCTGCACTCCCCTTGCAGCTCTGGGACAGAGGAGGGGATTGGCCCTTTCCCACCGTCTCCAGACCAGATTAATTCTATCTCACTGCCTGTACATGCTCAATCTAGCCTGTAAGATGAAACAGACTCCCATCTGGGTCAGCCAGACCCCTCTAAAGAAGCCAGTGCCCCCCAGCTCCTTGGAAATTGCCACAGTGCTCCAAGTTAAGAGCTGGTTCCAAAGCATCTGTGTGCTGAGCCCTCCACCAACCCCAGCCTGCTCTGCTTTCAATGCAAAGCAGAAGATATTGTTTTGACTGAAAGCATCTGTCTGCTCTTTATGCAGAAAAACATTTTGGGCAAAGCTGATAGGCAGCAACCTAGCACTGAGCAAAGGGAGCCACGGCCCTCAGCTCCTGCCATGCAACTGGCACATGCTGTAGGTTTTTGCCAGGAGGATGAACCTGGACAGAGCTCAGCAAGATGTTCTGGGCACTCCCTAGGGCTTTTTTGGATCAAGAAGTTGGAAAGCAACAGTGTACCAGCAAAGGGCTGGACCTGTGTTGTTTGAAAGCAATTCTGTGATCCTTTTTTCTCTGATCTGCTCTTTGAAGGGTTCCCAGGGAAAGCACCTGAACTGATCAGGGGAGAAAGGTTTGCTGTGCAGGAAGATAGTCCTTTGAGAGGGCTTTGCTACGGACAGACTTGACTATGACCAAAACTGTATGATGCATTGGCAGATGATGTAATAAGTAAAACATGAGAACTCTACAAGAAGGGAGGATCAGAGACTGCTGATAAGCCTGCAGGCTTTGGAACTGATTTTCAGGTTTAACCTGAAAAGCCTCAGGCTCAGACCTGGCAGACTCAAAAAACAGGCGCCATGCAAAGGCCATTATCATCCAACTCTCCCAAATATTAACAGTGTGTTTCCAGAGAGAAAACATGGCAGGGCCCAGGTCACAGATTGGGGATGGTGGGGGTTCCAAGATCAGCTCCTGCCCTGTTGGTGATGTAGCATTTTGGTGTGCAAGAAACTCCCCCATGGATGCACACCGAGATACATCACCTAGATTGTTACTTTTCTATTACTGGTCCATGAAACAGCTGAACCAGATGGCTCTGGACATTTTAGAGAAGCCATCCATGTTCACACAAGCAAGACAGAGTTACAAACAAGAACAAGGGAAAACTAAGAGTAATAAAAAAAAAAAACACAATCTGGTTTTAGTGAACAGTAAACAAAAGCCATCAACGTAGTGGATTTTTCCCCTGGATAAGATAGTTAGGCAGTCTCTCGTTTAAGTGACAAACCACTGAGAAGCACTATGCAAGAGTAAGTAATATTCAATTATCTGACAGTAGCATTTTTTCACAGTGGCTTTCAATTGCTTTAATTTATTTACTGATCCTAAAAAGGACTGTAAGTATTCACACACTAAGCAGTCATTTCTAGTAGGACACCAAAACCCAGCTCGCTTGGGCAAGTTTGAGACCCTTAATAAACAGCTCAGCTGCCCAAGAGCTCCTGGAGGGTCTTGTCCAAGAGAGATTACCAAAAGAGGACCTGGAGCACACAAGGACTGAGGTAGCACCATTCTCTGCCAGCTCAGCAGATTCTGTGGTGCCCTGGGCAAACTTACCCACACCACGTTGTTATTTACAGAGGAGCTGGGCCCAAACATGCTGTTATCTAAATGTGTGGGGTTTTCACTGCTGGTAAGGAGCAATTTGGCAGGATCTTCTAAATCCAGCAAGTTCCCTGTGGCTGCAGCTGTGAACAGAGAAGAGAGGGAATGAGGCAGGGGAAGAAAAAAGTAATACAAAACCAAGCCTTTTTTGCAGCAATTGCTTTCCCTTGAGGGGAGAAGTCAGGGGGAGGCAGTGAATTCCTTTCAGCACAGCCCTGAATTTTAGTGTGGAGGAGCTGCATTCATACTGGTTAAGCCTGTGGTTTCCACCCAAATAATTCAAGATGCTCTTATCAGGCACCCAAAACCCCTGATGCAGAGGAGTCAGCCAGTTTGTCCCTCCATCAGCCATTAGGGAAGGCTGCTGGGTATGTGCTTACATTCAAAATGGGTAAGGATCAGACTCTGGCAAAGCTGAGACATCCCACCCCAAAGCTTCATAGCCCAGGGCTGGGCTGGGAACAGCAACCACAGGGTGGGAACCTGGGTGACATCCTCAGCTCAGCCCATAGCATCAATTCAGCATCCTGCAAAGAAGCATCTGTATTCCATAGGACAAAGGGGAAATCCTGCACTGGGTGAAGAGCAGTTCACAGCCTGATGGTTGCTGGTATAGCATAGGCTATGTTCTTTCAGGGAAGCCTTCAATCATCGCCCATAACCCAGTGATATGGGCAGATGCAGAAATGCCCCAGCTGCAAAGCATCAGCATGTGGCCAGGCAGACAAGAGAGCCCATTTCTATACCACTTGCAGCCTTGGACCTCATTTGTTCTGATCTGCCACCGTTTGTGACAGATTCCTCCAGTCCTGGGCCTTCGTATGAAAGAATGAGATGCGCCAGTCTGGGATTAAGCCCAGTTTAATGCTATTTTCCTCTGTGTCAAATCCTCTTATCTCCACGGCCAGCACAGAAGGGAGATTAGCCTTTTGTCCCATTTCTCCCTGGCTATGCATCTAGCATTTCAGAGGACCCATGGCCAGACACTGAACTATGAGAGCTTTTACCATTTATTTTATTTTCACGCAGCCAACAGAACAGGAAGTCCTTCAGGTCCAACACAAAACCCAAATTAAACTTAGGATGTGAGGATCCATGCAAAGTTTGCAAAGATGTTACAGCCAATTTGCCTCAGGCAGAAGTAAACAGATTTGGGGTGACAGCAGCTGTGTATAAAGGGATGTAAGGATATTTAAAGGGAAGATATAAAGATCTAACAGGCAGACACTGAGTCCAGGGCAACAGCTCTGCTACAACCAAAGTGTTTGCTTCTTACTGATCAAAGCCCTCCTAGGAAAATGCCCATCCAGGGAAAAACCTCACAGACATTAGGCTGCTTCCCATCCTCAAGGCTGAAGAAAACCTTTGCTGTTGGTGACTTACATGCATCAGGGCAAGCAGGGGCAGCTGAGTTTGGGCTGCTCACTCCTTCTCCTTCCAAGATGGACCTTTCTCGTTTCTCCTTCTCTGCAAAAGAAGGAGACCCCATCACTGCCTGCAAAGCACCGTCCCACATGCCTTTTGCAAGGAGAGCTATGATAGGCCACCAGGTCTCCTCTGCCCAGAGCAGCCCAGGTCTGAGTGTGTTTTATAATCTGCTGAAAGGTAAAAGCAAAAATATCGACAGTGGTAGGGCTATGAGGTACCACAGAGAAGCACTCAGCTCTCCAAACCCCACTTGCAAGAAAGGCGCACAGCCAAAATTCAGCCTGATTTACAAGGCTGTCTAGAGAAACCTGGATGATGTCTTAAATCATTCCAGAAATTGGACCAACCTTAACAACAGCCTGGAAATTTGGAGCTGGAAAAACTCGAAGTCATTCCTTGAATTTTCATGTGAAGAGTGGGAGAAGGAATAAAACTCACCTTCCTTGGAGGCTTGCCAGAACTCGAATGCTATTTTGAATGCCTGAGCTACAGTGAGGGTGACTGCCTGGGCCTGAAATGAGAGTGGTTAAGCAGCACGTTAGTAGATGGGGTTTTGCTTTGCAGATTGACATTAACATGGATCCAACCAGTCCTTCGCTCCGTGCACTTTCCCACTGCCTGGCTGTGGAGGGTTGACAAAATATTGATGGAGACAGCGACTTGCTCTATGTAGGACATGGAGCCCATCGTAGACACATCTTTAGCTGTAACAGGAAGATGGAGGAGGCAGGGAGATGGCTGTCAGAGGCATCAAGCTGACAAGCAGGGAGAGAAGAGCCCCTCCCAGCCACAGGGCACACAGCTCTTCATGCATCCCACACCTAAACACAATTTCAACAAACACAACCGCTGCATGGCTGCAGGCTTGTGCTCATGGCTCCCTGCTACAGAGCCAGGCTGTGCAACACCCACTGCAGAGCATCACCCACCAGAGCAACCAACACTGCCAAGGGACTCAGCACCCAAACAGCCCGGATCACACTGCTGTCAGTAGAACATGCCAGAGCCAGGGAAGGATGTCCACCCATCCCACCTCAGCGCTGTGCAGGACCACATGCATGAGAACACTCTGAGAGCAGCAGGCAAAAAGCAAAATGCTGCTGGACAGGGAGCAATCTGAGAAGCAGGAGACCTGTGAGGTCTTTCCCTTCCCCCAAGCTAAGCTGGGGCCATACAGGCTTAAAGCAATAATTCAGGCTTGCTTTGGAACAGCCTTGAGCTGGACACACACACACAGCCAGGGCTGCAGCAGGATACCTTCACCTTCAGTCCCTTCATTCCTCCCCCAGCTGGGAACTTGAGCAGCATTAAGGAAAAAAAAAAAAAAAACAGCAACCAAGCATACCTTAAATAACCCAAGTTGCTTGAGATATATAAATAGTGACATAATTGCCAGTTTCATTAGGAGAAGGCAGATCTCACTGGCAGCTTAAAGTGCAAGGAGATAGCAAGTAACACAGCAAGGCTGGAATGCTGTATGAGCCTTGAGGCATAAGTTTATGAAGTTACAACCTAAACAAATCCAGATCCTGGAGTGTAACCCACAGCCCCCTGTGGTTTGGGGGGAGCACTGAAGAACAAATTCCTCCCAAAAGCCACGTGCTCCAGCACGGGAGAAAGAGAGAAGTCACAGCAAACTTATCTGTGCCACTTAAGCCTTGCAAGACAGGAGAGCTCATTTGAATGTCAGAGCTATTTACATCTTTCATCAAAGTGCAAATGTTTTATGGTAAAAACGTAAATATGGTAATTAAGTATGAAACTCCTCACAGCTGTTTACAATTTAAGCTGTCACATCTGAATCTAGTTTAATAGACCCAGCTACTGTTGAGAATTACTCATGAACTAAAAATACAGACTAATTATATGCTGTTGACTGCTAGCAATGCATATGTTCAGGGACCCTGCCCTGGGGAAGGGACAGTCCCTGGTCTGGGAACAGGACAGCACCTTACCAGCATGACCTTCGTGCATTTTATAGACAAAGAAGAAAGGTATTTCTAGTTTTTGCCTGAAAAGATCTTGGAGAAATTCATTTTGGAAGGAGATGTACTCAGTTGATGTATCACCAAGGTAATTCCTTCACAACAGGAGAGAGTTAAATTTCAATTTGCAGAGCAAGGTTTATCTTCACCACACAAGGACAGGAGCACATGCTGAGATGGGAGATACAACTTGTAGCTTCCATTATTGTCTCCTTAGAGAAGGAACAAACGGCACGAGTGGTGTCATTGGCTTGCCAGAGACAGATGCTCACAAGGTCCCAGGGATTGCTACTCAGGATTGCACCAAGAGGAACAGCTCCTGCAGCCTCTTGGGATGTTGCTCCCTGCTAGGAAGGAAGCAGATCTAGGCTCTTTGCTCAGGCCCAACAGGTCCCTCCAGAGGAAGGACTGCTGGGGCCAAAGGGTCCTATCCCTCCTCTGCCATTTATTGCCAGACCCAGATCTTGCTCTACTTGAGATCCCTAAGGGCTTTCCCCTTGTCACTACATGGAGACAGTGCCCAGTGACCCACTTCTCTCCCCTGCTAGCTTGCAAAATGCTGGATCCCTGCCCAACTGAGAGCCTTCCCTCCTCAAGATGCACTGAATCAGCAGGAAAAAATCCCAGAAACGGGTTCAAAGCAAGAACTACCAACTGGTATCTCCTTCAAACCCTCATTTCCTGGGCAACCTGATCTGGTGCTTCATCTAGCAGTTGGCACTGCAGGGAGATAGGAACTAGCTGATCCTTGAGGTCCCTTCCAACCCAACCATTCTATGATTCCTGGCATGCAGTGCACTGCATATTCTAATGCATTCTTACAAGGAGGACACAACTGACTGCAAAGATGGTACTAAGAAATGGATGGGAAGTTTTGATATACAGTGAGGAAAACAAACAAACAAACAAAAAAAAACACCAAAGAAAATAGCATGGTAAGCTTAGTGCCACTGGCTAAATGCCTCCCATCACCAAGACAGGCCCCAGGCTACCAGCCTTCCTGGAGACTTCCTCACCTGCCTCTCCACAGCACAGCCAGACTCCAGCAGCTCTGGGAAGTAGCTGCTAAGCAGGGAAAAGAAGCCCAGAACCTGGGACTGCAGCAAGGCAGGAAGATTTCAGGTCAATTGCTCTTACCCCAGCCCCATATCCTGGGGGCAGAGGGGCTTTTCCTGAATCCAGCCTTGAATTCTACCGCCCTCCTCCCTGCATCTGCCCCATGACAGTGCTGGGTCCCTCTGGAGACCAATTGCTTGACCCTGGGCAGCCATTAACTGCCTGCAAACAGGTGGCAGCACTGCATCAGGGCATGACAGCACCTGGGTGGGTGCCCTGCCATGGTCTTCAGATGAGGAAGAACCCTCTTTCACTACAACTATGCGCAAAGCTGTTATCGCAGCACTGAGGCAGCCCCTCTGCTTCTTCCTCCTAAAGCCACATCCCCATTTCTTCCTCTGAACTGACCATTTTCCGTTTGGTACAAAGGAAGGCATGGCACTCCAGGTTCTCATTGAGCTGGTTCTGGGCAATGTAGGCAAACACTTTATCGTGGATCTTGTCTGCCGTGCAGTAGGATATCCTGAAAGACAGAACGAAATGTCTTGTCTGGGGCACAGATCAACCAACCCCTCCACAAACCTGCTCCTGCACCAGGTCTTCAAGCAGCACGGCCAAGCAGGGAAGGCAGAGGGAGCACAGGAGCGTTACTCAGTTTTGAGGCATCACAGGAGTTAATGCCACTGGTTTAACTGCAAGAGATGCTCAGTGCAACTGCTGGCCACTCTGCAGCCAGCCACAGCACAGCACAAACTGTGCATGTTGCAGAGAGGTAGGAGAGAACAGAAAACATTTCACCTTGCCAGAAAAGGATAGGTTCAAGAAGGCAAGTAAAGACTCTGCGGTGTAGCAGCCTGGGACTGCCCCTAACAAATGCTCTGCCTTCAGAGACTCTGGAAATTTTTCCTTGGAGAACAAGCTTACAAAGAGAGAAAAGGACTTGTTCTTGAGGTTCCCATGTGCTTTCTTGAATCAGAGGAGGAAACTTGAAGCAGGAGCTGTCAGAAAGGCTGAAATTCGGGCTCTGAGACCTATAGCAGCAGATGCATGGGATGCTCCAAGAGCCCTGACTGCAGATGAGCCCTGACCACACGAGGCTCAGCATCCCTTGTGGGAACATCCCTGGGACAGCTGCATCCCTCCGAGTCCCCCAGCAGGGCTTACTCCAGAACACTCAACAAGGCTCTGAAAGAGCAACAGGCTGAGCAGTTCAGTGAGATCTTGTTGTGACCAAGAGCTCAGCTCCCTTCTGCAGGGCAGCACGTCCCTTGTCACCAGCCACTGCCATCTCCCAGAGACCTTCTGGACCAGGTGCTGTGGGACCAAGCACTTTGTCTGAAGGCAGTAAGCACTGGCTGGAGCAGCCCTGGACATTTAGAGCAAGAAGGCAGGTGCTAGCAACAAGCAAAGCCTCTTCCTTGGGCATGCAGCAGATCTAACAGGTAATACTGGAGAGAGAAAACTCAACAAATAAATAGAACACTTTCAAAGTTCTCCTATTGCCCAGTGTTGCCTTTTCAGCTCATGTTTTTACTGCCCCAAAGACTTTGCAGGGAAGGGACTAGAACATTCAAGTTCCCAGCAGATCCTGAGGCTTAAAAAGACACATTCTGTATTTCTTACACTGCATTAATTTCTCACTGTATGTAAGGATACCTCTGCTCAACAACCTGTGTTGTGTCGTATAGAGCTGAGCTGTGCTCTGGATTAGAAAGGCACTTGGAAGTGCCTCTCCTTTACTCCTTTCTTCCACTTGTCCCCAAAGAAACATCTCCACTCTTTTAATAACTGTGACACAAGCTGTGAAAGGTCACACGCAGAGACAGGTGGTTGTTTTCCTGCAAACCTCAGTGTTCAGCTCTCTATATGACAGACGTTAATTTTCAGGGAAAACAGAACTCATACTCATTTCTGGAGTGAGCCAGTTATAACCACGAGGCCTTTTGCAGCAGCACACCCAGTGGCAGATGCTGAGTTCTGGCTGCTGCCACTTTGTCCTGCTGCCTGCCCAAGCACCTGACCTGGTGTGCTCAGACCCAGCATCTCCCTGGTAGGTAAAACTGCCAAACAGAAGACAGAGGAGGTATAGAGGATCTCCCTGAAAAGGGTACCAGGGGAGAGTGAGGGAATGGCCCCCATGTACACAGATCCCAGCTTTCACTCCTTCCTGCCAGCAGCTCTGGGGAGCAGCATCAGTCCCCACATCAACAGCCTGTTCAAGCTGAGCCAACTTCAGCCAATTGAATCAAAGGGATGCTCATTTACAAGCACTGATGGGGAGGAACAGCTTTATTGCTGCCTGTGAAAGTGTCTGGGCAGAATTTAAGGCAGCTTCTGAACATCTGAGGCCCACAGTTCTGCTCACATGAGGTTTTATACCATGCAGCAATACTGCTTTTGGTGTGATCACGCTCAGGACTGCTTCACTCAGCTCCACTCCTTAGCAGCAGTTTCATCTCTGAGGGAGGTAGCTGTAGTTGATGCTTAGTAAGCAAGTAGGTTAATAGTCCTGCTAGAGAGTGCCCCAGTCTAGAGCTCCCCACGTCACATTTAGCAAAGTGGCAAAGCACATGAAGGACAGAAAGTGGAGAGTGTGAAGAGTGAAAGGAGAATGGATAGAGGTGATGGAAATGGACAGATCTGAACTTAGCTCTGCTCCTCCAAGCCTGCATCTGATTCCAACCACGTACTCTTTGAAAATATACTTACAAAATCCAGGATCGAATATGGGATAATCCAGTCTCACCCTCCCCTCCCACACTGGTATTAGGTCTCAGCAGCTGCCTAAGCCCTGCTCTTTGTCAGAGTGATGTAAACACATTAGAGGCAAAAAGCAGGGCGTGCAGCAGCCAGCTGCAAAGCTTGCATCCTCATCTGTTCAGCACTGCTCTGACCATCCTCATATCCACCTCCTGCCCTTACCTGCTTCAGCATTTCTTCAGCAATGCCACACGTGGCCGTGGGGTGCTTGGCTACACATCAGCAGCATGCCCACTCAAAACATTTGGGATCATCACATCTTTCCTTACCCCACTGCTGGACACACTTAACACAGGAGACATCTATTTGTCTTAAATTTAGCAGCCACATTGCTTTGCTTTAAGATGTGATGGCCAGAGAGATGTCAGCTCAGGCCTGAGTGGAGGTCAGAACTCAGATGCCAGCACAGAGTGGCTCCTCACTCTGGGCACAACAGAGAGGAGGGCTCAGGGCAGGGTGTCCCATAACACACCTGTATATGGAGACGTTCTCAATCAGCTCGTTAGTTCCACTGTCATTTAGCACGATCCCTCTGGGCGAGACTTTCAGCGTAACTTTCTGCAGTTTCTTTCCACTTGCTTTTGCCTTTGGAAGGAAAAGAGAGAGGGGAAAGTTACAGGCTTTAAGCAGAAATATCCAAAGCTATACCAGCACAACCGATCAGTCACTCTAAATAGGCAAGAGATACTACTAGCAGCCTGGGTTTACTACCACATATGATAAGGCACTTGTTAAAATGTTTCCTTCCGTTCTGCAGCAATTTATGCTTAGTGAGACAAGGATGTTTACTCCAGACAGTGGGGAGGAACTAGTCCAGCACCTCCACCACAAGAACATCATTAGCACAAAACCACAGCTGCTCTGGCTGAGCTATGCAAAG
This sequence comes from Chrysolophus pictus, assembly GCA_037305975.1. Classification (NCBI taxonomy): domain Eukaryota; kingdom Metazoa; phylum Chordata; class Aves; order Galliformes; family Phasianidae; genus Chrysolophus; species Chrysolophus pictus. Next base: position 3,448,427 of record CM074598.1, on the reverse strand, counting down.
CTGTGAGTGCTTGGTGGAGCCTGTGGGAGTTTTCCCTCTAGGGACAACTCCAGAGCCGTGGGGGCAACAGTACAAACTCAGGGAATCAGGAGGGTACCAGCCCTCGTGGGAGCTGTGCTGACAGCAGGGCAGCCCTGCAGGATGTGGGATTGCAGGCAGACAGCTTTGAGATGCCCTGCCACATCCTGTTCAAGCAGCAAGGCATCCTCTGTACCAAGGACAGGATGCTAACTTAAAAAGTAATGACTCAAGTGCCACTTCCTTTTATTTACTACTCTTCTGCTTTCCGGAGTTAGGCTGCACACAGCTTATTGCTGATTCTCTCAAAAAAAATATCCAACTCATTGCAGCCCAAAGACCTGAACCAATGGGAGGGTCACCAGAGCTGTGCCAGATCAGCTGATAGTGAGTCCTGCCTCTAGGGGTGGGCTCAGCCCCGAGGTATTTATTTAAAGGCTCCATTCTCACTCTCTCAGGCAGATGTGAAGGGACCTGCCAGCATCTCCCATCTCATGTGAGCACTCCCCTCCCTTACAGCTCAGCATAAGTCAGGAAAGGAGCCGTCATTACCCAGCACAGTTCACCACTCTATTGTGCCTTATGGCAGTTAGCAGCACAATTGTGTCTCTGACTCATTCAGTTTTATAATGGATTAAAGAAGCATTATTTTTACTTGGACAGCCCTGTGAGCAGGGGCACTGGGGAGGACAGCTGCAAATTGGTCCCTCTTGCACCAGAGATTAAAGCAGGATGGGTGGCTGCACTGTCTGAGAATTGGAGCAAACTGTGCTGCTCTCTTCTCCCTCTAGTTCTCCAAATCCTGGGAAAGAAAACTCAAAAATGCATACCAGGCACAGGCCCAGAGCTTGGTCACGTGCTGGCAGCACTCAACACTGCCTCTGTCTTCCATGAAGAGAGCCTGATGTTCCCAGGTCACAGCTTTCTTCCACATCCAGGGTCAGCCAAGCTTATCAAGCAGCACCAGAACCCAGACACACAAACAGCATTCTGCAGCACAACCCCCCACAGGCTAGAGCTGCCCTGAAAGGCTTCCCACTGCTGCCCTGCATTTCTACCTGCAGTGCCAGATGCTGCAGAGAGGCCCTGCTCACCTCGACAGGTGGAATTTACAGCTCTGATGCTCCCAAGTTTGCAGACAGAGCGCTCTGCCTCCAGATTTACAGCTTTTAAAATCATCCCCAAGTGACAGAAGGTGACGTGTGCCTATTCTGCAAAGTTTTGCATCTGCAGATACTCACAGTGGCAACAATCCTTTTGACAGCAGCTGCTGAGAGCTCCTCACCCTTCGGCTGCTCCACCAACGTCATGCCCAGGTACTTAAGGCTGAACAGCACCCCTTCCAGCAGCGTCTCTCGGGTATCGGTCCAATTCTCCGGGAGCTCTGATGAGGCAAGAAGGAGGACCTTAGGGTCCCAAAGAAGCAGCTTGCCGGGCGGGCGCCGCATTTTGCTGGCCGGCCACAACTCGGATTTCACCAGGTGTTGGTGGAGCGTGACGGACCTGTCCTGGCACCGCCTGCAGCGAGGGGTAACTCAGGCAGGGGAGGAACCAAGGAGAGCAGCGTGGGAACCACAGGGCTGCAGATAGGAGCCGCCAGGCTGGATGCACACGAACAGGCAGCCCGCAGCGACGGGCAGGCGCTGCTCCGCGAGCAGAGCGCACGCGAGCCGTGCTGCAGCCGGTGGGCAGCAGCGGCGAGCGAACCCAGATCCCCGCAGCTCAGATCCCGACCCTGCGGGCGGCCGCACGGCACAATTCGGGAGGGCGATCCGCCTCACCTCGCGCAGCCGCCGGCCCCGAATCCTCGCAAACAGGAGCAGGGATGGGACGAGCCAGGAAGTTCGCTCCTGCCTTCCCGTAGGGCGCTCCTCACAGCGCCGATCCGCACAGCAGCCCGGGCCGGGCGGCGCCTCGGACCCCCGGCGCCGATCCCCACCCCCCCACCACGAAGCGGGGGCAGAACCGGGCCCGAACCCCGCGGGCTGCGGAGCGGGAGCGAAGGTGGGGAAGGGAAGGGGAGGAAGGCTGAGGAAGGGCGCGGGGCGGCTCTCACTCTGGTGGCGGCCGCCGGCCCAGGGCGGTTTGGTGACGCTGGGGCTGCGCAGCAAAGCGCGTCCCGCCGAGCGCAGCGCGTCCATCCCGCCGCGGCACTTCGGCAACTTTCGCTCCGCTCCGCGCGTCCGGGGGCGGGGCTTGAGAGAGGAGGGAGGAGGGGGCGGCACAGCGCGACGGCGTGACGTTACGTTACGCAGGGTGACGCAAAGCGACGTAACGCGACGTGATGACGCAAAGAGAGGTAACGTGACGTAATGACGTAAAGCGACGTGAGGCGCTCGGAGGCCGCAGCCGCTGTTGGTGTTTTGTCGGGCGCGGCGCTCGGCGCGTTCCGCTGCGATTCAGTGCAAACGGATTCTCGGCCTTTTTTCCCCCCTTCCCATAGAGCCCGTGCAGGCCGGGGTTATTCTTTTAGCACTAAGCAGTTGCAGACATGGCCGCGCTCCGATGGCAGCCAGCGCAGCCCTGAGGCGGGCTCTGAGGTGAGGAGATGGCGGCCCGCGTTTATGCTTTATCCGACTTCACGTTGACTGCAAAACGTTCTGCACGGGATCTGCTAACAGCTGTAACCCCACAGGGAAAGGAATGCAGCTGAGGCCGAATACCGGAACCTCAGCACTGACTGCAAACGGTGCTGAAGGAGGCAGCAAAACGGGGAACCTCGGCACAAAAAAGGTCAGTGATGCCATTTCATGTTCACAGAATCACAGAATGGCCCGGGTTGGAAGGGACCTCAGGGATGATGAAGCTCCAACCCCGTGCCGCGTGCACGGCCACCAACCTCCACATTTCACAGCAGCCCAGGCTGCCCAGGGCCCCATCCAACCTGGCCTTGAACACCTCCAGGGATGGACGGGGCATCCACAGCCTCTCTGGGCAGCTGTTCCAGCACCTCACCACTCTCAGAACAAAGAACTTCCCCCTGACATCCAACCTCAATCTTCCCTCCCTCAACTTCAAACCATTTCCCCTTGTCCTGCAGTTATCTTCCCTTTCCAAGAGTTGATTCCCCTCCCGTTTGTAGGCTCCCTTTAGGTACTGAAGGCTGCAATGAGCTCACCCCACAGCCTTCTTTTCTCCAGGCTGAACAAGTTATTTACCCTTTCAAAGAGTTCTGTGCAGTGATGGGAAACCTCCAGCAGTGGTGAGTGTTGGTGAGGATTACGAAGGATGAGCCAAAAATGCAGCTGACAGTGACATGCACACCTGGCTGAAGCTCCAAGTTTATCCCAGAATAAAATACGTGTGCTGGAAATGATGAAACTTTAATATTTTTACTGTGTCCTGCTTTGTTTGTTTGTTTGATGAGCTGCACCGATTAGTAGAAAGACTTAACAAAAAGCCTTTCAGAAGCACTTTGTCTTTCCAGACTCCATGTTTGCAAACCCACAACGTTGAGTTCTGCTCCTTCCCAATGCAGTTTTGTTTCCCATCCCTCCAACCCCCACCCTCACAATAATCTGCAGCCCTTTGGATGTCAGCAGTGCCAACGTTTCTTCTACCAACCTACTAATTTTAATTTAAACCTTTGTGCAATTTAAAAACCTCCTTAAAAACCTCCTTGGCACAACGGCTGAAAAAATATTCAGCTCCGTTGAAGTTTGCACACATGAGGTGATAGAAAAAAAGTAATAATAATAAAAAACCAGAACTGCAGCTTTTATTAGCCAGCTTTACAGTCTCTTGTATACAGTACATTGCACAGCTCTGCCTTCACAACGCTTCCTGGGTTAATATTGTGCCTTCTGTGATGCTGTATCATCAAGGCAAGTTACAGAACACTGCTGAGTTTATATCGAAATAAACAGAAGATGTAACCTTGGTTTATGATGAACATCCAAATTACCATGTACAATTTGCAGCAGACTCTGTAATGAGCTTGATATAAAGCTAGATGACAGCGAAGGGGGGAAAAATAGTTTAAACTATCAAGTTTCCTCTTGAAATGTCTTTTCCCAAGGCACTGTGAACAAGACTGTCAGCAGTTCTCAATGACCAGAGACACCAATGGGAGCATAAATATTTCACACAACAACCACGGTCGCATCCTCACCCATTTCCTCCTGCTTTCCCTTAAGCAACACCCCTGAATTTTGTTTGGTCCTTGGACGGGGGAATTAAATTCTCTTCCTCAACACCTTCTATTTGTATTTAACACATCTATCAATCAAAGCTTTGTTGGATTATTTAACCCTTTCACTGTCAAAACAAAAGGTTTTTCCTCACTCTTTCTCAGTGGATCTGATTGGCAAATTCAACTCGATTGTTTAAAAATAAAAACAACGGGAGAAGAAAGGGTTCAAAATCAAGCAAAGCCCTGTATTTTCAAGAGGAAACCATGCACAAGTACATAAGAAGGCAAAATTGGCTACTTGAAAACCAAGAATTGTTTTTAATGCATTGGCCAAGGAAAATAAATTGCAAAGTTCTGTGAGGTTTTCTAAAAATTTACAAGAAAAACTGATGGGCAGTTCTAGTCGATCCAGATGTTCTTCTTTTTTTTTTGTTGTTTTTGTTTTTTTTTTTTTCCTGTTTTTAATGACAACAAAGAACAGTCTCACACGATACAATTTCATCTTGGACTGCAAGAGACACTCCTGTGTGAAAGCCTTCAGCACGGTGACGTCACCGGGCAAAACCAGAGTTGGCATTCATTTCTTCATGGGCTGATAAACAGAGGCATTGGGATCGAGTCCAGAAGGGCTGGTCTCCACAAATTTGGAAGAGTAATGTGGGGAAACGGGGCTGAGCGTGCTGGTGGCTGCGGTGTAGGTTATGCTGGGCATTACTGCCATCACTTCGGCAATCTTCTGTTTGAGCTCCTTGATTTCCTGATCTTTCTGAATGATTTGCCCTGAAATGGCAAAGAGCGTCGCTGAGAAACAGCTGCACCTTCTCACCTTCCAGTGTTCTTTCTGTGATGAGCTGCTGAAGCCAAACGCCCAGAAGGGATTTGGCTTTTTGATACCCTAACAGCAACAGCAGACACGGTGCAGCTGCCCCTCTGTGTCAGTGAGTGATGTTTACAGCACCACATCACACAATCAGATCTTCTATTCCGTTTTGCACTGTTTGGATCCACAACTGCACAGTGCCAAAATAGGACTTTACTCTGCACTGCCCCATTTGTCACAACCACCTCATGGGGGGGTTATTAAACACATCATTCTCCTTATTTCCAAAGCTGTCCACACCATTTTTCTACACCCCCCATGTTCTACACCACCCCCATGCTCACAAACTCATTACAGCACTTTATGTAAGTACATAAAGAGCACAGAAGAAAAAAAAAAAGATTCTCATTCTAAGAAAGCCTCCCTGCAAACGAACTCCTTCGAGGAAATTCGACAGCTACTAAACCGAGAGCTTCCTTCCTTTTGCTCCAGGGCCTGCCCAGCTAACAGACAGCCCAGCAGAATTAAATGCTGGCTCCAAGCTCCCCCTGGTGGCACTCTCTGCTTACGACACCTCTCTGCTTACCGACGGGGGGAATTTTGGGTTTTCCCCCCCCACATTTCGGTCTATTTGCTTCAGGAGATCGAGGGACAGGGATAACAGCACTGCTATCTTATCTTCTAGCTCTTTCAAAGAAGTTCTCCAGCTTTGAAGAAACCATTTATAAAAATGGAGAAAATCCCAGGATGGCTTGGGTTGGGGGGTGGGGGCCCAAGATTCCCCCTCTCCAACCCTCCCCACCACCCTGTGTTACCTTGGGCAATCTCAAGCTGCCGTTTCGCATCTCCTAACGCAGAGAAAAGATCCAGCTTGATCCGCGTCTCTGCGCTCAGGCTGTTCTCTAAGTGCTGTGTTTTATCCTGCATGGCTGAAAGTGCTGACATCAACACCTCCGTATCCTTCTCGTTTTCCTTGTACTTCCTCAGTTCCTGTAGGAGAAACGAGGACAAATATTATTCCTGTAGGTTTCATGGATGAGATGGACTGAGAAGTCTTTCCCTTCCTTACAGCACACTACTGGGCCTGGTATTAATACAGTCAAATTAAAATGATGGTTATTTGAGGACGCTGTAATATCACCTGCAGTGATATTACATCCATCACACAAATGATTAAAGCCATATTGTACAAACAGCAGTTACAGTGCAGTGAGCAGGTCCACAGAATGACAGAATGGCCAGGGTTGGAAGGGACCTCAAGGATGATGAATCTCCAACCCCTTGCTACATGCAGGGCCACCAACCTCCACATTTAATAGCAGCCCAGGCTGCCCAGGGCCCCATCCAACCTGGCCTTGAACACCTCCAGGGATGGATGGGGCATCCACAGCCTCTCTGGGCAGCTGTTCCAGCACCTCACTGCTCTCTCTGTGAAGAACTTAAGGTCCCATTTCCCCTGCTGCTCAGCTCCTTACTCTGTACCACTGAGACCTTTCACCCATCCCTCCCAGCTGAGAGCTGCACAGAGCTCTTCTGCAAGCACAAAGAGCTAAGCTGTGGAATACAAAAGCAGCTAGAATGGGAACAAATCCCTTACCAGGAAGTTTGAAGCTATACTAAATAAAGACTGACTGCATTGTAAGCTATTTCAGTTGTCTGATGGGAGGGATTTCTTCATCTTCGCATGCTTTTTACATTTAACCAAACTGATGCAAGCCCAGAAATGTAGAAAAGTGAAAAGGAGGGAGTAAGTATTGCATGGAAGTCAGTCACCCTGTGGTTGGGAATGGCTATTTCTAGATGGTTGAGGGGTTTTTTTGTTGTTAAATTCCTTACTTGCCAACAGTGACATTTAAAACAACACAGACAGCCAACAAGACCTCACATAGGACAAAAGGTGTAGTGGGGATTATGTCTTCTTCAGACTATTCTGATCATTGATCTGGGGAAAAGAAAACCAACCCAAATCATTTAAACATTTGAGTGGTGTGGAGCTGAGACCCATAACCTTTCTTATCCCCATCTTCTTACAAACTCTGATACAAAACATGCAAGAAAGACATCTGAAGAGACCGATTCTTGAAGGTGTTGACTGCCTCTCGTGTAGATCCAGCAGTCTCAAGGCTCTGAAAGCACTCACTGTGATGCTGCTCTAAGCCCTGGCACTTTCTTGTTACCTGAACTTTCATTTCTAGTTCTCGTATCTGATCTTCTTTCAGCTTGATGTCAATGCTCAGCTTCTTGCACTCTGTCTCCAGCTCTCGGATACGATTCCGTAAAGTTTCAGTACATTCTCCTCTGCAAAAAAAGCATTAAAAGAGAAGACAGTGAATAAAAGCAGGAGGCTGTCAGTCCGGGATTGCTTATTACATGAAAAGTACTATCAGAATTGAAGGATAAGAAAGGAAAGGTAACTTTGTTCTTTTCAATAGGAGATTTTCCCTATGGCAACAATGAAAAACTCCACAGAGGTTTTCCAATATTACACCTCCAATTCTACAGTCTCCAATTTTATACCTCGAGGACTGGGAAGTTGCCTGGAACGTTTATGAACGATGGAGAACAGAAAAGCTGAAATAGTGCTTTTCAGACACTTGGATCATTGCAATCATTGTCACCTGCATCATACTTTCATGTTAAAATCCATTCCATCTTACACCTGCATTAATACTGAAATATCACTGTGCTGAGCACTGGCAGTCAGTGGCTACAGCAGAATATTTCTGAGGAGCAACATAAAGGCCACTTTGGCCAACATCACTGCATGAAACCTTGATTCACAGCCCCCAGTGAAAGGGAAGATTCTGTTTTGACAGGACTGACCCACGCAGGGCACAACAGCTCTCTGCCAGCATAGCCACTGCACAGCTGCTAACTCACAGAAACACAGAATGAATCACAGAATGGCCAGGGTTGGAAGGGACCTCAAGGATGATGAATCTCCAACCCCCTGCCACATGCAGGGCCACCAACCTCCACATTTCACAGCAGCCCAGGCTGCCCAGGGCCCCATCCAACCTGGCCCTGAACACCTCCAGGGATGGACGGGGCATCCACAGCCTCTCTGGGCAGCCGTTCCAGCACCTCACCACTCTCACAGCAAACAACTTCCCCCTGACATCCAACCTCAATCTTCCCTCCCTCAACTTCAAACCATTTCCCCTTGTCCTGCTGTTATCTCCCCTTTCCAAGAGTTGATTCCCCTCCTGTCTGTAGGCTCCCTTTAGGTACTGAAGGCTGCAATGATTCACCCTGCAGCCTTCTTCTCTCCAGGCTGAACAAGACCAGCTCCCTCAGCCTGTCCTCATAGGGGAGGTGCTCCAGCCCCCTGATCATTGTAAACTCAGAGTGCATTCGTCATCTGAGACATTTTCTGGAGCTGATATCCCTTCTGGGGCAGAACCACATACCTTGTAGCAGCAGCAAATGCAACAGCACGTGCAGCGGTCGCTTCTTCCAACTTCTTTCTCTTTTTTTCTTCCATTAATTGTTTTTCTACAAAGGCTCTGGCCTCTTGCTCTGCCTTTAGTTTCTTCTCCAGCTGGCTGATCATTTGCTTGTCTTTTTGTTTCATTTGTACAGCATTGTGCAATCTGGAAGAAACCAGGTACGGGGTTTAGCACAGGTTTTCACTTACTGCTAATAAATTGCTGTCACAAATCCCAAGCGAGTCTTGCTTTCTTGCAAGCACCTTATGCTTTGCAAAGTCTTAACACAATCTTTCCCCCTCCAGCAAACTCCAGCCATCAGCAACCATCTCACACAGCTTTACAGAGCACCTACTTGTTCTGGAGCAGTTCGTTTTCCTGCCGGAGCTGCCCGATCTCAGACCGAATTCCCCGTTCTGTGTTGGTCAAAGAACTGATCTGGCTACGCAGCTCCTGCTCGATCTGCCTGCTTGCTTGCAGGTCAGCCTTTAACTTTTTAATGTCTTGTTCCAACCTAAGACAGACAATTTTAAAAGACAGCGTTCAGTTTAGAAGACTGCACTTCCCCCTTACCCAAGGGTTCCAGTGCATCAGATGATCAATTCAGAGATGATGCTTCTCTTTGCTGTATCATCTTTTACTTAACTCTACACACACAGCTCCACATACAGCTGTGCAAACTCTTCATAACCCCCACAGGAATTCTGTTCCCCTCAGCATGTGGAACACCTGATGGAATCACCTCCTTCCCTCCAAGCACAAACGAAACTGATAAGGCTGAGAAACCCCCAGGGCTGACAGGTGACCACAGGAGCACATTTTTGCTTTTCTCACCCAATTCAGGCTGTGTTAGCGATGCTCTGCACTCCTGAGTTCTCACTAAACATGGTTGGGTTTGTCCCTCGAAGTACAAAATGTACATGTGTTATGTTATCCATAATTCAGGACTCGGTGAGTTCACTTTCAATTCCTCCTGAACTGAGAGATCCTGCTACACACTTACTTGCAGCCTTAGCAAGTCATGCAAGCTTGTTCATTAATACATTTTCATCTCAAATGGGTTAAATAGAGACAGCAGTTTGTAATGAGGCCCCCAGCTCACCTTTGTGTTCCCCACGTTTGAAATAAATCTCTTAAAATAAAATAATGAATAAAAAATACACTGTCTATGTATGCATAGGTAGAAGGAAAATCATAGTGGGCAAACAGTAATGGCACTAAGCAAATGAATGCTTCATCCTGAGGACAAGAAGTTATTTCAACACCTTGAGCTCCATTGTGACAATCAGACAGCAGGGAAGTGTCCTCCTATATGAGTTAGGAAGCCAACAATCCATCACAATGTAAGGGCCAACTGTTTCCTGCCTGGTTCCTCTCATTAAGACATCAGATCTGCCAAAATTAGTGGTAATTCATTAAAAAAAAAAGTTCATTTCCCATTAAAAAAAAAAAGAAGTACACTTGTTGCATTCTCTGGTGTGAGCCACGTGCTTATCTTCAGCCCCCAGATGTTCTGCTGGAAAAAAGCAAATCCAAGCTCTTCTGTGCATACAGAGCCAATGCCAGTTTCTTTCAGTTTCTCCTTACTAGAAATACGGATATGCTTCTTTTTTTCTTAAGCACTGCTGCATATCACTGCAGATCTCAGTAACAAAGCAGATGACTGAGCAAGATGGATCGTTTCCCTTATTGCCTTGGAAAGGCAAAGACAACTCAGGCTGCTGCTTCCAGCTGTCCATAACCCACTGATGAATGGTGTGCCCTTGGTTTACACTCCTCCATAATCACCTGGCTACAAAAACTAAAGCTCTACATGACCCGGAGTGCTTTGCTAAGAGAGCTGTTCTTTCTTTTGTTCACTCGTTGCCCCTGCTGCCAACGTGAGCATGCAGCACTGCAGTTCTTCTATGGGTGCTGTGCCATTGCTAGCAGCTCCTCAGGGCAAACTTCAGGTGAGTGGACATCCAGATGTGACCTCTCCCACCTCTGCAGTTCTGTTAAAGTGCTGTGGCCTGCATTTAAACTGGTTTGTTAGCAGTAATGCACAAAGCAAGTTCGAGTTATCGCTTCAAGGAGTCGTAGGGCAGCTGATACTTTGCGTCTGTATTTGTGAATTGAAAGCAAAAGCCAAACATTTCAAGGGGAAAAAGAGACCCCAGCACCAGATGAGAAAGCAAAACCTGCCCAGGTACCACCGAACCCCTCTGAATTCCCTGGAGATGTAAAAATCACTCAGGAATGTTTGCCAAGAACAGATGTCCTGAGCTCTGTAATGAGCATTCCCCACATTTTCCTCATGCCTTTCCTCCAATGACTGTCACAGCCATCCACGAAGCCTCACAACACCCTGTGAGATCGGTGAGAACCACATCCTGAGGGACACAGGAAGCTGTTTGCTGAAGATTATTTGGCCAACAGGAGGCAAAAGTCAGGAACTGAACCCCAGCAGGCTGCCTCCTGCCTGCCTTACCCCATTACAAGCCACTTCTGTCCTCTTTACGAGATCATAAATTACATTTCCCTTAGAAGACCAACTAAGAAAATAAAACCCAACAAAACCCCAAACACGCCCAATGCTTGGCTGTTACACTGCATCCCAATGAAACTCACCTCACCAACGCATCTGGTTTGCTGAGCTGGTTATTGGGAATACAGTTCTCCATTAAGTCCTTATGTGCACTCGGGCTCTTGCTTGGACACTTCTGTTTTTTCTCATTTTTAGATGCTGAAGGGATGCTCCCATTGGTCGCACTGTGACTACGTGGGGAGGAGTTCACAACCCCACTGACATTTTTGTAATTTTTGGATGAGGCAGTGCATGAGTCCTCCTTTAAGAGGTTTTCTGTACTTCCTACGAGATCGTTATTTAATCTTTTACTATTGATATGGTTTTCCATATATTCAATTTCTTGTATTTTAGAGTCTACAGGTTGCAAAATGTTGTTATTTATTCCGAGGTTGTGTTTCTTAGCATCCTTGTCCTTTTCTTTCCCTTTTTCTCTATATTCTAGCTCTGGCAACGTTGCAGATAATTTTTTATTGGCTGGAATGCCTCCATTGTGCTGCAAAAGTATCGAGGAATCCATCTCAGATAATCCTTTGGCTGCAATACCAAAAGAAAAGAAGAAAAAAAAATTAGTTTGTTAAAAATCAATCAATATTATGACACAAAGAAAAACGATGGTGTCTACAACCATCTCTTCTGCTGAAGGCAATCATTACGAGTCTGCTTGGCAAAAAGAAGACAAACCCAAAACCCAAGAAGAAAAAAATGGGCGGCCAGCAGGGAGGGGGAGGTGATTGTCCCCTTCTAATTGGCTCTTGTGAGGCCCCATCTGCAGTACTGCAATCAGGGCTGGGACCCCCAGTATGAGAAAGCTCTTGGAGGAGCCACTAAGATGGTCAGAGGGCTGGAGCACCTCCCTGTGAGGAAAGCTTGAAGGAACTGGGCTTGTTTAGCTCAGAGAAGAGAAGACTCCAGGCAGACCTCATTGTGGCCTTCCAGTATTTGAAGGGGGAGTATAAACAGGAGGGGGAACGGCTGCTTGTGAGGGTGGGTAGTGATAGGACAAGGGGAATGGTTTTAAGCTGAGACAGGGGAGGTTTAGGTTGGATATTAGGAGGAAGTTTTTCACACAGAGGGTGGTGAGGCACTGGAACAGGTTGCCCAAGGAGGCTGTGGATGCCCCATCCCTGCAGGCATCCAAGGCCAGGCTGGATGTGGCTCTGGGCAGCCTGGTCTGCTGGTTGGTGACCTGCACATAGCAGGGGGTTGGAACTGGATGAGCATTGTGCTCCTTTGCAACCCAGGCCATTCTATGATTCCATGACAAGACCAAACCAAACGAAAGGTTTCCTTCAGCCCTCCTCAAGGATGAAAGCAGCAGAACTTTGAGGTGCTGGTGGCACACACAAAGCAGGAGGTGCAGCTCACCTTCCTCTGCCTCCCTCTCCTGCCGCTGCAGCATCTGCTGCTCCGGGGGCAGTGCCTGCTGCAGGAGCTGCATGTAGAACTCGTTCTCTTTCTGCACTTCTTTTTGTTTTCTTAAACGCATTTTGTAGCTGACGTAGCTTTTAAAGCCAAAGCCCAAACTGACGACAGGGTAACCAATGCTATGGGGGGATAGAAAAAAAAAAAGAGCAACTTTACTATTCCAAATGTAAATTAATGAATTGCAAAGCTGTGAGCACATCTGAATTACAATTTCTCACGCAGTGATCCACAGAACTTTTGTGCTGTGCTACGATAAGGATGTAGAGTTTGTTACCAAGCTACAGCTCGTTACAGATGGACTAATTGTAACATAAATGATTACAACAACGCAATTGCATGGTGCATAGCAGTGCCAGCTGTTGGACAAGCACAAGGTGCAGCCGTGCATCTCTCCAGGAGGTAACAGCCAACTGCAACCTAGTTTTGGTCCCGAGGGGCCGTGCAAACATCTCCATATAAAAATACATTGTCTTTGGCAAGCATTGTAACAAAGCACCACGAATCTGCTTTTTGAACACAGAAGGTGTCCTACGCTGGGGAAAACTCCCATCTAGATGACTGCATTAACCATGGAAGTCTTCCCACTCTTTGCTCAGTAACAGCACCGTGCAATCTGCATTTCTAAGCAAGCTTCCAGAATGCAAGAACCATTTGCATATGCATCTGCCAGTGCTCCTTTTGTGATGCTGAGCAAAGCCAGCTGTAGCTCCAGTTTGAAAACCCCGATGACAAGCTGAGATGTCTGCATCTAATTCAGCAATAGAAAGACTTTTCTTCACAGCTCCTGAACTGTTTTTTGTAACCTGAGCAGAATTCAGGTCGTGTTTAAGGGGTTTATTGGCACAGCGTGGACAACAGAAATGAAAATGACAGATGCCAAACGAATGAGGGCTGTCCCATGGAGAAATGGACCAAACACCCCGGGAACAAAAGAGGACACACATTAAACCCAGCACAGCCTTGTGGCACACTACGAACTTGTGGTACAGAAGTGCACCTCTGCACAGAGAGCTATTCCTCATTGGAGAAAATCTTCTTAATGGAATGCATGAATCACGAGTGAAAATATTTTTATGTCGCCTTTGCCTTCCACTCATTACGAAGGTGCAGGATTTGTAAATGGATGACAAGAACTTCCAAAAATATCACAAATACCTTCAGGACAACCACACTTGGTTAATGTGTAACACACGTTATGGATGGAATGCTTAAGGACAGCTGGGAGAGGGAGAATCAAACGGCCAAACCCTGAACCAGCATCAAAGACCCGGGTATCCATCCCCCTGGTTTAATAAGAAATGCTTAATAAGAAATGTTAATGAGCAAAGGGGACTTACCAGTGTGCTGCGAAGGGACGACAAAGGTCCACGTGGAAGTTCTTTAAATCTTTAAATCTAATTGCTGCTTCGATATAAACAAAAAGTATCCACAGTGATACTGTTGGTAGACACACACCCCTCTCTATGGAGGGGAGAGAGGGAAGGAGAGACAGAGGAAAAAAGAGAGAGAAACACCTCAGTACCACACGACAAGCAGCAGACATTCTGAAATCATTTTTAAAGGTTTCCAAAAGACAGCGGGCAATTTTCAGACATTTATAAATGGAATTGTGAGAGCTTGGGAGTTTTTTGCTTGATAAAGTATCTCGGATGTCTTTAAGGTGGTTGTGAACGTCTGTCTCCTTATCTTGTTTGATTGCTGTTACAAGGCACCAGTGAAAACCAGCAGAGGTGGAGCAAACTGCACAGCGCGGCACAACGCCGTATATAGACCAGGAATGCGAGTGGAAGGAGCTGCAGGAGATGAGCTCATGTTACAGCTGCCAACCTCACAGCCAGAACTGCTTTCCCACCCCAAGTTCGGGATCTGCCAGGCCCAGCACTGAGCAGATGGGCTCCAGGATCCACTTATGGCAGAGGAACGGAGGGCACAGCGTGGATCCCTCCCTGCAGCAGCCAAGCAAAGCTCAGCTCAGCTCAGCTCTCAACCCTCCTGCTCAATGGAAGCCACCACTGCTGTGTTAGTGCTGCTGTAGAATTCCACAACAAAATTACAGCTCCGTGCCCCAAACTTCATCAGGTTCTTGGCTACACGCCGACGTCAACGCCTTGTGTGCTTATTTGGAAACAGGTCTCCAGTTTGGAGCTCTGGGTGCTATTTTGAGGCCCTGATGTGATTTGCTTTGCTGTGTTTATTGGGCTCTCTACTTTTGGTCTCTCTTGAACTGCTTCCTTCAATGCAAATTGGAAAGCTATGGTGAAATCCCTCTGCTACAAGGGATGGTTCTGGTAGTAGATGCACTACCTAAAAAAATCACCACTTTCTCAAAAACCAAAAAAAAGAAAGAGCAAATTCCCACCAACTTAAATAAGCATCAAAGAAAGATTAATTCCTAAGGTTGCAGGGAAGCAGAGCTAAACAGCTGAAGTTCAACCCGACCCATCAGGTGCTGCCTTTGCTCTGAGTACAACTTGAGATAACGCTTTGACATCTTAACACAACCCTAAAAATAAACCCAGGTTTGGGGTTTTTTTTAACCTATTTTATATTGGGCAGCACCTGGTTCGTAGTCTTTTCCATCAACTCCCACACTGTCATTATTACCCATGACTAACCTGTCAGGGAGATGACTGCTTTCACCAGCAAGCTGAGAAGCAATCCATGCTATCCTGCAAGCTCCCATCATCTGACTTCAAGACTAACACAGAAATATTACCAAAGTCCCAAACACTTTTGGTCCTGGGGGACCAAAAGCTGCCTTTAAGCAAAGCAAGGTGCCTTCCTGAATTAAATATATTGGGATATATGGTGATATCCCAATTAAACAGCATATTAGTTGAGCAGTGGGAAGGGTATCGCATTGTTTCAGAGTTCCTGTGTTTGCTCAGTACTTGTTGAGCTGTGCAGGAATGTTCTGAAGTCAGGAACTCCTGCTCACAGGCCTTCAGTTCCAGCAGTTAATCACTGAGTGATGATTAACCACAAGATGTACAAACAGAGATGATATCAGGCACGCATAAGGATAACAAAAAGAACATTTCTTACCTGTATAAAAAATACAATAAAGCAAATCTAACAAACAGAAGAGGGGTTCTGCACGTTATTAGGAATTAATTAAGATATATATTCAAATCTGTATGTTTTAGTTGAAGAACAATGACCCACCTGTGTGCCAGACATACTGTACCCACACATACGTGCTGGCAGCAAAGAACAGCCATTGTATTGGTATGAAGAGCAGACATATTATATTTGATGTGAATGCTACACACACAAAAAATACTGAAAAAGCCTAAAAAGAAAAGAGGGAAAGAAGAGTGTTTCAGATTATTCCAGCAACACATCACCAGTGAGTCCAGCATAGAAACATGAGTGTTACTTCAGCCCAGGGTAAAGAAATTACTGCACCATTCGGGTTGGGAGAGATCACTAAGATCACCCAGACCAACCAAACAGAGCAGCCTGGCTGATGGCAGGACAGATCTGTCCAACCATGAGCCAACACACACAGCCTGAGAATATCTGTGCCCCAGCCACTCCTCCTGCAAGTCCCCAGCTGCTGCATTTACACCTTGTTTTGTTTGGAGATCACTGCCATACAGTGTTGATGTAGTGCTATCATTACTAGATTCTACTACAAATAGAAATCAGCAGCATCACTCACTCTCCCCAAGTGGTAAATATTTAAACAGGCAAGGGCTTGAAGAAAGCTCTAATAGAGGGGGATCTAAACAAATCCCCTTATCTCGGGAATTCAAACGCTATCTGCCTACAGTGAATTATTTGACAGTGATGTGTTCCACTTCCATTGCCACAGATTAAAGAGGCAACGTGAGAAGGATGAGACTTGTCTCAAGTCACCTCGCCACCTGACAGCTCCTTTTGTGGAAGTGAGCATCAGTGCCACTAAACAAGCTATGGAACGTGGAAATCACCCTGACACCTCACAGGAGTTCCCCACGAAGGGACGGCAGCTCTGTGCTGTACTCACCAAGCCCTGGTATCTGAAGGAATCGTAAACGCTCCTGATGAAGAGCCAGAAGGGCCACAGATACTCAAATCTGAACTCCAGGACAAAGTCTGCTAGCAGTACCAGTGCCCACACCACCAGGAACTTCAGGTACAGGAAAGTACTGCGAAGAAAACAGAAAAGTGATCTCAGTCAGCATCTCCAACACAAAGACTGATTAAAAAAAAAAAAGAAAGCAAACGACTGTATGAACTCATGAACTTTTTGCTTTTAATTAATTAAAAGGTCGGGAATAAAACCTGTCAGTAACTGCAAGACAGGAGAGAAGATTTCATACCAAATAACGAGACCACGGGTTGCCTTCCATTAAAATCAAGCCTTGTCCAACACAGCTGACCTACGTTCAGCTGCATTTATTGTTGTAGCAGCACTGAAGGCGAGTTGCTCTGACCAGGCGCTCAGCCTCAAGCTCCCTTTTGCTCTGCAACGTATTTGCACAAAGCAAAGCCTGGCAAACAGAGACACTGCCACAGCTGCAGTGCTCCTCTCCTGCTCTGCACTCCCCCATCCTCGGGGCTGAGATGTTTCTGCCTCCCCCTCCTCACACCGCAGATGTTCTCTCATTGTCTGCTGAGCACGAACCGCATCGCCGATACACGAAGGTATATTTTAAGCCTTTAACTACAGCCATTGGGAAGAGCGTTTTGATGCTGAGCTGTCAAAGGGGTAAATTTAAACATATCCACGTTCGAATTAATGCACCCATTTAAGAAAAAAAATAAAAAAATAAAAAAAATAAACAAAAAATGAAAAGGGTGTATTTGCAGCACGCTGCAGCTGCCGGGGATCCTCATCAGGAAAGCAGACAGATCCCCACCACAAAGGCACACTGACACCCTCCAGATGAGACTATGTGAATAAAACCACGGCCCAAACGCAGCAGCCCCCCCCCTTCCCTCCCCCTGCTTTGTATCAGCCCTTCCCAGCGCTGCTTCTCCCCCTGGTGCCTCTATTGTCCCTCTGTGCCACACGCTGATGCACAGCCCAGAGCACAGCGCTGCTCTGTGACCCCACACCTGCAGTTCTGACACCCACTGATGCCTAAAATCTGGGCAATCAGTTTTCTGACCCGCGTGCAAAATGCTGGAGGAGGAGGATTCTTTTTTGGGGAGCAGCTTTACACCAAAAGAGGGGAATTGAGGTCAGATGTGAGCAGGAGCTCCTTTACTCAGAGGTCACACAGCAGTAAAACGGGATGGAGCTTTGGTGGGAAGGGTCCTCTTCTCATGTACCACCAATGGGACTCAGTGGAGAGCACACAAGCAGCGTCAGCAGCACAGCAGTGGGGTTTAAAATACATCAAGGATGAGGAGCGGGAACCAAGCAGCAACAAGTCAACTTCAATTGCTTCAGCAACAACAAGCTGCCATGAATACCCCAGCGAACAGCCCGAGTCCTAAGGCACCTGCAGTGCCAAAGACAAAAGATGCTAACTGCAAAATGATGGCAACAGAGAGCTGGAAAGGCATAAGGCAAAGTTCTGAATGCAAACTGTGGAGACAACAGGAGACCTTCAGAGCCCCGCTCACCAACCCTTGGGTGGTTCTGGAGACCTGCTGAAAGCATGGTTACGTTTTAAGGCTCACAATGCTCTTTGCACAGCTAATGCCTGTAGGTAGCTCAAGTCTTCATTGTGCTTTGCACGTAATATTAGCTTGGGATTCTGCAGGACAGGAAACGATGGCAGCCAAAATGCAAAAAGCAGCTTCAAGGATAGGGAGGGCAGCTGCTGCACGTTTGCTGGGGAAGGTTGGTTGCTCCTGAACTCCTCAGCATTGCAACTCTCGGCCACATTCACCCCTCTCTGAGTGCACTGAAGGACTGGCACAAGGGTGGGAAGATTGGTCTTCAATTAAAAAGCAAACACAAATCCTACAAAGATTCAAGTGTGCTCATCAAGCTGTTTGCTCAGCCTAGCTGCTCTGTTTGTATCGCTGCGATGCTGCCTCCTGATAACTGTATTTACTGGGTTTGTGTAAGCTGATGGCAGCAATTAAGATAAGTTGAGTAAATAGCTACAGTAACCAGAGTCATTTTAATGATTTGGAATTCTATCGTTACAGAGACGCTGCCTGTATGTAAATTATGGGGAGAAAGTGAGGGAAAAAAAAGCAAAACGGAAAAAAAAAAAAAGAATAAAGAAACAAGGAATAAAGAAATCCAGGAGGGAAATGCTCCCAGCCCATTCCAGCCTGCAGATCAGCTCCTCTTCTCTTTCTGTGGGACAACACCTCGAAGTCACCCAGTACTTCTGCTCATCAAAGCCCCACGTGAAACAAAGGCTGAAAATCCCATTTCTGATACAAAACATTCCAGGAGAAGCCCTGGCGTCTCCAAAGGTCTCACTCTGTGCTGCTCCACACCTTTCCCAGCTCTCCCTTTTCTCCCCCCCTTCCCACCCGTGCGATGGGCAGCACGCAATTCCCACTCAAACTGTTCCACTGAGCCAAATCACCTCGCGTAAGAACTTCCAAGCAACGGATGGCATCGCTGTGACAATCCCAGCACTGCTTTCTCAACAACGGGAGCCAAAACCAAGGCTCTCCCTTCTCCCCAGCAGGGATCGGAGAGGAGCAGAGCAGCACCATCCCAACACCTGTCACAAACAGAGCTGCCTTCCTCCCCACACCTGCAGCGTGCGAGGTCTGCACTCCGAGCGCAGCCAAACCTCTGCCGGGCTGGAAGCAGAAACGGGACAACTTTCACGAGTCAATTTTTTTGTATAGATTTTACACCTCCAGCAAGGTTGGGAAAAGGCCATTCGGAGCACGCAGCCCAACCTCTGCCCTGTGACCGCTCCGACCGCGTCCCTCACTCCCAACCCGCTCCTTTCCAACCCCCCCCCCCCCCCGCTGCCGGTGACCCCCCGCCCCGCCAGCCCTGCCGGCTCAGCGCCGCTCCTTCCGAGCGCTCGTTTCCCCCCGCGCATCACCGCAGCTCCCACGCCGCCGTCACCCTTCGCCCCACCGCCGTCACCCGCGCTCGGCCGGACCCCCCCCCCGCCGCACCCCCTCCTTTCCGAGCCCCGCCTCGCCTCACCTCGCCCAGCACCGCCGGCTCCCCACGTGCGGTCCGGCAGCGGGGCGGCGGTCGCCATGTCGCGCTCTGCCCGCTGTCAGGGCGGGGGCGGGGCGCGGCCGGGCCGGGGAGCCGCGGAGCTCTCGGCGTTACCCCCCCCCCCTTTTTCCCACCCCTCCCCCGGCCGTTCGCTACCTGCCGTAGATTCCCTCGGCGATGCGGTTCCGCTTGAGCGGCCGCCGCAGCTTGCTGCAGTCCGCGCTCCGCCGCTTCATCCTCCCGCCGCCTCCGGCCCCGCGCCGCCCCGCTCACGGCAGCACCATGCGGCCCTCGGCTTCCTCGCGCGGCGCGGCTGCCGTCGTTTTTCTTTTTTGGTTTTTTTTTTCTTTTTTTTTTTGTTGTTGTTGTGGTTTTTTTTTTTCTTCTCTCCCACTCCCCTCCTCTTCTTCTTCTTCTTCTTTTTTTTTTTTTTTTTTTTTTTAATAACCCCGGGAAACAAAGAAATAAAAATAATTCCTGGTCGGTCCCTCCCCGCCGCGTCCCCCCGCGCAGCCGCCGCGCAATGACCCGCCCTCCCCGACGCTGTCCAATCGGGCGGCTGCTGACGCAAGAATGACGGCTCTCTCGACCAATCGGCGGCGGAAAAAGGCAGACGGACGGCCGAGGAGACCTATGAGATTGCCGCGATATTGGTCCCGCCCCGCGTCACCGAACGGCCTGCCCACGCGCTTGATTGACGGTCACGAGAGCCCATCGCAGAACAGGGATTGTGAATTGACGGCTCTTCAACCAATCGCGAAGCAGTTCTTGTCTCTTCCCGCCCACTGCCCGTCTGCGCTGGTTCCCGTCCCGTGCTGTGATTGACAGCAAGGCTGCCCAATGGGAAAGAGGAGGAAAACTCAAAGGACAGCTCAGCTATCCATTCGGAAGCGGAAAAAGGAGGGCTTAATTTCCTCTGTCACCGTAGCTCTGAAGGGCCGCCCCTGACACTTGATTGACAACCTCGCTGACAAATCACTATCGTAATTCTCGGGGAGCGCTGTTCTTCCGCAACAACGCAGCCCTGTCCCGACGCCTCTCAGGAGGTCTGGAGGAGGCGCGAGAAAAAAAAAAAGAAAACCAAACAGCGGAGCGACTGCAGCAAAGATACACGTTCAGGAGAATGGCAGGAGAGCGGCCCAATGGCGGGGCAGGAAGGGGCGGGGCGACGCGGCCGTCCCGTCTCCGATCGGTCCAAAGACGGACGGTGTTTGGCGACGGACCAATCAGAGCCCAGAAAAGCTGCTAACATTCGGCCAATGGGAAACCCGTCCCTAAGGCAGGGCCTGTGAGTGGGGAGGGGCGTTCAGCCAATGGGAAGCAGAGGTGGAGCGGAACTTCCGTTGTCTCCGCCCCTTCCGGTTAGGCCTGCCTTGTCACGGGCGGCCCCGCCCTCAGTTCGTGCTGCAGCCGCGCGGGGCTGCGTGGAGTCCTGGGCTGCGAGCGGGGCTTCGAACCGCGCCTGGCTTCTTCCCTCTGCCGGGGCTGCGTGCGGGTCCTAAGCGTAGTCTCTGACTGGGGTGGATCGGCCCGGGCTGAGGAGCGCGGCCCTGCTGTGGCGTTAAAGCCTGTTCGGTTCATGGGGGAATTGGAGGCAAAAAGTCCAGAATCAGCATTTACAGCGGGACGGGAGGATCCCAGGAGGTGTCCTGTGCAAAAAGTCACGTTGTAGCCTTCGGCGTGTGTTCCACCAGAGTGTTCAAGTGTTCGTGCTGCCAGAAGACTTGGGACTTGGTCACGAATTGAAAAAATAATAATAAAATTTTGCTTGTTTCAGTCATGCAGAATGGTGGCTGGAGTTCTGAATCCTTAGCGTGCTTCCCAGGTGGTTGTACTGCAGATGGGAGATGTGTTGATAAAGCACGTGCAGTCACTGCATCCACCAGCTCTGCGCCTTGTAGGTGTTCCATAGCAGCTCAGCTGACGTTGAGTAACGTCTGAGTTACCCAACATGGCCACTAAATCCCCCCAGAAAGGAGCTGGATGCAGATCTTCCATGGGACATAACAGCTTCTGCCATGTAGCCCTGCCTGTGTGCCCCAAACGTTCGCTTTGGTGGCTGCTTATTTAAAGAAAATGCATGTGCCAACCTAAAGTCAGAGAACCCACAAGGCATTGGGTGCCTCATAGCCACGGTGGGGCAATGGAAGTCGATGCGTTTCTGAATGCAGGTCAGGCCTGAAGCAATCAGGTTGGTTCTCAGTTAAAAGCCTGCAGTGTGTCTGCTTGCAGTTTCCAGGCCTGGGGTTACCCATGGGGATGTGGGTGTTGGGTTGTAGCCTAACAAAGCTGAGAACCACAATCGGAATCTCAGCAGGGCATTTCCTGAAGTAGTGGTGGAGGGCCTCAGGTCTGGACTACAAGCAATATAAAGGAATAATGATATTGCGTGAGCTTCAGCATCCCACGGCTGTGAGTCTGCATGTCTGCATGCTTTTCTTGCCGTTCAGCTGTGAGGAGCCACAGCAGCTGGAGCACCGTGAGGATGGTATCCAGCAGAATTACAGTATCGACCATTTGGCATGGTTCTGTTTGTGAGTACTTTTGAGTTTAGTCCATGTCAGCTAAGTTTGGGCTCCTGACATGCACCAGATAAGGAATGTTCGTTGCCAATGCCTCTTGGGTTTTTTATCTCTCTTTTATTCCCCCTCCCCCCTCCTTAACTGTTGGTTTGAGGTGACACAAACATTGTTGATAGAAGGAAGTATTAAGGCGTTTGTGCCTAAGTATCATCTGGTGCACAATGCCTTCTACTTACCTCAGCTTCCGATGCAGCGTGCCATGGCTGATCATTTTTCTGGAAGCTGTCTTGATCGGCTTTTATTATTTTTTGTTCTCAGACGTGCATACATTCTTTACCTACTCAGGTAAGACTGCTCACCTTGCCATGAAAGGAAGGACTGAATGCATGCTTTTATTTTGCATTGCAGTAGAGTTGGGATGGATGGTTTTGTGTATTTGTTAGTGAGGAGAACGTTTGTGCTGCCTTCTGCTGCCCTGCTTGTATTCTTTGTCATTATTTATATGAAAGCAAAGACAGTCAACAAAGTCATACGTGAGAGAAATTGCATTGCTCTGTTTTATCCTGTCTCTACGTGTATAAATTCAAACTTCTGAGGACAGGCAGTGCTCTCAGTGCAGAAGTCTGGTGAGGTCTCAGCACGTGGAACAATTGTAAAACTAACTTTGAGTATGGTATCATTTTTCTGTTTTCTTATGGAAGAGAAAGCAAGCTCTGGGTTTCTTTAAAACTAGTTAATAATGGTGCCCATTTTTTAATAGAAAGATTTCGTAGTTAATTGTCATTTTTTTAAAACCAGTCTGCTTGAATCACTTCAGTGCTCTTCTGCTCTTTTCTGTCCCGCAGATTTGCAGGATGTCAGCCACATGCTGATTTTTGGATTTGGCTTTTTCCTGACGTTTTTGAAACGATACAGTTTTAGCAGCCTGGGATTAAACCTCCTGATCATCCTACTTGGCTTCCAGTGCTCCATCCTGATGGAAAATGTATCACTTTTCCTGATAGAAGGAATGTTGGGAGGTAGTCTGCGCAGGTAATTAGTTCTTGTTAGAATTAGAATCACCTGGAGCTGCTGATGCCTTTTATTCTGGGGTAATGCCTCGCTGCAATGACCGTTTTGTGAATTAGCATGGCCATCTGCAGACTTTTTGGAGGGTTAAGTGCATTTTGCTGTTGTTCTTTCTTCATTGCCTGAATATGGTCCTGACATGGAATTGTATTTTTTCTCTCTTCTTTTCTTTCCTTCCTTTCATTACAGCATAACGGAAGCTGCTATGAACATGGTTGCTGTGGTCATCTCCATTGGAGCTGTTCTTGGGAAGATTAATCCCCTGCAATCAATTGTGATGACAGTTGTAGAGATAATAGTTTTCTGTATGAGCAAATTGGTCAACTTGTATATCCTGGAGGTACAGTAGTCTGATTTCCAGTAACAGGAGGGAAAGTTTCACAGAGCCTTTGGAAACACTGCTGTTTCCACTGACTGATACAAGAGCTCACTGTGGACAACAGAGGCAGAGCTGCATTTAACACACAGTGTAAAGGTACTCCGAGCTCTTTGTAGATGAACTGTGTGTTTATGAGCTACAGTGAGCTCACATAAATTAATGTGGCATTAAAAACCCACACTTCAATTGTAAACCAAGTGACTGTTTTGACAAATTCTTCATAGGGAGGTTGCATGAGTTAACTATGTCAGAATCTGCGTCGAAAGGTTCCTGTGGCATAAGATAGGTTACAAATTTAATTACTCTATTGATACAGGCTTCATATCTTGTAAGCACGATGCACGTTCACCTGTTTGGGGCATACTTTGGTCTGGCTGTCTCCTCACGTTTCTCCGAGCCACCACCAAGGGCTGAGAAGAATGCAAGTACTCCAAAATCGGACTTACTGTCAATGCTGGGTGAGGCATTTGGTTTAATGTTTCAGCTGGGAAAAGTGATTGCAGTGAGAGCAGGAGGAAAGCATAACCTCAGGTTAGCTGCTGCCCTCTCTCAATTAAGTTGTCTCTTTGGGGCTTGTATGGACATTTTGGTCAGGGACCCATGCGCTGAAGTTATGACTTGTATTTCAGTAGTGCTTAGAGTTCCCATCTGGGGCTGAAATGCCGTTTGCTACATCAAGGTGCTGTTCAGTGATACGAAAATGCAGTCCCTGCCTAGTCCTGTGAGTGGTAAGATAAAAACCTGCTGAAAGGTGGGGAACAGGATACAGGCAGGCACACGATCTGGCTGTACGTATGACATTGCAGTGCTGTGTGCAATACCATGTTTCTGGGAAGATGTTGGTATAGCAGCCAGCTCTTGGGGCTGTCTGCACTGCAGAGGACAGGAACTACTCTTTGGTCACAATGAGGAAGTTGAAATGAATGCAAAAATATGGGTTGGAACCATCCAGAGACAGCCTATGGTAGATATACTGTGTTTTAGGGAAGGTAATAGTAATTGCTTGTCTTTGTCTCCAAGGCACTCTCTTTCTTTGGGTGTTCTGGCCAAGCTTCAACTCTGCACTGGCTGAGGAAAAGAATAAAGTGATCCTTAACACCTGCTTAGCACTTGCAGTGAGTGCTGTAACTGCCTTTGCATTGTCTGGTCTGATCACAAAGGATGGAAAATTCAGGATGGTAAGACATGAGGGAAAATGATGGTATGGAAAAACTGTTGTTCTGTTACTCTCAGTAATACGTTGAAGGGAATAATAGCTATTAAATAAAAGCAAATCTGAGTTTTCAGCCTGGCAGCCATCATTAGGCTGCCAAGCAGAAGACTGAAGAAACTGTTAGAAATGGTATTCTCTGATGGTAACTTACAGTATACAGAAGTCCAAAATCAACCTAATGTACTGCTATAGAACAAGCAATGACTGAATTTTCTCTTTGTTTTTGTTACTTTGTTTTACAGACTCATATCCACAGTGCAGCACTAGCTGGTGGGGTTACTATTGGTTATGCAGCAGACAGTATCAAGTATCCCTGGATTGCAATGATTTTGGGTCTCCTTGCTAGTGTGATAAGCATACTAGGATCTCTCTGTTTACAGGTAACACTCAAAAGCCTGAAATTCCTTTTTGTATAAATTCTGTAAACTTATTTTCCAATATGACATACCTCAATGTAAACCTCTTTTTGAGAAGATTAAACCTGAAGTCTTGACCAAGATGTGGGATTGCAAGTTAAGAGACCAAAGTTAATTTCCTAG
Source organism: Chrysolophus pictus (assembly GCA_037305975.1). Classification (NCBI taxonomy): domain Eukaryota; kingdom Metazoa; phylum Chordata; class Aves; order Galliformes; family Phasianidae; genus Chrysolophus; species Chrysolophus pictus. The sequence continues at coordinate 3,423,227 of CM074598.1, read as the reverse complement.
CTCTAAGATAGACAGTGTCCAGTTATCAACTTGTGTTCCTGTGTATCACTTAATTTTTTTCCTCTTCCCAGAGTTGCTTGAACCCTACTCTCAAGATTCATGATTCATCTGGAGTTCATTTCACGTTTGGTTTGCCTGCTGTGTTTGGAGCTCTTGCCCAAGTTATTTTCTGGGTAATGGAAATCCAGACTGAGTACGTAAATGTTTGCCCTTAAGTGTAATAAGTTTATCTAATATTACTGGAGGGTGCCCTGAGTGGAATTCTCATAAGTACAGAAGGATTGGAAGTCTTCACAGATAAATCATATTATGTTAGGTTTTAGTTCTAAATTTGGTCCTTTACATTCAGAGCAGTGTACATAGGAGGTGAAGGCTGGGAAAATGCATCCTTCCCAGGTGTTTTGGGAAAGCTTTGTATACTATTACAGCAAGGGAGGAAAAAAAAAGATGAATTTTATGAAGAGTCTTTAGCATATAGGTAAGGGCTAACACCAGTCTGGACACCCAAGTGGAAATATGCTTGGGGGAACACCACACAAAGGGCTCACTGAAGGATAGTTCTCCATAGAATGTCATGACCTGGCAAAAACATCTCATTTTCACAAATCAAGCCCATGTTGTATCATACAAGAAGTTCTTTGGTTTTCTCAGCTTACACAAGAATGAATCACAGTACAACATAACTTGGTTGTAGGCTTCTGCTCAGCTCTCTTAAAATATCCAACTGCAGCTGTATAAAGAGTTGAAAATGGGAATTGTGATGTGAGGTTTTGACAGAAGATCCGTGCACAGGGACCACTTGGGGCAGACACATCCACAGGCTGAATGTTAGAGTCAGCAACTGTCAAAGGTGAAACACTTGTTTTGCTTTTCAGCATTGACTCCAGCGTCGTATTGAAGATCGGTGCCTCCTGTTTCACCATCAGTGTTGCCTTGATAACAGGTCTTATTACAGGTAAGCATGAAAAACGTGTTTCAGTAACATCTTCCACGTTTTCCTTTGGGGCAAGGGCTGTGTCTTCCTACTGCAGCTGTTATTGTGTCAGTGTCCTTTGCAAAAAGACACCAGTGCAACTGGGGTGCTGATGTGTGCTTCTGTGGATAAGGATTTATGTAGAAGAAGCAGTTGGAAACATGAACACCAAGGACTCTTCCTGGATAGGCTTTGAAGAAGAGATGTATTCAACGTAACCTAGCAGCAACATTTTTCATTGGTGAAATTTATTCTGCAGATGTTTAACAGCTGTCTTCAGATTACAGACATGAGATGTGTGAGGATGAAAACGCATTTATGCTTTGGTGTTGTGACAGAAAAATGCTACCTGGAGCTTCTCATTTTTTAGGCCAGTTGCTGTAAATCTGCAGACTTCCACTCATATCAGCAGCTTGCACGAGGCAAACACTGCTCCTTTGGTTGCTGGGGGTTTGGGATCATCAAGGCTCATGTGTTCCTCACATGACATACTGTTGGTTTTATGGCAGCTGCAGTTGTTCTAAAGCTGCTAATTCTGGTTTGAGGTGAAAGCTGCTGTAAAATATACTCTAAAGTGATCTTTTAAAATGCTTTAATTGATCTGCAACTTTGCATTAGCTCACGTAGTTAACAGCTAATGAGTTTTTTAAAAAACGATCAACTAAAACAATCATTCAGTGGTTACATGTACTGAAAACCCAAACTAACAGTGCTGCTAAGCCTGTCTGCTTTAAACACACAGCTTTCGTGTGAGAAGTTAAAGACTTTTCATGTATCCTTAGAATCTGGTAGGCTGTTTAATGGGTTTTTACCTATAAGCTTCTCTGTACTTCAGGTCAATTTGAGTCACAGGGCTCTGCTGAAGTGTTTTGTTCTGATGTTGTGTTTAGTCTATGTTACTTCTGGATGTGTGTTATCAAGAAGCCTTCAGTTACACAGCCTTCCCCTTTCCATGATACATGTGTAGATGTAATCCAATATACTTGTTTTTACAACTAGGTTTAATCCTAAACCTCAAACTGTTGAAGCCCATCCCTGTCTCCAAGTATTTTGAAGACCAGATGTATTGGGAGGTAAGTTTCTTTTCCATGTAAGATTAACCACGTGGCAGTATACATAGCATCCATTTCAGGGTGCATTTGAATGCCCTGTTTGTTCAGCTGTCTGAAGCCTGAATATTATAAATGTATGTATTCTTCAGATAGCATTCCTGTTGGTGGGCACATGGCTAACTGTAACACACAATATACATGCTCAGACATCCCTTGGAGTGTCAAAGAGTAGGATTTTTACAAGGCAGTTCTATGGATGGAAGGTTTTTATGAAAACTCCTGGCCTTCATTGGGTGTTGAGTGCATAAACACAGACCTTGTGCACATTTTGGTGCTGAATGTGATCCTCTACAGAAACATGGAATTTGAAATAAGCTCCTGCTAAGGTTCTGCACCACCTCTTCCAGGTGTTGATTTTATGTTGATTGATAAAAAGTTCTGATACAAGAATGTCTGTCTTCACAGTTTCCTCATTTGGCTGTTGGATTTTGAATGGATGAACCCAAGTGGAAGACTTGACCAAGATCTGTATTTGTCACTAGAGAAAATGAGTAACTATGATGAAACAGCACTTAATTATTAGCACACTTAAAAAAGCCTTCCCAATGGACACGTGAAAAATTTGCAACAAAATGTTCATTATTTCTGAGCAATCAGCACATATATTTACAGATGGAGAATGTATAACCCGTTTTCTTTTCTGTTTTGACAATTTTACCTTAAATATTTTTGTAGTATGTGTACAGAAAGCTGCTGTCATGGCTTATCAATTAAAATGCTTGGAAGCTTTTAAAGCTGTATTTAGTTCTGAAGTTTAAAAGTCCAAATCTGTGCAATACGCACTTGTTCTGATCTAGTGAAGTGCTGAAGTTCTTATTTGTAAGTTCAATTAAGTTCTGTTGAAGGCTTTGTTAAGCAAAGATTTGATGACTGAGCCGATCACAGCCGGAACTCCACACTGTGCCAGACTGAAAACATGTTACCAGAAAAATCTGTTCTTGGCTCAGCCAAAATTTGGAAGATCTGATGGCAAGAAATGACAAGCAGAACCTCCTGGGTTTGACTGGGGGGTGGTCAGCCTGGAAAAAGATCTGGAAACGATTCTTAAACACTGCCAGCTAAAGGCTTTACCTTGGATTTAAATGAAGTAAAGCAGATACGTGCTTGTAGAGTACTTCTACATGCAGGGGCTTTGGTGCATGAGGCACAGCCTGCTCAGTCAGAGGATGCTGTGCAAACGTGTTTTTAAATGGATGGTGGTCCTAAGCTTTTTCTTCATTTCAGAATAGTTGACATTTTTTTCTTTAACTGCTTACATAATTAAAGAAGTGGAACCTTGGTTGTTTTTATTTGCTCATCACACTTGCTTAAAAATGAAGAAATGAGGCAAACTGTAACACTGAAAACAAGAGATGGAGTATTTGATGCTCACTGCAATGTTTGCTGACATCTAATTAATTCATTAGGGAATAAACAAAGCAGATCACTGCAATTAAAGGAAGTTGAGACAGAGTTCCAAGTAACTTGTAGAGGAAGTGTCACTGTTTCTTATTTCACAAAATAGCCAGCGAGCTACTTATTTATCAGCTGCATGGAGCTTTTACCAGCTGACAGTGCCATTCAGCACAGATACCTACACATTTATATGCCTCCTTATCACACGTTTAGCACATTACTGCCCTGGCAAAACTGTAATCCAGGCTGAACTTGTGACCTTCAGTTCCTTACATTCCAGCAACCCAATGAACATAACTTCTTACGTGCTTCTGCTGTCTTCCAGCAGGAGTGGTGGTAAAGAATAGTATTTCATCCTTCTGTTTCTTTCCCATCTCTTTGCTCCCTGATTTCTTGAGCATGTAACCAAGATGTGTGCATAGGATGGGGCAAAACTGCTCCTCTTGTATCGCAGAGTTCAAATGAATATGGATCAGAAATCTCTCTTGCAGGCCCTGTCTCTGGGTTTAACTCCCAGCTGAGGAGTGTTCTTCCTTCTCTTTATTGTGGTTAGGAATTAAGTTTACAGCAAGCTTTGTGGATGAGCTCCTTATAGCCAGAACCAGTACATAACTTGAACCTGTGTCTCTACAGTGTCTGCAGCAACAGTGAGTTGTTCACTACCCTCACCCTCATTGTATTATATACTCAGGGAAAAACAAAGTCCACAGCAGCACAGCTTTATGCAGGAAAAAACACAAACCAGTCAAATCTGAAAGTGAAGAACTGTTTATATTGTCCAGATATAGGAAATACTTAATAAATATATGTTAAAAATTTGTTTTAAAGCAAGTAGGACTTGGGTTGTAAATATCATAGAAAGTATTAAATGGTTAAATGCATTAATCCTCCACTATTCTATTTACTTATAGCAAACATCATACAAAAGTGACTTCCATTGCTACTTGTAGCAGTTTTACATGTCAGAAACATTACAACATTTAAATCAATATAACTGTTTTTAGGGTATTTTTTTTCCTTTAAAAAAAAAATACAACCAGGATTTTTAGTGCGATGATTTCACTTCTCCATGTTTTACCTTTAGACACAATTGAAGGGCACCGTATACAAAATGGTTTTACAAAATTTCCAGAATACACAGTTAAAAAAATGACATGGCCAATGCACTTCCATCAGTGTGCTCACTGCCACAGATCCTCTGTGCGGCCAAATTTGAAGACCAGTCCTCTGTTTGAAACAAGAAAGGCACATGAGCATGGAAGGGGCAGATCAAATACCAAATAATATTTTCAATATGTTATTTCTGGGAGCAAGTTGTAGTATTTGTGAACCCACGTCCTGTTCCTGCAACAAAACCTACACAGGCAGATCACTGAGTGTCCTCAGCAGCACTTTATTCACCCACATCTAGTTGCAAAAAAATAGAGCTGAAATAAAACCCAGACTGCAGCAAGCTTTGGTTTTAATCGTTAAAAACCAATTAGGTAAGAAATGAACAAAGGGTGAGAAGCTTACCCGAAAAAGATGAATGCATTCTGGAAAAAAACAGCAATTCCTGGGTACACAACTGTTTTCTCTAAAGGCAAACAAAACAAAACACTCCATTAATTTTTCAGAAGTTCTTTTCTCTTCAAAGAGACCCCATTTCACAACAGAGTCCAGCTGCTACCACAGAACAAATCTGCCCTAAGATGGGCTGTTTTCTCATAGAATTAAGAGAGCACTGTGCATCTTTTGCATCTGTTTCGTTCCCTGACAAGATGGTTCCCTCCCATCTGTTACCCCCACTGCAAAATAATTTCAATGGCTTTTGTGCCTCCCCCTCACTTATTCAGCTTTCCAAATAACTGAAACAATAATCAAAGATGTGCATTCAGATCTAACACTCGTGAAGACTGTCATTATTGTGTGGGATTGCACGCCCAGTTTGGAGTGCACTTGTGTAAAGTGATACCCATACATGTACACATTCACTATGATGACAAGCCACAGAATGGAGCAGTGGCATGAAATCAGTGTGCCCAGGTGTCCCTGAAAATCACCTGTGAATTGAGTAATGCCAAGACTAAAGAGAACATAAATTAAAACCCAATCACTGTGCCCTAATGAGCATGAAATTCATTTTCAGGCCTGAGCAGCAGCTTTATGTCTGCTGATTTGTCCCCACCAAGAGGAATCTGCTGCAGTTTCTATGACTTTCTCAAGACTTGTCTTCATAAAATTATCACAGCATAAAATAAGGTGTGAACTTCTACAAGCAGTTTGCTGGCTTAATGTATAGGCCTGGGGAACAATCTGCACCAAATTGGTCACTTTAATTCTGGAAGGAGGTGTTTGCTCAGAATTATTCCTATATAATGTATAGTTCAATTATTTCAGTGCAGGCCCCCATGTGACTCAGCCCTCTGTTTCTACTAAGGCTAGCTGGAAGATTTGTGCCCTACAAAACAGAATGACAAAAGCTTAAATAACAGAAACGGGACCTTAAAATTCTCCATACGTTAGAAAAAAGAAAAAAAATGGATAGGGAAGAACTAGAAATGGTCAGGCCATATTGTATCTTACCTTTAACAACGTATCCTCCAAACAGAATCCACATGGAAGCAATCAGAGAGCCAAAAGCCATCATAAAGCCAATGAAGAGCCAGATCCGAGCACCTTAAGAAAGACACATGGATGTTCTGTGCCCATTCCTGGGTACAGACACCAGTAACTTCCAAGATGCTTTAGTTTCAGAGCACCTTATGTGACCAACTCCAGCTATGCACATAAACCAGTGCACACCCTGGTACAGCTATTACAGCTCTTCCAAGGATTACTGACTGCACGTATTTCTGTGTGCACAACACTTACCTGTCTGTCCCAGGCAGCCTTCACTGTAACTGTCACCCCGCACTTGTCCATTAGACACTGCGTTGATCCTGAGTGTGAAAAACAGGATGAAAAAGGGTAAAGATAAATAAAGCAAGAAGGAAAATATTTGTAAAACAGGAGGAGAAACTTCTCATTTAGACAGTAATGCGTTTCTTAGATGTATTTTATTTTTCAGAATGTGGAACAATGCTAAAACTTAAACGCATTGCCCCACTTTTCTCCACTTTTAATGCTTTGATCTGTATGCTACTCCATTTTTAATGGCTCCTTAACACAGACAAATGTAAGGCACATGATCCTAGGCTGCACTGAATGAAGCATGACCAGCAGCTTGAGGGAGGCGGTTCTCCCCCTCTGCTCTGCTCTCATGAGACCACAGTGCTGCATTCAGCTCTGGGGCCCCCACCATAAGAAGGGAAGGAACTCTTTTTCACTGAGTGTAGGAATAGGACAAAGGGGAATGGTTTTAAGCTAAAAGGGGGGAATTGGATGAGATGTTAGGAAGAAACGTTATCACTCAGTGGGCAACGAGGCCGTGGCACTGCTGCCCAGAGCTGTGGGTGCACAGAGGCAGTGCCCAAGGCCAAACTGCATGGGGCTTTAGGCAGCCTGGTCAGAAGTGTCCCAGCTTATGGTGGAGGGGGGGGGTTGGACCTAGGTGATTGTTAAAACCCCTTCAACCCAAAGCATTCTGTAATATTAGCAACACTCAGACCCTGATTTATTACTTTCAGTTATCTTCCAATTTAAAGACTACATTTAAAAAAAAAATTCTGAATTTCACCAAATTTTTAAGTGTGCACAGCTCTGATCAAGACGTTACACTTACATTAGGAATGCAATGGTGGCTATAACCCCACAGGCATGATATGAATGGTTGAAGTCTTCCATGGTAGGGTATTTTACAGCTGCATCTATGATTATCCACCAACCTGTAAAAAACTGTAAAAAGCAAAAGTACTATAGTTTAAAACACAGATAGAAAAGTTTTGACCAAATAACCCATAAATTACAACGTGACTGCCTCTGCTGTCAGCTTAGTTAGGTACAAGCTAAACACATCTCCATGATTTAGCTGCTTCAAGAGATCACAGAATTGCAGGGCCTGGAAGGGACCGCTAGAGGTCATCGAGTCCATCTCCTCTGCCACAGGCAGGGCCACCAACCTCCACATTCAATACTAGACCAGGTTGCCCAGGGCCCCATCCAACCTGGCCTTGAACACCTCCAGGGATGGACGGGGCATCCACAGCCTCTCTGGGCAGCTGTTCCAGCACCTCACCACTCTCAGAGCAAACAACTTCCCCCTGACATCCAACCTCAATCTTCCCTCCCTCAACTTCAAGCCATTTCCCCTTGTCCTGCTGTTATCTCCCCTTTTCAAGAGTTGACTTCCCTCCTGTTTGTAGGCTCCCTTGAGATACTGAAGGCTGCAATGAGGTCACCCCGCAGCCTTCTTTTCTTCAGGCTGAACAAGCCCAGCTCCCTCAGCCTGTCTTTGCAGGAGAGGTGCTCCAGTCCCCTGATCATCTTTGTGGCCTCCTCTGGACCCTCTCCAACAGCTCCCTGTCTTTCTTGTACTGGGGGTTCCAGATGTAAACACCTCCCCAAGTGCAATACTCTTGTTAAATCCCATCTGGTTCTTCTCTGCCCAGCTCTCCAGTCTGTCCAAAACTCCCTGAATGGCAGCACAGCCTTCAGGTGTGTCAGCCATTCCTCCCAGCCTCTTACCATCAGCACTATCCCCTCATTAAGGTCACTGATGAAGATGTTGATCAGGGCCAGACCCAGCACTGACCCCAGGGAACACCTGAGATCTGAGCTCTGCCAGACAGTTCACAGAATCATAGAATCACCAAGGTTGGAAAAGACCCACACGATCACCCAGTCCAACCATCCACTAATCACCAATAGCTCTCACTAAACCATATTCTTCAACACAATGTCCAAACGTTCCTTGAACACCTCCAGGGTCGGTGACTCCACCACCTCCCTGGGCAGCCCATTCCAGTGCCTGACCACTCTTTCAGAGAAGTATTTCCTAACGTCCAGCCTGAATCTCTCCTGGCACAGCTTGAAGGCATTTCCTCTTGTCCTATCACTGTTACACGAGAGAAGAGGCCAACCCCCAGCTCACTACAACCTGCTTTCAGGTAGTTATAGAGAGCAATAAGGTCTCCCCTGAACCTTCTCTTCTCCATACTGAACAATCCCAGCTCCTTCACAGAATCACAGAATGGCCAGGGTTAGAAGGGACCTCAAGGATCATCAATCTCTAACCCTCTTGCCACATGCAGGGCCACCAACCTCCACATTTAAGAGCAGACCAGGCTGCCAAGGGCCCCATGCAACCTGGCCTTGAACACTTGTAGATCCTTCAGCCGCTCCTCATAAGGCCTGAGCTCCAGACCCCTCACCAGCTTTCCTGCCCTTCTCTGAACACTGTCTTTCTTGCAGTGAGGGCCCAAAACTGGACAAATACTGGAGGTGCAGTCTCACCAGAGCACAGGGGGACAATCACTTCCCTGTTCCTGCTGCCCACGCTATTTCTAATGCAGGTCAGGATGCCACTGGCCTTCTTGGGCACACTGCTGGCTCACGTTCAGCCGAGCACCAACCAACACCCCCAGCTCCATTTCTTCCACGCAGTCTTCCAGCCGCTGTACCCCAAGCCTGTAGCACTGCCTGGGGTCGTTGTGACCAAAATGCAGGACCCAGCATTTGGCCATGTTGAACCTCATCCCGTTGGCTTCAGCCCAGCCATCCATCCTGTCCAGATCCCTCTGTAAGTTCTCAGCCCGTCTCCACTCACCCACCCCACGCTCCCCAAGGGCTGCTGTAGGGATGGCAGCGCCAAGGCCTCGCTGACACCCACAGGTTTCTCAGCAGCCGGCCCAGCGCAGGGCTGTGTGCTGGGCTGGGGTCCCTGTGCCCCATAACCGTGTGACCGCGGGGCTCGGTGCTAAAAGCCACACACCAGCACTCCGGCGGCGATGGACGCGATGGTGTTCCGCTTCTCCCCCCAGTCCACGCACTCCGAGCACCTCAGGCTCTCCAGGAAGCCGGACATCTTTCAACGCTCTGAGGAACGCAAGAAAACAACAAAACATCACATTTCCGTCACTGGAAAAATCTACCGCGGCTTTAATAGCCGCAACTCAATGCTTCCAACAGGAGAACGGCCCGTCCCGCCGCCCGGCCGGCACCCCGAGAGGCGCGGAGCCGCTGCTCACCTCAGCGCTGCCGCCGCCCGACGCTCCGCCGACGCGCTCAGTGCGCAGGCGCGGCGCTCAGCTGCTGCTCCCCGCCGGCAGTGCGCAGGCGCGTAGAGCGCAGGAGGCCGTCGAGCGGGGACTTCTGCGCATGCGCCGCAGAACGGGACGGGAGGGGGAGAAGCGGGCGATCGCGCGCAGTGCGCATGTGCGCGTAGCCGGCGCCCTGCCCGCGCATGCGCCGTTCCGTCCGTTACGTAAGCGGGGAGTGACGTTCTGGAAGGTTCGCGGCCGCTCTCAGTCGGCGCTCGGCTCGCTGTAGGGGCGGCCGCGTTTGCGTGGAGCTCCGCGGGTTCGGATCCCGGCGCGTTCTCCGGGCTCGGCCGTTCGCTATGGGCGTGACTCACGAAGCGGGGCTGTCACCTCGGGCGCCGCCGTCGGAGCAGGATCCGTGCGGGGGGGGCGCGGCTGCGTGCAGCGGGTGAGGGGGGCGAGGAGCTAACTGGAGCTGATGGGCGGGATGGGGGGGGAGGGGAAGGGGGGTGAACTGCGGGGCTGCGGTACGGCCGGCCCTCACTCGCCGTTGTGTCGTTGCAGGAGCGCCGTCGGGTCCCACGGAAGTCAGCAGCGCGGATGTCCGGCGGCCCCCAGCGGTAAGCGGCCGGCTGCGGTTTCAAGTGAAGCCCTGCTTGGCTTCTGAGCTGTGAGGGAGGGCAGGGGGATATCGGGGGTGTTTCCCTGCCGTGTGCAGTGCCAGTGACCTTGGCTTCTGCTTAGATGGACTGAGGGAGCTGGGCTTGTTCAGCCTGAAGAAAAGAAGGCTGCGGGGGGAGCTCATTGCAGCCTTTCAGTACCTAAAGGAGCCAACAAACAGGAGGGAAGTCAACTCTTGAAAAGGGGAGATAACAGCAGGAGAAGGGGAAATGGCTTGAAGTTGAGGGAGGGAAGATTGAGGTTGGATGTCAGGGGGAAGTTGTTTGCTGTGAGAGTGGTGAGGTGCTGGAACGGCTGCCTAGACAAGCTGTGGATGTCCCGTCCATCCCTGGAGGTGTTCAAGGCCAGGTTGGATGGGGCCCTGGGCAACCTGGTCTAGTATTGGATGTGGAGGGTGGTGGCCCTGCACGCAGCAGGGGGTTGGAGCTTCATGATCCTTGAGGTCCCTTCCAACCCTGGCCATTCCTTGATTCTGTGAAGCTTCCTTCAGTTGCTTGAGGAACAGTGTAGAGCTTAATCAGCTCTTACAGCTGGCTTGATAGCTCTTATTGCCAGTAAGCAGTGAATCCAAGGTCAAGGTTCAGCTGGCAAACTTTGAGCTGCAGAGCATTAACATGATGCTAATAATATAGGTGTACTGAGCAGAGAAGCTGTTTTTATATGCTCCCTTAACAAGTCACATCCTTTGGTTCCTTAGCTGTATTTTTCCTAGGGTGTGTAGAATGTGTAAGACCTTACAGGTGTAGTTTAGTAGTGTGATGTGATCATGGTCATTGGTCTTACTTACATAGAACTGTGGAGGTAAAGCATGAAGTCTGTTCTGACCTGGAAGACAAATGTCTGTTCTGCACCTCCTGCACTTAGAACTGATGGGAGCTTGAATACCTTGAAAACTTTATTTGGGGTAAATAAGTAGTACTAATTATCATCTTCTTAACAGAAGTTGTGTGAAGGGTATTAAAGCCAACACAAACCTTGCAAAATTCCGGAGAAAATTACTCACGGTTTACACTAAAGCCTTCTTAAACTTTCATACAGAATCATAGAATGACCAAGGTTGGAAGAGACCTCTAAGATCATCCAGTCCAATCATCCTCCTACCACCAGTATCTCCTCACTGACCCACCTCCTTCAGCACAAGATGTAGACGTTTCTTAACCACTTCCTGAGCAGTGTGTTCCAGAAGTCTGACCACGGAACAGGAAATGATGCTGCTTAAAGCACGCTGATAATTGTCAGGAAAAATTGTCAGCATTTAATCTTGAACTTCTTGCTTGTGTGCTGTGTGTCGTAATATTTGTTGGTGGTGTATATGGAAATTGCTGTGTGTAAAAGATTTGCTTCTTCATTTGCTTTTCTTTCCCCTGCCCAGGAACAGAGACTGGATATTGCAGAACAATAAAAACAGAATCAGGTCCTGAAAGTACCTGCAAGGAAGAAGTGGTGGCCAGGAAGAGCAGCGATATGGCAAACTTCATGGATGATTTGACTCTCAATTCACCAAAGAAAACAGAGAATTGTTTGAGATCCAAGAGAAGCTGCGATAGGTCATCATCGAGGTCATCCAGTCGGTCCTCCTGCAGCTCCCAGTCCAGTTCCAGTACGTCCTCTTCAGCTTCCTCCAGGAGCTGGAGCCGGTCCAGATCCAGGTCTAGGGATCGAAGGTACAGATCCCGAAGGTACAGAAGATACTCCCGTTCCTATTCCAGAAGCCGCTCGAGATCTCGTGGCTACACGAGATACAGAGGAAGGTACCACTCCAGGCACTACAGGAGGTACCACCGCACCCCTCCGAGGTACAGATCACGCAGTAGGTCGTGGTCCCGTGGAAGATCCTATTACAGAAGGTCCTATTCAAGAAGCAGGTCACGTTCAAGAGGCAGAAGAAGCTATGGGTTTGGGAGGACAGTGTATCCTGAAGCTTACAGGAGCTGGAGAAGCAGGTCACGAACAAGGTCTCGGAGTAGGTCACCTCTGCACCTGAGTGAGAAAGGTACTGTGAGACTTTGGTGTGAGCACTTGAAAACAGGGCTTTTATTAACTAAACAAACTGTAGTCTCTGTAGTTGCTTTATAAAGCGTAAATGGTGATAGCAAATTGAAAGGAGATCTTGGTACATCTATAAAAAATGTATTAAGGGGGGGGAATGGGGAACAGTAAGCAATTCAGAGCGTATCTGTATTTCAGCTGAAGCTAAATGTCCCAAGTTGAGATGAAAATCCATCAGAGTTGATGCTTCAGTGCAGAATAGCTGCAGTTTTTAGGTTTGTATTGAATGTATACATACCTCATGTTAAAAATCAACAACACTCTTCTTTCAGAAAAGAGAGAACTTCTGGAAATTGCGAAGGCTAATGCTGCAAAAGCTTTGGGAACAGAAAATATAGTCTTGCCTGCTAGCTTGAAGATCCGTACTGCTGCTAAGGAAAGCAGCAATATTAAAAAAGAACGCGAAGACTCTGGGGATTCAGATGAGGTAAGTATGAACTGGAGTGTTGTGAGTGAAAGGTGAACACTTAAAGACTTGTGGTCTGCATGGATATGCCACGGTTCTTTTTTCCTTACTGGGGAGTTGGTAACTAAAAGTTCAAACTCCTGAACAAAGAACTGAGGTTTACCAGAATGCTAAAAAGTGCTGTAGAAACCACGGTAGACTTTGCTTTTCACTGCAAGTACACTGGATTCTGAAGGGCAGTGGATCCAGGGCCGGGCTGGATGGGGTCCCAGTGGCCATCAGCCCATGGCTGGGGTTGGAGCTGGGTGATCTTTAAGGTCCGTTCCAACCCAAGCTGTGCTGTGGCTCAGTGCTACATGCAGCTTTCCCCTGGTGCTGTAACATTAGGAAGGGGAGAGAATTGTAGTTCTTCCAACTTCTTGACGGTAGTATTTTATTTTGCATTACAGAAAGTATTTTTTTCTCAACCTAAAACAAGGAGACTCCTTAGCAAACCTGTTATTTTTTTCTTCTTAATTTTCTTACCTTTTCTATCAGTTAAAAGCTTTTCATGTGTAATAAACTATTTCCCAGAAGTTACATACCCAAACACACAATGCATTTTACATGCTTTATTTCTGTCTTATAGAAATCATGACTATGGTTCCAGACATGATGAAGAAAATCTGTTGGTAATTAAGGGTCTCGTGGGCTGTAGCTGCTGTGAATTTAAGGGAGGGAGAAACTTCAGCATCTTAAACTGAGCTCTAGTTTGACTGTGTTCTGTTGTGTTAATCTGATTCATACTAAATACAAAACAACAGTAATTGTTACATCTGTCCAATGGTGCTATTTCAAATGGAAGTAAATTTGCTAAAGGTTTTAGACAAATGGTACAGGCATCCCTTTCATAATATATGCAATATATTCCAGATGTTGAGAGAGTACAGAAGAAGAGGCCTGCATCACTTGCAGATAAGTTTATTGTTGTTATCCAAAGCTCTGCAGGATTAACGTGCAGAACTTCATGCGACTTATTCTGACACTACATTTCATTGTATGGCATTCCATGCTTTGAATCATTTGAACACTCTTTAAAACTGTAACTGGGGCATGGATATCAGGTCCTTGAATTGGCACAAGGACCTTGATTAAGAATACTGGTTTTCAAATTGAACTCAATGCTGATCTACTGGCACATTTAGTAGCTTCTGGCTACTTTTGTTGTAAATATCTGAAACAACAGTACTGGAAAGTTATTAACTTTAAAGGCTGCCTTAACTTGCAGAGAGTGGTGTATCCTCCCACTGAAGTGTTGTGTGCTTTTCTTTAGCAACCCAAAGGACTGACAGAAGTCATAACCAAAACTGGGATGGAGAGAGCAACTGCACGGAGCATCTCTTTCAGCCCTAATGTAAGTGTGCTTTCCAAAGATGGAAGTCCCATAGTTGATCCCTCCTCTATCAGTCTCCACAGCAGTGATTGCCAAATCAAACATCTTAGTAATGGTAACACCAGAAGGGTTTCACAATTCCTTTCCTGAAGGAGTTGGATCAGTACTGCAGCAGTACAGTACTGTAAATCTTCTACAGTAGTGTTTAAAGTGAATGTAGGCATTTCTGCTCATAACGTTCAGTGCCTGTGAACTTTTTGTTTCTGGCATACGTTTTTACACTGAAAGTTGCATTTTTGGTTATGTTTTAGTAATGCAGAACTGGGGTGGTTATTCAGCTTTCTGGATTGCTTAAGTGTGTTGTCAATACAGATAAACCTCTTGAAGTTGTTGGGTCTTTGTACATTCTTTATCTTCCTGGTGTTTAAAAAATCTAATTTATTTTTCAGAATACAATGGCAAAACCAGTACAACAGAAGCCAGCAAGCCATATTGTTAAAGAGCCATCAATATCTCCAGGAAGAGAAGATGACAGAAAGGGAAGTCCCTATGGGCAGTGGGTTCCTGTCAAGAAGGAGGAGAAAAAGTTCCTAAACTTCTCACCCAAATGTACGCTGTTCAGAGCACGCTAGGATAGCTCACTGTTCTCAGACTGCAGTACAACAACACCTGGGTAGTGAGGTCTGAAGTTTTCTGATCAGCTTGAGGGCTTATTAATGTTGAGTATTTATTTTGATATCTTTAATTTTGGAATCTTAGGTTTCTCTTTCAGATGTAAAGCACAGTGATCCAGAAGCCACAGATGGAATCTTGTGTATATTTGTAAATATTTTTGTATTGCTTTAATGGACTAGAACTTAACAGGTGGGTAATTTTTTTCTAAAGAATAGCTCAGTAGCTGTTAATTTGAACAGTTAAATTACATTGTGTAACTGTTTACTTCAAGTAAATAAACTTCAGTTTTGCACTGGCATCTGTGTGTCAAGTATTGGGCTTTTACCTCTTAAGTGGTTATTTCCAGGTTTAAATTTCATTTAGCTAGTATTGGAAGATGTGAAGATAATTTTGAAGGTCATCTTGAAAATAGACCTTTATACTGGTATAGTTCCTGTCCAGGCTGTGGCAAATTGAGGGTCTGTAGGTAACTGTGGTGGATACCCTTCTGCAAATGGAAATCTGGCTGCCCTGTGGAGAGCCATCACCATTCCACCTTAAGCTTTTCTTTTAATAGCTCTTTATTTCTACAGAATTAAAGATACTGACATGTTTTAAACCAGAGTGAGAGTTTATTTAGAACGTGACACTGGAGGAGCTGGCTGCTTAGCAAGTAAAGCTTATACACAACTGCAGGCATACACTGTGCAAATCTACTGCATGAAACATACTGGTGATCCCACAAACTGCTTCATGGGGTCTACAAAGCATTTTTCTGATAAGACTTAAAATTGTTTGATAAATCATATCGAACTCTAACAGGTAGAGGAGGGCTGTAGCATGCACTGTGCAGGATATTTCAGTTCAGACAGCTGTTCCTCTCTCCAAGTTCTGTTTGATCTCAGCTGTGTACTTCCCATAGAAGCGCTCTGCCTTCTTATTGAACTTGGCATTTCTTTCATTGATGTAGTCAATATCTGCATCATCATTGTAAGGACGTCTCCGGCTGTACTTCTCACGCTTCTCAATTCTGCAAGACAAGCATCAGTGTTCAGAGACCTGGGGGTGGGTCTGTGTACTTACTTAAGAAATGCCACATGTAGAAATTATCTCATTTACTCACTGTTTTTCAAGATCTGCAACCATTCTGTCAATCCCTTCCTTGTCTGGCACGTGAGTTCCATGGAGGAGGCTGTCAGATGTTGGATAGAGTGCTTCACCACTAAGAACAGCAGAAGATGAGCAGCAGTTTACAAAGTTGTACTAAGATACAATTGATTTTTTAAAATTTAATACTGCAAGGCATTTAACTTCTAACTGTAGGAGTTGAAGATGCAGTGAGAACATGCTGATCCTAAACTATTAATAAACTACTAATAACATGCCTACACAAGATACAGAAATCAGCACTAAAATCTTTATTTGAATGCAGATATGGGAATTTATCAAAACCTGCTGAACTTCCAAAAATAAAAGCACCAAAACATTAAAGAAAACAGGTACAACTAAGAAATAGCAAACAACTTGTGCATCTAAATAACTTCACATTGGCAGCAGTGCTGCTTCAAAGCCAGTAATTGTGAGGTTGAAAAGAAAAAAACACCTCATAAAATGCAGTGCTGTCTTCTACCTATTGAAGTAGAGGGTGGAAGTATTAGATTATCAAGTAGGTCATGCATTTCAGAATCATAATAATAGTACGTATGAAAACATACATGTGCTGAAAGACTTGCTTAAGTCTTCAGTAGATATTTATGAAACCAGTACTGATGATCAGATGACTGAAGTGACACTTACTACTGCTCCTTCAGCTTCTCATACTGCTCCAGGTCGGGTTTGATCTGCCTGGTCAGCCTCTGGTACTGCCTCAGCTGAGCAGCTGCATAATCTTTGGAAGAAAACAAATAGCTGTTAAGGTAAAGGCTTTTATTCCATGATTCACCATGAAATATTAACAAAAGTTCATTAAAAAAACAGACAATTGTGTCGTTAAACATACCTGAGAATCCTAGATCTGGATTTTTCCTCTTCTTTTTCCTTTCCCATCTCTCTGCATCCTCGGCACTGATCTCTAACAGTTTAACTCGCTCATAGTCTTCTCCTCTTGCTGCACATTCCTAACAGAGCACAAATACCGAGCAACAATATAATGCCCATGGATTAAAATCAAAGCTTATACAGATCAATCTGGTCAGCTTCTAGTGCAGAATTAATTTATAAATATATCCTCAAGAGCCTACTTGGGTTTTCTTTGAGGGAAAGGGGATTGAGGAAACACAACACAGTAAAAGCTCTTCAGACTGTCACTGAAAGGGAGTGTCACTGCAGGGTTCCAGAAAGCCACAATATGCTCTTCTTACCTTCTTCTTTTCCTCTACCTTCAACTCCCACTCCAGTCTTGCTTTCTTGGCTTCCCAGTTCGGTGGTAACTTGAGCCTTTTGTCTTCCTCCACCACTTCCTGGTGATTCAGTTTGCGAGCCTCATTCTAGGAACAAAACATTTAACACCAAAGTGATGACGCAGCACTGCGTGAGCACAAAAATGACTACAGAAAACAACACCCAGACCCCAGGTGATTGAAGTGGCTCAGTGACGTGCACCCGTGTGAGCTCTGAGCCCCGGTTCCTGACACAGCACACCAGGCAAAGCGCTGGGTTTGACCAAAGGCTACAAAATGCCGCCCCCAACACGGGAAGGACCGAATCGGCCATCGGGAACGAATCCTTGAGGGGCGGCAGCGGCCGCAACCGATCCACACTCACGCTGGATTGGAAACCGGCGTTCCCCCATTGCTTCCCCCCGTTACACCGGCAGCACGCGCGTAACCGGCCCGGTCCGGCTCGTACCCGCTTCAAGTGGAGCTCTCGGAACTTCCGCAGCCGCTCTTCTCGCTTCTGCGCCGCCGCCGCCGCCGCCGCCGCCGCCGCGCTGGGCTGCGCCTCGTCCTCCGAGCCCGAGGAGCCCTGAAACAACCCCGCTCAGCCACCGGCAGGAAGAAAGGCCAGCAGCCCAGCCCCCAGCCCCCAGCCCCCCGCCGCTGCCTCACCCCGTCACCGATATCCCCCAAACCTCCCAGCGCCGACACGGCCGCCGCCATTCCGCACTGCAAGCACTTCCGCTTCCGCCCTCAGCACCAACTTCCGCTTCCTCCCGCAACGCGTCTCCCTTGGGCTGTGCTCGAGCGCCCCCCGGCGGGCGGGAGGTACCAGCGCCCCGGCCGGGCTGGCTCCTCTTCCTCAGGGTCGCGTTGTGCGGCCAGAAGAGCGGGCTGAAGGCTTCGTCACCTCGTGGTGCGAGCTGGAGGGCGATCTTAAAATTCCTGCTGTGCTCCAGTCAGCGATAGATGCCGGGCAGCCCGAAATTACCGTGTGTTTAATGAACACGGCTGGATCAACGTATATATACGTATTCTCCTTGCTGGGGAGTGATGCAAAGCTTTGTGAGGAAGCGGCTCGTTGGGTATTGAGATGCTCACAGACACACAGCCCTGCGTGCAGCACTGCACAGCCAGAAGCTCCAAACTCCGAAAGGTTCAGAGCTGTGTTACACGTCGATGTCCTGAGCTCAGCCTTCCTTCCAGCAGAGGGAAACGCAGCACCGGCGGTGATGGCTGTGGATTGGAGGCGGCTCTGGTGCACACAGCCATCTCTGTTCTCTTTTAACTTCAGTTTCTGCCATTGGCAAACTCCGGTTCACGCCGAGAGGTCAAAAATATCAAACACGGCGAGGAGGAGAGGGAGGAAACCCAACGTGGTGGAAACGGTGCTGTGAAGATGAGCTGCCATCTCGTAGATGGCCCCACCGACTGCATCTCAGTGCTTGTGCAGGAGAACGGCAGATCTGGCCCTGCTCCTCTGCCCTCATTTGGTGCTTGGCTTCAGAGGCCACGTCCGTCCCTACCACATGTGGGAACTGCCCACCAGTTTCAGATCACAGAGCTTTTAGGGGGATGTGTCAGCCAGGCCCTGCAGCTCCCCGTAAAGGACTGTCCCTTATGGAGCACCCAGGAAATGTCCCGTGACACCTGAGCTCTGAGTCGCTCCTCACCCCCTCCAAGCAGGAGATAACAAAGGCTGAGCAGCAGGGAAGGAAGGCAGCTGAGCTCCATAACAGAGGGGTGACCCTCTGCAAAGTGGGGCCATTCCTTTTTATTTAATCACAGAAAACTGAGTGGCTTCTGTGTGTTGTGCAGTGCCTTGACCCAGCCAAGCCCCGAGCTCAGTGCAGCTCTTTTCCCTTCTCACTACCATCATACAGTTATAGCAGAAACTCAAGAGGTTTTCCTGGTTTGTGCACATTCACTTCTAGGTCCGATGCCAGCCCAGGGAGCCCAACTCCTGGTGCAGGTGCTGAGTGTGTCCCCGGCTTGATGACACCGCTGCAAATCACAGCCTGGCATGAAAGAGCAGGGAATGCACCCAAAGGGATGGGCCCTGTGCAGGCTGACAGTGAGTACATGCAGATCTGCTCTCGCTGTCATTTACAGTTAATTTATTTTTAGATTTCAAAAATGTTTTTATTTCTCATGCGCACAGAATTGGCTCTGCTTTTTTGGGTTGTAGCTGACTCCATTGTCTTCTCAAGTTATGCCTCCCCTGCAGTGCCGAAATGAAAAATTCCAGTTACACATTGTACAGGGGATGGGAGCTCGGAGGAACTGACTCATCTTGGTTATATTTGTCTTTTTCAAAGGGGAAAGTCCTGTTTGAATGAGGGGTGGTGGGGGAACAGCATCATTTCTCTCCCACCCACTACAGCAACCCTGAGGTTGTCATTAGGGGTCCGTAGGGTGCACAGCTGAGTGCCCTCTGTGTGTGCACCCCAGTGTGTTCACAACATGAAGCTTTTGGGGTTGCTCCAGCAGTCCGGGTAGCAGCATGTGGAGCTGTTTCTCAGAAAAACAGCAGTGGCTCCAGCATGACAGAGGCCACCACACGCTCCCCAGGACGCAGCCAAGCCTGCATGCCCTGTAGGTAGTGAGCCCTGGATCTGAGGACAGTTCCCACTCACAGGGCTTGGCTGAGCCCCGGGGAAGCTGCCACTGCTCCTGGCGTCATGGAGAGTGTGAGGGCAGAGCCCAGAAGGGTTCGTGCCATTCGTCTTCATGCCAAAGAGGCAGAAAGGGAAGATGCTGCTGGTTCCAACTGCAGCAGTTTTTATGCAGGGAGGAAAAACACACACTGTGGTTTTAGCGAGGTGCTGCTGTATGCCCAGCTCTCTCTGCCCAGGTGGTGCTTAAAACCCTTCCATTCTCCTGAGCTGGGGCACCATGTGTTGGTCAGCATCCCTGCCCACAGTGACAGCCTTGCAGTGCTGCTTCTGCCCTGTAGTGCTGCCTCCAGCTCTGTGCTTGCAGGGCTGATCTGCTGCAGCTCCCAGGGCAAAACTGCACGTGCAGAGCTGTGCTTTGGGTTTGCTGGGAGCCGGATCTACCATGCCATGGCTTGGACGTGCACTGCTGTGGCTTTGGTGTGCTGTACCACGGTTTGTGAGCGTGTCACCACAACCCAGACCCACAGCCACAATGTGGAGCTGCTGGTCAGCCCTACAGCACGCGGGTGTGGGCACTGTTGTGGGTTGCAGGGACAGAGAGCTGTGGGTGCCCCATCCTTGGATGTGCCCAAGACCATGGAAAGAGCTGTGGGCGGTCCGAGCTGGTGGAGGGCACCCAGCCCAGGGCAGGGATGGGACTGGAGAGGCTTTGGAGTCCCTTCCAACCCAACCATTCTGCTATTCTCTGTCCTGCAGGCGACCTGTGCAGCTCCCCAGCTGCTGCGTGTTGCATCGGTGCTGTCACAAGCCATGTGCCACATGGGCTTCTTGCGTGTCAGAAGGGAGCCATGAGCGTGCTGGGGGATGCGATAAGGCCCCGGCATGCGGTGGCGTGAGCACAGCTCTCCTGCACCATCCCAGCAGCTGCTGGAGCTGCTTCCACTTCCTGCCCGGCCCTGCACAGCGCGGCTCCGTGCTGTTCAACAGCTGCTGCACTCCATCCTGTTTCGTGATGAAAGGTGCTTTATAAGCGGAAGGACGTTCTGATGAACAGGAGGAATGATGTACAGGCAGGGCTGGTGACAAGGCTCATCCCCGTCCTGGTGCTTGTGATGGGTGGCAGTGCTGGGGGAAGGATGTCCTTAGGGGTGGGAGAATCCCTTCCCTGCAGCATGGGGCCAGCAGGGTATGGGCAGCACCTTGTGCCTGCAGTGTTCCTGCCTGGCCACACTGCAAAGCCCTTTGCAAGCAGGAACATTGGGTGAAGGAGGGGAAATCAGGCCTAAAACTTGCATAGGACCAAATCAAACCTGCAAGAAAAGCATTGATTCAGTGAGATGGATGCAAAAAGACCTCACTGCAGCCTTCCAGTATTGGAAGGGAGCCTCCAAGTGGGAGGGAGACAGACTTTTTACACAGTCTGATAGGGATGGGACAAGTGGATGGATGGCTTTGAACTAAAAGGGAGGAGATATCGGTTTGATGATTGGAAGAAATGCTTTACTTAGAGGGCAGTGAGGTTGTGGCACTGCTGCCCAGAGCTCAGGCACCCATCCCTGGAGGTGCTTATGGCCATGGCTCTGGGCAGCCTGTTTTGGTGGAGGGCACCCAGCCCATAGCAACTGGATGGTCTTCAAGATCCCCTCCAACCTCAGCCATTCCATGATTCTATGATTGAAGATAAGACTAATCAGGATATATTTACTGATCAAAACAGACCTGATGTGCTGCTGTATTGCACATAGACACGAGCCATGAAGAAATTTGGAAAGGGGAAAAGTGAAGACTGTTCTATAGGGAGAAGAGAAGCTGGTTTTCTTTCAGGCCTATTCCTTTCAATCATAGACTACAGTTTGTGTCCTATTGGGTTGCAATTATAATCTTTCAGATCAGACACATAATCATTGGGCTGGAGAGCAAAAAGTACCTGGGTAATGTGCTTAACAGAAATTAACCTGGTTACGTTTGTACTCTATTGAAAATGAGAAAGTGCTGATGGTCAAAATCAATTCCTCCACAGCCAAATTACTGCAGGGCCGGCTTAGGGTTTCAGTTAAATGCTCAACCCTCAAACAATGATCCTAATTGTATTGAATTAGGCTCCTGATCATATAGTTCAAATGAAGGCGACGGTTTGCATTTGATGCTACTGGGTGGGCAAAGTGGAAGGCTCACCCCAATGGGGGGCAGTGGGTGAGCTGTGCCCAAAGTCCCCTTCCTTCACATTGCACCAGTCTGGGATTGAAGCTCAGGATGGGATGTTGGGATGGAAGACATGCAGTGCAGCCCTAAGGGAGAGGAGAGGGAGCAGCGATGCATCCCACTGCTGTTGGCCCAGCCTGGCCCACCACCTCCCACGCTGACCCTGCAGCACTGTGATGCTCCCAAAGCCCCCCTGTTGTGTCTCAGGATCCCATGGAGGTGGTACAGGTGCACCCCTCGCCTTCTCCTTGCTGGTAAATCGTAGTGTTTTCATGGGGGGGTGATGTTTCTTTTGGAGACTTAAGTGCCTGCAGAGCGGGGCAGCTCAGTGCATTGCTCAGCTCCTGCCCAGTTACATCTTTTCCCTTAAAAGCCGGAACCTTGTGGAGTTTCCTGGATGAGAGCACCTCAGTCATTAACTGTGAATTTCAAATGAAGCAGATTTACAGTATATATCAAAGAAATATGCCATTGCAGAACATTGGGAGAGCTACAGGGCTGCTCAGCAGCATTTTGCCCCTTTTCAGGCTCAGATTGGGAACAGCCAACCCACGTGCTGCCCTTGAACATCCCTCATTGTGCAGTGGGATCGTGCTCTGTGCAGCCAATGCAGGAGGAACTGCTGGGCCCCACTGGGATGGGGATAACTGCAGATCCCCATGCGGCAGCATGGATCCATCAGTGGGGACAGGCACTCCTCTGGGGGAGCACAACAAGTGGCAATTAATTAGCTGTCAGTAAGCGGGAAGGATGGGACCTGTGGTCCTACTGTTGGAATAAGGAAGAGGGGGGGGAGAAGGGGGTGATGGGCAGCATGGAGAGGGCACTCCCATTGGGAAGCACCCGGGGGATATGGGACTTTGGAGTTTCTCCTCTCTGCACCCCACAGAGATCCCCAGCCCATCCCTGTGATGCTCCAGGCATTGTCCCATAGGCAGAGGTGGCTGCAGGGCTGTGGGTCACGTCGCATCATCCCGGATCGATGCACATTTTGGTGCGTGAGTTATTAGCCTGCTGTCATAAACTATCTCAAAACCACAAAAGTAAAAGAATAAATCTCCCTGTTTACCTCCTGCGTGTTGTTTTTCTGTACCAAAGTCCCTCCGGGCATCTGCTCAATATCGCGTCCTCCAAACTTGTGCACAAATCACCAAGATGAAGCTGGATTTGGGGCATTTTAGCCAACTTCTGCTGGTTTCCATCACTTGATGGTATGTGAGGAACCCCTCAACCCCTCACCCCTGATCTGTTGCTTGCAAATGAGCACTGATGTTCATTTTGATGCATTTTTGCCACCGCAGAGATTGAGCTCTTCCCGTCTGATTATCGCTTTCTTGTGACCCCCCTGCATGGGAAGCACACTTCAGCTGTCATTAAATATTAAAGGGCAGCCGGTGCTGGTAAACAGCAGCACCTCACCCTGAGCTGTGGTCCATCAGCAGCACAGTTCTCCCAGTTCTCCCAGTACAGCACACCGGGGCTGCAATCCCTCTGCTCTGTGAGCGCTCCTTTTTGTGCTCACAGTGTTGGGTGCTGCTGGGATACAACAGGTGCTGCCGAATGGATGACTTCTGAGGGCTGATTTCGGCCCCTAAAGTGTTAAGTGAGTGCTAAGCCTTATAAAATTACCCTTTCAGCTACTATTTCTGCACTAAAGGCTTTCGGCGACAAGATATGCCAAAGCATCTGATGAAGTAATATGTCTATTCTCATTTGTGACATTTATTATTAACAGGGAGAGAGAGAGAGAAAAAAAAAAAAAAGCCCAGCCAGAAAGAACTCTTAATTGAAGGACTATTGTGCCGTGGTAACTGCTATTAAATTAATCTGCTGCATTCCTTTCCACCCACACACTTTAAAACTTCCTGGTTATAATTAGAACCATTTAAAACCAATTTGACACTCCTTGGATGATGCAGTTCAGCTGCTTAATATGGTGAAACTTTGGTGAAAGGAGCAGAGGGGCTGCGGGCGAGCTGGCTTTGCTTGGCTCTCATGGAGGTGCAGAGCTGGGAGCTGCTGCGTGTGAGCACGAAAAGGGTTTGCATGCAGGGAAATGCAAGCTCAGGTTCAACCCCTCCTATGCTGGGAGTCCGTTGAGCTGTGGCTCATTCAACGCTTTGTGGTCGTTGTGCAGGAGATGCTCAGAGCATCCTCTGCACACGGGTGCATTGCTTTCTGCTCTGGGAGGGACAATGAGTGAAGGGTGATGAATGCACCAAAATATAAAAATGCACGGATGCAAAACCTTCGGTGCATCTAGCTGTGGTTAGAACGCGCTGGGCTGCAGGACTGAGAGGTGATGGCCGGGTTTGAGTCCTCAGCTTGGGGTTGGAAACCCTCCGAGGGTGCAGATCTGGAGCTGGATTCACGCTTCGATGCTGGGGAACAAACAGAGAAACCGTGAGCCTGGAGGGGTCACTTCTGCAAATGTGTTCCTGCTCCGCCGCCCCGTAACCACCTGCGTGGCACCGCGACGGTATCAGCTCCGGCAGAGCCCCGACCACCTCCAGGCACAGCCGGTTCCTCTCTGAGCCCTGGAAGATCCCTTTAGTCACGGTATCTTTCCTGTCACCTTCTGTTTCCTTCTGCATTTGGCTCTCAGCTCGGTGACATGTGTTCGCCAGCGCCGCGCTAAGCAGCTCCAGGCGCAGCTCCTTGGGACCTTTTCGCCTTCAGCGCCCACCTTGCTGCTGATCCATAGGCATTCAAAGGGAAAAAAAAACATTATCTGCATTTTAAACACCTTCCCTCTCCCTCTCTGCACTGTGACCCACCTCCCCCCCCAACAAAACTGTCTATTTACGCATTTGTCTCCTATTTATCTATATATATTTTTTTGCTCTCTTGCTCTTTTTTCCCAACTTTGCACGCAGTGGCCAAGGGAAAAAAAAAAACCAAAAACACACAGAAAAGGCACAAAAACAAAATGAGGATATTTCTGCTACCCCGTAACTTTGCAAAAATGCTGCGTGCTTGCGCTGCTGCTCCGCGGGAGGCGTAACGAGAAGCAGTGGCTGCAGGCTGCAGCCAGCACTGGAAAATTAGCAGAGATCCGCGCCGGCCGCACTCTGCATCCCTCCTCCTGGAGTGGGATGAGCTGTCTTTGTTTCCCTCTGAGCTTGGATCTGAACCAGGATCTGCTCTGTGTGTGTGTGTAGGACATAGCAGAGCACCGCAAATTTTGGTCTTTTTGGGGACAAGGAAGGAGGGTGGGATGGTTTTAGGTGTAGAATCGCAGTGCGGGGCTGTGGTGTACCCAGAGCTCAGGGGGATATTTCTGAGGAATGTCATGGGCTGGGCTTTAGCTCATCTATTTTATCTATATAAACATCTATTAAAGCAAATTAGGATTAGACGTGGGCAACACAGATTTGGGAATCTGTGCTGCCGGATCGGAGGAGCCGACAGACAACTTGGCTGGAAGTGATTTAGGCGTCAAAGTCAGTAGAATAAAAACCTGATGTGTGTTAGCAGGAGGATGGTAATAACCAACACGTGCTTCCCCAGGCCAGCACGTGGTTGGCAACCTGACTTAGGGGCAGGGAACCTGACCTAATGGTAAGCAACCTGACTTAGAGGCTGGCAGCCTGTCATGGCTGAGGGATTGAAACTGGATGGTCTGCAAGGTCCTTTCCAACCCCACCATGCTCTGTTTTTTTGACAGCTGCTCTGTCCCCATGTCAGACATCTCAGTACGTGGCTGTGATTTGGGAAAGCACAGTATAACCAGCACAGGGCTCAGTGTGAGTTAACACTGTTCCTTGTGTCTGGAGCATCCTCTGACAATGTGGAATTAACAACCTGTTAAGAAAAGTAATTGCTTTTTAACCTGGACTCAGCTCCTTTCTACCTGTTGAGAGATGGACCCAGAGCACAGCGCTGTGTTATTAGGGGAAAACAAAACCTGGCAAAACACAAGTGCCTCAAAGCAGAAGCAGGAGTGGGTTTCATCACTTGAAAGCCTGAAATGCTGAGAGCAGCTCCTTGGGAAGGCAGCAAGCTGGGCGCAGATGTGGCCATGGAAGCAGAGCACAACACTTGCTTCCTTCCTGGGAATGAAAGAGGGATGGGCTGAAATCAAGGGCATGTAGCAAGGAGCAGCTCTGTGAAAGATCCCTGTGATCCCACAGGGGCAGAAATGGAGCACAGGATGGGGGGTGATGTGGAGCAGAGCCCAGCACCTGAGCTGCCCCACGGGGTTGAGGCAATTGGGGTTTAACTGGGGTCTGTTCTGGGAAAGGTGAGCCTTGCAAGAGTATTGTTGCTCTATTGGGCTGCTGTAGTGCCCCACATTTCTAATGGGGTGTCTGAGCCCTGGGAAAGTTGAGGGCTGGAATGCAGCAGAAGGGTAAAATTGGAGCTGCCATGGGCTGTCCCACTGCTTGGGCTTTGGGGGTGGGGAATGGGGTCATCCTCTGTGGTCCCTGGGCTGGCAGCATCGTGTTGGTCCCTGTCCTGCTGGGGGTGGGGTGGAGTCCTTGCGTTTCCCTCCCTGGAAATACCCACAGAGCTCCTCACTAACCCAATTAAGAAAAGAAAATTGACTTTTTCTCTTCTGGAATGTCTGTAAAAGACTTGTGGACGGCTTGAAGAGGCAGCCAAGGGACATTTCTAAGCACAAAAAAACTACATAAATAAAAAAAAAATCCTTCCCATCAGCAAACGAGAGTGCTTTATTTTGAAGCACTGACACAACGCGTTTGACAGTTCTGACTTTTAAGATGACACTTCAGGAAACGGAATGGAACTCGCAGAGCATTTTGATGTCCCTGCGAGTGCAGGTTTAATGGAGGAGCTCTCCCTGAAGCTGCACCCATCTGCTGACAGCATGCGGGGCTGAGCTGCTCTGTCAGTTGTCCAAATGTGTGTGGGGGGAGATATCAAGGAAGGAGGCTCCCTTGGCTGCTGGAAGCAGGCTGGGTGCAGGTTCACCAAACCGCCCCATTTTTGATGCAGCAGCAGTTCAGCTTTCTGCACGTTCCTGCTCCGTTTGCTCGTCTGCTCTCCTGTGATTCCCGCGGGTCTCTTTCCCTTTCCTTGCATTCCCAACTCCAAACCTTGGCTGGTTTTGGTGCTGGCAGGGTGTTGGTGGGGGCTGGAGAGCAGCACTGAGTCCCGTGGGCTCCACTCTGTGCCATACTTGGGCAGGAGGATTTTCCCCTGCTGCTTCCATAGCTTGGCTGCTCCCAAAGGTTGTCACCAGCGTGGTGACACTGCTGCCAGCCACCAGATTAGTTTTTTCTCTTTACATTTCTTGTCTCGGATTCTCTCCATCTAGTCTATCAAGGAAGGGAGGTGATGTTCTTTTCATTGTGCAGTGCAGGGCCCATCCCTCCAGTGGGAGGGAAAGGCTCTGAAAGAGGAGCTCAGCTCCATGGTACCTGGAAGTTACATGGAAGGACCTCACAGTCCCCCTGTCCCCCCTCGACTATGGGCTGGGTGCCCCCACCAGGTCAGGGCCCCATAAATCACCTCCAAGGATGGGGCACCAGCAGTGCCAGCATCCACTTCTCAGCCTATCCAGGTCCCTGCATGGCATCCCTCCCTTCTGTGGTGTCAGCTGCACCACTCAGCCTGGTGCCATCTGCAGACTTGCTGAGGGGACCCTCCATCCCATCATCTGTGTCACTGATAAAGTCACTGAAGTCACTGAAGTGGACCTCTGGGGGACACAACTTGTGACCACCTCTGCTTGGATGCTGAGCCATTGACCACAACCCTCTGGCCACAACCATCCACCCGATTCCTTATCCACCCAATAGTCCACCCTTCAAAGCCACATCTCTGCAACGTAGACATAAAGACGTAATGTCTTCAGTGCTTCGATCTGAGCTCCTCGGAGAGGATCAGCCCTTGCTGTGGCACAGAGAGTGATCCATCCGTGGCGGTGGGACGTGCTCTGTGTCCACAAATCCCTTCCATCCCACGTGAGGTCAACAGGAGCCAAACCTACACAACAAAGCTCTGTGCACCTTCGGTCGCCGTGGCATTAAATATATATGGGGAGAAAATTAGTTTAATCAAGTCGAAACATCATCAATTAATATTTTAGTAAAAATGTCGAACTCCAGTTTAACACACTGGTTAAATCTCAGCTGGAAAAAAACCACTGTGGTTCTCCACCGCCTTTTTTTTCTTTAACCCAGGCTGGTTTCCCCAGCCCCATCTCTGCCTATGGGGGCGATTGGAGCCACCGACCTCCAGTGGGGTTGCTGGAGAGCATTAGCTGCCTGCAGCTCGCTGAGCTGTTTGCCCTTTATCTGAACAAATAATTAGTAGCGGTTTAAAAAGTCCCCTTCTCTCCCTCCCTGCTCCCTTTTATAGGTACAATAATCAGATAAAATATTTCTGGAAGACTATTTACAAACTTCCCCATACCCATCAATCTTACCGTTAAGAAGGAACGGAGGAAGATCTCTAACCTCAAGAAGCTGCTAATGCAACCAAGCTATTTAATGGTGGTGTGGATTTTTTTTTTTTCCTGCTGCCATTACTATGGAATACATAATAACATCAATAATTAAATATAAATTGGATTTAATATTTTATGCTGGCGACATGTAATTTACACTCTACCCGAGAAATCAAAAGGTCATGTCTGAAGTAAAGGGAAGAAGTAGGGGGAGATGTTCGTGGAATGAGTCCTGCTCTCTTTCTGATGGGCTCCTGGTGAAAAGGAGCCTCAAGAATTTCTCCAGGGAGGGAAACAAGAGCTTTGCTTGGGGTGGAAAAGGAGAAGTGCTGGTCCGATGGCCCTTAACATGGGGTGTGCATGGTTTTCTGGTTTGCTCATTCCCACATCTGATTGCTTTTGATCCAGCAGCGCTCCTCAGCCCGCGCTTGTTCATACAATGGTTTGGGTGGGAAGGAGTCCTTAAAAGCTGCCTGGTCCCACTCTGCTGCCATGCACAGGGACACCCGCAGCTCCATCAGCGCTCAGATCCCCAGCCCCCCACCTTGAGTGTCTCCAGGGATGGGGCACCAAGGTCCCCTTGTGTTCCTGAGCTCCTGGCGGTTCCGTGGCAATGGAGCTGTGCTTATTTGCAATGCTACCCCCATCTTTGCTGCATCTCAGCCTCCTGGAAGAAACGCTGCTCACGAGCCCAAAGAGCTGCATAAATAATTCCAGGCTGGCAGTGCTATGGCTGCATCGATTTTTGTGGGATTACGGTAGATTTCGATGGCTTGCCAGTGGAACAGTCTCCATTAATGCAGTGGTAATTCAGGAACTGCCTGTGTTATTTCTGGAATGTTGAAACATTTTCTTTTTTTCTTCTTTTTTTTTTTTTTTCCTTATCCCCTTTGGGTCACCCAATGCCTTGTCCAATTTTCACATACATAGATGGGAGTTCGCATCAGCCCTGGGTTGCGGCAGCCTGGGCTGTCGACTTTACATCTCTGATTGCTTAAAAATAGGGAAAATCAAACACTTATTATGCTGATGTGGGGTCTTGGAGCTTTCCAGTTCTCCATCTCCTTCATTCTCTGTGCTAGGAGCTGGCCAGCAGCACGGGGCTGTTTCTGTAGGATGAAGGATGGGGAGAGAGGATCCCCACCACGGCTGGGATGAGCTATTGCTCAAGACTGTGGGCAAAGAGGTTTGGGGTTTGTCTGGGCTGCCCGGATCAGATTTCTCTGCAAGTGAGGCTTCTGCTTTTTTAAAGGTTGTGCAATGCATCTGGGGAAAGCAATTCTTGATTCTTCTTCTTCTTCTGCAGGGCGAGATGGGGAAGTTGCTGGAAACCAGCACTGATCGTGGCTGCTGTCAGCATCCCAGCGGGCACGAAGGTGGGGGAAGCAGGCAGGTGTGCTGCTGAGCTGTGGGGCTGCTTCACTCATTTTGGGGATGTGCAAGGTTTGGGGGAGCCTGAAAAACGAGATTCAAGAGTTGGTGGAGCACAAATCCCTTCAGCACATCCAGGGAGAGCTGCAAGGAGCTGAGCAAGCTCATCCCAGGTGGAGTTAAAGAAACCTTTGAGAGGAGGCCATGGCTGGACAGGTGCAAGCAGCCAGGGAAGTTTGGGGTGAGCAAAACCCATTCATGCATGGGATGGCTGTGCAATGCAAGTGTGGATAAGCAAGGCTTGCCCTGCTGGGTGCTTGGGATGCAGTGCCAGCATCCCATTTTAGGTGTGCTTTGTCCAGGTTTAGCTGCTACATTTCACTCACAGGGTGGTGAGGCACTGGAACAGGTTGCCCAAGGAGGCTGTGGATGCCCCATCCCTGCAGGCATTCAAGGCCAGGCTGGATGTGGCTCTGGGCAGCCTGGTCTGCTGGTTGGTGACCTGCACATAGCAGGGGGTTGGAACTGGGTGGTCACTGTGGTCCTTTGCAACCCAGGCCATTCTATGATTCTATGATTTTATGAACTGATGAAAGGAGTCTGTCCAGGACAGAGTGCTGCCTGTGACCAAGGTGGAAAAATCCTCATGGATGCTTGTGTTAATTAACGTGTTTTCTTAATTTTAAGTCTCCATGGCCAAGTTAAATCCAAGCCTACGATAGCTGACTTTCCAGGCCCTCCAGGAGTTATAAATCTGCACGATAGTCGCTCAGAAGTGGGCAGAAAAGGCCCTGTTTAATTTGGAAAGCCACACATGTGGCCAAAACGTCTCTGGCTTTTCGCAGAGCTCCGACAGAGAAAAGGACTTTTGGAGCAGCCAAACCCCCATGGGGGCATTTTGGAAACAGTGCTGGGTGGAAGGGCTGGATCCTGCCTCCAGACCTGGGTCCGAGCACACTGCAGGCTGAGCTTTATAAGGTCATGCAGCTTTCAGCACCCTTTTATGAGGCTTTGGAGTCCACTAAGAAAAAGAGCTACTTGTTGGGTTTTTTTTTGGTCTGGGCTAAATGGTTTTGATCAAAAGCGTGCTGTCTTTTTATGCCTCTTTCCCTCATCCAAAAAACGGGGTCGATCAGCACCTGCCTGCTGGAAGAGGAAGGACCTAATGAATTGCAAAAGGATGAAGCTGTACCTGTTTTCTCAGGGCTATGCTTTAGTGGGCAATGTGTGGGTTGGTTTTTTTTTGTTGTTCCAAGCCAACTATGGAAAATCCATATAAACATCCCATTCTCGCAGCTCATGGTGCCCCTGAAAGTGGAAACACCTGGTTTCAAAGGGCAACCCTGGCTCTGAATGGCTCTTAATGGTACATTCTGACTTTTATGTACAGCGTAATGCAACTTGGGGCTCGCTTGCCTGGCAAAGGAAACACTCAAAGGAAACTGGCTCTTAAGGGACACAACAGTGACAAACTCGGTGGTGATGGCTCAGAGGAAATCTCAGTCTAAATGGTTCTGCTTCTGACACATCAAAATCCATGGGCTTCTTGTGCCACACCTGTTTCGAAGCCCCAAGCAACCCGAATTCTTGAAGGATGCAGACAGCGAAGTTGCACCACCATTGACGTACTGTTATTTTCCATCTTTATTCATCCCCAGATGCAGCAGGAATGGCTCCCTTCAGGCCACTCATCACGGGAAAATGCTTTTAAGACCTTTAACAGTCGCACGCTCTATTTTGTGAGGTGCCTGGTTTATAGTCTGGGAGAGTCACTCTGATGAATGGCTTCACTAATGTTTTGCAAAGGGCCGAACTGAGTGATTGATGGGCAGGATTCAGGTCGCTGATAGCCAGTCACTTAATCTGCAATCAGCACTGTCCTGATCAATTTGAGAGGCAGCTGGCTCATGTGCAGCCAGAAGGGGATGCGGAGATCTTATGGGATTATTGCCCAGAGAAACACAACCAAAATCAGGGCTGGGTTATCTGTGAGCATCAGATTATGCCAGTTAAATCTGGGTTTTATCCTTTGATATCCAGCTGTAAGATGCCAATACCAAGGATGCTGTCACATTATCCCAGTGCAAACCCCAGTAGTGACTTTCTGGTCATGTTTAACTGCTCATCACTGGGGGTTTGCTAGGAAAGGGTGGATGTGGCACTGAGGGATACGGTCACAGGCACGGGGTGATGGTCGGATGGATGATCTTAGTGGTCCTTCCAACCGTAATGATTCTATGATTCTCTTCCCCATCACAAAGAGAGAGTCCCCCTGGCTGGGATTATCCCCAACAAGAGAAGTTCAACAGCTCATTGTTTCACCAAAGCAACCTTTTGCATCATAAAGCAATTATTGCTAACGGCTCTAAGGTTTTACTTACCCAACTTGATTCGCCTTGTCACGTCCCATTAACTTCTAATTCAGCACTAATCCCTGCCCTGAAATATATAATGAAAGACATTCAAAATATATCGAAATGGCATTGGTATTGATTTATTAATGCTAGGGAATGCTGCCCTAATTGAATTTAGATCCAGGAAGTAAGTTAATGTAGCTGACAGTGATACAGGAACCCAATCTCCCCAGCGCACAGAATTATGACTTTTTTTCTCTCTTTGTTGTCAGATGGATAAATAACAAATCAATTTAAATTTCAATGATGTTGCTAAAAACAAGGCAGCACCTGCCTGGACCAATCACTCGGGTGGGGCTTCAGCTGCCAATGAAGGTCAGGGGAGTTCAGCAGGTGGTGAAGGACATCCCCAGGTTTTGCTTGGGTTTCTTGGGCTGTGTTTCTCACGTGGGTCCATGTGAATGACCTTGTTGATCAGTTCTGTTGGGGCAGCAGGTAGCTGTTTTCTGCCCGTTGTCCTAACCCAGAGGGTTTGGCTTCTCTGCAACCCACCTGGGCATGGTCTTGTAGGTGCTGCCAACGGGGATGCAGGTATAGGGCTGCTCTGGGGCAACGTGGGTCCCATCCCTGGTGTCTGGGTCATCTCTAGACCTGGCCTGCACAGCAACTCTTATCTTTTGGGCTGTGTGTATGCAGTCAGATCCCTGCAGGCAGCAGGAGCTCCATTTGGTGCTGTGTCCTGGAGGGGGCCCGTGGTTGTGCCTTGAGTGTTGGCCGTTAACCATTTCATTTACACTCAGCCTCAGAATAAACCAGGCACGAAGAGCTGCTGCTGATCACACCTGGGGCTAAGCAATATTGCCATCCTGGGGTAGGGGTCCCAGAGGACCCTGCTGTGCTGAGACCTGCAGTATCTGCAGTGCCGTTCAGCTATGGGCTGCTCCTTCTTGCCCTTCCCTCTGCCGTGCAGTCGAGTTATTCAGCACTGTCTTTTTATTTTTTTGTCCATCTGGCTTCAAAATTGACCCTCTGCTTTCCCCAGAACCCCTCATTTTTGCCAAGCAGAAATACTCCAGGCTTGTGCTTGAAATCCAGCCCTGCTGGGGTTGGTATGGTCAAGAAAGCAGAGGAGCCTGAGTTAATTAAATCAACAGCTAACAGTGGAGGTTACCCACAAAAGTGAACCTTGGTGCCCCTAAAACCACTGACCAGAGAACGGCTGGAAAAAAACAAAACCACAGTTGGAGTGAAATGGAAAAAGAAATCTTCAGCTCTATATCACTTCAGCTAGCCACAGGTATCAGAATATTAATTGCTCTTTGACTTGATTTTGTTGTGGGATTAAGGGCACATTGTGGCTTATGAAGATATTCTAGGAGCCACAAGGATGGATGCAAAATCCATCTGTGAAGCGTTTCTTCGCCTGCTGCGATGCAGGGCGCAACTGCTGCAGCATTCCCCTTTGCCAGCATGCAGCTCCTCGTCCCTGTGCTGGGAGAAACACAGTGCAAAGTGCCATCCACCCTAAGGGTTAGGATGCAGGAAGATATGTGGGGCAGTTGGAGGCCGGGCTGAGAAGCACAGTGGATTTCCATCTCTTTGCAGCAATGTCCCCCCCGGCTGCTGCGGCACTGAAAGAGTGGCTCGGTGCCTTTTCCAAGCCCATAAATCCAGCAGATCAGAGCAGGGGGATCCAATCCAGCCCATAAGTCACGGGATGTCAAATAAAACCATGGACATTAAAACTTTACTACAGTGAATAGTTTTAATTTCCGGGCTATAACAGCTGTTCTGACACTAATGGCAGATGAAAGCTGTGAGTTCCTGGTCACGGCACCCCAGCCTGGCCAGGACGCAGCCAGGAGCATGGGCTGCTAACAATGCGTCCCTTTATCCCCTGAAACTTGGATCCATTAACCCCAGAGATGTTAATTACAGCAGAAATTACCTATGAAAGGCTTTGCTCAGGAGCCTGAATGTTCACAGCCAGTAATAACTTTGCTTTTTTCCTTTCTGTAATGCTGGTGCAATTAGTTTGGGGTTGGGGGGTTGTCGAGTTATTTTCTTTTTTTCTATTTATTATAATGTTTGTCACTGATGTAATAATTAACAACTTCTGACTGTGGGCTTTGTGCCCATCACAGGGCTTGCTGCAGCCCTGGGGCCATGGAGGCGTTGGGTGTTTGGGGTCTGCAGTTGGCATGGGAGCATGGAGGTGGAAATTGGAGGGTGGATGTCTGACCCAGAACCCTTGGGAAGAGGTGGGAGATCTCCATCCAAGCCCTCTTTTTTTGCTTCTTTCTTCTCTCCAGGTTGGGGGAATTCTGAGGGTTATGGGGGGGGTGAGATGCTTTCCTGGAAGGGCTGGCTGTGGGTCCGGGTGCTTGCTGAACCCACTGTCCCTGGGAGTAGAGGTTGTATGGGGAAAGACATCACTTATGGAAGTGGGAGAAGAGTCAAGACCTTAAAGAAGAAGTAGGACACCAGCAAACCACCTCGTCTGGCTCCATCTCAAAGTGGAACCCCAAGGATGACTGTGTGGCGGGTGATGCTTGGGACCAGTTCTGCACAACGGGGGTGAGAAACCCTTTGCAGGGGGCAGGGTGCTCTTGTTGTGTGTCAAAAGGAGCAGTCGGGATGGGGAAGCCATGGGGTCACAGAGTCTGCAGGGCTGAAGAACCATGTCCCAGGCTGGGAACGAAGGGAGAAGTGGGGAAAGGCCACCTCAGGGGGTGACCGCTGCTGGGAATGGCCACAGTGTCACGGGCAGGAGAACAGAAATGAGACATCTCACAGCTGAGAGCTGCTGGGTGGCAGGCAGTGCTGTTCCACATCCCATCATTCACAGCAAGCATCCTGTTAGCTGCTGGGAAACGTGGCTACAAAAGGACCCAAAGCCCCTGGGTGTCCCCAAATGTGACACTGGCTGCTAACAGCTCAAGGGTGCAGGACAGAGGTGCTGGTGCTGCTCTGCACCCTGTAGGGCAGTGACGTCTCCCCCAGGGAAGGTCAGGGTGCGAGAGCCCAGAAACCAAGGAGGGTAAATGCACAGATGAATGCCCGACGTGTCACTTGGTTTTAGACATCACCATCTACGATGGGAGAGGCCCTGGGGAATCTGGAGTGGAAAATGTAGTGTTCCTCATCCCAGCCCACTGCTTGCTTAATGAGCACATTAACAACAAGCCCCGCTTTATTTATATCAATCTCAAAATCTCCAAAGACGTTCCTATATATAAGCAGGGCATCAGATCCCACCCCTGTAATGGGTCATTAATGTATTTTAAGCGAGAGAGACAAGTTTGAGTTGGCAGAGAAGAGGATCAAAAATGCTTTTATAGCAAAATGACCAAGAGTGCCTTTTTGATTGCCTCTGAATGCCCAGCGAATAAATGAATAATAGGAAAATAAATGAATAATAGATATATCAGCGGACAGGATATTGTAATGCGAGATAATAACTCACCCTACGCCCCTGCCAGAATATTTGTTTAACAGAACAAACTGGGAAAGTCAATACAGAAGGTGTGGGGACAGGATGAAGCTCTGCTGTGTGGCAGGTGCTCTCCTCTGAGCTTTGCTTTGGGGGTGCAGTCCGGACATGGACACCCATGGGATGGGGACAGCCATGGGACAAGGGCACCCATGGGACACGGGCACCTATGGGATACGGACATCATAGGACAGGGACAGCCATGGGACAAGGACACCCATTGGGCGAGGACATCCATGGGATGGGGACACCCATTGGGCGAGGACACCCATGGGAGAGCGGCACGTATGGGACAAGGACATCCTTGGGACAAGGACATCCTTGGGATACAGACATCCATAGGACAGGGACACCCATAGAACAGGGGAGTCCATAGGACAAGGACACCCATTGGACAAGGACACCCATGGGACACGGGCACCCTTGGGACAGGAACACCCATGGGACATGGGCACCCATGGGACGGGGACACCCTTGGGATACGGACATCCACAGGACAGGGACACCCATGGAACAGGGACGTCCATGGCGCATGGGCACCCACAACACACGGACGTTCACAGGACAGGGACACTCGCAGGACACGGACACCCACGGCACACGGACACCTGCGGCCGCTGAGGAGCCGCTTCGAAGCTCCGTGCGCTAGAGGGAGACAAAGCCCCGCGCTGCAAAGCGGGGTGCGGGGTGGGAGCCGGGTGCGACCCACGGGACGGACATCCCCATATCCCCATCACACCGCTCCGCACCGCTGGGGAAGAGTCCCTTCGGCCTCACCCGAGAGCTGCCGTGGGGCTGGGGTGGTCCTGAGGGCTGCGGGTGGGTCTGCGGGTGAGCTGAGCACCTTTGGGTGCGGCAGATGGTGTCACCCTCTCTCTCTTTCCCCCCTTCCTCGCCCCAGGGTGGTACCGGGACACGCGGAGGCCCCGGGCTTTCCCCCGTGGTGCGGTGCCGGGGTTGTGCTCTCTGTGCCACCCCGGGTGGCCTCGGCTGCTGCTGCGCTGTGACGGCGATCGATGTCCCCAACCGCCGATGCGGCCCGTGGGGCAGCGCCTTCCGCTGATCAATAGGCATTAAGGGGGTTGGAGACGGGACCATTTGTGGCTTTGCCATCGGAGCCACCGGCCACGGGGAGCAAGAGGCTCTGTAGCCAAATGGGAAGCACGGTCGGGGTACCGTGGTCACCCTGGTGAGGCAGTCCTGGTGTCTGGAAACAGTGGGGTTGGGTTTCTGTTGGCCAGTGTGAGAGGGACTCCCAGCTGGGCAGGACAGCATCCTGCACTCAGAACTGCTCCTCCAAGGGGATTCTCTCTCCACCTCTCTGTTTGCTTAAGTGATTAGATGTGATTTCCCTCTTTATTCTCCCCCCCGTGAGGACATGGTGTTTCCTACCACCCTCAGCTTTGTCTCTTGGGGACACGGCCACCCCACTGCTGTGCTCACAAACTGCTGCCCCGTATGCGTGGGTCAGTGCAGG
The DNA here is from genome assembly GCA_037305975.1 of Chrysolophus pictus. Taxonomy (NCBI): domain Eukaryota; kingdom Metazoa; phylum Chordata; class Aves; order Galliformes; family Phasianidae; genus Chrysolophus; species Chrysolophus pictus. The sequence goes on along the minus strand of CM074598.1, from coordinate 3,386,161 downwards.
GCTTCAGCTGGCCGAATGCGACACCACTTTCTTGATTTCAAGGCATTACACCAACTTCTACCAGCTGAGGTCTTAACCTGTTGGCTGTATCCTGTAAGGACGTCCTTTACACCTTTCCTACTGATCAGTTAACCAGAGCAGCGTTTGCCAGCAGTCTGTTTTATGGAATCGTGAACCTCAGGAAACTGAGACCCAGGGATTGAGTCTGCCCTGAGCTCCTTGTATCAATTCCCCTTTGGAATCCGAGGCAGTTTTCCCACAAAGAGCAGAGGATTAGTTCTGAGCCTCCACCATCCCACCCTCTGTTTCACTGTGGTTTTGTTTGCACCTTTTCTCCCCTTTTGATCTATTCCTTCCCGGTAGAAAACACGCTTTCTCTCCCTGAGAGATGCTCTATTGCAGCATTGCCACCCCTCACCCTCAACCACTCAGGGACAGCCGTCAAACAAAACCAAAAAATCACCTCGAAAATTACAACGAGCAGGTTTTGGGTTTTTTTTTTGGTTAGCTTCTTGTCAGCCGCAGCTGAGGCTTTCTCCTTCACTTTTCCCACTTTTGCCCGTGACCACGGGGCCAGACAGCTCCTTTCCTTTCCGAGCCGTCGCAAAGATGCTCAGCCTCTCACCTGAGCTCCTCCGCTCCCCCCGCAGCTCTGTGCAAACTCCCGTTCTGCCGACTCAGCCGTTGGCACGCCGCGATCTGAGCGCTGCGGCGGCGGTATTTGGCTCCTGGAAATAATTAGGGCGGCGAGCACACGCTCTGCTCTGCGGCATCAGGACAGGAGGGATGGGGGAGGGAGGGGGACGACGGACCTGGAGGCTGCTGGAGAGGGCGGTGCGTGGGGCACGGGGCTGGCACAGCATTTTGTGCTGCTGACAGCACGGTTTGGGCCAGGTGTCAGACGCTGCCGCTGCGTTTTTGCCGAGAATATCCTCTGCGGTTTGTTTGAGGGCTGAGGGATGCAAATGAGCTCTTGCTTTAGTTTGTTTATTTGTTTAGGGCCGTGGTCTGTCTTTTCTGGCTTCTAATTTGGACTCGTCCGAGCGGCCTCATTTGCTTAGCGAGCCCATCTGTGCCAGGGCTTCAAAAAATAACCCTTTTTCTGGCACATTTTCCCTTGGCACTGAGCTCAGCCAGTGGAACTCTGGGCTGCGGGCTCAGCAGCCGAGCAATGCTGCGGGGAGGGTACAAGAGGCGATGCTCCTCCTCCTCCTGCATCGCTTCCCTGGCACCCGGTGCCGGCCGTGGGTTTGAGAACACGTGGAAACATCCCCTGAAAAACCGGGAGTGCTGTGGTCTGCAGGCAGTGCCCCCCATCTGGTGGGAGGATAGAGGAGGGCAGTTGGGATGGGAGCGTTGTGAAATGCCTTGTTAGGAACAGAACAACCCAAAGCAGCCTGTGTTCATAGGATCACAGAATGGCTGAGTTTGGAGGAGACCTTCAGAACCATCCAGTTCCAAGCCCTGCCATGGGCTCGGTGCCTCCCTCCAGCTCAGGCTGCCCAGGGCCCCATCCATGGCCTTGGGCACCTCCAGGGATGGACGTCCACATTGGCCATCACACTGACCATCCCATGTTCTTCTAGCCTTGCCCTTTGGGACCTCCATGCTGTGACATCTACGGGTGCTGTCCTGAAGCCGTTCCCATCATTGAAGCGCTGGTGGTAACATCAACCAAGGCTTTCATTGTCAGCTGAGGTAAGTCATGATGACGTTTAACACAGTGTCTCTATAGGAGGGAGCTGCTCTTCAGGACCTCAAAGTGTCGCATTTGATTTCAAGGCGAACACTCCTGCATTAAGTCGGGACAGAGGGAAGGAGGCCACAATTTTCTGTTTTCCTAATAGTTTGTACTATTGATGATAATGGCTGTGTCATTAGAAACCACAGGTTCCCCGCTGTTGACATCTCCATTAATGAAGGAATCATTTCTATTTGCAGGTCAAGAGCTGTGGTTTGCAAACAGTTACGCTAATGAAGACTGTGGCATGCCCAGCCTCATCTGGCTTTGCACCAACACCCATGGAGAATTTGACCCACGCCACTGAATGCTTCTCCCAATGAGTAATTTGGGGCATATCCCCAACCCCTTACGGGACAGTTTGTTCAGCAGCACAGGGATAGGGAGGCAGGGAGAAATCTGGGGGGAGGACACAACTTTCTCCATTATATCAGAGGATATAATTACGCAGCTCCCTCCCTCTTTTCTTAACACAAAAGAGGAATGTTCAGTTATGTGATCACAGTTTGCTGCAGTGAATTATTTAGTCAGTCTGTCCCGGAGCATGTTGTTGAAGCTAATGTTGCTTGTACTAATGTAGGAAATCATTAAAGATCAATAAAGAAATCATTAGCAGTGTGACGCCCTTACCAAACCGCCTGAGCTACAGATACACCACTTAATCCGGCCATAAAAACAGCACCATGAGCTCATTTTAATGGGTGTCAGCAAGATTGATTGACTGAGGGCAAAGGTTATAACAGCAATTTGGGAGCAGGACCGCTAATGCACTTGTAGCTCTTTGGTACACTTTAATGCAAGTTAAACAGAAAATGCCCTAGAAACCACAGAGAGTCCTTTTGTGCAGATGGTTTAAAAGACTTTAATACAAGATTTAGGAATAGAATAGCACAGTAACGCAGACAGATTTGGATTAGTTAAAGCACAACGAGCCGTAATGCCACGAGTTTGCTCAGCAATGAGGATGGGGCTGCAATGTCGGCCCTCGCTCCGGCCACAGCGTTCCCAACAGCATTAGGGTTACACTTGTTTGGCCCCATGCGTTGGAAGGACCCTGTGAGGCATTGAGTTCCCAGTGCCTCCAAGGTGCCTGATGTCCTTGGTGCTGAAAAAGTCCTGAAGATGTAGGAAAAGCGGTATTTGCCTGGCAGTCCTGATGGAGGGCATTGGATGAAGCAGACAAATCCCAATACCGAAGAGGGGAAATTGTGGTGGCACCAGCAGCACGCTAAAGCAATTAGTGGGCAGTGCTGTTGGGCTCCACCGTTGGATTCTGTGGTCACTCACATTTAATGCAACCCCATCCCAACGAAGACACGCCGGCTGCGACCTCCTCATCCTTCACATTGGCCACAGGCACACCACAGCGGTATCAAGAGTGATTCGAGGCATTAAGGAAAATTACTTATTGCCAGAGAGCGGGCTAATGAAAAAACACAACCCAACTGACCAAACTTAGAGAGTCTGAAATAATGGGAGTGTGGTTTTTCTTTCCTCGCTCGTTGGGTTTCAATTATTGGCGTTGGACGTAGGGACGAAGCCATCCATTAATTATTCTTTTCGTTAGAGGTTTCCTCCTTTGGGCTGAGAGGCAATTTGGGAGATGCTGCATAGGAAAACAACAAGGTGGCTGCGGTGCCTCAGTTTCCCCAATGAGGAAAACAGGAGGAAGCTTCCCAAGAGCTGGGAGGTGGAAGGATCATCCCTTGAATCCTAGCAGTCCCAAAGGAGCCCGGTGGTCCCGATGCTCTGCCTTCCTGCTGCTCCTTGCACCTCACCTGGCCTTGGCATGGGGTCTGACTCATGGTTTGGCTTTTGATTCCATGCTGGGCTGAGTGCAAATGCTTGCGTGCTCTGACTCCAGCTCTGTTTCCATCAAGGAAGTGTTTCTTCCCTTCCCTGCCCCAAAAAACGTCATGAAAACCCATCTCTTCTCATATATCCTCTTTCTTTGGCAAGGCTGAAATACGGGAGCAGCACAAGTTGTTCATCAATTTGCACTTCATCCTCTCTGATGAAAATTTATGGTTTTATTCCCAGGCAAGAGAAAAGCTCATTTGCATATTCAAATTTCCCTTCCCTAATTATTTCTTCTTAAATTACTCCGGCACGTGCCGGCATTTTCTACTTTGCTGTGCGGCTATTAGTGTTCCAGGCTCAGAAGTGTCACAGGTCCGCAAATGCTGCTCCAGGTACAACTTCCAGCCCCAGATCTGGAGCTCACTGGTTCATGACAGACCCAAAAATCAGCGGGGCAACAAAACATGGCACAAATATCAGTTCCTCCCCGTGACTCTGCGACCCATCACTGCACAACCTGCTGCATTTCGGTGTTTGTGGGATGCTTCCCCGGTCCCTTCTGCCCAACAGGTGACCACCACCACTCACTGCACTGTATTTCAAAACACTGAACGTTTAATTATAGATGGCATAATAATCCATCGCTAATGAAGCACAGAGCACTAGGATGAAGTGGATGCAGCTTGCATTAGCCGCCGATTGCTCATGACAACTTAATAAAACCCTCATTATCTGCTACCAGCCAGGAGAGAGGTTAGATCCCTGTTTAATAAGTAATTCCTAATGAAAAGTGTGGGGCTGGTAATCAAGGAAATGCAGCGGCCGTGGTCGCGAGTGTTTATGGGATGGGGGTTTTCTCGGTGCATTATTCCTAAGGCAGTGGCTGCAGCTCTCTGGATGCACACAGAGCGTGGGGCTGGGCTCTGTGTGGGGCTGCTGCTGCAAAGATGAGCATCCTGCGGGCACAGGGGGGGTCGTATTTCTCCAGCCAAGAGACAAGGAGGGGATGGGGGACAGCAAATTGCTGAGAAATGGGAACTTCCCATACAGCCTTGCTAGAAAGACAGATGCCTGTAGAGCGTGCAGCGCTGGCTGCTCTTCAGCCCAGAGAACTGCAGGTGGGGGGGGGGGGTCACTGGGAACAACATCTCCTTCTCCTCCCACCCCCCTCCCAGTGCAATGGGGGCTGCAAACCGCCGTGGGGCCATCGGCCACCAGTGACTTCCTCCGCGCGGCGCTGACTTCTGCTTGGGGTGCGTGAGCCGCTGCCGCAGCCCCCCCAGGGCCGGAAGCTGCTGCGTGTTGTGTCTGCTCCACCGCTGAGAAAAGGCCATTTCATGAGTTCGTGCAGCAGCTTTGTCTGCCCGGGGTGGGGGGGGGAAAAAACGCCCTCCTCCGCTTCCTCCCGGCCACAGGTGATGGTGGGTGTCAACCCTGGGAGGGCAACATCCAGCTCCAGGCTTTGTGCCCCCATCCTGCCGTGCTCCTTTACCCACCTCCCCTTCATCCCCGCAGTCCCAGAGGTTTGGGGTGGTGCAAAGCCATCGCCGAGCCATCCTGCATCCGCACGGTGTCACCCCTCAGAGGTATCCGGCTGAGGGTTGGGGCTGCTGCAGCCCTTCCTATCATCAGGGGATGCGTTTGGGGAGCGGATGCCGTGGTGTGAGCACAGACCCCATCCAGCCCCAGCGCCAGGATGGTTTCACATCAGTTATCTGGGTCGCAGATAAGGTGACTTCTGGCCCGTGGCTTTGTGTCACCGCAGGGTTCCTGCTGAGTTCAAAAGTGTCTGCGGGCAACGCAGCGCCCTGGGTTTCAAATCTTTTCAACAGTGCAGAGCCAGAGCCACAGTCCTTGTCCTGGTGTGGTTCCTGGTCCCCGTGTGGTTCCTGCTCCTTGCACTGTCCTGTTCCTTGCACCTCTCCTTGCCACTGCCCCCAAAATCCCACTTCAGCCCCCTGCAGTGCAGCCATCTCAGCATGCCTGTCCCTGCTGAGACCTGAGCACTGCTCTGCACACTGCAGCCAGGATTCCTCTTTAACTTGGAGAGACATGCTGGGTGGGAAGTAGATTCAGCAGTGCAAGTTTTTACTTTCTAAATTAAAACACGAGGGGAAAAAAAAAAAAAATTGAGCCAAAAACAAAGCATTTCCTCCCAAACCAAATGCAGGCCTCATTTTATTTCCCCCCTTTCTGATCCACTGTGTTGAGATGGGCCCTCGATATTTTCTCCTGCAGCTCAGAAGTGCCAAGGAACCAGGACAAAACACTTCTGGAAGCTCATGGATGGACACGTGTCTGATGTGACAGCGGTGTGACAGCACAGTGAGGGGACACTGCTGCATGCTGGCCACAGAAATACTTCCTGCATGGGGTTTGTTCATTGGTGGAGACTTTTCCATCCCTCACTTGATCATAGAGTGATAGAATGTGTTGGGTTGGAATGGACCTCAAAGATCATAGAACCATAAATGTGTTGCGTTGGAAGGGTTCTTAAAGATGATAGAACCACAGAATGGGTTAGCTTTGGGTTGGAAGCGTCCTTAAAGAGTATAAAACCATAAATGGATTGAGTTAGAAGGGTCCTTGAAGATCATAGAACCATTGAATGGTTTGGGTTGGGGTTGAAAGGGTTCTTAAAGATAATAGTACCATAGAACAGTTCGGGTTTTGATTGGAAGTGTCCTTAATTGGAAGAGTCCTTAAAGATTACAGAACCATAGAATGGTTTGGGTTGGGGTTGAAAGGGTTCTTAAAGATCAAACAACCATAAACAAATTGGGCTGGAAGGGTTCTTAAAGATCATAGAACCATAGAATGGCTTGGCTTTGGGCTGGAAGGATCCTTAAAGATCCAAGAACTGTAGGATGGTTGGGTTGGGATTGGAAGGGTCCTTAAAGATCCAAGAACCGTAGGATGGTTGGGTTTGGATTGGAAGGGTCCTTAAAGATCCAAGAACCGTAAGATGGTTGGGTTTGGATTGGAAGGGTTTTTGCAGCCCTTTACTCCCAACCCCCTGCCATGGGCTGGCTGCCCCCTACCAGCTCATGCTGCCCAGGGCTTCATCCAGCTTTGGGCCCCTCCATGCAGCCAACATCTCCCCACTGTGTGCCCTGACAGCTCCCCGCCCGCCGGTGCCTCTTGAACATGAATGAAATGCGGTTTTGTGATTTATTTTTTTTTTTTAATTTATTTTTATTTTTTACTCTCAGGTTGAGTCACCTGCAGAAACAATCTGAAAATGATTCAGAACAAATTACAAGAATTCAAAACTTCAATCTCACAGCGGTTTCGTTTCATGAGGAGATCTACTGATGCCTGTGGGGAGGTGCAACCCCCAGCAGCACACGTCAGCAGCACTCAATGGAGCCTCTGTGACCCCACAGACGTCTCCATGCTGACATTTCCCATAGGGGCAGCCCCCTTCTGGCTCCCAGTGCAGGTCAGTGTTATGAACTGGGTCCCACACCCAGGGTCTGGAGCAGGGGGAGGGCGAAGAACCCTGCATGACATACACATGAAGACACTGAGAGACCCAGAAATGTGTCTTTTTCACCCAGAAAAGTGCCACTTCAAAAGCCTGAGCTACTCCAGCTAAGGGTAAACTCAGGTTGGGAGTGCCTTAGAGCCTCCCTGCCCATCCTCCTACCTCTCCAGAGGGGAGATGTCAGGTGTTGTTTGTTGGTTTATTTGAGGCAGGGGCTGTTTCCTGGTTTGAAGAGAGAGAAAAATATATATATATATATATATTAAAAAAAAAAAAAAGGAAAAAAAAAAAACAACACCATTTTTGGATCTTTCTTTCTTCAAAGATCTGACCTCATTCTTCTGAGCAGGAGGTGACTGCTCTGTGCTGGGCTTTGAGTTGCTTTTTTTTCTTCTTCTTCTTCTTCTTCTTTTTTTTTCTTTCTTTTTTTCTTTCCCCTCTCTCTTGCTCTGACTGTGACTCACCCGGCAGCGCCGACACTGAGTCCTCAGCCCAGAGAAACCGCAGTCGGAGGCAGTTTCCCACGCCCTGCTCTCGCAATGGGCTGTCAGTGGTGGATGTGCCTCCCTGCGCACGCGGACGGCTCTCCTCCCAGGTTGTTCCCATCACTGAAAGCACTCGGGAGCAATTTCTTTTTCCCCTGGAACCTCAGGGAGAGAGCTCTGCCTTTCCCTCTGATGTCCTTCTTTAGTGCCTTTGGCTTGCAGGTTTTGCCCTAATATCTTTATTTAAAGCTGATCCCTGCAGCCATGGGATCTGTGGTGCTTCTGCCCTGCGCTGAGATTGAGGAGAGAAGGAGAAGGCAGCAACCTGAAATCACAGTAATTTAACACAAATTGAATGGGAGACATCAAACATCCATCACTTCACCTGGCTGGGGGGTTTTGGTAGTTGTCCCTCCCCATATTTGGGCACCAATCTCTTCTCATGGTTCCTTTTGGAGCTGACAGCTGCATGTGGCAGCTGATGGATCTGACACATCTGCACCCAATTGGTGGCTGCATCTGCCCAGGGACGCAGCCAGCCCTTGGATTTCAATGAAAAGCATCCCTTCGTCCTGCTGAAAAATGTTGTTCTCAGTAAATGTGGGCTGCAGCAAAAGGATCTTCCTGGGTTACCAGGATAAAAAATGATCTGGAGAGGCAGATGCCAGCCCTGATTTGCCTTGCAGACCTTGGGGGTCTGTGGCTTTGTTCTGCCTTTGGAAAGAAGAAAGAAGAAGGCTGCCCTTGACCCTATTTGCTGGTCCCTGTGTACCCAAGGGCAGGACAGGTCTATGGAGAAGGACATATAGAGAAAACAGAGCTGAATCCTTTCTACAGCACGAGATGCTGCAGTTCAGGGCTTGTCCCAGTGCTTCTAGTGCCACAGTGAGCCATTGGGCTGACATTCCAATCTGTAATTCCAAATCACACATATGTGCCCTGAGAAGGACTTTGGTGACTCCCCAGGATCTTTCTTCTACAATTCTTGTGATGATGTTAATGTATTTTCTACTCTTTGGGACTGTGCAGCATCAAAGTATTTCCTAGTGCCTCTTTGCTCTTCGATTTGGTAAGGGTGAAAGTGCGAAGTAGGATGGGATGAAGTTGGGAAGGAGGATGGGGTGAAATCAGGAAGGAGGCTGGGATGACACTGGGAAGGAGAAAGGGATAAAATTGGGAAGTAGATTGGGATGGAGTTAGGAAAGAGGATGGGATAAAGTCGAGAAATAGGATGGGATGAAGTTGAGAAGGATGGGATGATACTGTGCATTAGGATGGGATGACACTGGGAAGTGGGATGGGATGAAGTTGGGAAGGAGGATGGGATGAACACTATGGCTGGGGGTTCTCTTTCTCCTATGGGTGCACAGTCCCTGCTGGGGGGGTTGAACCCTAACCCTAACTCTGCCCACAACAGGCTGTGGGATAGCACTCGGATTTCTAATTGCTTCTGGAGTTGCCTGCTGGCACACTGCAGCCCACACTGCTCTTGGGAGCCACATCCCAATGCTGGGACCCTTCTGAGAGCCTCACTTCTGGCCCCAGAGTGTGTGTGGGAGAGATGGCAGCTCCTCCCTGGGCACCAGGTCAGCTGCCAGCTGTGCCCTGTGGCTTTCACACTGTAGTGAGCAGCTCTTTTTATCACAGAGGCTCTGGGGTCAGATCAATAAGCGCTGCTCTTCCCACCGCCTTTGCAGATTTACATGATGCCAAATCCCAAACGGAGCCACTTTACTGCAGGCTGGATTGTCCAGATCCATAGGGCATGCGTGAGCCTTTGAACCAGGCAGCTTCCCACGTCTGCTGCCCTACATCCGAGGCACGAGGCGGTCACGCCGCTGCTTTGCTATGAACAAAGCTGTGCTCTCTAACTAAATAAAAATGAATATGAATGCAGAGGGGTGCAAGGGCAGCTCCAGGTCTCCCTGCCAGCCCCAGACTTGGCCACCCCAGAAGCCCTCTGCCCTCCCCAGCCTGGGAGGGAGAAGTGTGGGGCTCTGCAGCTGCTCTGCTGTTTCTTTAAGAGATGCTCGTATGGGATCCAGCCATGTTCTGGAGTCAGCAGAGCAGGATCCCATCCAGGTGTGCAGTTTGCTGTGCACGAGAAGGCAAGGGAAGAAGGAAAAAAGTCTTTTCCCAAAGCAGCAGATGCACCGCACACTGAGATGGGATTGGAAGAGGATTTGTGTGGATGAATCCAGGTGATGCCCTGGTAGGGAATGGATGTGGCAACAATGTGGGACTGGAATGAGCTCAGCAGAAAAAGCAGTGCAGACTCACGGTCATCCTTTGGTCTTTGGGCTCATTTTATCCCTGATTTAGACCTCGTGCGTCCCACCACATCAGGGCTAATTATGTGTGTGGTGTGGCTGTGCGGTGGGGTGCAGACCTTGGGGCTTCTCCCACAGTTCTCCTCCTCCACACTGGTCAGCGTGAGGTTACTGCTGCTCTGCTCATCCTTACGGGAGATGTGTGGAGTGGGAACCCACCAGCAGCCGCCTTGGTTTCCTTGGCTTCTGCAGAGAGCAATTCTTGTGTAACGTATGCTCTAAGACCACAGACCAGACACAAAAATTCACACTGTTTGCCATAAATTGTTTGTTTTTGCATCGCTGTTTGCGAGAGGAGCCGTTAAAATGGATGGGTGATTTTTTGTATGTTCCCCTTGTTATTTTGTAGTGGGAAAACTCGGAGAGAAAAGGGACCTTCCTCGTGCTCTGCAGATGGGTTGAGGTCGGGACGTATTTTTAGATTCTCTCCCTCTGTGTGGTTGGATGCAGCCCCGCAGGGAGCAGCCGCAGGATGCCCATGGTGTGACACCATTGGGGGATGCCACTGAGCAGTCGAGGTGCTTTGTCATCACCTGAGGGTGTGATTCCCCTTTGGGGGCCATTCCTCTCCAAGTCACCCCAAGCACCCCCTGTTGCAGCTGTCCCTGCAGCTCTGCTGTTCATCTCCTCTATCCCACTTTGCCCTCCCTTGTCTGACCCCATGGCTGCACCCATGAGGACCTGCCGGCCCCTGTGCCTTTTTGCTTGCACCTGGTATCAGAGAATCAAAGAATCCCAGCATGGTTGGGTTGGAAGGGACCTTGCAGCCTATCGCTGCCGTGCTGGCAGTGCACAGGGGCTGGGGCTTATAGAGACGAGTGCACAGAAGGACAGGGATGTGGTCCACGGAGGTGCCAGCAGCGTGTGATCCCAGGGTCGGGTGGAGGGCACTGCATGACCGTGGTGTGACCGGTGATGGTGCAATCACTGCCCCGAGCAGAGCTGGGTGCCTGGAGGTGTGGGGCTGCGCGCTGCTTTGTGGTGCACTCAGCTGCAATTTCTCCACTTTGCTCTCAATCCTGCGATAATGAAAGGAGAGATAAAAGCCCTGCGGGGCTGTGCTCTCGCTGATAGGGTGAGAGAAGCCCCAGGGCCAGGCGGTGTCCTGCAGGAGCACCCATCCCCAGGGCTCCAGAGACCCCCACATAGGCACAGGGTCCGTGCCTCAAGGCAGCACTGAGCGTCTGCACGTTGCCCCTGACTTCTGGCCCCTTCCTAAAAGCACTTCATGCATTTCTCTCCTTGTTCCCTCCTTACCGCAGGGCTGTGGTCCCTTCTCTGGACGATCCCCTGACCCACTGCACTGCTTACAGCTCACCCCATAGTTCCAGGACTCGGGTGTTTTCCTTTAACCCTTCGGATGCACAGAGAAAGGAGCGACCGCGTGGCCGGTCTGTGCTCCAGGGGATCAGCAGAGCGTCGGGGTTATAATGGCAGCATTGTGCCTCTCGGCCACGGGCGCATGCAAGGGGGGTCCTGGCAGTACGTGGCGTTCGAAGAGCAGCCTGGCGCCGGCGAGGCTGAGGATGATGGCTGGGATGGAGGCGATCACATGCCTTGTTTCCCATGGCTGAAGCCACAGCCGGCATGCGCTTCCGGGGCATGGCCATCAGGCAGGGGAATGGGGCAAGCAAAGCTGAACCGAAGCTTCGGGACATCTGACGGCTGCTTTGGCTTAATGGCAGCCTTCCAAAAGGTGATGGCGCACTGCAGGGCTAAGGGCATGGATTTGTCTGCTCTCATCCCAAATGAAGAGTGGTTTTAATCCCCATCGCCCCATGCCTCGTTTTCCCACAACAAACCACCATCCCACCTCGCTTGTTGCAATTGCAACTGTGCTTGGGAAGCACCATGCATGCTGCGGTGGTTTCCCATGGACCAAACTAGCAAGTGCTGATACCCTGAGCTCTGCCTTTTGTTTGGCACCTGGGTGCACATTTATAGTGTGTACAGCAGTGCCAGAGCTGCTGTCCTGCAGCCCTGGGGCCGGGTTTGGTTGTGCTGTTCCCAGAGGTGAGAGCTGCGGTGCAGGAGAGGAGGGCGGCTGCAGACAGCCGCGGTTTTAGCAGCACCATAGAGGAAGTCAACGGGCTGGTAAAGCCCCTGTGTCACTGAGCTTACGGCAACCTGTTTGCAGCAGTCAGTGTCAGTTCTTTCTGAGCAGAGGAGGGTAAAACGCTGGGTTTTCTAACCTAGAAGTGCATGGCTGCTCCTGCAGCTTGCAGCACTGGGGCAGCGCTGCAGTTCCTGCACCACACGTGAGCTGGGAGGAAGCAGCAATGTCTGGAAAGTGAATGTGGAGCTTTGGAGCAGTGGGGAGGTTTGGGGTGGTGCTGCCAGCCTGGCTTGCTACGTCTCTCTGAGCATTCAGAGGAGATCACAGAAATCATAGAAACAGAGATGGACCTCCCAGACTCGCACTGGGTCCTTGGCTTTGGGCATCTGCTGGGATTGCTGCATTCCTGCAAAGCTGGGCAGCACAGCGAGCAGCTGAGGCTGAGATAAAGCACTGAACCAACGCAAAACAATCCCTTGCAGCACGTCTGCTGCCTCCAGCCAGCTTGGGACTTCTCCTGTATTGCAGGAGCATTTTGGTGGGAGGGCTGCATGCTCAGCTCTGCAGAGGCGACCATGGAAGAGATGGGTTATTTGCATGAGAACTTTTAATTGGCTCTTTTTATCACATGCCCATTCCCAGGCTGTGCTTTGCATGTACAATCAAAACCATCAGCAATGCCATTCCCTCTATCACTCTGTGTTCCTTTGTGCTTCCTGCAGGGTGGGATTTTCACCTCACTGCTGCTCCATTTCACAGCTACCAAAAAAGAAAACCAAACCCTTTTTGTCAGTGGATGCAACAGATGAAGGATTTCATGTGGGTTTTGTCCTACAGTTGCTTCTTATAGGTCTTTGGGGAGGGATTTTGGATTTCCATGCATTTCCATACCGGTTGCTGGAGGTGCTCATTGCTCTCACCCAAATGCAATCAGTGCACACAATGAAGCAGTGCTGATCTCCATGACCCACAATGGAGTGTTGTGTAGATACAGCATACAGATAGCAAGGGAATAGCCATTGCTTTGTAGACCACAGAATAAACCCTTCCATCCGAGGGAGCACTTAGAGCCTCACCGGTGGGGGAAATGTCCGGATTCCAAAGGGCTGGAAAAGAAATCTTAGGATAGAGACCCATTTTGTGGATTGCAGAGGGGCAGTGACCAAGGCCAGTAGTCCCAGCTGTGCCTGAGGGGCTTGGTGCTGTGTCTGTGGGGATGGCATAGTCATGATTTAGGGAAAATGAGGTGGTGGGAAGGTGACAAAGAGGAAAAGTCCCCTGCAAAGCCTCCCAGGTAGCACAGCTGATGGTGTTTTGCTATGTGTGTAAATCAGAGCTCCCAGCTGGCACCTGATGAAGGGCAGAAATAGAGCCTTAAAGGCACCTCATATCCTCACTTTTCTTCCTGGTGATGCTACTGGGCCTTGAGCCAGATGGGGGCTGAACCTCCCACCCTTTTTCTGCGTGGAAAGATATGCAAAACCCCAAAGCAACCCCAAAAGCAACAACATCAGGTCTCTGCTCTGCGGAGAGCCATGTTTATTCTGCCGCATGTGCTTCAGATTTTTGCTTAATGCTAATTCACATAAAATCCCTGTGAAGAAGAAGAACCACCCATCTACACATATGGAAGCAGTCTCGGCACCAGCGATTGTCTGCAAGGGCCAGGAGTCAGAAAACACAGCTCCAAACGTCGGTGCGGATGAGTGGTGAATGTGGGAGAAGAGGCAGTTAAAAGGAGAAAACCACTGCCTGTAAATGGGCCGTTGCTTCAATCACCCAATTAGGAACCCATGGGCTCTCTCCTCTGTTTCTTCTCAGGCAGCAGTATGATTAATTACAGAAAAAAACATCTCGGCGCTCCTGTCTGCTCACCACGAACCAACGAACGCAAGCCATAAAATTATTATTAAAAAAGAGGAAAAAAGCCCAGCCTGGCCACCACATCCACCATCAGGGCCATTGACGCCACAGATCAGGTGATGCTGCTCTCCCGACCGCAACGCCGCGAGTGAGCCGGGCTACCTGCACTGCTGTCAGGCTTTCCTCTTCCTCCCCGTCCCTCCTCCTCTTCCTGCAGCTGCTCGAGGAGAGCCCGACTGCAGGGTGAGGGGATGGCTTCCAACGGCGTCTTCGATTCCTTCGCCGCCTACTCCTCCACTTTCCTGCGTGGTGAGTGCAGCAGGAAACGCTGCTGGGGTTGTGTTTGCTTATTGATCTTGTGAAGGAGCCAACCAGCATTGGGCCGTGCTGCAGCTTTGCTGCACATCTCCTCTCCCTTCTCCTCGCCGGGGTGTTCTGTTGGCTTCCCCACGCGTCGCGCCGTTGCCGCCCTCATGAAGGTTTGGTGTGTGGTTTCCTCCCGTTTGTTTTTTTCCTTTTCCCACCTGGTTGTGTTCCCGTTGGGAAATGGAGGGTCAGCAAGGAGGTTGCGCTGTGCTGAGATCCATAGGATCATTTGAGTTGGAAGGAACCTTGCAGGTCATCTGGTTCGACCTCCATGCAGTGAACAGGGTCACCCAGAGATGCTCAGAGCCCCATCCCTTGACCTGGGGTATCTGAAAGGATGGGGCAATTCCTGCTGCTCACAGGAGTGTGAATGCTGTGCAGGCGAGCTGCTGGGCATGCGCTGGGTGATGTTCTTGATTCTGAAACCAGCGAGTGAAGGAACGGTGTGAGGAATCCAGGCTGCTCACAGCTCTTGCTGAGGAGCAATGGCTGCAAGGTGTGGGATGGGACCTTCTTGGGAGGATGCTCAGTGCTTGTGAAGAGTTGGGCACAGTTCCGTGAACTTCTCCCATCCTGGCTTTGCAGCTGTAGTTAAGGAGTACAAGCAAAATCTTGAGCAGATCATGGCCAGGAAGACACAGGTCCTGAGCAATGGTTCGGTCGGACTGAACCTGAATAGAACAGGGCAGGGTGATCCCAAACCCATCCCTACTGAAAGAGCAGAACAGCAGATGCTGTAATTCAGTGGGGCCATCTTGCTACGTGACAAGAAATGCATCAGACGTAGACCGGATTTTGGCCTATTTCTGAGAATACCAAATGTTACGTGTGCTTTTGAGGCAGATCAGTGGGGTCAGCTCACAGAACCGAGAGGTTCTTCCCTGTGTCCTCCTGAGCACTGAGTGTGGGACAGGGACAGGAGGAGCCAGAGTTTGGCAAACAGACACACGGAACACATCTGTCCTGCTGCCCTGCACTCAGGGATGGTGGCACTACAGATGTGTCCTTTGTGCTCCATGGGGATAATTAAAGGCAGTCCCGTGGCGAGGAAATAAGAGAAGCTTATAAAAAACATTTGCATGGCTCTTTTTAATCCGTCCTTCTGCCTCCAAAGCCAGATGAAGTAGTGCTGAGGTTTAACTGAGCTCGTTCATTCAGAAATGAAAAGAGAGCAAGAAACAGAACGATCACGTCTTGTATGCAATTTCCATACAAATAGGAACTCATAAAAGCAATAAACATCTTTGTTTCAGACATAATTTTTATTAAAGGGGGGAGGATTAAATGATTGCTCCAAAGATGGAATATGGCCAAATGGTTTTCTTTGCGGAACTCAGTGCATCTTCTCCCGCACAGAACCGTTAAGGTTGGAAAAGACCTTAAGATCATTCAGTCCAAATGTCCACCTGCCACCAACGCTGCCTACTGACCATGTCCCCAAGTGCCACATCTCCATGGTTCTTGAACACCTCCAGGGATGGTGACACCACCACTTCCCCAAGCATCATGCGCCAATGCTTTAACACTCTTGCAGAGAAGTCTTTCCTCATATCCAGCCTGAATCCCCAGCTTTGCACACAGCTACGTTTGGGTGAGCACTGCAGAACAGCCATGAATGTTCACTTAAATGCCTCATGGCTATTTTGGATTCAGCCCTATTCCTATTTTTTTGTTAACTCTTCTGGTAATATCCATGAAAATGGAGGTCTGTTTGCACAAACATTGAAGGAATGAAAAGAAAAGCCCCCAAAGGTATCCCCTAGTTAGTCTCAAAACACTTTTTTTTTTTTTTTTTTGGGTAAGAAAAAGTAGTTTTCTGCTCTCCAATGGAGTGGCCATTGGGGACCATCTGGGGAGGCCGAGCTGCATGCTGGGGCCACGAAGTCTGTGTCGTCTCCATTCATCCCCCCCCCCGTCCTGGGGAAGGCTGTTTGCTGCTCTGACTGCCTGTCAGAGGCTCTGCCTGTTCCAAGGACACCCCGCTGGCTCGTGGCATGTCTTTATTTTTTTATTTTATTATTTTTTATATAATATATTTGTTTGTGTGTTTTCGGGTGAGGGAACGGGTATAAATCCATTGTCTTTCGTCACCTTGTTACGATCTAACGGGGGCAGGGAGACAGCGGCGTTTCCCTGTATTGAGCACTTTAATTCATGATGATTTCTTAGACTTGATCTCCTCTGATATGTCGTCAGTGTTTGCGGTCCACTGTTTTGGCCGCGTACAGTTTGGGAAACAAAGAGCGAGCTGTGTGTTTGGATCCACACATGGTTGGCATTAGGAGCAAGAATGTGACTTCCCATCTGAAGCAGTGAGGCTGAGCCACGGCCACGCCATAAATATCCCCAAATGGAGCTGATAGCAGGAGCACATGGAGCAGCCCAGTGGGATGGCCCCAGGCTCAGCCTCGTGACTTCACGTTCCCTCTTCCTCCCATTGCGTGCTGCATTCACACCCAATTCTTCTTATGGCCGCATCCAGCCAGGGTGGGGAGAAAATGTCGTTGCTGGGGTCATGTTTGGTTGTTTGGGGTCATAGTTGGGGTCATGCTGAAAATGGGCTGAACCAGCGCTCCCATCCCTTCCATTCTGAGTGCTGAAGTCCCTTGGAAACCTTGGCCATCCCTTCGGTCAGGGTTCCTTGGTGCTGTTTTCAGTAGGTTGTTTTTTTTTTTTTCCATTTTAGAGCTCACGCCACTTTCACACATTTCCTGTCCTATGCAGAAAGCATCACTCAGTCTGAAAGTCAATGGTGTGAGCTGAGCGCTGCTCTGCAATGCCTTCCTGAGAAACCACGCTGGATGCTGGAGCACATGCTCTTCCCAGCCAACTCTGGCTGGCTTTCAAGAGATTTAGTTTTAATTGTTGGCCGAAACCCATCAGCCTTGCCCTGTTGCTGGACCAACATGGATTTAGAGACAGGCTTTGTCATGGTTGCAGTGTGCCCTTGGGGCACCTGGGCATAACCACCATTCATCTTGGCTTTGCCCACTCCATCCTGGGGTTGGGATTGCTGTGGGGTTGAGGGAGGCATTTTGCATTTTTCTACGCAATAAGATGAGAAAAATTCCTCTGTGCTCACGCAAGATGTCTGCAGTGGGAGTGGGACAGAGTGGGGGTCTCCTGGGGGGCTTCAACCGCAGCATCCTCCTTGGCTCTTCCATTTCTGAAATTGCTTTAAATTTTATTTTCTTATTTATTCTATTTTTTTTTTTTTTTTTTAAGAGAGTGGGACAGTCAATGCGTCTGCAGTCTGGGGGTATTTTCCATAACATAAACATATTAAACGAAAAAGAAAAGGGAAAATAAAAAGAAACAATGATTTTCCATTCCCGCTGGAAGAAGCGAGTGCCTTTGGAACATGAGGAATGGATTACACAAGCTATTGTAAAATAAAATATAAAAACAACCAAAATAGGAGAAGGCAGAGAGATTGTTTTTTAAAGAAGAAGCCGTCCTCAGTGGGGAAGGGAGACAGAAAAAATGTGCTTTTTTCGACAGTCCCTGTTGTGCGGGAGGAACCTGCAGGAGCCCAACCTCTGCCTTTGGGATGGCCAAATCCTGGATGGGAGGGCTGCAGGGGAGAGGCTCTGGGTCCGTATTTCAGTTTGGGAAGACAAGGGCTGGGCAGGGCATTTTTTGTCAGTTGTGTGTGTTTGTCTGCTATATTGGGCTGTGATTTCACAACGCAGCATGGTTTGTGTTAAAATAGCTCCTAAAAAAGTTAAAAAAAAAATACAAAAATAAACCGGTAGGAATGATGTTAGCAGCACAACCCTGAGCCTGTGTCAGCCCTTGGACCAGAGCACTGGGGCCAAAGCCCTCCCAGCTCCTTGCACCCTCTGTACCTTCTGGGCCATGGCGTGGGGATGGGCAGGTGGGCTCCATGTGCCATTGGTGCCCGTGGTCACAACGTGGGGTGAGTTGGATGCTACAGATGGATGCATTTGCTTTCTGATCCCTGAGATGAGCACGTGGGTTGTTATGGGAGAGGCATGCTTGCTCCCTGCTGATCACTGCAGGGTCATCCCATTTCCAGCACAATGGGTATGCATGGTGTGCTTGCGCTGCAGACGGATGCTTGATCCCATGCGTAGAAAGCTGCAGCAGTCACTTCTTTGCAGCCTGGCACAGCCTGGCAGACAGGAAGCTGCAGATGCGGGCTGTGCTGTTCCCTTTAAACTCAAAGCATATGCATTGAGATCATTCCGGGACGGAGCACAGTGCCATGGTTTTGGTGACTCGAAGTCAGGAATAAACTGCTTAGTGGGGATTTGTGCCATTTTCTCTCGTTAGGAGAGGGAGAAAGTGCTAGCCAGGGAATTTAAAGAGTAAATCAGATGTGCTGTTCCAGGATTAAGCCCTTGTTCCTCAGCTCCTTTGTACCATGGCTGCATTTTACTGCCCCGCTTTTGTGCCCAATTACCTTCAACCCTATAATTAAACACCTCCTTTCATTAGCCCTGGGTCAGTTTGGCAAATCTCACAAAAGGAGCGAGCCCACCACTTTTTCCATGAGCTCAGCCCAAGTGCCAGCCTGGGCAGCAGCAGCCCAGGCCCCAAGCATGGTGTGAGGCTGCAGCCAGGTCCCTATTGGGGTGGTGAGGATTCCTCTGGCACCATCCACTCCTCCCACATCAAAGCCCCAATCTTGAGAGCTCCACTGGCATTAAAGTCCCAAGCATGTGCTTCAAGCTCTCCCTGCCTCTGCAGCTTACAGGGGCCTCTAAGTGGCACAGCATGTCAGACCCTCATTTGCTCCACATTAGTGCAGCCTGTTTATTATTGCACCTTGGGCTGGGCACGGAGCTGCACTTCCCTTGTTTGTTTTATTTTCCCCCCTAAAATTCATGGGTCTGCTCCTTGTTAGCTCTGCTTCGCCAGCTCTCCCCTGGTGGAGCTGTGTGTGGCAGCCCCTGGGATGGCAAACAGGGGCTTCACTGCCTCTGCAGACACTGGGGTGGATGGAACCCATTGGCACAGGATGTTTCATGTCATTTAGGTCTGTTTGTGTCAGGGTTGCAGAGGTGTTTTGTGATGTACGAGAGATGAAGAGGATGGCTGGGAGACCTGAAGACACTGAGAGCCAAATCTGTGTGCTTCAGTCCTCAGCCCCTCCCCACCTGCTGCTCCCCCCATCACCTTCCTTAGGTCAGTTGGGGAACAGACACCAATTAAACAGTTCCTGGTTATCCCAACCAGCATGGGATATCCTCAGCTTTGTGAAACAAGGTCGGACCTGACAGTCTGGAAAACAAATGGGTTTGGTTAACATTGAAGAAGGGAGGAGGTGAGGCACTGGCACTGCTGCACAGCAATGTGGGTGCTCCATCCCTGGAGGTGCCCAAGGCCATGGATGGGGCCCTGGGCAGCCTGAGCTGGTGGGGGGCACCCAGCCCACGGCAGGGCTTGGAACTGGAATATCTTTGAGGTCCCCTTCAACCTCAGCCATTCTATGGCAGGGCTGTGATGATGGGGTGGGTTGGGATGCGCTCCTGCAATGGGGAATTCACACTTTGTGTCCCCAGACTTTGGATGCAGACATTCCACCGCCCATCCCCACCACCTCACCATGGCTGTGGCTGCATTTCAGTGGGAGAGCAAAGCCAGTGAGACATCAAAAGCCCCAGTCCTGTGAGAACGCAATCCCACTGACATAAATGGAAGTTGAGAGCGCTCGCTGTTGGCAGGGTTGGCTCATACGTGCATGTTTGATCGGCACAGCAGATTGAAATGTCAAGAATGTGAGCCTGCTGGGGCTCGCACTGCTTTCCTTGAAGGAGCATCACCCCAAGGGGAGCCGGGCGCTCCTCGAGGCCAGATATGGGCCGTGCACTGGGCAGCGGTGCGGAGCAGGTGGTGATGCTGGGGATGGCACAAACACCATCACTGCTGCTCTGCAGATGGAAGCTGCAGCACTTGCTGAAGCCCACGAGCAACTTGTCCGGGGTCCTTGGGGAAGGCTGCGGTGGAGCTGCGAATTGAACCCAGACAACTTGCTTCCTCCGCCAATGTCTTCTCCCGGAGCCCACGCTTCCTGCCAGCGAGGGCCCTCTGTTCAGTTTTAGGAGAAAATGTAAAAATATTCTCCAAAACCACACGAGCTCTTCCAGTTTTGGAGGTTCAGGCGGTCCCTTCAGCCAGACGCAGAATGGCTCCGGCCCAAGGAAACAGCTGAGGTTGCGTTTCGCAGATAAGATCCCCGCTCTCCCCGCAGAGCTGGCTGCTCATGCGAGACCCAAAGCCACGACCGAGTTGTCTGGACAAGTTCTCCATTTCTCTGGGTTCCAGCCCTAACCTGCTGCTGAACCGCTTCGCTTCCCGGCCCGCGGCCTCGGCTGTGTCAGACAGCTGACCCAGGCAGACAGACAGCTCCAAACTGCTCAGAAACTTCTGCAAAAAGGAGCTCACTGCAGGGCTGGAGGCAGCGGTTCCCTTCCCAAGCTGCAGGAGATGGATGTGCAGCAAACAGTGACTTAACAACATCCCCTAAGCAGCGCTGCACTTGATTTGTCTGAGTTCATAGCCAGAAACCAGAAAAGTACCTTCTGTGTAGCTTTATGTTTGTGACTAATTCCATTCAGGTCAGGGGGGTTTTGTTGGGTGCCTGCATAGGGCGATCTGAGCCCACTTTGGGGTTTCTTTTCTGCAGCCATTCTACACCATCCAACTTAGCAGCCGGGGGGGGGGTGTTGTTGGCAATGAGAATCTCTACTAGAAATACGAACAGAGAGCGTTTGCACCGGAAAAAATAATCCGAGGAAGGAGCAGAAGCAGCGCTGCCCAAAGCCCATCGAGTCAGAGCTGTCCGACCGCAGCACCGCTGTGACATCGCAGCGGCAGCACAGCGCCCGGCCTTATTCGTAGAAGTGAAACTGGTGAATAATTGCAGAAAGCAAACCAGCCTGGAAAAACAAAACAAACAAAACAAAACAAAAAAACCCACGGTCTGAGCGTGAAGGACAATTTGCTATTGGAAGCAGAGGGCAGTTTTCTCTGAATGACTTCACTGTGCGTTGGCCACTGACGGCTGTCTGAGGTTGAGCTGTGTCACTGGTGGGGAACTGCCTCTGCAGAATGCCACAGTCTGTGGACACGGCCAAGAGCAGGAGCTGATCCCATGGGGATGAGGAACAATTTGTGCAGGAGAAGCTGCTCATTTTGTGCAAAAAAAGGCCAATGTGTTGCAAGGAAGCGTGCAGGGCGTGATTGTGGCAGTGGCATTGCAAAGGGGCTGCAAGGCAGCCTGAGCTCTACGTGCATCACCTGCCCTGAGCTATGGGGTGGCATCACTGAGCTGCTCGCCCGTGACTTCATGTCTTCCCTTGTAACTGGTGTGATCTGCAGGGAATGGCTGAGAGCTGTGATTCTGAGTGCACGTGACATCTCTTTGGGGGTTTGGTGTGTCCCCACTGTAGGTATATCACCAGGTGGGCGTGTAGGTATATCACAGCCCCCTGTGCTCAGCACTGTCCTTGGGAGGACCCCATAAATGTGGGGGTGCTGGGCGAGCAGCTTGAGCTGCAACATCGACCTGAGGCAGCAACAGAATGCAAAGAGCTGGGAGCTGCCCCTGGGGCCAAGCTGATGCTCACAGGCAGCAGCCTGCTTGTGCTGCACTGAGCAACACACAGCAGGGTGTAGAGATGTGTTGCTGCCTTCTTGTTACACTCCTGCAGCCGGATGTGATCTGCTTGCTGCGCACCTTGCAGCTTCTTCAGGCTCCACTGTTGCAATCTGTCTGTGCTTCCTGTCTGCCACCTCTGCTTTTTTTGCTTTGGTGGGACTTTTCCACACTGTTCTCTTGCTGGATGACCACCACCACTCTGTGTTTATGCAGCTAACTGCAGCCATCTGCCAGCAGACAGGTGGGGAAACCCTCACCTGGATGAAAGCAGTTGGGTTGGGCTTGCTGACAAACCGCGTATTCCTGGAGCAACTCCTGCAATGTGCATCCCTCCCAGCTGCTGGCTCTGTGCATCGGGGTTCTGCCCAACCCAGGCAGTAATTCCCTGCTGGGAGGGGATGGGGGAAAGCAGCTGGTGGGGGAGGAGGGCTGGACGTGGCTGAAATTCAGGGGGAGCTCTCCCATCTCCAGCATGAGGATATTCCAGGAAGAGCTTTGGAAATTAACAAAGCTGCTGCAAGGTCTCTCTGCTGCCCAGGGGTCAGCAGGGTGAGACAGCAGCAGCCCACCGTGCACTGTGGAGTGATGCACAGGGCCACCACAGAGAGCTGCTCTGTTGGCCGCCTGCTTGAAGGGCTGTGGGGTGCCCACGGGGCAAGCAGAGCAGGTTCCCTGTGCAATGCTGATGTCCTGCAGAGAAGCTACAGCTTAGCCGTGGCATGTTTGCACCTGCCTCTAAAGCTGGTTTTGTCAAGATGCAGCACTGGGATGCTCTATCAGACCCGAGCCAAGAGAGACAAGACTTCCAACCAGCGCCTGCTGCGCACCGCCAGCCCTGAACCCCCATGTCTGCACCCATCCCCAGGGGGATTCCCAGCCAGCACAGCCCCAAGACAGCAACAGCTGAGCCTGCAGCCTGAGCACGGCCTGCAGTGGGGATGTAGGTGAGAGTGGGGAACGTGAGCACTTCCCAGCGGCCGCTTTCTCTCCGCTCACATCCAACTTCCCCAGCAGCCCGGGGGGAGCACTGCACTCCCATCTGATGCCCAACATCACAGCATGGTTGGGAAATGCGTGCAGGGAAACACCACTGCACGCTCAGCACAGGGAGAGGGTGCTGCCCTTCCGTGACAGCCGCTCTCCTCGAGCTCACAAATCACACTCTGCTTTTTTTTTGTGTGTGTGTGCATTGGCCCCGCCGTACTTTTCTCGCCGTCATGTGCCTTTCGGTTCCGCTTTCCACCATCCAGACATTTCCCCTTTTTCTTTCCTTTGGAATTTTTTTTATTTCTCCCCATCGTGCTGTGAGGTTATGAAGGGCTCCGGGCAGTGCGTCCATCCCATGGTTTCTCTGGTTGGGAACGTCCTCCATCCCCATAGGGTCACATCCCTCAAAACCCCTCCAAAACAAACAAGACCCCTCCACCCCCCAGAGACTCCAATAGCTCTGATTAAAGCCCCATGCTTCCAGTTGTTACCCACCTTGGGGCGTTTTTGGAGATGGGATGTCCTCAGGTGCTCCGTAACCTTTGCATGAATGGATCCTTTTCTCTGCATAAGCACATTCTTAAAGGAACATCAGGCTTTCATTCTCCACTTCAACCATCGCGCTTCTCTGTTCACTTGTTTAAATCAAGCATAAAGCTCTGACTGTTCTTTGAATATTTATGACCAGTTTTTATCTCATGCCATGCATACAAAACATACTTGATTTCTTTCCTAAAAGTTTTTTTCAAGTGCAAAGTTTTAAAAACATGTGGCTTTTATTGCAGGCAGGAATGAATAACAGCATTCCACCAGTAACCACATTAAATGGAACAGTAATATTCATATGCGTAAGGGCAAAAGCTGTCTTGTTTCCTATTTGCAGTTGAACTCTGAAATTAATTAAGAACTAAAAGGATCTGACAGTCATTAGGATCTTTTAAAGAAGGAGTGGAAATGGCAGATGGGACCCATGCTCACAAGGCTCTGCCATGCACTATCAATAGCACTGAGGATGAGCGCCCCGGACACGCTCTTCATTGCTGCCATTGTGGGCAGAAGAGAATCGTGGTTCTGAACAATGTAGAACGGTGCTTTCATGACTTCAGAACCACAGGATTCACGTCAATGGCCCTCGTGCTCCTCTGTGCATCACAGCCCATCCTGTCTGGGTGTGCACTGGGTGTGTGGGTGTCGGTGCTGCACGTGGCGCCTGCAGGAGGGTGCAAGGGGAGAAGTGCATGCTGGCTCTGATTGCATGCTCTGTGCCAACAGCAGCAGCATTGCTGAGGCTGCACCCTGCAGCACAGTGCACAGCAATGACCAAAACCCTCCCCAGGCAGCATGGAGGGAATTTCACATTGAATTTCACATTGAATTTCACATTGAATTTCACATTGAATTTCCCAAGTGATGGCATTTTGGGCCAAAACTCCCAGTATTGCCTTCCTCCTTCTCCAGCTGCTCCGTGTGAGGATCCTGCCCGGCCCAAGGCTGCTGGTGCAGACAGCGAGGTGTGATGGGGTTAATGGATGTCCTTGCTCAGGTTTTGGTGACAGCTATGGCCGTGGCAGCGGGTGCTGCAGGCATTGGGTACCCATTGCCCCCAGGGCACAGCAGCCACATGGCAGAGCGTGGTGCAGATGAGCTGGAGCTCATGAGCAGGACGGCACATGCAGCTGGTCCCAGCCTTCCCAGTGAGTTCTGTCTGGGGCAGACGCTGCCTTTTCTCCCCACAGTTTCCCCCTATTTCTTCCCCCGAGCACCGCAGCTTCCCTCCTGCAGCATCCTCCAGTTGCAGCACCCGTAATTGCCTCGAGAGAAACCCGTTCTGTCGGTGACACTCAGGGGTTAAAACTGTCACCATCGCACACCCCATTGGATCGAGCATCTGCTGTTTGATTTATGAATGAATAGCACGCTCCCTCCCTGCATGCTGCTCTCAGATCCCCATCCCTTTCCTACAAAACAGATCCAGACACCCGCATGGCCCTACTGAGCACTGTGCTCCTGAGACAGAGTTTGCGATGAATTTTTAATAGAAAGCTTCCTATAAGGCCCTGCGCCCGTCAAAGCGAGAGGCTCTGCTGCTAAATAGCAGCTCAAATGAATTACCAACTACAGAGGAGGCTGTGAGGGAAGCAAATCCCAACAAGTAATGATTTAAAGAGCCGCTGACCTCCCCGCAATGTGAATGGGAACATCGGTGCCACGAGGAAGTGTGGGGCCACAAAATGAAGCACTGGGTTGTGGGGGTGAATCCACCTCCATTGCTCTGAAGGGGAAAAAGCCAATGGGGGAGGACAGAGGGTGGCTTTAGGGTGGCTGCTGGGGACGGGCAGGGTGTAGCACCTTGTGCACCTGGGAATACTCCCCCCCTGGGGACCAGCTCCTGGTGTTTGGGGATGGCATTTACTTATATGGCACCTTGAGGACACGGAGGTGGTGAAACTGGTATCAAAAGGGATTGGAGAACTTTGTGGGCAGCAGGGCTGTGTGTGGGCACCGACCTCTGTCACATCTGGGCAAGGAGGGAACAGCAGTTGGATGGAATGAAGGAAGCACCCAGGGTTGTGTCCTCGCTCTGAACAGCATCGCCACTCCTCACTGAAAGGTGCAGTGAGTTGGGCCAGACGAAATGTATTTGCATAAAGCTTAATGAAAGGCAAGAGCCTTCTAGGGAGGGCAGCGCTCACCCAGCCCTGCGCACAGCCGTGTGTCACCACACCAGCAGCTGTGAAACCCCCAAGGATTTCCCAGGGGTGTACAGAAGGGCTGAGACCCACTGTGGAATGGGGCTGCCCCATAGGACACGGGCTGCCCTATGCGAGCTCCCTGCCCTATGTGAGCACGTCAGCCCCACATCGGGTGCTCAGGCCTTTCCTGGCCACCCGTGGATGGATCATCTTCTCGGCTCGGTGGCTGCTCTGAAGAGGAAGGGAAGCGGGTGGGGAGCAGGCTGGGAGGAAGGGGCCGAGGTGACGCACTACGGGTTGTGCCCTGCAGGGATGTGGGCTTTTAGGCAGAGCCACTTTAAAGGCAGGTTCCCAGCAGGACAGGAAAAAAAGAGACAGGAAAGGAAGGAAATGTAAAGCCACTAAACCTGGAACCGAGCATCGTGCTGACCCCAGGGCTGTCCCAGCACTGTGCCTCGCTGCAGCGATGCTCCCTTTGCCCCACCGCACCGGTTCCATCGGTCCCACTGCTCCGGTGAGAGAGAACCGGTGGGAAACCTCCGTGCCACTCTCCGCCCGCAGCCCCGGGATGGATCCGCTGGGGGTGTGTGGAGGGGAACGGAGGACTGAGGGAAGCCCAGGACCGCAGTCTCACCGCCTAACGGCCGTAAGACGTGAACGGCATCCAGCGAGAGCCGACCGAGGGTTTTGCCGTGCCGGACCGCTGCCCCCTCCGCCCGCCCCGTCGCGGAACCGCGGCGCCAACGAGCGGCGCTTCGGCCGCACTGCAGCGCTGCCCGCCCGCGGGGCACTGCGCAGGCGCCGTGTGCCCCCCCCTCACGCTCACACCCTCTCCGTGCCACCCTCGGGGAATCCCACGGAGATCGGGGACGGGGGGGAGGAACAGAGCTCGGCCAAGACCGGCCCTCCCGCAGTGTGCCCCGGGCTCCGCGAGGGGCGGGAGGAGGGAGAGCGTTTCCCCCTCTCCCCCCCCGCCGCTGAACGGGGGCGGAAAATAGCGCTGAGCGCAGCGGTGCGCGGGGAGCTTTCCCCTAAAAAGGGCAGGAGAGCGGCGGGATTTAACGGGGCGAGGGAACCTCCGCTCCTCCCGCACTGCTCCCTGTTAACAGAACGTCTTAAAAAAAAAAAAAAAGGCAAACAGAAAAAAGCAAACACGGGGTTATTTTTGTTTTCGTTCCTGTCCTCGGCTGGCTCTGCGGGACGGGAGCGCGGCTCGGGCCTCTCCACGCGTTGCGGTTTGGGGAGAACAGCGTTGTATTCGTTTACGGAGGAGCTCAGGGAAAGAAGTTTCAAAAGAAAAAAAAAAAGAACAGAAGGGAAGTTGCGTTCTGCACCGCTCCGACTGCCCACAGCGGCGGGCCGCCCCGCCGGACCCCCCCAGACAGGGGCAGACGCTCCGTGCCGCCCCCCGGGGCTGCCCCCCACCCGCCCCCGGCGCGTTTCTCCTCCAGGTTCGGCGTTGCCACGAAGAGACCGACGGCTCTGTTTCGTTCCCGCATACGCGGTCGCTTCGCTAACGACTGCGGTGGGGTTTGGCCGTGCCCGCTCCCGCAGCTCCCGCAGAGCGCTGCAGACGCCCCGGGACCGCCGCAGAGTGGAGGCGGTGTCCAGAGGCGGAGAACAGCGGCTCTCCCCGCCCCGCGACGGTTGAGCTGCAGCGGGCACACGGCCGGTGAGCGGCCCCCGAAGCCCCGACGTGCGCTCACTCAGTCCGTACGCACCGACGGGGCGGGACTCGGTAAGGCCGGCCCCCCTTTAAGGGAGGCAACGCCCCTTTCGGCACTACCCACACCCCTCTGCCACCCTGGAGCCGGGCGGGGGGGCAGGGGGAAGGCCCCCCATTGGTGAGGCTCCCCGTCACTCACGGCCGGCCCGCCCCCCCACCGGGGCCGGCAGTAAATACGGTGCCGGGCGGCGCGGCGGCACTGGGAGTTGCTGTCGGGGCCGCCCGGCGGAGGGGAGCAGCCTACAGCCCGGCCGCGACGTGGCTCTGCCGGGGCTCCGCGTTGCCGTTCCCCGGACGGGGCGGGCGGGACAGCGGCGAGGCCGCCGCAGGCGCTCCCCGGGGCCGGGAACGAGCAGCCCCCCGCACCGCCCCGCCGAGAACGGGGATCTACCGGGACGGGGCCCGGTTGCTCGCGGCGAGCCCCGCCGCTCTCCTCGCACCCCCCGGCCGCGGCGGCGGCTCCTTGACGCCCTCCGTTGTGATGCGTATTCCCGTAGATCCGAGCACCAGCAGGCGCTTCACACCCCCCTCCACGGCGTTCCCCTGCGGTAAGATGGGAGAGAACAGCGGGGCGCTGGGGGCCGCCGCCGCGGGCGGTCGGGCGCGGCCCGAGGTGCGCTCCGTCGTGGACGTGCTGGCGGATCACGCCGGCGAATTGGTGCGCACCGACAGCCCCAACTTCTTGTGCTCCGTGCTGCCGTCCCACTGGAGGTGCAACAAGACGCTGCCCGTCGCCTTCAAGGTAAGGGGCGACCTCCCTGGGGGGGCTCCGGGTGCCGCTCCCCCCTCTCGCCGCTTTCTCTCCGCCTCTCTCTCTTTAACTCGCTCCTGACATCACCTTGAGGAGAGCCGCTCTTATTATTTTTAATCAAGTCTCCGCGTTGCCCTCCGGTCACGGCATCTTAGATATTTCGTACAGTTAGGAGCTCTCAGGCAACTTTGAAGTGTAATGAGAGCGGAGGTTAATTACCTTTCCGGGAGAGAGAGAGAGAGGCAGGGACGGGAGAGCCGAGCCGGGAGCGGAGGACGAAGCGCCTCAGCGACGGCACCGCGGTGCGTTCGGACGGGGCGGCCCGGGCCGGGGATGAAGTGCGGAGCCGGGGGCGGTTCCGAGGGACCTGCGGGATAGGGGGGGGTCTGTAGTGCGGGGCTGCAGTGCGGGGCCCGGCCCTGGGCACGTTTCTCCGCTGCGCCCCGAGTTCTGCAGCGCAGTTCTGTAGAATCGAACCCCCCCCCCCCAGACAGCGGCTCCCAGCTGTTGCAGGGCAGAACCTCGGCAATCTGGAGCCCCTCGCTGCTTTCTAACCTCGGCTCTAAGCTCGCTTTTCCCTTCCCCTTCGTTTTCTTTTTTTTTTTTTTTTTTAAATCTATCCTCGGGAACTCGACTTGCTTTTGGTTTTGCTTTGTCTTTGGGGAGGGGGAGGCGGTCTCGAGGGGAGGAGAGTCGTGAAGCGGTTCGGCTCAGACCTCGGTCACCTCAGCCTGAATTCCCCTCGTCCTGCCTTCAGGTCGTGGCTCTCGGAGACGTCCCCGACGGGACGGTGGTGACGGTGATGGCGGGGAACGACGAGAACTACTCCGCGGAGCTCCGCAACGCCTCCGCCGTGATGAAAAACCAAGTGGCGAGATTTAACGACCTCCGATTTGTCGGGAGAAGCGGCAGAGGTAGGTGTCGGCCGGGGAATGGTTGATCGTCCTGTTCGGGTTTTATTTTCTTCCAGGAAAAAAAAAAAAGAAAGGGGTGGGGGGTGGGGGGGGGAAGCTCTTTAATTTTTATTTAACGGCGTTTTTCTCGTGATCCGATGGAGGCGGGTTGTGTTGCTGCGGGGTGTGCAGGGAGGAAACCCCCCCCCAAACCCGGCACCAAGGTGGTTCCTCAGTGGGTCGTTCGTACCTTCGGGGCTGCGGCGGTGCTCCGCTCCTCCCTGAGATGTTCGGGGGGCAGGAGGGGGTTGGGGGAAGGGGCAAGAAAAAAACCCCATCGTGAAGCTTGCGTGTTTAAAGCAGCCCCTGGTCGGTGCGGGGCTGAAAGCCCCGATCTCAGTGCTGCGGAATTGAGGGAGATGCGGTGCGGTGTCAGAGGAGGGGAACGCTCGTTGTTGGCTGATGGAAATGTTCTCCTGGGAAGAGCGGTGTGTCCTGCGGGTTGGGTTGCGGGGAGATTCGTTCTTAAAGCCGTGGGAGATGCGGGAGCCGAGCCTGTGGGGAAGGCGCACTTGTTTTCCCCGTGCTGTATGGGAAAGCAGAAGGGAGATGTTACCTTCTGGCTCTGTCATTTAGCCCCGCACCGATCTCAAGGAATGGTTTGTGACAGCAAACCATCCAGGAAATGAATCTGTGCCATCTCCAAAGCAGGACGAATCCCCTGCAAACAGCTGGAAGGAAATCCTTCCCCTCTCCCAGCCGCGTCCTACCTGAATTCCCGACAGCGTCAATAGCATTACAGCATTTCATCACCAATAAACGCTGCAGACTGAGCCACTTAATTCACTCCGAAAAGGAAAAAAAAAAGCAGAATGCTACACATTAATGGCCATCTGGTAGCATTTTCTCAATCTCTGGATGTATACATACGAAGTCGGATATATTTTGACTTCTCTGCATTAATTAAAAGCAGTGATGTTAGGAATTATTTGCATGTAATAACTGTTTACTTGTTCCTCTTTATGAAACTTGAATAGTTTACATTCTTTCATACGTTTCCTTTTTCCTGTTGGCTCCTTCTCCAAGTTGCCGTTTCTTTAAAAACTCCCCGCTTAACTGCTTGCAGGTTGATGGGCAGAAAATGTTTTTTCTTGTATGAATTAAGCTTTCATTTCTGCAATCAATTATTCCTTTCGGCTCTTTTCTTTCTGTTTTTTTTTTTTTGTTGTTGTTGTTTCTTTTGTTTTTTTCCTTCCCCAAATTTCCAAACTCAACCCGATCTCAGCTCTGCCTCTGGTTGCACTGGGAGCTTTCCTGCTCTGCTCTGCCGTGTTGGAAGCGAGCGGCTTCCACATCTCTCCTTCCTCCCTCTGGTTCTCACTGCACCTTGAGAAGGAGCAAAGATCAGGGCTGTTTTCTTCCCTTATTCTGATGGGTGGTTGGGCTGTGCGCCCCCCCCCCCACTCAAACCGAGGGGTTCTGAGGTGTATTTAATGCTCAGAATTGTTCCGGTTGGGTTTTTATCCCGGTTGCCGCTCTTACCTTCCTGTTTCATTCCTACAAGCCCGGCTTTGGCTTTGTTTATATCGATGGAAACCTGAATTTACTGCCCGGTGTTTTGTTGGAGCGGAGCTCTGTGTGTCCGTTCGTGTAAATGCGGTGTGTGTGAAAACACGCCCAGGGGGTCACAGCGAGCTCTGTGCCCTCAAATCGGCCCCGGGAGTTTCTCGATTTGCGATCTCTGAACGGTTCTGAGCGTTGTGTTCGCACCGGGGGCAGAAGCAGGAGCAGATCCGTACCCCCCCATCCCCTCCCCATCGCCATCTCCATCTGTAAAACAAAAGGAGGGCACCTCGAGCATGGGGTGGGGGGGGGTTCGCTGTGCTCCAGCAGCCCGCTTTGCTGCTCGTACGGCGGTGTCCAAACGAAAGCCGGGGTTAGAGGAGGGGTGGGGGGCTGCGGTGCCCCCCGGGGAGCCCCATTGAGGGACCGGGGTGCGGGACGGAGCTGGAAGCGGCCGTCGGGGCCGGGAGCGGTGAATGGAGGAAGAGGAGGAGGAGGAAGAGGAACGTCAGCCCGGGTTTCCCGAGAAGGAGAGAAATGAGTTCAAAACGGTGCTGAGTAATAAGGGTCGTTTTCAATTCGTGGGAGGGATTTTTGAGAGCCGGTAGAGAGGCAGGAGGGTCGCGGCCGTGGTTGTGTGAGGGGACACCAAAATGCGGGGAAAAGATCACCTGGAGAAGGAGCATCAGTTTAACGACAACAACAACAAAAAAGGAATGATAAATAAATCCGAGCCGGCAGAACCAGCACGGAGCTGCAGCTCTGCTCGGGGACTCGCAACCAACGATGCCTTTCTCCACGTGAAAACACCTCCTAAAATAATGTTCCTTAATAACTCTCACCCTTACGCTCGGGTTCCACAGCTCCGCTCCGGTCGGCTTTTTTGTGGACGCGGTTTACGCCGAACTCGGCGCTCCGCGGGTGCGGTGGGGCTGCGGAACGCGTCCGAAGCGAGAGGTGGGGGTGGGGGGGACGGGGACACACAATTCCTTCTTGTGTACAGAATGAACTGAAGGCGTTGCTTGGAGCTGTTCTGCGGGTTGGGATTTTTGCAGAACTGCTTCTGCGGGGTGTTCTCAAGATGATAATAATAAGAATAGATGGAGGGAGAAATTATAATTATTTATTATTATCTCCTTCTAGCTGTATAAATAGCCTTTTTTTTTTTTTTTTTTTTTTGCTGTGGGTTCTCTCGGGTCTCCACCCTTAGTGTCAAATGGTGCCTGGGATCTGAGAAACCTGAACCAGGGGAAGATGGAGCGGGGAAGGCTTTCCCTGCAGGGCTGAGGGCGATGCGTGGCTTCTTTGGGGTGAATTCTGCTCAACCTTCAGCTCTGCAGCACCCGATGCCTTATGATCCTGCAGTGGGTGCTCAGGGGGTGCACAGCTGGAGCTGCTCCCTTGCAGCCCCCACGGACCCAGAGGGCTGCAGGTGCTGTAAGGTGTGCAGGGTGGGAGATGTATGGCTGCTGCTATCTTCCCCCCACCCCCTTCTCATCCTGCTGGGTCTGCACTCCTGAACCTGGCTTTGGAGAGCGTTTCTTCCTTGCCTCCCACCATGTATTTATTTATTCCCATCGTTATTATTTTTTAATAATGAAGGTAACAAACTTGGTGCTTCAGTAGCATTGCTACAGCCCCCCGTGATGATGTGTGGAACGTCTTCTGGCAGTGGGTTCCTGCTCCCTGCCTGCATGGGGATGGGGAGAGGGGCACAGGCACAGCCCCCCTATTGGGGGTCACACAATGGGTGCTGCTCCTGGCTGGGTGAAGCTTGGCTGGGTTCAGTACCCATTTATGCTGCAGCTTGGTGTGGCTTTGCCCATCATCTGTCGAATTTACAGTGGTGCCATGTTGGCAGATTGCTCCTAAGGAGCATCATGGGCACCAGGACCCAAATCTGGTCCTGGGGAAGATATGTGGGGGAGGGTGGGAGGTGTGAGGAGTGTCCAATATCCAGTGCTGCGTTATGGGGCTGAATTCCTGTGGGGAAAGGGAATTGTCTGGGTGGGGAGGCACTGGTAGGTTGCTGTGGGTGGAGAGATCGATATGGGGACAAGGGGCTGTCTGGGAAGGTCAGGGCTGTTCTAAGCCAGTCCAGGCCTCTTTGTTGCAGCAGTGGAACCCTGGCAGAGCCAGCCAAGCTTTGCAGCTCAGCAATAACATCCCTGAAATGAAATGATGAATGTTGGAGTTTGGTGTATGCGAATATTTATGTCTGAGCACGCTCCAGCAGGAGCGACTTGCTTTCAAAGGAACCGAACCCATGCGAATCTCCTCTTTTCTTATTTTTCCCTTTGCTTAGGAAAAAGCTTCACCCTGACGATCACAGTGTTCACCAACCCCACCCAGGTCGCTACGTACCACCGAGCCATTAAAGTCACTGTAGATGGACCCCGGGAGCCACGACGTGAGTTCTGTGCTTTGTTTGGCATGGGGGGCAGATGTGGGGATCCCAACAGCAGGAGGGGTTGGGTTGCCAGCAGCCTGAGCTCTCCTCATTCATAGGGGAAGGACACGGCTTTGTTAGCAGCACGGAGGTGCCGGTGCAGCTGGGGCTGTGCAGGGTGTTGCAGGTTGGGGGTGTTGAGCTGGAATTGCTGCTCCCCAATCCCACAGGCTGCCCCGTGCCTCCTGCCTGCCTGTGGGGTATCTGCTGCTCGCTGCCAGTTTTGCTTTCGGGTTGCACAGCCTGGCAACAACCAGCGGTGGAGAAAGAGAAAAACCAAGCAAGCAGCTCAACTGCAGAACCACCCCTCTGTGTGATTGGGGTCTTGGCAGTGGGGCTCTATGACGGCAGCCCGGTGTGTTCCGTTTTTGGGGTGAGGGTGGCTGGAGCTCCCCATTCTCAGAGGGGTTGGGAGTGAGCAGCGCTCTGTGTGCCCTCATCCTGGCCCCGCCAACCTCCTGCTCACCCAGCACCACCCCGGGGATATAAAGCACAGTTTATTCACTTTGCGTGTAAAGCTGTCGGTGCCCAAATGGAAGGGAAGCAGTTTGATCCTTCTAAACACGCTTCAGAAAACATTTTCTGTTGATGCTGTCACTGGGCCATCGGCACCCCTTGATGTCAGGCCAGGTCGAGGCTGTTCCCTCTGTAAGAGGATTTTATTTGCATTGCTGCTGCTTGATTTTTTTTTTTTTTTTCATCCCTCCTTTTTCTTTTTTCTTTTAATTATTTTTTTTTTCTTTGCTCGTTTTTAATTTTGGAGCCTGGGGTGTTGGAGGGTCCGTGTGAGCCTGCAGGGTTGGGATGCTTGTTTGCAAAGCTGGCACCCAGGATACGCAGCGCTGCTGGGTTTGGGTTGGTTCTTAGAACCAAAGCACAGCCCTGCAGGTGGAGGGTACTGCAGGTCGTGGTGGGTGCTGCAGAACCCGAGGACAGGAGGTGTGGAATTGCACAACACCTCCAGCTCAGGAATAGAAACCAACCAGGCCTCCTGACTCCTGCTCAGCCCCTTATCTGCTGCATCAGATCGCCTTTCTAATAATAATAATCATCATCACCATCACAGGGAATATATAAATAATAATACAAGGCAGGATAGTTGCTACTCTTAGCGTTTGGTTTGCTCTGATTTCACCGATACTCCGCGCTCACCAAACCCCAGCTGAATCACAGCTGCTCCTCCTCTTGCATTTCAACACACGGGCCAGCCGCCGCCGATCTTTAATTTAAAGGCTCTGATATGGAGGCACACCGGGCAGGAGCTGTGGGTTTGAGCTGTGGGCAAGCTCTCCCGGCTCTGTTTGCGTTGGTGCCGTGCCTTCGTTTGGCACAATTAGCCAAAACCTGCCATGGAACAGCCTGCCCTGCCTCTCGCTTGGTTTGCCCGAGGGATGCTGTCCTGGGATGCAAGGTCAGCGCTTTGCTGCTGTGCTTTTGGCTTTTTCTGATCTGCATACCTGGAGATGTCGGCTCCTTAAGGAGGTCTGCGTAGTGTTCATGTGTCGGTTGTGCCTTTGTCTTGTGGGTTAATTGCATAGAATGACTGGGGTTGGAGTTGACTGTAGTGACCACCCAGTCCCAGCCCCCACCACAGGCTGGGTGCCCCCCATGAGCTCAGTCTGCACAGGACCCCATCCCTGTGCCCCCACAAATTGATGACCTGAGCAGTTTAGGCCTAAATTGCCTTTTTAGTAGCTTTTTTTGGTCTCCTTTTCAGATGATTGTAAATTTGTAGGCAGGAAAGGGAATTCACCTATGTTCGGTTTGACCATATCTGATGAAAATCCAGTCTATGGTGGGGAGATGGGGGGGGTAGTTTTCTCCTTCACTATACTCATTGCTTTGCATTTTTGAATGAACCTGCCATTAAAACTAAAACAAAAAATCCTTTTGCTCCTCCTTTCCTCCCCATCCATCCGTGTGCGCATCCACGATGCGGATCTGCTGCCTGCGGAGTGGTTTGGGCTGGAGATGTCAGAGGTGGTTTTCTGGCCTGGCTGCCACTGGGGGGCTCTGGCACAGCACCCTCTGCTCAGCACTGCTCACCTGAGGAGCCCCAGGGCTTTGGCTGAGCACCAAGGCTCCCACTGCCCTCCCTGCTCGGCTTTGGGAGGTGAGAGCAGCCACCAGGGCTTGTGGTTATTTGACGTGTGTGTGTGTGAGTATAGTGTAGGTACTTGATAGATGAGTGTATCTGTGTAGATGTGCAATGTGCGTATAGCTGAGAATGTGCTTTTTGTCCTTTCTTGGCAGCAGTGTCACAAATGAGAGGGACGTGGTGAGCGTTGGGTGCAGGAGCGATGTTGGGGCTGGGGAGGGGTTGGTGTGACCATGCAGAAAAGCATCCTTCATATGGAAAGAATTGGCCATTTGTCTTGGGATCCTGGGAAAGCCCTGGGCATCATCTTCTCAGATGCGGTGAAATTCTTCCAGCAAACGTTCTCGTGGGGTTTTTGGCCAGAACCGTGACTCCTCTCCATGCCCCACCTCTGAGCTTCCCATTCATCTTCCACCCTTGTCCCATCGCTTCATCTCAGCCCTTGAGCAACTCTTTTCACTAAAGCTGTGCCCAGAAAACATCTGAGGAGTTGGAGATCAAGTTGAGTTGGGTGAGAAATGACGGCAAACCGGGCTGCAGCTGGAGCTCAAGGCAGGGCTGGGGGGCACCAGGCTGGGCACTGCGACCCACAGCTCTGAGCCCACAGAGCCCTAATGAGCTCCCAGCACTGCCTCGGCCCCGCGGCTCCTTTGCTCCATTCTTTCTATTGCACTCTGCTTTGCTGCGGGTTTGATCTGCAGAGGACATCTTTATTTTTTTGGAGTTGACACCTTAGCTCTAAACAAACGGCGTGTCAGGTGCCGAGTGTTGACATACTCTGTGCAAACAGGAAGTAATAAAATATTTGAGCTTCCTGTGGAATTTCCTCCCCCCCCCCCCCCCCCACCTTCTCTGCAGCTCTCCATTTAGCAGAAACCCGACTTTGCTGCACTGCAGCCCTCGTGCAGAGGCTCTCCCACCCACAGGAGGCAGAACGTGGAGAAAGGAATAGCTGGGAGCTATGCAGGGCTGTTTAGTCTATTCCTGGATGAATGAGAGCATCTCCAGGGCCTCCCCTCACACCTCCCTCTTGGCTGCCTTCCCTTTCCCCTTCCTACAGCTCTGTCCTCCTCCTCGCTGTCACTTCTTGCCAAACTTTTCCACTTCCTCCTCCCCTCTCCTTCTGCCCATCTCCTGGGAACTCTTTGCAAGCTCCTGCTTTCTTCCTTTCAGTGTCTTTTCTAATTTTTTTTTTTGCTACTGTTTAGCCTTTTTTAACACCCGTTCCCCCAGCTTTATACAGCCCTGTCAGCCCTTAACCCCATGTTTTCGCTTCCTACCTCATCCTGACCACCGTGGTGAGGAGTGAGGGGAACCCAAGCAGAGTGGATCACCCACCCATAGCCCTGTTGGGCAGCACACATGCGTGCAGCTGTGTCACCAGGAGCACACCCACCCCTCAGGCTGTGGGTGCTGGAGAGGTGGGGATGCTCAGAGCCCTCTGCTTCCCTGCTGAATGCTGGACCACTTGGTAGAAGGTCGAGAAGCTGGGGGGTGGAGATGTGTTCTCTTTATTATTATTATTATTTTATTTAATCCCTCCCCCAGCAAAAAGCACATAGGGATGAAGCAGGGTGCTGGGCACTGACCCGCATGCTTTTGCTCTGCAGCTTCACGCTCTCTTCTCCTGCACTGACGGGAAGGAAAGTGAGGACGAGGAGGGCAACACATGTGGATCCCTCACCCTACTGACCCCAATATACTGTGGGGCCATGCTGGATGTGTGCACTGACAGCTCTGAACACAAGGGATGGGCTGCAGCCTCAGCTCCAGCACCCCACACACACATGTAGCTTCTCACCTCCCACGTTTCTGAGCCATTTCCAAGAACTCTGGGTTTTTCTTTGATGTTCTCAAGAGCCTGGCTGAGGGTTTCCCTCCCCGCCTGTCCCCTGCGTGTGCGACGTCAGGCTGAGCTGCAGCTCAGCCATGCTCTCTCAGCTGGGAAATGGAAAGCTTGTAGTCTGTAGAGGGTGGAAACCCTCCTTCCTGCCCCTTCTCTGTGCCTGTGAGCGAGGTGTTGGTGGAGGTGTTGGTGACACCTCTCCCCCCAGGAGGAGGGGTTGGGGGGTGTGAGGTTGTACTCCAGCAGCCCATGCGTTGAGGGGCTCATGGCTGCAGGCAGAGGTGGGGAAAAAGATTGCCAAAAATAGAGGAAAGGCTGAGCTGGGAATGGGGAGAATCTGCCTGAAGGGGCAGTGGGTGCCCCCAGCCCCATTTCTTCCAATGATGGTAACAGTGCGCACCAAGCTGCCCCAAATACACACAGCCCACCTTAAGAAGCCTCTTTGGTGTTTTTCTTATTGTTTTTGTCTCCCAAGATCTGAATTTATTATTTTTTTTTTTTTTCAAATTCTGGTGGATCTGTTCTAAGGAGTTTTGCTTTTGATTCTCAGTGAGTCCTCCAGTTCGAGGCAGGGAGGAGGAGGGTGTCTGGGGCTGTGCTGGTGAGGACAGCCATCCCACATCTCCCCCACCCCCAACCCCACAGCTGCAGAGCAGTCAGATTTGCATCTAGAGACAGCAAAACCAGCAGCCTGCTTGACTCAGGAAAGGGAAAATTGGTGCACTGCTCGTCATCAGAATAAGCTCTCAGTGTGATGGTAACAACTTGGAGCTGCCAGGTGTCCCCTATAGGATGTGGTGCCCTAAGCTGAGCCCCTGTCCCCCCAGATCTGGGGCTGTGGGTGCACCCCTTGTGTTGCCTTATGCTGCATTGTGCAAAGCTGACTCTGTACAGCCCCCTATCTTCATGCCTTCACGGCTTAAATGCCATCAAAAATACAAAACTGCATTTATTGTACAGTGGAGGTGCTTGTTTCTGTGCTGACTTCTAGTTTTTTAAGTCATTGATGATTTCTGGCCAAATTTCTGACTCTTTGGCAGTTCCTTTAACAAAGAGCATCTCTTTGGGACTTCCCTTTATCGAGGCAAAAAAGAAAAAGCAGGAAAAAAAAAAAGAGGGAAAGATCATCCAGGAACGTTCTGATTACCTCTGAGAAATGCAGATTGCTTCTCTGCTTGCATTTAGGCTGGGCTGTGAGCTGGGTTGTACGACTGCAGATCTTTATCTTGGCAAAAAGGGTTTCTCATGGGGATGCGTGAAACTTGAATTTGAGCTGTCCTTGTGTTGCCAGCCAGGCTTGTTGCTGAACTGCTCCCATGGGGCGATAGTTTGGGGTATTCTGAGGGTCTTTTGTGTTTTTGCTCTGCTTCTCCTTAGCGAGATATAAACAAACAAACGTTTCCCAGTTTATCCGGGAACTGTTAAAAAAAAAAAAAAAATAGTAATAATGGACAAAACAGAAAGTCAAAAGAAGAGGAAAAAATAGATGACCTCAGCGCTTCTGGGACAGTTATTTGCCTACTGTAAAATCACTTTAATTTGTTCTAATTTCAAGCACGGCGCTTAAGCTACGCCAATTTCCCACCTCTCCTGACCTGTCCCCTTCCCTGGGGAGGAAGAGGAGGAAATCCTTAGTGACCATTTCCTGCTTCCACTCTGGCCCAGGGCGCGTGGCGGCCGCCTGGTGCTGCCTCTACCCCATTCATGGTGGGGTTTTTGGCTCTCTATTCCCACCCCGTCCCAACCTGGAGGAGCAGAAGGGGCTCTGGGCACTTTATGGCATCGGTGGAATGTCCCGTTTGCTCTTCAAGTGGAGGAAAATGAAAGCAGGCGCTGGGCTGATGGCAGCACAATGGTGTGTGTCCCAAAGGCTCTCCCAGTGCCCCCTCCTCTGGGGCTGTGCTGGGGGTGCAAGGAATCGGTGCAAAGCTCTGAGCTGCCGAGTTCACGCAGGAGTCCCTGCAGATCAGTACTTGCTGTGGAGCAGGGTTTCTCTGTTTGTATTCCCATTGCTAATGTGTTTTGATCCCAGCGGGTAAATCTGAACCCTTTGGTATCTGCTGAGACCATCCAGGGCATTGTTTTCTTGCAGAGGCAGTTCGAGACTGCTGTTGATACATGCATGGCAGGCAATTATGTTAAACTACCTCCTCTAATTTCTTATAGGCACTGCTACCCTGTTAACCCCTTCTGGGCAAAGGCACGAGTCGGGGTTCAGCTCGAGGGGTGGCCAACAGTGAGTGGAGGATTGCATGGAGCTCAGAGCCCTCCAGGAGGGCAATGTCCCCCGGCTGCAGGTTTGCATCACCCATTCCTGTAACCCCAGCCTTGAAAGAAGCAGTAACAAAGCAACCCAAATTATACGGGCTCCGGTAAATTGGCTCCTCTAATTATTTTATTTGCTGCATGTAGTGCATTCCACCTCTGCTTTTATAATCACCCGGTGCGTAATAACTGCAAAATCATTTCACTTAAAAACGACCAATATTTTCTAAGCAAAGCAGCATCGGGAGGCAGAGCAGGGAAATTATTTTTTGCTCCTGGTGTACAAAGAATCTTTGTTGAGATTGGTTGCAACACCTCCTGCTTTTGAAGGCTTTGGAAAACCCCAGGGTACGGCTGTAGGAGAGCATAACCTGATTCTGCTCCGGGTTTGCAAAAGACAGGAAGAATCAGGATTGGAGATGAGGGCATCGATATTGCATTTGGATGGAGGGGAGCAAAAGGAGCATCTGACGGATGGGGGATGTTTGAGGAGCAGAGGCCTGGTGAAGGATGCTTCCAGAAGGATTGGTGGTGGTTCAGATGTGTGCATTGTACAGATTAAACAGTGAAATGCATTTCTGCTGGATGTGGCTGTGTGAGTCTATGCTAAGAGATGAGCTGGGATGGGGCAGGAGGGGACGCGTGTGCTGGGACACACGAGGA
This sequence comes from Chrysolophus pictus, assembly GCA_037305975.1. Lineage (NCBI taxonomy): Eukaryota > Metazoa > Chordata > Aves > Galliformes > Phasianidae > Chrysolophus > Chrysolophus pictus. Next base: position 3,346,472 of record CM074598.1, on the reverse strand, counting down.
CCGAAGAGGAGTGTTTGTGTTGAGGATGTTGTGAGCTTTGCGAAGGGGCGATTCGGTGCGATGGTGATTTGTAAAGTGGATCCAACAGCACGGAGGGCAGTGAGTACATGGGGGCTGTTGGCGAGGATGGTTGAGCTGTGTGTTTATTGACACAGAGCAGCCCTGCTCCCCATGGGCAGGATTTGCAAGCTGAGGAGGGCAGCGCAAAGGGTCGGCGATTGAAAAGAAAGTCAATGCTAAAAGGCAAGTTTCATTTCAGGGAAGATAGCAGCTAAAGGACCCAAACTATCAAACAAAACCACAAGATCACATCAGATATCGGGGCAGGACACGTCTCGTTTCTCCTTCTCAAAGGCTTTATCAGCACAACCAATCGCTTCAATGATGTGGCAGAGGGAGGAAGAGGATTTGACTCAGAGTGAGATGAAATAGAGTTCCTAAGACCCCAGTCTTCGCTGACCCGTCACCTGTTCTGAAATCGGGCAGAGATAAATCATATCCTGCAGCGGAAGGGGCTTCGATGCTGTTTTGTATGATTTTATCTTACTCTTTCCAGCGAATCTATGCACTGAGTGGGAGAAGGAGGAGCAACAAATCAGAAATGGGGGGCAGCCCAGTGCTGCAGCCTCCGAGTCATGGCACCGGGGATGTTGGCAGCGGGATGCAGCCCAACGCTGTGCTTCCCTGTCAGGGCTGCTGGTGTGGGAACGCAGCTGTGCTGCAGTTTCCCTGGAGGAGCACCGTGCAGAGCATTAAGGGAGCCACGCAGGTAACGTTGCTTTGGGGCTCTCACGGTGTTGCATTGAGAGTGCTGGCAAAGCTCGACACGAGCTGTAATTATCCAACATACCAGCCAGTCTCTGGAGATGGAGCTCAGAGTTCAGTCCTGGGATTGGGGGATATTAGCATTCAAATGTCAGGGCTCTGCTCCAGCTCTGTCCTAGGGCAAAGGGGAAACCCAAGGCTCAGCATCCTCAAACCTTGGGAAAGCTTGGATCTGATCTGTGTGGTGTTATTGGGAGTGCAGGACCGGCTGGGGAGAGCTCCTGCATCCAGTTGGCTGCTGCCTGGCCCTGCAGCATCAGGCACATCTCGTATGCATTAGCTGTAACGCTGCACATTCCTTGCACGGATTTGAACCCAGCAGATGATCCTCCCTGTCCAGGGCAGAGTATCCTAATCCTAACCAGTGTCACCCAAAGGAATTTGATGCGCTTGCCCTAATGGAACAGGTTATTAGGTGGGAAAAACCAGCTATACTGGTACCACACAGGTTCCATTTCGAATTGTTAGATAGCAGGCATTAACTCACTGCCTGCTGCAAACTGGCAGAACTCCACTGATCTGTGCACTGACAGCTAATGTATGCACTTGGAAATCTGATCTCAGACTCGACTGAGGCAATACCAGCTGGATGTGCTTGAGATCTGTCTGCTTCCTCCCCAGCACCCAGCCTCGAAATCTTTGAATCGGGGTTTTTTTGCTTAATTCCGTGAGAACTGGATGGCAGCCCGTAGCTGAGCTCTGCCTTCCTGGAAATGGGAGCAGAAGCAGTGAGGGAGGATGGTGGGGTTTTTTTTGCACCTTGCTATGAAAGCTGCAGGATTTCCCACAAACGTGCCGGGTGAAGCTTTCAGTTCTCCCGTCAAGACCTTTAAATCCCTCCTGATTCACCCTGCAGCCTCAGAGCCAGATTTTTTCAGGGGTGTTTAAGGATGGGAAGACCTGGTGAACTTTACCCCGTCTGCTGCTGGGATTCCCACCAGCTTTACCAGCACAGCAAAGAGTTTTAATACCTTTGCACATCCAGACAAGATCAGTCCTCCTGTGGAAACCCTAGGAATGGGGAGCCCGTGTCCCTCGGGGGCCGGTCCTAAATCTGCACAGAGATTTGAGTGTGATGCTCCTTTCAACCTGAGCATGAGCCACAGCTCCTGCATCGTTAGGAGCTGCTGGAAATCCCATCCGAGATCTGTTTTCCTCCCAGAGGGCTGAGTTTGGGGGTGTGCTGGTGTCAGCAGGGCTCCAAGCACGATGGGGTTTATCGGAAGCTGTGTGCTTGCGTGGCCTCCTATCATGGGGTGGGCAGGGAAAGAGGCAGAGGCGAAGCCAAGGGACCAACCCACAAGTGAGAGGAGATTAAGGGCTTGCAAACCAGCTAATCAATACCAGCCTGCCTATAATGAACATCTCTCCCACTGCTGCAGCTTCAGACAGTAAAAACCCACTGTAAGTGCAACGTATCTCCGTGCTTCCTGCCAGCTGGCTGTGAGCCAGCGTGTTTTCTTCAAAAAGAGGGATATTTATTTTCAGCCTTTTAGAGGCAGCCAATTCATCTCGGACCACCACCGGCTAAAAAAGCTTTAGAAATTAGCAGCTTTTTTTTTCTTTTCTTTTCTTTTCTTTCTTTCTTTTTTTTTTTGTTTAATTCTCCCCCTTAAATATTATTTTCCTTTCGTTGTTGGAGTCGGTGTAAATCCTCTGCGTTGCGACACACTGCCCTGCTCTCAAAGCTGGAGGAAGACAGTAGCAGCAGTGTCTCATGAAAGCCAGAGGAAACCAAAGCAGAGCCTCGCCGTGACTGATTCTCTTTCCAAATGGCGTAAGCAGGCCGACTTCAGGCATGTGAATAATGAGTTATCTGTGCTTGACTTTGTTATGCAGCAGAAGAGATGGTCCCTGCGAACGTTTTGCTCTTTTCCTCTTAGCAGTCGGCTGGTGCTGCTGCTCACCGGGGCTCTGCAGAGCTCCCCATCCTCTTCTCCCATCCTTTGGTGGCTCTGGGACCCACTGTGTGCTTTTTGCTGGGCATTTCCCATGGCCAGCCTTGAGCTGGAGGTGTGGGGGAGGGCTGGAGGGGCACTCACATCCTGCACTGTAGGTATGCAAAGATGAAACCACTGAGCCCTGTGCTGCGAGGGACAGCCCTGATGTTCCCATAACACAGGCGCTTCTCATGTGGCTCGTTCCCAGAGCTCATGCTGGGACTTGAGGCTCAGACTGGGAAAAAATTCAACCCTCTGTAAAGGATTGGCGCATCTCTCTGAAGTACCTCTTTTGAGGGCTTCGGGAGGGATGTGAAAGGTGTTTTGTGCACTGAGACGGAGTTTTATCCGCTGCTGATTGCTTTTTTCCAGTCCATTCTCGTGGACACGTAGAGGCTGAGCTGTTAGGCTGCGTGGCTGCTCCTCGCTTGGGCTGCAGAGGAAGGAAGCAGGTGGTGCTGGTGGCCGTGCTGGGCCTTGCAGTGCAGGTGGCTGTGCTGGTGGGCACAGGGTGGGCTCTACAGCTGCTGGAGCTCAGCTGGAGCAACCACAGCACATCCCAGCTGAGGCGTTCTGCCCTGGCTATGCTACTGTCTCCTGGTTCTCATCTCCTCCTCGGCGGAGTAAAGGAAATGATCTGCAAATGCGTGTGTTAATGAACAGCCCCCACTCTGAGCTGAAATGCTCTGTGCTTCCTTTGCTCCAGCTTGTTGCCAGTGCTTCACAGCAAGACGCCCAGGGAGGGACAAGCCACTTCCCACCATCTGCTCCCCTTCCTCTGGTAGCACAGGGCTGCGCTCTGCCCAGCCCCTGCCTCTCCTGGCCATGGCTCCATCTGCCCCCACATGTAGAGAAACCCAGGGCTGGGCTCCCCAACATCTGTACTGGGCCCAAACCAATTGAGCAGCACTGAGAGTTGGGTATCATTCACACTATGAAGTTCCTGGAGTCCCTTTTCTACTTTTGGTCAGCTTCGTATTTGCAGCTGGGGAAGCAGGGTGCTTGCTGGGCACTGCAGACACCCCTGCAGCCACGACAGGTTGCTCTGCTGGCAAGAAGAGTCGGGTCTGTTTGGTGTTTGGAATCTTTCAGTGCAGAAGCATGCCTTTAAATCAGCTTTGAGGGACTGAGCTTCAGTGCAGCGCTGGCTTTTTGCTGTCAGCTTTCCAAGAAAAAAACCCAAACTTCCAGGATGCACCCTATTACTGACCTAAGTGTCACAGCTCTCCCAGCTGGGAGGTGTTTGATGGGATTGCTTGTTTGCTGGGCTGATGCAGATCTCGTTCTTACGCCAGGATTTGAGGTGGTCTGTCCAAATTTGCACGTCATCACGCTGAGTATCAGCGTTAAATGATTCAGGGAGCTGAAGCCTCCTCTGACTGATTTCTTGGGTTGAGGTCTGACGCTGTTTGAAGTCAATTGAAAATCCACCCACTGACTTCAGGAGGCTTTGAGTCAGTCCCTGGGTTAAGCTCGAAACCACCTTCCTTTTCTCTAAGGTATGAGCTATTGTTCGTTTGACGGCGCTGGTTTCCTCTGCATGTCAGCTGTGGGCAGATGGGGAAGGGCTTTTAATGAAGCCAACCGCTGCAGAAATGAAAAAGCTCAGGTTGTTCTGATGAAAGAAACCCATTAATAGCAATTCTCTCTTGCGTGACAAAGTCTGACGTCCCCAGCTTTCAGTGACAAGCAGCAGGAAATGCTGGGGAGACAGCTTGTACCGAGCAGGGCTGGTAGTCCGTGGGGCTGCTGGTTTTTAACTCATTCGCTTCCTTTTTCTGTACAACACAGTGCTGTCCCAACTCAGCCCCATGGATGGAGTTAGGCATGGCCAATATGCACTGGGGAGGGCCTGGGGAAGCTGGCCAGGGTCTGAGCCCCACTGCTGCTCACCTCCTACACCAACCCCAGTGTTTGCTTTGGCTTGCATCCACATCAGTTTTTCTACATTATTTTTATCAAGACAGTCTTAGGTTTTTTTTTATTTTTTTTATTTTATTGGTGATGGCTGAGCCTGCACACAAACCATCCTGTTCCAAGGGGCACTGCTGTTTACTGGAGGCAGCACAGGGACTGCAGTGCAGCACAGCACGGCCGCATGAAGCCCTTGGTTCAGTCGTGCAGCTGAATAATACTTAACTGCATTAACAGCATCACTTGATTTACACTTCAGGGTTTTCTGTGTCACGTGCCAAATACTGCTGCAGGATGGGATTTTGGCTGAGGTAGGGGCAGAGAATTACGATTCCATTGAATTTCTGTGCAGCTTGCTCTTCACAGTTCTTTTGGCTCCTCTGCTAAGCTGTGCCTGAGAAAAGTGCTAGAGGAAAAACTTATTTAAACCTATTTTTCTTCTCGTGTGTGTTCAGATGAGATGTGGCCCAAGCAAGACACCTCGCTGCACACCCATCTCTTCCCTATATGCTCCTTATGTCTCCCAGGGCCCTCCAGTAACATGGAGATGCCTGAGGTCTTGGGGCACAGGGAGATTAGAAGAGATCTCTCATGGTGTGGATTCGAGGTTTCCTTGGTTTACTTCACACAGCAGGGAAATGCACTTTCAGAATACCACCAGGTTTTCCCTTTCTGCTGGGAGCCCTTTTGGAGCACATCCTTCTCTGTGCCATCAGCACATTGGCACTGGGGCTGGAGCTGTGCATAGGAACAACGTGGGGACATCAGAGAGCAGGGCTGGAGCTGATGCTGGAGTCAAGACTGAGCTTCCCAGAGGCTCCACAAGCCTGGGAGCACATCCCAAGCCAATCAGAGGCAAGATGGGGAGATACCAGATGCCAGGCTGCAGGAGGGGAAAGTCTGGGGACCTTCTGTGACTTTGCTATGAGCTGACACCGTGCTCACGCCAAGCAGATGTGGGGCCCTTCAGCTTCGTGCGGGTGTAACTGAGGCTGGAATCCAGCCCAGGGAGAGCGAAGCCGTTCAGCAATGATTAATGTAGTAAAATGGGAAAGTTATGTATCAAGTGTATTTCATGCGCCTCTTGCCTCAGGCCTATTAGCATAAATTTAATAATTATTATTGCCCCGTTCCAGCAGCTGCTACCTAAGGAGCTGGGAGCGCTTTGCAAATGCTCGTTAGCTGCTGCTTTAGGGCTGGGAGAAGAGGAACCGAACGAAGCAAAGCGGTGCCATGGGCAGAGCTGGGCAGGGGCTGCAGTGGGACGAGGGACTGTCCTGGGTGCACTGAGGAAATGCTATAGAAAGCACTTACAACCAAGCATTTCCCTCACTAGTTCCCCAGCTGTCGTGGAGGCAGGGGGCTCCCGCTGTGTTCCACTCACCAAAGGGGAACGGGTTGGACACCATCCTCTCTTATCACCTTCCAGGGCACAGACAAAAGCTAGAAGACCAAACCAAACCCTTCGCCGACCGCTACGGGGAACTGGAGCGGCTGCGTCAGTCCATGAGGGTCACCCCCACAACACCCAGCCCCCGTGGATCCCTCAGCACCCCGAGCCACTTCGGGTCGCAGGCTCAGACTCCTATCCAAGGTAAGGCTGGCGTGCATCTCCGAGGTTGGGGTTGGGATTTTGTCCCCGGGAGCCTCCTCGCACCCATGGGGTGAGCAGATGGCTGCTGAGCTGCACGCTCCAGTGGTTTCACCCAGTAAAACCAAGCAGTTCCAGTCGGAATGCTGGGAGAGCAAAGCAACGTGCTTGGAATCCAGTCACTCCTTTGATATGGAGGCACTGTGCAGACGGTTAAGCATCAGCTATAAAGGGTGTATCGCACTTTACATGCTAATCCAAATGGTTTCTTATCTTGTTGAGCTGTGTTGATGCCAAGCCCAGCAATCCACCGCCTCGCTCCAGCCTCATTCCCCACATGTATGCACACCTGCATGGGCGCACGCGCAGCCTCTGCTCTTCCCATGAGTGCTATCAGTGGCACTGAGCCCTCGGGTGCTCCGTGTGTCTGCCTGGCAGCTGCCAGGAAAGAGGTTGGGACTGCAGCCTGCCCATTCTGTGCGCTGGAGTTTTTGTCCCCAAGGTGTAGGCGTTGCATGTGAAGCGATTTGGCTGCTTTGCTGCACCGCTGTAATTAAGAGAGCTGTTCTCCCATCTGCATGGTACCCCCGTGTTCCTTCCCGTGCGTTTTTAATCGTGGCGTTGCTTTCTTTTGAGAACCAGCAGAAGCACAGAGATCTATGGGGTATTATTGAAGCGATGCGCGCTTTGAGTTTTGGTGTGAAATTGTCTCCCTTGGAAGGTTTGGGGCTGAAAGTCTCAAAAGCCCCAGTGCTGCGCTTTCAGAAGTGATGTAGATGTTTGATGACCTCAGTTCTGTTGGCCAGGGGGTTGGCAGAGGCACCAAAATACGTTTGAAAATGTCACCTGAATTGTAAAAGCTGTCGCACTCCTTCCAACTCCAAATTACAATGAAAGTTTAATTTATTTCTCATTGAAATCAAATGTCTATGCTTGGAATTTCCAATGATAGCAGCACGGTTTGCGAGAAGAACATTTTGTGTAGGATTATCATTTGATTTTTGTTTAAAAAAAAGAGAGGCTGAGTTTTATAGACTCGTCTCATTGGCTGTACAATAGAGATTCTTTGGAGGAGGCTGGGGGGGGGGAATAGTTTAAATTAGCACAGTCCCCTGTAGTGCCAGAAACCCAGAGAGCATCATTTGGAGCAAAGAATCAGGTGATGACACAAATGCAGAAAGAAAAATGGAACGGGCCACGAGTCGCCGCCTGGGCCAGATTCCCAAATGTCAGTGACAGCAGGAGTGGAGACACACAGAATTAGCCCATCCCAAATGGTTCCTGCGGAGCACATCCAAAGGACCAGGAATGCTGCAAAGCTGCGCTTCGTGCGCGCTCCGCTCTCAGCTCTGCTGCTTCCAAATTGGAGGAACCGTCTTGAAAACCAGGAGCAGAATCGACTCAGTGATTTCAATCTCAGCCTTTTGACACAGCGCTAGCTATAACCAAGCAGAATAATAATCATTAAAAAAAAGAAAAAACCCTCTTGCTCTCACACACACAGCTTATTCACAAAGATCGTAATTTTTACCCGAGCAAGTGGAGGCTGCCCCATGCCAAGAACAACACGGGAGTTAACAGGCCTGTAATTCTCACGACTTGGCACGTTCTCAGGTAACACACACGAGAAGCTGATTAGCAAAAGCATAACGAGATACTGGTTAGGAGGGATGGATGGGACAGGCTGAAGTTCGCCAGTCCCTGCTGTCTCTCACTGGGTGATGCTGGTCCTCCTGTCCCCATCCCCTGTAACCTCTCCTGGTGACCTCGCTGTTCTGCTGACCCTGTGTGAGCAATCCCTAATCTGCTTGTGGCAAAACTGATGAGCTGGAGTGCTCAGAACAGCCTCAGCCACCGAGGGGCGAGCAGAGCCGGGTCCTCAAACAGGTCACGTGGAGGCTGTGAAGCAGAAAGGAGCTCAGGAGATGGGGTTTGTCTTTTGGATGAATTGAGGTCCTTTGGAGATGTTTGCTCTGTGCTCCCCTGTGGCTGCAGTGGGATCACGCCAAGGGCACTGGTGTAAATGGGAAAGGAATTGGCCCTCAGCCATTTGCAGACTTTGGGTGCAGCAGCTCCTGGGGGTGATAAATATCTCCTGCAAAGTGCTCACGGCGATGCTGAGCATCTCCCAGCAGCACCTCCCAGCAGTAGAGCAGCGATGGGCTCCGAGGGCTGTGCCAGCAGTGCAGTGCCCACTGCCCACGGTCAGTTCACTGCAGAGGCTCCAGCCTTGCCTTGCCCCTTGCAGCTAAGCAGGGAACCATTCTGTTCTGATGGAACAGACGTCTGCAGCCCTGAACACGCCGGGTTTGTTGGCCACATCCACGGTGCTGGGAGAGAAAATGAGAAACCCAGTGGGCTGGGCAGAGCCATTGGCATCCACTGAGGGTTTGGCCCAATTTTCCCCCAGTGAGGTCTGGAAAATCCGAGGTTTTGAAATCCTGGCTCTCCCATCTCTGCAGTGAGGCACCATGCTGTCATTAGGACGGCCCGAAATGGTTCCTGATTACGGGGCACGCGATGCCAGAGCCTTGCGTGCTGGCTTCACTGCCACTGTTGTCTTTGAGCTTTAAATAAAATTTGAAAAAAATATATATTAAAAAAAAATCAAGTAGCTCTCAAAAGCGAAGCGAGATGTTAAAGGAACTTGCTGCTGGCTGCCTCTTGGGCCCCTTGCTCTGGGGAAGTGGGCTGCTGACAGGCACATCCTTTGGGAGCACCCAGACAGCCCTGCAGCCTCACTGCCCTGCCTGTGCTCCAGCAGCTCCATCTGAACCACTTTATTCCCATTGCAACAGAGGAGGACCGCCCAGGCGGCCGGCTCCTGCCTGCTGGCCTCGTGCTGGAAACATCTCCAATTGCTCAGGAGGAGTTGTGTGCGTTGTCCAGCAGCACAGAGGGGCCTTGGGTACAGGGGGCCGATTGCAAATTGATTTTAAATACGATCTCTGCAGTAATAGAGTGAGCTGTTGTGACTGATGCACTGAACATCTTCGTGTTGCTGCAGCAAAACCGAACTCCCCTGACCTCACAGCACCGTAAACGTCTGCTGGATGCTTTTGCAGACTGCATCCCTCCCCTCCCAGCCTTGGTGCCTGCTGGTGAGCAGCCTCAGCTCTCATCTGGATGCTGCCCAGTAGAACCAGTTGGGTTTGTGATCCGTTTCTCAACAACCCATTTCTCAAATGCAGTGTTTTTAACACAGGCTGCTCAGCAGCAGAGCACTTCGTATGCAGTTCAAGTAAAATCTCTCTCTCTCTCCTATTCTTTCTTTTTAAATATACATTTTAAAGTATTAGATTACTTTTAAGCAGCTTCTTGGCATAGCCAGCGAGTGCCCCATTGTTTCCGAAATGCAACGTGGCTGCTCTGAGGTTAAGTCCTGAATTATGGGCCCAGCAAATACACTGAATTGCTGCTTCCTAATCCCTGTCCAGATCGACTTATGGTTTCTTTAAAATATCCGTTTCTTAATGGATAAAAACATTCTACCGTGGGCAGAGGCTAAATTGTTTCCAAAGGAAGCCAGGCAAGCATTAGTGGGAAGAAAACATATTGTGGGATTCGGCTTCAGCCTCGGAGGAAGGAACACTGCAAGGATGGTTTCCGGGCTCCGAATGCACCCATCTCTATGCAGCTCCCCGTGGCACTGCTGCTGTGTGATGGGTGCTGGGGGTGATGGTCAGAGAGGCTCAGGTTGGGAGCATCCCACGTGCTGTGGGTGCAGGCAGAGCGGTGGTCTGAGCGCAGGCGGGGTTGTAAATCCTGCTGCTTCCTTTCATGTCGTCGGGGCTTGTTTTAATCTCCTTGTTGTGTTGGTTTGTATTATTTTTAGTACTCTTTGAATGCAGGTAAAGAGCAGAGCGCAGGGAAGCTGCTGGGGGGTCTGCAGTGTGGGCTGTGCTCCCGCTCGGCCCACCCACCCGTGCCAATTAGCGCTGTTAGCTCGTTAGCTCGTGGCTCAGCCGTGCGGGGCAGTGCGGGGATGGTGAGGGAAGGGGGGCTGGGGGGGCAGGGAGGACAGGCAGCAGGCTTGTTTAGTCTAGCATAGGGCAGGCTGAGAGCAGAGCGGGTTGCTCTGTAAATACATCCAGGGCATAAACAGCAGGGATGGGGAGAGCTGATGTAAGCAGTGGTGGCACAGAACAGGGGGGGCTCAGCCGGTTGGAAAGGGGGGAGAGGAGGGCAGGGGGAGGGCAGTGAAGGGTGGGCTGGGGTACAAACGTCCTATGGACCTCAAAGAGTTGTGGGGTGGGGGGAACTGGGGGCTGCCTCCAAATAGAGCAATGAGGGGGGAGGGGGGAGAGAAAGCAGAGCTGGGCTGCAGGGTGCTGGGCTTGCAGTTAGAAAAGCAAGAAGCAGAGGTGCTGGGTGATGTCGAGGTGGTGCCTGGCGATAAGCGCCGTGCGCTGCTGTGTTTGGGTTCAGGTTTTTTTTTTGTCAGGCTCTGCAGAGGAAGTATTTGCACCGGGTTTGTGCTCTGCTTCGATCAGATACAGAACAATTGCTCCATGGGTGTGTAACAACGGATGCTGTTCACACCCTCATTTTTTTTTTTTCTTCTTTTTTTCTCAACACCTCCCCCTTCCCCCCCAAAATAAAACCCGCTCTATTTTCTGCGGGGTGAGAGGAAGAGGCCGTTTTCTTTTTTAGTTGGCTCTGACTGGGAAACAAATGAACTTGTTCACATGTGTGACAGAGCCGTGGGAGCGTGGCTGTGTGTGTGGGTGGCAGGAGAGCAATGCTTGTCTAGAGATGAGCTGGATCCGGGGGGCTCAGTGCACCCCATTCCCCTTCCCCTGCAGCGCTGCTTCTCCCCATCCTTGGCCAGTGCCCCATCGTGCTGGGATGGAGCCCTGGGAGCAGGGGAAGGAGGCAGAGGGAGGTCAGAAAGATGCCAAAAAACCATCCAAGCGTCATAGAAATGATGGGAGAAAAAAGAGCAGGAGGTGTAGATGGGGAGAGGATTTCTGTCCCCGCTCCGTCTCGCGCACGAGTGCGTACTATATACATGAGCATAAAATATCATTAGTGTTTACATTGTCGTCAATCATCATGGCATAAGGCAGGAAAGGAGCTTGCTTTCCCTCGGGCTAAATTTTTCATGACAATTTTGCAAGGCACGTATATGCATATAAATAAAGCAGTGATATTTGGCCAGGCTGCAGATATTTATGTGTTCTGTACACACGGAAAGTTCCACGTTATCAGGTTCCCTTTAGATTCCCTTTATTCTCTCTGCGTGCCACACGCTTTGTGGATTTGTGGCTGTTGCATGGTATACACTCAAGCTCTGTTTTATTGCTGACTTAAGGGATAAACCATTGCACCTTCTCCACATCTCCAAAGCAGGGACCAGGGGGTTGTCCCTGGGGGGCATTTGGAGTCACTCAGGTTCCATGCATCACATTGTTTTGACTCTACAAGGTCTCCCAAAGCTGCTGCAAGCACCCACCAGTGCTGACACAGTTCAGTCCACATCTCCTCCGAGGTGAAAACAGAGCTGCTGTGACACCTGAGAGCGGTTCTGATATCAGCAAAGGGGCTGAAGGTCTGTTTCCATCGGGCTTTGTGAGTGGGGGGATATGGGGTCCTCTCACAGTACATATTGCAGCTGCACAATTACAGAGCAGGGTGTGCCCCGGCCTCGTGGTCCCCTGGGCAGCACGGCCCTAACGAGGAGACAGTGGCATTACTAATCAGGGCTTTGACCTTTACATGGCTTTTATTTAATACACATTCCTCACTTCCCCAAACTCCCATCCAAAACATTGACATTTCCGCTGATAGATTGGGTCAGATTTTGGAGTAGTTGGGGGGGCTCAATTCCTTCTTACAATGGTTAAATTCTTACAGCTAAATGGGCTTATTCAGTTAGTGCAGCAGCTGGTGCGATTTCGAGAAGAAAATAAACATTTCCTTCAAATATTTTGATTGGCAACTGGACAACTGAAATACTCAAAGCTCAGATTGCCAGGGCCCAAAAAAGCAAATGGGGGTTGGATGGCGAGCGAGCAGAGCACGCTGCGTGCACCCTGCGAGGCTGTGCTGGGATGGGGACAACCCTGGGGATGGGAACAACCCGACGTGACTTCTGTCTGCTATGCCGAAGGGGCCGAGGGCGCAGTTTCCCTCCGGGTTTGCACAGCGCGTAGCTGGAGGGCTGCTTTATTGTTAATTGAATGCGATGGGTATTACGGCCATTCTCCACCTGGGGATGTCCCTAAGTCCCTCCCTCCCCCAGGAGTCCCTCTTCGGACGTGGGGAATAGGGGCGGCTGCCGGATCTGAGCGCAGCCCCGACGGCGCAGCCCCGACGTGGGGAGCGGGTCGGAGTTTCTCTTCGCCCGGCGGCCTCCCGGCTCCCTCTAGCGGCCCCTCCGCCTCGGATCGCGGCCCCGTGCCCTCTGCCGGCAGTCGGACCGACAGCCCGTGGCTGCTCCCTGCTCTGCGGTGCGGAAGCGACGGAGGGCAGCGGGGATGGGAAGCCCGAGAAGCCCGACCGGTCGCGGCGGAGAAGCCCGAGCGTCCCGGAGCAGCTCTCGTGGGGTTGGTGTAGGTGAGGGATAGCAGAGAGATGGAGTTTTGTTCTAGGGGAGCCCCAGCCCAAAGGTGAGGATGAGAACGCGGCTGTAATTAGCGCTCTCACACTCTTGTGTCTGAATTAGCAGCAAGTACCCATTGTCAAGTGTTGCAAATTGCGGCCACGAAAACGGAGCTTTTAAAGGACCCTTTGAGTGTGCTGGAGCAGAAGGGAAATGTGCCCCGAGCACTCGTGTTTTATTTCCATTTTCTGGAGTATCATTTACGGGTGTGTGGGAGCCAACAGAGGGGCACGGTCCGATTACTGGGGGCCATCATTGGCTCTGGGGCAGCAGCTGAGCATCACTGCGTTCTGGGGGATTTGGAGCCCGTGTGCTTTGCGGCAGTGCAGCTTTGTGCTGGGACAGAGCATCCTGCAGGCAAACCAGAGTGTGAAACCAACTCGGTTTGTTCACTTGTGAGTGCTTTTCCAGCCAGCCCCAAGCACACAGCCCTCATTGCAGTGCGCAGAGGGGCGGCAGCGCATTGCAATTCGTGACAGCTTTGAGCTGCTCTTCTCTTATCTCCTCGCACCGAAGCCACAGCCACGTTCCCCACGCAGGCATCCTCCTTTCTCCTGCGTGGAGCCTGCGTGGGAAGTGGGCACAGCCTGCTCCTCTGAGGGCTGCAGGACTCACCCAGACCAGGAGGGGTGCAGATCCCATCTCTCCCCATCTGCACCCCCAGCGTGAGCCACAACCTCTGCTCAGCTAGAAGGAAGCAGCTGGGGTGTTTTTTTCCTGGGGAAACACTGCAGGGATTTCCCCGTAGTTTGGAAGAGCGTGTCTCGTCCTGCAGAACACGGGGAGGAGGTGAGCCTGGAGAAAAAGTTGCTACGGCCAAAGGCCATTCTGCTCCCAAAGCAGCAAGGTGCAGCTCCCTGCCTTTAGTGAGGGAAAGCCGCCTCCAGACAGCCCCCAGCTCTGAGCTCCGTGTGCCAGCTGCACTCTCTATGCTGGAATTGCTCTTCCTGGAGGCTTTTGTTTTACAAGTGGTGTGGAAAGGCTGAGAAAAGTGCACTGGTGGCCTTTATGGCCGTGCCCTCCTGCACAGCCTTTGCCAGAGTTTGGTGTGGGCTGCTGAGCTGCAAGGAGCAGGATTTCACATCTCTCCTTGGAGAGCAAGACTCTCTGCCTCGAGAGCCCCCTGCACAGAGGGCTGTGTGAGGAAATGGTCTCAGGGCAGCAGGAGTGGGCACAGAAACCTCTCAGGTCCCAACAGGAGCTGCTGGTGTGGGCTCCCCTTCCCTCTGGGTTTCCTGCAAAGGAAGGACCCGACAGCACTAGGCTGTGCCCCACTGTGCATCCATACCCCCCGAGAAGGGAGCTGGGCAGCATCTCCCACGCTGACCCAGGGCTCCCTTCCCCCAGCAGAGGAAAGCCTGGATTTCTCACTCTCTTTATCCTCTTGGATGGAGAAAAATACACAGAGCGAAGCGAGCGAGGGGATGTTGTGGCTCCTAGCTTGGGAGTTTTCAGCCGTGTGTTTATCAGCTCCATCCCCTGATGGTATCAGCACGAACAGGCCACCCACAAGAAGGCTCAGCAGCCCAGTCTGGGCTCCAGCTTTTCCTCCCTGGCTCCGTGTGTGCGTGTGTACACAGCACGGCTATCTGGGGAGCGGCCGTCTGGGGCTGCGTCCATCTATTTACTACACAGCTGATGTAATGGCTAAACATTTCTTTTTCTTTCTTTGCTTATGAGGTGGGTCTTGTTGTTGTTGTTTTTTTTTTAATCTACCAGGGACAAATAGACCCCTGGAGGAGTCAACTTAGTCGTGTCCCTTCTTGGATGGGAAACAACAAATTTCAGGACAGGAAATGGGAACGACTCAAACAAGATGAGTTCGGGGTTTTTGTATTTAAGTCTCCCAGCTCTCATCCCCAGCAGATCCTAGAGACGTTCTTTCCCTCTGGCTTTAATTCCTCGTGCAGAGCGTGGCTGCAGCACCAGCTGCACGCTGCCAGCACGGCGCTCTGACCGCCCGCTCTCTCCCTGCACCCCACAGGCACATCAGAGCTGAGCCCCTTCTCGGACCCGCGGCAGTTCGACCGCTCCTTCCCCACGCTGCCAACCCTCACCGAGACCAGGTTCTCCGACCCACGGATGCATTACCCCGGCGCCATGTCAGCCGCCTTCTCCTACACCGCAACCCCGTCAGCCACGGGCATCGGGGGCATCAGCATGACCAGCATGCCCACCACCACGCGTTTCCACCACACCTACCTGCCTCCTCCCTACCCCGGCTCCACGCAGAACCAGAGCGGACCCTTCCAGACCAACCCCTCTCCCTACCATTTGTACTACGGCACGTCGTCGGGCTCGTACCAGTTCTCCATGGTGGCGGGTGGTGAGCGCTCTCCCACCCGGATGCTCTCTTCGTGTACGAGCGCCTCGGCGGGGAACAACTTAATGAACCCCAACCTGGGCAATCAGAACGACGGGGTGGATGCGGACGGGAGCCACAGTAACTCACCGACAACCATGACGACTACTGGGAGGATGGATGAGTCGGTTTGGAGACCCTACTAGGAAGGAGGAGGGCAGCTGGGCACCGAGAGCTTTAACCAGATCGGCCGCCGTGACGTTACTCCTTCCCCATCAAAATGATGCCGAGGGAAAAGGTAAACCAAAGTCTCCCAAACCAAAAGCAAAGCAGGAGGAATCCTCTACACATAACCACGGGCAAACATCAAGCAAAGCTGGGCCGGGACCTGCGTTACATTTCAAGATGAACGTCCACAAGGCTTGAATTTGTCGCTTGATGTGGTTCCTTTCATATGGTTTTAATATGTGGATTGTACATAGGGAAAAAAAAGATGCGTGGATTCAGATGTTTGTTTACTGCCGAACACTTCTCGGTCATCTCACTTGCACCCTCATCCCCACACAAAGCAGTCAGGAGTCAGGGAAAGCTCGCCCTTCTGCAAAGCGCTCCAGAGACAAGAGCAGGAAATCATCCGAGCCATCCCTGTGCCGAAGCACAAAGACTGAACTGAAAAAAAAGGAAAAAAAAAAAAAGGAAGAAAAAAAAAAAGGAAAGAAACCTTTGTCTCCTCTCATTCCCTCCCAGAGCGTAGGGCTGCTGCCCAGCAAAGAGCTCTGGTTTACAGCACAAGTTACAGGCTGTGTGTTCCTCGTGGGTCGGCATCAGCCACGTGAACGGGAGCTGTGATGGGGCTGTGATTACTCCTTGCTGACGACAGAGGTTGTATTGTTCATTTCTGTGCATTGTCGTCGTTTTTTAAGCAGTAGCGTGGCTGATCCCGTCCCCGGCAGGCCCTCCCCTCTCCTCTATGTTTACATACGAGATGTACTTTTTACACGATGCGTTGTGTTTTGTTTGCTCTCTTGCCTTGACCTCACCGTTCAATTCTTTGCTCCTCTTAGCAGATCTCAGCCATGGTGATGATGGTGGCGTGTGACATGAAGGCGGTGTTGGGGGCAATCCGAGATGTGTGAGATGCACTTCCCAGCTCGTGAGCTGCTGCGGGGCTGGGAACTTTTGGCACTGCGCTGCCGTGGGTCTGTGGGTCTTCCTTTGATCCTCTCTGAGTGCCTGCACACACAGCTGGTGGCGAAGCGTCCTCCTTCTGCTGTGATTCTTTCCTGTGTTTTCACCAGGAGTGGATCGACACAGGATGACTTGTTTTATTAAGCAACGACTGGCACTTATCAGTGCGTGCTGATAGCGCCAACTGAGATCTGGAGAAAGGAGCGCTTCCTACGCAGCCCCTTTAATGGTGGGAAGGTCGTGAAGCAACGCCAGCTGTCATCCCACATCCCCTCCTTTCCTCCAGGAGTCCTGGGGTGCTGGTGTCGGCTCAGCAGCTGAAGGACCGGCACTCAGGGTGACTGTGGAACCACTGGAGTTCTCTCTGAGCCCCAATGCACACCGTGGTTCCATCCATTCCCACCAGTGCTGGGTTGGAGGTTGGACACGATGACCTTAGAGGTCTCTTCCAATCTTAAAGATTCCATGACCCGCATTGTGCCTCTCTGTGCACGAGCATAAGAAAACATAAACCCAGCAGCTGCCCTCCCTGCTGAATTTATGCCCTTATGGCCGCAACACCTCTTGCCAAATCTCAGTTGGTAGCTCATCAGCAGTCAGTTCTAATTGCACTACCACGTAGAGATGGGAGCAAGGCATCCCCATTTAGTCGGAAAGCTGCGATGACCACTCAGTGAGTTAAACATGCAACAAGAGAAACAACTCTTCTATAAGATTCATCCACCCCCCCAAATCCCTTCCCCAGCAAAACTGCAACGTTCACATCCTTGAGCAACAGCAGGCACCTTTGGGTGCTCCCAGCTGGAGAAACTGGACCGGAGCAGCCTGTGTTTGGATGCATTTATATTGATCATCCAATCGCACCACTGATTGAAAGCACAAGCAAACAAGGCATTCGTAGGACTAGCTTAATTTAAGACTGTTCGTAGTGAATTAAAAAGTAAAGCAACGATGTTTGTTGTTTTTATGACATATTGTCATGTGAAGGCGTAAATATACGCACCTCTATGGGATGCAGATGGTCACGAGACAGGCCAATGTTTTTTGCTTTGCACTATAATTTGCTTTTTTTTTTTAAAAAAAAAAAAAAAAAAAGAGAAAATGCACAATTGCTTGTACAGTATGAACCCCTTTGTCCGGCTCAAAGAATATTTAACTATAAAATCTAATTTTTGGTCATATTTGTTATAATAATATAATTCTTAAATGTGTTGAAGGATCCGATTCTTAAGAATGCTTCTAATACTTGTACATGCAGGGTAAAACGACAACGAAGAGCTAAGGAGATGAGAACAGAGATCGCTGTAGATAAAGAAGGCCAAAGCTGTTGTGTTTTTTTTTTTTTTAATGGTGTCTTCCAATGGACATTAAAAAGAAATGCTAGCGATACCAAATAATGTGGTTGTTGTGTAACGTACCGGCCCTACTTGAAGGCAATGCCCTCTATTTAATATGTAGCCCATCTTTTTAACCTGTAGCACTTGTCACTGGGGTGGGGGGAGGTGGGGGGGTGGGGGGGTGGGGGTGGGGAGGGGCTGCTCCTGGTGAAGTCATTGGGGACGTCGCTGCTGCGTTGGCTTCCAGAGGATGGCCGGGTTCCTCCTCGCCGTTGGTACGAAGCCATAGCAAAGTGGTCAGTTCTGCTTTTCCATTATTGGTGTCGATGTTCTTATCCATTGTACATGATTATATTGTCAGGCCTCCGTGTAATCGTTTTAATGGTTTTCCATGTGGAATAATAAACGTACGGTTACGAGTTCCTGGTGCCTCCCATCTGCTCACTCCTCACCAAACCCTGAGCCCAGCTCCTCTTTTAATGGCAGCAAATAATCGTTTCACTTCCCCAAAGCTTTTATGCGATGCAGAGCAGGTGGGATGGAGCCCACCTTGGTGCCATGCCACAGGGCCACACCTTTCCCTCATCAAACCATTAATGAGCCTTGTGCAGGGCAGCAGCCAGTGCCCCACAAGCACAGTCCTGTCCCTTTGAAGCAGTGGGGCCAGATGTGAGGAGCCCTGGGACCTCCAACCCCCACTGGGTGCTATCACCCATCACCATCACCCATTGTCCATTGCCCATCACCCATCTCCCATTGCTCATCCCTTGTCACCCATCACCCACCACCACTCATTGACCCCACTGACTGCCCACAACCCATCACTCACCTCTAATCTCCCATCGCCCACTGCCCATTGCCCATCACCCATTGTGTGCTGTACTACAAATAGGACTCCAGCACAGATCCCACTGCATGACCATGCCAGGGTGACTGCTCCCCCAACACCTGCAGCTCAGCATCTTTCCAGTGCCAAACCAAACCCCATGTCCCTGGATCCCATCACCTCCAGACCCCAAACCTAATACCATGTCCCTAGTTCCCCATCACCTTCCAGACCCCAAATCTAATTCCACATCCCTGGATCCCCATCACCTCTCAGACCCCAAACCTAACCCCATGTGCTTGGATCCCCATCACTTCCCCAGACCTCAAACCTAACCCCATGTCCTTGGATCCCCGTCACCCTTCCAGCCCCCTTCTGCCCCACAGGGCCATGTCACTGGGGTGTGAGTCTCAGTGCCACCCCAAGCCCTTGGGCAGCAGCACGCACCAGTTCTGCAGCAGCTGCATAAAGCTACATTAACTGCAGCCTGAGCTTCCCCCGAAGCGCACAGCGTGCCGCTCCGCACGAGGGCTGCAATTGAATCACAGACACTGTTTCTTATTGAAGTCATGCAAACAAAGCCAACTGCATAACTGTTCATCCCCTGACAGCAGCAGGGCGGGACGCTGGGAAGGTGTTTCCTCTTGGGCTGGGCTGGGAGATCAGAAGGCTCTACATTAAAATACACTCTCGCTCTGCACATCTGTGCGCTCTGCACCCTTGGCTCAGCTCTACAAAGGCAATGTGCTGTCGGGATGCTGACTCCTCCATTGCCATCAGTGGGAGCAGCCCGGCTGCAAACAGACAGGGCAGGGCAGGGTGGGGAGCTGGGGTGTGTGACCCCATGTTAGGCATGGAGAGAGCAGGCAGTGTCTGGGGTAAGGGGAGGTGATGGGGCAGCGAGGAGTGTGTGTGTGTATGCAGTGCCCAGAAAGGCACCAACAGGCACCCTGTCCCCATGTCCACGTGCCCAGCAGCACCACCACCACACCACCCCCAGCAGCTCTCTGCCACTTCCCAGCACCTCCTGGGCACTCAGTTTCTTGCAGGGCTGTGCATCCAGCTGTGGACATCACTGCTTATTGCGTGGCTCCTCCTGCCCAGCCCTGCTGGAACCGTGGGGCAGCAGCCCCAGTACACAGAGCGGTGGTGCCCATGGCTGCAGCATGCAGCAAAACAGGAGGGATGGAACAACACCAGTGGCCTTTGGGGATGAATAAACTGCAGCCTAGAGCGGGTTGGTGTCCCCACCACCTCCAGCCCCTCCCTGGCTCCCATCCGGCCCCTGGCTCTGCTCCAGGAGGAACATTTTCACCAGCGCTGCCCGGCAGAGGATTTCCTTTCCATTGGAGCGACTTGCAAAGCCCCCCCAGCTCCCTGGAAGCACATCTATGTAATTCTTTAAGATGGGTTTGGCACAGGGATGGGTCCCCAGGGGCGCTGCCCGTCGCCGTTGGTGGGTTTTGCTGTTTCTGGAGGTCGGCAGAGCTGGGAACACCCGGGTTTGTTCGCTGCCTGCCGCGAAATCGATACCGTGATTTCATTTCTCAGTCGTAAATGAAATGAGCTGTAAAGCCAAGGTGGGTGTTTGAGCTGGAGTGAAAGAATGAATTGTTCTAATGGGGGGACGTTAACGAGGGGATTAAACATGCTGCAAAATCCAGGGGGGTCCGCGGTGCTGTAGGGCCCCCCTGGCCATGCATCCCCACTCCTCCAGCTCTGAGAGCACCCCGACAGACCCCCAACCCGTGGGCTGCCTTATCTATAAACCCCGAAACAAAAAGCACAGTGAGAGCCCTATCAGGATGCTAGGAATGGCAGCCAAGTTCCCCCCATCCGCCCCTTCGGTTCCGTTGTGTTCCCCTGGAAATCCCTGCAAAGAAAAACACAGGGGCACGAAAAGTTTGGTTTTCATTAAGCCTCGAATGTGAGCGGTTCTGTGGCCTTCAATGGGGCTTTGATTCCTATAGAGGATGGAATGTTTTCGGAACGTTTTTAAAAAATGTTCCCCACCTTCTCCGTCCTCTATCTGCAGAGAGCTGCGGGTTTGCTTCCCCCCCCACCGCCCTCGAGACCCTCTGCATGGAAACCCCATTGGATCTCACGGCTTGGGGCGGTTCTGTGCTTTCTTTTGCAGGACAGGAAAAGAACTCTCATCAACCTGCGTGGTGCACAGCGGGACCTTAGAGCCATTCTGTACCTGGGGGTCCACGTTTCCATCTGCACTCAGCATTGCCCATCCCTGCCTGCTCAGTACCGGAGTGCAGCACCTGGTGCCAGTCCAACTTGTTGTGCTGATGCTCATCTCCCTGAATCCTCTCCTCCTTTCTGACCCTGAGCATTTCCAAAGGCAGAGGAGGATGCACGAGGGAGGCTGTAAGAGCCTCCTCACCCAGTGATGGGAGAGACATCGGCAACTGCAGCTCTGCAGGTGGACTTTGCTTTACGTTTTGACTCGTGGCACAGTTTGGGCAAATTCTGACCCCCTGAACACAGTGTTTACTGCATTCCTGGATGCTGTCTGAGGGCTGGGAGAATGCACAGGTGGTTTAAGCCTTTACTCCCTATCCTCCAGTTCAGAAATGGAGATTATGGGATCATTTATGGGATTCCTGGCTTAAACTTCTCCCTGACACAGCAGTGGGCAGCAAGCACTGCTCCTGACAGCCCCGCAGCACAGCCCCATATTCCCATAGCACAGCCCTACAGCACAACCCCAAGGGCACAGCTCTACAGCACAGCCCCATGGCACAGCCCCATAGGACAACCCCAAGCACAGCCCTACAGCACAACCCCAATGGCACAGCCCTACAGCACAGCCCCATGGCATAGCCCCATAGGACAACCCCAAGCACAGCCCTACAGCACAGCCCCATAGGACAACCCCACGGCACCGCAGCACCATTTCATCCCAGCTTCTCAGTGCTGAACACCCAGAGCCCAGTTGCAGCTCAGCCCACGTGCAGTAACTCATTTCTTTCTGCCACATCAAGATACCACGGATCTGAATCAGCTGTTTTTACAGGAGAGGATTACATTATTATTATTATTTTTTTCTTTTGCATTTGCCAAAAAAAGTATTAATAGGTTCAGCTCTGCAGATGAAAATGAGGGCTGGAAGGAAATGCAGCACGCTCCCCAGGTGAGGGCTATGGGCCACGCTGGGGGCTGTGAATCCAGGTCAGTCAGAGCACAGAATGAACATCAGTGGCACCACTGGCAGCTTTGCATCCCATCTGGGCCAGAGCCCAGAGCTCTTCCCTTCCTTCGAGGTCTCTCCTTCCCCATGTGTGGGGCTGCTCTGTCCTTTTGCTCAGGGAGAGCGATAGGTGCCCAGTCCCAGCGTGATGAGCAAAACCACAGGGGAAATAAACATCTGATTAAAAAGGAATAAATTAATTAAATTAAATTAAAAAGAAAATAAAGGGGAAAAAAAATAAAACAAGTCTCAGCACCAATGCTTTTTGGTCCGGGATTTTGGAGTGGGTGCAAATCTGAGTCGGCGTTGTCCCCGTAACAGAAACAAACCTTGGGCCCAGCCCAAGTGAAAGGAGGAAATTCCAGTCTTCCTTTCATGCTCTTTGCCACCATAGAAAGGAGTTGAAGCTGCCAGAAAATTAAAGAATTCACCATTGCAAGGCTTATCCCCCCTGAGCACCACGAGCCCCTTCTGCTCTGAGCACATCTCTGATGCTGGACACACTGATGCCCGCACTCGGTGCCAGCCAGCAGCAGAGCCAGCACTCAGCACGGAGGAATGCAATGCACCTGCAGAAGCACTCCCACAGCACTAAGGAGCAAATGGGCCACAGCTGCAGTACACCCTGTGCACCTGTGGTGCAGCATTAGAGCACAGAAGGAGAGGATGAGCAGATGCAAGCTGTCCTGCACTGGCCTCAATGGGGCCAGGAAGAGGATGGGAAAGCAAGAGAAAGAGGATGCAAACTCAAGACCACATTGTGGTCAGCTCTTATGGCACGTGGAGATGCTGTCCCCCCTCCCCACAGCTTTGCCCCCAGCACAGGAACCACCAGGACATGGGATGGGCAGAAGGGAGCTGTGGGGATGTGGTGCAAACTGCCCTGCATGGGGAGAGGACCCGTGTTGTTGTTAGCACCAGCACTGGAGGGGGGAGAGGAGGAGGAAAGGACCAGAACCAAAACCACACAGCGATGGTTTGTGGGAACGGTTTCCTTTGACCACAGGAAATGGCACACGTGGGACAGATGGGAGCACAGGGGCACAGCAAAGGGATGCACAGACACCGAGCAGTGCCTTCCTGCTCCTCTCCCCAAAAGGAGAAGCACTGCTGCTGCACACAGCGATATTTCCCAGGAGCTCTCCTGGGGCAGCCGTACCTGAGATGGGCTGCGTGGTGATGGAGCAGCACCAGGCTGCGTGCGGGGCTTTGAAATGCAAAAAGGCAGAGAGGTGTGTTGTGTTGGTGCAGCTCCGCTGTGGTCTGAGCCTAACAAAGTGCACAATGCAAACGGGCTGCGACTGCTGATCGGCAGGCAGATGCAGAGCAAGAGGCATCTCGCATGTAAATCGTATTTACCACTAATTAAATGCACAAAGAAGATTTTTTCCGGGCATTCAAGGTTGCTGCTGCAAAGCCTGAGCGCCCACACACACACACCCATCGCCTCTGCGAAATGACAGCTTTTTTTGCACACGAAGCAGTTCCTTTCCACGTGCGTGGATTGGGTGAGCGCCCACTGGGACGCTGCTCCCTTCCCTGATGGGATGTCATGAGGACACATCCAGAGGTGGGGAGATGGGAGAGCTCTTGGGTTCTGAGCACAGCTGGTTGGAGGGGAGAGGTGCGACAGGGCCCATCTCCCAAGGAAAGTCAGCTGTGAGGTTTGGAGTGTTGGCTGTTCTGCTGGCACCCAAGTGGAGGAGGCCGTGTGCCAGTGTGGGGACACACCGTGGGCTGTGAGCCCAGCAGCAGCCACTGATCAGCTGGGCACCAACATGCGTGCTGGAGGGATCTGTTTCTGAGCAGCTCTGGGGCTGCCATGAGGGAGAATCATAGAGTTACTAAGGTTGGGGAAGACCTCAGAGATCACCAACCCCAACTCATCCCACCATGATGCCAAATAGAACCATAGAATCACTGAGGTTGAGAACACCTCCACGATCCCCAGCTCCAACCCCAACCCATCCCACCATGATCCCAAATAGAACTATAGAATCACTGAGGTTGGAGAACACCTCCATGATCCCCAGCTTGAACCCCAACCCATCCCACCATGACGCCAAATACAATCATAGAATCACTGAGGTTGGAGAACAGCTCCATGTTCCTCTCATCCAACCCCAACTCATCCCACCACGACCCTAAATAGAACCATAAAATCATTAGGGTTGGGGAAGACCTCCACAATCCCCAAGTCCAACCCCAACCCATCCCACCATGACCCTAAACAGAATCAGTCTTCTCCAACCATTAAGATTGGAGAAGACCTCTGAGATCTCCAACCTCAACCCATCCACATCGACCATGTCTCCAAGTGCCACACCTCCACGTTCCTTAAACACCTCCAGGGACCCCAGCACTCCCTGGGCAGCCTGTACCAACACACCACCACTCTTCAGGAGGATGTTTCCTATCACCCAACCTGACACTCCCTTGGTGTGATGGGGGCCATCACCTCCCACACTGCACAGCAGGCAGAGCCTGGCAGCGAGCTGATGGTATCATAGAGCAGAGGAAAGCTGGGGGTCCACGAGCAGTTTTGCAGCATGCTGTCACACACTGGGTTGGAGGCAGTTGGCCTGCAGGACTCAGTATGGATACAAATCGTTTGCTGAGTGCCCAGCACCCGTGATCCCAAAGAGGGGAGAGAAGGGAAGCGCAGCCCTCACCCTTACGCAAGAAGCAGCGACGCCGCAGGCTCAGCAGGACAGCTCTGGGGAGAGATTGCATTCCAGGGGATGGTGAGGGGGAAATGTGGCATCCAATGGGCGGTTTGCAAAGCCTGCTCCACCCAGGGGAGATGCAGGGGGCACCGACACAGGGCTGTGTTTCACAATGTTGTGTGCCCCCCACCGCCCACGTTCAGGGCGAGTTTGAAATCTAGATGTCGGCTTTGTATCTCCTGCTCATCTCCAGCTGAAGCATTCCTTCTTGTTTACTGGTCCTCTCCCAGTCACAGGATCCCAGTTGGGAGCAGGAGCCCTCGTTTCCTAGGGACATCTTGCATTCATTAGGACATGTTGTTATTGACTTACAAGGCTGCTAATTCTCAAGGTCCAATTTAGCCCTCAAAACCACTAACATGTGTGCTGGGGTGTTGCTACATCGCAGTGCTTGGCCGAGTGCTGCTCGCAGAGCTGGCACAGATGAAGCCCCGACTTGCAGCCGTCTCCCCAGCAGGGCTGAGATTTGGCTCCTCAATGCTGGTGTACTGAGCTCCAGCCTCGTACATGGTATGGCTCCACGGGTCTGCTTAGGATGTGGTTGGTGGAGGAGCTCAAACACTGGGAGCGCTGCACAGGGCAGAGCGGCCAAGGTGCCAGGAGACCCACTGGGGTGAGCTTGAAGCTTGACGCCCCATAGAACCACTTGGAAGAGCCTCATTGGGGTAAGCATGTTGCCTGAAGTCCTGATGGACAGCTGGAGCCCCATAGAACCACTTGGAAGAGCCCCATTGGGGTAAGCATGTTGCCTGGAGTACCGAAGGACAGCTGGAGCCCCATAGAACCACTTGGAAGAGCCCCATTGGGGTGAACATGATGCCTGTTGCCCCATAGGATGCCTGGAGTCCCATGGAACCATCCAGCAGCCACAGTCGAGCATCTTCTCCAGGTGAATTCATGTGGCTGAGACGGTGCCTCCGCCGCAGATGAACTGCAGCAGTGACCACAGATGGGCTCCATGTCTGCACCCAGCATTCAGCAAAACAGGTTTCCTTAACTCCCCATCTCGAGGGATTTCTCCCCACCTTTGGTACCCAGCGGGGAGGGGCAGGCTCCTCTCTTGCCTCCCAGCGGCCCCACTGACTATATATAGCGAACCCAAGCTCCCAACCGGAGCCCCCGGGGGCTCTGACTCACGCACAGAGGTGGATGAAAGTCGGTGGCTGCGGCAATTACAGCCCCCAGCTGCAGCCCCACCCGGCGAGGTGCAGCCCCCGCAGCGGCGGTGCCCG
Source organism: Chrysolophus pictus (assembly GCA_037305975.1). NCBI lineage: Eukaryota > Metazoa > Chordata > Aves > Galliformes > Phasianidae > Chrysolophus > Chrysolophus pictus. Next base: position 3,320,788 of record CM074598.1, on the reverse strand, counting down.
AACCGCACCTGGAGCAGCTCCTGCACCGCCGTGTTTACAGATGGGGAATGAAAGTGGTGCTGGAGTGACTGCTGGCTGCGATGGCGGAGAGACCGTGCAAGGGGTGCGTGGGGTCACGGCATCGGGCTGGAGAACGCCTCTCAGATCACCAACCCCAATCCCAATCCATCCCCAGTGACAGTGTTCCCATGTGCCACATGTCCTCCAGCACCTCCAGGGATGGTGATCCCACCGCTCCCTGTGCCAACGTATATTCACACTTTGGGAGCAGAAATTGTTCCTAATATCCAATCCAACTCCTCCCTGGTGCAACCTGAGGCCATCAGCTCTCATCTGGTGTCACAGCATCACCCAACTGTCACAGCATCATCTGAGTTGGAGGGGGCACTTGAAGGCCATCGGGTCCCGTTCCCTGCCATGCACCCGGTCACTCACAGCTCCGCCGGTGCTCAGACCCTGCAATGCAAGCAGGGGGTGCAGGAAGGAAAGAGGGACCTGCCAGCCTAATGGCAGCCTTACTGCTGAAGGAGTGCAGCTCTGTGTGGTTTTGCTCCACCACCACCATCGCAGGGCCCTCCTGCAGAGCTCTCCTGCTTCTCCAAGCAGCTCACCCCACGGGCGTGCACAAGCACAGCGCGCTCTTCCCTTGGCCTTTCATCTGCCCTAATAACATGCCTGCTGCGGCACCTATAGAAACTTGCTTGTAGCAAAGAGAAAGGGCTTGTCCAGGGTCACAGGAACGATGCGAGGGATGGAAAAGCTCCCCACAAGGACAGGCCTTGAGGGTCCCCTACAACTCCAATGATCCCACGATAAAACAAGCATCCACCCTCTCCGTGTATCAGTGGCTGCGGCAGAAGAGCCCACCCCACAATGTGTCAGGGTTTCCCTTCTGCCCCTCTGACAAAGGGCGAACTCAGCCCCGAAGGGCAGTGCAGCTGCCCCAGAGATCTGTCCTGGAGTCACTTTCTGCCCTGGGGGACTTTTGCTGCATTCGGCTCCTTGAAGCCTCAGGGTGATCAGGGTGCTGGGGTCAGAGTGCTGGGGCAGCACACTGTGCTCTGACCGATACAGGACCCCCCACCAGCCAGCCAGGGATGGGACAGACACAAGAGCCCCCAGGGGCAGCTCCCCCTGCAGGAGGGCAGCTCAGAGCTGGTGCTGCCAGGGGGAGTCGGAGCAGGGAAAGCACACGGAGCGTTACGCACAGTCTTGCCTTCATGCCTGGAGGAAGAGAGAGCGGGCAGAGCAAAGCCACTGAAACCAGCAGGGCCGAGCGTGAGGTTTGCAGACTGGAGCTGTCTGTAGGAAGGCTTTGGGGAGGTGATCTGCCCGACATCGCTGTGCTTGCTCTTACACAGCACATGGTGCAGCCACAGCCCAGAGCTGCGAGCAGAGCCCTCCCCATGCAGTGCTGACGGGAAGGCAGTGCCTCTGGTGTGGAGACCCAAAGATGTCCACCATCCACCACCAGTGGTCTCTCACCCTACAAGCAGACATGCTCCCCACTGAGCATTGCTCCTCGCTGCAGGTGGCACTGGGAGCTGAGAACAGAACAGAACGGAGCCCAGCAGGTGGCGGGACACAATGACACGTTTTGCAGTGCCACACCATTACACTGCAGAGATCTCCGTGCGGAGATGCACTCAGGCTGGGCAGAAATCAGCATCACAGCAAGGGCGTAAATAAAGCAATGCTGAGCATCAGTTCCACTTTCTCACCATCAAGGCTCCCATTCGCTCACAGAAGCATTCCCAGGAATCACTCTGAGAACTCAAGCTGTGTGTTTCTCCACTCCTGATAAAGCCTTCCAGCCCCGACCTCAGCATAGGGGTACAACGAGGCATCGCCTTTCCTTATCTATTCCCACCAGACATCCTCAGTGTCAGCACACCGGGGCTCTGTCCTGCCCCTTTTGCTGAATGCAAGAGACACTTCGCCCTCTGCATGCACCAGAACGGGCGCATTGCTGAGCTCAGCTCCACCAGGAGGTCCTCAGGAGCGGTGCTTCACCCCCGGTCGGGTCGCAGCTCCCGGCTGCCCTGCAGTCAGGGCTGTGTCAGTGCAGCGCCCGCAGCCGTAACCCGGGGGGACCCCCAACGAAGCAGCAGAGCTCAGCTATTCCTGGGAACCAGTCGCAACTTGCCTCGGTTTCAAGGCCTCCTCTTATCTTTTGCAGCAACTCATTGTGAAATCTCACCGCTGGAGATGTTAACAGCCAAGATTTATGGCTTCTGTAGTTTCCCTTTAATGGCTTCAGCTGGGGAAGCGCTGGCGAAGGATGAAAGATGCTGGCACGGGATGGATGTCAGGAGAAGACTTCAAAGGCTCCCAACGCACCGAGTCGCGCTGTGATACTCGGGATCCTTCTTAAACCCATCCAATACTCAGCAGCCTCTCCCTCCTGAGCTCAGCCACAGACCCACAGCCCAGCAGCCGCATCTCAGCGCTGTGCTCAGGGCAGGGCTGACCCAGGAGCACGGTTCTTATTGCCTACAGAGCATCGCAGACCGGTACCCTTCTCCTCTCCAGAACATCCCCAAATCCTTCGTGCTCTGCTCCCAGATTCTATGAAGCACCGACCAGCTCTGACAGTGTGGTGATCCTTGCCCAGCAGTAAGAAGGATCCGAGGGCAGTGGAGCTGGTCTGTCACATGCCGTGGGGCTGCAGGGCACGGGCCAGCAGCCGCCCCATCCCACAGTACAGCACTGCTCTCCTTGTGGATGTGGCACACAAGAATTCATTCACCCAATGCTTAGAGCAGCCTTGTCCCGTGGCAAATTTTCCTGCGTGGTTGATTCTGGTACTAAGTCTAGAAAACACTCTGAAATGTGTTAAAACCCATTGCAGTGGGCTTAGAAGTGGGCTAGAACCCATGGCAATGGATTTAGAAGTGGGGTAGAACCCGTTTGCAATGGGTTAGAAATGGGGCAGAGCCCAGTGGAATGGCGATGCCTGCGGTACGTGCGTGTGAGCTGCGGCACAGCCGATTCTTCAGCGAGTGGGAGCAGCGAGACGACGAGCCACAGCTCCCTGAAAACATCAACTGCAGGAACTCCCAGTCCCCGTAAGAAATATTGCCCGGGGAAATTAAAATTAAGAAGAGCTGAAGCAGCACACGGCTGCCTACACCTTAAGCCCACGCACGTGAGCAGGAGCTGCAGTCATGCTCAGCGTTCTCCCACCCCGTGTGCCCGTGACCCACGCGTTCGTTTGTGATGCCAGCCTGCATGCACACAGCCCTCCATGCTGTCCCCATGGCCCAGATCACGAGTCAAGAGCTGCTCCATCACGCGGGGCTGCTTCAAATGCACCCAAAGTGGGAGCCCGTGTTTGTGCATCAGCCCAGCCAGCTCTCGTGGAAAATCCCATCAGTGAGCCATGGTGTTGTAGGAAAGCAGAGAGCAGAAGTGGCTGTGAGAAGTGCGTGGACAGAAAAGGCCATTTCAAGCAGCACAGCCTCCCAACTCTTCCCCATATCACTTCAATCAGACTCCTTAAAATATGAATTCCATCTGCAGACCGACAGTCATCTCCCAGGTCCTGCCAAGCCCTTTGCCGTAGGCAAAGCGGTTGAGACGTCCCTTAGCATCAATTGTTTGTTTATTTATAAAGTTCACGTTTGATCTTTGTTTAGCAACCGTTTTCATCTCTCTGTCCAGTGGTAAGAACACAGCAGCTCTTCTCCTGACTCAAAAGAATCATGAGTTCTCTTTGCTGGCTCTGGAAACTCTCCAGCATCAGATCTGAATGCAGCAAGACCGAGTGCATCCGGAGCAGCATAGCACTGCGTACCTGCAGACCTTCTTTTTCCTCTCCCAGTTAAGACAGGCAGCTCTTTACTCTTCACATCTTTTCCTGCTGAGCACAGCAGATCACCCCAAACCCAAGCACTTGGGCACAAGCGCTCCAGGGGAATCTTGCTGTTGCAGAGAACGCACTGAAGTGAAGCCCTATGGCAGCAGCTCCCAGATGCCAGGAATTGCAACATCAAATCATCGTGAACCATTCACCCTTCTCCAATCACAGAATCACAGAATTGTAGGGGTTGGAAGGGACCTCCAGAGATCATCAAGTCCAACTCCCCTGCCAAAGCAGGTTCCCTACACCAGGTCGCATTTCCTGCTTTAGGTTGGCCATGAAAACTACCATCACCATCCCAGACCCAGTGCCATCCTGGACCTATCACCATCCCAGACCCAATGCCATAGACCCATTGCCATCCCAGACTGAATACTGCCATGTACCCATCACCATCCCAGACCCAGTGCCATCCTGGACCCATCACCATCCCAGACCCAATACCATAGACCCACTGCCATCCCAAACCCAATGCTGCCATGTACCATCACCATCCCAGACCCAATGCTGCCATGTACCATCACCATCCCAGTCCCAATGCCATAGACCCATCACCATCACAGACCCAGTGCTGCCATGTACCCATCACCACTGACCCACTGCCATCCCAGACCCAGTGCTGCCATGTACCCATCACCACCCCAACCTGTGACTCACAGAGCACTTTGGGAACCACTACAGTCAAACACAGCCCCAACCTGTGAGTCACTGCATCCGCCCTTTCTCCTGGAGACTTGGAGACTGCAAAGACATCCAGCACTCAGCTCATGCTCAGCCTTCCTTGTAACGAGTGTCCAAAAGCCCTCAGGCAACCACCTCCAACCAGTTCCCTTTCCATCCCACTCAACACAAAGGTTTGTCCACTTTCCTTTCTCCTTCCATAGGAATCTCAGCTGCCCTCAGATAAGCTGCTTTATTCCTACACCAAGGAGGACCCTGCAGGGTTTCCTTGGCCTTTTTCCGCTGCATTTTGTTGGTTTGAAGAAATAATGAGAAAATTGTTCCTGGATTTTTCCATGCTGCAATTAATATTACTGCAGTGTTATGAAAACGGATCGGTTCCACCTCTTTGCCATAAAAGGTCACGCGAGACGTGTCACATGAAAGGTCTTAAAACAGTTTCCAGTCAAAAGCATGAAGGCTATCAGCTAATTGGGAGCAGCAAGTTATAATTAGACGGAATGTTTAGCACTAACATCTTCTCCACAGCTCAACCCCATCCCCTCTCAGTGTGTGTAACGTGAGGACGTTGTTCTCCCACCTCGTGGTCCATGTGGTTGTGTGTGTATGTGAGCAAACCCCCAGTGACTGCAGATCTCACTGCAAAACCCCGCTCTGATCACAACCCCTGTGGTCAGCACATCCACACGGTGCCATAGGATGGAATCCCACCAAGGGTTTAATGGCTCCGCTTCCTTCATCTGCCTTGCTTACCTGCTCTCACTCAAGATGATGACATCAGGCTCTGGGGATGTCAGCTGGATTCCACAGGTTTCCTTTCAAAAGGGAAAAATCAGACTTGAATGAACCTCAGACAAGAGATGGATGGGATGATGCTCCCAAATTCCACCACTGGCTGGTGGTCTCTGCTCCATACACCCGCCTGCACCCAAACAGGGGCACCCAGTGTTGACCAGCTCAGACATACCTACAAAGCACAAGGCAGTAAGGAGCCAGGGCTGAAACATGGGCTAAAAGCACCGAAAGTCAAAGTCTGTGATTCCTGTAGACACGAATTCAGCTCTTGAGGTGGTAGCTTGGATGCAAGAAAGTTGGAAATAATACTGAAGATACATTACAATTGTCACGGTCATCAGTTCTTCCAGTTTAACTTTGAAAACGTGGTATTCTGGAGAGCAACGAGACGCTCAAATTTAAATTCTTAAGAGTTTCCCCATAAGAACGTGGGAAATGGAGGGGGGACAAACCTCCTCCAAGCTTCTGTAGGAGAATACTTCTCAACTCGTCGTACTGCTTTGCTAAGAGGCACCGCAGCCAGCAGTGATGTGAAGAGAGGAGTGTATTCCACCTGAAGTCACAGCAGCACTGAAAAAGCAAAGATTGAGAGCTGAATCAACTCAGACCTTGCCCATAGTTCAGTGCACCGCTTAAACACGCACAAGGAGTCCTCAATAACAACAGAAAGATCTGCTTGGTAGTGAAAATATAATTTTATTTTTAACAATAGCTGCCAGCAGTACACTGGGGTATCTGTAAAAGATGTTCCAGAGAGTGAAAGACAGAAGCAAACTACAACAGATCCGATCAACTCTTCAAGTATTCCCCACACCCTGTGCTGGGAGTCTCTGTAACCCATTCTGCTCCACTCCCTCCTCCCTCTATGAACACAGCATAAGTTGGTGGCACGGGTTCTGAGGCAGATTAAACATTTTTCACTCGGGATAAAGCTTTCTTCTGAAAAAAAAAAGTTAATGGCATGCATTCAGATCGTACTCCGAATGGCAAAGGGTGGAAAAAAAAAAAAACTGTTGACTGCACTTTGCCACTTTTTGTTCTCCATTGAGATAGGCATCAGCGGGTTTGGCGCAGGCATCTCCCATTTATTCATGTCTGTGCTCCTTTGATATGAAATGCTAATTTGCTACTTTAACATAAGAACTCGATTACATCTCTCCTCTTATCATGGAACGACACGCAGCTCTCCATCGGTTCAGGCATGCCCGCCGCAGGAAAAAAACCACCAATTTGATGGGAAAATGCAAACGTAGGAGAGCTGTGGCTGTTGCCTGTCCACGAGGGCATTGACAAAGAGCTGCAGGGAGCAGCAGCAGACAGGCAGGAGAGCTGCAGGGAGCGTGGAATGTTCCAGAAGTCCCTATGGCTGTCGGTCAACCCGCAGCTGGGTACGCACGGGGAATCTCTTGGAGAAGGAAAGTTTTGTTAGAGGAAAAAAGGAAGAAAATCATGCGTATGCTCTCGTATGTTCTCCCACACAAAACCAGATGGGTTTTCTGCTCAGGGAACAGAAGTCACCTGTTTTAATGGAAAATTCAGAGTGTTTCAGCTTGGGATTAGAGCAAGTTGCTCAGCGTGCTAATACATGCAGCCAGCTTGCAAACTGGAATGCCTACTTGAAAGGGCAACTGCTTCAGAAGGGGCTAGGAGCATCATTTTAAATTTAAACAGGGCTAGATTAATTGCTGTTTGATGAAATTAAAAATGCATTCAAAGATCAGATTGTAAACAAGTTGACAGAAGTCAAGAATTTACATAGTTATGAAAGGGCTTTTTTTTTTTTTTTTTTTTTTTAATTAATGTCGGGCTGCTGATTGGGGCCAGATGAAAGCTCTCTGCCCACACCAGACGCGAAGGCTTCGCACCACCCCGGCGATGCACACAGAGCTCACCTGGGGGGAGAGCAGTGCAGTGCCCCACCGAGCTCTGCTGAAGCCAACTGATGGCCAACTTCTGCCCCAGCACCACACAGCTGTGCCATAAGAAGCCACGAGGACACCGGGTCCTTTCAGGGTTGCACGTTTTGGAATTACCAACCTGGCACTTGCTTGAATTGTGTCCCTAAAAGAAAGGCTCCAATGCTCAACGCTGCACTGTGAGGACATAAAGCATAAATTCCTTACAGCAAGAGCCTCAGCTTTGTTTACAAGCGTTCAGGCAGCATCATTAAAATACTTCATGCTGAATCTAGCGTATTACAATGGTCTGAAGATTGCCTGGAAAGGAGGGAGAATATATTATCATTACAAGACAGCACGCTGCTGCTTGAGCAGGTTTGGCATTTGCGTGCATTGATATGCAGGCAGCACGCACAACAGGACTGCACAAAGCTGCTCCATGCTGACATGCATGCAGGTGTGCTAAGTGCAACGGCTCTTAGGAAGAGCCTCAGAGCCCCCAGGGGCCGAGTGGGGCTTTAAAGGGGAGCTCAGAATGCAACAAACTGATGACATCCCTTCCTATTCTCTGTTTTGAAGGGTTAACTGTACGAGCAAGGAGCACCACAACAACCTTTTCCAACTCAAATGCTGTTATCTGACAAAAGAAGTCATCTGTTTTTCTAGATGTCACATTGCAGCAGAGACTGAACCCCTACAAAAGATCATTATGGCTGAGAAACTTCATTCAGGGTAGGACGTGACATCAGAACACAATAACTAATAAAGGGCAACAATTAATTCTTCCTAACCAGGTCGCTCTGCAGGATTTTCTTTCTGTGCCTGAACACTCCTGTAATAGGTCACAGTAAGGTCTAAGTGTATCTATGGTTTTCTTAGCAGGATGTGTAACAGGCCTTCTAATTGCCTTTATATTGCAGTTCTAGCTCTAGGAAGGCAGACAAGGCACCACAAGCCACGTGTACAAATGCACATCTCTTACTCTACCTCTTCTACACCAAGCTAATGTCACGGGTATATAAAGTAGCAAAAGCAGGATGCTTAGAAAAGTTGGGCTTACCAAAAATAACAGCGTATAAAAGTGTTTATGTGAGGGCCTTTGAGTTATTGCAGAATGTCAAATATTCCAAGGACAACCGAGCAGGAATAGCACTTTCCAGCTTCTGAAATCAGTTAAATACAAAAGTAGCTTTACAAAAAAATAGGCATATAAGTCTAGTGTTCTTTGGAGTCGTTTATGGTGGTCTTTTAAAAAGAACCGAGCCGTTTATTCCATGCACCAAAATCATTCATCTGAAACAAGAAAACTATTTCCCCACTTTAGAAATACTCGAAAATTGCTTCTTAAAAAAACTGCAGTGCTATTCCTCAGTGTTGCAGTAAAAAGATTACGTATAGTAGTGCAACGATTACGATCATGCAAAGCTGCAATCCAGATGCACAGAAAGCAGTTCAGGTGAGTTTGGTGTACAGGACTGGATTCCACGCACCCTTCCTTTACAGGAGTAACTAACAGATATCCTTTCAGATTAAAAAAAAGAAAAGGGAACGCTATAATTTAAGGCAAGTGTTATCTTTAAAGGTCACTTTAGCTTTCTTCAGGACAAACATCAAATCAAACAGCTTACAAAAGTTCCCAGAAGGACTCCGACTCCAAGGGCTCTCAGCGTTCAGTTTTGCATCGCCCATCATTGCACTGCTATCCACCACGTACAGCAGCTACTCGTCACTAAGGTTTACACGTTTTGCTTATGACAGCAAAGATTTGTAAGTAAGTATCACCAGAAAGACCTATACAAAATAAAGGCTCTGAACTACCAAAAAGAAAGCCACTTGAAATGCTTAAGGTGAACAGATGGCAAGCATCCAATTCTTTTGGTTTCGTGATGTTAAAAGGGCATCCTGACAGGCATTCATTTGCTGCAACTGAGAATTTGGGATAAGTGTAAGCTGTCAATTGCTTTGTTGCTGTTTGATCTCACCACGTTCTTGAAGACACAACTAAATGTGAACTCTGCACCGTGAGCTCCTGGCTGCAGTGCACAAGCCTGGATTCAAACTTCCTGATGTTCGAGGTCATTCAAATCCAAGTTTCACGTGTGAGTCCATTCTCAACCATTACTGTGATTTCAAATCCGAGAGAATTACAATATACATGTATATATATATAAATCTATTTTAAAAGCATTGCCAAATAGTTCTCAAATGGCTTTTCTGGAGAGTAAGTTCCCTTCTATATGAAAACAGGATAGACGGACAGGTACAGCTCGATGTGTTGCACATATGACAACTGTGTTATAGATCTTCTGGAAGAGCAATAAATTCCAAAATACATAAATATTCCTTGTACCATACAGAAAGACAGTATCCCAGACCAATTTGTAGAGAGGGACCAAATGTTTGCAAATAAAAGAAAAGGGGGCAAGCGAGCTCTTCATACTGAAGAACCCAATACCCCACAACAATAGTAACATAACTGCATTAATAGTATGACTTGCCATGAAAAGAGGTAAGGAAAAACAAGCCTATAATTAAGTCTGCAAACTTTAGGTAATTACTGTACCTGGTCTATCCACCATAACTTTGAATAACTGCAAGTTCATGCAAAAAAAAAAAAAAAAAAATTGCTATCTTATATGAAAAGAGCAGTCTGTTAGAAGCATTGTTACGGAATACGCAAGAAGTCGTCTCTTTTTGCAAGTGCTGTTTACTTAGTGAGTCTCTTGGCTACATCACTGTAAGCTATTTCAATTTCTTTGTCTCCAGGACAGGTATTGGTGAACTCATCCCTGCTGTAAGCATTGGTCAGGTATCTCCAAATCCCCGTCATTTCCTTGGGAATCTCAAAGTTGCGATATTTTTTGGCCACCACCTGGAACAGAAGGGTTAGGTTACGAACTGACACACTCGAAGCACTTCTCCATCTCTCCTCCTTTTCTCGCTCTGTTGCTCTTCCAACACATTCACATTCTGCAGAACCCGTCCCTCTGGGATATGCCCAGACCCGACAGCGCGCTGCCTCACACAGCCTTTCATTCTGTCCTCACCAAAGTAAACACTCCTGCAGCCAGGCAGAAGCTTAATCTGTGGCTCCATCTGCAGTACAAAACGTACAAAGGTCATTGGAAGCAGTGAGAAGAGACCAAGCCACGATTAACACAGGTCCACCTCCCCTCCTGCACTTACTGTGCTACCTCCCTTCCAGCTTTCTAGACTTCCCCCCCCAGTGAGCTCCCTGCATTGTTACTACCATTCTTTTCTGCTAATATTGCACTTGTGTTTAGGTGGGATCCCACACACGGTTGGAAGGAGTTGGACTCCAGCATGTCACAGACCACAAGTGTTTCCCCCTCGCAGGCCATTTACCTTCACAATGTGTAGTTTGGGCAGCAGGTTGCAGTCTGCTAGTGTCATCTCATTGCCATCCAAAAACTTGCGGGTAGAAACTGTAATATCCTCCATGCTGTTTTCATCTATCTCATCAGGAAGAGGAGAGTTCAGGTACTCATCCAATTTCTGGAGGGTTTTCAAGAGGCCACGTTCTAAGCCTACAGAAGGAGGAGTTAAGAACAAGAAAAAGAAACAAACTCCAGCAAGCAAATCTCAGAGCAAATTAATCTTTTGAATAGCGACACCAGATCTAAAATACAAAATCCACATCGCTGTGCTCCCCAGAACAGATGGCACAGTGAAGGGCTGCTGATCCTTGCACAACTTCTGTAGCAACACCACTGCTGGTTTGACTTGGAATTCACTTGTGGCGACTTGGAGCACTGAAACAGAACTGGAATCCCTTTAAATATCACACAGATGCACGTCATCTAAAAGTTGGTTTGCACACGAGCTTGCAGCACTTAAAATTGCTCTAAGAGTGTTTATTTTTGGTTTAAAAAGTGGCTTATGTCAGTTTCTTAAGACTTTTCCTAACTGGCTTAAAGTAATTAGCATTAAGCTAAGCTATTCATTTAAACATAATCTCTTTAATGTCACATGCTCAGCTGCAAGGCAGAACTGAGAGGCAGCCGTGGAGGTTCTGCACGTACAGCAGCAGAGGGCAGCAGAACCCACAGAAACAAAAAGCATTTCTCAGCAAGAAGAAAGCACACAGCCATTCTGCCACCCTGACACACACACACACACACACCAGAACACACCCAGGCAGGGTATTTATTGCCAGGGCAGAACAGAATGCTGAAATACCTCTGTGTAAAACTCGCTGTTTCCTCCTCGTCTTCTGTAGCAGCTGTTTTTCAACTCAATGCAATGGAAATAACACTGAGAAAACACTGCAATGTGAGCACAGTACTGATGGCAGGGACTTACCTTCGTTAGCCTCCGGTCTGGAATTTTTGATGAATGCAGAAAATTTGGCAAAAATATCCATTCCAGCAGTGTAGGACTCAGGGTGCTTTGGAGAAAGTTTCAGGTATCTAGAAAGCAAAAATCAGAATGATGGTCACCATGTATCATCTGGTAGGAAATGGCATTTTGTAAGAAACAGGCCATGCTGCCATCAAGGGAAAGAGTTTGAAAGCCAACATCTCAGAGGCAAACAAAAGCACACTGCTGCTTTCTGAACCAAGCATTTGCCTCGAGCAGTGTTTGAAACAAGCCATGGCAACAAGAAAAGGCTCCTTCAGCAGAGCAGTGACACAACGGAGCAAAGAGGCAAAGAATGGAACAGTCCTGCCTGCTTTCTGTTTGCAGGAGATTCTTCTCAAGTTAACATTCTATAGTCCCAGAAAATCACAGGCTCCAGATCTTTTAAAAGAAGAGGAAGGCCTTCCACACTAAAGGCAGTGCCTGCACTTTGCCACTGCCCCATGGCTGTAGTTTAGAACCCACACGTCTCACACTCTTGTGCTGTGTAATCTAACGATCTCAAAAAGTGCTCAGTATTTTCAACCATGATTTCCAAATATTAAGCACTCTTATCTCTGGGACTCGCTGTCACGTCCAATATAAAGAAATTGGATGTTAGTAAATTACTTTCCATTTGCATGTTGTAATCATCAGCTCTGTGTGATCACCCACAATCCACCTGCTTACGAGTAAAAGAACTCCAAACTATTCCCAAAGCCTAATCTTCATTTTATGGATGCCAAGGAAGTTCCTAATTAGTGCAAGGAACCCCTCTAAGGACACTCCATCTAACCTAAGGTGACACATTCTCATCTGAACACTTACTTTGGTGGAGCCAAAACTTCTTCCAGGAACTCTTCAATCTTGTTCACATCTGTTTTCACTTCACCATTGTAAGTTATAAAGGGTGGATGAGTGCCTGGAGCCAAATTTTGAAGGTCTGCTGGTTTTCTAGGATGAAATACAAAGGAATACAGAAATAAGCTTGGGACATCCACAACCCCCCCCTTTCCATGCTACAATCCCAACAGCACTGCTGGAGGTTCCCAACTTCTTGGCAGTTCAGAAAACACACCACTGTTTTTCTTTGGAAAAGCAACTCTACATCTCAATTGATGCTTTCTTACCAACAATTCATTACAAGTGCTTAAGGAAAGCCACTTCCTTCCTACCTTTTGGATGGTTTTTTTTTCCCTCAAGCCAATGGTACAAGAAGGACAGCATGGCTGGGACAGGGAGATACACAGCACTACACCCCCAACATGCTTTCTCTTTTCCAAGATCTGGCCTACAGAGTTTATATATAGCGTAATCTGCAGGCAGAGATAATCCCCCCCACTCTGCACAGAGCTCCTCTGCAAATAACCAAACCTGAAAGAGCCCTGTGCAAGAACTAGCTGTGTGCACAGTCTCTGGACAAGGTGATTTTTAAACATCACGTTTAAAAACGACATGCCTGAAGCTTCCTCCAGCAAAAATATGAGCGATTTACAAATAACACCAGGGCAAAGTGGGATGTATGTTGGATGATACCATGACTTGACCCAAGGGAAACAGAGAACCGAGCTTCGAATGCTTGTTGGTTTTGCTGATGTTGGGCTCTTGCTGCTGGAAGGTTTGCTCCAGCTCCTGTTGTATCAACCCCAGCCACCCTAAGGCTCTCTGCTCCATAAGGAATTGGCTTCTCCCTCCTGCAGTGGGGCTGGAAAGCCTCCTGGCCACGCTGTGCAGGGAGGCAGGTTGGTAACAAACAAGGTCAGCCTGAGAAAGCAGAGCTTTTGGGGACAGCATTCAAACGCTGTTAAGCAGCACAGCAACAGGTCTGCTCTGGAAATGCAGCTTTTCTTACAAGATTAAGGTCTCCTGCCACAGATTTCCCCTCCTGCCCACTGCAAGGAAGCAGCAATGGGACGCAGTGCCACAGAGCATTAGGGCAGGCTGAGCACTTGGCTGTACGTGTAAAAACTGAATAAGAAAAAGGATTTTCATTCTTAAGACCATTAAATCCCCTGCTTTCAGCCAGGTGGCAGAAGTCAGATGTTAATACAAGGAATTAACCATTTTCAGTCAATTTTTAAGCTTCCACAAAGCATGAATTGTCACTGCCCTCTTACTTTTAGGATTTAAGGTTTGCCATCGGTGAAAGCATTAACTTTAGCTGAACACTTCATTTAAATACAGCTCTGTAACCCACAACAATCAGAGGAAGTCATTGTGGCTCACTTCCAGTTCTGCATTTTGCCTAGATAACATTCCTCAAAGGGGATGTCATGTTAAAAACCAGCACAGGAGGACCACCAGATTTACAGCAACACTACGACAAAAAAAAATATTTAACTTCAGAAACAGACTAGTTCAATAAACTAACCCAAACCTCATTTTCCACACTCCTTTCCAAAGAATCTGAGTGCACATCCCAAGGGTTGATATGTCCTGAACCCCACTTAGCACTCACCTGGACTGTGTGCATCTGTCAGAGAAAGCAGAGGTTAACAAAGCACAGCCCACAGTGCTGGGTCTGACTCCCAGTTTGGGTCTGACTCCCCAGCAGACATGTAACAAACCCTGGCTTACTGCAGAGTGAAGGAACACCCTTGGAATCTAAGGGAAGTGCAATTTCTCTTCGCAGCCAAACATGAATTAAAAATATTATAGTGATGTTCACTTCAGAGATGAAATTGGGCTGTTGAAAAGTGTTCTTTAACCACTCAAAGCAATGCATGGTAGATAGCACTTGCCCCAAAGCTCGCAGTGATGTTTGGAGGTAGGAGCACAGGCTTGGACAGCCAGCTATCACTAGTTAACTACACAAGGAAACTCCTCAGCATCACTGTTTGGTTACAGAATAGCCACAAGCAGGCTGTGCCTTTGCCACAAACCAGAGCAACACTCATTGCTTCTATAACTTCTTGAAGATCAGGCAAAAGCCAGCCCCAGATATGACAAAGAATCAGAGAATTGTGTGAGTTGGAAAGGACCCCAAAGGGTCACCAGGTCCAACTCCCACATCAGTGATGCACACTGACGTCCACTTACTGTGATTTATAACTCGGACTGAAACGAGAGCCCAAAGAGCAACGTGAAGAAAACACCAGCAGGAAACAAACCCAAACCCAACGCTGCCATCAGTTCCTAAGCAGCATTTCACGCTGCTGAAGGTGCACTCAGCCCTGGCCAGTCTTTAATATTTACTTATCTCTTAATTTAATCTTCATCTGCCAACTAAAAACGACACAATCGAGACGTTCAAAATAGGATTTCGAAACCCAACTGAATGCAGCCCGACCCTGAGTGCTGCTACAAGCCCAACAATGCTCTCAGGCTGATTTATGTACTGTAACTCTGCTCGTCAGCAGCACAGATCAGATGAAATGCTGCTTCTGTGAAGGGAAAGAATAAAGGCTCTGTCTGACCACGCAGAGGGAAGAAACGCGTTATTTCTTCGACAGAGCTGGACTTCCCACTTTGTTTGCCTATGTGCCCATGTTGTGTCCTCACAGGAGAACCGAGGGCTGCAAAATGTTCTCTGTGAGTGCAGTGTGATGCTCAGTGCAAGTATGGAGGGGAAAAATACATGTCACAAAGTCAATGAACCCAGACTCATTTTTTCCAGCATCCCAAGTTGTTAACTTGTGAGCTGTTACATCCAGCCCTGACCTTTGGAGCTGCACAGAGCTGCTTTTACCCTTGAATAAAGTCACACTGAGGCTGAAGCATGCTCTGCAAGGGAACGCTGCCTTTTGGCTAGCAAAATAAATCCAGATGCAAAAAGCACACTGCTATCCACTTCTCAAACAAGTTTGCTTTCCTATAACAGGATAAAAAAACAACACAGTAATTAGCTTGAACAATGGATTTGTGAAGTCAGTTTCCTATGACAACATTAGAAGTGCTAAAACAGAGCCTGTCCAGCACTTATCACATTCTGCTAATGCTAACAGGGGACAAACCACCATAAAACATTTCCACTCAGTTGGCATTCTGCAATGCACTGCAATGGGGTGTGAAACCATCCAGAACAGTTCTGTTTGTCTCTCCCTCTTCCAAAGCTTTACTAAAAGAAATCAAGTATGCATCACCCTCTATTCAAACCTGAATCAGCCTCAGCGCTCCATCCTTCACCAGAAGATGTTCAGTGTGCAACAAAATACAGAGCTCATCTGACCTATTCCTGCACTCATTCTGTGCTTTCCCCATCCAACAATAATTACATCTGCAGTAATACCCCACGTCGGCCAGAGAGCATCTAAAAGCTGCAAACAATGGACAAAAGCTGCTCTTTTTTTACCCTCTGTTGGAGTGGTCTGCCTCAGTCTTACGGCAGAGAATTAGGTAATACTGGTAATTGAAAACCAGCATTGTCAGAGTCAAAACGGAGGGGGAGAGTGGAGGATGCGTTATTTCTTGAAGCGAAAGCAAACCAAGTCAGTCCCTTCAAAACCAGATTAAAAGAAGAGAGCAAGTCCAGCAGGATTCACACATTTTACACTCAGTTCTTCGGACAATGCTGCATTCCCATTGGCTGCATTTCCAAAAATAAGCTTTGTGTGCACGAGCAGTTCCTCCTCTCCAGAGAGTGCAGTCCCTGACGTCACAACGATGCTGTGCAAACACTGTTCCCACCACAGAGAAGCAGACCTCTGCTGAATGGGGCATTACTACTTCTAATAAAAGCACACCCAACCTCAGTAAACTGAGATTCCTCCGTTTCCAAATCCCTTCTCACCCATTCAGGTATTCCTCCCATAGATACAGAAGTTACAGCTCAGGTGCCATGCAGCACTGTGCCATTCCTACACTCCCACTGCACGATAACCAACCTCACCTTAATGTCCTTAAAGAGAAGGGTGGCTGCATGGTATTGTTTGTGACAGTCATCCAGCATCCACTGGGTCAAAGTTGCAACCTGCAATGCTCTGCTTGCAGAGACCCCATGTTACTGATTGGCTTTGCAGGAGAAGAACAGAGGAAGTTTTTCACCCCAGAGGGTGGGGAGGCACTGGAACAGGTTGCCCAAGGAGGCTGTGGATGCCCCATCCCTGCAGGCATCCAAGGCCAGGCTGGATGTGGCTCTGGGCAGCCTGGTCTGCTGGTTGGTGACCTGCACACAGCAGGGGGTTGAAACCATTCTATGATTCTATGAGTATGATATAATTATAGACACTACTAACATTTACACCATGGTTGTTGCTGAGTATTTCTAAGAATTATATATATATAAGATATATATATATAAGATATCTAT
Organism: Chrysolophus pictus; assembly: GCA_037305975.1. Taxonomy (NCBI): domain Eukaryota; kingdom Metazoa; phylum Chordata; class Aves; order Galliformes; family Phasianidae; genus Chrysolophus; species Chrysolophus pictus. The sequence continues at coordinate 3,303,945 of CM074598.1, read as the reverse complement.
AATGTTTCAGAAAGCCATGCAAGACTTACAAGCCCCACGCAAACACTGGACTCCTGCTCCTGAGATGCACCAAGCGTTCCTTACCTCTTCAGGTCAACTGTTGTGACACTGAACACCACTCCCTTCAGCCAAAGGATCATGAAGAGCCTCTGTGAGAAAGGGCAGTTTCCTATGCTTTCCCCGTCGCTGCCAGCCTGCAGGAGAAAGAGAGCAGATCAGAGCTGTTAGAAGGTGCCACAGTGCCACATACACAGGTACTCAAAGCCCTTCGTGTAGAGACAGACTCAGTAGCAAATCATGGACAGTGCTGCCTGCACATCATTAGCTCTCCCAAACAGCAGAGCACACAGCAGGAACACTCCCAGTGCACTGAACAGAGCACCCAAAAGTACCCCCATGCAACACACAAAGATAAGCACCCTCAGAGCATACAACACACTTCACACATTGGGCCTCTGTTATTTTATTTCTGCATGCTTTCCTCTTGGATCTTCCCACCACGTTGCTTTGGTAGCAGATATACCTCCGACTGCAGTGCAATTCACCCCGAGCAGCCACACATTCAACAGCAGTTTTCCAACATCGTTTGTTGGATTGATTCCTTCGTCTTCCCCCAGGCACAGTAATTAATTACAGCCATCTTCCAGCCCATTGCTCATCTCACTGCATGGCACTGCAGCGAGCCAACTGCAAGCAGCAGCTCCAAACCTTGGCTGTACCAACGGCTGTTACAAGGAGGAACAGAGCTGTGAACTTTGCTGCTCGTATTCCAAAGACATTTTTTAATAGGAAACTTATCAACGAGTGCTGCCACAAGAAAGGTTATTGTATAAGAGCAGTGAGCAACCCCAGGGCAGCTGGCCATGGCACACGTCCCATCGCTGCCCTGACAGTGCAGTGTGTAGAGCTGAGCTGGAAAATCTGCGTTTTCAGTGGGGATGGAAGCAGACAGTGGAAACCTTGAGTCCTGTTGTAAAGCCTGAGCCCTGCTTCAGGAGTTGAGACTGCTGTATATATAAAAAAAAACAACTACAGGATTTTGTGTATTGTTATCAGAACGCTTCCAAGAATGACTTCAATCAAGCTGGTCTTCAGACACGTGCTGATTCCTCCATTGCTGCTGTTATTATATTGTAGGATCCACTGACTGTCCTCCTCTGACACAGTGCACCAAACAATGATGTGAAACGCAGGGCAGATGACTGGAAGGGCTGAATGCAAAGCCTGGGCGCTGACTGGTGGAGATCCATTTGTACAGAAGCAGAGTAAGGTTTGGGCACTCACCAAAGGAATTGCTTTTTCTCCAGCTCTCTGCCAGTTCCCAGCTTCTAAGAGGGGCCCCAGTGGGGAGAGCACAGACTGTGCAAGTGGCAGAACTGAGCAGCAGCACTTCCAAAGGGCAGGGAAAGAAGAAAGCTTTTCATCCAGAGTGTCTTAAACTCAAGAAGATCTTTTACCTTTAAAAATTCAAACGCCTTTCAGCAGGGAAGTTGCCATCAGAACAGAAGGATTCAAACTGATTTCTGCTGCCCTCCATTCCTGCTTTGTTATGGACAACGTACAGCCATTTTTCTCCAAACCTTTATTACTTCCAGCAATGAACATTTGAAGAAGGAAAGTTGCTGAGTTTTGTTTGCTCGCTTTTTGCTTTGCATACATCACAAAGTGATGACAGAGAGCAGCCAGCCTGGGCACTCAGCTCAATGCACAGCTTTCTGTTGTGCACACAACCACTGTAAGGATGGGAGCTGCTGCACAATGAGTGTATTCCTGCTTCCCACCATTTCACCCTGAGTAATATATCTACATACCTATCTCAGTGGATATATATTACTTCCCAGACTAATTTACACCGTGGAGCAGAAATGATTCTATGATGCAGAACCCATCTCAGCCTTCAATTGTGAGCAAGCACGACGCCAGGCTCAGCCCACAATTCCACCCTTAAGGACGCAGAGCTCTGCTCACTCATCTTTAATTCAGCACTTCTGACACCGAAGCCAGCCAGCAGAGCTAGCTAATACAGCACATGCTGCTGAGCTCTCGTCTCACCTGCACCATGTCTTCTTTATCACCACAGGGTTCTATTATTTCCAGGGGAAGACTGAAGGATCACAGGTGAAATAAAGCACTCTCCAATGCAAGGAGCGGTGTGGTTCGTTGTGCTACAAATGAAACCTTGGGCCATCTGCAACCCAAAGCAAAAGTGCTTTGGGAACAAAAAAGAGTTGGCACTTCATGCACACAGCCATGGCTTTCAGCAAGGCCCATTTTCCTAAGCCAATCCCAAAGCCATTCCAATGAGGACCAAAAAAGGTCAAACACATTTACGCCATAATACCAACTTGTACTGAAACTTTTCTTCTCTCCCAAAATGACCAACCTATTTGGTAGCATCTACTTCTGTTTGAGCATTATGGGCTTCTGAGACTGCTTGAATCAGAAAAAAAAAAAAAAAGGATTACAGCCCACCAACCAACAGCAACTTAAGGGAATGCATTTCCAAAGCTGCAACTGAACAGCTTAACGAAGCACAGACTTCTCTATCTGCATTCAAAGGGTTGTCCCACTTCTGCTCCAAAAAGTCCCAAGTTATTCTGAGCACATACTGGAAAAGGAATGCAGTCAGAACGCCAAGAAACTTCTGGCTTCAATGCTCTTGAGGCAAGGGATTCTGCTTTGTAAGTGCTTGCCCAAGAGGCCTGTTCCTATCTTCCTGCATTGGATGCAGCAGGAGCTGCTGCTCAGACCCCCATGCTGGGTCACTGGGAGCAGCACTGTGCTGCCAAGGCAATGCATTGCTCCTTGGGACACACGTGGATTTCTTCTGCAGGGAGATGGGTTGCCTGATGTCTCTGCAAGAGCTGCTTCAGAGCCATTTTCTCCACTGCAATAGATGGAAACTCAAGCAAACAGACTAAAAATAATAATAATAATAATAGATCAGGTCTTGAATTCAGCAATCTGTATCTGAGGTTTAACTAAGAAAATACTCTGCTGGGAAGACGACACGAGAAGAGCAGCACCATGCATGCCCACGGCCCCAGAGAGCAGATAACAATCGCTGCTGCATGTTTCATGAGCAGTGAGCTCATCCAAAAAATAAGCAAATAATCCCATCCGGAGCAATGTTTTAAAAGCAAACTGTTTATGGGGAACTAACAACGTGATCCAAGTGAAAAACCACACAGCAGCTCAAAGCCCAGGGGGAGAAATGCGGAGAGGGGCGGTTCGGCGTTCCCCACGTAATACAGAGAACAGCCCAGCAGTATCAGCCCCAATCCTTCCAGCTCAGCTCCAGCCTTTATCTCACCAAGCTGGATAAACAGAATTCCGTGCTGCTTGCAGGGCAAGGCTTGCAGATAAGATGTGCAGGAGGAGGGGTGGGCGGGCACCACCTGGGGCAGAGCAGTGGGACAGCACAAGTGATCCCCATACGAGTTGTATCGACGAGCACAACCCCTCTCTTCAACCTTTCCATGGGAACTTAAAGCTTGGTAGCACTCCACAGGTTAGTTGTGCTCATACCTGGAACAGTCTGCCAATGCAAAAGTCCGTGATGATGAATTTGTGGTTCCCATCTGATGATCGTCACCCACCCCACCCAGGGGAAAAGCAACCTGCTGGCTCTTGGGGAGCTGCGTCATCTTCACTTCATTTATCACCAATTTCCACATCAGCCAACATCCACGTAAACTCCACGAGCGTTGCAAAATGAATGAATGAACAAACGGAGCTCCCTGTGAGCTCTGAATATCACGCCAGGAAACGTTTATCAGCCCATCCAAACAGCCCCTCCAGCCACTGCTGTGCCACACATCTGACTCGCACAGCAGTGACCATTTTAGGATGAAGCTGTATTTAGCCTCGTGATGCCACCCCTACCCAAATTATCAGCAGATTTGTCTTGGGGAGCTTTGTGCAGCTCTTGTTTATCGCTACCTGATTTTTAGCATGGAGCTTTTGGGGAAAAAAAGCTGTGGGATTTTCAGGATGTATGAAAGTAACTTTGTGATTCGGTAGAAATTAATTAAGTGCTTTATGATCTTTGGAGAAAAGACATCATCTCACTTCATCTTTTGGGAGAATCAGATCAAAACGTGCATTAAATACTATCCATCACTTTCTTCAGTGGAGAAATCAGCTTGATGTCATGAATACAACAGCTTGGGGTTATTATAGACAGCTCACACGTGACTTTCTCCTGATCTGATGTAGGAAAAATAAGCAAGCTCACCTTTTCCACCCCTTTTCACCAAGGCAAGACGTTTAACAAAGTGATCCAGCTGTAACAAACCCAGGTAAGACAAACGTGTCCAATTTGCTATGACATCCTTGCAATATTAAGTACGAAGCTGCCAATTAGGCTGTTGAGTATTCAGTACCATGGGCTTCTCTACAGAAAATCCATCACCAGGGAGTTCTGACGTGTGAGAGCAGCAACACAGCTAAAAAGCAACTGCCAAAAAACCAAACCAGAGAGAAAACATCCATAGCCATGGAAGAACTGCCTAGCAATGAAAACATTGCTCAAATTCTCAAAACTCACTGAAGCAGAGCTGCAGTTCTGAGCGGTACCCCCTGCTAACAGGGCACTCAAATGCTCCAGCAAGGAGAAAACATCGTCTCAGGCTGAAACAGGAGTTGGAATCTTGATTCTGGAGCTGCTAAAGCATGAAGGCTGGCAGGAAGGCTTGCTTGCTGTTGCTTCTGGTTCCAGTGCCATCCATGAACGCATCCCACATCCCTCAGCACCAGGATCCCAGCTCCTCATTGCAGAGCAGAGCTTCCTCCTTCATTAGGATCCAGCGCAGTGTCACACTAGGGCAGCTAAAACATCCCTTCGAAGGACCACAGCAATGTACTTGTGCTTTCTTCCACTTTATTTTTAGACAAAACCACGCAAAAAACGATTTCCTCCATTTAAAAATAGCAGCCCTCCAAAGCACAGACCGAAGTCTAGCCAAAATAGTCATTCTTTAACGGAGCCAAAAAGCTCTGAAGCCGATCCAGTAGCGCTGACTGATCTCATTAGCTCTTCCCATGAAAACACACAGATATGACTTCACTCCTGGATTACACTCCTATATTTAGTTTATACCTAATATGGACACGCAGTGCACAGAACGCAGTCATTTCCTCTCCTCGCACAGAGCTCCCTGCCCTTTGTCTGGCCAACAATACGAGGAATCAGGCTGAACTCCTGGAGAACTCACACACAAAGAAGGCTGTAATTAATAGCAGCTTAGCTTATGCTTTTAACTTCTGCATAAACAAACACAGCATTCTAAGCTCTAAAAATCAGACTGCGTTGGACCTGAGCTGGGGAAAAAATAAATAAGAAATCAAAACAAGCTTAAAGAAATTAACCATTATCTTTCAGAGGAAAAGAACAACATTCCGAGTAAAGAATTTACAGCCCTTGACGTCAAGGTTCTGTTTAAGCTCCTATGGAGACAAAGTGATTCAGTTTGGGGTGTTGTAACTGTGAAGTGTTGGTGCAGAAGAGTGCAGGCCTTGTGATGCTGCATTGCACAGAACGGCTGGTGTGAGAGAAGCCAAATGCACACATTGGACAGAATGGAGCTCCCAAATCTCTTCCCCTCTTTTTATAACACGAAGTTTGTGCTTGCAACCCCTGAGTGCAAAGTCCACTGCTTGGCGTTCAGCTGAAAGTCCGACGAACTCCCTGGCTGGGCTCCCAGAGCCAACGCAGCCCTCAAAACCTGCCAGCCGCTTATGGAGGGGAGCTGCGGACCCACAGCAGGCCGTCCCAGAGCATCACAGGAGGGATCACCACACCGCCATTCCTCACCTCCGCCTCTCAGCCACCAGCCACCTTTACCTCCCAGCAGCACAGCTCTTTGAAGAGGATTCTCATTCTGTTATTCCCACTCAGTCACAAGCAGCACCTCTCCCCTCGGGCCCACAGAGCTGCACCCCTCACCATGGCACCGCTGTGGCCGTGGCTCCTTCAGGGCCCACCATCAGCAGATCCTGACCAAAAAGCCACCCCTCCTCAGCGCCATCCTTGGAGGAATTATGGCTACATGTTTTTTAGGCCTGCTTCCCACTGCTTTGCTGTCTGAAGGAGGAGAAAGCTTCCAGTCCAGCACAGGGCATACCCCGATGGCCGTGCAGCAGCTCACAGGGATGCATGCAGCAAAGCACTCAATGGACAGGCTGAGACGTTCTCAGGTGCTGATGTTGTTGCATTAAAACCTCCAAAAGGTGATCTTGTGCATAGGGAAGAGCCTCACCTGACAGGATTATCAAGCAGCAGGCCTGCCCCTGACAGGAGCACTGCTGGGAAGCGATGCTGTGCCTCCAGCTTTGCTGCTTCCTCCCATGATGAGCTGTAATTCAGGCAAAGCACACGTTGGTGTGCATCCCCTCCTGCCTTGAGCTCAGTGTGAACAGGCCTACATCCCACAGCAGAAAGATGCCAAATTCCCGTGCGGTTCACAACTGCTGGGAGTTCGTGGAGGGTATTTACTAAATGTGAATTCACAGCTGTTTTCTGCAGAGCAACCCATGGGCAAACAGCCTGCCACGCACCAGAACTATCTGGTTTTCAAAGCAGGTGCCCAATTTCTCAACGACGCCCCATAGAAAGCTGCCAGAGACCCAAGGTCTAATTAATTGACAAGTATGGCACACGCTGCATGGGTGAAGATGGAATATTCCTCAGCGATCACCTGCATCTGCTACATCCCAGTGCCTCCTGCCAGCAGACAGACGACCACAGACTTCCTGTTGGTTGGGTTTTCCTTCTCACACACCTGCTGTCACCTTGCTATTACCAGCAATGATCCCTCCCTGCCCTCTGGGATGCCAAAGGCCACAATGTGGGCAGCTCCCATCCCCACCTCCTTTGTACACAGGCTCCGTCCTGTGGTTTCCACAGATAAGTTGTCCTGTTTGACCAAAGCAATCGGGCACGCTTTTTATTTACAGTGAAAATCCATATTTGAGCTCCTAAATTGCAATTGTAAGCGAGCTGTGTGCGTAATATCCAGATCATAACGCCTGAGTTTGTGGCAATGTGGTCTTCACTGCTCTGCAGTGCCACCAGGGCATATCATCAAGCCTCCCCATTAATAATACACGCACACATACGAGGAAACAAAATGAAATCTGACACATCACTGGGTTCCCCTACCAGCTCTCAGAGGAAAGACTTGAAAAATATCTGCACTTAGTTTTAAAAAGGCTGCAGGCAGCCCCACGGAACAGCTCCTCAAGTTAATCATTGTGAGCCCAAGGAACACATTATTACCTCCATCCCAGCACCATAACAGAAAGCGCTTCCTTACCCCGGTCCCCTTCTTCTGCACATCCTCCATCACAGCCTGTGAAAACACCACTTACAACAGACAGCCCAAAGGTGCTGAGGGCATCAAGCAGCCCCATACACCCACAACTGAAGGCTCACGGCGTGCCCACCCCACAGGGTTAACAACATTCAACCCCCACACCTTGGGCACGAAGCCAAGCAGCTCCCCCTGCTCCACAATTCTGCTCACCCAGCTTTAACCACTGCAACCCCCTGTGCTCAGGTCACGCAGTTGCTGCCCTTTTTCAGCTGCAGACATTTGGCACAGATTTCTCCCCTTGGTCACAAAGTCCTTCTGCTGCCCCATTGGAACAGCTGCTGGCTGACTGTGCTGGGGCAGAACCGAGAGCCCACGTGCTGTGCAATGCAGAGAACTTCAAACAAACCCTTTCTAACTCTCACTCAGTAACTGCAGGCTCTGCCAGACTGCTCCCGGAACCAGCAGAAAGCTGTGAAACAAACACAGACGCTGCGCTTCCCATTGACAGAAAGAGATTAAACCAAAATCTAGCGCTCCTCAAGGAAGACACTGTGAGTGTCTTTTCATTACGCTGCTCGCATTTGCATGGAGGGATGAGCCTGGCAAGGCGGACAGCAAACAAAAACCACCGCTGCCATAAGGCTGAACAGCATCAGTGCGGCATGGGACAGGCAGCAACGCCCAGCAACAACTGCCGGGGCGGCTTTGGGGTGGAGGTGTTCTTCCTTTGCAGGATTTTCCAGGGAAACAACCCTTACCTGAAGAGCACGAAGGCCAACAAGCCCAAATGCTTCCTAACCTGAACCCTGTCCCGAAGGCAGGCAGCTCACAGCACTGCAGAAAGGCTTCCTCCAGGGAGATGGCATGGGCTGGTCCTGCTGAGCACAGCCCTCATACAGCCGTGCTGGTAAAGTTTCAGCCAAGGATGACAGAAACGCTCCCTGCTTTCTCCTTTCATAGACACCAACATCTCTGCTGGTCCGAGCAGAATCCACGCATTTTTGCTTAAGAAGTGATTTTGCTTTCTTTCACGCACGAAACGCCCCTCGCACAGCAAACTCACAGCCCGAAAAGGGCAACACCCGACCCGCTGAGGATCCCAACCACCCGGCAGAGCTCCCAGTCCCCGCCGAGCCCCACGCTGCAGAACCCGGCGGTGACACCGAATGCCCCCCGACAACCGGAGCCGCTGCATCGCCGCGTTACGGCACCGTTCGGAAAGTTTAACGCGAGCACCAAGGCGCTTTGTTTCTGGGGCGGCTCTATTCAAAGCAGCCCGGAGCGGAAAGAACGCGGGCATCGTTCATCTCCCCAGTACTTCCGACACCGAACGGAACAGCGGAGCGGCACCGCCGGACCCCGCAGGACGGGAAGCGTCGCGTTAATTCGGGTTCCGACGAGCCGACGGGGCCGATAGGACCGATAGGACCGACGGGGCCGCCCGCCTCGCCCCGCCCATCCCGGCCCTTTGTGCGCGGCCGCCCCGCGCGGCGCCACGGGCGTCACCCGCCGCCGCCCCGCGCCCCCGCGGCGCTCCCGGCGCGCAGCCCAGGACGGGGAACGGCGGCGGGGGCGGGAGGAGCGCGGCGGGAAGAGCGAGCGAGCGAGCGGGCGGGCGGGCGGGCGGCCGACGGCCGGAGCGCCCCGAGCCGCGCCCGGACCGTACCTTAACGAAGAGCTCGATGACGGGTTCCTTATCGCTTTCCTTCAGCCCGTTGACCGGCACGGACAGCGCCATGCTGCAACCGTCGCCGCCTCTCGTCTCGCCCGCTGCCGCCGCCGGGACGGGACCGCCGCCGTTCGCCTCGCCCGCGCCGCGCGACTGCGGCCCGCCCCGCGCCGCGCTACGACGCACAGCGCCCCGGGGCAGGGAATGGGGGCGGAGCCAGAACCGGAGGGCGTGACCTGATTGGAGGCGGTCACAGAAAGGGGGCGGGGACAACAGTGTGGGAGCGCGGCTGAACTCGGAGCGGTTAGCGATGGGGTGGGCGGGGCTGAAGCCGAAATGGGCGGGGACAATATAAATGTAGGCGGGGCCGATGCGTTGTGGGCGTGGCTGTTTGACCGTATGGGCGTGGCTAAGGTATGTGTGGGCGGGGCTAAAGGGGCCGGGCGGGGGCAGCGCTCGGGGCGCCTCGGTGGGCGCGGGCGGCTGAGCTCATCGCTGGGCTCGGCTCTGTGCGCGCCGCCGGGCGGGGGGAGAGCGAGGGGCGGGGAGCCGAGCTTCAGCCTAGTTTCTGCCGAGCTATTCAGGCCAAGGGCTGAGGAGCCGGGCAGAAAATGCGCAGGAGATTTGGGAGGAGCGGCGGAATGAAATTAAACCGTGCGCCCTTTTCCAGTGTTTTCCTCAAAATAGCGCATTCCGGCTCCTCGCGGCCCTCTCCGCCGGCGGGAGGTTTTCCTGTTTGTTTTACAGAGTCCAAGGAACCGCCGTGACTCACGGGGTGGGACAGCCGGCGAGGGGTGGAGGTGTCACCTAACCAAACAGCGCCCGGCCCTGCCCGGGAACCTCCGCCTGCAATTAATGGCAGAACTGTGCCACAAAGGCCGCCTTCATCAGAGCAGGGCTTGGGGGTAGGTTAGGGGGGGACGCATCGAGCCGCAGCACACAGCTGGGTGGTGGGAGCTGTGCCCCCACTGCCTCCCAAAGGGGCCCTGAGGGTCCCAGAGCCAGCAGCTCCGCTCCGCCCCTCCTCTGCCGACAGCCCCAAACTCACTTATGGGCTGTATCACACCGGGGGGGGGTTGTAGCAGCCCTCCTTGACGCAGCGAATCCTTCGGAGAGCAGTGCGAAGCAGCAACCCCACCCACCTCCCCTAAAATCCCCCCCCCGGGGCCGCGCAGGGCAGCGTTGATGCTGACGGTTTGCAGCAGCACGACGAGCTGCCAGCTCTGCCGCCGGATTCCTTCTCCAACAAAAGAGTCCACGTGGTGCTACCCGGCTGAGCAGCCCACTGCTGCCATCCAACTGCACGGCCCTGTGCCGCTCAACGTCTTTTCGGTTATTTGACTTTCAGATGACAATTTCCTGCTCTCCGGCGGCCTCCTCCCGAGCCCCTCCTCCTCCCCATTCAAACAGACCTCCGTCTCACAGCAGTTTCTGAACGCTCCCAATTGTTTCCCCGTTCTCTAATTGCCGCTTACTTTCTAGCAGATTTCTGCAATCGTACCCGCAATTCATTTATCCGAGCTTTACAAAATAAACAGCCGGGCACACAGCGGCTTCTCCCACCTCTTCCAGCTGCGAGAAACGAGTCAGAAAAAGTGAAGTGACTCTGTTTGCGCAGAGCCCAGGAGCCGGAACAAAGCGCTGCCGACCCCCCACCTCCGCACGGAGCAGCAGGTCGCTCCCTCCGTGTTATTTTATGCTGCGTTGAGCCTCATTTCCCTCTGGCCGGGCTGCAGCACAGTGTGCCATTGTTTCACTTCTCAGCACTTTGGCCTTTACACAGCGGTTTTCCATCTTGAGCTTTCCAAGTGGAGGAGGTGGGTGCTGTAGCTGGAGCACAGCGCTGTGTGTCTGAGCGTGGGGCAGCACCTTAACCCCCACCCCAAACCCCCCACCCCAAACCCCCCACCCCATATTCCCACCCCATATCCCCACCCTGGCTCTGGAGCTGCTCTGGTAAGGAAGGAAGGGCACTGAATGAAGCCTGCAAGCACTTGGCTGGCTTTGGCAGAACAATTCCGAGCAAGGGTGGGTGAGGCTGAGCAATGAACCTGCCCACAGGCACCTATAAAAGAAGGGCAGAAACCACAGCACCTGGGTGAAAACAACACAGCGCTCTCATCCCGTGCTATTCAAGATCCTGGGCTGTAGGCAACACACACAGCCCCACAGAGGCACAGCAGGAGCAGTGCCCTCTCTGCACAGCCACCAGCTCCCTTCAGCCCTGCATGGGCACAGGGAGAGATGTGGGGCTGCATTCATCCCCCACCACCGGGTTGGGCTGCTTTGTCGCTCTGGCAGCACTCATTTTTGTCTCGTTATCTCCATATTGAGCAGTGCTTGCTCCCAAAGCTCCATGCCCACCCCATCCACGTGGAGGCGAGCAGCCATCTGTCTGTCTGTCTGTCTGTGTGTCAGACAGTTGGCGGTTTGCTGCAGCACGCAGCCAGCTGTCCTCAGGCAGCTCATTCTTTGTCGGGGTGAACGCCAAATCTCAGCACCAACTGCAGGCGCCCAGCGAGCAGCTGAGGATGCAGCATCACGCAGCGCTGTGCCCGAAGCCAACACTGTGAGTTTGATGCCAACAGCTCACACAGCATCACTGCATGGCGAGTGGGCTCCACCCCAAGATTTCTTGCTCTCTCCTCTTCTGCACAGCCTCACATTTGGTGCTGCTCCACTGTGTGTTTCTCGGAAGCGTTCATCAAGAAGTAATTGCAGCTCAGTGTCACTTAACGATCGCGGCGCTTCCCATGCTTTGCTCTGGTTGTTGGCATATGGGCCTTACCCCGGGGAGCTGGACGGTAATTAACGCGTTGTGCGTTCAGTGTTTGCACTCACAGCACTGGGAGAACAGGAGTGGACAAAGCACGCATTGTCTGCACTGCATTGGGTCCCTGCACGGGGTTACAGGAACGCTGCTCTGTGCAGAGCTCCCACCTCGCTCCCTTCAGTGCCATCGAAGCACTGGGCATTAAAGCACAGCCTGCAGACTGGGGATGGGAGGGGACAAAGGGAGTCCCTTCCAACCCAGCTGTGCTGCAGTGCTGTGGTCCATCCATGCTTCCTCCTGGATCTCTGTTCTGGGGCTGCCTGCAGATGGGTACTCTGATGGCTCTGGTGTGCAGACGGAGGGGCAGCCCTCCATCCACCACAGGGCACCCATCCAATGACAGCACCGACACCAGGCACTGTGCTTTGGAGGTAAACATCGGAGCAAAGCCACCCCAAAGCCAGCACCAAAGCCTCCTTATCCCCGTGCCCACTCGATACAAAGTCATACCCTCTTTGTAGACACAGGATAATCCATCTTCGCAGTGGAGAAGAGAAGGCTGAGAGGGGATCTGATCAGGCAGGGCTTGGGAGGATGGGGCCGAGACAGCATGAGGGGCACTGAGACCTCCAGATCTCCTCCACCAGCACACCTGGAAGGAACAGCCCCAGCCCTCCCAGAGCTTCTCTGGGTGAAAGTTGCGATGGTGTCAGCACTGCTCTGTCCTGGGGTGGCACACGGAGCAGGGATCACATTTCCTCTTCTCTGAGTCATCGTGGAAGGAGCCAGATTTTTCCAAAGGCCTCGAGAAAAGAAAAGGAAATCCATTTGGGGACGAGAAGCAAAGGTCACACAGTGCTATGAGGACTTAGAAATCGTTTTGTTGATGCAATTATTTGTACTGCAGCAACATCTGCAGTGCTGGCAGCTCTCAACACAGCAGTAGGAATTGCCCCACCTCCCTGACACCCCATAGCGGGCACAGAGCTGAGCGTGAACCCAAAGCCACAGGGATGGGATGAGCAGTGATCCTGCAGGCAGAGAGCTCCAAACTGCCCACAGCCGAGCCTGCTGCCTGCAGCACACGCTCTGCCTGCTTGAGCTGAAATTCTGGTCGTTCTGAGCAACAGGTATTTGGTTTTGCAATTGTAATCATCACCTCTTTAAGCACAGTGGCTTTTCTGTAGCGCTGCTGTGAGGTTGTGATAACAACGACCGCTTGGAGCCCCAGATTGAGGCACATCCACCTCAGGATCCTCCACATCCACCCCAGGTGACAGCAGTGGGACCCTGAAATTCAAATGACATCGTGGCTCCTCGTAAGTAACAGAAATGTGCATTTTGAGATGACAAACTCAAATCGTCCTCACCTTCCCTTCATCCTTATGGGTCAGTGCTCACCTGGAGGTGGCAGATTTGGGGCTCCCTGGCAGCATGGCCAAAGCCTTGCTATGTAGGGAAGGTCCACACCATCTGCCTGCTGTTATCCTGCTAATCCAGCCCTGCTGGTGGCGAACACTTTGCATGGATGGATGCAGTCTGGGAGGAATCACACCATCATGCCCAGCTCCATGCAGTCACCTCTCTCCTGGGTGGCAGCGATGTGGCCACCTGCCCTGACCCATAGAGCTGAAGCTGAAAGCAGAGCCTGTGAGAACAGCATCCTTTATTCCCAGAGCATAAATAATAGAAAGAGTCATTCACGTGCTTGTAACAGATTAAAAATAAATAAGAAAGAGCTGAGTTTTGTTTTGATGATGGTGCACTTCATGCAATGTTCTCACCTCGTCCCCCTGCGCTGGTGCATGTGAACTTGCAGAGGTTTTAATAAGCAGTGACAGAGCCACAGTTCTGTCTCATTAAAAAAATATCACAGCAGTGACAAAGGTAATTCTTCCACATCAGTGCTCAGAAGTGGTGGCACTGCCACAGCATTTCCCTCTGCCTGGACACTGAGCCCTTCACATCCAATGCTATTTGTTTCAATACACCATCCCTGTACGGATCCCACACAGTTAAGAGATGTAGCTGGGGATGTTGTTAAATACCCCATTTCTTTCTTTTTTCCCCCCTTCTCCCATTTCAGTGGAGGATAAAACAAAACAGGAGAACTTCCTCATCTGCTTCACTGTGACTGATGCTTTAACAGCTATTTATTTCCTTCTCCCAAAGCTGCACAGGCAAACAATCCCCAGCACAAGTTTGAGGGTGAGCACCGTCCTCCTGTAACATCACTGCCTGGAAATGGAGCCCAAATACAGATTAATGCCTTTCAGATTTCAGATCTCTGCATTTTACACAGCAGAAGAGCTGACTCTGCCTTGAACATTAACACAGTTCCCTCTGAGAGCAGAACTTCTGTGGCAAAGCATGGAAATCTCCCAGAGCCACACAAATGGAAAAATTCAGTCCTTCAGTGGGTTCGTATGGACTTTAAGTTATTGAACACACCTGCTATTGTTTCCTGTGTGTTGACACAACAAATACATCATTCTTTACTATGAACCAGAGATATCAAGCTGTCAGTGACTCACTCCATCCTTACGTTCACTCCCATGGACTGACTGTTAGCTGAATTATTACAATCTAATTAAACTTGATTATTCTTTTTCTCTGCGTAGTGATAGTTGTTGCAGCAACGTATTCACCTGTCACTTCAGAAGGGCTGCCTTGACTAACGTGTAAACACACAGTATTAGCAAATCCAGAACAAAAAGGACAGTGATTCACACCCTGGGGATGCTGTTACGCTGTGTGAGGTGTCCTACATGGTCACCTTGTGAACTGCAGCACCATGGCTACAGATAAAAGGGTTGAGGTACAGAGTAAGAGCTTAAACTGAGACTGAGTGGTAAACAGATCACCATCAGTGTGACTTCGGATGATGCGATGTCTATTACAGACAATTAATTAAGAGAGGAAGGAATCCAATGCCATGAACCAACAGCTCAGCACTACAGAACTCCACAGCACAGACACAAACACTGAAGGATATCAGCTCAGAAGATTTTGTACTAGAAGTATCTACACAGCAGCATTCCAAATGGCGAGAAATGGTGCCGTAACTCAGAAGGGAGGGCTTGCTGTCCCTTGACAAGGATTTGGATGCAATATGGGATCTGGTTGAGTAGGAAGGAATCAAAATATTAAGCTAAATTCCATTCAGAAGTGAAACGCTCCTTGAAAAGCATATTTAATTGCTCTTTTCAAACTTCAATTATTCCTCGTGGATCAACATTCAGAAGAAAAAAGAAGGGGGATCCCTGAGAACAGAATCTCCAAAGGCAAAAGAAGTGCATTCACATAAAACTCTGGTGGGGCTGCAGTGTCACAGCACCAAACGTCACTCACGTATTGGTAGGATGTGCTCCTCCAAAAAGTTCTTCCATTTATTACACAGACAACAACAGGTGGCACACAACACTGCAGTGCTGATGAATTGTGTTTATAAGCACTCCAGCATTCCATGTACGTTTGGGCTAATAAACAAAACATGCTGTGTATGAGGAAATGCAGAAAGAAGCAGCTTTTAAAGACAGCCCTTCCACTGGGCACCTGCAGAACATCAGCTTACTTAAAGATCCCACGCCATGTCAGATAAAAAGACTAATTAGATATCTACACTTAATTGCGCACACCAAGAGGTAGGACTGGTTTCCAAACCAGGCTGCAGCCCTCCTTCCAGAGCAGCTTCAGACTCCAGAACTGATTTGGTTTCTGAACCAGAACTCGAAGTTAAAAGAATGGACAGCAACAACCTCCCAGCCACCAGGATTCCTTAGATAATTCCTTATCTGTGTGTTCATTAACCCTGTACAAAAGAAAGCTGCTTAGCCAAGTGTTCATATAAAAATAGGCGAGGTCTCTTTAAATTTAGAAATTTATTTTGTTTAATCCACAAGCTTTATATAGCTTTAGTTAAAAAAACAAAAACAAAAAAACAGTGAAAACATGACAATATCCAAAGTTCAGGTTCCTCACACTTCCAAAGAGCACATCTCTGAAAGTGGCTCACACCATTCAGAGGAACCCTAACGAGACAAGATTTATGAATGGGGCAACGACATCTCACAAACAGAATTTATGTAACTGAAGGAATTGTTCTGGGACTGCTGATCATGGAAACTGCCCTTTAAAAAAATAAACAAAACAAAAATACAAATGAAATTCCAGTGTTCCAAATCAACATGTTACATCAATATAAACCCACAGTGTCCTGGTAAACAACATGCTTTCATTTATGTACCACTCTAAATTGCTATTCTTGATTTGCTTTAATGGAGACTGTACAGGCAACAGTAGAAAGCATTAAAATATACGTACTTCCTTGGTAATTCTGCAGTGGTTTTACTTCTGGGCAGGCTTACAAACCACAAAGGTTAGTAGCATAATGTGAGTGGATACAAAAGAAGTCAAATGAGACCCTCACAAATTATTCTAAAAGGCTCTGTTGAATTTCAAAGAAACCAGGGAGCTGATGGTCATGTTGAAAACCTTCAAAACAAACCCCTACTGCTTCTAAGAAGTCTTGCTCTAAAGGAAATTATGTTGACTGTCAATGAAAGAATGTCACTAGTACACTGTGGACACCTTTTGCAATGTAAATCCATGCCCTTTGTACATGGTGAACCTCAACCTAGCAATTATTACAACAAATGTTATATTCTAAAGCTCAAACACATTTAGCAATTTGAAATTGAATTCTGAGTACAAACCAAATAAAATGTACATTATATCAAAGGATTCGGCCTAAGATGGGGGGGACACCTGTGCCTTCCTCATCGACCTCAGCGCCTTCTCTCGCAGGTGCTTTTCTAGATCATCAAGGTTGTCCTCTGGTTCACTTTCTGTCTCCTTGAAACAAAGAGAAAGCATTTCTTCACAAACTGGAAGCTGAGCTGGAGGGCTGCAGCCCCAGTAGTGTAGAGCATCACGTAAAATCACGCTGCGTTTCTGAAATAGGATTGCTATGTGCTCTCAAGAGCACTGTGGACATTCAGATCTGTTTTCTTACACCAGGCTCTGAAACATTAAATCATAAGAACCAAACTCATACCTTTTTGGGTTCTGTTTCTGCTTCCTGTTCTTCCTGTGCCGAGGTGGTATCTGCTGCAGCCACAGCAGCAGCTGCTGCAGCCACTGCAGCCTTTTCCTTCTTATGCTTTTTGTGTTTCTTGTGCTTTTTATCCTTTTTATGCTTCTTATCCTTCTTTTTCTTCTTCTTTTTTCCACCCCCTTCTTGATCTGAATTCTGCAATAAACAATTCAATAGATACGACTCATTTCCAAGAACCCTGGACTCTGGTAAAAGAAACCCACAGCCACACCAGGCAATTCAGATGAGCTGTGCAATTCCTGACGCTGAGGAAACAGAGTGCCTTCAGAACTGGGAGAGTCCCACTGCTAATGGAACAACAGCAGCACTCTGAGAAGCAGATCCTGTAGTACATGGCCATGCTGTGGCTGAACACAGAACATAACAGCAGGCTGACCTGATATGCGTGTCACAGTGATGACACACAGGCCTCTTCACAGAAATGAATACTGGAGGTGAAATCTAACTCCCTAAAACAAAGGGAATGAAATGAGATGTCCCTCGGAAGCAAATTCATAGAACAAGTAAGTCGGCCAAATTATCTTTTTCCTATTATGACTAGCTGGCAAATAAGACTGCTGAACACAAGTAAGATCACAGACCATTAAACTCAATACAAGTGAAGCATACTTATTAAATAACACCAGTAACCTCAGGAAATGAGAAGTGTTTTCTTTCAGAAGTTAAAATGTCTATAAAGGCACTTCCATCAGTCTCAGGGAAGTGCAGAGCTTGAAACATGCATTACAAATATTTAATTTTGTAACTATGGAAAGTCTCCCCAAGGTTACTCAGTTCAACAACTGAGTCTCTACAAAAATAATACCACGTAACCCCAAAGAACAAACCAATACCCTCGCAGGCGATGGGCTCTGAGTTGGACTTTTAGCCTTTTTTGCAGGTGACCAGTTAGCAGAAGGGGAACGAGACCGAGCAGGAGATGGAGGCCCTTGGTGCTTTTTTGGAGCTGGCTCAGGTGATCCCGATGCAGACCGTGATGAAGACACCCGTCGGGCAGATCGTGGACTTGGGGTGGAAGCCCTTGGAAACAGAAAAGCTACACTTAGATTCTAGCATTAGAGATATAAGAGATGAAACAAAGGAGAAAAAATTTCACAAGTCAAATGAATGGATGTGTCTGTAACTTGGCTAAGCAGCCACTTAAAAAAAAATAGTTACTGTGCTGGCATATATCACAAAGGGCAAAATGATCTTACATCAGTGTGCATCTGTAGTGCAAAAGGATATTGCAATTTGATAGCTTGTTAAGCAATGAGACTATTGTTGGTCAGGAGTAATTGCTCCCTTTTTTCCTGATATGATTAATTTATAACTCTATTAAAAGTCAAGAGAATAGCAACACTATTTCACCATCCAGTAAAGAAAGAGTGTAAACGTTCAGCTACAGTTTTTTATCCTGAAGGAGTAAAGCAAGCACACCATACTCCTGACAATCTGCTCACAAAAGCAGCAATCACGCTGAAGACAACTGCTAACATTAAGTATTCTTACGTCTTGCAGAACCAGGTAGGAAATTATTTATGAATGACAAAAAGTAGCAGTTCCCTTCTGCAGTTAGCATTAAAATAAGACAAAGTTCATTTTGCTTTAAGCAAGACTAGGAACAAAACTTCTAGGTTTTGGTCTGCTTGCTCCCACTGTTTTGCTATGCTACTAGCAGAACCCTCAGACTCTACAGCCTCTTCTATGCTTCTCCCCATGCTGCACTTCAGACTAAAAGCACCTATTGAAATAAACCTCAGAAAAATCCACTCAGGATTTGGCAGTACAAAAGTGAAAGCTGAGCAGCACCTCCACCACTTGAGTAACCTGAAGATACATGGGAGCCATTGCTCATGTGATCCCCTAATACTTTCACTGTATAATTTAAAAATCCAAACACCACCAACAAATAAGATGGATTTACTTTGTCTTCTTCGGTTCTGGTGTTCTTGACACCCTCCTGATAGGTCTGGTGCTTGGAGATGGAGACTGTCTTCTCTGGGGCGATGCTGACGCTCCCCTTCGCAGCGGCGGCGGGCTTGAAGAGGTATGAGAAGCTCTAGGCCTTGGTGAAGGTGAATGCCTTTTGTTTTGTGGTGGAGAACGTGTTTCTCTATTGGACCTACTGGAAGGAGAACCCTTCCGGTGCTTGGAAGATATCGATGGTGAGCGCCTCTTAGGAGCTGGAGAGCTCCTTTGTTTTGGTGGTGGTGAATGGGAGACTCTGCGCTTTGACTGCGGAGAAGGCGACGCTCGTCGTTTGGGTGGAGGAGGAGGAGAAGCTGTTCTTCTCTTCGGAGGTGGAGAAGGAGAATATCGCCTTTGTATCGGAGGGGAGTACCTCCGTGGGGAGGGTGAGCGCCTGCGTGGGGGTGGTGATGGAGACCTACAAAGGAAATAAATGTTTAGGTACCATACAGATATGGGAATAAGTTACAAGTATCATTCAGTATGCCTAAAAAGAGAAGAAGAATTGCATGAATGTTCCTCTAAACTTAGTTAATACTTTATTCAATAGCAAACTTCTTGGAATAGTTTGATATTCGGTACCTGATACAGCAATCAAACCACAAGCAGACCATGCAACTACCACAGAAAATCTCAACAGCAAAACTACATCCCCCTCAGCAAAAAGAGGTTTCCAACAGCACAGCGTTTCTTTTTACAGGTCACAGCTGAAAGTCAACAAACCAAAAATGACCAAAAGCAGAACACAGTACCTTCGGCGGGGCAAGGAGGGCGAGCGCCGTCGCCTGGGAGGGGGGGGTGGGGAAGGAGAACGCCGTCGCCGGGCAGGTGGGGGAGATGGGCTCCTCCTCCTCCTACTGAAGAAATAAAGGGATTACTCAGAAAAGTTGCAACTGAGCCATGAGTTTATTCTTCTCATTCCACTATATAATATCATCTCGTTCGTGTGCTTTTAATTCTAGGGGATAAAAAGGGAGATCACCTGATGAGCCAGACCTGCTAACACCTCTGTCATCACACAGTGATATGACTGCTAGGTGTACAGTGTGGAAGGAGCTCAGAATGTTTTTGTCCTGCTACAGTTGGACACTTCCAGCAGCAGCCTGAATCATAGAATGGCTTGGATTGGAAGGGACCTCAAGGGTCATGAATCTCCAACCTCACCCATCATATGCAGAGCCACCAACCTCCACATTTAATATCAATCAGACCAGGCTGCCCAGGGCCCCATCCAACCTGGCCCCGAACACTTCCAGGGATGGACGGGGCATCCACAGCCTCTCTGGGCATCTGTTCCAGCACCTCACCACTCTCTCTGTAAAGAACTTCCCCCTGACATCCAGCCTAAATCTTCCCTCCTTCAACTTCAAACCATTTCCCCTTGTCCTGCTGTTATCTACCCTTTCAAAGAGCTGATTCCCCTCCTGTTTGTAGGCTCCTTTTAGGTACTAGAAGGAAGTACTGAAGCTGGAAGTACTGAAGCTGGATTGATGTGAACAGCATGAAACTTCACTCTTGGAAACAGCTCTGATCTATGGATTTGAAATCCAAAAGAACTTACTTCTTGAAATGCTAAGAATAATCAGAGTTGCTGCTAAATTGCAGCAACTGGATTCAAGTTGCTCAGAAAACAAGTCATTTTCTATTCTCCAAGATAAGGTTTAATACAGACTTCTGGAGAAACGTGAATAAACTGCAGTTCTAATAAATGGAAGAAAACTGGTATTCTGTAAGGAAAAAGGGTTCATTCTCAAAAGTAAATCAGATAAAACAAAATGATGAAGAATAAAATGAGTGTGATAAAGAATTAAAGGGCTCATTAAGAAACTACAACTTTATCCCAAACACTCTGGCTGTTGTTCTACAAGGCAATTAGTTACAATTTGTATAGATAAGGTTTTGCTTCAAAGCAACATTCTTTAATGATCTGGGAAAATAGCAGTCTCTAAATGTCAGGGTTGCACTAATTAAATGTGTTTAAGTATTCACATGATGGGCAGTAGGCAAATTCAGGTATGCTGCAAGATAGTTTCAAGTTTTTGAATTCTATTTTACACAATGTTTCTTCAGCTCTTGGAATTTTTTGTTTTTGTTTTCCACCTGCTAGTGAAATGTTCCAGTACCCAAACAGTTATGGGGCAGATTAGTCTGAATTTCCCTCATGTTGGTACTGTGAGTGTGCAAATTCAAATGAAAGAAGTACTTATCCATAACAAAAGAAGAGCCTAAACGATTTTCAATATGTAAATCCTCTTAAAGAAATGAATTTCTAACCAACCTTTTCATCACTGGTGATTGCCACCTCTTTTCCATCTGCATCCTGACAGCAGTGGAAGAAAAACAAAACAAAGACAAAAAAATCTAACTGCCTGATATTTGAGGCAGAAGTGAACATGTTCCAACAAATTCAGATTAATTCTCAACAAGTAAAGAAAATACAATCTTGGAACGGACCAATGGTCCATCTAACCAGGCATCCCTCACATGACATGCACTGCTATATGCTTCAAGGATAGATAACAAAAAGCAGTCTGTACTGAAAGTCCAGCTTACCTCAGTGACACCAAAGGTGGCCAGTTTTAAGAGAATTACATCAACTCTTTAGTTCACAGTAGGGGCTTTAAAGTATTACATCTCAAATCACAAACACTAAAGAGGAAGCTTGCTGTACAACCAGCACTGAGATCCAGGTTTTCCTCTTTAAGTTATTTTGGAGAAAATAAATGATTATCTGCTTGCACAGTTCTGTGCTAAGAGGGCACAAGTTAGTTCTTTTGGGTAACTGCTGACAAATAAACACATTAAACTCAACAGCTATCAAAGAAAAGAGGTGAGCTGTGCTGATAGTAAGAAGTTACCGAGGGGAAGGTTCCTTCTGTCGTTTTCGTGGGGATGGTGATGGGCTGCGTGAGTGGGAATGGCGGCGGCGCCGACCAACCTCCCCGTTCTTCACATTGGATCTCTTCGGTCTTTCCTCTTCAGATGAAGATGAGGAGCCAGAATCTATGAATAGAGAGAAATTACCCTCTGGAAAACAATTCTTCTGACCGTTGCAGAGATACTGATATTGTTATAATGCTGTTTAAATGACTAAACCTCCACTCCCACTAAACAAGAAGCCTCTGTTTAGAAGCAGTTAACAAATGTTAATTTGTAGTTGATAAACCCATCAGAGCTGGGTAACAACACCTGCAGAAACTAACTCTGCATCTAAAAATTAACTAGTCAGGTCATTTCAAAAATGATCTGCTGTTATGCATTGAAGCACTATGTGGACAGAAAGCCTACATTAAGTCAGGAGTCCAAGATACTAGGAAATAACCTACTGCAATAAGAGACTAAGGAAGTCACGGGAAACATTTGTGTGATAGAAAGGGTTTAAAAGTGCAGCTTTCAAAGATGCTTAGCAGGAGACATGCCATAACCTCTAAGAATTAAGCCTTATTCAATGAAAGTAGCATGAACAATAATTAAAGTCACTCCATTATGAGTGGGTAAATAAGCAGTTAAGTTTGCAATAGCACTGTACACAGCAAAATCATATTAAAATCAACATTTGAACTGAACAATAACTAACTCCTGCAGGAGCGTTAATCCAGGTTTAGGAAATGCAGGTTATCCATACCAGATGAAGACTGTTGATTTTGCCTTCTGTACTGACGTCTCTGTTGCACAGAATCTGCAGCAGCCATTTTACCTCCCTTATCTTCTTCTGAAAAGATACAGATATAGGTAGAATATTTAAATTGAAAATGAATTTTGCCTTATTCAGGCAGAAGTAATGCCAGTTGATAGTCTATCAAGCATGCTTTGTTTCTTCCAGGAAAGCTCAGATGGAAGATCTGAGGCAGTGTCAACGATTATTTTATGCTTCTGAAAATTTTAATTTCAATGCCAGCTTATCAACAGCACTCAGCACTTTACTAATACCTTCTACTGCTACACATCTTAGACCAAAAACCCCAACTGCGATGTTGACAAGTGAGAACCATACCTGACTCAGACAGTTCAGCCTTCCTTGGTTTCGGTGCTGGTGAAGGAGATTCTCTTTTTTCAGTACTCTTATGCTTGGGTGCTAAAGGAAAACCAAACAAATTGAAGCAATTTGTTTATTTTTTAAATCCATTAATGTTTTCCTGCTCAAACAAGCTGCAGATGTCATCTTTGAGAAAATGGCAGCACAAAGACAAAGCTGCTGAAAGAAACTCATTTCTTACCTGACGCCCTGCCAGGTGAAACAGAGCCACGGCTTTTCCTTGCACGATTTGACTGCTGAGGTGTTGGAGATCTGCGTGGTTTGGGAGGTGGACTTGCTGGTGGGGAGGGTCTGTGCCTTCGCCTCGGGGGGCTGGCAGAAGGAGACAGCCTACGTGTTTTACGAGGAGGGCTGGATACAGTTCTTTTAGGTGGTTTCTTTGGTGGAGATCGGGAACGCGAGGAGGAGGAAGAAGAGCTACTGCCAGATAAAGATGCTGATGACCGTCTCCTCCTGTAAATCAGATGTAATGTTAGACACCAACCTGGCCTAGGAAGATGTCTGAGCACGAACACAGAACTGAATTTGTTTGCAAGCACATATACAGAGCCACATACAGCAGCACTTCCAAAACATGGCGAACAGCCTCCAGCACTTGGTTTGTAGAAGAGATTAAGAACCAATCTTTCCATTATTTTTAAACTACAGTGAGTAAAAAAAATAAATAAATAACGGTTAGTGTTACCTTTACTTGCTTTCTGTCAATCTACAGGCTACAACTAAGCTTTTCTCCTGGGAGCAATTAGTTTTCTTTGGGCTCTCTAACTTTTGGATGGTTAAGAGGATTCTCCATGTTAGCGCATGTGATTTAATCATCTTTCAAACAGATCTATTTCAGAGTTTAGTGTGCAAGTATGCTCAGAGGTTTCTGTACCAGGAGGCAAAAATTTCAGACAACAATTCTGAACCTGTTTATTCATCCTTATGTTTTAGTTTTTCATCTTTACTTTGTAATTTTAAAAAGATAGGGCCTCTAGAATTCTGCGGCAAAATTTGTGGCAAGTTCTGTTGCAACTTTGTACCTGCAGAATCCACCTTTGGCTGCAGAATTCCTGAGAACCTGGAAAAAAGAAACCCTACCTTGAGTGAGACAAACACTTGCTGAAAGGGAGCTCTTGTACATCTTGCAAGATACATGCTCAATACTCTCCACAGTTTTTTGCAATAACTGTGCAAAATGAACATCTTTACAAAGTCAAAAAAAAGTACTTATCACTTGTTTAAAAAAAGGAAGAACTGTTCCTTCTTAAAAAAGGAAGAACTGTTGTACACAGGAAGCATCGCTTCAGTTTTCTTCCTATGAAGAGGACAGGAATTTATTCTATTCCTATGAAGACAAATCCCTGTTTTGACACTGCCCTGAGTACGTAATTCTCCGCAATGCAACTCAGAGCCTTCCTGTCAGAATAGTTGCTCATGGATCAAAAATATAACCTCCAACACTAACGAGGAGACCTTATAGAGTTCTTATTTTTAATCAAAAGAACACGAAGAAATACATTTCAAGTCAAAATTTAATTTTTAACTTAACTTTATGTAATGGAACGGTGAGTCATAATTAAAAAAAAAATCCCAACAAGTATAATGCAGGGCTTGTTCTAACATTTCCCTCCAAGGGAAAATAAAAACAGTCAAATGATGCCTCATCTGCCTAAGGGGGAGCTATCCACAGCCATTTCAAGGCCTACAGTTGCCACTTTTCGAAATGGTGGACAGCTTCTAGCTGTCCCCAAAATACTTACAAAACATGACATGCCAGATTCTACATCATTCAAATCATACATTACTGGCAGCGCTGAGAAAAGATAAACAAGACAGTTCTGATAAACCTCATTCACCAAAAACTAACTAAAAGAAAGGAAGAAAAAGGAAATCTTACCGCCTCACTGGTGATCTGCTTCTTCTGTGCCTGGGTGGGGGAGGCATTCGCCTTGGAGGAGTCCTCCTCCTCGGGGACGGCCGTCGTCTCGGGCTTGGTCGCCTTCTAGGGGAGTAAGACCTGTCACAATCAGAAATCCCAATGAAAAGCAACCATCTAATTTCCAGATTTGAGGAACGCTTTCCTCTGGGAATTGAGTGAGATGTTGCTTTCCTCCAACTGCATAAATTAAAGTAGTGCTTAAATTACGATGCCAAACGCTGCATTCAGCCACAATCAGTGGTTTTAAGTTTACAAACACCTTCTAAGAGTGAAGAGGAGAAGAAAATAAAGAGGAGGGGGAGGAATTTGCAAAATCTTTAGTATCAGATCTAATAGGTGGCTACATAATTCTCACTGAGTGTACCATTCCCTCCCTAAGTCACCATTAGTCTCTGCAACCTCTTTCTCATTAACTAATATGAGGACAACAGCTCCCAGGATGTTTATTTGTTGAATACATCATTCTCATCCAGCCCAACCATTCACTGCTCAACAGCACTAAAAACACAACTACTAAACGGAGAGCGTGACATTAAATGGCAACTCCAGAAAAAAAAACATTCAGTTCTCAACCTCTGCCATCGAGATACATTGAAGCCCTACCTTGATCGTGATCTGTGACGCCTTCTTGGTCGAGAATGAGATGGAGAACGTGACCGAGACCTTGACCTTGATTTAGAGCGAGTTGGGGATCTTTGACGAGTCTTCTCTTTCTCCTTCTCTCTCTCCTTCTTTGAATTACGTTCTGGTGAAATTTCTTTTGTCTCTGGTACAGGAGGTTCAGATTTTGGAGCTTTTGGGATATCACTATTAAAAAGAAAAATTGATTTACAAGCCCATACAAACTGTAGCCACTGGAATGACATTTTAGAAGCTGACACCATATTCCCCAACAAAGAACATTCCCTTGCACATCTTCTTGCATGTTAAAGATCCTACTCTAAAACAATGAAAAGAATTAGAATATGGTACAGTGATTCAGAAGGCAAGTAAAAGTAACACCAAGGCTGTGCATTAGCCTGCTGGAAAACAAGATGACATTGTCAGAAGCAGAAAGGATGCCCAGAGTAATGAAACAATGGCAGCTCAGGATTCTGCCCTTAGAATTCTATATAATTCTATACAGGAAAAAAGAAATGGTACTGAAAATTCTTAGACAAATACTCTTGTCATCTTAGGGGAATAGGGAAAAGGAGACATTGTCTGTAGTCGAGCTTGGAGAAATAATCTTTAACATGCATTATTTCCATTTTTTAAGCAGCAATATACCGTTCTCTACAGTTATCACACCCACCTGTTCGAAGTTGCCTCTTGAACAACAGTCTCCTTTGGTTTCACAGAAGGTTCTGGTTCAGGAGTTGCCTCCTTCTTTTCTGGTGCAGGCGTAGCACTGCGGCTCTTGGTTCTGTGATGAGGGGAGCGAGAATGGCTGCGCTTCCGCTCCCGCCTGACGGGCGATGATCTTCTCCTGGGGGAAGGAGACCTCGACTTGCGTCTGGGAGAAAGAAGCAGTACATAATGAAACAACAGATGTAAAAAAACAGTGATTTTCAGCACCTAAAAGCTCTTCTGAATTGAGCTGATTCTCAGTACTCATCTACAACACACTAGGAGAACTAAGTTCTCCTAGCTAGCTAGCAATTTACAGCCAAATTAACACTTCA